>CM051663.1:88808647-90128046 GCA_028020825.1 Podargus strigoides | reverse complement strand
GACACACTCCAGGAATCTAGAAGTCAGTATGAAGTCAGAGTGGTGTAGATTGTGTCCAAGGGAAATTAGTTTCAAGTTCAGGATTGACTTTATTCTTTCAAAAATCTGCAACAGATTTAGGAAGAAGTTCTGAGTCAGTACACTTGTGAATAAAGATATGAAGAAATCATGTCATTTTGTACTCAGTTGACCACTGAAAGGAGACTTAGTTTATTTTATTTGCTATTATTTTGGCAGTGGTGAAGCAAGCTTCATTATTTATAAATTATGACCATTAGGAATACAGGGATACATAGGACATTATTACTTTTTTATTCTCTTTCAAAATTAGAAATGATTTGCAGAATGTTTTAGAAATGTAGTAGAAAATTGCCTAACCTTGGTAAAGATCTTAAAAAAGAATGTGTTCAGTTTTTAGTCTATGTTTTTAGTGTGGACTTTGTAAATTCATATATTTTTCTTCCCAGGGTGTCTCAGTTACTCAGTTTTTTTTTCTTTGACCTGCATAGTTAGAAAATCTGGAAAGTGTTAAGTTTCTTTTTTCACCGATATTTATGATCTGCCAAAAATATAATAGAAAGAAAGTATAGATTACAACCAAAATATTCCAACAGCTGTAATGTGCATATTCTTAATTGCAACAATGAACATGACATGAGTACTATGTAGGCCAGGCTTATAGCACCAGTATGCTCTAGCAGGAAAAGGAACTCAAGTTTTTCAAACAACTGAGAAAATGATCAAAATCCTTCTGGTTTCACTGTATCTAAGATAACTTGTTCTGCTAACATAGATTCATGCCACTGTGATAAGCAAATATCAGTTTTAAAAATAATGTTGATAGTAATTCTGTATTTGTTAAATGACCTTCTACCAATTTGATGGGGGTTTTTTCCATCAATTGCTACTATAGAAAAGCCATGTGCCTTATTCTGTTCACCGGCTGGAAAGGATCAACCCGTTCTTCTAACAGAAAAGGTGATGGATGGGACTTCTTGTGGCCAGCATGGGTTAGATGTCTGTGCAGATGGTAGATGCCAGGTATGATTTACTTGCTTCGAACCTGGATACACAGGCACATGTATGCAAGCACACACACTTGTTACGCATATGTGTTATTTCTCTGATAGCATGTTGCAGTATGTCCAGCCAAGGCTGAACTGTTTTTTTCATATCATATTAAAATATTTTAAACTCATTTCACTCAGTGGAACACAGTATGTGAAACATCTGAAGGGTTACTGTGGGGAATGTGTATCTGTGATGATAAGGATGCTCATAACAAACTGCTGCAGAGTGGAAAATTAGGAGAACTGGTTTCATCTTCTAAGGGAAGCCTCGGCTTTGAACAGGTTGGGAAATTTTGCCATGGGGTTCACGTATGTAGATCTAATTTTATGTTTTTCAGCAGTACAGAATTTTACATCTAAAAAACCAAGACCAAAGTAGCAGAATATTGGCTAATTAGAGCTCAGTAATTATGCTATTCGTGGTCTTCAGAATTCATTTGGTTGAGTTCTTTTGTCACTTTTATATTGCCTCATGTGGAAACTCTTCTATATAAAAATCTCACAGGGCTGTTTTTTTCTTTGCTTCTCAGTGCACACACTGAATTCAGTAGAAAATCCAGCCTTTAACACAGAAACAGCATTGCTAGATACTAAAATAACGTCAACAAATCTACTTATAGATGCATGCATGCATTTATGCATACAAATACATATATTTACATGCAGTTATCCTTTCTCAAGTGGCTGAGTGCATGCAACAAGAATAATCTTAAATACCTTGCTGAATTGGGGCATTAGTTCACCATATAACAATTACAGATTTAATCACAAAGATGATATATAGCCCATTTTTCCTGGGAAAATGTGATTTGTCATTCACTTTTCACAACTGACTAGTAAAGACCAAAAAAAAAGCCTTAAACCAAACCCACCTAAGACTGTGTTGGCATCTTGGCATATAAAGGGTCAGAGAGATAAGTGCTAATCAAATTTGAAAGTCTAATTTGTAAGGTCTTCCACATTTTACCCTGTCTTCTAAGACAACCTGTTAGGAAGAACTTTGGGGACTGCAGCTGTAGATTAGGTATGTATATCTTGTAAATGTGCCATTTTGGATACACAGGTCATTGAACACATATGCCATACTCAGTATTTTGAAATCTGTATTGCTTTTTTAGGTAGAACTCTAATAAAAATTCTGTGCATAAAGTGAAGTAGCTATCTTAAAATGTGCTTGGAAATGAGTAGCTCCTTGGTAGACTGTGATTTTTGTTTTTAAATGAATCCTTTCTCTTCTCTTTAACCTAGCTTTTATCTTCATTGTTTATCAAACAGTCTTGAAGTTTGATTAGTTATATCAGATATATTTATACAGTGCACAAGATTATTCTGTGCTGACTTCTTTAGATTTCAAAACTCATATCAGACCAGCATATGATAATAACTGTATTACTGTTGTCAAGCTGCCACTGATATTTATTGATAGAAATGTGTCTAACATAGTAATGTGGAGGTTCTTGAGTAAACTTAATTTGCTTTTTAGCAAAACGAGTTCACATCATACACAGAATAAGACATTAGGCTGACTTAGACAGCACTTTACCATTGTGAGTTTGGAAAACGACTGCCTGTATTTTGAGAAGAAAGCAGCAGACCTGCATATGTTGCAGTTGTTGAGCAGGAGGGCCTGTGGGGTGTGCCTTGCATGGTGCCTCAGAAGTGCCAGTAGTCCCAGGCGGAAGGTGGGAACACAGTTGTCTTCCTCTTGGAGAGCAGCTGCTAGAGTTGGCCAACCATATAGGAAGAGAGAATGCAACAATCTACATAAAACCATAGAAAAAAACTACTATGGAAGGGATCTCTGCACATGAAGTAGTGCAGCTCTCATTCTGAACAGGGCTAGATTGTGTTGGTTAGGTGTCTTGCAAAAGGGTGAAAGCACCTTTATGAAAAACATAGCCTGTGTCCCAATGGCATTATTTTCTTCTCCCACAGAAATTTGGCTGTGATGGTGTATTAGGATCTCTGGCTCGTGAAGATCATTGTGGTGTATGCAATGGTAATGGAAAGTCATGCAAAGTTATTAAAGGTGATTTTAACCATACCAGAGGAGCAGGTAAGTCTATTTCAAATACTCAGGAAAACAGTAGCTGTTTGATTACTTTGAGCATTAGGAACTTTAAAAAGCTATACTTGTTAAAATTATGCAGATCCTCAAAAGAACTTCAGATCTACTTGTTTTAAGATAATAAGATGTCTAAGATAAGAATGCATGAGTATTTTTAAATTTAATTGTTGCAAAATTATTGAAAATTGTTTCAATTATAAAATTAAGGAATTATCTAATTATCTTCCATTAAGACAGACATTATTTCATAGAAGAGCCTGATTTTTTTTTAAAAAATATATGAAATAAAATTTAGATTTTTAGTAAATAATGAACTGTAAATTCTTAAAGTGTTCAGATTCTTTTAGTGTTCTTCAAAATAAATATCCAAATTAGGAACTGTTGCCTAGAGTAACATCATTAAACCAAGCCAGTCAGCAGCAGAACATAAAGCAAAATCTGTGAAAAGGTCTTGTATCTTTTCATTATTCATTGGTTTATATTAATAATATATCATAAAAAGGAAATAGATTTTCTAATGTACAATGAACACGAGATTTTCAAACACTCCTGTGATCTGTTCTTTGAATGAGGATAATTGACTGGCTCCAGCACAACAGTGTTGACAGAGGATTGAAATCCTAATAATGTGTGCCATGCACACTGTCTCTCCAAGAAAAGTCTTATTTGAAACAGCATTTGACTAACTGTTTTCAGCATTTGTTTGCCATTACAAGAGAAACTTTTACAGTTTCTTGAGTGGAAAATGTGCAGAATTTCAAGACAGTAGGTAAATCACATAAAAAAATAGTAATTAGGAATAAAAAATGTAATTAGAAGGAGACAGTAAATTTTTGAAAAATCAAGGACTTCAATGCATTATAGACTGAAGTCTAGTACTTAAAAAAAAAAAAAAAAAGTTATGCATAGTCTTCAGATGTTTATGTCTGGCCATCCCTTAAGCTGAAAGTAATGCAGAGCAGGGATCCCAGACCACAGATGAGTCTGGAGGACTGCAAGACCAAAATTTACAGAGAAGGTGGCTGCTAATAGAAATAACAACGTATCAGCTCTCTTTTATAGCTAACGTCCACGCACTTTCAAGTTTACTTAGGGCTCTGTGTCTATCCATAGTACTGTGGTATTGCTCTCTAAACAACTGTGCAGGTCATTTTCCTTCTCAGGAAGATGGACTGTTAGCAATACTTAGAAAGTGTTATTAGCTCATAAGGAATAATTTAAAGATAAATAATGCTGCTTTGCAGCTATTTGATTTTCGTGTTTCAAGTTTATTGAAAAGGTGCTGTAAATGCTCAGTATTTTGTTAGAGAATATTACATAGCTACACAGAATAAAAACCTGGTTGACTGCCCACTTTCTGAAGTTCATCTGGATAATCTAAAATATGTTTTTATTTATTTATAACATTCCTACTTGAACAGTGTTTTTCACCTTCATTGCCTTTTTACTTAAAGCAGATTGCACAGCATGTCTTAGTCCCACACTCTAAGAAAGCAGTTGTAATGTAAAGGAAATAACTAATAAGTAGACTTCAAAACTAAAAATTCATAACAGGGTTTGACTGTGTGTTTTGCCAATCACTAGGCCTAGCGCAAAGGATGCAGCCAGCAGAAAAACAATCCAGTAACCAGGTTCTGTTGTACCTAGAAAAGTCAGTGTATGGGGGATCGCTGGGGGTACAAACAAGTCAAACAGATCACACATAACAGACATCAACCCCAGCGACCCCAAGAGTGACACAGCACGACCAATAATAGGTGGAATAAACAAAGAAACAAAGTCTCCCATAGGATGGGAGACAACCAAGTCAATAGCTGATCATATAGGATAGAAGTAGCCCCATATTGTTCCCCCACAAAGCCCGTGTTTGCAAATGCCAAACCTGACTGGGGCCCAGTTGCAGGGAGATTCAGGAGGTCCTTCCCCAACAGGGAAACTCTGCAAAGTGCACCCACCTCACAGACAGACACCCCACCCTTCCTGCAAGTGGTCCCCGCTTTTATGCCCAAAGCAGGACACCTGGCACTCGTTTACCCAATGCAGGGCACCTGGGGCTTGTTTACCCAAGGGCTTTCCCTACAAGGCCGGCTGCACCTTGGAGGAAAGTCAAAAGGCAAACTCATCCCCTCCTTTTAAAGGACCATGGGGACCACCCATATGTCAACCTTAATTCAGGGCTCGGGGTTCAGACCCCAGCACTTCAGTGTGTTAAAGCTAGAAGAGGAAGATGGAGCACAAAATATTTAAAAACAAAACAAAACAAAAAAAAGAAAACCAAACAGTAGAAGGATGTTTGGTTTGTAGCACCATATCATTTGTCTCTACACACGGAATGAAGCTGGAATTCTTTTATGGTCATCTGGTGGTGATGATGACACTAGACTGCTTGGCCAGAGACTCCTTCATCTGCTCCAGCCCCAGCCTGCCCTACCTCACTAGTTCTAGTTATGTTTTACTTTGCTGTATGCTCTTAATTGTGTATTATGGTGTATACGTATTACACATAACGCACAGTTTCAGAGTTTGTTTAAACATTTTGCAAAACCCCTCAAACTAGTGCCATATAAATTATAACTTGTTACATTTAAAAAGCAAAATGGGGGAGAAGAAATTAAAAAAAAATGCAAGATATACTTTTCTAGGACTTTGTATTTAACTCGGGACATCTGGTCTCATGTTTAGGTTATGTGGAAGCTCTGGTGATACCTGCAGGAGCAAGGAGAATCAAAGTTGTGGAAGAGAAACCAGCTCACAGTTATTTAGGTAAATGTCATATGTTTTAGTGTTTGTGTCCTGTTTTGGTCAGCAATGAAGAGCGATAGCTAAACATGCTTTTGTGATTAAACAAAACTCTGAGTGAAAAAAAAAAAAATCTGTGAAGAATATGTCAAGGAAATTTTGTAGAAATAACAAAAGAATGGTTATGGCACCATTCTTCATATAGATTATATTTTGAAATTTGTATCATTTCATTTTGTTTAGAGAATATTTCAAAGAATGTATTTCTATGATTTAAGAAAAATTCGTCACACATTTTCGTTTTTTCACATGGAAAGCACATGGAAAGCAAATAATTCGTATTAAAACTAGTGAAAAGAGTTGAAAAGTGGAATGATTTGTGCTCCGACAACAAAAATACACACTGACTGACGTATAGCAAATCACCAACAAAGTCAACCAAAAGTTGTAAAATTAGACTAAGAAAGCAGAAAAGTATTTCTTTGCATTATTTTGAATTGTCTGTATGTTTTAATGGACAAATTTAATCACAATGGCTTTTTTTTTTTTTTTTTTTTTTTTAGTTTTTCCACATCTATGAAATTACCTTTCACTGAAAAAAAACCTTTCCTCTATTCATGAGTTTTAAAGATGTTGTGTAGGAGAGTATAATTTGTTAACTACAATTGTTTCAGGGTTTGAGTGAATATACAAAATACCGTAATTGGTGCTGTTCCATACACTGCTTAAGTTTAAATTGAGAGAGACTTAGTTTGAGAAACAGGACAATGACTTGGAAAATTCCCTCATTTCATAACTATACTTAGTTCTGCTCATAAGTAATATCTACATTTTAAGAAACTTTTTACCTGAGTGTTCTCAGTAGATCAGTTGACAGAATGTTGAAGATGTTGAATCTTAATTATGACAGCTTAAATTATTAGTGAATGACTCTTGGTTTATCATGGGTTCTGCACATGCCCTGTTAAAATAACACAGGAGATTTAGAGATTTGGGTTATCTCATTGTTCCCCAATGGAACATAGACATGGATATGTAAGAGTGCGTACTGGATCTGGCTGAGCTGGAATTGATTTTCCCCTATAGCAGCCCTCATGGTGCTGTGTTTTATGTTGGGAGCTAGAAGGGAGCTGATAACACACTGGTGGTGTGGCTACTGCTGAGCAGTGCTTACACAGCACCAAGGCTCTTTCCAACATTTCCCCCCAGTGGGATGGGGTGGGCAGGATCTTGGGAGGGGACACAGCCAGGACAGCTGACCCGAACTGACCAAAGGGATATTCCATACCATGTGACGTCTGCTCAAGTATAAAGCTGGGAAAAAGGAGGAAGGGGGGTGGGGTCACCCTTGGTCCTCTGAGGCAACCTCTACGCGTATCACAGCCCTGCTTCCTGAGAAGGCCCCACATCGCCTGCTAATGGGAAGTAGAGAATAATCTGTTTTCTTTTTTTGCTTCTGCGTGTGGACCTTGCTTTGCTTTGCTTACATTAAAACTGCTTTTGTTTTACCCACAAGGGTTGTTTAGCCAAGGTCAAACCACCACAGAGTGTCAAATCCATAACTGAATTTTCATTGACATATTTTCTAAATTTTCCATTCTTTTTTTCCCTCTGTGTCTAATATGTTAAGATATGTGGACCACAGAAATATTTTTATTTTTTAATTAATGCCAAAATAAATAAATATTGGAATTGCATTTTTCATGAGTAGGGAACCGATCCATCCCTTACCTTACAAAAAGCAAAAAGAAGGTAATGCTTTTTATGCTCATGAAATAGTGTCAGTCATGCTGCTTATTTTTGAAAGGTGCTAATTAGCACATAATTAGCTCTTAATCGCTTGTCACTTTAATTTTATGTTTCTTAATTTCACTAATGTCTGTCTGAATGAGGATCAGTCAGTATTTCTCTGCAATATTTTTTTTCTTCTTTTACTAGCGGAAGGTATTTAAACTTTCTTCACTTACAGGAGATTTATTATAAAAGTATAAAAATCTGAATTGAAAAAGAATAACGTTTTGAACAGGGACATTTTTTAATAGGAGTAACATAATAAAAGTTTTTGGGAGAAGGCATAAATCTTCCATCTTAGAAACAATATTCTTCAAAATACTGTGATTGAAAATGTCAAAATTTAGTAGTCATTAAATTCTCCCATGTTTCTGTTTTGTTTTATATCTTTACAGTTCTGTGTGGTAATTTTATGTTGCATAGTACTTTGCTTTCTGTATTTCTGTACTTGAAATGAGTCAATATAGGCCAACACTATTTCTATTTTGCTAGTTGTCATATACACATTTTAGGATTAAGGTTTTAAAATCATATAGAACATTATACAATTAATATCTGTATAATTAGAGATGTAGCTGTAAACACAATTTAATCCAGTATACACTAAGAGCTGTGTTTACAAAGTAGGAGGTAATTCAAACTGAGGGAAGGTCGAATACAGAGGGAGTCAAAATGAAATGTCCTCTGAATTTACTTGATGGTCAGAAAACAGAGTCGCTATGATCTGGAGGCTGCAGTGATGTTCTTGAAGTGATTAGTAAAACTACAGTTCACATCAGTAGCATCACTGGGTTATTGTGCTGCTGAAGCAAATCTTCAGAGGAGTCCTTCCTGAACAATTCAGGTATGTTCTTTATCTCAGGTGTGTCAACATACACCACAGTAACAGGAGTTCTGGCATCCTAGGAGAAAAGATAAGGTATAATTTGCAACTATATTTACCAAATCGATTGATCTGTCAAGATCTGTCCTGTCTCTTCTCCCCTGTGGGGAGGTAGGAGTACTGATATAGCCAAACATTAGGTATTCCTTCCTACTGACGTTATATGATAAAATGCATAAAACTGTGATTCTTCTTTCATCAGTAGAGTGTTCAGGAGTAGGAATTATTTTTAGCAGTATAGGGGGAGGGAGTGTTTATTTAGTTTGAACATATAACTAAAGCATATACTTACTAATTTTGGATTTAGAATTCATTATTTTAAGAAAGAATTTTGAGATTTATTTTTAAACAATGAACTAGCAGTGATAACCCTGTCTGTTTATAACCATGTTGACATGAGACTTGGTTCATTGTCAGTTACTTCAAAAAAACAACCAGATGAAACTTGTTTCAAGCATTATCTATATTCCTGTGGTCTAAGATAATGCCTTTTCTGTCACTAAATTTTCATTTATATTTGGCAGATGTTAAAAGATTTTTCAGAAAAAAAGTTCTTAATGTAGTATACAAAAAGGAAGACTAGGGTATTTTTGTATGAGAGACACAGTAGGTTTTGAGATTAGAGAGCTCATTCATGTGACACCTGTTTAACAGCATAACAGGTCCAGGCCCCATAATGGATCAATAAGATTGGTTAATGTTATATGAGTATAAAAATGTTTTACATCTAAACTCTGGAATTTTTCTGTGCCAATTGGAAATGAGAGAAATTACTTGTTTTCAGATGAACTAAAGACACAGATTAGCTGTATCATTATTCTCAAATATGTGATCAAGCTGCTTCAGGGATATGGAACCTTTGGACCTGAAATTTAACGCTGCATGACATTGTAATTGCCTATTCTCTTATAGATATCAAGTCCATAGGTGTGTTGTGTTTTGTCTGATTTCTTTTTTGAAATATGTTTCCTAGTAAAAAAGAAGTATGTTGGTCCACAATTTGGGAAAGGAGGGTGTGGGAAAGCAAATGGGGTCTGACAAATAGTACAAAATTTTGAATCCCTCATTTCTAACAATGCCAATAGTTTTAAAATACCTTGGACCACATCCTTAGACTGTGTAATTTTTAAATTCAAGGGAAGCCAATTGAGGACTTGGTCCCATAGCATAGACCAGAATCCACTGAGACTAAACATGTTTTCCTTTCATATATAGAGGGCCATATATAGAGGGCCATAGAAGGTGGTTGGTAAGTAACACCTTTTGCAACTGTTTTACATCAAGTTGAAACAAATGTCCTCTATATAAAAAAATGGATTAACTTCAAAGGTCTGCCTTTGAAAAGCAGTGGTGAACAGATTGAGAGCTTATGGGTAATAATTAGGGGTCGGTGCAACAAAGGAAATTTTGTAGTTGGTGTTTACTACAGGCTGCCCAACCAAGGAGAGCATGTTGACTACACGTTCTTACTTCAACTACAAGAAGCATCACGCTTGCAGGCTCTGATGCAGGCTGCATGGGGACTTCAATAACCTAACATCTGCTGGAAAAATAGCACAGCAATCTGTAAACAGTCCAGGAGACTCTTGGAGTGTATTGAGGATAATTTCTTAATGCAAGTAATAGACAGCCCAACCAGAGTAACAGCATTACTGAACCTTGTTGGTTGCTTACCAGCACAGATGAACTATTTAGAGAGGTCAAGATTGGTGGTAGCCTGGGCTGCAGTGATCATGCCCTGGTGGAACTCATGGTCTTGAGGGATATGGGCCAGGTTTAGACTAAAGCCAGGACTCTGAATTTTAGGAGAGCAGACTTTCATTTGTTTAAGAAATTAGTGGATGGGGCTCCCTGGGAAACTGCCCTCAGGGATAAAGGAACAGAACAGATCTGGCAGCTTGTTCAGGACATTTTTCCTAGATTGGTAGAGCTCTCAATTCCCCCGTGTAAGAAATCAGGCAAGAAAAGCATGAGACCAGCATGGCTGAGTAAGGACCTCCTGGTCAAACTGAAGTGTAAGAAGGAAACACAAAGGCAGTGGGACCAGGGGCATGTATCCTGAGAAGAATATAGGGATGCTGCTCAGATGTATAGGGATGGGATAAGGAAAGCCAGGGCACAGCTGGAGCTGAGTTTGACAAGGAATGCTGAAGAATAAGAAAGGCTTCTACATGTATGTTAGTCAGAAAAGAAAGATTGAAGAAAATATACACACACTCACACACACACATACACCCTAATAAATAAGACAGGAGAACTAATGATAATGAACATGGAGGAGGCTGAGGTGCTCAACAGTTTTTGCCTGAGTTTTGATGGTAAACTCTTCCTACATTTCTCAAGTCCCCAAACGTCAAGGCAGGGACTGGGGGAATTAGCTCCCTCCCTTCATATAACGTCAGGTTCGAGACTGTATAAGGAATCTGAACATATATAAGACCATGGGACCCAATGCATCCCAGGGTCTTGAGGGAAGTGACTGGTATAGTTGGCAAGCTACTCTCAAGCATATTTGAAAAGTCATGGCAGTCAGGTGAAGTACCCAGTGACCGGAGAAAAGGGAATACTGCACCATTTTTAAAAAGGGTAATAAGGAGGACCCTGGGAACTACTGAGCAGTCAGCCATACATCAGCTGAGATTTTCAGAAAGTTATTCAAATCTCAAGTCTTAATGTGATTAAGGTGACTTGAAGGGAACACATGATAACCTGTGGAAGTGAAACAACTTCCTTGACAAAAGATATCAGTGAAGGTACTCTCTTTCAGAATTGAATTTCAGATATTTTTTTTATTTTCTTGAGGAAAATAAGAGTCTGTCAAAATGACGTTGTTTTGGTACTTTTCTGGAGAGTATGCCTAACTTTTGCACAGAGCAAGAGCCAAAATTTACAGTTCACAAAGATGTCAACTTCCCTCTTGTTTTAGTAAAAATGCCTTTTTTATTAACCTCTCAGTAAAGGATGGCAATTTCAACTTAAGCAAAAATTTCAGAGTTAATGCAGTGATGTAGTATTTTACAGTTTTCCATAGAAAATAACGAAAGACCAGTAGGCACAGATTACCAAACAGAGGACCCGGACCAGGGCACTGTTGCCTATTGCTCCCCAACGAGCACTGGGAGATGCAATACCTGAACTGTGAAAAGTTGTATCTCTGTGGCTGTGTAGGCTCTCTCACCTCATTGAAATTGGAAGACTGTATGTACAGTAATTAAAAAATACATTACACTCATCACCATCACTTAATTTTCATTGTGATGATGCCTATTTTATGTTCTGCAGAGATACACTGGTAATCATCTCCCTTGTTTTAGCACTGAAATTTTGATCTTGGTTACAGTTGCAGTAGGTTTTCCCAGTCTGAGTTTTCTTTTGTATTTTCAGTTGTAGATGTATTGCCCAATTTGTTTCATAGCCTGAGAGAGGATATATTTATGTGGTGAATTTTCTTCCTGTATTGCATTACTTTGTACAGGAATTCCTCCTCTGTCAAAAGCTAAGCAGAGTGGGAGTCCGTCTGTGGTGTGGAATAAACCTCAGTGAACTTGTTAGCAATATGGGGTGTGACAGAATCAAGAAAAGAAGCTGGACTGCCTGAATCCAAGCCTAAATTTTAGGCTTCAAGATACCCTTTCTTGCTTCATCTAACCTCAGTGGCTCAAGTGAGGAATCTGAAAGCAGAAAATGCTTTCAGGTCTGGCATATTTCGGTATTCTGGGGCTGGGATTCCAGTCCCCTGCACATGTCTGCATCCTGTGGCACACACATTGCTTTTAAAGACAAGATAAAATGAAGCAAGGTCTGCTGCTCTCCAGGGAGAAGATGCTGCTCCATCTGAGCAGCATGACCCAGCTGGACCTTGGTGCTTTCAAGTATGTTTGTTTTGTTTCTTCACTGGAAAAAGGATTGGCCCCTACAGTTTAAACACTAAATAGAAATTAATTACCACTAATAATAGAAAGTTTAAACCTAAAATGCCAATTTTAAAATCTTGTAAAATCACTGGTTATTTTTAGTACAGTACAACATTAGGCTGTTCTGCAGCGCTAATGGATTTTGTAGTTTTCACATTTATTACACAGTGCTGCAGTGGTACACATCAGCGGTGTCTTACGCAATTGTATTTCTGCCAGTCCTTAGACCTGTTGCCATTGTTTCCCATAGAAACAAAACATAACAGTATAAATATGAGTAGGAGAGAAGATGATTACAGGAGTGACTCACATCAACTCACAACTTCAGAAAAGACGTTTTGGATAAGGCTTTAATTACTGAGGTTCTCTTACAACAGTCTGATGCCAAACATGCCATTTCAATGAAGATGAATATGTAAATCTTCTTGTCCAGAAGGTGACTTCAAATATATTCTACTTCACATGATTATTCAGACCTGATCTGAACAAAATAAAATAAAGTAAAATAAAATGAAATTGCAGTCCTTCGCAGAAGAATGAATTCAGTTTACTATAGAAAACTAATGTGTTTGCAATCTATGAAATATATCTTACCTGATTTGGTGATGCTTTTGAATATAAATTAGGCCAAGAAGATGAATGATTCAGTCAAAAATCACAAGCTTTTCCTATTTGTTAGAAGCATCAAATTATGTGGTGAGAGTGTATAAAATAAGTGTTTAGGTAGGATGACAGTAGTATTGTCATATTCTAAGGTGGAGAAAAAGGTAAATGTAGTTATTAAAGGGGAAAGAATTCTGAACTAGGGTTTTTTTGAAGTTTTAGCCTAATTCCACAAATCTTGAAGAGTGTCTTGTGAAAAATTTTGTTTCCCGTGCTTTTATGAATTATAGAAATTACCATGCTAGGAATGGTTGCCTTTGCCTTAAATTAGTTCAATGATAAAATTTTAGATTATGCTGGAGCCTGTCAGTCTCTATAGGCATTAAAACACTGATGTTAACTTCAAGTAATGTTAAACACCCGTGATTTTGCTAAGCCTTGCTTCAATTGGAACATGCTTCAGAAGCATTTTCTGGAAGTTCATGTGTAGTGGGATCCATAAATATCTTTGCAAACAGAGTTAGGTGATAACACCTACTTATTAAATTATCCAAACAGCAAGTGAAAGGAGGCCCAAATCACAACTGAACAGACACCTTTAATACTGGTATTTTTTCATATATTTTACAGCTCTTCGAGATGCTGGAAAACAGTCAATCAACAGTGACTGGAAGATAGAACATTCAGGAACATTCAATATTGCTGGGACCACTGTCCATTATGTTCGGAGAGGTCTCTGGGAGAAAATATCAGCCAAAGGCCCCACCACATCACCTTTACATTTACTGGTATGACAATGTGGATTGGGTTTTTTTACCTGATTCTTATCATATAGCATGATAACTAATCATAGAATACCAGGTTGGAAGGGACCTCAAGGATCATTTGGTCCAACCAGACAAGATGGCCCAGCACCCTGTCCAGCTGAATCTTAAAAGTGTCCAACATTGAGGAATCCACTACGCCCCTGAGGAGATTATTCCAATAGTTGATTGTTCTCATTGTGAAAAATTTTCCTTGTATGTCCAATCGGAATCTCCCCAGGATTATTTTGTACCCATTACCCCTTGTCCTTTCCCTGTGACTCCTTGTAAAAACGGAGTCTTCACCTTCTGTACTTCTCTGTAGCCACCCTTTAAGTACCAGTACATGGTGGTGAGGTCTCCCTGAAGCCAGACCAAACAAACACAATTGTCTCAGCCTTTCCTCATATGGCAGCCTTCCCAGCCCTTTGATCAACTTTGTGGCCCTTCTCTGCACTCGCTCCAGCGTGTCCACATCTTGTTTGTATAGTGAGGACCAAAACTGAACACAGTTCAGTGGTATGTTCACAGTTGAGTTCCAGGTGTGGCCTGACAAGCACTGAGTAGAGTGGGATAATGACTTCTTTATCTCTGCTGGTGATGCCCTTGTTGATACAGCCCAGCATCCTGTAGACTCTCTTTGCCGCTGCAGCACACTGTTGTCTCATACTGAGCTTGTCCACCAGGACCCCCAGGTCCCTTTCCACAGAGCTGCTCTCCAGCCAGGTAGCTCCCAGTCTGTGCTGCGGTCCTGGATTATGATTCACCAGATGCAAGACCTTACACTTGTCCTTGTTAACTTCATAAGGTTCTTGTTAGCCCACTCTTCCAGCCTGTTCCAGGTCTTCCTGCAGGGTGGCTCTTCCTTCCAAAGTGTCTACTTCCCTGGTCATTTTGATATCATCCACAAACTTCATCAGGGTACAGATATTAAACAGCATTGGGCTCAGTATGGATCCCTGGGAGACCCCACTTGTGACAGGTTTCCAGTTTGAAACAGAGCTATTTACCACCAACCTCTGGGTGCAGCCTGTGCTTGTTCCCCACGCACCGCACAGACCACTTGCCTAGACCATAATGCATATTTTTTTCCAGGCTCCTGATGATAATGAGATCTTCATAAGACGTACTTGCTTTTTTACATATATATATATATATATATATACACACACTCCTGCTTTTATATATAGGTCTGTCAGCCCACTTCTAAAAAAAATGCATTTAAATCTAAGAATAATCTTTACATTATTGAGGCAGGATAGAAGGTCTCAGCATTCTTACAAATGTCATAAAAAGCTGATGTGCTGCTTAAGGAGAGAGATTCGAATTAATATCGGATGTTTTTTGTCCTGGTTGACTATAGCACAGGATTGCCATTTCAGGATTGCAATCACAAAGTTCTCCGTGAAGAAGAAGAGTTTTGATGCATTTCAGTGTAGGGGAGGAAAAGTCAGTAGCCACCAGAAAGACAGAGGGAGAGATAATGAGGAAGTACTTCACAATTCAAAATCCTTCAAATGCAAGCAATTGTCTCGTATATCTAAAATAGTTTTAAATCTGATACATCTGGGGAAGCCCTTCTGTGTTTAAGAGCACTGAAATCATATATCAACATAATTGTCCTGCAGATTTCTAATGAATTTTGTTTGCTTATTTCACATGGAGGGCTTTTCAACCTTTATGTTATTTAAAATAACTTTACCCATTTTCTTGATTTGGATACCCTCATTAATTTCTTCTACAAAATCCATCAGGAGGGTTGAATGGCTGTAGAGCATTAAGTCATTCTCTTGTGCTTTTCAGTATGATCTCACAGCTCAGAGTTTGTCTTCCACAGTGTCTGTGTACATAGGCAGGTTTCCTTCTCTGTATCTTGCAGGTGCTACTCTTCCATGACCAGAGCTATGGACTACACTATGAGTACACAATCCCACTGGATCCTCTTCCTGACAATCAGAGCTCTAAAGTACCGGAGCCTCTTTTCATGTGGACTCATTCTGGCTGGGAGGACTGTGATGCTGTATGTGGAGGAGGTAAAATAAAAGAAAAATTTGCAAGCACACAGGCGCATATATTAATAATGTATATGTATATGCAATATGCATGTATATACACAATACATATATGTATGTATCTACAATAATATACATATGTGTATATACACTGTGTGTGTACATATATCTTGCTCGATTAAAACACATGGTATATTAATATTTAAGACTCTGATAGTCAGTGTTGTACATTTAGTAGTAATATCATCATTGCAGCTTGTATGATTCCATAGAATGATGGACATACTTCAGTCTCATGCTTCTTGATTGTATTAAAAGATTAGTGTTAACTCTAGGAAAAAGATTCAAACTAAATAAAGTAAGTAGCAAAAGATGGTAGTGAAGGAAAAAAATCTAGATTAGCAAAGCAAATTCAGGACACAGTTTCCAAGAAGAAATACAAGTGCAAGAGCTAGAATGAGAATAGAAAGTTCATATGCATTCCATTCTGTATTTGGAACTATTGAAGATAAATGATCTGTAAAAGACATTGCAAACTACAGAAAAGCTGAATCTCAGTCTCAGATCAAATATGTACAGTTAGTAACATGAGTTGAGGATGATCCAGAAACATATGGAACAAATACTACAACAGCAGATATTAGTATGCTGATGTGATATTTTTTCCTATGTTTATGTTTATAAAACATAAAAAATGTGAATTTGGAAGAACAAAATACGATTATGAAAACAAATATTGGAACATGAACAGTGTTGCTGTCACAAAATCCTTTAAAACTGCTCTTTAGAGGATGGTTATTCAAATAATTACTCTGAAAAAGCACCTCAGAGTTTTTTTAATGCATGCAACCTATAGATACCTCTTCATACCTTGTGCAATTAGTTAGACTTACACTGTGAATGCTATATTGAATTTTGATACCTGTGTTTCCTCCTTATGACCTTGATAGTCAGGGTTGCTCTGATCAACAGTTCCGAAAACTGCTGTGCACTTTGTGATTGAATAAGAAGGCCTGGAAACGCTTTACTTTCTCATAACAGCAGCATAAGGAACACAGTGTTCTAGCTCGTTAGACTCTGTGAACAATCCTGGTGTCATGACAGATTACAGTATTTTCCATAAACATGCTTTTTGTGGTTTGGTAAGAAAGCTTCATCCCTGAAGGTATTTTGTACGTGGTACTAGTAGCATCCTCTGTTTCTTAGCAGTGCATTCCTATTCACTTGGAGTTTTCATGCTTTTTACAGTTTCCTGAACTATTTTTAGAATAATTTTAATGCTACCACAATCTCTCATTATTACCCCAAATATTTCTAAAACTACCTATCATCTGGAGAAGTCTTAAAATGCAGTAGGTCAGTAATTTATTCTACATTAATGTTTAAATAAATATTTAAGCGTTTTACTGTAATGTTTATTTATCATATTTTTCTGTTGTAACTGGCTTTCATCTTCTGTTATTGTCTAAAATAGCTGAGTTAATACAAAGTTCCATAAAAGGTATTTTTACTGCAAATATTCTGAAATACAAGTGAAAGATTTTTCTTACTTTAGACAAAACCATTTTAACTGTTCTTTTAGTTCCTGGCTTAAATATGAAGCTTTAATGAAATTAAAATGCTGCAGCTTGTACCCTGTGTAAATATTTGTGTTACAATTTTTAACATCAATATTTTGATGAATCTGATTAAAGAAAATAACAATTATCAGCAGTTTTGTTTAAATGCTTGAAGTGTATGTCAGGATGAAACTGTTGGTGAATCCATGTAGTTTTGTGCATGTTTATGTATGTGACTGGTCTGCGACCTCCTGTGTTGCAGAAAAGCTTTCTTTGTGTGGGAGAGAATATGAATACACAGATGTAAATGCAGAAAGAGTTGTCAAAAACTGAAAATGCTGTATATGATAGATTAGTTGCTTCTGCTCTCACGTGCACAAGTGCCGTGTAAAATGCCAGCTGTGGTCACACACATCATGTGCGTTTGTAACCTAACCTCTCCATCTTCAGGCACGTTTCTGACTGCTGGTGAACATTGCATGCTTGTCTGCCCCACTCCTGCACACACCCTGCTTGTCGGTGAACTGCCAGATAGAAACAGAGTGTTGAGACATAACCATAGGAACAAATGGGTGTGAATCTATTTTCTACTAATTGAAATCTTTAAATCAAGGGTTAATAGTTTTCTAAACATTAGGCTCCAGTCTAATTACAAGTTACTGCTTGCGGTAGTTACTGCGCTAAATTCTAACGCTTCCAGCTTAAAGAGACACCAGGCTCCAACCCACCCATCAGGGCAAGATGTACAGAACATGCACTGGGTCTCTGCAGGCAGTACCCAACTTCCTCAGTGCTTGCCCTACAGATCAGGTCAGTTGTGTGGCCCCTTTCGTTCATGGGGAATAATGCAGGCTCCTCACTGAAGGCTGCATGTGCCGATTCCCTTTACCTGAGTGCCAGGCATGCCTGCCAGTGTACTGCTAAAATGGGTAGAACTACTAAACTCAAGCAAGATGGAAAAGCAGGACTTGTCATTCCTTTCCTTATTTTATGCATCACTTAACAACCATCCTTTTCTATGTAATTTTTTCTGCAGGCTTTTCTCACCACTGGGGTCTCAGTGTTTGAGAAAGAAACAGTTATTCCAGTAAGACTAAGGGTTTTGCCTATGACTAGTAACAGCAGTAAAGCAGAAAAAGTGTTGACACTGGTGTGCAGAGGTTGGATTAGAAAATCGTGTTGTTCCCTTACAAACTTTAATATCTCTCTTAGGTGTTCTGCTAGCTTTGATTTTCTTGTACAGGTTTTACAGTTCTTTCAGCCAAAGGACTGATACCTTTGGTCTTCTTTTTTAAGAAACTTGTGTATTCCTGGTTTCCCCACATACCTGCTTGCTTTTTTTTTTTTAACTAGGTGAAAGAAAGACAACCGTATCTTGCACAAAGATTATGAATAAGAATATCAGTCTTGTGGACAACAAGAAGTGCAAATATTTAACAAAACCTGAACCACAGATCCGCAAGTGCAATGAGCAGCCATGTCAGACCAGGTAATAGTGATTTGGTTAAACTAAACTGTAATATCCTGATCTAAAACTCATAGCAGCTAAGAGAGGTGACTGCCTCTGGCAATGAATGTGCAGTAAATACATACATCCAAAAGGTTAAAATGCAAAATGTAGGGAAAACAGAAACACTGGCTATTGTTTCTCCTGAGTTTTAATGAAAGAGAGTCCTTAAGCACACGCCTCAATCAATTCTTTTTCAATAAAGCAACCCATTACTTTCCTCAGGCAGCGTTCTCAGACTGATATGTGCTATGAAACTGAAATGTAAATGCTGTTTATGTAAAGATAGATTTAATTCCATGCTTTTAGTTAAGAGTATATTTTCTTGTTTTATTCAATCAAGGCTTCGCTCCTTTAAAAGCTCTCAGTGAGCTCTGGGTGCACTGGGTACTAAATAAATAAATAATAATTTTAAAAAAAACCATTAATCAGGTTTTCTACATTGATGAAACTTGAAGTATACACAGCCTTCATCACCCTCCTCCCCTCCCTCTGCCCCTGTCCCTTTGATGTGGATCAATAGGCAGAACTAGACTCTGATGGTGGAATCCTGGAAGAAGCAGGAGGAGCCTTTTTTCACTGAATTTCACCCCAAAAGGCAGCTGCAGCATGCAGCCTGTGCCCTGCAAAGCCCACCCTATCTGGTGTCCCTACAGCCAAGCTGGCAGCCTGCTCCTTCCACTAGCTGTCCAGGCTGGCACAGTGACCCGTCTCAGAGTTTGCCATCCTGCTTCCAAATGGCTGCTAAGAATTATCGCTAAGGAAGTCCCCAAGTATTGTGTGGACTTGGTTAAAGTATCTGCCACCTTTCAAGGGAGGGGAGAGCAGCTAACAATGGTTGGCTGCTGTCCCCAGGAGTAAGCACTGGGACAGGTCTGCTGCAATCATCTGGAGGAGAGCTAGATGGTATTTTTAAAGAAAACAATGCAAAGTAAATAAAATAGAAATATTGTTGAAGAAAGTATGTAAAATGAACCAAAGGACATAGCTTTCTTGGAAAGGATGAAATATTGAAACTGATAAAATGCAAGGTATGATACATTTCAAGTAAGACCAAACCACTGAGTATGGACTTCCCCAGACCACGGCATTACACTTTGGAGGAATTATTTATATGTCATTACATAAATACTTGAGCAGATCTTTATTTTATTTTAGTAACATCACTGGACACTTAGTGGATAAAAATGGAATAGTCTGATCTTTTTCTGAGGCATTGTGAGCTGTAAGTTTTCAATGTTCTCTAGTTTTTCCAGCTTACTAAGTGACACATTTTAAATACTGCTAATTGCTACTCAGAGATGCTGTGCTAAGAAATGTAGAAAAATATCATGATTCTTAACATATATCCTGTTTTTAATACAGTGTCAGTGATTCTTACAAGACAAATACTGTTATCTTTCAACAGAAGTGTAACTAAAGCATACACTTGCATAAGTAGTTGTTTGTTGTTGGCACTTGAAGAAGTAGCTTAAACTCTATTGCATTATCTTGACAGGCTGCGATTTGTAAATTGAGTATCTAGACTGATAATTAAAAACCCCCTTAGTTAAATGTTTTATTTTCTTACGAAAACATGTGTGACAGAAGGTTGGAATAGGTTTGTTAAATCTGTTTCCTAAAAACTCTCCTTTGCAATCTAAGTCTCATGGGATACACTTGTGTACTGCATCAGTGGCGGGGCTGCTTGATTTTTAAGGGCACATGACCATAGTTCAAAGCTACAGAACATCTGGGGGAAATGATGTTCTAGAACGATTGCTCTCCAGGTATGTGGGCTCTGCTAAGCTGCATCCGCCTTCCTTGCTGCTTGGATTTAAACCACACAACCTGAGTTAGGCCTGAAGAACACAAAGAGATCTGAGCTTTTGTACTTTCTCCAGAGCAATGAGGCTTTCACACAAGAGTGATTCTGTCTTGCAACTGAGTGTTTTCAAAGAATGCCGAACTTTATGTACATGGCATGCACTTCACGTATAGATAGTCATATAGATAGAGAGTAACAGACAAACTGATCTGTCAGTGATCTGTCATCTTTACAATGTATGTGTATTTTAGAGCTTTTCTAATTGGAATTATAATGAGAGGAGAGTACGCTGAAAACATAGGACAATGGGCTGGGAAATGAAATGGTATGAACATTAACACCTTATTTAATGTAAAATATGTTAGGTTAATAAGTAGTCCATTAACAAAGTGACGTTAAAAGGAGGCAGAATGTATGCAAGTATATCTTGAGTGTGTGTACTGGTAAGCAAGAGGGTAAAATGATGTGGTGGCACTTTTCCCTTCCTGATATCTTGTTCCTGCTTTGCCTGTATTTCTTTGCAGATGGATGATGACAGAATGGACTCCGTGTTCAAGGACATGTGGAAAAGGAACCCAGAACAGACAAGTGGCCTGCACACAGCAGCTCAGAAATGGGACCCTGATCAGAGCTAGGGAGAGGGACTGCCTTGGGCCAAAGCCCACTTCTGCACAGCGCTGTGAAGGCCAGGACTGCATGACTGTGTGGGAGGCGGGAGTCTGGTCTGAGGTGCTGCATTTATTTATACAAATAGTCCACGGTGATTATTTGTACCGTACTGTTTTCTGGGAATATAATTTTTGCAGTGGCAAGTGGCACAGCTCAGCCTAATGACTTCCGCGGTTTTCATACAATGATTTGGCAAAGGGGTCAGGGACGAGGAAAACCAGCCATGTAGAACTACTGCATTTTACCTAGTTAATGTCCTGGAACAGTTTCTTTTGGCCAATTTTCAAGTACATATAATCAAGTATGTCCTGACCGTAGGAGTGCGTAACCAGGGGTAAATGGAATTAGGGCCATTATTTATCAGCTACCAGACCTTGGCTTCAGAGTGGGAGCATCTCTGACATAGTTTTGTACCAAGGGATGTTCTTCAGCAGATGTTTGCTGCCATTCTGCTTCAGAGAAGCTATGAGGGGAGCTGCTTGCAGAGAAGGACATTTCCTTCCCTTTCTCTCTGTTCTTACCTCTTTTTCCAGTAACAGCACAAGCAGTGGGAAAAGGGCTTGTAAATAACACAATTTTGCATGCGTTGCTTTCTGAAGCATTGCTGTAGAATGTAATTATTATTCAAAAAACTTTATTTTTTTTTAAGGTCTTTTAATGTGCATGTCCACTTAGCTTTATTCTTCTTCTGAAAAGCTAAACTACTTCTAAAAGTAATTGCCTGTGGAGAAAGAAGGATGTTGTTGTCACTGACATCTGGGCAAGCTGAAGGGATTATTTGGAGCTTCTCCCTCCATTGGAAGAGTAAATGCAATTCTGATTGCCTCCCATACCAGGAGCTGTGCTATGTGTCCTTCCAGGTTCAAAACAGTCCCTTCTTTGGGCTCCTTTGCTCAGCAGCATCCCTTGATACCCAAGGAGGAAAAAGCTAAGACATAGGGAATGTTTTCAAAGGTGAAAAGCAAATGCTAAGGTAGAGATAAGAGAAGTAAATAGCAGCAGTTCTTGGTTTGGTACACAGAGGTTTATAATGCAAGTGCTGGTTGTAAGAAGAATGGTATTTACTTACAGAGGTGTGAGAAAGAAGCCCAGATTGTTTAGTTGGTTTCTTTTACTTGAGAGATGAGAAATAAGTAAGCATATTTTTGTTGGAAGCAATAAATTTATTTTGAAGAGTGAGGTGTTTCCCACGGCCATTCCTACTATCACCATTATATTGGAAGCTAGCCATTACTGCTTCCTGCAGTTATAATCAGCTTGGCAAAGGAAAGTTTTGATCTGCAAGCAGTGGGATGATCAAAAGCAGTGATAATGTTTTGAGAAGGAAATGGCATCATTTTTGGCAGTGTAAGTGGGAATGGTGAAAAAAACATAGATTAAGACCTTCTGTGAAACTTGAAGGGAGTTTTCACATGCTGTACATGCAGTGACTTGGAATTTTCAAATTCAGTCTGGATTCTTGCATAGTTTTAGAACATCTACTTTTCCATTTTAACTTTTTTCCCTCCCGAGAAAAAGGTCTATTAGACACTAGCAAAGTATTTCCAAAGTTGCTTCATTTCTTATTCTTAGCAACATTATTTAGATTTTCTCTCATTATATTTCCTGTAATTTATAGAACCAAGGTTACCTAATATTTTCAGTATAACATTTTGCATTCCCTTCATCACAACTTTTCAGATGTTTTCTTATCGAAAAGCCTAGTTTTTTCTTAAGCAAATATTTTTTGATCTAATTATGTATTTTTAGCTGAAAACACAACAATTATCATTCTGCCCCAGAAGGAATTTTTGTTCACTTGTTAGTTTTTTAACAAATCCAGCGTCTCTGTAATTGAAGACTGGAAGTCAGGAAATGACTGAAGTCTTGAAATTTTTGTGTTAGCTTGGCAGAGGTCATTAGAAGGGGATAAAATGGGGTAACTATGACTTTTGGAGAAACCTGAAAAACGTCTTTTTCCAACAGTGCTCTGTAAAGTGTGGTAAGGGAATACGGCATCGGACTGTGAGGTGCACCAATCCCCGCAAGAAATGTGTTTTGTCCACAAGACCTAAAGAAGCAGAGGACTGTGAGGACTATTCCAAATGCTACGTCTGGAGAACGGGAGACTGGTCTAAGGTGAGGCATCCTTGGTAATAGTGTCCCACAGCATAATGCATTTTGAAAGCTGAGTTCTTTGTAAGAGTTGCTTTTATCAGAAGTCCAGGAGTCTTTCTGCTGAATGAACAATAAAGCTACCAAAAAACCCAAAACCAGCCCAAAACATGTAGTCGTACTGAGACCACAGTATAAATAAAAATCAGAAATGTGAAGAACGTGTGAGATCAATCTTCAATATCATGCAAATCTGGTATAAATATACTGTTGTCAGTAGGCAGGCAAACAAGTCCAGAAACTGCAGCTCACACCAGCTTCACAGTTTGCACATTTCATTAATTTGTGTTTGCACATATTATTTGTGTTTCCAACAAGTTACACCCTCCAGCATTATCAGGAAGCACCTTTTGCCTATTAAATTTCCACATAGACCATTTAATATCTGGGAAGTATCTATTACTGTCCATTGTGAACACCTGACGTAGCTGTCAGTACATTATTTACTTGGCATATGGGTTTTGGTTTCAGTGAGGTACATAAGCATAGGCCAAACTGTAACAGAAAATACTGGTTATATCTGTGATTGAGTTTGTTATTGGACTGGGACCTGGACATCTGATACAGTTTAGAATATCCAAAACATGCTGAAATACTGAAATTGAACCTTGTCAAGGTTTTCTCTTGCCATATCACAGACCACACTTTAGCAGAGAGGTTGTAATCTGGTTTTTTTCCTTGCTTCATTTTGTAACTTTGCACACAACACTTCTACTTTCAGAGCCTAACGTTATTGCAGCAGTTTTTAACGTGCTTGTATGGAGAAGTATTTAATGTATTTTTAGTTGTCTTTCATGTGATGTAACAGCTGGAAACAAGGACTAAAGCCAGCAGTGTATGACTAGCCAGCCTTCCAAGAATTAGCTGCAAGTACTCTGTGGGCAACTAGTGTTTCACAGAATTCTGCTTGGGAGCTCCTATTTTGTGACTAAGGGGTACAAATTGTCACTATCACATTACTATTTATTCCATTTTCTTTACTTTTTTTCATATTAAAAGGATAAAGAAGAGTGTCAAAAGATTTTTTTTTATGGTGGTGATCATTTCAAATATTTGCAAATATTGTGAAACAGCCTCATAAAAAGTAGAAGGTAACTCCTCTGCCTTCAAAAGGACAAACTAGTATAACCATTACTTTTTTAAACAGCATAAGCAACGAACCTTCAGTAGCAGGGTTGCTTTAGAAGATGTGTTTGACAATGAAGTTTAGTATTCGCATTTCCATGCCACAGAACTGCCGTAAAAACCTGCACCATTTAGCACTAGCACCAGCAGGGAGAATACTATGGAGAAATGGCCATCTGCTTTCTTAGCTGAAGCAGTCATTCACATCAGAGTTGCTGAGGCTATGTAGGGATACTCAAACTGTTACACTGTGTTCCCGAAGCCCTCTGGAGAAAAGACGAGCATTATTCCCTAATTCGATATTTTTCACAAACATCCATGCCATAGATAAATGTATGACTACTTACTTCATCCTGTTTAAAATTTACTGACATCTTGTATGTTCTGCTTTCCTCCTACAGTCAAAGCTGCAGCACTGTCACCTAAACTGTACTTTAAACTTCAAAATTAGGAGATGAGGAAATATTTCATACGGAATTTACGAAACCTTTTGAACAGTTAACAAACAGCCTGACTGCGACTAGTGCAGCTGATATTTTCCAAGGTTTATACCAAAAAATAGATAATTTAATTTCTCTGCAGAGACATGAGTTCAATTTAAAATATACTTGGATTTCCTTTTTTTTTTTTTTTTTTCCCCCTGTTACTATTCTGTTCCATTGCTAGGGTACATAGCAACATGAAGTCATGCCATACATGTTAATATGTCTGCAATGGGGGAAACAAATGGAGAGCTCAGATAAATGTTAATCTTTGCTCACTGTTTGTTTCTAACTCAGAGGTTCAGTGCAGCCTTCTGTGTTCACTGTTTTTACTCTTCAGGATTGTTCTTTACATTCACAGAAGGCTGTTCTTTTGAGCAGAGCCAAGTTCCCCCAAGCTAATGCAAAAACTTGGCCTGAAAAATTTAAGTGACACTTCTCACACATTGAAACAAGAGGCTTAATGTGATCCCATTATTGGCGTTGCTGCTCCCCTTGAACTCCTAAGGCATAATTTCAAGTGAAGCTTAAGTTGCACTGTTACTAAACCAGATAATTTTATTAATGAACATAGGAGTGCTGTAATGGAGTTAATTTGGTTTAGAAGTATAGTCATACAGAGATCAAATAATTCTTCGGCTCAATGTTTTAACAATAATACTAAGCTTGAAGAAAATCTGACCAAAATTGCAAGCTCCAGTAAGTCAATAAACACATCAATCCTTCTAAAACTCTGACTTAATTTAAAAGTATGCTTTAATAACCTTGCCTGTATGCAGCATTAAAGTCCATAATAGCTTTTAAGCCAGCAAGGTGGCTCAATATGCTAAACATTGAAGTTCTTAACATCAGCTGGGCTCTGTGCCTGCCCTCATGAGTAAAATGAGTATGGTGAGAAAGTAAAGAATAAAGGCTCAAACTAAGTTTCTGGAGCTAGCACCTAGCAACATTACCAGTTACATTCTCTTTCCTAGTGAATTGTGTCCTTGGAATACCATTCTTAACAATGTAAAACTTTCTTTCAGATGAGGAAAGCTCACCACATCTACTACTATAGCTCCAGGTAGGGAGAGACATAGCTGAGTCTTACTAGCAGCAGTGTCCTTTACTAAGCTGCCCATTGCCACACAGTTCAAGGCTATACAAGGACAGGGTCACACTCAGAGGAATTCGTCATCTAAGGATAAACAAGTAGGCAGGGGAGAGGTGAAATGACATGCATATAAACTACATGTTTATACATCTATGTGGCTTACTAGAGAAGTTCACATCATTGCAGAAGTCATTCTCCAAAAAAAGACTTAAATGTCAACAGCACAGGGTGGTTGAAGGGCAGGTCCAGGGTACTTTCTGTAGGAAGCTGTGTATGGTTTGGGTTTTTTTCTGTTATCTAGAATCTTCAGATCATTGGTGGAGTAAATGAAGCATGAGAAACAGGATGAATTTTGGAAGGGAGAATAATTTGTAGAGTGGGTTTTGAAAATAATATTTAGATTCTAAAGTTTGATATGATATTATACCAGAAAATTTTGGATCAAAGGAGCATAGGATCAAAGCAATGGGCAATGGAGTAGAATTTAGGAGCAGCTGTTTGTAAGATGAAGAAATACAGAGTATGTGAGTATAGGAGACAAGAGTAGATAATGTGGTTTAAGTTCTAAAAAGACATTTGGCTACGGAAGCTGGAAAGAGGATGCATCCAGCAGAAACTAAAGAAACAGCAGCAGCAGAATTTCTAAATAGTATCTATGTGTTAGACAAGAGATGCAGAGGACTCAAAGACGACATCTGGGATAATGGTCCCAGTGGCTGGGTTCCAGTTCGCTTTGTCTATAGCCTGAAGAAGCAAAAATGGGGAACAAAGTTTTATCTATCTATCTCCTATATTTTTTCTAGTGGGTCTGAAAAGACATTTGAAGCAACTGCTTGGTTTTTACACCAATGAGTCCCAGAATTCATGGCCTATTCCAAGTTATTTATTTAAGTTAGTACATGCAGTGCTGTCTACAAAGTGTGTGTGTGTACCAGGAGGGAAGTCAAGTATCCAGCTGTTGGGGGGACACAGAGTGAACCCAACAGGTCACAGAGAGATCTCCCAACGGAGTGGTACAAAAATCAGCTGTCAGTAATGAGGATTGCTTCTCTTTTGTCCCAATCAAAGAACATGTGAAAATGGAGAGAGGAAACAAAAAATTATTTTTTTTGCCAACTATTCAGCAGCATAGGGCATTCAACCTTTAAACTGTGTGCTTAAACATTTAAACAACCCCTAAATTTTCATAGGAAATAAACTCAATTGATTTTGTCTCCTTCAATTAAAAAAGATAGAATTTGGATAATACTAATGTTACAGTTTTACTGACAAGGTAATTAGCCTTTGTTTTTTATTCTTTGGATCCCTGTCCAAAATTGTTAGCTCTTTTAGATTCCAGGAACAGAACAGTGCTGGCCATGAGTCAAAATATGACCCTATTAATTGATTTATGGTCAAAGAAATTATGTGACTTTTGCGAAATAATATAAGTCAAAATAATACTGGCATCATGTTAATAACTTTTATATTGACTTAATTGTACAGTTACTTTCCAACACATGAGATATGTCTTTGTTTCAGAAATGAAGTATGAGCAAATCATATGGAAGATGTCAATATAATTAAATGAGAGTGGGGAGGTTTTTTGTACATTTCAAACCAACCCTGTAATTTTAACATAATTTGTTTTAGATAAAGGGTTTTTAATAGATCAATGTGCTGTATTATTTTGCCTGGAATAAATGTAATGTCATGTTAGTTTCTAGATAACCAGAACAAGACCACCCTTAATAATAGACAGAAGCACTGGAAAGACTGGAAAGGATTTTAAAAATAGACATCATCCATTTTGCACGCACACAAAATCACACATATAAGGGAAATTCAGATCCACTGAGACATCTTTGCTTGTTTTCTGCTACAAGCCTCTTCACAGTAAGCAAAGTTTTTGGGACTACCAAGTTGCAATCAAAAGGTAATTATGGTTGGATGTTGTGTTGTCTCTTGAAGCACATTATCTGTAAGTAAGGTTATATTAGAAAAAAATTAAGTTCTGGTACATAACTACTTCCCATCAGGCTCAAGCCTTGCTAGGCCTGATGGAAAAACAAAGCAAGAATAATCAAGAACAAAAGAAGCTTACAGTTCCTGCTGAAAGATGCTTGCAGTCTTATCTGGCAAGTGACATGGTAGAGGGAGAACTATATACTGACATAGATAAATTAAAATTAAAAGAAAGAAAAAGCCATTTTAAATTCACCTTATAACAGTGCTCTTTTTTTTTCCCCCTACACATCCTAGGAGAGGGTCTCAAGCAGAAGGTACAGCTTTTATACATTTGTTCTGAACATTTCCTTCAAGAGGTAAACAAGCGGGTGCCTGTAATGACCTCATGGAGTAGGCATAATAAAAAAAAAAAGGAGGGGGGGAACAGAAAAAAAAAAAAAAGACTTTCATAGCTAGTAGAGGATATCTGGAAGATGGCAGCGTGCAACAGAGGCAAATACAGTCCCATGCGCAAGCAGGTCTGCATAGCCACAGTCTCATTGCATAATGTACAGCATGCTGCAGGGTGCTATCTGAAAGAGTGGTGTGGAGGAAGAGGACCTTCACATACACAGCCACTGTTGTTGCCTGTAGAGAAAGGAAAGGGTAACATCGATGAGTTCAGCAATTTTATGAAATTACTTTGGGCTGTGCTGATTTTAAACAGTGGTTTTCAGGGAGGCATGCTGAGGTGTGTGCTAGGGACACAAATCAGTAGTGAAATGGTTGACTTCTAAGTCACCTTCATAAACATTAACAGTTAGAGGAAATCTAGGAAATTCCAAAAGAAAAGGCGATCTGAAATATATCTGAACAAGGTGTTTTTTTCTTAGTCCCTGGTAGAAGTAAAATGATAAAAATGCTGCTAAAATAGATAATTGAGAACTTTATAAATAAATGTTTTCTTCTATGCATGCCCAGCAATATTTTAAAACTAAATATTGTTAATATTAGTATACAGTCGTGGACTTTGAACCTTTGGGCAGCTTTACGAATTTTCTGGGTGCTCCTTCCAGCCATGTCTTCTGTGGTTCTACCTACAGCCTGAAACCATAGCTATAAGCAAAGCACTCTGTCTGCTGTTTACCTTACCAGTGCTTGGCACTCCTTAAAATTGACAGGTATGGTTGACTGGACGCTGGCTTACTGGTGTGAGAAAGATGTCATCAAAGCAGAATTATTTCGAGTGAAGCAGAAATTGCTGTGTCAGTTGGCAAGAATTTTAAAAACCTTTTCACTATACAATGTAGCCCATTGTATTTTGCTGTTTTCTGTTGTCGACAACTAACTGTCCCTTTAGCTTCTGTTATTATGTTCTATACTGGCAGCTTGTCTCGCTGTTTGTTGAATTGCCAGAATTGGCAATCTGGCATTGCCTAAAAGGATAGGTATCTGTGACAAATATTTAAATGGATTACTGGATTCAGAGATCCAGGGCATCCACTGACCTTTGTGATATGACACCTTTCCTTCCATACAAAAGACTGTGTTTGAAGAAATTGCTCTTCCTACAGCCTTGCTGAAAAGTGACAGTGTCGGTGTTTGGCAGCCTGAAAAACAGCTGATGTTGCCTGTTAGCATTAATACCCCTTTTCAGCTCTGATGAACAGTTAGTAATCTGGAGTACAAAAACTGCATATATCAGATTTCCAGAATGGTAATTTATAACTTTTTTTTTTTTTTTTTGTCATTTTAAAAATTGTCTTTGACTATACAGAACACAAAATTTGAATGTCTAGAATGGTAAGAATATTTTTCAAGCATTCTTTAAAATTAAAAATTAATTGCTTCAGCTCCAAAAGATTAAGCTGAAATGTTTTCATGAGAAGTGGATTGGTCAAACTAGATACTGTTAACTGGATAAGTTCTTGGAATGGTTTTTTTTGTACTAATTATGTGAAAGACTCCTTGAAATAATACAAATATATGGCTTCAGGGATAAAGTCTGGTTAAATTGTTAAGCATTGTGGCTGTAATTATTAGAGGTAGAAGTACAAGTAAGATACCTTTGAATAACTGTTAAGTGTTTTAACTATAGAGAAGAGAGCAGGAACCCACTTGCTTGTCCTGTGGCTTGCTCAGTGCTGTCTTTCAGCATTTGGACACTGTGATCTCTTGAAGCACACAAGGCCAGGCAAAGGAGACAATTTCACACCTAGAGGAGATGTGTCATACACCTACAAAGGCAGAAGTCACAGAGGATACCAGTAGCATGTTCCCATCACCACCTGCCACTGTCTTCCAAGACATTCTAGTGCCGTCTAGATCAGACCAAATACCAACTCTCAAACTTTTCTGGTTGTGAGCCTTATGGTGCCAGGCCAGGCATTACTGCTGCAGGGAATTTTATGCACACATATGCATATGCACACAGATTTAAATAAAGAAAAACATTTTTGGGAATTGCTGAATAGAAGCAATGTCCTATATCCGGGATTTCGCTGTGGTCTTTCCCAGAAATGCCTACCAATTTTTGTTGAGAGTTGCAGGGATCTTTGAATAGAGTCTTCTGGAAGGCTGATGCAGGTAGATTCAAAAGGTAGATAAATGGTGCTTCACCAGTGTAATCTTTAACAATCTACTCTACACAACCAGTACAATGCAGAACTTTATAGCTCAACCAGCAGTATGCATATCCCAGTGTACTCTTCTGAATGAGGAAGAGTAGTAACGCTTCAGTGTACTTGAGCTGGTGCTAATTCTTGCTCCATCAGGCTTGGTCTAAAAAGATTATTCTCATCAAAATTTTCTAAGATAGGGACTACACTGACTATCAGAATTTCAGTGTCCCAAGGAGCTATGCTGAATTTATGTGGAAAAAATACCTTCATGTCATCTCACAAGTAAGTAAGAAGCTAATGGAATTGGAGGTCATATCGGAGAGCAAAGGGGGGGACAAGACAAACAAGAGCAGCAACATCTGTTTTATCTTCTCAGAATTTTGCTTGACTGAAACGAATATGTTGTATATGTACAGCCCATTCTACATAAAGATCTCCAGTCTCTTTACAATAACTGATTATGTACCTGATTGTACACTATAAGACTATCACAACATACAATCTGGAAAACACTGCAGTTTGTCTGACTTTTCATGGCTGGTCCCACAGTTTGGAGGAGAACACCAGTCCTCTGACATTTTGAACCACATATTTTTTGTATCTTTTCAGCATAGGCTTTTGCTGCATGTTCATTGCTCTAATTTCTGTCTTAATGTTCTTTCTTGCTTTTGCTTAGTGATACACATTGGGCAAATCATTTCGTCTGTCTGTTCATGACAGTGCTTAGATTTTTTCTCTGATAGCTGACAAGTCATTCCAAAGCTGTCAGTGCCTGCAGGAAAATGAAATTAGTCCAGTGCTGAAGCTCAGTCCAGGAGGCATTCTTTTGCCTGGTGTACCTCCATCTCTTAAGATCATCACTCTCAGTTTCCAAGTGTTTTCCTCGGTCTGTCTGACTGTATCATCTGCCAACGTGTAATTCATTTAGCGAGTTCACTTGCATTCTGTTATAATTTATGTAATCCTTCTGCTCCTATGGGATCTAGTTGATTTTCGTGTGTTGAAAACTTTTTCTTTCATGCATTTTTTTATCATATCTTTCATTCAGTTAATGTAGGTAATACTGCTTCAGGTGTTCATTCTTGTGACAAACTTGGTCTTCTGTGAAGTCCTCATTTTGTCACAAAAGTAGTTGTTTATTTTTTATTTTGTTTTAATCTGTGTGATTCTCACTTTTTACTGTTTACTAATAGCTTGTAACTAGTTACTAGCTGAAAATACTTTAAAAATACAATTAAGAAATAATTCTTGAAAATGTATTTTAAAATAATTATTTTAAATTAAAGTGTTATTTATGACTGGTAAGGCAGAATCAGAATAGCTGCCTAACATTATTCATTTGCCAGTTTGAAATAATTACAGCAATATTACATATTTTTAAATACTGTAGGAAAGATTTACTTTTCTGCTTTATCTGTGCTGTTTCAGGCTGTTGTTTACAGATTTATGTTTAATCTCCAGAGTTCCCTCATCTAACCTTGCCACAAATACTTCCAACAATGTTGATATAAAACAGAGTTCACACAAAAGTAATGATCACTCTGGTAAGTTAATCACAGGATCACAACAACTCAGATCAACATTATCTATCTCCTGGCCCTCTGATAGTTCCCTCAGGACAGTAATGCTTTTGGGTGACCTTAGCATACATAATGAAAGTACAACACTTCACTATGGTTTTCATACTAATAAAGCAGTTAGAATCATTTCCTGGAAATCTATTTTCTTCCAATGAAGAATATATTTCAACATTGTGAAGAGAAAATTAACCAGCGGAGGTTTTATTGATAGTTGTAAGTTATTTTTCTACTTCATTTTCTCTGTTTCTCTTTTAAGGTTTTTATTTCAAAAGTAACGACCCATCTGTGGGATCATGGTATTTCACCTAAAAAAAAATCCTTAGGGTTCAATTTCCTCACAGACTCTCAATTTCTTGGGTTTGGGGGAGGGGGGGGTGGTTAAAAATATCTTTCGTATTCATTTAGCTTAGTTACCTGCTATCACTTCAGATGTTCATGATTTAAAATTTGGTTGATATAGTGAATGCAGTAAAGTCATTGTTAGGAATGAGCTCTTTCTTTTACATATTAAACTACTGGAAAAACTTGAGAGTGCTACATAGCATGATGCTATTTAAGGGCAAATACTCAATTTTATGTGGTAGAAACCAGCTTTTTGATACATGTTTCTTTGATTTCTGAAAAGTGAATAGATAAAATAGTAGAATTTTTAAAAGGAAGAGGTTTCTTGGAGGTTTTTTCCCCCTCCTATGACATTTCCTTTATGTCCGTAGTGGATTCTTCAAATTACTTGTGCTGATGATCTATGCTTTTCCCTAGAAGGTTTTCTACAGAGCAGTAGGCCAGCATTGTGATATATGCTAACATTAAATTATCTACTCAAAGGCTAATATTTCAAATTATTTTTAAGAGTTCGTTTTCATCAGTCCAGAATTACATACTCCAACTAATTTCATTGGAAAGTTAAAGGTAATGACAAGGTTATGAAATCTTAACTGCTTCCAGATTCTTGTTTGCATGTTTGATAGTTATAATCAATGGAAAGTCATCTTCTGACAAAATACCATGCACTGATATCTCAGATATGAACGTGTGAGATATAATAATGTCCAATACATCACTAAGCACTAACAGCAGTAATATATACAGTATGCCATATAAAATATTTTTTACAAAGTGTTGGCAGTATAATATTGAACCTAATCCAGTAAGTGTGAATCCTCTCACGGAGTTATGGGTTGCATCTATACAGTTTCATCACATGGCTCTATCAAATAATTATCTCCTTCTGGTTTCTTTCCTGACCTGCTGTAACAGCCTTAGGCAAAGCTTTAGTGTCTTTAGAATTGATAAAATACTGATAAAGACATTGGAAACAAGACAGTTCTGCAAAAGTGCTGTTCACTGGAGTTATTTGTTTCCTTGGCTGGAGGGTAAAAATCCTAAAGAAATGTGGCTCATGCAGTTTGCTTTCACTTCCTTCATTTCAAAATATCACAACCATCATAGTTCTATTTTATAAAAAAAATTTGGTTTCAGCTTTGTATCTATATTGTCTTTGTATCTGTATTGTATGAAGCATACATACAATTTACAGAACTGGGAAAATAAAAGCTAAGGCTTCACATCACTGAGAAGCATGGAAATAATTTTACGGTTTCCCTATAGATCTATAAATTTTAATGGCCTTCAATCAACTGAGAGAGTATATCACATTTAAGCTTAAGCAGGGATACACATTTTACCAGGCACATTTACTTGAAACTGTTGACTTGAGTTTTGAACCAATTGCCTGACTCTATTTTTTACAGAGGAGTCAAGTTTACCCTCCAATTTAAAAAATGTTCTTTGAGGATGTATTAGTATATTATCCATAAGTCTGAACATCTCCACTTTTTACTGTAGAATGCTGATGTATAATTAATCATTTGTCAGCATTCACGAGCTTATTTTTTGTAAAATCCACGGTGTTCTGATGTCAAATACTATTTAACAATGTCTCTAAGGGCCTAAGTAAGAATAAAGAACTGATTTTTCAGGTGGAGATAAGCCTATAATAGTCTTAACACTTGAATGTGTTTCTGTATTAAATATAGATCCATAGAAAGTATAAATACAAAATTGATAATTATGTGAAAGTAAAGTACATCTGGACCATGCAGAGAAACATGATTTTCTATATCTATTACAGTATTGCAGTTTTTGTCCATGCTTTGACATAGATCATTAATGTTAAGAGAAATATGCTGATACTTTCCTTGATTTGCAGGGGGAAATGAAAGGCTGTAATACAATCTGTTGTTTTTATGGATGAGGACTTCAGGTTGTAATACATGGAATTTTTGGAGCTTAATGCTGAATTTAGTCTTCACTTTGCCATATTCAGGAACTCTTATCTTAGTTGTGTTTGGTTTTTTTTTTAAATAATACAGTCATAATCAGATGTATGGTCGTGGAGGAAAGAAAATCTTCATGGTAAAGGCTTTTTAGTCAGTATATAGTTGGTGGACGAATCCACCAGAAAAAAAAACAACACAAACTTCCCTTTTACTCTTTTTCTGGTTCCAGAGGGATCCAAGTCTATCCTGTGTCCCACATCAGAAAGCTCTTTAGTCTTGCAAGAAATTTTCCCTTCAGAATTCAAGGGTCTTCTGCCCATTCCTTGCATAGTCCAGTAAGAAGTATATTGCGGCATCAGCTTCCCCTGAGCTTGAGGAGATTCTTATCCCACCTTTTCTAAGTGGGCTTCCTAAATGAACTAGCAAGTCCAACTGTCCTAACAAAATGAACTAGCATCACTGGGACAATCAAGATTTTTAAGTCATGAAGTGGGGGACTGTGTTGCATTAGTTCATCCAAGAAAGAAATTGGGGAACTGAACCTGGGTTTCAAATATAGACAAAGAATTTGCTACGTCTGAGCTGAGTCCAGCGAGTCTGAGGTATAGATTTTTATATACTGTCCTAGAAAAAAATGATTTGCTATTTTTGTTTCATTAATAATCATATTGCACCAAATTCTTTGTGGCTTTCCTCGACCAAATTTTCCTTGTAAACTTTCAATTGCTTCTGTGGCTCTGTCTCTTTTACTTTAATATCTTATGTCTTTTGAACAGTTATCCAGTACTAAGTATTACTTCAGAAGAAATAGCTAGAAAGAAAAATGAGGGGAGAAAAAGAACAACAGCAACAAAAAACCAAAACCAAAAATAAATCACAAAACAAACAAAAAAAAAAAGGGCGGGGGGTGGGGGGGCAAGAAGAAAATAAGGACAACTCAATCTTGTTAAACTTAGGGGAGACCAACAGCAGAATTTCTCCAGCTACACTTAGCACAAGTACTGAATTTTAAATTTGGCATTCACATAATGAGGTGTTGGGTGTGTCAGAAATGAGAGAGGTAGAGAGGCAGAAAGACCTTCCTGGAAATGATGCATGGGAGAATTCAGTCTCTATCTTACATTTGGATCCATTATTCTCGCTTTTTGTATTAGTTACACTATTCACAAATGCATTTGTTTTTTTTTAAAAAAAAAAGCTCTTACGTAAACTGCAGATTATTTGCTTTATTTAGTAACCTTTAAGAATATTGCTGAACTCAGTATAAAGACTTTTTTGAAAATAAATGCACCACTTGATCTACTACCTGCCTTCAAAAACAAACTTCATAAAAATACAAGACACACAAGAAGATTGCAAGCATGTCAGCAAATATGAATTCTGTTGCTGAAGTGTGATTGCTTGCTATCCTTGTTACACTTTATGAAGAGGTTGAAACCACTTAAATGCTGGAACTGATGAACCTATACATAAATGATTAGGAATGCTCTGCTAATAATTTCCAGTGGAACTCATCAGTGAGTTTCCTTATGAGCACATTGCTCTCCACTTTGAATGCTACTTAGACTTGTAAAAACCTTTTATTGAACAATCAATTTATTCTTGAAAATAAATGGTCTAAGTCAGTTCTGTTAATACGGTCACAGATTGGGTTTTTCATTGTGGATTGTATCAGCCTCTGCAGTGATTGCCTGTTGTCTTGGCAGAAAGATGCATTTTGACCGTTTCTGTCTGCCAGTGACAATTTTTCCCTTAATTTAGGAATTCCTGCTTCTTATGAAGGCCAGCTGGAAGCAGCTAAGGCATTACAGCACCTTCCTCAGCTGCTGGCCTTGGGAATATGTATTCTCTCCAGAATATATATCTTTGGCAGGGAACAGAAAGAAGGAATCTTGGGTAACGGGTGTGTATGCCAAGTGTAAGGATTGTTATATTTAACGCCTAGGTTTCTGCCCTTGAAATTATGTCTAAAAGAAGTTCAAAAGTAGGACAAAATTCAAACAGGGTGGGTAGATTTTATTTGATAGAAAGAAAAACTTTCAAAAAAAAATAGCTATTAACTATATTTATCCAGGAATTTTTTGTAATCTTTAACAGGAATGTTTTACATGTCTTGCTGCTTGAACGGTTTTACAGTACCTTTAGGATGGTATCCAAAATGCACAGATTAACAGCCACATAAAAAAACCTCTGGCTGCGTATTAGAACATTTAGTCTAAACCTACAAACACAGTTGTCCTGCGGGAATTTTTGCTAATCAGCTGTATGGCCTTAAAGTGTAGGTCATCTGAACAGTCAGAAATAAAATGTAATAAAGTGTAGCATGTGCAAGAGTGACATTTGGGAGGTGGAGATGGTGAGAAGAAGAGCTATAGAAAAGTATTCTTTATTCACCAGTAATAAAAGTTGTGGGTTGAGATCTGCTGAGTTGATGCAAGTTGCTATAGATTGGTTTGGAGTGGGCATTTTCTGTAAATTTTATATATGTAACCTTTATATTAATATGTATTTCCATATAAAACCTATATATTCTATTATATATATAATACAAGCAGTTTTAACAAGAAGATTGCTTTCTGATTGAATTCAATGCTTAATGTGTAAAAGTGATAGTATTTTTCATTTGCTGTGAGTTGCAAGTTTTGTTACAGTTTCAGACATGGAAACTCCACAAGTATACAGAAGCTGTGCAGCTTTATCTGTACACCACAAGTGCTACCTAAACTGTGACAGCTGTACATCCAGTGACAGGTATTTGCCCTAGGCTGAATATTTTCAGTTCAAGAAACCCAAAAGTGAGGCAGTTTCGAGGAGACAGTTTTGGAAGAGTCTGCTTCAGCTAGAATGTACACATGTATATGCAGTGAAATGAGTATCAAAATGAGGATCAGAGCTGTTGCTCTCAATTGCATCTAGCTGGCTTGCAGAAGTTGAGGTGTCTCCTAATGATATTGGACCAAATCCGTACCTTTGCGGAGTGAAAAAGTATTATGGATGCCTTTTATCCTCCAGTATTCAGAGGCTGCTCTCAGTTATACCACCAGTTGGCTAGTGTGTCTGCAGCACAAATGTAGGTTTAAGACCACTTCATGGAGACAAACAGAAATCTCATTGTTTGTCTGCGTACCTAGCAAATGCACTACTAAACGCCAAACCTGAAGTGTGTTTTCCCTATTTCATACTGTTTCATACTTCTTTGAATGTGAACTAATATAGATATGGTAGAAAGATTGAGTTCTTAATTCTGAAGTCAGGCACCGCTGATGATGATGATGTGTGAACAGGGAAGAGCACAGCTTGACCATCAGATCCCTGGTTGATTTTAGAACACTAGTGATTTGGAAAAAACTCTCTTTACTTGTAAACTGATCTGGCTGGCTTTGGAAGTTTTGGATTACTAATCAATGTGGTAGCCCTGCCTTTTCACAGTTTTTCCCCAAACATCTTACAAGACAATGAAAGTTCTCTGTTTTATAAAATAAGAATAAAAACAAAGTTCAAAATTAGTACGTCTCTGTGGAAAGAAAAGAAGATAGAAGGCAAATTTCTTATTGTATTTCCCGCTTTGCCACGTATTTCCTTTATGAACTGAGACATTTTATTTTATCATCCTTTACTGTCAGTTTCTTTCTATAAAGTTAGGATGTTAATAAGTAGGTCATGCAAGACTAAAATGAATTGTTTGCAAGCTGTATACAACTTTGGATAGAAAACGACATTGTAATGCTTCATAATGATCTTTGAAATGTATCACAAAGGCCAGAATCATCTCAGTCACTAAAGGGATGTTAACTCACCAATTAAAATTTAATTCCAAAATCTTGCCAAATTCTGCATAGAAACTCAGGCCCTAAATGCTCATTAGCCAAGAGAGAGTTCTGTCTGTTCGTTGCATGTTGCCTCGGTTGCAGTCACAAGAAGCTTTCAGGCCAGAACTCATTTGAGATAGAGAAGATATGACTGCTGCCAGAGTGCTTTCTCTCCACAAAGGCACCTGCATACATGAGTTGTTATGCATTATTAATTAGTAGATAAACCATTGGAGCCCATTTTGTCAGCAGAAGCCTAGTGTTTTCAGATCCCATTGTCCCCTCCAGTACTCCAGACGTCTAGGCTGCATCTACTCATTTTAGGATAATCAAAGGTTGAGGGCAGATAAATTATTTTTAGGAGATCTTATGTACCAGATCCACCTGCCTGTCCTGTCCTCCTTCTCTGTAGCTGATAAAAGAAGATACGTACGTACTATAAGCTCACATGTACTCTAGCTTTGGTTAATAAACATGCAAGTGTTTTACTTGAAGTGTTGAAGGGCAAAAAAATACAATACTGTGTGCAAAATTACTCTAAATTAAGATCATTGTGATAATCATTAAAGATTACCTTCGTCTTATTACCTTCATTGTATTATTTTCATTGTATTACCGTCATCTTTCCTTTATTCTCAGGTTTGGGGTTTTTGTGTATTGTTGTTTGGTTGGATTTTTTTTTTAATTTTACTATTCCTTTGTCTCACTTGCTATTCCATTAGAATATTCCAAAGAGAAACCTCTTTGAAATTATGGAGAGAGGAATCCAAGAAGTGGCTGGAATTTTGGCAAGATTAAGATCGATGTTCTGGCTGCTATTGGTGATTAAATTTGGGTACATATATGTGTGATTATACATATTTACTATGTGTATAATGTTGGCCATTATAGGAAGTCAGGTTATTTTTAGCTGCACAGGGAAAAGGCAGAGAATTCAGGAAAAGAAATTCCATTGAGAGCCTTTTTCTCGTGCAATTTAAAAGTGGTATGCTAAAATCAAAGTTGATGACAGACTTCTACTTTGAAAAGACTTAAGTACTAGCTGAATTCCCTCCCGTAAACAGCATAGTGGTTCATATGTTAAGCTGTGGTTGCTTTTGAATAGAAAATTATGTGTTCAAAATTGAATATATTTGCATACCTTGGCTCATGCAGGCTTTATCTGATTAACTTTACAAGAAATTATTGTTCATCAACTTTATGGAGTTTCTCCTGGTACACATCATGGAGAACAGAAGTGAAATCAAGTCCACTTGCTGCCTCTATAGAATGCCAGTGTTTGATTTCGTGTGGTTACAAGTTGAAGCGGAGCTTTGTAGCTTGTTCAGTCCCTTGTGAAAACACCCTTAAAGTGTATATCCTAGTCTCTTGTACCACTCTTGGAGTCTTACGAGTCCGAAAGACATGAGTCTCACTTCTCTTCATGTGCATACTTGGATGCAAGCCCTCTATTTCCCATTTGGCATGTGTAAATCTTTCCTCCAAGTAATAGTGTTTAAAATGTCACTCAGAAGCAGATAGATAACAAACCTAATGGATAAAATACCCTTTAGTGTTTCCTACACTCAAAATTTATTCTTTCTTTTCAGAAAACTATACTTCTCCATCTCCATCTTGAGACAGGATGGTTGGGAAACCTCTTTTGTTATAGCACCCTCTCCTTGTCAGTCTTTCTCATTTCAGTATTTTTTCAGCTACTTCGTGAAGCTTCCCAAGAAAGTGTGTTCTGAATATTTATGTAATTAAGATTTTTTAGGATAAAAATATTTTCAGGATGGTAGAGTCATAAATTTTCAGCCAGTGCTCATATCTTTCATTGCAAGAAGTTGATTAATATTTGAAGATGTCCTCCACAGTAAATTCCAAAACTTAATGAAATTTGTGGGTAGTTGAGTCAAAGTCATAATAGGTAGAAACAAATTGCAATATGTATTTTTTTGAATGAATTTGTAGTTAAAGCAATTGAACATATGTCAGTGGGCACAAAAATAATTCATGCTCTGTGAAATTTTATTCACAAAAAGTCAGTGAAGGGGAAAGCATGCATTGTTTCGGTTTGGAATGGGTTTCTTATGCATCTGTACAGCACTGCCCAAGTTTTCATTCTGACGTGTTACCTTACTGTGATAGAAGTAGAATGTTACTGTCATTACAGTGCTCGGCTGTTTTATTTTCTCACCTCATTTGCTGTGGCAACAAGATGGGAAGGTTGATCAAAGGCCAGGCAGTATGTGTCACATCACGTGTGTTTCATTTGTGAACCACATGTGAAAAAGTGGGGCTGTGATGTACAGACAAGAAGCATACACTCTGCTCAGTAGAAGGAGCATTTTTGCACTGACAGAAGTAATGGCTTTATTAAAAGTGCTTCTCTCAGTCAGTCTGTAAGCATTTTCTTTTGTTCCATCACTTTCACCTCTAGTAAGAGTAAATTAGGATACAGATAAAGGGAACAGCCCTTGCTTCCTTCAGGCACATTGCTGAGTTTCAGTTTCATCACAGGTTCTACAAAATGGACCTTAACAGCAACAGGATACTGGAATCACTCCTTCAATAAATTATGCCATATATTTTTTTTGTGCTTTTTTAATTGATTTTCATGTAGCTAGCAGAATGGAAGGCAGAATTCTTGGAATGCTGACCACTGAAGGAGCAGCCATCCATGTCACCTGGACTGGCATTTCACCTTCGTGTTTACAGGCAAAAATACTTTTCGAATGAATGTGTGTCTTCTGTGTGTTCCAGTGCTCCGTCACCTGTGGCAAAGGGATGCAGTCCCGCGTCATCCAGTGCATGCACAAGATCACAGGAAGGCATGGCAATGAATGCTTTTCCTCAGAAAAGCCTGCAGCCTACAGACCCTGTCATCTCCATCCCTGCAATGAGAAAATTAATGTTAACACAATAACATCACCCAGGTTAGGTAAGCAGTCATTACACGTTCCCACTGGAAATCTCTTTCTTAGTTCTTTCTCTTCATGGAGTAGTGACAATCCCAGTTCAAAACAAGAGGGCTAAGAGTCAGGAGATGGAATTTCTATGCAGAAAATCATCTCTCTGCCTCAGTTTTCCAGTGTGTACATCAGAGACTGTACCTCAGAATGATGAAGGATTTTATTATCCAAGGAAGGACCTTATTACGGGACTGTGTGATGATATGGACACAAAACATCTGAGATGAAAATATGTTCTTATTAGAGACATACGTATGTTTATATATATTTTTCCACTCAATTTTATTGAACATTTATAAAATAAGAAAATATCTTGTTTTCTCTTTAAAAGCTCTGCAAACTGTGTTCTTGTGGTATCTGTGAAATCAAGGAGGCTCGTTTGTTCCTCAAGTACAAATAGCTCTTTCCATGTGTCTTTAATTCAATGTCTACAATCTATGCCTGATAGATTAGGATGTGTGAAGGACAGTTACTAACATGAAGAGACTTGCTCTTCCTGGAGGAACTCAAGTTTCTGTTGATCTTAAAGAAATTATGTTAATGCATGACTACAGAACTGTTAGTTCTGTTAAGTGGTATTTCCTAGAGGGTTGATGATGATCTTACCATTGGGTCCCCAAATCGTTCATCTGCTTCTTGAGCATGACTGGGGATATTCAAGGGCTTGCTGTAAGACAGCATACACCTTTCCAGTTGATTTTCCAGAGCCCTTGTTAAGATAAACCCTCCTGTCAAATAGATTACTCCTGCATGGAAAGCACGTCTAACATTTCAGGCTGTATGCAATCCTTCCTTTAAGTCAGTGAAGGGTATTTCACTTTGAAGTTTTTAACCCTTAAACACTTCTCTGTAGTAATCATTGTTTCAGTTTGCTGGATGATATGGCAGCTGTTGCTTATGACCTCTCTGCTATTTCACTGTTGTAAGGTTGCCCTTCATACTTTATCTTACTTTGTTCAACTGATCTCTCAGAAGCAAGAGGCCATTGCTCCATCACTGATGCTTTCCTTCTGGTGAGGTATAAGCAGCTTTGTGTCACAGAGTAAAATGGACCACAAAGTTTCACATTAAAAATACGGCCTCGGACTCATTAAAATTTGACTTGATGTGAAGTGCACAAAATAAGATCGGGCTACATTGTCCTCGTGGAATGGATTATGTAGCACTGATGTTAGTAATCTACAGGTAAGCCTCATCCAGCAGGAGTCAGAATCCAGTCCAGTAGAAACATTAACATCTCTAAAATACATAATGCAATGCATCTCTTGAATATATTGATCATTTTGGCCTCCGGTTCCATTCCTGTTATGCAGTGTAGATCCCTTGGATTTGGGGGTAGGCCTAGTGGAAGCTGATGTGGATTGCACCATCCCTACTCTTTTATAAATACACTCTCATTTTCTCTTTCCCTTCTATTAAAAATGGAGAGCAACTCAAGTCTACGAGGTTGACTTTTTTTTTCAGTTCAGTGTTTATGATGATTTTTGGATGATGTCTGTTTCTCGCACCCTGTTTTTCACTCTTTTCCCATATTAATTCCATGTGTATGCTACAGCTTGAATAACTGAATATGCAAAGATCCAAATTTGGTACCAGCATCCTTCTATGGTAAGCAGTGTTAGAGGCTTTCGTAAGCAAAACAGTGGATGGATTAACAGATGGCTTCACAAGTAAAAAACAACACACATAAAAATATGTTTTGTACAACAGACATACAACAGAAGTTAGGATTCTGCATCTGAATGTTTATGAGTGCTAGAGAGAACCAAATAGTTATAACAACCCTGGCAAGAGACACAGGAAACCGAACAGTGGCTTTTCAGGCTAGTGTGATGTTCTTATTACAGAATGTTTCTGAGGAAGAGTTAGTCAGAGATTCCCACAGTTAGAGAACAGCAACAGACTACTAATAGAGCAAGCTGAATAACTGGCTGAAGATAAGACATGAAAGATGTGAAGGTAAGGATTAATAGCCTGATTTTGTCATGGAGAAGGGAAGACTCATTGGAGTGATTAAAAAGAGGGTGATGCAGTCAGACCCATGTATTGGAAGACAACTTAAAAAGAACCAAACAAATAGCCAAAACATTTTAAATGTACTTGGAAAGGAGAGAAAAAGATCAGGATGGTAAGAAATGCACAGGATTTGTGCATTTGAGAAGCACAAAATATGATAATGTGGCCTGGACGTGTACATTTGCCAACATACCAACTGTCATTGATTCCATACTGTAAGTTTCCTTTTCCTAGGTAAAATGGATTTGCGTTATGAAATGTCCCATAAGACTTTATAACTGTCTTCAGACCTTTTAGGAGTGCCTCATAGTGTGGTGTCAGTAGCATTCATTCTAGCAAGCCAATATATTTCTATTACCTTGAGCAAAGAAGCCAGCCAATACAAAGGGTCTAGTAAATAATTTCACTTATAAAGAAATACCATGTAAGACATGATGTAGTTTTGTTCAATTTCCATTAATTGACAACATGGCACAGTCTTGATTTCTTGAGCAAAAGCTTATCAGGAAGCCAGCAGCAGTCTCCATGCTTTTAACTCCTACATTTCCCTACCTGCTTCTGATGAAAACAAATCCCCTCACAGGTGTCACTGAGAACCTCATTCTGGTGTTATTCAAGCTGGGGCTTCCTGCCACTGGAACGTGGCAACTTCCATCTCAGACTGAGGGGCAGTTTCAGCTGGAGCTGCTGCTTTGTGCAGCTTTGCTGGAGCTGGCTCTGCAGCTCCCACATAGCCCTGGCCCCAGCCCCAGCTTGCTTCTGTATAGGGCAGAAAGCTGGGCTTTGCTATCTCACAAGGAGACAGCTGCATGACATGAAACCAGTAATTTTCAATGCAACTTAATCCAATTTATAAATTAAGCTGGCCTTAAAAAATTTTAAGGTTGCAAATATTGACAGCAGGAGGTTCTGGGTTTTTTTTTTTTTCTTGTCTGTCTTTTGTTGAATATCTGCATCTATTCTCCTTTCCCTTCCCCAGATACACTTCTGGTGTCTTTGTCACCTTTGTTACCTGATTCTTCACTAACGGATGTAACAGTAATGTACATTTGATTTTGTTGTTATTTCACAGCTGCTTTAACATTCAAGTGCCTGGGAGACCAGTGGCCTGTGTACTGCAGGGTGATAAGAGAGAAGAACCTCTGTCAAGATATGAGATGGTATCAGCGGTGCTGTGAGACATGCAGGGACTTTTATGCGCAAAAAATGCAACAAAAGAGTTGACCTCTGTCAGGCTGGCTAGCTTTCAGCTCTTTGCAATCTTATTATTTATAAACACACACGTAAACACACACACACACACACTTCTTCAGACCAAATATTACCAGATTACATATAATTTAATCAAATTAATTTATTTTTACCTGCCAGACATCCTTAATTGTTGTAGTTGGACAGCCAACTTGTTTTACCCTCTGATGTTTTCATAATTGATTTTTATATGGACAATTTTGGATGCATTTATCAGAATTTTTAAAAAATAGCAACTAGTATTTTAAATGTTTATTTTCAGTAGGGTCATCTCTCTGTTGCCAAAAAAAAAAAAGAAAAAGTCATGTTATCTTGAATTAATTTTAATTTAGCTGAATAGTTTTGTTTTAGATGGAAATAAAGCCCTTTTTAATTTTATTTTATTTTTGGCATTCAGAGTCAGAATGAGCTTGTGCATTTTGCAACAGATGTTGAGGTGAGTAAGCTGACATTATTGAACAGGTTATTACAGAATGTATTGTGAAATCAGTTAATTTGATTTAGAAACATAATGAAGGGGATAATCTACTGTAATTTATATTATAAACAAGAAAATTAAAATAGCTAAGTAGGGATTTTGATCATTCTCATGGACACATACTTGAACACAAGTATTGAATCAATGAAACACTGTAGAGATTTACACTGAATCACTGTTGCACTGTTTGAGGTAGTGTAGAGAAATGCAGTTCTAGAACTTGTACCATCCTATGACTCCATGTCTGTACTGTTTTAACATGTCACTTAAACGTTTTGAAACAAGAAAACCCATGCCCCTCTATACCTTTGTGTGTCCTTTTGCAGATTTACAAATGGAAGAGTCCTTCCTCCTGCCACTTTTATGAATTAATCTGTTACACATTTCCAGTTCTCTGTTGATGACTTAGAAAATAGCTCTGTAATACTACTTTAGTTTTATCTTTGTTTTATGAAAAAGTCTTTATAAAAATGAAATGTTTTACAGTTTTGTGAAACGTTATGAAACAGCTAAAATTTTCCTTATGAGAAAATATTGTACATGATTCACATGATTTTTACATTTTCAATAAAAAGTAAAGCTTCTTTTGTTATTTGCGTTTTTTTGTGGTTTGGTCTTCCGTGCCTGGTAGCCGAACCCATCAAACCCTGCGTCGCAGCAGGTACAGCTACAGTAGTCCCTACAACAACCGCCTCCTGCCTCTGGACTGAGGCACCTTTCTGCAGCTGCAGGCAGCCATGCCACTCTGTGAGCTTTGATGTATGGGAAGTTGGGTATAGCAGAGTAATACTCAGTGGAGAAGTTATTTATCTCAGGTAAGTTCTGTAACCACTGAACTTTGCATATTTTTAAAGGCACTGAGTGAAATCAAGATGTTATAATGCTGATAGCTCTGCCTCTGATTGCTTCAGCACTGGTAGTAAGACACTATTAATTAGATGTGTATGAATTATTGTGAAGCAGTTCTGTGTCAACATAGCAAAAATGCTTCTTCCTTCTCTGCACTGATTTGAAAGCAGGTTAATTTTACTGCTTCCATACACTCTATCATCATTCAGATTCAAGCAGCACAAATCAAAGTAGCTGTTTTGTCAGAAAAGGATAAGAATGTTGTGAGAACATGCCCAGCCCTAAAGCCTAGCAGGTCAATTGTAAACAAAAAATTGAGAGCACTCAGAAAGAACTTGTAGAGCTCTCCTGAAAAGGTGTTCAAACTAATAGTAAAAGGGACTTAAAATGCATCAAAAACAGGAAGCCAGCTAGGGAGTGTGTGGGGCCATCAGATAACACAAGTGTGAAAGGGACATTTGGGGATGATAGAGCTATGAAAGGGAAGGTCCATGAATGACTTGCATTGCCCTTTCCAGATGAAATGTTGCAGTTCTCATAACTTGCACATTCCTTATAGCAGAGATGCCGGAGAAGCCGGATCCAGCTGAAGGAAACACACGAGAACGTAAGACCAAATAGGTATGTTAGATGCTAACAGGTATCTAGGGTGGCAGTCACTTGAGATTCCTGGAAGAACGCAATTGGGAAATGCAGGACTGCTTGCCATGGTGTGTAAACTGTTGTTTCAAACAGCCACTCTGCCAGAGGACTGGCAAATTGCAGTGTAATTCCTGCCTGTGGAAAAGAGGATCTTTAGGGGATTCTTTGAACTACAAACTAGGGAGCCTTGAGTTCCTTTTCTGGTGCAGCAATAGCCAATTTAAAAAAAGTAAGTTCCCTGAGTACATGGCTGAGCATGGGGACCGGCTGTGTCCTGAGCAAAGTGGATCTGGTGGGCACGGAAGTCTCTGACAAGGTTCCACACTATAGGATATCCAAGAAACTACATTCATACAGGGCAACAGGAGCAATCTTTATGGCTTGAAAGCTGGTTGCAAAGCTTGGAAGCAAAATGGTCATCTTTCAGGATGGAGAGCAGTCAGCAATATGGTTCCCCAGGGAATGATGCTGGGTTTAGTTTTTTCAACATTCTCATTAACAGCCTGAGGAAAAGAGTAAAAACAGATTTCCATGTCTGCAGGTGACATTAAGCTCTTCTGGTTAATCAACTGTAGCCTCACTTGGCAAGAAACTTGCAAAACAGAGTGCATTAATTTATGGTTGCTGTGTTCTCATGAATAATGTAGTGGAATTGCACTGTAACACATTTAAAAGGACAAATAAATGAGCAAGTGGATTGACCAGGTGGCTTATGAGATGAGACTGAAAAAGATGCTATTTCAGATTAGAGAGGAAGAGGCTGAGGTGAGCATGGTCAAGGTTTAAAAAATCCTGAAGCTGCACGTGGAGTTCTTGTTCTTAAAATCCTGCAGTACAACAAAGAGGGCATCCTTGATAAAATTAGTATGGAAAATAGTTTAAAACACATAAAAGTGAACACTTTAGACAGACGGTCATGAGCTTCTGAAGCTTGCTTGTAGAGGAGAAAATTAGAAAAGCAATTAGACGAATTCATGGACAACAAGTCCATAAATAGATAATAAAAAGCCTGGGAAGAGACACTCTAGCACAAAAAAGTATGTGGCTTCTGGGGGAAAAAAAGGAGAATGAACTGCATAAAGTAGCAAGGTGTACACAGTCTCCCTAGACAGCATCTCTTCTTGCCTTTTTCAAACAGAACAACAGATCCTGGGCTTGGGGGTCTGACCTAGTGAGGAAATACTCCAATATGAATATCTATATGAAAGGCAACAGATTAATGATTTTTAATAAATGTGCTGTAAAATAATTGCCAATAAATACATGCAAGGAATAATCACGAGCTTTCTAAGTAAATAAGGGTTTTAACTTATATGTATATCGAAGTATTCATTTATTACATTAGAATCTCACATTAGCAACATTTTAAAAAACAGTTTATTGGTTTTCTTTTCTTTTTAAATTTCAGCAGTCTTCTGTAAGGAAAATCTATTAGTCTGATTCTCTGGTCTAAGTACAAGGCTAAAAATTTTGTGATTCCCTAATTCTCAGCACTAATTTGATCCAAAATGGGTTTTTGTGGATTTCAAACAATGAACTTTGAAAAACCTATCCTCTGTGGCATTGTCATCAAAAATGAAACATATCTTAGAAAAACAGAAAGGTTTGGGAAAAAAGAGTTAAAATAAAAATGAGAAGACTACTTTTTCTGGTAGTAAGTACTGGCCGTGATGAGAAGGGGAATTTCATAACCTGAAAGTCAAAACTGAAGACTTATAAAATGATGATGAAAATATCAAATCTCAAACTAAAATAAGTGAAGGGACTGACACACCATTCGAGTCAGAGAGAGGTTTTTTCCATTCACTTGAACAGCAGCAGGATCATTTTCCTGAAAACTTCCATTGTCAATTACTTGAAACAATCTAATGTTTCCCAGGGTTTAGAAGATTTACGGTGAAGGAAACCCCGGAACCTAAAGAAGTGCATGTCATAGCCATCACAGTAAATGGTACCGACCCACACGGCACAATGGAGCCTCTCAGTCCTGCCACAGAAAAGGAGGATGTGCTTTGCACTGGGAGCTGCTTCTAATTTTCTCGGGGGAAAGAAGCTTACTTTGAAGTATTGTAAGCTTGACATTTTTGGCAGGTCACTTGAGGAAGTGCTGGTATGCATTTAAGTGTCTCATGCATCTGCTCACTGGTACTCTGTTAGCTTTAATGAGCACATACGTATCTATCAAAATAGACCTTGAACTTGAAAACTTAAGCTAGGCACTTACAGAAACATGTCCTCTCTGCTCTGCCACTTCTAAACAATCTTTTATCATTGGTAGATGATATAAGTGAGCCTGACACCAAACAAGGGTCAGATACAGTTTCAGGAAACTGTCGTATCCTTCTTCACGTCATTAATAATAGAAGGAGCGTGCACAGCCAGGAAGCAGAAGCTGGGGCTGTTTTTGTTATTACTCTACAGGACAGAAACATGGACCTCTCAGTTTTGCCAAACAACAACCATCCCGATAAATTCCTGCAACTGGAGGTGAAATCTTTAGTGAAAAACTCTGCATTTCTACAAGCCAGCCTGGCAAAATTCCCAGAAGCAGCTTTACCTGGAGTACAGCAGTGGCACAACAGGGTCTACTTACAGGTAAGGTCTAAAAGAGGCTGACATTTTTCCTGATTTTTCTACCTCATTTTTGGGATCAGGAGACAAACAACATGAGGTTGAGACTTCAGCTGTGTATTCAGTTTCCTGCATCTCTGAATCTGCACCACGAGCACCCCTGTAAGTTTTCCCGTTGACTTCAGTGGGGATCAGGGGAGTCACATTCTTCAGGGCAGTCTGCTTTCAGTACCTTAGGCTTTCCACTGCTCATTGTAACATTTTCATAGCGTTTCCCAGAAAGTCTACTGATGTCAAACACCGATTAATTCTACTAAAGAGGTGAATGGAACGTGGTCTCTGAAGAAATAAGACACAAACCCAGACTTAAATCTGAAAGCCAGGTCACATCCCTCAAACTCAATGAAAAGGCACATTAGAGAGAGCATTAGGGATTCTTGTGAGTGTCTCACAAGCTTATGTGTGTCTACATAGTTCACCATAGCTTCCTCTTTATTTTGCCTTGTTTTTCTCATTCTCCTTTGACCTTCCTGTTATGCTGGCAGACAGCTGTTGACAGTGTGAAACACACTGGCTGTTACTATACAGAGGTATTCTATAGAGGTATATAGAGGTTATTATACAGAGGTAGCAGCAGTTTCTTGGTAAAAATGTAAATGTGGGCTGCCTAGTAGAGGCCCTGGAGCCGGCGGCAGCAAAGTTCATGCCTGGATCAGCAGCAGCACAGCTGCATCAGCTCACACCCCTCTGGGCCCCACTTGCTGCTCCACAGCACTCCTTTCCTGCTGCCCGGGGAGCCCCTTGCCTTTCCCCACCCCTAGCACAAGCGAAAGCTCCGAGGTCTGGTTCTTGTCAAGGGATGGAGACACGCATAAGCAGTTGGAGGGGGCAGGGAATGGAGAAGGGTCTGCATCCTGAGGATCCTTAGGGTAGGGGTCCGACTCCCCAGGGGAATGAGGAGCCGGAGCCGAAAAAACATCAGCTTGGGGGAGGGGAGGGGAAGAAAAAGATCTTTAAAAGTCTCTCACAGCTACTTGTAGTGGCACTTCTCCCCTCTTGAATGTTTCTCCCCATCAGCTCCCCAAAACCCCTCTGCTCCCTCCCAGAGTCTGTTCCAGTCCTCATCCATGTGCAAAAGTCCTCCCCCTCCTGACACCCACTTCCATGACCCCCTCTTACCTTCCCTAGCCTCTTCCCCACCCCAGACAGCCTTCCCTCTGCCTACCCCAGAGCCTCCAGCCGCCTCTGCTCGTACTGTATAATCTTTGCTGGCAATTCCCCAAGGAGAGCTGGGAGGGGGGGAACACAGAGCCACCACGCAGAGAGCCCTAACCAAGGGAAGGAGCCTGAGGGATCCCAGACAATGGGGTATGGTGCAACACTGGCCTTGCTCCCCACCCCACCTAAGCCCCTCTTTTGTGCAGGAGGGAGGCAGCCACACACAGAGCCTCCGCAGCAGCAGGGATCCTTCTCCCCATTGTCATTTAATGGGACGCGCTGTGCCTGAGCCAGGGCTGCAGCGCTGCGGGAGGATTGAAAATGTGTGGGGAGCTCTCTGCTCTTTGGACTTGTGCTCTGTCCTTCGCCACCAGTGAGAGGGCTTTCCTGGAACTCTGCTCGCAGCCGCGGGATGGCCGTTTCAAAGGAAATGTCTGTGCTCACCATGTCTCCAGAAACACAGCTTGCAATGTGGCATGTTTTACAAACGTTAAACCTAGGGCACAACCTATGCTTTTAAGTGTAGCCATCAGTGAATTCGCACTGTCCAGATAACATTCATTGTGCCTGATTCTCTCTCCCTTACGAGCCCGCCTCCTCTTCTCCCTTTTGCCGACCATCAAATAAAGGGAAAAGAACTGATGAGTTCCAGACATGAGAATAAACACGATGGCACAGTGGAGCACTAATGGCACAGGAATAACATGTTTTGCTTTAAGATGAGAGAGCTAATGGGGTTAAGGGTTAGTTAATTCAGAAACGGAAACAGGGGGAGGGGGGTGACGAGGGAGGAGAATTCACTTCAGAACATATGTGCATGACCTACAGACTCCCAGAGTCATTAAACTTTGAGAGTGGTCTAAATTCCCTCTTTGGAAATTAATTTTCTTTTAAGAAACTATTGCTTCTCAGGGCTTCCCATGAAAAGTGACTTCTCAGTGATGTGTTTGTGGTCTCCTCCAGACCTTTATTATGAGATCACTTAAATTCAAGTGCACTTAAGCGCTTATGTGTTTTCTCCACCTGTAAGTTCTTAAATTTATTTCCATTATAAAAAGCAGCTTGACATAACAACAATTCCTATTGCTGACCAAAAAGTTGCTGCTGTTTCTCCTTACTTTCCTCTTCTGTATCAGGCAAACTGAACAGCTTCCCTGCTTAGTGTGTATTTTCATCACCTACTTTGAATAAAACAAACTATGAAGGAGCCCAGGAATCTTGGCCTTTCCTTGTGAAAGGCAGCATAAAAAGCACTGACTGTTTCTCCTGCAAATGGCTAGCTACTGACCGCTTTGTGATTGCCCTCAAAATTTCAAGTCCCACCGGACTCTCTCTCCCCCAATATGTGTTAGTGCTCAGCACACACCAGATGATTAATCCCCTATATCTGCTTCTGATAGCCAGGGTGCATGTCTCCCCTGCAGCCCACCTGGTCATTTTCCACAATTCTCTGACTTCTCTTTCCTGCTTGTATTTCCCTTTTTTCCTTATTCCTGGAAGACAGAAGAGAGCATTTGGCCTTTGAACACTGTGCTACTTCTTGTTGTGTTGCTCTTGCTTAGGAATTCACAACTCTGAACCAATATTGGCTTGCAGGTATTACAGTTATCATGCTAAGTGCACTCCCAAACTCTCCTGGACTCTCATCTGAGCTAACGTCTGTCCCCTGCCTTTGCTTGTTTCTCATTGTACTGGGACAAGAGATTTTTTTTGCCTGTAAGTTAGATGCTGGGTTACAATCACTTGTTTGTCCCCTGGCTCAGACGTGTATTACATACTTCCACTATTTCCCTTATTCTTCCCTAGACATCTGCAACTGGCCACAATCAGAACCAGCTGCAAGGCTGGCAGAAGCTTTGGTCTGACACTGTGTAGTTTTTATATAATGCACTCACAACCCTGCAGAACTCCATTATCAATGACAAATAAAACAGCTTTCTTTAAGTAAATAATTCATTATGAGGACAGTACTCTCAATGATGCATGATTAAAATAGGTCATATGAATTTCCCACTTTTCTCTAAATATTTCTGTCACTTCCTCTTAAATTTTTATAACCATCTACTGATCTTCCTGTACATGTCAGGTGGCTTTGTAGTACCATATTGCTGCCTTATGTCTCTAACAAGCAATTCTGACCTCCTTCAGTTCCTTTGGTAAGAAAACTTGCATTCTCAGGAATCCTTGACGTGAGCTGTCTGCCCTACTGTCTTTCAGATCTGCTTACCTACCCTCGGTTACTCCCTGCCTTTCTGATTGCTTTTCCACAGCTTCTCTTGTGAGATTAGATTTGTTCAGGAAATTCTAAAGAGCTAATAACTATTTATCCTGATAAATGAGCTTTCCCCCCCCTCTCCCCACCCCTTTAAACTGACCAAATGCCTAGCAATACCTATACAGTTGTTACAACTATCACAGGGATCCTTGGGTTACTACCTTGCAGTTTTTTGTCTGTCAGACCTTCTGTCTGTCTTTGCAACAGGTCTCTACATCAGAAAAATGCTCTTCCAAGTGCTGGGAGAGTCTTCTGGACTGCCTTACAAGGCTTTTGCACAACAGAGGGTTATAGTCTTAAATTACATGGAAATATAATAATGACCTTGCTACCCACTTCCATTAGGATTGAGGAGGTTTTTACAAGACAAACCCTGCACTGCCTGGTGGCCCTAAGTTTCTCAAAGACTCACTGGGTTAAAACTTGTAGGCATAGCTGCCCTTTGACAGTGTTTGTCACTTTCATTGAGCATGTCCCCCAGCCACAGTTGGAGGCCATGGCTGACCCTGCGACAAGATGAACTAACTCTCTTTGATGGGGCGTAAATAAAAATTTGACTTCCATGAAGTAAATTTCCTCAATTTTTTAGGTGTCTCTTTGATCTCTTCTTGCAGGTAAATGGGCTTGAGACCAAGGTCTAGCCTTAATTGTTGATATCCTGGGTTTGGTGAGTGATTAGCTTGGTGCCTCCTATCACAGACTGAGGAAAGAACAATTAGACTCTCAGGCGGTTTCAGTGCTAAGAGCAATGACAACAGCGGGAACAAAAGGATAAAGTCAAGATAAAAATGAGATTAAAACATTTCCTAGAAATATAGATTAATTTATATTATATTTATATTATATTATTTTTAATTATATATATTGCAATGTACCTATATGCAGAATTTTCATTATGAAATAATCAGCAAGAAAAACCCATGGAGTAAGTACATTTTGACCCAGGGATGGAATTAACATTGACTCTCTATAGACAGGCTTTTTACAGAATCCTTTCTTCGTACATACCAGCTCTCTGGGTCTGTAAAAGAGGGACAAACTGTTCTCAGTGACACACAAGTTATAAACCGTAACGGCTTTCTTTCTCAGGAGCTATACGTAGATCAAACATAGTTATGTGTTCACAGAGTGGAACATTCTTCATCTTGTTAAATGAGTATTTTGTCAACACATTTCAGCTACAGTTTCTCAGAGTTCTTCTTAACTATTGCTGCTTTGAGCATTTGCTGTTCCCTCCTTCCATTCAGTGAATAGTAACATAAATTGCATAAATTGCCTCTGATTTCATCTGTTCCACTCTCAATCACACTGGCTTCTCAGACACAGTGTGTATTTTACAAATTCTGTAATGCATATGGATACCTGGGTTTAAAATACTTTCCTCTTTCTTTGAAGTTTTGCTTCACGAATCAGAATTAAAACCCAGAAGTCTGTGAAAACTGTTGGAAGGAAGTCATACTTGACCAACCTGACAGCCTTTTATGAGGACATACCCCGGTGGATAGATGATGGTAAATCAGTGGATGTGGTCTATCTTGATTTCAGTAAAGCATTTGACACAGTCTCCCACAGCATCCTTGTAGATAAGTTGATAAAGTATGGGTTTGGTGATCAGGTAGTGAGGTGGATTGTGAACTGGCTGAAGGGAAGAAGCCAGAGAGTTGTGGTCAATGGGACAGAGTCTAGTTGGAGGCCTGTGACTAGTGGTGTCCCTCAGGGGTCGGTACTGGGACCGGTGTTGTTTAATATCTTCATCAACAACTTGGATGAGGGTACACAGAATGTATCCTCAGCAAGTTTGCTGATGACACCAAACTGGGAGGAACGGCTGACACACCAGAAGGCTGTGCTGCCATTCAGAGAGACCTAGACAGGCTGGAGAGTTGGGCGGGCAGAAACTTAATGAACTATAACAAGGGCAAGTGTAGAGTCTTGCATCTGGGTAAGAACAACCCCATGTACCAGTACAGGTTGGGGGCTGACCTGCTGGAGAGCAGTGTAGGGAGAAGGGACCTGGGGGTGCTGGTGGACAGCAGGATGACCATGAGCCAGCAATGTGCCCTTGTGGCCAAGAAGGCCAATGGCATCCTGGGGTGTATTAGAAAGGGGGTGGTTAGTAGGTCAAGAGAGGTTCTCCTCCCCCTCTACTCTGCCCTGGTGAGGCCACATCTGGAATGTTGTGTCCAGTTCTGGGCCCCCCAGTTCAAGAAGGACAGGGAACTGCTTGAGAGAGTCCAGCTCAGAGCCACAAAGATGATGAAGGGAGGGGAACATCTCCCTTATGAGGAAAGGCTGAGGGAGCTGGGTCTCTTTAGCTTGGAGAAGAGGAGACTGAGGGGTGACCTCATTAATGTTTATAAATATGTAAAGGGTGAGTGTCATGAGGATGGAGCCAGGCTCTTCTCAGTGACAAAGATAGGACAAGGGGCAATGGGTGCAACCTGGAACACGGGAGGTTCCACATAAATGTGAGGAAGAATTTCTTCACAGTGAGGGTGACAGAACACTGGAACAGGCTGCCCAGAGAGGTTGTGGAGTCTCCTTCTCTGGAGACATTCAAAACCCACCTGGACATGTTCCTGTGTGACCTGATCTAGGTGTTCCTGCTCTGGCAGGGGGATTGGACTAGATGATCTTTTGAGGTCCCTTCCAATCCCTAACATTCTGTGATTCTGTGATTCTGTGATTCTGTGAATCTTAAAAGTAAAAATATGTAGTTTTTGCTAGAATTAATACTGGCTGGCATATTTTTATTATGTAATCTCCTTCTGTTTCTCTGCTTCTATAAATGCATGTTTCATGCAATCTTCTTCATATTTCTATATTATGGCCACAAGTTACGTCAGGGGAAGTTTAGGTTGGATATTAGGAAGAAGTTCTTTACTGAGAGGAACAGGCTGCCCAGGGAGGTGGTGGAGTCGCCGTCCCTGGAGGAGTTCAAAAAACGAGGGGATGAAGCACTTGAAGCCATGGTCTAATGGTCTAGTGGTTAGGGAGATGATGGGATAAAGGTTGGACTCGATGATCCTGGAGGTCCTTTCCAGACATAGCGATTCTATGATTCTATGATTCTATGACCTAAACTTTTTTTTTTTTTTTTTTTTTTGTATGTGCTTCAGTCTTCTTTCTTTTCCCTAACATGTCTCCAGGACATATTTACTGCAGAAGTTTCACAATCAAGTGTTTGCCTGCACTCAAGTGTATTCTCCTGATTAGCTTGGCACTGCAATGTCTGTTCTCTGAAACTTCTGCAAGCTATCTCCTACTCCAAATTTCAGTCCAGTTCTCATGGTAAAACCCTGTTGCCCCTGCCAGTCTGTTCCCTCTCTACCTCTGCTCCAGGATACCACATTTTCGTGTTCTCATGCCCATGAAAAGGAAGGTACTCCAGACAGAAGGAGCAAGAAGTTTTGCCACAAAGCACTCTCTTTATGAACAAATTTTGCATCGTGCCATCTCTTCCAAGTTTTGGAGCATTTTATTTAAAACAGCTTTAAAAATTACTGTCAAGTCACATTCTTTTCACAATATTTTAGCCTAGGGAGACCAACCATCCCCTGGTGAGACAGTTCGCGTTCCTCAACAAAATGTTCTCCAAGTTCAACTATCTATCAAGCCTGAGGGAATCATCATTAAAGCCAATGACAAATTTTAAATAAGAAACAAACAAAAAATAAAAATAAAATAAAATAAAATGCAGTCAGAAAGAAATGACAGTTAAAAACACCAGCTCAGCTGAAATCTGGCCAGTACAACCCAGAGGGCTTCAGTGCCAGCTGTAACTGCAATGTAAAGAGTAATATTGTCAGGGGATATGTCAAGGCTATGGAATGACATATGGAAATTATGAACTAATAGCGGGACTGGGAGGGCACTGAGGATCCACCCACCCACTAACGGTAATTATTGATGGGAAACATGCATAGTCGCTTGTGCACAATTTAGTGATAAGAATTCCAGCATGATGCCGCCTCCTAGGGTTTCTTAGACAAAGGCTGCTGTTTTCTCCACCTTTCCTTTCTGAAGGAAACCAGTCCGCCCACTTCCTTCTACACCTGCCTGCCCCAAGCCAACTCACGTATGTCTAAGCGAAGGCACAGGCACTGTGGCATAAAGTATGTGATAACACGTAGCTTCCACTGAGAGTGGATTCACTGTCCCATGAAGGGGGCAGAAAATTATTCAAGCAGAAGAAGCCAATAGTTTGCTACCAGTTTAGGGACCTGCACTGCCTGATGTGGAATCCAAACAGCTCCCGTAACTAGTGTGCAGGATGAGGTGGATCCCCTGGGCCCCTGCCAGAAAGGTGGAAGGAGGAGCAGAATGTGCCCCCAGCAGCAGTGAGCCCTTCAGCTGCTGAAGTCTGTCCAGCCCATGGCACCTCTTCATTGGCTGTTCATGATGTGCAGTCATTTTATGGGAGTCTGGCAGTAGGTGTTTTGTGATTTCTGAGGGTGGGAGAGTGCTGGGATGTGCCCTCCTCACAGCAAGCCTGCCTACCACAGGGCAGGGCTCCCCTTGTTTCAACCTAAAGTTCCTAAGGACAAAGATGCTAATGTGGAAGAGGTGTTTGCTAACGAGGAAAGCTGAATTTGCACTGCGACAGTCCTGTAGATGCAGTCCTGAGACACAGGAGAGGTGTTAGCATGAGGCAAGCGCTCTGCCACAAGTAGATCGCTCAGGAAGGTGACGTGCCGCCAGAACCACAGGTCGGTGACAGACTAATTCAAAGTCTTGGGGACAGAAGGTTGTGGTGAACCAAAATGTTGAACAGCTTGGAGAGTCTGATTGCACTCCTCCATACAATTACAGATCAAAAAATACGGTAACTACCATCTTACCGGCTCCTGAAGAGGCTCTTAGTGCTGTGTTAAGCAGCAGCTTGTGAGTCCTCCAAAAATGTGATCCCACCATGGTTGTTCGTCATCTTCCTTTGACACCCACCTGTTTGAAGAAGTCGAATTTTAGTGATTGTTGTTGCTGGGAGACTGCTCAGATATTTAATTACCTTTGAGTTCTGACAGTGCCCAAATTAAGGACTCTCCCTCAGTTGAATGAAGGGTCTCTTTGATGTCCTGACGTTGGTCTAGCACTCACAGCATGAACAGAACTGTGAATCACACCCCTGCTGTCAGAGATGCAGCTCCAGTCAAGGCAATCTCTTATACACCATTACCCCTGTGCTTCCTTACAGCTCTGCTTCAGTATTTTACACCCATGGATTTCACCAGAACTACACCTTCTACTGCAGTGCGCCACAGTACTCTTTTGCTAAAGCAGGGGCTTGCTTTCAGCAGGCATTATAATGTCAGTTCACATTTGCAGAAGAGTTTAATGTTCAGATTGTACCCATGTGCTTTCCCCAGAAGGAAGAAATCTGCCCAGAGTGAAGAGTGAGGCTCCCTTACTGCACTCCACATGTTTGCCAGAATGAGAAGAATTGTTTCATATGTAATTTTAAAAATGATCCTGTTGTATTACAAATGATAATTCTGGAAGGGGGGCCTGTGTTGTAGGTAAATGAAGGTGAAAGCCAACTTCTGATCCAACTTGTGCCTTACAGAGAGAAAAGAGAAATGTCATGGAGCTGCCAGGCTTAGACTCGAATGGGGTCAGTCAAGAACTGATAGACAAAGCCCTTGGAAATCACATTACACCCATCACCCTGAAATCCACAATTAAAAGCAATCCCTTGTATAGCGATGCCCAACTGGATGACGACTGGGAGGAGAAGAAAAAGACCCCTTCCTGGACCGTGCAGGACTATGACAGACACTCACTGCACTCTAACTTGGCCAGCCATATAAAGGTAACATGCTCTTGCACCACACTAGAGCAAAGTGAATTGCTATGAGCTGTGTGGTGTGTGCACGAATCACTGTGCAGACCACTTGGCTCTTTTGGTGGGATTCCGAAATAAATATAGGCGTATTTTCTCGTACAGTCATGACATGGGTCTGATCAGGAAAAGAAGTCTACATAACTGGTTAGACTCCAGGAATTTTAGTTCTGCAGACCATCATCTCTGTGACTAAAGAAAGTCTTAAACCATAGCACCCTGCAACTCACCTTCCCTGTTTACATAGGGAAGAGTTACAAACGAGGCCCTTAAATACTATATACTCACTTTAATAATTGTTCATAACTTCATTCTCTTATCAAATGACATACATTTTCCCAGCTTCATCCACACTGTGCAGGATCCTGCCTGTCTGTGGGTTGGCACAAATTGCTTTTAGGGTTACTTTTGTGAGTTTTTTTCTGCTGCTCCCTTTTTTGGAAAGGGACTCAGACCTGTGTTTATAAATTGACATCTCTTCTTGAGAAGACAACATGGTTCCTTCTGGGTTTTTTTAATCACATTTCAATGGCTGGTGTCCTACATTTGGTTCTTGGCTGAAAAGTGTGGATTTAATTTTCCTCAGTGGAACATTTGCAGAATCTGGCAAGTAGCACAACCTATGTTCAAGTGAAAGTTTCTTGCATTTATGATGCCTTAAATTCATTAATCATTATCCGATGATATCCAAAATACTTCTGGCTAAGTTCTAATAACTTTATGTGCAAGAGAAAGGAACTGAGTTCATTTTCTGATTTTTCTTTTAGGAAAATCCTAATGATCTACAGTTCTGGATGGGGGATATTTATACTCCTGGGTATGATACCTTGTTAAAAAAGAAAGAGAGAGAAAAAAAGCATTCCAAATGTTGCCGAATCAGCCTGCTCATGGTACTAGCTGTTTGCATCCTGATTACCATAGTCACACTCAGCATTTTACTTACTTAGCAGAGCCAAATAATGTTGATGGGATTTTTTTCAATAAATATTTATATTAAGCTATTCCCCTCCCTTGTTTTATTTGAATTCCAATTTTTTGTCACAAAAACAATTTGACATCACTATTTTACAATGTTCCTGTGCAGCATAAGGAACTGATCCTCAAAAGAGACAAATATTCTGAGTATGGCAGAATGCCTCCTTATGGGTATAATTGGGGAAAAAAAAAGAGAATAAATAAATATGGCACTTCTCTTAGTGCCTTCTTCTTTTGACTAGTGATTTGGGTCAGTGTATGTGGTATGGTATATACAGTATGTACAGACAAACAGCTGACTATTTGTTCTAATAAACACCTACAACCCTTTTCAACATTTTATGATAGCTATTATTGGGATACAGCAAAGTATGATAAAGTGGCATTCAAGATATCCCAAAGAGTTCTAAACCAAAAATTTATGCATCACTTAGTGGCTGAATGCACTGCCGCAATGACGCAGCACTTAGGAATCAGCTAGTCTAAATGCGTAAATATTTCCTTTTACTTTTTCAGAGAAGAAAAATGAGAAATAGACTGTTGAGCTTCTATCAAAAGAATTCCCTGAGACAGGGTTTCTTCGTCTCTGTGTCGTGTTCTTTGAACATGTAGCATCTCTGTCACCCCAAAAGGTGGCATGCCAATATTTTTTTAATCTGGCACATCTAAAACTACAAAAAAAATATGACAGGGTACTAAAGTATAAACTGGAATTAGAATACACCTTGAAAAGATTAAAGGTATATAACCATGCTGTGAAAAAAGGATCTTTGTAAATGAAAGGACCAAAACTAAATGTTAAGGACACTCAGACAATTAAGTTCATACGCCTCAGAATAATTTAGGAGAATGAAAATACAAGACAAAATGACAAAAGAAAAAATGAATGAACAGAGAGAGGAGAACTGAAATGATTTCTTTCCTTTCTGGAAAATACTCTGAGTGCTGCAAGCCTTTCAAACCTCTACACTAGGGCAAGAGGCTACAATATTGTTGGCATCTCACTCACTCGCTTACTCACTCAAGAGAATCTCACAGATGTATGAGAGCTGGAAAGTTGGGCTTACACAAGATCTAGATCTCTTCATACAAAAATTGCTATGGAATAGGTCAGGAATAGGACTGAGGCAGAGAGTGTGTATTGCCCTCTCTGAATTCTAGCATGTCCCTTACTTGCAGCAGCTTTGCAGTTCTTTAACTCAGGTCAGGATGAATTTGAGTACAACGTGACAGTAAGATAAGTGCATTTAATTCCTTCCTTCCTCACCTGGCCTGTGTTTGAGTCTCGTTTGTGCCGTAACTACTGGAACCACAGTCTAGCTTGTACAACTGGTTTGAAGATCCAAGCTAAAACAGGTTACTGCTTTAATCTGGTGACCAGGCAGCTGCAGGAGTGTAGCAGCATTTTAATGCATTGGCATAAGATTAGTATCCCTATTACAAAACTGAACACTGCTGTAAACATACGTCTCCTGACGTGCTGCAGCTTCAGTGTAGAAGGTTACTCTGGTCTGAGAGAACAGGTCTGTTGCACTTATGAAAGTAAGAACTTGGGATCATTTTACAAGACCAATAGCTGACATTATGAAGTAATTATTCACATTAAAGCAACAATACTTGACTGTTTTTTCCAGCCCAAGCACATCGCTTTAAGTGCATCGCACACAACGCAGAGTTCTTGTAAATCGCTGAGGGCTGTAGGCGGGAAGCCTGAAAGCAAAGGGCTCTGTAATTTCCAGGGAAAGCGCCAATAATGAGAGTTTAACTGCGTTCTCTCTGGGGGTTTAGCGGCGGGGGTACACCCGTTTGTTCCACAAGCCCCTGACGGGCTGTGCCAGCCTGGTTTCACTGCTGTCACCCAGCGGGGAGAAAGAAAACAGGGGAAATGTCTCAGGCACGGGGGTGCCGCCGGTTCGCAGTGGTTTGCTGCTTTTTTCTTTTTTTTTTCTTTTTTTTTTCTTTTTTTCCTTTTTTCTTTTTTTTCCTTTTTTTTTTCTTTTTTCTTTTTTTTCCTTTTTTTCTTTTTTTTTCTGTTTAATTGGTTTTTTATTTCCCGTCGCGCCGAGGCGATGCGGGTTCCTTTGCTGACCCCTGGTGGCAGAGCGGGGCGGGCGGGTGGCGGTCCGCTGCCACGCGTGTTTTCTGTTGTGGGTGGGCAGCACCGCGGGAAACTGGCAGGGAGAACAAAGCCCATTCATCATCTGCGGGAGCGCCCGCCTGGCCGGGGAGGAAGGGGTCTGCTGCGGGTGCGGAGGGGACAGCCCATTGTCTGCCAGCCGTGCTCTAGGGCTTGAGAAAATAAACGACAATTGAATGCTCTGAGGGGAAAAAAAACCAAACCAGACCGAGAAACAAAGATCTCCCTCCAAGGTGGAGTGGTGGAATCCTTTGTGCAATGCCCTCAGTCTAACAAAAAAGAGACACCCGTTCTTTAACCGTTTGGTGCAATTATTAGGTTGTGTGTGTTGTGCAAGAACAATTTTAAATTTGTGTTTGGTAAGATGGACTTGTGTTGCCTCTTTTATCATGCAATATTTTTTTTCGGTCGTAATTCATTAGTGACAGGGACTGAAGAAGAAAAGTCATCCCATAACATTTATAAACTAGGATCACTTGGAGTTTGGAGAACAGAATGTTTAGTGTATTCCAAAAGTGCTTTTAAAACTGGATGAATAAAGCAACTCTGCTAGGTAATGACATTAAAACGGGACATAAGGCATTTTTTCCACCATAAGTAATCTCTCAGATCTACATTGATTCGTGCCTTCCTGGCCTGAGAGAACACTTACACATACACTTTGATTTCAACAGGATTTAAGCAGGTGCTTAAAGCTAAGAAAGTAGTCAAATTTGGATCAGAACAGAAACAAATATTGGCATGGGTTTACATTTTTTATTCTAATGGTAATCAGCTCAAATGGCAGCAAAGTCTCCTACTTAATAGTCAACTAAAACTCTTAACATACAACCCCAGGTTGATACCTCAGTATCTTACCAGCACCTACTCATAAGATGGAGAACAAGGATATAAGTCTGCTAGAATACCCCCTTTGACTGAGAAAACTGGCATTTGCAGTGAGATGTAGCAAGAATTAGCTCTTACGAAATGTAGAGCTGCAACCTGGAAGCAAGAAAGAGCACCCGTTCATGCAGATTCTGCCAACTTCTAATTGCATTGGCAGTGGCTTTATTTCACATATGATTTTAGAAAAATTAACTTCTCTTCAGCAAATAAGGATTAGCTTTCAAAACGCCCTAAGCGATTGAAATTTATTTTTTATTGGCTTTTAGCACAACTGCTCTCCCAAATCACTAGAGCATCTTGGAAAATTCTGATAAGGAAAATCCCAGCTTTGCTCTTCCTCTCCATTTGCTACATTCTTTCCTTCCCAAAAGTGTCCATAAATTCCCAACTGAGTTCTTATGTTATTTGCTTTTAGCCTGTGAAGTTGCTGAACATGGGCTCCTGCTTGGCTCTGATGCTCCAAAAGGCACTGTTTGGAGAAATTACAACTATCACTCTACTTCAGTAAAGTACAGAGCTGGCCCATGGAAAGGATCATGCAGGGCTTGTTGCTTTAGCAGGGTACATGTTTTCACAGTTCCCAGCTTCATTCTTTTTCTTCTGTCAATGCACTCATTAAACAAGATAAGGTCTAAAAAAAGGCAGAAGAGAGGGAAAGATACATTCCTGAATTTGTCATGGGTAAAGTTACTTTGGTCGCATCAGGATTTGAAAAAGGAATGAATGTGACTTACGGAATGTCATATATTGTAAGTTTTTCTGGGCAGGGCAGAAGTTACTCCTTCAGTTATGATGCTCTGGTGTGTGAGTGATGAATTAATATTTATTTGAACAGCAAAGTACCGTAACAGCAGAACCTATGTGGATGCTAAACATCTCTGCTATCTAACACTGAAAGATTGGGAAGGTCCCCACAAATTCCCCTGCCCAACGAGTGTCCCACTGGTTAGTTCAGAGGCATTTTGAAGCAGATCAGACTACAGAACCTGCCCTAAGGACCTAGCTCTGCATGGCTATGCTCTTCTAAATGGAATAATTCACTGAAATACAGATTTACAGGGGTACTAGTCAGATGAACTAAGCATCAGCCAGCCTTCCAGCACAACAAATGCGATGGTCCTCTCAACTATTTCCTCATGTGCTTTTACTGGTTAGAAGATGCTTCTAGACTTAAAAAGCTAGAGCAGCAGCTACCTGCTGTAACAAGCGACAGCTGTAACATAAGGTGTGTCATCTCTTTATGTTGCACTAGATAAATTTTAAAACATTTCATTGCCCAGCATTTTAGGTGGATTACACTTCTTGGTTTAACAACAGCACTTTCCCCCTATATAGTTTCCTTCATAAAAGTGCTTTATGCACTAGATAATTAATATTTTTTTTTTAGTATTTCATGCAAGGCTTTACCTCATGGACCAAGGAGGATACAAACCCAGAGCACTTCTATGGATTCACATTTCTGCTGCAATCTTACCTTAGGGCTGTAACCTGGTTATTTGTGTTGCGTAGGAGTCCATTAATAAATACAGGAGAAACTTGTGTCTGACATCAGTTCAGACTCAAGTCCCTGCTACGTGCAGACTTAGGGTACTTGGATTAATGAGTAAGACATGTGCCATGGTTCGACTCGTTTCTCAGCAGCCTGGTGGCACTGCAAACCCAGAGTCCTAAGTCAGGTTTGACAGGCCTGTGCCCGTTTCAGTCCATTGGCTGGAAGAACAACAGAACAATGGGTTATAGAAAAAGAAACTTCTCATGAAATACTTATCTGTACATCTATGAATCTAAATATTCAAAAGATTTAACTTGCAAGATAAAGATTTAACTGGTTTTGGGGGATGTCCTCTACTCCCTTCCTCTCCCCTCCTCTCTTCCACTGAGTTCTATTTTCAGTCTTTCACTTAAATACCCTAGGGCTGGGATTTGTGTTTCTGACAGGTACATGAGCTAGGCTCAAACCACAATCTTACTAAGATCAATCTTGAAAATGGCCAGCTGCCTAGGTTTGCAGTACTCAGCTTTTCTGGTCATGCCCAACTGCATACAGCAATAGGTGACGGTTGTAGCTATCCATGTATAACCATCACAGGACAGCCTCTAGATGGTTCTTCACAAACACAGACATAATCCAGGCAGATTTCTGCTGGAGAACAGATGTCGTTCAAGTTTGAACTGAGGTGGAATGTCAGTGCACACGTGGTTTAAGATAAGGACCTTTTCACCAGATCCTCCAGATGGTGTGACACTGACTAACCCCTTTTGCAGCTGCTTTTCAGTGGACTTCTCCCTGGGAGCAGCCAGACTGGTCAGTGGTGGTGGTGTATCCTGACAGGCAGCCCTCCTCCTGATAGAGGCACTTGTCTGGATTTTCTAGTCTCAGAGGCTGACTTTGTGAATGTCTGCAGCTGGACACACTTCACAATGGTCCTCGTACTGCTCTAATGCTGACCACAGCACATTTAATCCAAGAGTCAGAATATTCAGTTATGAATGACATATTGTTCAGGTGTTTTTTCATCCCCAGACCTAATATAAGCCATCTGGTTGTGGAAAATAAATGCTGGACACTCTCTTCTCACATGTATTATATTCTATTAAGGCAACTCAGCAAGAAAATTCCTGTGCACAGATATATTTTAAATGCATTACTGAAACAAGCTGGCAGTTTTTGTGTTACATTGAGAGAAGGATATAGTTAATTCATGGCAGTATGACATGCTGTATTTGCAGAAGAACATGCAAATCCTGTCTTGGTGTGCATTGTTTTTTTTCACTCACATACTTAGCTTCACAGACAACCCAGCATACAAACTAGCCTTCCCAGAGCGGGCTTGTTTCCTTCTGGGATTTCCTCTGTGCTGATTGTGCTCTTCTTGGAAATTTTCCAAAAGGCCACTTCCAGCTCAGAAATCAATTTGCTGCAGCTGCTGCAGTAAATTGAAACTCTTGTAGCTGTAAGTGGGTTCATCTGTGGGGATTCTTGTTGCATGTGGTAAGGTCAGTCTTGTTGGAGGAAGTGGTGTGGAGGTAAGATGGAAGGCAGAGAGTTTTATGACAGCACGCAGTTGTTGTACCACACACAGCACAAACCTACTGGGTATCAAGCTTATTTGCTTCAAGTTTGGTGGACTTATTAGTTGTTTAATACCTATGGGTGTGGGGTATATGAAGTAGATGTTCAGCCTCTACAGCTTCTTCTCTCTAGGCACAACTGAATGCTGATAATTTACACATAAATGTGCACACTGAAGCAGTATTTCGTGTTCACCTGTTTGGATTTCTCTCTTCTAAATAACTTGGTGCTTCCTCAGAAAAGTGAGTGATAAAGATGATCCACAGTGAAGATAACAAAGGATGGTTTTGTTCTGAAAGATGCTTGCTTTTGTTCCAGGCCTGATTTCTCTTTTTCACACTCTCACCTGCTTTTTTGTTTTCTGCACTGCAAGCATGGTAACCTTTTGAAAGTGTTTAGGATATAAGACAATCTGGAGTTACAGATGTAGGAGGTATAATTGAATAATGTTCTGTATATGGCTAGCACTATCAGTGGTAAATTACTAGAGGAAAGACTGTGTGCCTTATAAAAGTAGCTGTTAGGGTAAAATAAGCACAGGGCCTTCAATCTTTAAATTTGTATTAGTTATTTTTCTTTTTAATGAGCAATGTCATAAATACTGTCTCATCTCAATGAGAAGTGAACTGAATCAAGTATTAGTAAACTGGCATGTTGGTAATCATAGTCAGGAGCCAAAAGTGCTGTTTCTTTTTGTATTTCTTTTTTTTTTTTTTAAGGCTATTTCCTAAGATTAACTGCACTGAATTTCAGAACCATTTCTGTAAGGTATGTAAGGAAAAATTCAAATCAGGAATCGGAAGGCTCTATTTTGCTCTGAAATATTATGTATTGGTCTATATATATGACAAGTTATTGTATCTTCATTGTACTCTATAGAATCTTCCGAGATGCCTAAAATATTAAGTTACCATATAGCACGGTTTTCAGAACAATCTAATGTGAGAGAGCTTTTTAATCAAACTCTTTAAAAATTTAAAAAAAAAAAAAAAAAGAGAGAAAGGGGAAACCTCCTAATTTGTTAAGATTAAGCAGAGGATAGAGACAGCCATGACATTAAACCAGGCTTTGTCCCTGGTTGAAATGTGACACAAAGTAATCTATACTTAGAACAAAAATAAATCCTGAACAAGGCATTTAGAATTGAATGAGCTGATACAACAGCAGCTCTGGCTTTTTGCATATGGGTAAAAATATAAAACATCAGAAATAATTAGGTCTGAAGCATAAGACTATGCAAAACCCAAAGCCAGAGAAGAATGGGCTCTCCTAGCAAATGGAGTAAAGGTACTGTTTGCAGTCTGGATACCAGTGCATTAAATTGGCAAGTTGTCAAATCCCCAGGCAGTAGAAAAGAAATGAGTCAAAGCCTAGGGTTTATAGCAGTAATGTTGTGTGGAAATGAATGTTGCAATATACAACAAACTGCTGAGGGAGAGAAGAATTTGCTAAGGAGCTACATGCATGTCTGACCTTGAAGTGAGAAATCAGCTTCCTCAAGGTTTTCTTGACAAAGAAAAATGAAGGTATGTGATCTGTATAGCGATGCCCATTAAATTTTACCGTACTGGCTACGTTTAACTGTATGTGCCTTGCTCAGATACTTTCCCTGGTGCTGTGTCTATACCCCTGTGACAAGAGAGGAGTCAGTAACCTTGTTTTCACAAAGCAACTCTACCACCAAAAAAACTATTTCCATTCTGAGTGAGATCTCCTTCCATCGGGGTAGGTTATTTCCTGCTGCCCTCAGTTTAGATGTAATGATCAAGATGATGTGTTGTAGTCCCCGAGCCACCAGCTGGGATGGCTGGGGAACCAGGGGGCTCAGCAGCTCAGTGGTGGGTGAATTCAGAGATCTAACACCCCCCACAAGTCAGCTGGCCAGGATCCTCCTCACCTGGTCTTGTGACCTGTGTGAGGAGGGTCCCCCTGGTTGGTCAGCAGCCAGACAGTCACTCTAACCTTAGGTCACACCACATTGGCCTTAAGCTGTTGCCCCTCCCCTGTCTGTGTCCCTTGATAAAGAAGTCGGCGGGCGGGGCCCGTCCTCTTGCTACCTGGCCAGCCTGCGTGCCGGTCAGAATAAACACCGGATCCCTCGCAAGAGCCGCCTCTGGACTCTTTACTTCTGATACCGCTAGAGCTAGCAAGCTCTGTGTGGGCTTGGCCGCGTGCCTCCATCGCACGGGTGAGAGAGAAGCTGTATGTGAGGTGCCCGGACACTGCCAGGAGTTCCTGAGCCAGGAATTCTTAGGGAAAAGCAACAGTTTTCTCCACCAGCCAGGCCACACAGCGGCAAGTGGCGCCCAACGTGGGGCACGCTGTACACCCCATTGAAACGTCCTCGGTCTCTCTGCGAGACCGGGTGCCATATCTGGGATAGCTGCACCCCTGATAACAGCCATCTAGGTTTTTTTCAGGGTAGCCGATACTCTTTTGCTGTTTTGGACGCAAGGAACTGGCTAAAATATCAGAAGACTGGCCTGAAAGGTTTTTTTTGACCTTCGAAGATCCCAGGAGTGTGAGTGGAACTTTGCTTGTGTCTCCTTTTGATTTTTTTTTCTCTCTTTTCCTTTCAGTGCTGGGTGAGTTCTTTGGGTTAGGATGGGTGGTAGATTATCCTATCCCAAATCAGAGGTGTATTCTCTAGTTAAAAGCAGTCTTAAACTAGGGAAATTATGTTTTTCTAAAAGGAATTTAAAATGTTTTGTACACTGGCTGTTCAAATATTTCCCAGATATTTCCACAGCCTCGGTCCGGTCCCTTGAATTTTGGGACAAGGTCGGGGAAAAGCTAACTTTAACCAGGCAATCAGGAGATAATTCTGTACAGAAATTTTTCCCTCTGTTGATAGTTATATATAAATCTGTTCAAATTTCGGCAACTGGGTCGGGAGGTTTGGGAGGTTCGGGGCCGCACGTGTCTGTCACCCCCGTGTCCTCCCCTCCTCCCTACACCCCCCCCTTTCCTGTCCCCCGGGAGATTTCGGAAGAAACCCCACGACAGGGCACCAGCCCCGCGGTCTCTTCCGAGCTCTCCCGGTCCCCGGGGCGCGTGGAGCCTGATCACCTCCGCGCAGAAGCCCCCCAGACCTTCCCCCCCACCCTGCAATGCCCCTCTGTGTCGGGTCCGGCTGCCAGCCTAGACGGCGCAGACCGCGTGGCCGGCAGCTCGGCACAGATGTCGCAAGCTACTTTGTATGTACCCGCGCCCACGGGGTCCCCCGGCCCCTCCGTAGCCCCGCCCCCTGCGCCGCTCTCCGCCCCTGAACCTCCCCCCGCAGCCGTGGCCGTGACGCCATCGGCCCCTCCCCTCTCCACCGGGACATCCCCTGCGGCCGCGGGCCCTACCCCTACCCCCGCCCCCTTCCCCGCGGGTGCCTCCCCGATGGCCCCCCCCTCCTCGGCTTCCACGGCAGCCGCTCTGAACCCTGCCAGCAGCGGCTGTGCCGGGACCTGCCCTCCCCCGTGTTGGACCCCCGGATCCGCCAGCACGGGGCCGGGGCCGGCCCTGCCTCATCTCGGCGCGCCTCGCCCCGCGGGTAGCGGCGGGGAACCGCAGCCCCTTGTGCTTCCCGGCGCTGGCGTGCCCGCACACCCCCCTTCCCCCCCCCACCTGCCCCAGGTAACCCGGCGGAACCGTGCCAGAGCCCCCTCTCCGTCTTCGGGGGAGGGAGGAAGTGATTTCTCAGATTCGGAAGACCCTTGGGCCAATATTCGCCGCCAGGTCGCAGAGGGAGGGGATTGGGATTTGGCAACTAGGATAAATGTTATTGTAGCCCCTGTCTCTTACGACAGAACGGGGGGGGGGAACCCTAGGTGGGAACCAATTTCTTCCCAACAATTGAAAGAACAGCCGCCAGTATTAATCAAAGATCCAGAAAGCCATCAAATCCGAGGCCCATTCCCACTAATTTTGTGGGGGAGAGGGTATGCTTGTGTTTCCACACCTTCAGGACCCAAGTGGGTACCAGGAAAGTATATAAGGCCCTACCTTGGACCATCGGCAACAGCTCCTGAGGACACAAAGGACGACACCCTGGACTGTGACAAAGCAACGCCAGAAAAAGAAACAAGTGCTGCATGGAGGAGACGGCGACGCAAGACGCTGTCCACGTGAACACCTAACTATACTACCTCCTGCAGTTCCCACAAGCTGAAATCCTAATGAACCCCTTTATATCTTACCCTCATGTGTTTCCCTATCCCATAACCCTCTCACCTGTGTATTTTCCTCCTCACAAATGAAAAAAAAAAAAAAAAAAAAAAAAAAAAAAAGAAAAAAGGGGGAGGAGAGAGGGGAAAAAAGAACCTTCCTATAATAATTATGCTTGAAATCCCACAGAAAGGACTACCCATCCCACGCTCGAGGAGGACCTTGCACTCTAGGCAAGCTTTCCGTATTAGCACCCAACAAGACTCAAATTTTATATTGGAAAAACCATACTCAATTGGCTCGCCAAAAAAGAAACATACAGGAATTAGACCCAAATTGCAATAGCGAACTTATTAATTGGTCAACCTCTAAAAGGGTTGCTGTGTCGCTTTTCCTACCCTAGGTAGCAGCAGCAAAGGCCTTAGGCAAAATTACCCACCTCGAGTGCTGGCTCGGAAAGCATGCTAACCTTACATCGAGTGCTCTCTCCCAATTACTGGAGGATGAGAAAACCACCAGGCACGCAACACTACAGCACAGAGCTGCAATCGACTTTCTCCTGTTGGCTCATGGACATGGCTGTGAGGAATTCAAAGGGCTATGCTGTTTTAACCTGTCATCTCATAGCCAGAGCATCCACGCGACGATACAGAAGATAAAGGACCAAGTTAAAGAACTGAAGATAGAAAAAGACTCTGACTTGTTCGAGAACCTCTTCGGACAATGGGGACTTGGGGGATGGGTGGGTTCTTTGATCAAAACTGGGTTGTGGATTATCCTGACAATTGTTTTAGTATTAAGTCTATTTGGCTGTCTTAGGAAGTGCCTAACCAAATCACTGGGGGAGGCCTTTCCTTTTAAACAGAGGAGGGGGAGATATAGTCCCCAAGCCACCAGCTGGGATGGCTGGGGAACCAGGGGGCTCAGCAGCTCAGTGGTGGGTGAATTCAGAGATCTAACACCCCCCACAAGTCAGCTGGCCAGGATCCTCCTCACCTGGTCTTGTGACCTGTGTGAGGAGGGTCCCCCTGGTTGGTCAGCAGCCAGACAGTCACTCTAACCTTAGGTCACACCACATTGGCCTTCAGCTGTTGCCCCTCCCCTGTCTGTGTCCCTTGATCAAGAAGTCGGCGGGCGGGGCCCGTCCTCTTGCTACCTGGCCAGCCTGCGTGCTGGTCAGAATAAACACCGCATCCCTCGCAAGAGCCATCTCTGGACTCTTTACTTCTGATACCGCTAGAGCTAGCAAGCTCTGTGTGGGCTTGGCCACGTGCCTCCATCGCACGGGTGAGAGAGAAGCTGTATGCGAGGTGCCCGGACACCGCCAGGAGTTCCTGAGCCAGGAATTCTTAGGGAAAAGCAAGAGTTTTCTCCACCAGCCAGGCCACACAGCGGCATTCCCTCACCACAAAGCGGGAATGGGAAAGCGTCTGAAGAGCCACTGTGCCGCTCAGCTGCTGCTCGCAAGAGGAATAACTTTTCCCAAGTTGTTTGGCTTGACTAGAGGAAGGATTCCCCTTCCAGCGAAGCAAGGTGAAGCTTCATGCTTCAGGCCTGGCAATCTGCCAAGTTAAAAAAGTTCTATGCTTATTATTAAAACAATGACAACTACAGACCTGATTACCTGCATTGGAATTATAGACCCTACCACTGCATACTGTGAACCTACCACAGCCCGCAGGAGGACTAACCCACCTATTGAGCAGTGAAAAAGAAAGCATGATGTTTCATTTCCCTGTACTTCTCACGTGGCTTTAATTGCAATAGGTAAAACTCCCTGATCTTCCTTGGCGATGCTAATATGTAGGATTTCATTTAATCAATATGTTCTAACATTTGTTTTAGAGCTTGGCGCACACACCAGCTAACGAGCCCTCGTGGGTTCATAAAGAGTTACGGAAGGCTTGCCAACCTGTATTAAAAATGGGAAAAGAGGAGTAGCAAGGATACGTAAGTTGGCCAGTATTACTGCATATGCCAGTAAGAGGGCCAAAATTACTGCTCAACATGCTGTACTCTTGGCTCCAAGCAATGCTCCCTTGGGACCCCTACTCTAAAGGAGTTCTAGAGTAACCCTGAATTTGTACGTGAAAATTCTAAGCTGAAGGAAGTCATCACTAACAAAGGGAATCGGAGTGGCCCAGTACTCGGGGGAGTTGCATCTCTATAAGCCATGGAGAAATGGAAATGAGGTGATGCTAAAGTATCTGCCCAGGTTGTTTGCTGGCTGATGTATAATTGTTTCTGCTAGTACATTGTCCAGTACTTGGAGAGTTTCACCTTCAGGCCTTTTATTATAGTCGTAATCCTACATATTTTCAGTGCTTATACACTTGAAATTTAAATAAGACTGTCTCTTTCCCCTCTTTTTTTTTGCCAGCATGTGTGTCTGCATATATGAAGTGCCTGTGACTTTGAATGGCTCTGGTTTTCTAGTTTTCGTAAAAAGCATAAAGCAGGAGAAAGTCAGTAGTAAGTCAAACACAGTACAGAACGTACCCTCTCCTATCACCAGGGCTTTTGCTGCCCATGTCTTGATGCAGTGCAGAAGAGATCTGGAGCGGACACTGAAGTTGAGGAAAACCACAACGCAGCCCAGCTTGGCCTGCCCAAACCAGACGTGGATGAAGTCAGGTTGGTTACTCAGCAGCAGGGCCACAGTGGCACATTTTTTTTCAGATTCCCATAGTTTAGGAAGACCTGTGTTACTCTGTTACTCCTCCTGTCCACGTCCTGATAGATGTGCACCTTCCCTTCATGGACGATAAACGGCTTATGAGGAATCTTTCCCACGCTCTGCACGACAAGGGCCGTTATGGAGAGAATTCCATTGCTTGCCCTTTCCTTTCCCATTGCTTTTAAGTTCTTCCGCCTCAAGAAGTAGATCAGATCTTCCTAGAAAGAGGGGAGAAAGATCTTCAGACAGACGCACAGCACTACTGTTTCTCAAGCACTTAACTGTCAAAAGCCACATCCGTAGCATGCTGGGGAGGTGGAAACAACAGATGAGCTATTTGACAGATGTAACATACAATACATTATATAAGGAATAATGACTTTTAACAGAGACTGGAAGTTAATACGCTCATTATAATTCCACCAATTGATCTGGGATGTTTTTAAAAGGCCATATGGGAGTTTACAAGAATACAAAGACACAGAAGAACATAAAAAAGAAAAAGGGTGTAAAAAGAGTGAAAATGCTTGTGCAGTTTATAAAGATAGAGGAGTTCATTTGAGGGAAAGAATGTGGCCAGGGTGACAGCAGAATGAAAAAGCCATGGACAATTCTATACAAGACGGAAATTTAGACATTTTCAAAGTATCCAAAAAACAAATAAAACAAGATCTAAACTCAGGAAATAATTTGGTACTTTCTGGGGTTTTGTGCGGGGGTTTTTGAGTCAAAATTTTGTCTAGATTGTTTATTGTGCCATGGTAAATCCTAAAAAAGGTGGAAACAAACAGTTAAATCATATAGTATCATATATATATTATGAAAGTATGTCAAGCATTGTGCATCCGTGTGATGCACAAAATGTGTTCTTTGCTGCCTGAGTTGTTTCTTGGTCCCACAGAAGCTGAGACCATCATCTAACCCTCCAGAGGATTGAACCGTCTGTGGGGCATGCACAAATTAAAGGCAATAATCTGTGAACCTTCTGCATCTTCTGAAATAGCCAGTTTTCACCTGAGGATTTTCTGGCATTTGCAATAAATGGTGAGTAATAACTTTGCATTATTTATCTTATTTTCCTTATTTACAATAGAACCCTCAAATCCCAGACAAAAATGTGCACAAGCACAAACTAAGATTTGGAAAGAAAGCTTTTTAACAGTTACTAACTTTGTTATTGTATTTCAGGCAACCATTAATCGCCCTGCTTTCAGATGATCCCCTGTTCTAGAATTCCTCAAGCAAAATACTGTCTATGGGTGTCCTGTCCAGAACACATATTGCCACGACCTGCCCTACTCCTAGGGCCACAAGCCTGATACCTGCTGTTGGCTGCAGGGTCCTGGCGGGACCACCAAGCTGGCTTTTGATTCTCCAGAACATTCACAAAGGTACATGCATAGGAATTTCATCCACACTCCACATGAAGAGGCTGCTCAGGACAGTGAAATCTTTTCTTAAATTGAGAGAAACCCAAGGCACTTGGAAAACAATAATTATTCATACGCTGTGACAAATAACTTAGGATAGAGCTGCAAATGCAAACAGCTCCGTTTTCCCCAACCTCATCAAATGCATGCTTAATTTACAGTATCATCTATCAGGTTTCACACAGTGGAATTTTGCTGCCTGTGTATCCAGATTTGTATGTCTGCATGGTCAAAAATAAACTTACTTATTCCAGGGAGTCAGTCATGCTCTGGGATGCTCTCCCTGAAGTCATGGAAAGGGCATTTGAGCAATTAGCCTGAAATGACGGCATCATTCCTTCAGCCTTGTTTTCATTAATATGCAATCTGGTATTTGCAGTCCTGAGGCTTCATTTGTTTATATGATGAGAGTCGTTCTATGCCAAAAAGTATTACTCTGATGAAAAGTGACTGCTAGCTCTTCTCAGACACAGAGCTGCAACACGTCCACAGGGCACATGCTGAGTAGCTGCAGGAGGCAGGGGATGTCCTGGAGCGAGAAAGAACACAGGGAGCATTCAGTCAGTTCAAGAGCAGGTACCACTATGCAGAAATGTTCTCTGGTCCCAGGGGAATGCAAACAGCCCTGTGTGTTGGCTGTCAATGTCAAGTTCATGTCCCCGTTCTCTGAGGTGTCTGAGATGTCTCTGAAACACCTGAGATACATCACCTTTATGTCATTGCCCTCAGTATTACAGTGACCCTAGAAGTGTGTAGAAGATTGCCTCTCATACAAACTTTAAGCAGTGACCTGTTTAGTTGTACAGTTTTCTGCTGTGGAAAAAAAACATATTCGCAAGAGAGAAACAGCCTAAAATAACCTAAATTGTGGGTTGAGGGACAATGGAGCCAGACTCTTCTCAGTGGTTCCCTGTGACAGGACAAGGGGTAATGGGCTCAAGCTGGAACACAGGAGGTTCCATTTCAAGATGAGAAAAATCTTATTTTCGGTGAGGGTGCCAGAGCACTGGAAGAGGCTGCCCAGAGAGGTTGTGGAGTCTCCTTGTCTGGAGATTTTCAAGACTCGCCTGGATGCAGTCCTGAGTGATGTGCTCTAGGGGATCCTGCTTTTAAGCAGGGGAGTTGGACTAGATGATCCCTAGAGGTGCCTTCCAACTCTGACAATTCCATGATTCCGTGAGTTAGAGCTTGACCTTAAAGTAAAACTCAAAAGACAAAGAGTGTAGTTACCGGTACTGAAAGGGAGAATTAACCATTTTTCTGTACATAGACAACCACATTAATCATGACAAACAGGAAAGGTTTCCAAAGACAGTGAGCCCAAACAGTCACTGAGAATTTAAGTGCATCTTCTGTTTTCCAAGAAACCTGCCAGCTTTTCCAGTAAAGCAACCTGCTACTTTTGCTAAAAGCGATGTAATCCACAGGCAGCAAGAGTTCTGTCTCGAAGCTCACTGTACTGTTTAATTATTAGGAACAGATTAAGGTGTTTCTCTGACTGAGGCAGAGAGACAGAGAAGACTACTTCAGAAAAGTGTAATGCAAACAAATAAAGGAATGAGTCTCATCGAACTTCAGATATATACAGCGAATATTTTTTGTGTGTAAATAGCACTATAAAATTACCTACATAAGACGTGCAAACATTATAATTTAGCTAAATTTATATAACCAGTGCTTTTTCCAGCACCCAAATGATAAGTAAGCAAATATTTTCTTACCAACTTGTTGATCGTGTATTTTTGATTGGTGTCCCATATTCAGATTCTTTCTGCCTCTGTGTTTCACTCACAGGAAGATTGCATGGGTAATCGGAATATATTCATTGTGCTCAAGTTGCTGTTCTCTTGAAGCTTCCCACCTGTAGTGTTCTATTGGTGACTGCATGCCTACACATGCAGCTGATGGCTCACTTCTGTCTCCTGGATCTGTCCCACATCTCCTGTTCTCTGGTTTCTCAGCTTTGCAGCTGTCTTAAAGCCTGTGAGTGATAGGGAGTTGGACGCTGTATCTCAGAACATGGTGTGTTTGCTGGCTGTATTGAAAGTTAATTACTGAAAGAGAAAGAAGTCAATTATGCTCTGCTAGTTTAAATGCTTAAAAGGACCATAAGCATCAAGAGACAGAATTATACCAAAGGAATTGACGAATCTGTTGAAATTACTGTTTCAGTACAATGGAAGCAGCTTAGCAATGTTTCCTATACTCCTAAATACAATACATTCAGTATACAACAAACATTTCTATAGCACTTATTTTATATTGTCATGTATTCTCTTCAAGGAGCTCAGGTCTGCGGCCTGAGGATGGCTAAGAGGCATAAGCAGAGCAGAACTGTACTATGTTCCTGTCTTTGTTTACTTTATATAACCAAGAGGAAGTTGTTAGAATACATTCTTTACGCAACTCAAATACTTTCAGAGACTCACAAACAGGTTGAGGTTGGAAGGCACCTCTGGATGTCATCTTCCCAAGGTGGCCTGCTCCAGCATAGACAGCTAGAGGCACTTACCCAGGATGACGTCCAGACTGCTTTCCCCTCCATATCCCTCCTCTTGTCGCTGGACACCACCAGAAAGAGCCTGGTTCCATCTCCTGTGCAGCCACCATTCAGGCCTCTGTACACATTGATCAGATCCCCTTGGAGAGACCCCCAGCTGGAAACATCTGCCCCGGGCCCAGCTGCAGAGATGGAGGCCTGGAGCTGGGCAGCGCTGGCAGCGCTGGGGCAGTCCTGAGGGCCGTGTGGTTGACGTGTGGGCCGGCACGTGCCCTGGCTGCCGGCCTGGCCCTGGTGTTGGCAGCTCCTGGGGCCGGGATCTAGTTTGGCCGGCGGGGTGGCCTCTTGGGGGGCTGGGAAGGGCCCTGGGAGCCGCCGGCCCTCCTCTTCCGGGCTTGCCGTGGACCGCCGGGGTTGCGGTCCCTGCCCCGGCTGGCAGTGGAGGGACCTGCCACAGCCTCCCCCGGATCCTCCTGCCGCTCTCCGGGCCCCCCGTGGGTGGGAACGGGGGCGTCGCGGGGGCTGCCGGGACCCCCACGAAGGGCCGCAGTTGAGGTGCTGGGGCCCTCTGCTTCCTCGGCTCCAGCAGGTCTGTCGGAGGGGGCTGGGCCAGGGGCAGGTGACCCCCTTTGGGAGGCAGCGGGCGGAGGGGCAGCCGCGGGGCTGCCCTCCCGCTCCTCGGCGGCAGTACGGCCGTTCTCCAGGCCCAGCAGGCGGTGAGCCTCCCTGCTGCAGCGCTGCACGGTGACATTGATGAGTTGGCGCACAAATGCCACCGTGCGGTCCTGGAGGCCGTCCTCCAGCATCCGGGTCAGGACCCCTTCGTCCAGCCCAAAGAAGCCCAGGACGCACAGGATGAGGTCCTCAAACACGGCTGCCACTGAAGGCTCCTCCGCAAAAATCAGCCCCAGCTGCTGCTGCAGCCAGGGCAGGACGCGTTGGAGGAGTGCCGGGTGGTCGTCAAAAAGGGACGCCCAGGTGTTGGGTGGGAGGCTGCCCACTGGACCCCTGGGCCCCGACTCCATCGCCTGCGCCCAGGGTGTTACAGGGCGAGGGGGACGGTGGTCGGCTGGGTGCCTGCGCACTCCTCCTGCCTGGCGGGGACCAGCCGATGGTGACGCTGGAGCAGATGGAGTGATGACGACCTCTCTGAAGTCGTCATCTGCCTGCACCGAGTGCACGATGGACTCCACTCTCCTCTTGCAGAGGGGGCACTCGGGCTTGCTGTTCACCCACCGCAGGATGCAGGCAGAACAGAACTGGTGGAGGCATGGAACCATGTAGGCAGCATCATCCCAGCTGTCCAGACATATTGGACAGCGGTTGTCTGGCTCCATGGCCATGCTCTCCACCCGCTGCGGTGGGCAGAGGGGAGCTGGGGATGTTAACTGCTCCCTCTCTCTGGTGCTGCAGCAGCTGCGGTCACTCTAGAAAAGGAAGAGAGAGAGGCCATGGTCGTGGGCTGGCCTGGGGAGGGGCGGAAGAAATGCCAGGTCCCTCAAGAAGGAAACCCTCCCAGCTCCCCAGGGTGAGGTGTCCCTGCCCAGCTCACCTCTGCTGCTGCGAGCGCACTGCCTGGCTGCCCCGGCTTCCTGAACCTGGCAGGGCCGGCGATAATCCTTTGACGGCTCTGGGGTCAATCACAAAGCGCTCCAAGGAGCAGCTCCTCAAGGACACCAGCACCAAAGCTTCGCTCAGCACTCCAGCCTCACGACTGCTCAGCTGGAGTACCAACTGCCAGTTGAGTTACCGGAACACCTGGTAACGGTCCTTCTCAACGGTAACAACGGAACCCAACGGATTCGGAGGCATCAGAGCCCAACGCCCAGCAGATCTCCAGTGCCTATGGGGAAGACATCGAGGGGATGGGGACAGGCTCTGCCCAGCACTGCCTGTGGGGAGGGTGGCGCCTCCTGATGCCCCGTGAAGCTCTGTAAGGGTGAATTTTGGCCTCTGAGTTTCATAGAATACCCAGTAGTGGTCAGAGCTTCAAAAGTTCAGTAGTTCAAAAAGGAAAAATCAGGAAGCCAACATGTCCTTAAAGAATAATGGCCTTAAACTGGAAGAGGGTAGATTTAGACTAGACATTAGGAAGAAATTCTTTCCTGTGAGGGTGGTGAGACACTGGAACAGATCGCCCAGGGAAGTTGTGGCTGCCCCCTCCCTGAAAGTGTTCTAGGCCAGGTTAGATGGGGCTTAGAGCAACCTGGTCTGGTGGGAGGTGTCCCTGCCATGGCAGGGGAGTTGGAACAAGATGATCTTTGAGGTCCCTTCCAACCCACACCACTCTAGGATTCTAGGATTCTATGAATAAGGCGTCCGCTTAAATTGCATGGCATATATTCCAGGAATGACCTTGGGAAACACTGTCTTCTTCGCATCTCCCCCAGCAGCTAGTGCTGCAATATTTTGTGGACTATTTTAGACAGCCACATGGATTCTACACCTGCGTTCCATAATTTAATGTCTCAATATTGCAGCGTGGACTATAAGCATAGTAGTTCACGCCAAGTTACAAAAGCAGAACTGAACTGATTCATATTTTTTTCTTTCACCTTGACAACATTTGGGATGTAAACCTCTTTTCCATGGTTTTGCAACTAATCATTCTAACATGATGTACAAGACATTCTGAAGTGCCCATTTTGCGAAGAAATAAAGCTAAGTGCAAGGTGGTATTTCTTCCTTGTAGCTCATCTGAATGAGTGAGTGTAGCAGTGACTGTAAGTGACCTCGGCCACACCACTCAGGGGGGCTCCTTTGGAAGTAAGCTTTCATTCCAAGTCTCCTCTAAAAACTCTGTGTTGTGGGTTCTGCTCCCACTTACAACAGGGTACCTAAAGACAGAAATGAGCATGTAGGTCACAATGGTACCTGCCAAAAATCTTACTTTCCTTTTTTTAATTATGAGGGGTTTGCATACACTTAAATTTGTATCATACAGTTGAGAAATATGTACATTAATAGTAGTTCAACTTGTTTTATACATTCTGCAAAAACGCACTGAATTTGACTGGTATTAAAATGTGACACCATTTGCATCATCTTAAATTTTTTGTCTGCATTGTACAATTCAACAGTAATTAAAGAAATTGAAATAAACTATTTCAGTTTTTAAAAAAATTGTGTTGCTCTTAAGCTGATTGTATTTTAAAATATTCTACGGCTGAAGTATTTTACAATGCATGTGAAGAAATGACAACGTGTTTAAGCAGTCTTTCACTTGTAGCACTGTGTCCAAATGGAAGCGTCATTCTTGCCAGTCCACCATGGTGGAGAGAAAGCAACAGTTTCCCTCAATGGCAATTTCTGTTTAGTTTGACACGTGGAAAAGGTGAATGGAGTTGGGGGTTTGACCAGCATGAGAGCATAAGGGTTACCTCCTCAGTTCTCTCCACAGGAGAGTCAAAAAAAAAGGAAAGAGTGAACGTTTGATAGCTCTCCAATACGAGTTTCTCTGGGGGCTCAGATTCCTTGCTTTTGAACACTTGAAAAGCCGAGTATGCACGAAACCGGGCAGCGAAAAGTTGCACGGTTCACTTACACATGAACCACCTCCTGCTTACTTTAAATCACCCATCTGCCTCTTGCATTTCATGACACCTTTCTTTTCCTTATCCTATGACTTACAGATACAGTACATGTTGCTTTTATTCAGGCTCTCTTGCTTGGATGTAGGTCACAGCATTTGCCACTCAGAAATTATGGAGGTTCCACACTCAACAACCGCTGTAGAAGGTTCATCCACTTGCCCAGCCCCTTCTTTAGTCCATTTATTCTTTCAGATTCCTTTTCTTTCATTGCAAGTGCAGCTACCTCTAGATCAAATTAAATCAGAAGAGGGCAGTATTGCATTTATTTTGAGAAATAGTTTCCCAAGTTTTAGTACTCTTACAACTGAAGAGTACAGCTTGTAGGGTCCTCTCTGATGAGGGTTTGCTTTTCAGCTCTGCATACCATTCAGCTTCCAAAGATAAGCAGTTTTACAAGTAATAAGCACATCTTTCTAAACTAATTACAAATAATCACTTCAACCACACCACCTCAAACTCAAGACGACAGTATCCTGCAAGATTTCTACTAGATCCTGGCAGAATTTTACAAGAGCACTTGCTCCATGCAGTTAAAATTGCCTGAAGTGGCATAATTTTACGCAATTGCATAGAAATACATCTCATTTATAAGCCTTCCATTTTGGGGGCTGTAAAATGTCTTACCTGATGGCTGATGATAAAGTGGGTTTTTTTGCAAGTAAAGGAGCTTTATTGCAGCAAAGGCAGGTATGAGAGAATGCAAAATATTGTAATACCCTGGAACTGTCTCTTACATATGATTACAGTTAGAAATACTCTGAGTGGGAAAATGAGCATTTGACCCTGGACCACAAAATAACACTGATGTGGATGTAGATAAATTCTGTTACAGCTTATTTATTTAAGAATTAAGGGACAAATTCCCTCCTCAAAATTAAACAATAGCTACAGATGGCAAAACACCTGTCCCGTGAGAAAAAGACAAATCTGGACTTTTTAAGAGTAGCATTAAATTAATTCCATAGTTATGGTAGATAAACACCTATTTTCTTCTACCAAACTTTGGATGTAAGCAATACAGAAATGCAAACAGACATTACACATTCACAGTTGTTGGATTTTTTTCTTATCCCCAGAGCATCACTAAGCACAGCAACATATTACATTGATTTGCATAGACCAATCCCTGTTACAGAGAAATGCTGAAGTACTCAACAGTCTGTTCAGACAACCACACCGCACGTCTCGCCTGTCAGTTAGCAAACCCAGGATTATTCTTTCCCCCAGCACAACTGTAATTTAAGGAGAAAAACTCATATTACACCATTAACTTCCTGCAGTATACAAAGGACAAGAAGGACTGATGCTTGACTTGTTATATTTTCCCCTACATAAATTACGAAAGCATCTTTCATAAAAGAATCTGAAATAATCTGTTGTACAACATATGTTCAGCTTAGACACAAAAATCTGTGGCAGAGTACAAAACAGTATTAATACAGTAGGAGTTTTATTTACATCATCAGTATGGGATATCAAACTTTTTACATGTACGCTTGTCTCTTCTTTCAGAAGGGCCAAGCTTCCAAACAGCATTTTTTTTCAAGGTATGAATTTTAATAAAACCTTCAATGCTGACAACTTCCCAAATTTGTACTCAAGAAAAACACTGTACAATTACAAAGTAAATTGAAAAGTGTAAAAAAATAAAAATAACTTAAGAGGGACACTGCTTATCTACAGTCTCTTTCAAACTAATTTCAGTCATCATGTATTGCTCTTTTTTTTATCAATATAGATTATTTCATGGCTCAGAAGGGAATAGCTTGTAATTTACTGTTCAGCTCAGGTCTGATATTGCAAAGTGAAGAAGCAGCTGAGGAGAGGTGTCTCAATGGCCTCCTAGCCCACCTAAGTAGCTAAAGAAGTACTTTTGTGCAGACCATACTCTTTAGCAAAGGCCTTTGTAGCATATTGATCTATTCAGGCAAGTCAGTGGTTGATATTTTGTTGTACTCAGTCACTGTCATATTCCTCTATTTTTAATTCATCTTCCTCCGTGATTGCTTGAGCTGCAACAGGCTGAGGCTGACTGCACGGCAGTTCACTGCCACTGCACTGGCTAGAAAAGAGAGGGAATCCATCCGATTCATTCTCATTCATTCCGTTTCTTTCCACCTGTTCAGCTGTCTCCGTGGCATGCACATCAGCACGGTCCTCCTCAGAGCTAACAAAGGAGCCTGGTATCCCAGGATCTTTGTCAGTAAGTGTTTCAAGCTTTAACCTGCAAAATTATCATTGCAGCAGTAAGTTACCACAAAAAAACATCTGCTCTCTCACTGAGAAGTCACAATTGAAAAGGCTGTCCCTTACCACACAGGTCACCCTTCTGCACTGGTACTTAACAGCTTTCACATTTTCTGGCAGTAATACCCTCTCCATCAATCACAGTTAATTCAAGCTATCCATATCCCATGCTTAACGTCACTACCTTCAGTAATATGTTTTTACAGCTCTGTGCACATCTCCCAGGTATAGATATTCATTGTGCCCATAACTCAACACTGCACGGCTTACATGACACCAACCGAAGACACAGGCGTTCCTCTCGGGGCAACTACTGCCCTACATAGCCTCAAACCACAGCTACAGCAACAGCTCCCCAGTACCCACTGTTGCTTGAAGTTTTTTCCTTATGGCAACGGTGGTTTTGCTGAGCTTTCCTCACACACATGAGCTGCTAACAATTAACTTACTGACAACAGCCCATGGTACGTTGGATCCCTTTCCATGCAAAACTGAAATCCTTTAGGACAGGAAGCAATTTAACTTGAAACAGACAAATTAAAAAGAGTGGAAAGGAAATATTTTTATAGTTTATAATTTCTTTTACTATTTGGACTTCTTGACCTTCCTAGCATCTGTGTCAGTATGTTACCAATGTTCCTTTATTATTTTTTGCACTTTACATGTGCAAAGTAATAAAACCCTATGCTTTTAATGACAAAAACTCACCCTGACACCAATTCCAGCTGACCAAATACCATACAGTCCCCTCAATGCCAGTTTTCTTAGAATGGTACCATTCCCATTCCATTAATAAATATAACAGAAAATAAATAAAATATTCTTATTTCCACTGAAACACCTGCACATAAGTTACTTTAAGGATTGCTGAATAATACGAAGTTAATTTCTTTTCAATTAGGATTCCTGAGGGAAGCAAATGCTTACTACAATACCTACATTACTCTGTACTTTCTTTCCAAAATAGTGAACAAATGAAAAAGAATTATCGTGTTTTCAGGAGAAAATTACCCCTCAGATAAAACACTAAATGATACACACCCAACTTATTAACACAGATCCAAAACATTTTTATGAATATTTAAAAGGTAAGCTGCAGACAAAATTAATGGCATAAGGAAGTCTACAATCATTTGTAAAGTTACAAACATTTTGGCTTAGACGAGAGAGATTGCAAAGAAATACACCTCTTAAGGACACTTTCCTTTCTTGCTGACTAGCAACCAAAATGGCTTTTAACACAACTGTTGGGGAACAGGGTGGTTCTTGGGTAATACAGCCTTTCCTGTACAGGCCAATATTTTACAGTAAAACTCAGACAGCAATACCACAGTGATGAATACGAGATGCAAAACTGTAGTAAAAATGTTGCTACTAACATTGTAATGATAAATATATTTGAACTGGAAGAAGTTTTAACAGGCAAAGTATAAAATTATCATGCTGCAAAGGCAAGGGAAAAAGTCACATCACAGATGTACACTGAAGATGTTTCTCTATGAAAGGGTTCTTTTCTACAATATATTAAGAAAGTCTTACTTTCTTTAAGAAAAGACAGAAGTCAGGTTTACCTCTCAAAATGTCTTTTTAGCGGTAGCCTCCCAACATCTTGGATAAAAGCAATCTGAGCTGAGAACAAAGAATCACTAGTATCATATTGGGTAGATTACAATGCACATACGATGAAACATACTGGAAAACAAGTAACTCCTAACTTTAGTCAAGTATTCCTGTATACATTTGAAATATTTTGGGTATCAAAACACTGCATGCATGTGTATGTATTTTTCTTTTTCAAAGTGTTTACATTATTGTAACATATTTACAGATTGTCTACACATAAAAAAAAAACCAATCCCTGACATTCATCAGTTGTGTATTTATGATGTAGAGGGTATTATTCCATAGCCTATAAGATGAATTCATGCTGATGTCAAGGCCTCAGATAAGACATGAAGCCTTTTATTAGAAGTAATTCACATAGCACAAGCAACTCAGCTGTCTCAACAGTAATTTTTGTATTATGTACTATAGAAAGCAGTTTTTTCTGCATGAATTCTCTGCTATTGGATTACCTCAGGTTATACTTTTTTTGATGCACTGCAACCTTGGATTTTGTTTACTTTATCTGGGAAAGGCTTTTTAAAGCCTTTTAAGTCTGTTGATGTTATTTGGAAAGGGATCAGTGAGCAATGAAGATCTAGATAATATTGCTTAATAGGTTTCTAAAAGGCTTCTCACCAAGTCCTCTAGTAGATTTAAAAGAAGCCCTAAGCCTAAGAGAACAACTTAATTAATAAAGTTTGATAAATAATTAATGAATAGGAAATGGGGAGACGGGTATGAGGTAACAGTTAACTCTTGCAGTGGAAAAAAGTTGCCAATGCAGTTCTGCAGAGCTCTTTTGCTAGGCTCGGGGCTATCCAGGACATTCTTAGCTGTAACCCAGTTAAAAAAGGGGGTGAAGAGAGTTATGAGCAAGTTTGTCAATGCCACCCAGTTAGACAAGCTAGTAAGGATGTGGGCAGACATAAGAAGAACTGTGCAAGAATCGTAAGAGACTGAGTAAGAAGACAATATGATGAAATTCAAAAGTACACAGATACTAGAAATTCACGCAGCAAAAAAACCCGAAAAAGTTATTTCAAATACGCCAAGAGGAGGACCCCAACTTACATATTTATAAAGCATCATATATGCCTCACTTCTGCCAAGAGAGATACATAACTGAAAGAATTTAAAATAATTAAGTTTTTTCAATGTTCTTGATTTTTTTCCAAACCTAACAGGATAGCTTTAATTTTGGCTATGTTACTAGAAACATTTTTGGATATCAACTATAAGCATTTCCCATAAGTATTTTTTTTACCACGGAAAAAGCACAGAGAGCATTGACATTTTGGGTTACAAAATTTTTCAGTATGCTTTAATTGCAAAAAAAGCCCAAGATCAAGAGTTACACCCATCTTACCTTGGTTTCTCATTGGACTTGCTAATATAGCAAGATAAGGCAATAGCTCTGTCTGAAGACACTCGGATGGTAAACAGAAGCTTGAAAAGAGAGATTTTGCAGCAAGGCAGTTTTCTTGATACTGTAAGAGTTGGAGGGAAAAAAAACACAAGTCAAAACCCTGGTAAATAATGCTTAATGTAGATATTCTGTACCGTAAAAGACAGACGTTATTCTTGCTTGCTGGATGACAACACACAAACAACTGAAAAATGAGACTGGGAAAAAAAAAAAGGAAAGCAGTTAGAGTTAACATTTACAGATCACAAAAATGGTAAATTCCTTCATTTTTGCCTTTTGCTGGGCATTGAAATTTCCAGAAGATATTTATCCCTTCATTATAAAAGTCCCCACCCATCCAGGCAAATATTTTTTGTCAGTTACCGCAAGAGAAGTATTAGTTCAAATGTTAAAAATTGCCAAGAGTTTTGGTATCTCATGAACAAGCTATTTCTGATGAACACACAAAACACAACAGCAGAATTTGTTGAAGTTACACAACAGTTTAATATGATTTAAACCACAAAAAAACCTTAGGAATGCTTTGTAGTATTTCAACACTAATTGTGTCTCTATTAAGTTAGGATGAAGACTCTCCAAGCAGTATGCCAACTTGGAAACAGGAATCTGACTTTTGTCAGAGGCCTCCAATTTATTTTTCAATTAAAGAAGTAATACAAATGTAACTTTTCAAGCAAGTGTTTTTTGGAAGTAGCTTAAATCAAAATAGTATTTTTGACAAGTTTAGCACTTTGAGCAAATCTCATCTATACTACTTAATTGTCACACCTTACAATAAATAATAATAATAAAAATAATAACAAAGTAATCAAGCATTTACCTTTTTATTGATAAAGAACCACTGGGGTTTGTGTAAAGGCCGGAACCCCGTCCCTCCTTGGTGGTGGGCAAAGGCTCTGGACGTATTTGAATGTATCACCCCTCGGGTCGCCACAGAGGCACTGTATTTTTCCATCACAAGGTGTGTCTAAGAGAGAAATAGGGCACTATGCAAACTCAAAACCTCTGTACAGCGTGTCTCATTTAAACTCAAACACACTCTAGCTGCAGGGACACAACACGCCCAGAATATGTTTAGATTACTGTGAAACTTCTGCTCAAAGCAGCTGAATGAAAACGCTAGATCAATTACTTCAGGGAGAAGACATACAGACTCCAACACATTTTTAACATAAATTTGTTCTACTTGAAAATACTTTGTAGAATGTTTTACAAACAAAATACTGACAGAAGCTGGACAAAAAGGTGGACCTAAATCTCTTCTATAGTTGATGTACTTTAGCATTCATTAACAACACAGTCACGTACGCTGTAAATTTGAAGTAAACATTCACAAATACTTAGAGCCAGCAGCTCAACGGCAGAGTAATAAAAAAACCATACAGGTGTATAAAAAGATGACACTTACACTCCAGTTACTACAAAGGATATCAGCAGTGCTCAAATATTCACTGGCTCTCACTACATCATCTATATCAGAAAAAAAGTCTATGTAGTTCTGGTGAAGGTATAAATTAAACATGCTTCCAGACATATGTGATTTTTCCACAATATCCTATTAAGGAAAAAAAAAAAAGTTCAAGTTTCTACACAGTCTATAAGGAAAAGCATCCTATAAACTTACGATACGTTTAGACAGTTACGGAGCTGGCACACATGATTTACAAGGGGATGCTTATGTACAAAAGGAAGATTGGTTTGGTCCCAGAGAAGGCTAACAGTGGGAATGGAGGGGCAGAAGCCACTGCTGTCTTCAACTCTCTTAATGGGTGGTAACCCAACAGTGAACTCAGACTCCTCCTGGCAATGCACAGCCAAAGGCCGAGAGGTAAAATCACAGGCTGCAGCAAAGCAAAGTCCACCTTCCACTACAAATCTGTTAGTGAGGTGAGAGAATCTCTGCCCTGGAGATACTCAAAACTCAACAGATCAAGAGCCTGAGAACCTAATCTACCTTTGAATTTAGCATCTGGAAGTCCCTTCCAGATTTTTGTATAACTTTTAGACTGAATACACATATATTACGATCAGTGACAAAACCACTGTGCTTGAAAATTTGCATCAGTTCCTTAGAGTTTGGTTTGTTTGGTTTTTTCCAACCTGAACTGGAATCAAGTAGTAATTGCAGATGTACCTCAGGCTGAATAAGCAAGCTGTCTCGACGGTATTCTGATAAGTGAGCAGGCAGCTGAGGAAATTCCGATTCTGACACTGGTTCTCCTAGAAAGGATTTTACAACCTTTAGTCTTTTAATATCAGAAATATTGTTACATTTCTGCACATAATTAAAAGAGACAGAAGAAAAAGACATACATTTCAGATTAAATATCCAAAATTAGAATAAAAATTAGATAGGAGCACAAACACAGATGTGCAGACTGCATGAAAAGTAGTTTTCAAATATATTGAGCACCATTTTTAGCAACTGTCAACCCTATCAGCAACTCGTTTACTCTGTTTTCAGTTCCCAGAAAGCTCTTGATGCCAGCACAAGTACTTTATAACTATATAGCAAATATTCTATAGTCAAGAGCACTTGTAATTAGTTACATTATACTTCATATAACAAATTTCATCTGATTATTTTCATATTGCCTTATCTCACTAAACCTCCTCAGTTGATTTTGGAACTGATTTGTGAATTAATACCAGAATGTGGACAGCCAATAGCATTATGGATCCTGATGTAGCTGAGTGCAGATAGTACTAGTTTAGTAAGTACCAAATGCTTATAAATCATAGCTTTTAAACACTAAAAAACCAACAGTACTGTAACCACATACAGGGAGCAGATAGGTTCTGTAAATTTACAGAACCTGAGTGTATAAAAAGTAGAACCTTCAGCAGTAGTAAGGTGGAATGTATTTTGGAGAGGTGGAAAGGGAGGGTATGACAGAGAAGTGGAAGGGATTTTCAGGTCAGAAGGCAAAAAGCACATGTCTGTTAAAGGGAAACAAATAGTTGAGAGAAAAAGTAGGGAAGAAAAAATAGCAGGAGTTAAACCCATATACACAAATACAGGAGGCAGCAGCTATGAGGCTGCAGGGCTGTTCCGTAACCTTTAGGAATACAGGCGAGTACAGAACATAACCACACAACAACGTATGATTCTGCACAAAAGCAAAACTTACTTTTGTACAAAGCAACAAATGTTGTGCCTAGATATCTAGCTTTGTGTGCATGACAGCCCATGGACCAAATGCAAGTAGACTTATGTAATTTTATTGCATACATGTAGTAGTACATCTTAATGAAATGGGTTTTTTTACCAAATAAATGCAGATAGATGCAAATCACAATTACCAAGAACTTTTATTACTGTCTTTATATGATTATAACGACCAAACATGCAAATGAGAGCTCACCCTAAGCCTTACTTTAGCAAATCTAGCTATTAGCAGCTGACACGTTTTGGCCATTGAAAGGAAAAGTAAGTCAAAGTTTTCTTACTTTTGCAGTAAATTATTTTCCCCAGAGCATGGAAAAGAAAGATGGAAGCATCTTTGCCACCAATAGCTTGTATGTCCCGGTCTTCTAAAGCATAAGATTTACTTTTCTTTCTTACTTTAGGTACTACTGCTGCTTCACATTTTAGTGTGGTGCTCCTTTTCTTCCTTGACCAAAACTCCTTCTCCAATGAGCAGTCTATCAATAAAAGCAAAAATACCACCAAGATAAAGTACATGACTCTAAAAAAGTTTTCTGTTACATTGCTAGTGTTCTAAACAAACAAACAAAACAAACCGGAAAGGTCATATAAATAGGACCACTAAAGGAAAACTCATTTATTAGGACGGCAGCCCAGTCACCTAAAACCAATATGCTTCATTCCATTTCTGTCCATTAAGTCACAGATAAAGTGCCAAGTACATTTTTTTAATAATAAATATCTCTCTTAAAAAAATGCTAGCATCCTTGCTTATTCATTCCAGTTCTGATGCATCCACAACTTGCCTTTCTTAAAAATTTCTTCTTTATAATGTGCAAGTGCAAGTATACATAAATTATAGTTCAGTTACATTCTGTTAACTTAGCAATTTGTCTTCTATTTGCATTATCTGTAGAATACCCTCACTGAAAGGCATCAAAGAAAACCTTTCGCTTAGGTGATTCTTCCAACAGTCTACTAATTTCCACAATGTTTTGAACTCCAAGGAATAAACCCCTTCTTCTACTCTAATTTAAACTCAAAAATTTTCATCCACAATTAGATTTAGTGGAAGGTGAATGTTCCTTATCAAACTAAGAGAATTTATCTTTTAAGTATTGACCTTTCTCTTCACCCACGATTACCAAGGATCCATTTTACCCATTAATACTACCAAAGTGAATGTATCACTTGTGTTTACACACATACACAAATGAAGAAGAAAATTATATATATATAAAAACTAATACTGCATTCTCAGGAGATGAACAAAGAGGTGAGGCAAGTATCACTGCCTGCCAATCATGCACCTGAAATACCTGAATAACTAAAAAAATTTCAATTCAAAATGAAGGCAGCCCTTCTCAAAATGTTAGACAAAATGCGAGAAGAAAATGTTCAGAGTGGTATGACTTGAGTACATGATTCTGAGATGTCACGTACAGAAGCTGTCAAGCCATATGCCTTTGTTTTCTCCCAAGTTCTCTTTATAACTCTCATGTTTTTACATTTCCAAGGTAATTTATTAAAAGCTATACAAACTGGTCATTTTAAGATAGTACAGATTTTTTACAGTATGTATAAATTACCTAGCATCCAGCAGTGAGCTCCTGCAAACTTTTCTCAGGTATCCCCAACCTACTATTTATTAACTTAATGACACTATCATCAAAATGGTTTTACTGAGAGGACTTTAATATTTTTCTGATTAACACAGAACAACACAAACTTAGTATACTAGAAAACATCAGAAGAACTTAGTTTCCACATCTGCAAGTTAAACATAGAAACCTGACTGTCTCCCTTGTATGATTTAACAAACAACTACGTTAATTTCAAGATACTCTAGAATTCAAGCTAGAACACTCCCACTTACAATAAGTACTTGCAACTACACTTAATCACAGAATTGTCAGGGTTGGAAGGGACCTCTAGAGATCATCTAGTCCAACTCCCCTGCTTTAAAGCAGGATCCCCTAGAGCACATCACTCCTGTATTTCATGAGCACATTTTCTATTTGCAAGGTGGATGTGAGAGAAAAATAAGTAAAACCAACAAGAACATTGCTAGCTTTACAACATACAGCAAAATACCACTGTTGAATTCCCTTCCTTATTTCTAGGTTAAATATAAATGCTGGCACCATCTAGCGGTTCCTAGAATGAACTCCACATGCCAGGTTATGCTTTTAAAAATCAGATTATGTAACTAGCATACGTTGGTTTCTTAACAAGCATTGACTTCCAGTGCTTATAAAAGACATGACAGTGAGTCTCCTGCTTTCTTTCAATGTTGAACATTTAAAATAATCCCAAACTAAGTCTGATTTTAGCACTGTCCAACCAATTACTTTGAAGACTACTAAAACACTGAACTTCAAAGTTATTCTATAATACACTCCATAACTTCATAGTAGCTCATGCTGCCTCACAACTTTTCAATTTACCATCAGCCTTAGGAACTCATAAGCAAAATCAATCAGTCATTACAGAAAAGCTGTATATAAACTCAATGGGATATTTCAGAAATGCTTAAGGACAGAGATAAAGAGGTAGGAAAATATAAAGAACCAAGCAATGAAAATATCCCCTTCAAATTAAGGTTGCATCGTAAACGCTTTGATCACTGAAAACACATCAATAGCAAAAATATCAAGAAGAAAAGAAGGCATATCATTAAATTACATCAACACATGTATAGCAGATATTACTCAGTTTTAAGACTGCATATAACAGCCAGACATGGAACATTTTCATCTTAAAAAACAACAACCAACCACCAACCAACCACCAACCAACCACCAACCAACCACCAACCAACCACCAACCAACCACCAACCAACCACCAACCAACCACCAACCAACAAACAAACTTCGTGCCTTTTATTCCTGCTCCAGAGCAGCATGTCAAAAATATTTTGCACAGCTCGCCTAGCTGTGCTGCAAAAGTGAACAGAATACCTTCACAGCAGAAACAGTCAAAGTGTCGTTCAATTAACAAAATCGTAGGTATTTACCTTTCATAGAAGAAAACTGAAGACTGTTTATTGCACTTCTTATATCGCCTGAACAACCTCTGCAAAGCAACTCCAGAGAAGTTCTATCAAGTTCGTAATTCTTCTCTCTGTTCTACAAGGAAAAGCAACATTCAAAGTAATGAGAAAAAGTAGGAAAAGGAGTATTTGAATATTATTCTGGCTGTGGGGACCTACCTCTGACACAGACTACACAAGCACACACCATGTGCTCAAACCACGTAATTTAATCCAGTTAAGCACACTGTCACATTTTATATAGCAATATTAAAGAGAATAATGCACATAATTCTTTGCAAGGTGTCATTCAATATTAGACTTGTTTGTAATCAAAACAGTTCAGGAATAATACAGGATTTAGGTTTGTGACCTCTTCTGGCCTTGCTGTATACAATAAAAATTACTTCTATTCCTATAATTTCATATCTATAGCTTCTGTAATAGGCAAAATAATTTTCAGAAGTAATTTGAAGGCTTAGAACTAGGATCAAGTTGAAGTAATCTTGAAAGTAAGACATTTTCCCAATTTATTCCTTGTTTCCCTTTTAGGGGGTGGGGTGGAGAGGGTCTGGGGGGGCTGTGAGGCTCTGCAATCAAAGGTCAAACAAATACAGTAACAAATACAAATCATGTGTTTCGAAGTCCAAAATCTTTTCATCCTAACACTGCACAGATGTTATCAGTTTTGACAACTTACCACACAAGCTTCTGTTGCAGCTATTCGACTAAGAACTTTCATCATATTTGTTGGTGCAACAGGCTTGAAACTGTTGAATTCGATTTAATAAAAAAAAAATAAATTAGTTTCTGACTTCTCATTTACTTCTATCAAGTTTTAATGAGATAAAAGATCTTACCTAATATTGGATATACACAACTCCTCTACAATTTCCATTGGGAATAGTAACCTCTGGTTGCTGTCTCCACTGAAGTTATCTGAGATTATAAATATAAGGGGACATCTACTTGTACGAACAAATCTCCTAAATTGAAAAATAATCAAATATAGCAAGAATCAAACTCCAGTTTACTGCAAGTAGCACAGGCTAATCATTAAAAACTTACTTGCAACTGACCTGAGAATTTCATGTAGACTGCTAGGGTCTCGATAGAATTGGTTAGGTATATCCTATTCAAAACAAACGAACTGCTGTCATTACATTCACGTGTAAATACTCTCTCCCACAGACGGTTTATGGCACACTACATCACTACACATTTTTTCCTTACTAGTTAGCCTGCTTTTAACTAAATCTGAATGAAGCTAACAGTGAAGATAACTAAGAAGCAAAGGAAAAAAAAAAGCCACCAACCAAAACCCACAAAGCATAGTATTTCTTTCTTTCTTTTGTTATGGAAAACTATTATCTAAAAAAACCCACATTTTCTTTCCGTCCTTGTTTCCTAAGGTGACCACATTGGCTACTGGACAGAGCTTTACTCAGAGGATAAACGCTCAACGTAGCAGCTCCACTGAGCAAGAGGGCAGGATATACTACTTCAGATACGAGGCAACCTACATAAGAAAGTGACTTCATGAAGAGAAGTGACAGAAAAATATGCCTCCTGTATTCTACAGTACATCACTTTACTCAGCTGGAATTTTTATCTCATCTCGTCTAATCTTAGAAGTTTACAGACAACTTGACTATCATAACTTATAAAATTACTCTGTCAGAAAGAAAATTAAGAGCTGAGAAGGAAAATGCTATTGAAACACACTCCTGAATAAGTAAAAATATTCTCCTGTACTTCCCATTATGGCTTACAAACCCTCAGAGTTCACATCACTGCCCTAAATAACACCCCCTGCATAAGACCAGGGAATGCTGAATTTCAAATGCTTTCTGATTGTATTAGTTCTCACATATCTTCCACACTCTCCTGCATCCTTAGATTACAAGAATAGTGGAGTTTTTTCCCTCTTCCTGTTTACATAAATACCTATTTCTAGAAAGCTAATCATACAGAAACATGCATATGACTCCTAGATATTGTTTCGATCTATTTTTTTTATAATCTATTACTTATTTGCACACACAAACTAGTCAGCTATCTCTGCCTATTAACTTAGATAGGTAGAACTTGGTTCTACCCTGCTGTAAAGACTCAAAAAGTAATAAAGAACTCATCTGCAGTAAAGCAGATTAACTTTTGGCAATACTAATCCACCTGCTAAAGCTAGATAGAATGTCCATATTATCATAAAAGGTACTGTTTTCAAAACAAGGTTTCACAATTCTCCACTTACTTCAACAAGAATAAGCTTTTTATCATTTTCTGAGGACTCCCCAAGCATCTGAAGTTTGTTATACTTGTTTGCTCTTAGTAGAAAATCTTGAAAGAGAGCTGCTTGGGCCTGACTTGGAAATGTATGAAAACCTGAGTCTGAAAAAGAAAACTAATTAAAAATATGTACTCTATATTATACCAAGTAGAATATAATTACCCACAAGAATTAATACCCACCCATACTATTTTCTGACAGTAGCCCTTGAACACCAGCAGCCAAGCCCTCTGGCAAACACATTACAAATACAAGAGAACTGTTAAGGGTAGAATTCAACTGAGGATCATGACCAAGACAGACTTACTTATTATTATTTAATTGGCTCAAATGATATCCAGGCTATTACATAGCTCTCTACACTGATTTCAATTGCAAACTATTTTGCAGTAAACACTGTAAATTAAATCCCTTTTCAGCAAAAGAAAGATTCTTATTAAACACTAAGAATCTGGCTTACATGAATTTGGATCTGACTTCACATGTGACAGAGACACAAAAGAATAAAAAAAAAATACAGAATACAAAAATCACAAAACTAACTGGAAGTAAAAAAATAATAAATATATAATTAAAAAAAAATATTTACCATGGCCAAACATATTTCTTAAGTCTTCTTTTGTAAAGTCTAAAGACATTGGATTGGTCCATTCTTGCACCTGAACACTGAGATCTCTTGCTAATATTTGTACAGTTGCAGTCTTTCCACAACCAGGAGGACCAGTAAGCAGTAAAACAGAGTCACCCTGTCACAGGGAAAAAAAAATCCCAAACACGATAAATAGACTGAAAGTTGGCTGAAGATGAATATTGGTTCATTTCCTTCTAAAGTTTCTCTGGTAATGATTCTCTTTTCCTAATAAAAACTGAGTTAAATATTTTGTGTTATTAGTTCACCTGTTGAGTATTCAGATAGAAACAGCTAGACTAGAACTCTGAAAACCTTGCTGTCAGTTTTTAATGCACCTGTTCAGTCAACTGCACACCATACAGACTACTAACATCATACATACTGAACTGGAGAATTGGGTCTGAAAAACACTAGGCAAGACTGGTAAATGATGCACGTGTACAAGAATGCCTCATCAATCAAGAGGTTAAAAACATCCTATTACATCAAGCCAGTGCAACTGGAAATTTGCCAAGCTACGTAAAATTAATCTGTTGGACATAAAATGCAGCTACGAGCACACACTGAAGAGGTATAAACTGACTGGATGCTAGAAAACAGTACTTCTGAGAGAAAACAGAATCCACATCTTAGTCGCATAAGCCCTAAACAAATGTACAAGCTCTAATCTTTGTTCGCCGATTTCTTATAAGGCAATAGGTATATAATCACTCCCTATAATTTAAGTTTTGCTCTGAAATTAAAACAAAAAGCTTGTTTGTATGGTTTTATATCTCTAGCTGCTACTTCTAGCAAGATTACCTGCTTTGGCTGCCTCTGAAATACGTGCATTTTTAACCAGGTTTCAACTTCTTCAATTTTCTTCTTTTGTACAGCAAGGTCATTCTAAAACAAGATTAAAATATGTGAAACACATATATTACACCTCTTGGTTTCTAAGACCATAATGACGAGATTCAAGAACAGAATATATGCTAAAACATTAACAGACGTGTATGTGTACATTCCAGTTACATATGTTAATGCTACATAGAAGTGCAATAGTTAAGGATAATCATTTCAGACTATTTCCTCAACCAGCCAATTTCCCTTGCTTGCAGTTGGGAAATAATGAATTCTTTATTATTCCTAAAGTACCAGCATTCCAATCTTGCCATTTGTGTCAGTATAGCTATTGCTGGTACGTCTTAGGCTCTACAAACTCTAATACTACGTATGTTTTTGGAACTTCTGCAAATCTCATGCAGCTTAATTGCCTTGTAGCCTTGCAACTCAATTCCTCTCCAGAGATGAGCTATTAAATATTTAAATATAAAATACAAGTACTACACTAACTTACATCAGCATGTTAGGAGACAGTTAACACACGTGCTTGTACCTTTGAAACGTACTGTGAAAGAGCTGTTGCACAAGCAGAACCAGTGAAGACAGGTTTACTACAGATTTGAGCCCTTTCTCCTTGAAGCCCTAAGATACCACAGTACCCCCCGCCTGCAAAGTCATGCCTAAGATGCATGAAGCAAGACATAGTGCAAACTGCAATTAGTCAAGTACTCTGTACAAGCCAACAGACCACCTAACTGCTGTCCAGTAACATGCAAGATAATTTCTGTTACGTTTCCTATAATGAGTGCACTAACTCAATTCTCTCTCCTTTCTTTAGCTGTGGATTTTCCCACTACTTGGAGCTGTTGGACCTGGCTGAAATTCAGTAACAGGTTCAAAAGTTTAGAAGTAGATAGGAAAAAACAGCTCACCAGTAGCTTTATCTCCTCAGGAAGACTGGGGAAAAAATGTACCTCCTACAGACAAATTGCTCGTTAAAATCTTAACTACAGACAGTAAATAAACCAAACTAGTACTTCACTGCCCTAATAAAATACAATATACCTAGAACTTGACCTGATTATGGATATACTGATTATATGATATACTGATTATGGAGAGAAGCACAACATGTTACACTATAATGTTGCAACTACATTAGTATTTAGAATAATTCTCATACCCGAGTTTCAGGTTTGTGTCTATCTACCCAGGGCTCATCTTGAGAATGGATCCAGTTTTGTCTGGACTTGTTACAAGGCAGATCTACTGAAGACGACTTTGCTCTTTTTCTGGGCAGAAGTTTGGTTTTGCTACTTTCTGGCACAGAAGACAGGTCTTTCTTCTGCCGCTGCTGCCGGTTTCTTCCGGAGTTGCCTTCTAGTGACTTCACAGGAACAGCACTAAAAGAAGTATCTGTGTTTCCAAAGAAGTCATCAAATGAATGGGCCAACCAGTCTGTTACCTGGTAAAATACAAGCATTTTGCTATTAATGCAGCACCTCCCTCCCCTTAATTTGGTACAGCTGTCTCTAGAAACTTTTGAGATTTTTATCAAGTGTATAGAAGAATATCTCACAGATGTGAAGAACTTCATTAGCATTGAAAGGCATACTACTAGCTAGCAACAAAACATGGGCAGTTGTGCGTTTTGAGTATGCCAATTACATGCTTCTCCAGTATTAAAAAAGTTACACAATTTGAAATGGAGTATTTTGCAGCAAATTGGCAAATCAGACCAAGTTAAAAATTCTAGACACGTTCAAACTAAAGAAGTAAAACTAAAGCAGAGATACAAATGAAAAAATAGCATAAGCTGATTTATACCATTTATACACTAATACCATGTTCATGTTGTCTCTGTAGAGTTTTCAGTATGTGGCTTTTTTTTTTTTTTTAATATCTACAATGCAGCCATTTGTGTTTAAAAGTTAGAAACATGCGACAGAGAAAAATTATTTAGGCAGCATGACAATAAAATAAAGCATGACTATTTGTTTGCTGGGTGAAGATGCTTGGACTGATCTAGAATCAGACTGTCACATGTATCAGAAGTCTGTCTGACGGTGACAAGGACTGAAACTGCTAATAGTGTCAGTGTTTAATTTTGGATCTGATAAATACCCTGCTAGGACAGGTGTAACAATTTACACCCTAGAGACACTTTTCAGCCTACCTATGGTCCCCAAATAATATCACAGTGGTCGAATGCTCTCTGCTGCAAACAACTGCACAATAACATTTTAGCACAGGAGCTCAAAACACACTTCCGTGAAAACGGGAGTAACGGAATAGACACATCATCTCCAAAAAGGTCTATGAATACTCTGTACAGTTTACACTTCTTATAAATTAATGCAACAGACCATTACAAGACAAAAGGCTGAGAGCAAGAGGCATTAGCAACTGGGAAGGAGGATTTGTCTCTGCACGGTTTGCTTTTAACGTTATTCTGACAAAAGCTATTTTTTGTTGAATTTGCATATTGACCAGCGGGCCGGATACCACCGTGTGAGGGAGTTTCCTTTTTATACACTGCACCAGTAAGCAAGAAAATAACTATCTTACATATGGGGGGGGGGGTGCAACTTAACAGGAACCACCAACAGTGAGACCAAAGAGTAACTATCAGGCCTAAAAACATCGCTAATCGGAGCCACCGGACTCTTCCTGAAAGCTGCAAAAACCTTCCTCGGGGCAGACTTTCGGCCGCAGCCCCGGGTGGAAGAGCGGCGCCCGGCAACCCCTCACGTTCAGCCCCTGTCCCCCGCTTCGCGGCCTACCTCTGCCGGCGCCGCCTGCCTTCCCGAGGAGCTCCCAGACATCCTCAGCCCGGGCGGGGCCCATCCGCTGTGCGGCCCCGCTGCGACCACCGGGCCTGAAGGGAGAACCCCGCTCCTGGGGCGACCGACGTCCAAGCAGCAGCGCAACCCCGTGAGCCGAGCCGAGCCCGCTATCACCCTATCACCCGCCGAGCTCCTGAGGGGCCCTTCTCCTCCAGCGGCTCTTAGCTGTCCGCGGCGCGCCTGCCTGCCTAGCCGCCTGTCAGCCCCACTGGCAGGGCGGATGACGCCATCAGCGAGCGTCGCCGCCGCCAGCGGACCCCGCGCACGTGTCTCGTAGGAGACCAGTGGCCGCCGCCGGCGCGGAGCGGCAGCGTGAGGTGGCCTAACATTTTACTCACCGGTGCGGAGCGGTGGTAGCGGCGAGCTGGGCCCCGGGCCGGCTCGAAGCGGGAGGACGCCGGGGGTGCTCAGGCCGCTTGGTCCCGTCGGGGCTGCGGGAGGAGGCCGTAGCCCGGTTGCAAGCCCAGGGTGATTCGGAGTGTGAGGGACCTGCAGAGGCGGTGCTGGGCTGCTCTGCATGAAAACTTGGGGCTTCTCCATATTAGTTAAGGTTTCAAAATGAATCACGTTTTACTTTTGCACCATCCCGGTTAGAATAAAACTTCTGCACACAGTGAGAGTTTTTATCGTAGTTTGTTTTTTTTTAATCTGTAAACATTGCTCTTAATTGTTTTTCTTCGTCATGCAGCTTTTTACCCGATTTTTCTTATACGAAATTGCCAACATTGACTCACAAAAGTTTCCTTTTTGAGTCCTTAGAAGGATATTTGAAGAGGTCTTGCATGCTGTTCTCTTACTGGTTTATACGGTGTTTTGCCTTTAGGCACTCCGGGCGTTGGGAAAACCACACTTGGAAAAGAAATTTCATCAAGAGCCAGGATGACCTACATTAATGTGGGTGACATGGCAAAAGAAGGTAGGCTGTATCAACAAAGTACTTAAGATATTTTTGCTTTGTATAGCTATATGCTTGTAGTGCATGAATTGTATATTAAATGAAAAAGCAATGCATTTGCTTTAACATAAGTATTTTTGGTAGTATGAGTTTAAAAAGCTTTTATGTAACAGTAGCATACTTTATATTAAGTAATAAGTAACAAACTCATATGGATTTGTGTCTTGATTTGAAAGACAGGTGTCTGCTAAGGAGGGCAGGAGCCCCCCTTGGAACGGAAAATACAACTCCCTTCCCTCTGAATTGTTATAGAATTGAAATTAAGGGGCTTTCAGGCAAAGATATGAGGAAATGGGAATAACAGTTTTTACTAATATATAACAAAACAATAATACAGAGGAACTGGTGTAAAGCCTGACAGAGTCAGGGATACAACCTGGCACCCTGCTGGGCAGGGTGCTGGTAGCAGTCCGATGTAGTGGTAGCTGCAGTTCTCTTTGAAATGGTCCTGTTGAAGCGGTGATCTTGTAGAAAAGAATTCTGGTCCTCCTCCGAAAATCCGGCGGCGGTGCAGTCCTTGTCCTCTGGGATCCCAGCGGGTAAGGCCCCTCGTACTGTTCCAAACCCCAGATTTTATCCCCGGTGGGAATGCTTGGCTCCCTCCCCCTGGCCGGAGCATCTCACAAAGGGATGGTGAGTCCTGGGGCAAGGCACTGATGGGCGCATTAACAGAAGCTACTCCCGAGGGGGGAGGCAAGGAACATCGGCGCCTGGTTTCAACAGCTCATGGTAATAGAATACATTGTAACCCAGGACAATTTGTAAACTAAATGTTCCTTGTTCCTTGTTCTGAACACTCTAATTTGTTTGCATTCTCCTGAAATAAACTTAGTATAAATAATTTCAATAATTTATGTTACATCCCACAAATCATTTTTGCTTCAGGAGAACTGTATGAAGGTTTTGATGAGGAGTATGATTGTCCAATTTTGGATGAAAACAGGGCAAGTCCAACTTCAAAACTCGGCATTTTTTTATTGTGACTTTCTGTAATTTCAGATAAACTTGCCTATCTTTGTTTCTTTTGTAGGTAATGATGAACTAGAAAATAAAATGAGTGACATTGGAGTTATTGTCTATTATCATGGCTGTGATTATTTCCCTGAACGGTGGTTTCGTATAGTATTTATACTTTGTACAGGCAATTCACTTCTGTATGACATACTTGAAAGCAGGTATGTCAGTGGAGTAAACAAGCAGTAAAGTACGGTTTTGTGACTTTTATCAGAGATCTGCCCAGGGAAGTTGTGGCTGCCCCCTCCCTGGAAGTGTTCAAGGCCAGGTTGGATGGGGCTTTGAGCAACCTGGTCTGGTGGGAGGTGCCCGTGCCCATGGCAGGGGGTTTGGAACGAGATGATCTTTGAGGTCCCTTCCAACCCAAAACATTCTGTGACACTATGATAAATCTTTCTAGGGTACAAATTACTGATTCTTTATAGAATACTTTGTAGTTCTCTGCATATCTAAGACTGTCTTTTGGTATTGGTCTTGTTTTCTAGGGGCTACAAAGGGAAGAAGCTGCAAGACAACATCCAGTGTGAAATTTTTCAGACAATTTCTGAGGAAGCTATGTGGTCATATAGAGAGGAAATTGTGCACCAGTTACTCAGCAGCACTCCAGAACACCTAGGGAGAAATTTGGCTCAGATTACACAATGGATTGAGCAATGGATGAAGGACAACAGTTGACATTTGGTGCAAAAGTAACTCTGCTGGATCGCTTCCTGGGAGGATTTGACAAATGACATTGATAATTCCTGTATGATAAAATTAATGTTATTGTAATTTGATAATGTTTGGGGCCAGAACAAGGTTCAGAATAGCCAGGTTATAAGGCTTTGGAACAGCCTCTGGTGTACTCCAGGAGAGTCACACAGGAGAACCAACACAAGTGAAAATTCAGCAGTGAATGAAAGGATGCAAATGACACAGTTGCAGGAACTAGATTCAATCACTGAGAGGTTTTTTGAGCTTACAATTAAATACACAACCCACACCCCTGCCAGAAAACTAAAATCCTGGTAACTGATGGCAGTTGGTAAAACAGTGTCCGGAAAAGGAGTTAGTCTGTTGCTGAATTGTTAAGACTAAAAACTACTCTACTCTGCTGCATTCTTGAATACTAATGCAAACTGAGCGAGGTATGTTATAGTTTAAGGAGGGTGCAGTATTTTGGAGGGAAGAGAAGTGACTTAGTAAGAGAGAGATTTAAAAATTATTACACAGCACTTCAGGAATTACTTACAGTGTAAGGAAACATTTGCTATATCTGCCCTGATGTGGAATATTATGCAATAAGGTTTATTCTCCTTTTTCTCTCAGTATTCTCCATCACCCATCCTGATAATGGAAAATTTCTATTTTAAAGAATATCATTCTTACATTTTTAAGATTCTGGTTTTTATTACAAATTTGGTATAGACTTTTTTTGGTGAGACAGAGGAATACCGCATCATCAATTTGACCCTTGTATAAACCGAAACGGTGAAAAACCTGGAGTGTCCTTGCAGAGTCGGGTCCAAGCACGGGGAACCGCACACGTGCATATATTGTCCGTGAGCAGCCGCTTTCAGGCTTATTGCTTGGACGGGAAAGCAGCTGGAGGGTGATCTCTGCCGTGGAAGTGCCTGCACGGCACCAATTCTTGAGAATGCTTTGTGAAGTAAAATCATGTTCCTGGAAATTGCTTGCGATTTTTGTAAATGTGGCGGGGGGGGGGCGGGGCCTATAGACAAAATGCAGATCTCTAGTAAATAAAAAAAGCCACAAACAAACAAAGCACTCTTGTCGCTGATTCTGCGCTGAGCAGCCTCCCGGGGCCGCTTTCCGGGAGCGGGAGGTGCAGCTCCAGCCCGCCCCGGGGCGGGACCGGCAGCGCCGCGGCCTGGCGGGCAGGTGGGGCGGGGGGCGGCAGGTGGGGCGGGGGACCGGGCGGGAGGGGTTTTGCTGACTGAGCGTTTTACCCAGCAGTGGACGCGATGTTTTCTGGCAGCCCGAACCCGTGTTGGGAGCGGCCACGTACCAACAGCTTCGTTTTCACTGTGGTGGTGTTTTGCTGCTTTAGTTACGGTGTTTTTCTGGGTTTTTTTTCCTAGCTAAAATACCTGTTGCTTTGGGGGAGGCACTGTTCATTTTTCCTGTAAGTGAAGTACCCTAAAAAAACAAACCTAACCCAGGAGGAGAAAATGGAGAAAGCAGAAGAGGATGACATGACACGTGGAGACCTGGGAAACGGCCTGGGGAGAAGACCTGGAGGTGTTTATGAAGGGGAACATTTACAGAACTCCTGTTCATTTAGATCTAGGAAGGGATCTGGAAAGGTCTGCTGTTCTCTCTTGTCAGCAAGGAGAGTGGAAAACAGTGACGCCGCAGCTCTTCCCAGTTCAAAACGAAACAGTTTTTACAACGGATCGTCCAAAAAGCCTGTTACTGGTTCCACCAAGCAAGATACCAGTGGTAAGAGTAATTTAGAAGTTAATTATTCACTATAAAAACAATCTCTTATTAGCAAAACTGAGCAGTTCATCTGCTTGACAATGTGTCATCAAGTTTAATGAAACCGTTTGCCAAAACCCTTCAAAATCTCTGGAGGATTCCAAGAAGTGATGCGTACATTGCTGCCCTCAGGGACCTGAGGCAGCCTCACAGGTCATTCGGTGCAGCCTTTACGTCTGCTGCATGGCAAGAGCATGGCAAGAGATGTTCTGGTGCCACTGAGGCAGCAGGGGAGTCTCTCTTCCCAGATCTTCCTCCCAAAACTTTTAACAGCAGAATTGCTTTTTGGTGAATGAGGCTGTGGCCCTTCTTAGTGTAAAATGACCGGTTTTGAAGTGTTTAATTTTACATTTGAACGTGACGTTTAGTGAAGAGCGTGTTGTGGTGGAGGACGGCATTGTTTTAACGTTTCATACATGTATGAAATGGAACGGAACTGCTTGGTTTCCTGGTTTGTTTAAATGCATCTTCCCAGAGATTGTGTGTAAAGCTTATGGCTGAATCCTCAAAATCGTGTTTGCTATTTAGTTGAAATTTGAGAATTTGCATAGTTTTGAGGTTAAGCAGTTGTCTTTAGAACCTGCACATCTCCGTTCTGCCAGGCTGTTGGCAGTCAGGTATGTTTTGTGAAGACAACGCTGCTATGAATACAATCAAATAAAGGCAGTGCTGTTCATCACACTTCAGCTGCTTTGCCTTACATTTTTAGCCATTTTTAATATTTTGACAGAAGTATTTCCATGTAACTTGCTTATTTATCTCCTTCAGAAAAAGTCCCCATTATCCTCTCCACACACCATAGTAAGCTAAGCCATGTAATTAGTCTTTATTGGTTTCAGCATCTTCAGTGCAAAGGTGTTCTCAGAACAGACGAATACCTGTTGGTTTCACTGCCCTTCTGCTGGTCTCTGATGCTTGCCTTAGATCTAGGTCTTTCACACAGCAATATGCATAAAAGCATGACTGAAGTCAACATGAACCTGACTTTGATTTAGTTGGAGGCTGCATGTCAACATGTCTCTGCAGTGTTCAGTTTAAGAAAAACTCAGTCTCACCAAAAAAAGAACAGTAAATTCTTGGTTAAAGGAATATTGGATCTTGCGGAATAATACACCACTGTACTTAATCATGGTCTCTTGAAAATTGCCCCTACTTCTAAACAGTGCTAGCTACTATTGTGTTGAGTTTGGTTGTTGAAAAGTTAAAATCTGAAAATAATCTAAAAAATGAAATTATTTTTTTGAATCAAGACAACAATTTTGTTGTGTGGGTTTTTTTTTAAAGGAAATTCTAAAATAATGGTCTTTATTTTAGTTCTCTGTACAACTGACCTTTTTTCCCATTTCCCTTCTTTGACTGTGAAACAAAGTGTTTGAGCTTAGTTTTTATGTATTTCTTAAATTTGTTTATTAGCACCAGGAGAAAAAAGATCACAAAGATGAAAATTCACTTCTGCATGTTACCTGTTTTCAGAGTAAAGCAAATTCACAAATTTTCTGTTGTTATTATTAACAGTATCTCATTGTTTAGTGTTTCCTATCAATCCTACAGAATCTAATACTGAAGTGTCAAATGAAGAACTAAAGCAACAGCTTCAGGAAGTTCTAGAGGTTAGTAATTCTGCCAAGTGTGCCAAAATCTGCATTTCTTTTTAATGTAGGGAAAGTAAAGCACAGTGTTAGTTTAGCTGAAGATCTTGGCATGTTCAGAGTCTTAGATTCAGGTTCTTGAAATTAAGAGTGGTAGCTGGAAGCCTCATTAAATTTTATGCCAGGAAATCACAGTGTGAGAAGCAGTTTATAATGTGGATTTTTCTATTATTTTTGGGGGGAAGGGAAGAAGTGTTTTTAAAGCTGTAGAGAATATTAAAAGGATTGTACTCCTTTTCCAGGTTTTCATTTTGTACTAAGCTTTGGGCCTGAAAACCTGCTGTGTAAACAGAACAGTATTTGGGATTTTAATATGCATTTCTATTGAAAGCTATTTAACTCCTACATTTTAATTTTACTGTAGGTAAATGTGTTGATGTGTTGGCATCAGTCCAGGCAGAAAGAGCAGGGTGATCTCAGCTGTTGAAATACAGACTTCAGCCCCTTAGGTCATTTTCAAGGTGTTTTAGCATGAAGAACCTTCAGTGTGCAGGAAGTTAAAATATCAAGGAACCTTACTCATTTTCAATTAGACAAAACTGATAAAAACTGATTAAAAAAAAACAAAAAAAAAAAACAAAAAAAAAAACCTGATAAATTGCCACTGCTCTCAGATACAATTTCAGTATCAATCGCTGAAGTAATAAAACTGGAAGAACTATGAAAAGGTTTTGTATGACCACAAGTGAAAATCTGAATGACCTATGTAGGGGTTAAGGAAAGATAAGTATACAAAGCAGTAAATATTCTTTTAATGCTTGGAAATTGAAATACTGCCTTGTTTTGAAGGGGGGAATGCTGCATTAAGATGTCATTGGCATGTGCTTGGAGCAGGAATCTATTTTGTTATTGGTTTTTTTTGGATAAGTGGTGGTTTTGATCTAACCGTCCTAAGGTGAAATCTGTGCTATAGAGTATGGATATTTTGTATAATATATAGTACACTGTATTAATGTAGCATTTACATTTTAGTATGTGTTTGTAATATTTACTGTATTTTATATCTACTGCATGTATTTGCATGCATATATATCTGCTGTTCTGTTTTGCTTACTTATTTTAAAGCTCCAGACCTGTGTTGGTATATGCAACTTTGTTAGCAAATAAGAGCTGCAGTATTTAGTGGTTTATTTTCCAAATAAAATGGAAGAGAACAGAAAGAATAATAAATACGTGTATGCTTCTTTAAGGATTTTGTGCTAACATGCACTGTTAACAAGCATTTCTTCATTGCAAGCAAGCTATTCGTCAGAAAATAATCAAATAGGGTAGAAACAGGAGAAGACTGACGTTTGAAGAGGGCAAATTTACATTGCTGTTACAATCAAGTTTTAAGAGGATTATCATGCCTTTTACTCAGTGTACCTATTTTATTTTCCTTCAGGAAGTTGAAATTTTGAAGGCTGAGCTTGAAGCATCTCAAAGACAGCTTGAAGGAAAAGACGAAGCCCTAAGAATTCTGCAGAGCATGGTAGGAGTTGTTCAGAAATCCTTTAGTTACTTAGTGGTAAAGGAAAGAAAGCAGAAGAAATCTTCTGCCACTCCTCATCAAAACCCCCCAAATGTGAAGTTCTTCCCAGGACTATAGTTTAAAGCATTGGGTCCACAAGCATCTACAGACTCGGCCTCCTCAATTTACTTTTCCTGTGTGGAACAGTTGTGGTTATTTAAGAAGACTTTGCTGTTGTAGCAAATTCTCATAATTTTGTCATCAAGGATCCTTGAAGATTTAGCAATTTAATTTAAAGAATAAGGCCTTCTTTCCAGTCCTTTAAATTATAGATTTCACCAGTGCTTGAAATTCTGCTGCAAAGCACAGATATTTTCAGTTGACTACTCCATCTGTTGTCTCAGAAGACAGTATGCATTAAATGTTAGATCTGTCTTTTGTTCGCAGACTGCAATATTTTTATTTGCTCTCACAAGGAATTATGTTGAAATCAGTTCTTTTTTAGCCTACTTTTATAACCCATTTATAGTTCTGTAGTTCCTACCTCAGTCATTCTCAGTAAGTTACACCTGAATCAAAGTATAAGTATGTTGTAACCAAGTTTTTTAAGAGCTGATTTTGTGGACAAGCCCTAAATAAGACATGATCTCATTTTAAATGACGCTACATTTTTCAGTGGAAAAGATTATGGGATTGAAATACAACTTTGTTATGCAACATGGCTATTTAGTGACTTGAAATTAGAACCCACCGGGACTTACAGGCAAGTTGCTAGTGTTTAAATTCTACGCAGTCGTGTTCAACTAAGAATGTGAACTTCTCATGGTGTAAAATTGAAATTTTTATGGCTAAAGCCAAATTACATAAATTTAATTACAGTATTTGACAGAGCTGTGCTTTTTTTGCAGACAGTATTTAATAAAGCTACTAGTCATACAAAAGCAATGCTTCAAAAAACTGAGGAAGAAAAGAGAACTTTAGAAAAGGTAAGGGTGCATGTTTCTTTCACACTTGTGCAAAAACATGGAATTCCATTGCTATTAATAGCAGATTACCAGACCGTCTATTTAAATCAGTACAATTCTGCCTTTAATTCCAGTTTTTTTGAAAGTATTCTTAATCCTTTTTAGTAGAAAGGAAAAATGTTTATGTATCACTCTTTTGAGCTACAGGTGTACATGCTATAGCATGTACAAATGGCACCTGAAACTAGACTTCTTTCTGTACTTTCAGCTGGTCTTTGTTGTGAGTTTCGGTCATTCATAGTGAGGTCATTCACAGTGGCCTGGAATCCATAGATCAGCGATGCACAAACTTTTCGGTGTCTGGCACCAAATGTATCTTTAACAGTATCACAGATTGTCATTGTCATTGGTGACCTAGATCTCTGCCAGTGCCAAATTCAGCATAAGTAGTTCCTCTTCTCCTGTCACTGGGAGGTTTGCAATGAACTGCCGCTGCTTTGTTTTGTCTTCACAGGAAATAAGTATTTTGCAATGGGAAATTGAATTCGATCAGGATAGATTTAAAAATATAGAAGATACATGGACAGAAAAATATGACAGGTATTTGACTTACACTAGGTATGTTTGTTGTTTGGGGTTTTTTTAATTGAATTGAATGCTGTATGTCGTCTTTCTTGTGTTCCAGGTTTGGTTCCTTGGGTTTTCTGGGGGTTTTGTGTTTTCCTAATTTTCTTCTGGATTTGGAAAGATTTATTTAATTTTCATGGTAGTCGTGTACTTTTCAATTAAAACTACTAAAATTAGTAAGTCTCGATTCTTCAGTGTATATGTAGGCTAGCTTTGCTAGGCTGAGTTTTCATTTTCGTCTTCTTACATTATTATGTTAGCCAGCTGGAGCCAGACTGTCCTTATTTATGTTAAATGTAAATGAGGCATAGAAAATAATGGTATGTGCATGCGTGTGGAAATATCATTTGCTGGTTAATCATTGCTTTATTTTCTTGCATTGTAGGTATGAGCATAAGTACAGGTGAAATGGAATGTCTTTGAGAGAGGCTGATCAACTGGTTCTTTGTTTAAATAAGGGTTACTGTGGGCAGATGGCAGGTGTGGTTAGGCAAACAGAAGATGCCATAGGCACTAAACTAATAACACAGTAACAGACCTTGGAAAATGTAACCGGCAGGCTCACTTATGTAGATGTAGAAATGGTATCATTGAAGTCTACCCATCAATTACAATTATTTCAGCAGAGATTTTTATTTAAAATTTTCGTACTTGGGATCAAAAAATAAGACAAAATTTTACAAACTCAAAATGTGTCAGATGAGTTTTGTTAAGATATTGTGTCTTGCTCACCTGTTAACTTAATACACTTGTCAAGGGATACCTCTTGAAAAAGCCTTTAGGTTTCCTGGTTTAGGAGACTGGAAGTGTAGCCAGGTAGTTTAGAGCAACGAAACTAGTGTTAACTGTTGAAAGCTAGAGATGTGGCTTCAGAAAACTGCAAGCCAGGAGCTCAGTCCACTTTGCAAAAAGGTTTTCTGGTATCTGAGACAGCAGGATATGAATGTGTATTTCCCTTTGTTTATTCAAGTTAAATAATTCAGGTTACTATTAGTTTCAAACAAAACCATGAATTTATAGTATGCTGCATTTACAGGCAGCTGAAGAGATGCACCAAAAAAATTGTAGTGCTTTAACATTTAGGACTTCAGATTGCCACTTTTCTATTCAAGAAGGAAATACTTAAATACTTCAAGGATAAATGCATTATAAATGCATGTTGTATGTTCTCGGGTTGCAATGCTTGAAAGGACAGCTGCTCTTGAGAACAGTAGTAAGACTACAGGAAGTTTACTTTCTAAAATTAAGATCATGTTGTCACATGCCCAATAACAAGTTTATTCTTTCAAGGAAGTAAGAGATTTATAGCAAGTGTTTCAGAAGGTCACAATTACAAATTTCTTTGAGTTTCTAATAGTAATGTGGTACTTCAGAGTTTAACAAGATGTGATCTTAAGTTGTTGGCACTGTGTACTTACAGGTGAATTATTTATATATATATTTTTTAAATTTCCCTTTTTTACCGTTCACTTGAACACACATGGACACATTTAAACTGTTTGTGCAAGGGTGTGGTTTCATGAACAAGGTGAGCCTGTTTGAACAGCGCATGCTACTTGGGTTGCAGAGAAACCTCTGTGTGAGTGCAGATTCTTGGTTGTGCTCCCTGCAGAGCCACCTGCAGCTGGAATAATGAGGAGTGACTTCACAGGGGCCAGCCTGGCGTAGCCTGCTTTTCTTTAGCCTTCATTCAGTGCCAGTCAGACAAAGCCTACAAACAGAACTTTCTTCAGAGAGTTAGCTAAGAGTAGTTTTAGGTTGCTTATTGGCCTCTGGCTAGCAGATTTGGATCTAACAACATACTACATATTACTGGTACAGAGATTGTTATGGAAAAATTGTAAATATTACAATTGTAAAAAGAGTTTACAAGTGAGGAAACTGCTTGTATCACGCTGCATGGATATTATCTTGTCAAACCAAATACTCAACTCTTTCCAGTTTTGATTTTTTTTTTTCTTCAGTCCTTTCAGTTATCCCAATTTTAATTTTCAGAAATATTCAATGCAATGTTTTAACAAGCTATTTTTTTTTTTTATTTGAGTGCCCATTTTCAAATATTTTTTAAAAACGCAACTTTTTTGCAACTCCTGCAGGATATATTGTGAAAACGCAGCTCTTAAGGAAGAATTGAAACTGAGAACAGAAGAGGTTAAAACTCTTAAAGCTGAAAATGCAAGTAAGCCACCAACAGCTCTTCCTCTTCTCATACTGTTTCTCATAAATAATTCGGGACTTAGCTATGAAGGAAGCTTTCTGTGTTAAGTCTCTTGTTACTGGCAGCTGATGTTAGTGCATATGCAGCAGCCCTCCTTAAACACACAAGTTGTGTTTTTGTTTTTCTTCTCATATTGTCACTTGGACAGGAAAAAAAAACAAACCAGCCAAATGATAGGAAAAGTCCAGGCATGCGTAGCTATTATCTATTTTCTAAAAGGGCCATTACCTTAAGTGTAAGCATACAAAGAGATAAGCCCTTAGTCCTGGGGCAGAATAAGATATGAGATTGTATCTCTGTCAGTGGGTCATTACCTCTAGGAAAACTCAGGAGAGACAACTGGGATCTGAGTTTAGAACTGGTTAATTTGGATGTAGTTAAACCCAGAAACTAAGAACTCAGAGCAGCAGACTTTTTAATCACTTGCCTTGTTTTATTTCGTAGTCATGAATCAGCAGTGCTTGGAATTTCTTGCAATGCTAGATGTGAAACAACAGAAAGTTGTTCAGGAAAACATGTCCTTGAATAAAAGTGACATTACAGATTTTACATGTCTTGAAGTAAGTATGATGTATATGTTTTTCAAAATGGCTGGTTCGTAGTTATGTTTATATTCAATATATATAGATAAATTTTGCTTACCCATTACTCGTTTCTTTGGACCCATTTTTAGCTAATGAGAATATGCCCTTCCAGGCCTGGTAATCAGTTTTCCAATTTGTGGTCTATCTTGCGAAGAAAGAGTAGACAGAAGGAGCATCAGGCTATTTTTCACAAGCCAGCATGGTGATTTTTTTTCTTTCTAACAGCTTAAATCCTAATTCTTGTGCCTAGTCCTTCACTTTATTGAGGGAAAAAAAAAATATTCTAATGGGGTCTGCAGGGAGTAACATACACAGGCCAACAATTCTTTCCTTTGGATTATCTTGCTGAAAAAATACATTTCATGTGTGTCATTGTGAGTCAAACCAGTCACACCTAAATCTCTTGCAGCTTGCTTCCCCTGACTCTTACACTCCATTTGTAATTTCAGGGTGTTTTTTTGGTACTCATCTGGTACTCATCCCATTTTCTTGGGACTGTGTTGTATATGCAGTGAGATATTTAACAGGTGATTTGTTTTGGATTTTAAGCTGGCAGTTCTTGGAGCCTGCACCTGCAATACTTCTGGGGGACAGCCTTGTCCCTGTGCTAAAATGGCAGCTGTAACTCGAAAGCAACTTCTTCATCTCAAGCAAGAGGTAACGCTGCTTGGCTTAGATATGAACAAGCAGAGGGGTGCTTGTGCTCAAAGCCAAATAAAGCCAGAAACCCTCTGCTGCAGGTCATGCAAACGAATGTGTTTTAAAACAAGAATGCATCTCAGAAATAATATAAAGTTTGTTTGTGATGTTTGTAGTGCCCTCTCTTTTGCTGATATAAAATTGTTAGATCAGCTTTACTAGAGAAAAAAGTGCTCTTTTGCATTCCTCTTTTTCCTTGTTTTTAAATTAAAAAATAAGGGTGGAAGGAAAAAGAGTATACACTCTGTAGACGTACACACAGTGTGAAGTGTGGATTACTGTTAGCCCAAAAGTAGGGTGGTTTACCCAGTGTGTGAGATGTCAATATACATACACAGAGCAGAGGTAGTTCTGCACAGAAAGGGGTGCAAGGGAGCATTTGCGCTGCAAAGCCAGCGCACCTAACATTGATTTGGTTTACAATTTATAGTACCGAAGATCAAGCTATTTACATATGTCTAATTAACCACTCTCTGATTGGTCATTAAAAGTTCTCTTGCTTCGATTTAAAGGCACAGTGGCTCTTTATTCCTCTGTGCAGGCCCGGCAGGTAGTGGTCTGCTGGCAAAGGTGGGCTTCTTCAGCCATGGAGTGGGGGTTTTCATGATATAATTAGGGTCAGTTGGTTGAGGATAGGGTTTGCACAATGCTTCTGGCAGTTACACAAAAGCAAGAGAAGCTTAATACTAAGTAACATCCTGATATTTGGAATGGATGTCTGTGCTGATCATCTCAACACTTTTGTGGATACCTGGCATTAACAAGCATGCCTTTTTCTATGGGTTCTCACAGAGTTTAACTACAAAGTTTCAACTAGTGCATGCATAAAAGGCAACACTACCAGGGACCCTTTACCTTCCTTCCTGGCAGTGTGTTCCACCTCTCCCTCGCAAGCCTGCCCAACCAGCTGGGTCAAGAAGCTGATCTTGCTGAAAACTATTTATTTACATCACACTTAAATTGATGACATGATTTTCAAGATCCTAAGGCTTTTAACTTAGTGAAATTCTATAGTTTCAGAATTTTTATTGTAATTTGTATTTGACTCTGCAAATGTGGTAATCATCCTCATGGTCCCCCTGCAGAAGTTCCAGCTGACTCATGGGTTTTAAAAATAATAAGCACTGTCATGTCCCTTTTGTACAAAGTTATTATCTACGACATAGTGTTTTGCCAATTAGTAGGCCCAGTACAAAGGACACAGCCAGCAGCAGAAAAACAATCCAGTAAGTGGATTCTATTTCGCGTAAAGGGGTCAGTATATAGAGGATTGCTGGGGGTACAAATAAGTCAGATCACAAATGATAGACATCAACCCCAGCAACGACACAGCATGACCCGCAATAGAACAGAGACACAAGGTAACCCACGGAGAAAATGGGAGACAACCAAGACAATGAGGTGATCACATATGATAGAAGTAACCCCATGTTGCCTCCCCACAAAGCCCGCGTTTGTACGTGCCAGACCTGACTGCGATCCAGTTCCATGAGGAGTCAGGAGGTCCTTCCCCAACAGGAAACTCTGTGAAGTGCGTCCACTTCACAGACAGACTCTCCAACCCTTCCTGCAAGTGGTCCCAGCTTTTATCCCCAAAACAGGACACCTGGCACTCGTTATCAAAATGCAGGGCACCTGGGGCTTGTTTACCCAAGGGCTTTCCTTACAAGGCCGGCCGCACCCTGGAGGAAAGCCAAAAGGCAAACTCATCCCCTCCTTTTGAAGGGCTGTGGGAACCACCCATATGTTCAGGGCTTGGGATTCAAACCCCAGCACTTCACATAGACACCATTAGTTTGCTCTTTTTGCTCCTGGCCCAACTGGCATGGGACAGTAATGCCCTCCTCAAGCTCTTCGGCATGTGCAGAGATAAATAGGCACTGCAGGTAGCTTGTCTGTGTAGATAAGTGGTGGTGTGTGTATGCACCAAAGAGGAAGGATAAGGACCTCAATACACATTTCAAAATAATTTCTTAACATGGCAATAAAGCACTTTGGTTTCTACTACTTCCTGTATTGTATTTATTTAAAAGTTGTCTGTGTTAATGGTTTCAGTCTGTCTCTTAATATACATTTTAAATCTGCTATTGCTTCCAGATTGCTTAATATACTTTACGTTTTCTCTGAATTAAAACCAGATTGAAAATCTGAAGAAGAGTAAAGATGAAGCATATATAATGGCAGATGCCTTCAGAATTGCATTTGAGCAGCAGCTAATGCAGAGGAAGGACCAAGCCCTGAGGCTTGCAGAAGTGGTAAAGATGAAGGAAACAAAATTCATAAACTGGAGGCGTCTGAAAGACGATGGTAACTGGACATGCTATGTATCTGTAACGGTTGACTAGGAAAGAAGTTAGCTGACACGTGGCACAAGCGCACTTTCCTATCGTATTAAATGTATGGTTTAATTGCTGGCTGAGGTTTATGAAGAGTCAAGAAAAGAGGAACAAAGTTATGTCAAAACTGTAAATATGTTAAATAGTGTGTCGTGTACGTGAAGAATTTCTACTGAACTTTTCGCATGTGTAATGTAGGGTGTGTATGTATAAGTGGAATATATAAATACTACTGTAGGACATTGGATTCCAGTCTAGGATTGTAACCTTTTTTTATTACACACATTCATGAACTGTATTATCTGAGTAAAACCATGCTAGAATAAGTAAGCTGTTATTCAGGATGACAATAACATTCTGGATATTAAATATGTTTATTATGAGAACAGCACAAAAAAGCTAACATCTAGCAAGTTTAGCCTGGCCATTTTAGATGCTATCAATAATTTAATGTGCTGGTTTGGGATTTTTTTTTAAAATGAGTTCTATATAAGAGTTATGGAAGGAGGAGAAATGCAGGAAAATATATACTGAGCTTTCACTGAAATACTAAATAGATTTTTTTTCTATTTTTTGAAAACATTTTTAGTTTTTTATTTTACATGTGTATCTACTTCAGTATTTATTCTTACACATAACGTGTTACAAAGTGAGTTACAAAGCCCTCTGCAGAAGAGGAAGAATTCTAATTATCCTTTTCTTCTTTAAGAAAAATGATAAAGTATTTAAGTGCTTATGTCATGGCCAAAACCATAGTGGAATTTAGAAATTGCACTTCAAGATATATTTGTCTTAGCCATTGACCTGGAGGTGCCAGGTTTAGGAGTTTGGTGGGTCTTCTAGATTCCTTGAGCACCCTGAGGATGTAGTACTAAAACAGCATACATCTTGAATATCTGTTTCCCCTATACCAACATCATTGTTCCAAAGCTCTATATGGTGATACATATGTTTCATAATTGTAATGTATTTTAATATTTTTAGAAATCCTAGCAGCTTTTAAACAGCTTGTGTAAAAAAAACCACCTTTTTTTTTGTTTAGGCTACTTACTGTTTAAAAACAAATTACCATGAACTGTTGTTTAACTAGAGTGTTGAAGTGGATTTTCCATACAGCCAGAAGAGTGTTATTTTTGATTTGCCCGTACATATGTTGAAAGGTCTGTTTAGCTTTTAAGTGATGCTAAGAGCGGTGCTGCATGCAAGTCATCTGCCACAGTGTGTACAATGGGAGAAGCTGTTGCTTGAATTGCCCTTTTAGAGGACATCACTCAGAATCCAGTTTTAAGCATGCCTATTTTATCCCAAAGCAGTTTTTCTCCTCCTAAGCAATTCCAGAGTTCACGTATTTTCATTTTCCTTAGGGCATGTCAACTTACAAGGGAACAAGAACAGCCTGGGACAAAAACTGTCCAGCCTGCTGTCGTCTGATGTGGACTGCAGGAAGGTTGAAGAACTAGACAATCCTCATGAAATCCTGAAGATGTTAATAGACTTGGTTAGTATTTAGTTAGACTATTCATCGTGAGTCCTTAGGGGAGCAAATATAACTGTCGATTTACATAGACTGCCTTGTTCTTAGCTGATACACGGCTTTGCTTTCTTTCTCTTTTAAATAAATACTCAGGTAAATGACAAAGAGGAGGCTCTGGCTCATCAAAGAAAGGTTAGTTACATGCTAGCTCGGGCACTGGAGACAAAACAGGATGTTTTGGAAGAGGATAAAGGAAATAGCACGCCGGCGAGTCATCAGGATGAAGCCCAGGGGTCATCGGACCCCGTCGGTGCCTGTGGACAGAAACTCTATTCTCAAAGCAGCGTTTCTTCTCCCAGTGCAAAACCAGTTGAAAACCCGGTAAAAATGCTTCAAAAGTCACACTCCTGGCCATCAGAGACTGCACACTGTGACAACAGTAATCCATATGGAAAAGCAGATGACACCGTAGTGATCTCTATATAGCCCTCTGCTGGAATGCCTTTATTTTTAAAAAATAAAGGTCTTGTGGAAATGCCTAAAAACATCCTGTGGTTACATCACTGGGGGCCAAACTAGGGCAGTGCATTCATTAGCTGATGCTGTCCGTAACGATGCTGTAGCAGCGCGGTCAGGGTTGCTCTGGTGAAATGACCTGACCCCGTTAATTTAAGTCAGGTCCCAACACGATGAAGCGGCAATCCTGAGCCCCGGTGTTTGCCATCCCCTTCCCTGACCCCGCGTTATCCGGTGGCGAGGCCCATGGAGGGGGACGTCACGATAAAAGGCGGAGGGGGGGGAGGGCGCTCTCTGCCGGCGGGGCGCGGGAGCGCGCGTGGAGGTAGCACATCAATCACACCGTGAGCTCCGCCCCCCGGCTCCGCCCCCCGGCCGCCTGGGGCGCCGAGCGCTGCCTCTGCGCAGGCGTGGGGCCGCGGAGGCCGGGAGGGAAGGGAAGAGCGCCGCCGCGCATGCGCCGAGCGGGGCTGAGCGGACAAACAAGGGGCGCTGCCGGAGCGGGGGGCGGCCTCAGAGGTGAGCTGTCGCGGCGCGGGGCGGTGTTGCTGCCCGCCCCACTGTAGAAGCTGGCGTCCTCCTTGTCCGGCGGCGCGGTAGGAGCAGGTCTGCCTCGCCGGCTGGGGGTGAGGATGTGGGTACGGGGCTGGCGAAGACGCGGTGGCGCTGGGACGCCGAGCGAGGCCTGGCGGGAGGCGTGGGGCCGCCGTGGGCCGGCGCCTGAAGGGGCTCCCAGCCGGCGCTGCGCCGGGCCTGAGGCAGGAGCAGCTGTGGGCCTGGGACAGCCGGGGTGGCTCCTGGGGCTTCGGCCCGGCGGTGTGTCTCTGCCCCCCGGGCTCGTCCCTTGCCGGTGGCCGCGGTCAGCTCTCTGCTGCGGGTGCTGGCTGACTTTGTCCGACGCGCTCCGGCACGGATGCGTGTCTCGATGGAGCCGAGTGTCCCAAGAGGGCATCGAGCACTGAAGCTTTCTCCGGGCTTGAAGAAGGGCCTGTGCACTACAGAACTGACGAGACTGTCCGTAGTCAGAGTTTGTGCAGTGAGGGTTTTACAGTCTCGGTAGCGTAAGCGAACGTGCTCTGCGGAGAGGGAAGATAGTAATGAAACAAAACCGAACCCGGTGGTGTTTAGCGTACAGTTCGCTGCTGGCACCCTGTAGCGGCTAACTGTGTAGTGCTCGTACAACACTTCATGCTGTGTGTGCACGTTAGATGACTTGAGTGAATTAATTACCCACAGAGGCCCTGAGATACTAATGTTTTTGTGTACCTCTGTTCCATTTGTTTTGATATAGGGTAGAGAGTATAATGAACATGCTTACTCTGTATGCTTACAGGCTTTAAATGTTTTAAGACATGCTTCTGGATAAGCTGGGAAACATCCTCATTCTGTATTGAAATACAAGGTGTAATGGCAGAGTTATTAGTACATTCTGAAGAGATGAGTAGAGCACAGAAAAGGATCCAGGTTACTGCAAACACTAGATGCTGTTAGTATATAGTGCTGTATTGCCAAGGTTGTCTGAGTGTCTGATTATTAATACTGCAAATCACAGCAGATGCGAATGTTGGGGGAACACCGATTTCTGTTGAGGAATTGTCTTTCAGACCTCATGTAGTGATCATGTTCTCATGACTCATGTTCGAATGCTAAGGAATAAATGCTGATACAACTAGTGATGATAACACTGTGGGCAGTATGTGAGAGACGGGTTTATTCGGTTCAGCAAGTGGATCCTTCAGCTGTGGGCCTGGGTGCTGATGGTACTGTTGAAAATCAGTAATTGCTAATGGACTATATTTTCTGTGTGGTGCAAATGATGCTATTTTCTGTTCAGAAATGCAATAACAAATTATTGTGGACAAACGAAAATCTTCAGGGACTGAAGATGATGTCAGGATAGGGTTATCTGATTGGTGTTGGTGATAATAACAGAATGGTGTGGGTTGGAAGGGACCTCAAAGATGATCTCGTTCCAACCCCCCTGCCATGGGCAGGGACACCTCCCACCAGACCAGGTTACTCGGAGCTCCATCCAACCTGGCCTTGAACACTTCCAGGGAGGGGGCAGCCACAGCTTCCCTGGGCAGCCTGTTCCAGTGTCTCGCCACCCTCACAGGAAAGAATTTCTCCCTAATATCTAATCTGAATCTGCCCTTTTTCAGTTTAAAACCATTACCCCTTGTCCTATCAGTAGATGCCCTTTGAACAGAGTCCCTCTTCAGCTTCCTTGTAGGCCCCTTCAGGTCTCCCTGGAGTCTTCTCCAGGCTGAACAACCAAAACTCTTGTCAGCCTGTCTTCATAGCAGAGATGATCCAGACCTCTTATCATCTTTGTGGCCTTCCTCTGGACCCACTCCAGCAGCTTGATGTCCTTATGTTATCATAATGCTGTTAGTAGAGTTTTGTTCTTCTGAAGAAATTGTGTTGAACTTACAGAATGTTGTTCTTCAAGCAAGGCAGTTTAGTTTTTTTGCAGTGTGCCACATAAGCTCTTCATTATGTGTCTGAAAACTTCTGTGACTTTTATCTTCAGTCCCTGATTCAGCTAGTAAACTTGCAGTGGCAGCAGCCACTGCACTTTTTGGGTTGGATAGTATGTTGTCTTGCTCAGCGAGAATAAGCGAGAATAATTTTTACTTTTATTTGACAGCATTTAAGTTTTTCACAAAGCATTTGCTCAGCTGTAATAAACTTCTCTGTTGACAGCTAATGAACTCCACGGGCTGTTTTACCCTTATTTTTTATTTTTTTTTTTTGTCTGTAAGGCCTCAAGCCTATGGGTAGGTGTGTGTTGTAGGGATATTGGAGGAGGAGGGAGAAGGAGAGAGCGGGTAATTAAATAGTGAAACACCCTTAAGGTGGGATGAGAGACTTGCTGGGCTTGATGTAGCGCTTTGTAGCACTGTGAACTTCAGGTCATGTTTCTGTCTGAGGCATTGTTCTCGTTATGGTAGTTGCTGAGTGGTAAGCTGGAAAAAAAAAATAGTAAAATCCTGTTGTGAGGATAAAATCTTCAGTATAGTTTTCTGCTCAGACTAAATGTAATGATGGAATTGAAATAATGTAAGTTTGCAGTGAGCAAGAAGACATTCCTGATGACCATAGCAGCCACCTTTTAAGTTTAGGTTAGCTTTCTTGAGTGAAGACCTGTGTGTGTGTTTTTCTTTATCTCTAAACCTGATCTTATGGAGGTTTAGCATGCTCCATAAATAAGCAGGGCTGGATTCTGCAGTGATAATTAGCTGTAACTAGCCGGAGATCTGGTAATGCCTATGTATATATTAACACTACAGAGAGTGTTTTTCAGGGATTCTTAAACATCAAAAGGCAGCTTGTCATCAGACATTAAACTGGTTAGCTGGTAATAATTAACTTGTCTATTTTATTTTACAAGTTATCATCACTGAAAACTACTACTTCCCTCCGTTTAGAGTATTTGAAAAAAAAAAAAAAGACAGTCCATCCTATAACTTGTCATTCTCTATCCTAGTAGGCTTGGGTTATCTTCTGTTTTAAGTAATTGTGTGTTGAGAAGTCCCTAGTGGAATGTTGGTTTTGAACTCTGGAATATGTGCCTATTATATTAGAAGTTATTTATAAAGGAGATAAAAGAAATGACCTATAAAGTGTTTTTTAAATGCACTGACACACTTACACTTGTTGTACAGTCATCCAGATCACACTATTTGCTTCTGTTAGGTAACAGGTTTTATGTAGTAGAGTTATTTTTTCTGTTTCTTAAGATACTGCATTTCTAAAACTGTCTTTGTGCAATTTAGAGTTTGCCAGAGACCAAGCCTTGTTTGGGCAAATAACCTAAGTGAACTTTTGCTATTCTATTTTGTTCCGTTTAAGCTTGCCTCTTGAAGGCTTCAGAAGGTAAAGAAGGGTGTTTGACCAGGTGTTGATGTGACCAGCATCCTTCCCAAGTTTGCCATGGGATTACTCACTTTGGTACTGTTTACATTGGTTGTTCTAGGTACTGGCTTCCTGGGTTCACCATGGTGACTGCTGCCTGGCATAGCAATTGAATGTTGTTAGTTTTCCACTAAATAAACTTGGGTAAGATAATAAAGACTTGTAGAATGGTTTGGGTTGGAAGGAAGCTTAAAGATCATCTCGTTCCAACCTTGCCACCATGGGCAGGGACACTTCCCACCAGACCAGGTTGCTCAAAGCCCCATCCAACCTGGCCTGGAACACTTCCAGTGAGGGGGTATCCACAGCTTCTCTGGGCAACCTATTCCAGTGTCTCACTGCCCTCACAGTCAATAATTTATTCCTAATATCTAACCTAAATCTAGCCTCTTCCAGTTTAAAACTGTTACCCCTTGTCTTATCAGTCCATGCCCTTGTAAAAAGTCCCTCTCCAGCTTTCTTGTAGGCCCCTTCAGGTACTGGAAGGTGCTAGAAGGTTTCCCTGGGGCTTTCTCTTCTCCAGGCTGAACAGCCCCAACTCTTAGCCTGTCCTCATAGGAGAGGTGCTCCAGCCTTCTGATCGTCTTCATGGCCCTCCTCTGGACTCGGTCCTTGCCTTTATGTTGGGGGCCCCAGAGCTGAACACAGTATTCCAGGTGGGTCTCATGAGTGGAGCGGGGAGAATCACCTCCCTTGACCTGCTGGCCATGCTTCTTCTGATGCAGCCCAGGATATGGTTGACTTTCTGGGCTGTGAATGCATGTTGCCAGCTTATGGTGAGTTTCTCATCAACCTGCACACCCAAGTTCTTCTCCTCAGAGCTGCTCTCAATCCGTTCTCTGCCCAGACTGTACCTGTGGGGATTGCCCTGACCCAGGTGCAGAACCTTGCACTTGGCCTTGTTTAACTTCATGCAGTTGGCATGGGCCCACCTCTCCAGCCTGTCAAGGTCCCTCTGGATGGCATCTCTTCCTGTCAGCATGTTGACTGTGCCGTGCAACTTGGTGTTGTAGGCAAACTTGCTGATGGTGCACTTGATCTCACTGTCCTTTTTTCCAATGAAGGTGTTAAGCAGCGCTGGTCTCTATATGGACCCCTGAGGAATGCCATTTGTCACTGATCTCCACTTGGACATCAAGCCATTGACCACAGCTCTTTGAGTGCTGCCACCCAGCCAGTTCCTTTTTCACCCAGTCGTCCATCGGTCAAGTCCATGTCTCCAATTTGGAGACAAGGGTGTCATGCAGGACAGTGGACAGTGTCAAATGCTTTGCACAAGTCCAGGTAGATGACATCAGTTGTTCTTCCCCTGTCCACCAGTGCTGTAACCCCATTGTAGAAGGCCACTAAATTTGTCAAGCATGATTTGCCCTTAGTGAAGCCATGCAGACTATTACGAATCACCACCTTATTTTCCCTGTTTTAGCACAGTTTCCAGGAGGATCTGCTACATGATCTTGCTGAGCACAGAGGGGACACTGTAGTTCCCTGGGTCTTTCCTTTTTTCCCCTTTTTAAAAATGGGGGTTATGTTTCCCCTTTTCCAGTCAGTGGGAATGCCAGTCTTGTAATCAGGGCACAAGTAAAAGCACTGAAAGGTAAGAGACTTAAGGTGAGTTTGTTTAGAAATATACCAAATATTTACCTAGAGAAGTGGCAAGTATTCTAAGTGTGCTTTTCTGTGATACATCAACACAGAGGTTTATTCTGGCTTGAAGATGAAGAATACTCAATCGACAAAACGAAGAGTTGACTGTTAACTGTGGGGGAAAAAAAATGGATCTTTTCCAACCTATGTGCTTGGAAAACCTTGTGATCAGTGTGTTCTGTTCTTAAGTGAGATTAGCTGCTGCTTAAGGACGTAAGGATGAATGGCGTAATGAGAACTGATGACCTACAATTCTATAAAATGTTCAGAATGTGACCTGTGTCTATCCATTAATATGTCATCTTTGGTGTGTTTCTGGCTGAAGAAGTAGTAAGTGAGCACCCCAGCATTTCTTTTGATGTCAGGCCTTGTATTTTACTCACAGTAGACAGTCAATGTCTTAAAGAACTAACAGACCTAATTAGCTCAATTCAGCACACTAATCTGTGAAAGTAAATCTCTAAAACTAAATATGAAAGATTTTTTTAATAACAGCTTTTGTTGTCATTGAGATACCTGAACAAAATTCATTTCAGAGGACATCTTTAAGTCAATTTATTGGTGACAGATGTTTGTTTCCTTCATTAACAATTAAGGTTTTTTTAAAAAAACATTTATTACTGACTTTTAAAATATTCAGAATTCTGATTGTGGTAAACTGGGAGCTTAACATGCAGGGCTGTAATTCTGCAAACAGTGTTTCATGTAGATAATTAAGAATGAAGCAGCCAGATTTACAGATCCTTGCCAGGACCTTGTGCTAGGTTCATGTTTGTTCTGTCACTTTGTTCCCTCCCTAAGTACATAACTTTCTGTCTTTTTAGCTCTTTGACCTGGTTTCTTGTGGGATGAGGTGAGAGTGGGTGCCAATACAAACAAAGGCTTGGGGAATGTGTGGCTGCAGAGTGGTGCGGGGCCTGTGACTACTACCCCTTTTGGTCACAGCTGTCAGTCTGAACATCAGTTGTACCTGAAGTGGTATCTGACTGGTAAGGTTGTAATATATTTCCCTACAGAGAATAAAAATCAGGATTATCTATTTCTTGATCTAGGCATTAAATATGTACTTGTTGCTAATTGATGCTCATTAGGTAGCTGTGTGAGACTTGGTGTATGGTGCAGCATGCTGAAGACCATTGTAGTGACTAATTCATGGCCAGGGATAGCAATACAGGGGTATATTCAGATTTATTCTTTGCTTATACATGGACACAAAGTACTGCAATAAGTTATGATGCATACTATTTGCTTCACCTTTCTTGTGCTTTGCCAGCCTTTATTTGTACTATGTATTAGCTTAAACAAGTATTCTTGTCATGTGCATAAGTACGTGGTAGTAAGTGAATGAACCATTCAGTGAGAGGAAACCTTACACCTCAGTGGAGTAAGTAAGGTATACAATCTAGATCTGTAGCTGCAGCATGGCATAAGTGTTATGAGAAGATTTAAGTATTCTGTTGGGCTCTAAGCTTTGAGAAGAGACAGTACTAGATGGCCAAAGAGTGTTGAATGGGGTAAGGTGTGAGGTCAGCCAATGCAGAGACTAAATGCACTGATTAGAGTAGAAGGAAAACTAGACACACCTGCACAAGTCTAGTTTCAGACATTAGACTAAAGGGATCTGAGTCCCTTCAGTTTACTTATGGGAAGTGTAAATAACATCCTGATTCTATGTTATAGGTAACTGCATAGTGTGGGTGTTCAAACATGAAAAAGATGTGAAATTAGAAAGCAGTTGAGAGTGACCAAAAAGGCATAACATTGAGTGGCTGGAAATCTTCATTACACAAATTAAACAATGTTTTGCAGTAGGGAACGTGATTGATAAATGGCTTTCTGATGAGTTGGTAAGTCTCTAAAAAGAGATTTTAAAAAAAAAAAAATATTTTGTTTGGGTCTCAGAGAAAGTTAATGAGTTAATGGGGTTTGTGTTTTGAGTAGAATAAGAGATGGTGAGATGAATTACTATGTTGCGCTTTTTTTTTTTTCTCCTTGGCCTTGGAGGGAGGTTTAAGAGGAGGATTAAAGGCAGCTCATAGGTCATCATGGGGGGAGGAGTATTGGCCTCAGCCTGCTTAAGTGTATTGCCACTCTGTGTCAAGACTACTGTGCCATACTTCAGTGCTTCAGATGATTATCTGGTTCATAGTCCTGATGATATATTTTAGGTTTTAGCTTGCATTTAGTCTTATCTGAAACATTTGGTCATAGCTGAAAGTAATTTGAAGTTAGTTGGTTGGATAGCTTGGGAACTAATCCGTTTAAGTGTCATGTTCACATGCTCAGTGTTGAAGTGATTGTCAGGCTTGAACTCCTGAAGGAGGCTTTTTTCCTTGTTGGCACTTCTGCCAACAGAAGGACACTTTTTGTGCTTCCTGCTCCAGTTTAATGCCTGAAATGTATGGGATGATTTGGACATCGTTCATTTAAACAGTTCACTTTTGTTGCAAGGGTAATGATGACCTGTTCATGGTTTTTTGCCTGTGAGCTATGTGGTGTAAAATGTATGGGAGGTCAAACTAGAAGATTGTGGAATCCCTTCTTGTTTTAAACTTCCTGACATTATAATGCCACAGTATATGCTTTCAGATGCATTTGGTTTTAATAAGACAGCCTCAATTTCCTGATTTAAGGTGAATTTTTGAGAGTGTTGTGTGTAGTGTACTAAGCATACTGTAGAATCTATTCAGGGTACATAGAGGCTGATAGTCTGCAGCCCTGTTTGTACTTACATTTTGTTTACATCTAGAGAGAAGAAAGTGTTAAGAGAAAAAAATGCTTCCTAGAAGTTGTCTTCTAATAATAATGCTTTGATTTTGTAAACAACAAAATGCTGTGAATGAAACACTGTATTTTTCTTTTTAGGTTTAAGAAAGCTAAGGCTTCACTTGAACTGTAACTAGAATGGAAAGTTACTTTAAAGCTGCTGTCTGTGACTTAGACAAACTACTTGATGAATTTGAACAGAATACAGGTTAGTTCCTGCAGTGCCTTATTATCCAGTGTAATAATATTGGTCAAATGACTGTAACATATGCTAAATAAAAGCTTGTATTGATGAATAGATGGGATTTAGAGGGAGTACACTATGGAAAGACAGGAGTTTTATAAACTTTGCTTTTGATCTCTTTTTACTTAAAATAGATGAATGTGGCTGCTACAGAACACCTCAGAATCCATATGACTCAAAACACCATTCTTTTTCTTCAGTTCTGGATTGCTTACAACATGTATACCCAACACCAAAACTGCAGGAGAATGCTAAGAATTGTAGTTCATCAGAAGAAACCTCTCTAGTGAGCCACATTGGAACAAGTGACGTGCTTCTGAGCTATTCACCACAAAATGAGAAGAGTGTTGCTGGACCTGATCTTTTGTCCACTGTGGATAGTGGTTCCTTAAATGAAATTGAAGCTTCAAACCTGGGAAGGTGTAGTATACCTGTGTGTGATCTTGTTAATGACACAGGTAACTTAATCCATTCAGTGGCTGCTCATGAAGATAATCAAAAGTTGCAGCCAGGTGATTCCCAGTACAGTGAAGGTTTGATTGACTTTGGCATATCTTGCATACATGATTGCAGTGGTATTTCAAGTACAGAGCAGAATGATGGGGACTCAATGCTACAAGATTCAAGATGTCTTAAAACAGAGGAGATTAATAATACAGCTTTAAAATCAGACAGTTATGCTGCAGCAGAGATCTCAGATCCATGTGATGATCAACACAGGACAGAATCTATGAAGTGCAGTGAAGTACTTGATCTTCGTGAACAAATGGCTCGCCTTAATACTACATGTGTCCCTGTAACATCACAGAATTTGAATGCACATGGTCCCAAAGGTGAAAAAGCCTACAAAAAACTGCTGTGTGAACCACAAGGTGAAGGTGCATGCTCTGCAGTAGGCAGAGACACATATGGAAGAAATGCTATAGAAAACATAGACTCAAAAGATGAGAGTAATACTGAACTCATACCTTCAGATCTGCCAGAGAGGCCTCAGTTGCACCAAAGCCATGCAACATTGCCTGGAAATTGTGTTTTACCAGTCTCTTCATGTGAAACAGGAGCTAAGGTAGAATCGGAAAAGAAAATCACAGAAGAGAATGTAGGTAGTGAGGAACTAAATAGCAGTGAACTACTAAACAGTGTTTCAGCTTCATGTATTTCAGTTGAAAATGTCCAAACCTCCCTGTCTTGTCTTCCACTTCCTGTATCTATATGTGGTTCATTAGTTGTAACAGAAGAAAAAGTTAATCCTCTACCTCAAAATGACATGGCGGAGGTTATTAGTGATATTTTAACTGTTCATGCTGGAAAGTCTAAACCTGATTTCTCCAGTAGGGAATCCTGTGAAAACACTGACTTGCATGAACAGGAAGGATATATAGCTAAAATCAATGAAAGTATTGTGGAAAAAAGTACAGATGGAGAGAATTATGATACTGAGAATGTAATTGATGACGGTGGTTCTCAGCAACTCAAAGCTTCTGCTTTTCTAGAATATGAAGCTGACCCATACGGTGTAGGTATAGACTCTTACTGTGATGAAAGTATGAGCCCAGTTATGGCTGACTTTACTGTTGAGGAGAATGTTATTAAAAGTCATAGTCTAATAAGCGATTCTGAGCTTGATGATTTCTTGTATGGACAAAGTCTTCAGTCCAATGTGTTGAAGTCTTCAGACAATGATAGTAACTTCATGGAAGGTGATGCAGATGAAGGGAATTTAACAAATGTGAACAACCTGGATTTCACAGAGGCCACTGAAAAACATAAGCAAGCAAAATTGGAAGAGATAACTAGCATTAGTAATAATCTTAAAATATCTCTTGCTGCCAATGAATCAGAATCTGCAACAGGAGAGAATATGTCTCATATTCAGGATGTGACTGAGAGTGGTAGTGAAGCACTAGTTTCTGATGTTCGTCTTAAAGGTGCAAGACCAAAGCAGTTGTTTGGCCTTTCCCAAGGAGCTGTTAGTCAGAGACAACAGCATAGAACAGATGTACTTGAGAGAGAAAACCAGGAAGCCATTTCTGTTACTCCAGAATCGCACCTCTCGGGCACCAGTGTAAATGCTGGTAAAAATTCTGAACCTGTGCACTCTGGGGAAAGCAGCTCTGAAGCCGGAGGAAATAAAACATCTGAAAATATAGAATCACTTAAAATACCTGCAGCTCTCTCGCAGAAACAGCCGCTGTGGGTTCCTGATTCAGAGGCACCCAACTGCATGAACTGCCAAGTCAAGTTCACGTTTACTAAAAGGCGACACCACTGTCGTGCATGCGGAAAGGTAAGTTATTGGAGCAGGGTACTGTGTAACTGAAAGCAAATCAATTATGATTTAGGCATAACTGAAATACAGAAGGGAAAGAATACTGACAGGATTTCTCTAGGCTCAAGGTATTTTGTTAAAAAAAAAAAAAATTATTTTACCTTTGTAGAAACTTAAAGACTGTTGGAAGACTGCGTGCTGGTTTTAGCTGGAATAGAGTTAATTTTCTTTATAGTAGCTAGCATGACGCTATGTTTTGAATTTGTGTCAAGGGTAATGTTGATAACACACTGAAGTTTCAGTTCCTGCCAAGCAATGCTTACATTAAGCCAAGGAATTTTTCAGTTTCTCATACTGCCCCTGTCCTCCCAGCTTCTCTACAAGAATCTTGGGGTAGACATAGCCAGGACAGCTAACCCAAAGTGGTCAAAGGAATATTTCATACTGTGAGACATCATGCTTAGTGTATAAACTGGAGGGAGTTGGCTAGGAGGAGCGATTGCCGCTGTCTGGGCATTGGTCAGTGGGTGGTGAGCAATTGTATTGTGCATTATTTGTCTTCCTTGGGTTTTGTTTCTTTCTTTTTTGTATCTCCCTTTCATATTATTATTAGTAGCATTACTTTATTTTGTTTCAATTATTAAACTGTTCTTGTCTCAGTCCACAAGTTTTACTTTTTTCAATTCTACTCCCTATCCTACTGGGAGTGGCGGGAGTAGTGAGGACCTGAATTGTGCTTAGTTACCCAGTGGGATTAAACCATGACAGTACTTTTTGATGCGCAACGTGGGGCACAAAGGGTTGACATTAAACCAGAACAGACTGATATGAAGAAAAGTATGACCTTTTTTTGTGAAAATAATTAAAGGGAAGTAGGGAGAATGTTCTTATCTTTTGTTACTGGTTAGACTAATGTGTTTTGCATAGAACAAGGAAGATGAGACAGCAAACTACTTGATAGTGGTCATAGTGAATCAGCTTTTAGGTTAAGCTTAAATACTTACTCTTAAAAAAATTGAAGTGATGATGATGATCGGGATTCAGGTAAGTGGTTATACTAGCTGTAAAACACTGTCCGTGAATCTGGAAGCATTGCATTCTTTCAGGAGCTGTAACAGCAGTACCAATGCAAAGGATTTATAGCCTAAATCTGTCCTCCTGTGTGTTTAGATGTATAATTTCCCAGGGGAGTTATCTCAGGGGAAAAGTATGCCACTTTTGTGGGGTGAATGGTACCAACTGAGCAGGTAATCTGTAGAACTTTTTTCATCCTGTGATCTTCTGCAGTAAGTAAATAATGTCAAAGCTTATTCTTATTCCAGAATTCCCTTGTGAGCTACTGTGTCTTACACTTGTACTAGTGCATAAATGGAAGTACTAGCGATACTGATGAAATCACTTTTCAGTGTTGCTCTGTAAGCTTTATGGATGAGAAGATAAAGACTAATGTCAGTACTTACTAACTTTTTGCATCCCCAGTGTTGAGGCATCTGGAGAGGCTTGATAATTTTTTCCCAGGATACCTCTTCTAGCATTGTGTATTCAAAGCATAGTACCAGTCTACTTCAACTGCAGTAAGCGTGAACTAAAATGCAGATCTGAATTTGGGTGCCAAGAAAATCAAGAACTCCTTGCGACAACCCAGAAGTCATTGAACTTGGTCAGCTGACAGAATATCCTATTGAAGTTTTGTAACAGTTTAAAACACAGTTCTTCAGAGAAGGTTTCATTTTAGTCATAAGACTGACTTCAAGTTCCTGTTTGTATTCACTGTAAAATTCCTCGTGCCTTGTCTAGAGATAGGGGAAAAAAAGCACCCTTCGTTACCCAGTCCTGTTTACATCTTTCAGCTATTAGTGTTGCTAATCTTATGTGTTAATAGAGGGGTTTTGGCAGAAGAACAGTGTAATTAGTGGGAGCGTCACAATGCATGCTCATTGGGAGAATGAGTGAAGGCAGTACAGATTATCTAAACTTCATAGATACTGGAGTGCTATGCAGTTGTATTCCTGACATGGCTTTTCTGAATATGTAACAGCTTAACTTTTTGCCTTGTAAGTCTTTTTAATCATTATTTTTTGTGTTTTTAAAAAAAAAACAAACAGACCAACAACAAATATTCCTTGTGGGCATGTGGGCTGTGTGTTTTCAACCACTTGGACTTAAACTGGTAGGAATTCCCAGTTGCCCTCTGTGGATTATTCTGGAAGACAATTAAATAGTTTTCATGTGGTCCTACGGATTTTTTTTTTTTATCACTGAAAATGATACCACTTGTGAATACTGTCTTCTGCACTGGGAGAAGTGCGAGGTTAGTGGTCCCTGCTTTCTTTCCCATCTGTACCACTTGTGAGGCCAAACAGCTTTGTGCTTTCTTTACTTAGGTGTTTGTCTCTTCCTGTGGTACCCTTTCTCTTAGCTCAACCAGAATAAATATCTTTCCTCAGCAGCCTCATTTTCGTCTCCTTTCTCTTGTTACATTACCTGTCCCTAAGTTTGTCTGCGCGTGTTGTCTCCCATGCATTAGAATTAAGCTGCCTCCTCTGTTGTGGGTCCCAGTGACAGCAAGTGTAAGAGAAGGATACCAATTGCAAAGGATTGTTGTGCTTAGCATTTGAAGCCCTAAGGTGGACTGTAAATGATTAGAAATTACTCTTCAGTAGCTACATTCTTAACATCTTTACTGAACGTGTGCATTTTCAGTTGAGGTAAATTACCTGTGACACTAATGCAGAAGCAGTCGGAATAGTTTCTTTTTTGAGCCATATTGCACTGATCGAGTACTACTGTTTTTACAGTGACTTTTCCTACTTAAAGGAGTTCACTTGTCATGGCTTAAATCCTTTTTTTGTCAATAATGTTTGGTTGTTTATCCTCTTAATCTGGTTTGTTTTCTTGGACATAATTAGGACTAACAGAAGACTTTGTATTCTTTCCACTTAAGTCTGGTCAGCTGTAGAAGGCTTCTGTCAGACCAAAGAGACCTTTTGTAAAGGCTGATACTGACTCTAGAATCTGCATAGTGTTAAAAGGGTGGGACTCTTTGAAAACTTGTAAACCACTCTTGAAAGAACCTGTAAACCACTCTTGAAAGAACCTAAGGGAAAAGTGAGAACAGCACAAGATATTTATGGGAACCCTTGCAGAAAACAGCTTTACTAGAGACATAATCATTTGAGTGGGATGTGTAGGTGTAGTCCAGGCTAGAGAGATGCACGTTTTTCCCCATCTCTGCTTAAAAATAGAGAAGAGATATATCCTGTTGGAGTAGAAAAGCATATTCTATTCTTTCAAAGCAGTCTTCAGCAGGCTTTTAAAATACGTTGCTGAGGGGAGCTAGTAACACAAAGGCAACTATGCTTATTCTTTCTGACAGAGTTGGGGAGCCAGCATGGCTCCTGAGCCAGCATTAGTCAATAGCTTGGGAAATGGTGAGCTCTGCCTTAACTAGTTGCCCGTGAGGTAAAAGGGGGAGCTTGGAATTTCATGACAAACTGATAACATTTCTTGTGGAGAGATTCAGTGCAGTGCACAGTGCTGCAAGATCAGTAGATAAGGAATGGTTCTTTGCTGGTGTGAGACTAGATAATTTTAACCATTACCTGAATCTTAATGGGAGACTGCAACTGTTATCTTCAGACATAATACTAAGCCAGTAAAGTAAATCTGTCCCAATTCTGAGGTTCAGTCTATGTTCCTATCACTATTTGATGTAAAACAGTTATCAAATTAACAGAAGTAGGAGTGAATTTGAGAATAAGTCATGCAACCTGGAATTCTTTTTGTCACTCCAGGCAATAATTTTAATATGATGTAATATCACTTGTGTCCTCCTTGTTGCTGCTGTTTGTTGTGTGCATACTGGGGGTTTTGTTTTTGCTTATTTCTGAAGGTTTCTTCATGAGAGATTAAGATACAGGCTTGAATATTAGACTGCAGAGAGTTTAGAATCAAACAAGTACATTTGTTGAAGAGTTTTCTGATTGCTGTGCAATTGTACACCAGCTGCTTCCAGCTATGATATTTAAAAAAAAAAATATTTAAAAATCCAGTTTTGGCTATTTTGTGGGCACCTGGCCTTATGTAATTAGAGCCACTCACAGCAAGAAATTTTCAGTGCTTCTCTGTTTCATAGCTGAATCTGAGAGAGTATTGGCAAGAGCTAAGTGCTTAGCTGTATTGATGGTATTCGTGGTATTTCTCTTACCCCCCCCTCCCTCTTTTCCTCTCTTCCCTTAAAGGTGTTAAGTTCCCGTAACACCTCACAGCTTAGGTAAATATAATTGCAATGTTTATAAAGTGATGGTTAAGGTTGATGTTTGGTTGGTGTTCGTAGAGTGTTTGTTTCTATTAAAGTTGTTATTGTTCAGACCTTGAGTGCTATAACCCACACTGACAATGCTTTTCCATGTGTCCAAGTACAAGTTTGCTTCCCCCAATTTGAGTTACTTCTGTGTGAAAATAAAACGCTCAATTGATCGTTTAGTGTTGTTTCACCTTCATTTAGTCTGGGGAGATCATTAGATCCTTAGTCACTCTCCTTTTGGATTGGGAGGTGAGAGTGGAGGGCTGGTTTGTAAACATCTAAGGATTGTTTTGGTCCAACACAAATACCTCACAAATTTCAGAAGCTTATGGTATGGATAGATTGTGGTGCAGTTCTGGGGAAAGGGATAGGAAGAATCCCTGATCAGAAGTAGACTTAGCAGACTTTGTAGTTTGGCCCAAATTGTGGAGCTTTTGAAGTGCTTAATCATAGCATGATAGAATAGTTTGGCTCGAAAGGGACCCTTAAAAATCATCTAGTCCAGCCTTCCTGCTCTGGGCAGGGACATCTCTCACCAGATCAGTTTGCTCAAAGCCTTGTCCAGCCTGACCTCAAACCTTTCCAATGATGAGGCATCCCCAGCTTCTCTGGACAACCTGTTCCAGTGCCCCACCACCCTCATTGTGAAAAATGTTTTCCTTATTTTGAAATTTACCCTCTTTCAGTTTAAAACTGTTACCTATTGTCCTGTCACTACAGGCCCTGGTAAAAAGTCTCTTTCTAATAAGCCCCCTTTACATATTTAAAGGCCACAGTAAGGTCTCCCTTGAGTCTTCTCCAGGCTGGACAACCCCAACTCTCTCAGCCTGTCTTCATAGCAGAGGTGCTCCAGCCCTCTGATCATCTTTGTGGCCTCCTCTGGACCTGCTCCAATGGGTCCAGGTCTTTCCTGCACTAGGGGTCCCAGAGCTGGGTGCAGTCAAAGCTTTTTCAGTCTAGTCTACTTTCCCTTCTCCCCAAACAGATCTGTACTGTAAGATACTTATGCTAAAGCTCTCTTTCTCCTTCCAAAAATGTGTGCATGCTTTATATAATGCAGTCTGGTTTAGAAATAGGAATAAATAATAATGGGAACTTAACTCAGGAAGTACTGAGATTTTGTTTATAGTATTTAATTCAGTCTTTTTCTGGTTCAGGTTTTTTGTGGTGTCTGTTGCAAGCGCAAGTGCAAACTACAGTACATGGAGAAGGAAGCAAGAGTCTGTACTGGCTGTTATGATGATATTAATAAAGGTAAAAATGTTGTTTATTTTTTTGAGTAATTGCAGTAATTATTAAAGAATAATAGATACAGCTAGCATATCTGACCTTTGTTCCTTTGGGGGAGTTTCACTACTTTAATTAGTGTATGTTTTCCTGTTTCTGAGATGGAGGGAGAAACAGAATAATGGTACCTCATAGTTTGATATCAGTTTATAGAATCATAGAATACCAGGTTGGAAGGGACCTGAAGGGTCATCTGGTCCAACCTTTCTTAGCAAAAGCACTGTATCAACAACATGGCCCTACACCGTGTCCAGCTGAGTCTTAAAAGTGCCCAATGTTCAGGAATTCTCCACTTCCCTCAAAGTTTGAGTAGCAAGCTGGTTATTTTTATTTTTTAAAAAAAAAGTAAAAAAAAAAAAAAAAAAAAGTAGGTTTGAACTCTGTAGGATTAAATATAAAGTTTATGCTATTGGGTCATCTCTGGCAGGAGTGTAGCAAAAGTGATCCTCCCTCCACAGTAGCCTTCTGTGTGTGTAAAGCCCATACACCTGCTTGTTCTCACGTTTGCCTTTTCTGTGTAGCTTTCTGTCCTGACATTTTGATAAGTCACTTAACAGTACTACAGTAATTGAATCATAAGATAACATTTTTTTAACTGAAAGCTAAGCATGATGCTTATGGAAACATAAGGAGAAAAAATCGGCATCCTGATTATTAATTTAAATAATAACTTGAAAACATACAGGATTTTTAATATGTCACCTGAATGGAATTTGACTTGATAAATGTGATATATGTATTTTCACCAAGGTACAGGGTTCATATGGTTCAGTGTAGTCACTGCAACAATAGTGAGATGTACAAGGAGGTCTGTTTCTGTTAGGAATGAATTAGACAAATGTGCAGGTAGAAAATCAAGAAATCTAAATTTTCATCTGTACAATATCTCAAGTGTTCATTTTTCACTACAAACTCACAAATTGTGCACGGTTCTTGCAAAAAAACCCCACCCATAATACTGCACTGCAAATGAAATTTAATAAATTGTGAGATCTTAAAAACTAACCACATTTTTTTAGCACAGGCATTTGAAAGGATGATGAGTCCAACTGGTCCTGTCCCCAGTTCCAGTATGTCCTCTGAGTGTTCTGCTGCTGTTCCACCTTTGGAGGAAGCACAGATGGCTGGTAGTGCTAGCCCTCCTTCACCTTCTGCATTGTTACCCATCTCTGTACTGAAACAACCTGGTATTGAAGGTACACTAAATAGATTATACTCTATCTAACACTTTCAGGATCTCTTTGGAAAAAGTTGTTTATCGCATCATGGCTACATGCTTAGTATAGTGGTATTTTTTGTGGGAAATGGAAGCTCTGTGAACTGAGACACTGGAAAGTTACTTTCAGTTCCCAGTTTTGATGCCATGTATGAGCTTCACCAAGTCTGTTCTAAGTCTCCATTTATGAAATATGAATGATACTTTTTTCATTGTCCTTTCTGTTAATATTGTAATTTAATTTTTTGTGTAGATAATACTTTCATCATTTTTATATAGATTAGGAGATTTCTGGCTTGTGTTGAAACTGCTAGTCTTACAGGAAAAAAATAACTAGTTTTTTAGGGAAAAGTTGCTAGGGAGCAGTAGGGGGTGTTTTTGTGTGTGATTATGAATGATTTGTGGCTAAGTAGCGTCTTTTTTCCTCTTATTAAACATCTGACCTTCTTAAATAAAAATAAATTTTTAAACAAAGTGATAAGCTAACATTTTTAGAGTGTATTTTCTCTCATTTGTGATATGCACTTTATTCTTATCTTACTAGAGGGATGATCGAGGAAATAGCTTTCCTTATATAGGAAGGACAACAGAAAGGGCTTCTTCAAATACATTGCAGATAAAACTAACACTAGAAGCAATATAGGCCCACTGGTGAATGAGGTGGGTGCCCTGGTGACAGAGGATAAAAAGAAGGCAGAGTTACTGAATGCCTTCTTTGCCTCTGTCTATACTGCTGGAGGCTGTCCTGAGGAGCCCAGGACCCCTGAGGCTCCAGAGGAAGTCAGCATAGAGGAGGAGTTTGTCTTGGTTGGTGAGGACTGGGTTAGGGCTCAGTTAAGCAACCTGAACATCCATAAATCCATGGGTCCTGATGGGATGCACCCGTGGGTGCTGAGGGAGCTGGCGGATGTCATTGCTAGGCCATTCTCCATCATCTTTGTTAAGTCGTGGGGAACGGGAGAGGTGCCTGAGGACTGGAGGAAAGCAAATGTCACTCCGGTCTTCAAAAAGGGCAAGAAGGAGGACCTGGGTAACTATAGACCGGTCAGCCATACCTCCATCCCTGGAAGGGTGATGGAACAACTTATCCTTGGTGCTGTCTCTAGGCATATCAAGGATAAGAGGGTCATTAGGGGCAGTCAACATGGCTTCACCAAGGGGAAGTCATGATTAACCAACCTGATAGCCTTTTATGAGGACATAACCCAGTGGATAGATGATGGACATAACCCAGATGTGGTCTATCTTGATTTCAGTAAAGCATTTGACACAGTCTCCCACAGCATCCTCGCACCTAAACTGAGGAAGTGTGGTCTGGATGATTGGGTAGTGGAAAGAAGCCAGAGAGCTACGGTCAATGGGACAGAGTCTAGTTGGAGGCCTGTATCTAGTGGAGTCCCTCAGGGGTCGGTACTGGGACCAGTACTATTCAATATATTCATCAATGATTTGGATGAGGGAATAGAGTGCTCTGTCAGCAAGTTTGCTGATGACACCAAACTGGGAGGAGTGGCTGACACACCAGAAGGCTGTGCTGCCATTCTGAGAGACCTTGACAGGCTGGAGAGTTGGTCAGGAAGAAATTTAATGAGATATAACAAGAGCAAGTGTAGAGTAAGGGTAAGAACATCTGGGGAAGAACAGCCCCATGTGCCAGTATAAGTTGGGGACTGACCTGTTGGAGAGCAGCATAGGGGAAAGGGACCTGGGGGTCCTGGTGGACAGCAGGATGACCATGAGCCAGCAATGTGCCCTTGTGTCCAAGAAGGCCAATGGCATCCTGGGGTGTATTAGAAGGGGTGTGGGTAGTAAGTCGAGAGAGGTTCTCCTCCCCCTCTATTCTGCCCTGGTGAGGCCACATCTGGAGTATTGTGTCCAGTTCTGGGCCCCCCAGTTCAAGAAGGACAGGGAACTGCTTGAGAGAGTCCTGCGCAGAGCCACAAAGATGATGAAGGGAGTGGAACATCTCCCTTATGAGGAAAGGCTGATGGAGCTGGGTCTCTTTAGCTTGGAGGAGACTGAGGGGTGACCTCATTAATGTTTATAAATATGTAAAGGGTGAGTGTCATGAGGATGGAGCCAGGCTCTTCTCAGTGATATCCAATGATAGGACAAGGGGCAATGGGTGCAAGCTGGAACATAGGAGGTTCCACATAAATGTGAGGAAGAACTTCTTCACAGTGAGGGTGACAGAACACTGGAACAGGCTGCCCAGAGAGGTTGTGGAGTCTCCTTCTCTGGAGACATCAAAACCCACCTGGATGCGTTCCTGTGTGACCTGATCTAGGTATTCCTGCTCTGACAGGGGGATTGGACTATATGATCTTTTGAGGTCCCTTCTGTGTGATAGATTTAACTATAGCATAGGAACTTCCTCTGCAAATCTGATATTTTTTTGGCATGTATTTGCCTGACTGGAGACTGATGTTGAACTGTCTGCCTGTGCTTGGTTCCAATAAACAGATTCTCTATATATTTGGGGGAAGAAGGGGCTTATTTTTTACCCCTTTCAGCTATTGGAACAGTACAATATGAAGTCAGTGTTGTTTTCTTAAATTGTCATAGGACTGTGCCCCAAAGAACAGAGGAGAGTTTGGTTTGCAGATGGTATTTTGCCAAATGGTGAAGTGGCAGATACAATGAAACTTTCATCTGGAGCAAAGAGGTCATCACAGGACTTAAGTCCAGTAAACCCTGACTTGCCAGAGATGCATATGGTATGTACTAAGACGTGTGTGTATGTGCATGGATTACCTCTTTAAATACCTTTGCTTGCTATTGATGGAGCCCCTTACATACCATAATATGACTTTTACTTCACAGCTTTTGGAATCTATGTCAATATTGGTATTTTTGGGGGGCTGGCTGTATGAAGTTTTCTGTAGGCCATACTTGAAAGGGAAACATGTTTGGTTTGGGGTGTATGTGAACTTTCAAAATGGTATGGCAGGACATTTTCCATAACAAGTTATTTTCTATGCAGCCTTTGATTAAGGACTTTCATGGATTAAGGACTCTTCTGTGAAGATAGGCTGAGAGAGTTGGGGTTGTTCAGCCTGGAAAAGAGAAGGCTCTGGGGAGACCTTACAGCGGCCTTCCAGTACCTGAAGGGACCTGCAAGAAAGCAGGGGAGGGACTGTTCACAAGGGCACGTAGCAACAGGACGAGGGGTAATGGCTTTGAACTACAAAAGGGTAGATTTAGGTTAGATGTAAGGAAAAAGTTTTTCAATATGAGGGTGTTAGATCACTGGAACAGGTTGCCCAGAGAGGTAGTGGAGTCCCCATCCCTGGAGACATTCAAAGTCAGGCTTGATGGGACTCTGAGCAACCCCATCTAGTAAAGATGTCCCTGCTCACTGCTGGGGGGTTGGACTAGATGACCCTTGAGAGTCCCTTCCAACCCAATACATTCTGTGATTCTATGAAGGTAACCTCAGCCACAGTTCTTAAACCTGTTGTTAACAACGTGTTTACAGTAGAAGTTTGTAGGTTTCTCCCAGTGGCTTGCTATAGTTTGCCTCTTGGATTAGACTAACCAGAAGTTGCTTCATGCCCTAGAATACTACATTATAGGGTACAGCAAAATCTACTTATTGCTTCTTATGTGATCTAATACTGAACTCGGAGGGGGACTGGCATTTTTATAACACATCATATTCATGGTACTGAACTAGTTGCACTTTACAAGAAAATTCCAAAGAAGTGGTATAAGTTAGCTGTGGAAAGATTTGGAGAGATTCCTCAGCTGGAGCCTTTTTAAAATAAAACACTGCTCTGAAGCAGTGTCTCAAGTGATGAGATAAATTCTATGTTTCTAACAGCATTCAAGACTTTTTAAAACAAATTAGTAAAGCTCACTACCAGACCACATTTTTGTTTGTACATGGAGGATATGAACAGTTAACAAGTGTATAGCATGTAAATCAGCATTAATTCATGAAGAATGGATAATAGTAAATGTGGCTTTATTTGAACAAGGAAAAGCTCCAATAAGTTGCAGGTGAATCTGGCTTTCCTAGAAACTCTAGACCTGAGGATCTGTTCAGAGTAACAGCAAGAAAGTGCTAAGTTTTTTTGGGGGATGCTTGTGCTTCTCACTGCTATTAGTCTGTAACAAAGTTAGCAATGGTAGGGGTGATGCTGATATTGCTGATGAACCTGTGTTTCTAGAAAGCCTTATCAAGAGCTCTTGAAAACAAATTAGGCATCAATAAGATAAATGAAATAATCTCCTTCCAATTCATAAAAATAGAAATGAATAGCCAACTTAAGTGATAGAGAGGAAGATTTGAGACCCACAGTTGTCTGTTCTGGACTCTGCTATTCAGATGATAAAATATGATGATAAAAAAAGTAAAATTACTCAGACAGTGAAGGCAGATAGATTCCCGGTACAAATGAACAGGACGTTAAAGTGACAGATGCTGTGTCCTTAAATGCAGACTAAGGAGTGCATGACTTCAGCTGGGCTTTTTACAGTTACATTTATTACTGTATCATTTATCAGAAAAGGAGAATTTACAATCAGTGATCAAGCCAAAGAAAATATTTAAGCAGTTGTTAAAAAGGGAAGTAAATGAGTGGTATAGAATCGTAGAATAGTTTGGGTTGGAAGGGACCTTTTAAAGGTCATCTAGTCCAGCCCCCCTGCAGTAAGCAAGGGCATCTTCAACTAGATTAGGTTACTCAGAGCCCCATCTAACCTGACCTTGAATGTTTCCAGGGAGGGGGCAAACAGGGGTGGTAACAGAGAAAATGAATTGGGAAGTCATTGTGATACTAAATGCATCAGTGCTCTGCTCCCAGTGTTTGAGTATACTTGGCTGCTCTTGCTCTACTTATTTTAGTAATCAAAACATATAGCCTGTGTTCCATTTGGGGGAAGGAATAGGATAGTTTCACTTGCAAAAGATAAGCAATGTCTAAAATCAAGAGCAGCATAGACAAAGTGAGTGGGAAACAATTAGTTGATGGTTCTTGTAGGTAACTCAAGAAGCTCAAACAAAACCATCATCCTGCAGCTCTAAAGCAAAGGATGTACTTCACTACATAACACATAATCCTGAATATGCTGCCACAGGATGCTGTGAAGGTCAAAAGTATAAAGTGATGGGGAACACCAGCAAGCATATTCATAGGGAAGAAGTCTGTTAGAGGCCATTTTAGTCCTGTTTTTGTCTGTGTGTGGAGTGTTATTTTTTGAGTTGGTGTATTTTTTTGTTTATTTTTTTTGTTTTTCTGGCATGTGTATCCTCCAAACAGAGGATTTTCTGGAAGCTGATGGCCTACCAGGAGAACTATGACAGGACAAGCACAGAGTTTTTAGTTTTCTTGTTGCAATGCAAAATCTTCCCTATTGAGATACAATGCAAGTCTAACATACTTGAAAGATGATAGTACACATCTCAGTTTGTTAGTTTTGGGGTTGGTGGGGGTTTTTAATGGCAACTCATATCCTAATGTGCTTATAGCTTGCCCTATCCATTTTGCTGGCGGAGCAGCATACTAGAAATGAATCAGACTGTGAAATGCTAGACTTTGGTATTAGTACATAGTGTAGACATAGAAATACGCTTGCAGTACTGAACTACTGATCCCAGCAATGGCGAATTACAACAGTGATGATGTTCAGTGGCTATGGGTGGGGAAACAGTAATACCAGATTCATGGAGGGGTACTTGGCTTATTGTTGATTGTGTTACATCTGACTGTTGGATGCTAAAATGCCTAATCTGCAGTGCTCTGATAGGAATTTTGTGTTACCAAAGAAAATAATAATGCATCTTCATCTAAAATAGAGACTAATATTAATTCTAAAGATAGAGGGGGGAAGGAGAGATGTAGTGGCTTTCTTCTTGTTTAGAGGAAATGCATTCTCAATATCTGTGATAGATTTCTTTCTCTTTTTGTTTCTAGAATGCTAGTAATGAAATTTTAGCTTATTGCAAGATGAGCAGGTAGATATTTTCTTTTTCCTTAGGCTGCAAACCCAGAGGAAGATGACACATTAGCTGTTGTAAATCCAAAACCTAAGGAGGAAATTGGTACTATTACAAGAACGGAGGAATTATGTCCTTCTGATTCTTCGGTTGATGCACAGCAGGCTGTTCCAGGCCAGAGTGAGGTGGCACATAGTTACAAATCTGAAAATGTAGAAACTAAGGAGCATTCTGTTGCAGAAGCTGAGAAGACTAATTCCAGTTCAGTTGATCAGACTACAAGTGATATGCCTGTTAGTCCCTCAAGTTACAGAGCACTATGTGGTGTTGAAAACTGTGTTCGCAAAGAGGTCAGCCTGCTTCCTGATGGTGGTAAACTGCCACCACTTCTGCTTGCAGTGGGTGAAAGAGGAAGAGGTAAAATTTGGGAAAACTGTTAATATTTAATTACCTGATGCAAGATTTCTGAATAGGAATTTGTGTGTATATAATTTGTATTTTAATACAATTTAATCTCTCATTTGTTTGATGCATTTTGATTGTTGGATAATTGAACATGCATTATTAACAATATCAATAAGTTACAAAAAGAGTACTTCATCGCTTCAGTTCATTACAGTAGTGGCTGTGCTCACTGATGGTAACTAACAGTACAAGTATATGGATGAGGAGACAACATACACAACTTGTCAGTAATTACCAAATGAATGGTAGCCCTACTTTGCACCTATGTTTAAAAGTAACTGCTTTATTTTTATATGTTCCTTGAATCTTAGGGTAAGCTATTCATTGGTTGATCTGTAGCTATTCTAAGTTTGAGAATAATTACCACCCTCTTAAAGTAGGAGGATGGGACGGTCTTTCATATGCTGCGGTCTATAGGTAGTTGGCTGATATGTTGAACTAAATCAGGTGTTAATTTATTTAGATCCTCTAGTGGAAGAACATCCATCTCACCAACAAGTCACCTTGCTTCTTGTGGAAGGAGGTCCTAATCCATTAACTTTTATCCTAAATGCAAACTTGCTTGTGAATGTCAAGCTAATAACTTGTAAGTAGTGCACATTTTCTTTTTCATTAAACCCAGCTTTCTTTTTCTGACCGTAAAACAGCATTACTGTGGTATCTGTCTTTTTAATTAAAAGATTCTTCAGAAAAGTGCTGGTACTTCTCAACAAATGGACTACATGGTTTGGGTCAGCCAGAAATTGTCATTTTGTTGCAGTGTTTGCCAGATGAAGAGATTTTTCCTAGTGAAATATTCAAATTATTTATTGACATCTATAAGGATGCAATGAAAGGTATGTAATTTTAATGTCTAACTTCTCATTTGGTAATATAATCTTGCTAATCTTTAAAGCTGGAAGTTGCTAGGTAATTTTTCTTGAAGTGTTTGTAAGTATCTGTTGATTCTGTTGAAAAACCTTGCAGTGTTAGCCTTGGGTTCTAAATAAAAAACAAGAAGAAAAGAATTTAAGTTCCTAAGTTTTTCTATATACTTCTCTAAACATCCTGTTTGCAATTTTTTTGTTGTTATTCAGTCGTATTCTGTTGGAGATTCTGAGTCCTTGAGTCTATGGTTTAGGACATCTGGAACTTCATTTGTAGAAGTACGATACTCATGTATGGAAATAATTGAGGTCTGTTAATTGACGTTCATCAGTTGGTGTGTGTTTCCCAGAACATTGTACCCTTTATGGTTTTTTGTATTTGTTTGGGAAAACCTAGTTTCGTATTCAAGTTAATTTAGTTAGTAGGTCTAGAGCACTTAGTCTGTGGGTTTACATGTTTGTCAGACTTCCAGGAAGATGTGGGATAAACTGTGTACTTTACAAGTCTGACGAACACCACTGGTTAGAGTAGTTTTCTTGACATTAGCGTATTACTTCTCCAGATGTGCAAAGACTCTCTGTCCCTTTTTCTACAGGAAGGTTTATAAAAAACATGGAAAACATTACTTTTACTGAAAACTTTCTCAATAACAAAGAGCATGGAGGATTCCTGTTTGTTGCACCAACTTTGCAGAAACTTGATGATCAGATTCTACCAGATAACCCTTTTCTTTATGGCATTCTAATCCATAAACTGGAAATACCCTGGGCGAAAGTTTTTCCAATCCGTTTAATGTTGAGATTGGGAGCAGAATATGGGGGTAAGTTTTAACACTGTAAATCTCTGCATATATACATAAAATTCTATTTGGAAAATGCAAGTTTTTTAGACAAGCAAAACACTTATGTAATACTGTCAAGATGATTTTATCACACTTGTGTAAGACTGAAGTTTCTTACGTGGGAAGCCACCTATTGAGACACTTGGGAATTTACATTGTGCTGCTAGACTCCATTGAGTATTTTTTTCTCTTAGCTTATCAGAAAGCTAAGAAACCAAAACTGACAGTAGCAGACTATCAAAATGTCTGACTTGTCATAGGAGAAAGGTATGAAGGGAAGTTCACAAGCCCAATTTACAACTCTGACAAATTATTTTTGTAATAAAATTACTGTAATTGAGTATATTGGGAAAACATTACTGCTTTATAAAATGGATAAAGGTATCCATTACTTAGAAGGATAATGTACTCATTCATACATTTGAAATCTCTACACCTGTAAAAATGCAGGAGGGATTCTTTCAAACTGAGGTGGATCAAGAGCATGTACATGTGCACTCACTGCAGGTTGTGGAGTGACATGGTCTCCATGTAGGAATTACCATCCAGTCTGTTGCAGGCTGATGTGAGCATTTTCTCCTTTCCCAATGAGATGTACATTGACTCTGCTCCAGACTTGCCAAAAGAAAGTGTTTATGCAGATTCCTATTGCCTTGAAAAGCAGATAAAGCTAGCTTAAGCACTGCTTGATAGTAGACACTGTCCTAAATGCCTTCTAGAGTTGCATGTGTATTTGCTTGAATTACGGAGACATTTAATTTAGCGATGTAAGTGCTGTTTCGTTTCCCCTTGCACTGCTACTTGGGACTTAGAGAGCAGGAGTTCAGAAAAGGTGCAGCATCCAGCAGTTGCTTAAGTGGAATGGATTTCAAAAATGTATCATACACAACTTTGCTGACCTGAATGCATTGTTGATAAAAAGCCTACTGTTCTAGAAGCTTCAAGTCCATAAATAGGTATCACTCACTTGTTTATGGATTTCTTGAGCCAGTAGCAGACTTACACTGGCCAGGCTTCTGTCTGTGTGTTGACAAGGGTCGTAGCTTCTTTATCATTTTTCTTTCTGTTACCAAATTACTTGTCTATTTTTTTATTGTTTGGGTTTTTTTTAAACAGTTTTGCATCTTTGACCTCACAGTCCTGACTTTGCTATGCTACTTGTTTTGTTTTCGAATGGCTTCACAGTGTGGTCTCCTGTATCTCATTGCCTTCCCTAGTTTCCATCTGCACGTATTTCCTATTGCAGCTGTGGGACTTTAGAGCACGTTACTTTGTATGAGCATCTTGCCTCACTCTATGCTTCCTTATCAATACAAAGTGGTTCTTCACTTTGTATTAGAGCATTAATGTGGAAGTGGATGTTAACCTGTTTGGCATTATTATTCAAGCAACTATGAAGCTTTGCAACCCATCCTGCAGCTGGTGACCTAAAGACTGAACCCAGGATGTTTCCATCCAGATCACAAGAAATCCAGATATTGCAAGAAACATACCTGACAAAACATATGAAAGCAGCAACAACTCTCTGCCACAGAATTACTGCCACTAGGAGAGTAACTCATGCAATGACATTGCAATAGGATTTAACTGTGGGTGGGGAAACCATGCAGTGGGATGAAAGACAGTACATGACAAAGAGTAAGTCAGAGTGTATAGTTCCTTTGGCCGGTCAGATATTAAGAAACTTAGGCTATAGCTGAAAATAGGAATAAATACTTGGATTAGCAAGTCTTACAGTTGTTGACAGGTAAAAACATGACCTTTTCTTTTTTCTTCCCTGACCCTAGCATATCCAACTCCTGTAATAAGCTACAGACACCGGAAGCCACTCTTTGGAGAGATCGGACACACAGTTATGAATCTACTTGTTGTGAGTTTTATTCTCTTCCCTTCCTGTTGTAATTTGGATTATGTAAAATATCCTCAAAACTCTGATTTTTTGAAAGCAGAGTTATTTTTGCAAAGGGCTAATATTTTTGTTCTTCATACCTGACTTGACACTTTCTTACTAATGATTGTGAGTTAGAAAAGCTTTATCTTTCACAGTTTATTGTTATGCATTAGTTCTGGTAGTAAGAAATATCTTTAAATGAATGAATAAAATGTTGACATTTATATTGAAGCTGGTAGTAATCTTTGTTGAGTTGCATTTTTCTATTCCAAGCATTGGTGTGATGCAGGAATTCTAGCATTAAGTCTGACATTTTTTTCAATGTGAAGAAAGGCTTGACAAAGGCAGATGCTGTCTTCTAACTGTAATAGTACTTACTTTGGCACACAAACTTAACCTTACCATAATTAACCAGTCTTACATGAAAAAGTTTTTGGCAAAATCATCAGAGTAGGTAGTCTGGAATTTATGCCATTCCCTGAGGAAGTTTTTCTCTGTTACTCAAATAATTTGATTTAAACTTCCCGTAAGTGTGTATTCCAGACTAGTAATGTTCCTCTTCTAATACCTAGGTAGAAGTTATCCTTAATGCTCTGATGAAAAGCTCTGTAAGACTATGGAAGGAACTGCATGTATTATTTAGGTGATCACTAAATCCTCTTCTAGGAGTCTAGAGATTGTTACAGCTGAGAGGAAACTGCAATCATTGGCTCTTCTTTCCTTTTTGCCACTGTTGATGTCCATGTCATTACATAAGGAATCAATTGGAGGAGTTGCACCATCTGAAAAATAGTATGTGTTTTCTTAATGGAGGAATCTTACATGTTAATTCCATGAGCCAGCTCCCTGCCCAATTGGTGAAGTGCCAGGACCAATGTGGAGTTGCGTCTTCGGGCTCGGAGGAATCTTGATGTCATGCTGCTGATGAAGAGGGCTTCTAAAGAGTTTATTTTCAGCTGGATTAGAGTTACTCTGATTCTCCTTCATAGCCGTGTTTGTAGTATCAGCTTGAAGCAGGCAGTGTTGGGAATATGTGCTCCTCAGCAGGACTACCTTTTTTGATGCAGCAGGAGTTTTAATCATTGTAAGATGACTGCAAAATGTTCTCCCGATGTTACATTTTTAACTACCTGTGGTGTGAATCCTTAATTAAAGATCATATAAAATCTCATACCACACAAGTGACTGAGGTCATGGTAAATGATGGAGGCAAAGGGCACCTGTGACGTACATCCTTAATGTTGCTGAAACAATGCCAATTCAATTGAAGCTTGCCATGCAGTGAGATGTGTTCATAGATACCCTTCTTGCAACAGCTATGCTGACTGAGGAAGATACTGATTGCCTGGCTCTGCTGGTGACGAGAGCCTTCTCTAACCTTTCTTCAGTTGAGTTAGTAAAGGCAGATGAAACCATTTTACACCTTATCTTGTGGTTCTGGAATAAAAAAGAATAGGAAAATTTTGCAGAAGTGACTGAGATGATGGATGGTAACTTCTGTTAGAGGAAGGTATAAGAAACAGTTCAGTATGCAAGCTGTAACTCAAGCAGTTAGAGCTGTAGGGGACAGTGTGAGCCTGGAAACAAACTCATCTAGATGGTGGCTTCTGTGCTTTGCTTTTCTATCAGAGAAGGAAGATGTTGAAGTATTTTGTTATCTAAAACACTATAAGATCCTATTGTGCAAAAATTAGCTATAGTTTAAATAACCCCCTGGTAAATAGTCAGATATGTTGTCAGTAGGATAAATTTGTTTATATATTCACTAAGGTACCCTTCACATGCATCACAGAAGGGAGAAACTGATCACTAAGTCTTTAGCTACCCTTAATGTCATTACTCTGTAGGAGTCTTAGAGATGTATGTAAAGTACGTTTATCTAGGTGATATTTGTTAATAAAAGGTTAGAAAATGATACTTAATTGTCTACTAATGTAAAAACTTTGTCTGTTACAGGACCTCAGAAATTATCAGTATACTTTACATACCATAGACAACCTGTTTGTCCATGTGGAAATGGGTAGAAGCTGTATTAAAATACCCATAGGGAAATATAATGAGGTGAGTAAATCCATCTTGGTTAGCTTTATAATCCAAAGTGCTTTAGTCTTTATTTTTCATATATTACCAACCACAGAGCTCTTTAAGAACCACCTTCTCCTCTTTTTGTTAAGAGGCTGTAACATTTTTATTCTGTAATCAGTTTCCAGGCAATTCTGCAAGTGAATTCTTCACTTGATAGGAGCTCTCTAGATTACTTTGCTATTTGCTGTGCAGTAGACTATTTGAACTTTAAACTGATATAAGCATGTGATAGGGGGAGGGCATGAAATTATCTGAATGCACATTTCCTTCTTCCTGGATATGCTGGAAGATGGATAATGATGAGTGAAAAGTTGAGCCTTACAGTAACTGTTAAGTGCTGAAAAATCAGCAATTTCTTAAAAATCTTTTAGCATGTATTTTCAAGGATTATTGGTTACACATTTCCTGGTGGTGGTGTTCTGCTTAAAAATTAAAAATATTAAATATTAAAAATATTTATTACAATTTGTTTACTTCAGTTTACTTTACTTTATTACAATTTGTTTACTTCAGGTTGTACTTTGTTTACAACCCCCCCCCCCAAAAAAAAAAAAAACAAAAAAAGTAAACTGCGCAAGGTTTAATGCATGTTTTAGCCTTATGGCAAATGAAATCTACAACTCTGATGTTTTACATTGTCCAGAGATACTCACATTTACTCATCCCTCTAATGTTTTTGACCACACTTAAGTGTTCCTCCAGCTAGTCATGGCAAACTGTGTTGTTCAAGCTCTCTATAACTGACTAAGTGCATAATTACTGGGATTTGTTTTGCAAGCTGTGTTTTTCTAATGTCTTGTATTTAAAATGAGTACTGTATGAGATTTGTCAGTTTAATGACAGTTTTGTATTGACAGATAATGAAGGTGATAAATTCTTCTAATGAACATGTAATTAGTATTGGAGCAAGTTTTAATACTGAAGCAGATTCTCACTTACTGTGTGTACAGAATAAGCATGGCCTGTATCACACGCAAGCAATCAGTGCTACTGGACATCCTAGGAAAGGTAAGATGTCTAATTTGGCTTGCGGAGAAAAACCACATTCCTAGAGCAGAAATGTAAGTTCACTTGTACGCTGTGAGGAAAATGTGTAGTCCTGATAAATTGCTGAGACAGCATTCAGGCAGGAAAGTAATTTAAGGCCAAATGTTGCTGGTTGATATCAACATTTTGGTACCTTTTATAAATGGTACCAAATATTAAAGGGAGATAAATACTTTTTTCATCTTTGTTTCCAGAATTTTATTACTATAGCTTACATTTTCGGGCATAATCAGATTCTTTACATATTTCAAAATCTAAATTTAGTATGTGTGAATTGGGCAATATATTTGCATATGTAAACAGTCGCAGTAACTGAGTATATGGAAATACAGTAACAGTGAGTACCTCTATACAACACCTAGCAAACTGATACAACCACCTGTACAGAGAAGAGCGCAGAGGTACCCTTTTGCTTCTGAAAGTAATGCAGATGTGCAGCATGGCAGTGTGTCAGGGCTGCTAGACATGTGTTTCGACAAGGCCCATTAGTTGGGGGGCAATTCCAGATTGATAAGGCTGTCTATCTCCAGTGCCAACCTGAAATGTTGTTCTGTGCTTCATTAAGTATAGCTACCTAGCGTGTTATTGTTTGAAGCACTGTGTGTTACTAACAAATTAATGCAAAGGTTTATGGCATGGAACTTCACTTATGTCATATTTTCTTTCAGTTGCTTTTAGTACCACTGAAAATGATCTGAACTTCAGGAATATCTTCTGTAAATAAATTAAATTTAAAACTTGAGTGGTGTGTCTTCTAAAGGACAAAAAAAACCCCAACCAAACAAAAAAACAGCAAAAAACACAAAAGAAAACCCCACTCCACTGTTTCTTCAACTATGTCTCGTCTTTGTGTGGAGAGCTTGCCTTTGGTGGCTTGCCACCAATATCTTAAAAGGATACTGTACGTACTCACAAAATAAGCTAACAAGCTGATCCTTTTTGCCAGGATCCGATTGGAAAAATTTCTCACATTAGAGAGTTAAGTTTCATGCCATCCTGTCAGTAAGGGATTTCTGTTAACACTTTCAGTATAGTACATTTTTTGCCTGCTTTTTTAAAAAGGAGTGGAAGTTAAATGTTAGTAATGACAAACCTGAGCGATATGAAGTGGTACTCACTTTGTTCCTACTTTTTCTAGTTACAGGTGCAAGTTTTGTGGTGTTTAATGGAGCCTTAAAAACATCTTCAGGTTTTTTAGCTAAATCCAGTATAGTTGAAGGTAACAATTTTGTCCTATCTGGTTTATTCTTAGGAGAACTTAAAATAAAATGAAATAGCAGTAGTCTTGTGCAAGATCTTTGTCAATAAGCTAAACTTTTTCTTTTTGTGATTTTTAACTTTGTAGAAAACCTATTGGAAACAAATGCTGTGTAAAAAATACATGCTAGTTCACCCACCTGTTTTAAAGCATACTAAGTTTTCACTTTTTGCTTTAGTCAGTGCAAGTCTTTCCTTTATGGCTGCGTATATCTGGAACTATTTGCATTGTTGTACATGTATTGACATATAAATGTAAAAAAAATCTTAGAAGATTAGTCTAAGATTGATCTTTTAGTCTCAGTTCTGTTGACAAGTGTGGTTTTCATTACTTCTTTCACGGAGGAAATGAAATTACTTCCTCTTTAAAATTGTGGTTGGGGGATGGAGTCTATTTGATGTGCATTTATTAACAAGCTGTAGGAGACTGGTGGTCCCACTCAAATTTAAGCCAAGATTCTACTAAAAAGCTGTGCTACTCTTTTTGTAGATAAGTTGGAATTTTGACTCATTTTCTTCTAGATGGACTAATGGTACAAATAACGCGAGAAACAATGGAAAGCCTACGTCAGGCATTAAGAGACAAGAAGGACTTTAAAATAACTTGTGGCAAAACGGATACAGGCGACGTAAAAGAATATGTAGATATTTGCTGGGTAGAAAATGAAGAAAAAACAAACAAAGGGTAAATGTATTACTAAAGCAAAACATCTTAGAGAATTCTCGTTCCCAATTTTCAAATATCCACTTTTAATTTCTTCATCTGTGGTATTTTTATTGAAAGAAAGTACTTGATACTGAAACTTCAAAGGGGATAGAACAGTAAACTACCTGCAGTCCTCTAGGTGTCACTAACAGGACAATTTTGCATTTAGTTCACCAAAATTAATAGTTTTTCTCTGTTCAGGAGGTTGTCAGGAAATGTGTGTGAACTGTTTCCTTTGAAAGTTCTCTATCAAATCAGTAATCAGTTTATGTGAGGATGCAATTAATCCCTTTAAGCTTACTTGTTTGGGGTGGGCTTGGAAGTGTATAGAACTGCCCTTGGCCATTCGCTCTTGGAATGCCAGCATTCAACAAAGCAAAATTAGATGTAAGACATCTTTATTTGATGCTATTTGAATGCTTGTTTATGTAGTTTCAAACTTCAATTATACATCCCTAACCGAAAACTTGTCTCACCTTAAATTGTTTCTCAGGCCATGGGCTTGACTTGGTATGCCTTTTTCTGAAGCTTCTCTGACCAGTTAGAACAAACTAGCTTCTTAAACCTGTAAGATTAGTTTTTTATGAAGTAAGCACTGTTTGTTCCCTATTTAGAATATTTCTTTTTGTAGCATTTATATTTTCATAATGCAAGGCCTGTGTTACAATTTGTTGTAAAGCTGCTTAAGTAGCCATTAAGGATGGCTAAACATGATTTTTATAGAAGTTATTAAATCTAAATCATAAAATGTTGTTTTAATTATTAACCATACTGTTAATCTTCCATAGAATTTTAAGCCCAGTCGACGGAAAATCAATGGAAGGAACTCAGAGTGAAAAAGTACCCCATGGCAGAGACTTCGAAAGAGAGGGAAAAGTTATGAAGTGTACTGAAGTTAGTAAATTACATTGGTCTTGAGCCTTTTTACTACATTTTTGAATAGTTAAATGGTAAAGGGATCATACTAAGTGGTACTACTAAAGAAACTAACTTAGCACAGCTACACATGTAATGATAGGCAGAATGTTCTTCACAGCTCTTAGGTTAAGTTTACATCTCATCGTTTTCTCTGCAAAAGACTAAAAGTCTGCTAGCATCAATAACTCTATAAATATATAATCCAGATATTCCCATGGTCACTTAAATATTTTGATTGAATAGATGAAATAGAATACTTTGCCAGCAAACAAATGTTATAGCTTGCTCTGTTCTGCATTGTGCATCTACTGAAGTACTCTTTTGCTTACTTTGTAATATAACCAGGCTGCTGACTGACCTTATCCTTTCTATAATTCCAGGTGTACTATTTTCTAAAGGACCATGAACTATCCAGTCCTGTTCCTCAACAGTTTGCTAAAGAGATTGCTGTTGCCTGCAGTACTGCTCTTTGCTCATACCTTAAAACTTTGAAGAATAATGGGATGAATAAGATAGGCCTAAGAGTTTCTGTTGACTCGGATATGGTAATGCTTCAACTTTTATTGCAGATGCTCCATTTCAACTGAAATCTCTTTCTTGTAAAGACCTTGAGTCTCTTTCTGAATGTTTTTAGTTTTTTGCCCTACCCCAGATCCAGACTGAGAATGAAATTTCATGAAGAAGCTGTCTTAATGGCTAGTTTTTCTTGAAAGGAATAGTCCTGTTTCCTCATTCTGCCCAAATTCCCTCATAACTGATTGCAGTAAGCTCTCAGTCCTTCCCTAGTTCTAACTTGCTGGGACTCATCTGTCTCTTAAGGTGGGTCAGTTTAGAGAATCATAGAGCTAATTTTCTGATGCTTTTCTCAAAGTATGTAGTTTTCTGCTGGTTTTGTTCCCTAATGTAGTTCAGTAAGGGATATTTGCAACAAAATCTGTGCAGCAGAAAAGGACAGGTCTGCCCAGCCTAAGGATGGAAGAGAAGGAAGACAAGGCTATTCAGCGTGTGGTGCACCTCCAAAGATTACAAAACTGTAAAACTGTTCAGTTGCTTGCCTCTGATGGTGTTCTATGTTATACTTCTGTATCTTTTTTTGAGAGAAGCTGGAAATAACAGTCCTGAAAAATCTAGTTTTCAGTAGTAGATTTTTAAATTAATAGTAACCATGATACTAGGTTATAATCAGATCACTCCTGGACATCAAACTGAAGCAGTTCAGGACACAGAGGATGCGTGGTCCTGTAAACCCAGGAGGAATGTTACATGCTTCTCAATGGCAAGCCTAATCAATCATGATTGATCTCAAAACCTGCTTGCCAGTGTTCAAATGTTATTTTGTCACTTCATGCTAGCTGAAATATTCTTTTATGAAGATACTGCACTTGTGCGTTGTCTTATTAACACTATAAAGTGTTAATATCAACATAAATGTTTTTCCTTCTAGGTTGAGTACTTAGCTGGTTCTGGAGGCCACCTTCTTCCACAGAACTATCTGAATGAATTGGATAGTGCTCTGATTCCTGTGATTCATGATGGGATGTCGGATCCTACAAGTCCACCACTGAAAATGGAATTAATATTTTCCATTATAGAACATCTGTTCTGATGAGGCTGATTACAGGCAATATGTTGATTTGCTAGATCTGAACACCAAAGTTATAATGCTACAAACACTAAAAATGTTGAAGTTTCTAACCTGTTATGTTTTAATAGATTTTCAAACTGTTTTTTAAAACCCTCAGATCCTCTCTAGTTACTTTACCACAACAGAATTGTAGTTTTTAATGTTTCCTAAAGTTCTGAAAGTACACTTAATACAGGTGGAGAAGAGGGCAGGTTTTGTTACCTCTTTATGCAGTTGTAGCGTTTACTATATGTAGTGTAACTTTAAGCCATACTATCTTGCCTCAACCTCAGATAAATGTGTTACTAAAAATTGCTATGATTTGATCTAATCTCTGCAACATGTGCTCCTGTTTTGCCATATTGCTAGGCCTAGTACAAAGGACACAGGCAGCAGTAGAACAAACCAGTAACCAGATTCTATTGTACACAAAAGGGTCAGTACATGGGTGATCGCTGGGGGTACAAACAAGTCAATGAGGTTACACAACAGACATCAACCCTAGTGACCCCAGGAATGACACAGCATGACCAACAACTGGTGGAATAAACAAAGCAACAAAGTCTCCCATAGAAGAGATGGAAGACAGCCAAGCCAAGAGGCTGATAACATAGGATAAGAGTCAAACTCATGTTGTTCCCACAGAGCCTGCGTCCATGAGTACCAAACCTGACTGGGGCCCAGTTACAGGGAGAGTCAGGAGGTCCTTCCCCAACAGGGAAACTCTGCAAAGTGCATCCACCTCACAGACAGACACTCCACCCTTCCTGCAAGTGGTCCCAGCTTTTATCCCCAAAGCAGGACACCTGGCACTCACTTACCCAATGCGGGGCACCTGGCACTCGTTTACCCAAGGGCTTTCCTTACAACATTGGCTGCACCTTGGAGGAAAGCCAAAAGGCAAACTCATCCCCTCCTCTTAAAGGACTGTGGGAATCACCCATATGTCAACCTTAATTCAGGGCTCGGGGTTCAGACCCCAGCACTTCAGCTCCCCATGTGCGAATGAGCTAAACACTGAAGTAGAAGCTGACACAAAACTCTTGCCATTTGAGATTCAAATATGAGATCTGTAGCACTGAGTGCAAACTTCATGTGTCAGTACTAAATACAAGTGCATGCCTTCTGAGACTTGTTTATGGTCAGCATGAAGAAGAATTTTGCAAGTATATTTATGAACAGTTTGTAGTTGGAATCCTTAATATTAGGATATTATGCTGGTGCTTCAGAAACATAGGCTCTGTTTTTTTTTTTTAATAGAATAACTGATTTCTTTCTTGTATTTATAAGGATTTATCTAACTTAAATGGATGCGATTTTTATAAAGACAGCTGTTGTTTTCTTTACTCTGTACTGGGAAGTCGTGATGCAATTTGACCTTTCAAGGATTAATAAAAAACAAGTTTACCCTTGACGTAATCTACATCTAGCAATAAGTCAGACAAGAATTCTGCAGTATCTTTTCTGCTTCTGTCTACTGCTTTTGCCACCTGTTCGTAGCCACTTTTACTTTCAGGAAGAAATTGATGTATTAAGTGTGAATTTTCATGAACACAGTTTGATTTTTACTATACCTGAGGTTCTTGTATAGTACATATTTTTGATATTGGGTCATTGAGATCTATTTATGTATTTGTGATGCATGTGATTTGTACTGAGGGTTTAGAAACTGTATAGTGAACAGTAACAACTGTTTATCAAGAATAGAACCAAAACATAAGTATATACAAGATCTATATTGTTTTCAGTAAAAATGCTGGTACAATTTTATAATGAGATTATTAAAACTTTGATGCCTTCTTGATGCTAACAGGGGATATTTTATGGTTTTGTATCAAAAACAATGTGTTACTTAACCTGCTCGGCTGTTAACGTGTGCTTCAACACACTGGTGGTTCCAGAAGGGTTCAGGCTTCTAGATCTTCCTCTGGAGGAAACCGAGGCTGCGCTTCAGCTGATTCATGTCACTTGTTCTGAGACACGGGAGTGCTGGGGATAAAGTTGAAGACCACACCACGCGCAGCATGAACAAAACGTGTCCTTGCTTGAAAACGTGCTGCACCCGGACGGTGCCGGGCGGGACGGGGAGCGGCCGAGCCGCAGGTCGGGCTGCGGTGGGTCAGCGGTGGCTGTTGTCCCCAGTGTCCCGTGCCGCAAGGGTGAACCAGCGCCTGTTCGCAGGGGCGACCAAAGCAACAGCTGCCTCTTGCTGCTTAACTTGTACTAACTCCTTTTCGGTCATGATCAATAAAGACAGTTAAATAAGAACCTTTCGGGTGGCCGTGTCAGGTTTTTGCAGCTCCGTGGGGATCCCCCTTGCCGTCCCTGGGGAGCGGGGATGTGGGAGCTGCCCTGGCTGTGCCCCGGTGCCGCTCTCTTGCGGAACCGTTCCGCACAGCCCTGAGACCATCTGCGGACAGCCGGCCCGGCTCGGCAGCGCCGCCCTCTCCACCCCCCTGCCGCAGCGGCGGGGCGGGCCCCGGCCGAGCGATGGCGGACGAGAGCTGTGCGGCGGTACCGGGCTCCCCCGGTCCCGCGGCGAGGGGGCCTGGGGCCGGTGCCGCCGAGCGGCCGTGCTGCGATGTCTCCCTTCGCGTCGCCGCAGGCGCCTGGAACGAGGACGCGGTGGATCACTTTCTGAGGTCGCGCCGCATCAGGACGAGGGACGGGGCGGCCATCAGGTGGTTCCACGCCGCGAACAGCAAGGCCCGGGCCGCGGAGGCCGCGAGAAGTAAGCGTGAGCCGTGCCTCCGGCCGGCCGCCGCGGCCTGGGGGTTGGCAGGTCGGGCCTGGCCTGGTTGGTGGAGAGGCGCTCCCAGCGCGTCTCTGGGCCGGGCCACCTGCCCCCGGGAGCCGCCGGTGCGACGTCGCGAAGGCCGGCGGGACAAGGTTTGGGGGCAGTACCCTCTTATTAGACAAACTCGTTGCAAAAAGACCGGCAGCTTCCAGGCGTCCTTCGGGGTGACAGATCCCTTCAGCGCCTACCAGCCGGCGCTGGATTCCCCAGTAGTTTTGACCCTATATGGCTGGATCTTCTAGGTCTTTTTAGGACGGTTTGAAATTGTGTAATGTTGTAACACACTGGGTAATATTTCTTGCATTCTACAGGACAGTTTTATTACTGCTTGTCCCTTCCCTCCCCCCATTTTGTTCAAGGTGATTAAAGTATTTCAGGTTATTCGTAAGCAGTTTATTTCAGTGAATTCTAATTTAATTGGTGTGAATATTGAGGAAATATGTAATTTATTTATGCAATTTTATATGTCATTTGCTTTCTATTGACCATATAAGTACTACTATCTTTTATATTATTATTTCAATCTAAGCAACTGTATATATTGAATTGTCTGCAAAGCTGGTAGCACTGCCCAGAGGAAAAGATTTGAAATTTTGCAAGAGTGGATTCACATTTTGGATATTCATTACTTTGCCAAATGTATCCACAAAAAATAATTTTCATGTGCATGTAGATGTCTAAAGACTTTAGTGAGTGAAGTACCTGAAGAATTGCATCTCTGTTGCTTCATGGCAGCATGCCAGTATACAAGGACTTGCCCTGTAATTGTGGCTCTGAAGGAGACACCGGAACTATTGGATTTGCTTCTGTTAGAGCATTCGTTTTTTTTTTTATATTGGTAGGTGATGTTCACATGATAGAAGCAGATGTTTGTCTTCGTGGTGGCACGGGAGGAATTGGAGACCCTATCATGGCTCATCCACCCGAAACAGACAGTGACAACACTTTGCAGGAGTGGCTAAAAGAGATTGTCAACACAAATAAAGGCATCAAGCTGGATTTCAAGAGGTATCTCAAGACAAAAGGACTTTTATATTGTTTGCGTTCTTGTTAATTAACAGTTTTACAGGTAGTACTAACTATCTTTTGGTGATGGTAGACCAAACTTTTTCTTATTGTGCAATTTAGTGAAATGCATTCCTTCCTGAACAGAAAATACAGTGAAATATAATCAGTATTACTAAATTTATCGCAAGAATGAAAGCTTTAAAAGTGTTTTGAACTTCAAATAATGATTTCATATTCAGTGAATTTTTTACTGAGTTGATAATGAGCAAAGTTTTCCCATTGGGAAAACTGAAATGGCAGTGCCTGTCTCAGAAATTCCTGTCAGTTTTCTGGTATTGCAGAGAAATTGGGAAAGACAGCCTTCTGACTAGGAAATCAGACAGTGCCTCCCAGGCTGCAAATGGAGCTGAGCAGCCTGAGTCTCTCTGCCTGGCAGCACACAGGTCTCTTCTGCTGTCGTCCAGCTTTCTTAGTGTCTTTGGATGGATGGGGAATGGAAGTGGCAAGGTTTTTCAGGGAGCTTCTGAAAAGCCAACTCTTGTTCCAGATCTCCAGAAGTTCATAATAATTTAGAAATGTCATCTCGTATCAGCATGAATATTTTCCCAGACGTTCTCCCCCCCCACATCCCCCAAAGGAGAGGTATTCTATTTCCTGATCTGCTCCAGTACTAACAGTCTATTGGGGATGTCTCAATTCAAGAATTAGGCGTACTATCTGATTTCATACCACATATGATGTGGTGGCAGATTTCTTCAGCATGATTTGTAATACAAAAAGGTTACTTTGCTTTTTGTGTGGTAAGGTGCATGTATATTAAAGTAAATTAAATTTCTTTGACCTAGCTTCTTAAGTGAATTTTCAGAGATTCATTTAGAATTTTAACCATTAGCTGTTTCATTGTCTTTAATGGAAAATACACCTGAAAATCCCATGAGATTGCCTTGAAAGGTTTGAAATGGGATTCAAAGTGAGCCGTGATTTTCAGATACACACCTCTGCAACTCCAGACTTTAGCTTGTCTGAATTTGCATGTACTATTTGCATGTCTGGTTTTGCAGCAGATGAGGGATCCACCTCCACATTCAAAAGAGCTTCATCAATGCCTAAGTATGCTATAGAAATGGGGGGGGGGGGGGGGGGGGGGGAGGAGCAAGCTAAATAGTTGTAAAAGGTGATTTGTACCCATTGTTCTGTGTAATGCAGTCACAGTTTTCACGTGAAAGTTCATAAAAATACGAAAAATGTGGTTAGGCTAAATCATTTAATTATTAACGGAATCTGAAAATGTTTGCCTGGACAAAGAAGGGGAAGGATAAGAGAAGGAGACATTTGTTTGGGTTGGTTTGTTGGGTTTTTTTCATTTTAATTGTTGTTTAAATTTTTTAAAAATATATACCTCTTGTTTTTTCACAAGGAATTTCCATCTGAGTGCAATGATTTTAAAAAAAAAAAGCTTTTAAAATTGTGATGCATAATAAAAGTCTAATTGCATAAAAGCATGTAAAAAATACAAGCACACAGTGCCGATACAGTCATATGAGTGGTGACAGAATTTGACGTTCTTTTGAATAACATGTCTTTGTATACCATTGTTGGAGTTTTGAAGATCATTTCAACAGTGCTTAAAAGGAAATGTTCTGTATATTTCTACTCTGTCACCTTGATTGACTGCATGCCATCATTTCCTGCTTGGCTTTACGTACAGGAACGAATGTATTCTGCAAAAGGACTTTATAGTCCCACTTCAAAAATGCTAGAGTCGTTTAATATGGAGTCAGCAATATATTTGAATTTTCCAAATGCTCTGCAGTCTAGAAGCTGTACGGCCTTCCTTGGAGCTTCTCGAACACGTGAAGCAGCATTTGAGGCGACCTGTTTGGATCAATGCAGACATCCTACCGGGACCTAATGGAAGTAACGCTGTAGTGGATGCAAAAGGGTTCCTCGACACTGTCATTTCATTTTTCCCAAGTGTAACCTTATCGCTGGGATGGACAACGGGCTGGCACCCTGACAAGCACAATAAAGGTAAAGGTAGAAAATCTAATGCTTACACTGCATAGTCTTGTTTTCTTCAAGTTCATTTCATAATTGATTCAAAACAAGCAATATGCCATCTTCTCAGTTTGAAAATAATAGCAAATGTAAGATGACTGTTTTCTTTGTTGATATATGTTTGACAATGCGTTATATAGCAATTAGTTCACTGTTTGAGTTGCAACAGAACTGTATAAAAATCTCGTATTTTTGTTGCTAAAATAAGCTATTCTGTTCTTCAACTCATTCTCACATAATGAGGAATTTTGTGGGACAAATTGCTTAAGCCCTGTTTCAGATAATCTGCTCTCTGAATCTGAGGAGGATTGGTTTGGTAGTTGGAATTCTGGCACATTTACTAAAGAAAAATAGATTAGCTAGCAATTTAAAAGCCTATGAGTGTGCTTTTGCAGTAGATAACTGAAGTGAAATTGTAGGTCAGCATTCTTTTAACATTTCATTTCTGCCGAATTATTGAATTTTTACAGCAAATTTTCCAATTTATTGATATTAGTAACTTTTTTAAATTACAGTTTTGCAAATCTAATTGCAGGTTCTTATTATTAATCCCTAACTTGAATTTAGAGCTGGAATGTGTAGCCATTATTTTAGGGTCCTTTTCACAGGCTTCCTCTCATGATTCTCATAGCTCCATTGTTAGGGTGTTTTACTCCAGTGCATATGCACTTGTGTGCAGTAGTGTAGTCACCATCAATATTGTCTGTGACTACAATGACAAAATTATACACCTTTCCAAATTGCTAATTGTGCACTAGTAAGATTTAATCTTGTGTTACGCGGATTTTGTTGTATGTTACACAGTAATTTTGTTAAATTATATACTGTTTTGTCGAAAGTATTTTCAGTGCGGTAAAAAATTGCTTGAAATAATGTGCTGGAAATACTGTACTGAGTAATCTTGTTTAATAAATGTAACTTTATCTCCCTTCTGAATTTTAGTATATGATGATGCTAATTAAGGATATACCATAAGGCACAAGAAAAACAGCCTCCGACTGATTTCAACTGCAAGAAGCTGTTTGCCCAACCATGTCCTTTTGTTTTAAAATGTAGTGTTCTATGTCTTTTCAGTCACAACAGTAGAAATGAGTACTTGAGGAAAGAAAATTAGTTTCTTGAAATTAAGATTTTCTTAGCCTGTAGAAAGAAAGGAATATTAAATATCTTTTTAACTAGCTCCAGTGCTTGTAAAAATCAACAGCAGGCACTTGAATTGTTTTAGATGGCTTGATTTTGGCATTTTTCAATTGCAAAACGTTTTGCATGATTCATTTCTCTATAATTTAAAGTCTTCTATTGCATTCATTCAATATTTTTTTTTTCTACATTTTTCAAAATGTTTCTGTTTTTTAAGAGTCACTGTCAAGTTAAAACTAGTCCATGTTGCAGCCAATAGCAACACTGGTTTTTGGAGAGAGAGCAAATATAGAATTTCTTGGACATTAGAAAATGTCACACTCTGTAGCGACATGTAAAATAACACTGCAATTAATGCAAATAAAGTTTTACAAAATAAGTTTGTTTTTTCATGTTAGTATTGCTTTTCTCCTCCTAGACAGTGACATTTTTTATTTATAATGATTTAGTGATTTCATTTTAGAGTTACGTCATTTGCACAAAAAAAATGTTTGCTCTTGCATTATCTTGCAGCCTAACTATGCTAGAATGTATTGTGTCTTTATAGAGATTGTATTTATGAAGAATCCTTTTTAATCAAGTGGTCTTTATTGTAGGCTATGATTGGCTGATGGTGAAAGAAATGGCTCAGATATGCAGTACACTTTCCCAGCCGGTAACTTTCCCTGTAAGAGCAACATTAGTACGACAGTCAATGTCTGAGCTGTGTTGGTTGATGCAACAGTCAGATAGGTAAGTTTGAGGGCTTTTCTTTTAGCCGTGTTTATTACAAAGGCACGTAATTTTTTATATTAAGTATGGCACAGTTATGTTTATATACTTATCCCAGTTGCGTTGAAAATTTTTTTTTCTAGATTATCCCTTCAGTTCTTTAGTTCTTTCATTTCTTACATTGTGTTGTTGTACAGAAGTGGTCGCTATTAATTTCTTTAAAATAATAAAATTCTGAAAGCCTCTTTTAAAATTACTTGTTATAACTAGTTAATCTTGTGTAAATTTGTAATCCAGTTGCACTGTAAACATTTCATCAGACTAATGAAGTTAAATAGACCAAGTAGTTGGATGTTGCAATTTGGAATTAATTAAATTTAAGTACTTATATTTTATAGATACTTTTCATTTGGTTTGTTAGATATATTTTCTGTAATAATGTCATGTAAAAACATTAAAGGTAATTTTTAGGTTGGAAGTTAATGAGTGTGCTACAAAGCTGATTTTGCTTAGGTACTAGAAATATGTTCAGTGGTTTCCAACTACTGACTTAGTAGTTCCTTTTAAAAATAGTTCTTACAGACCCGTAACAGTAAACAAAAAATTGTTTACATGTAATAGAATGAGAATAAAACCTGCTTTGTATATATTGTCTTTTACTCATCTTTTTCACCTACTCTGCCTACCTACACTTTACTAACACCAATCAATGTCACAGCCCAAGACAGAAAAATTAAGACATCGACTTGTATAGAAAATTTCTAAGTAATTAGAGACAACAGGGTGGAAAAAAATAAAGTGCTTCTTTTCTTATTCATAGTGGTGAATCAAGAGAGAAAAGAGAATTAAACATTTAAAACTGGGAAATTAATTTAAAATATTATTTTAGGAACTTGTCTTGCGAATTGTGCTGTTTTCAAATACGTCCTCTTTGGATACAAGCGTTATTCCTCTGGAAATCCTAGGATTTTCTCTTTTGCCTCAGCATAAAAATCCTGATTTTTCTTAGAGGCGTGATTAGAAGAGAGGAATTCCTGAGGCATTTTTGCTGACATACAAGTAAATTCTGATTTACCTGTATTTTAGACTAATACAGTTTTAATGAACAAAGGGGAAAAATGAAGTATTTGTCATGTGGAGATCGTGGAGCGTAATCCTTTTGACTTTAAGTGATGTTTCCGAGTTTTTCAGGGTTTTGTAAGAGTTATAATAAAATTGTGCAATTAATGAGAAAAGTGTATGTCATAAAGTACAGAAGATACATTCAGTTAATCAGCTGGCATAGCTACACATCACATAGGTGACAAAACATAGAGTGTGAAAATCACCTATAACTCAGATTGCCTTATATTTTCTATTGTAATACTCTGCTTGTAACTATTACTTTGTCAAACTTCAAATGCTCAGCCTGGTAAATGTCTTTGCTGGATATCTGCCTAAGATTTATTATTTTAGTATTTGCTAGGTTTGGCAGAACCATTCACAGAAGGACCACGCTACAGATAAATTGTTCTGGGTAGTGTAGGACTGTCCATCTTAAAAATTTTGCAGTCCTCCTTGGGAAGCTCTGGCAAGTTTAGCTTTAGGAGCAAGAACTTGAATTTTGACTGGAGCCAAATTGTGGGATTTACCTCCGTAATGAGGAAGAAAAAAAATGTGTCAAAGGAATAGACCTCTGCAAATTTCAGTGTGCATGTGTCAGAGGTTTATTTAAAAACTATCAGTTGTATTCTTCAGCTAGTCTGTCTGTACCAAGTATTCCGTGCGCCCTGTGTGCAAACCAGGATGTGTTTGATCATGCCTGTTTCTGAGTTAGCGTTTTGATCCAGCAGTTGGTTTTCCTGGTAACTGTGGTAACACGAAGATTGGAGAGACTCTCAGTGCTGTCGGTTGTAGCACAGATGAAGGGTAGAGGATGATGACTTGCCTGGATGTAGAGGGGTGAGGAGGGCAGGGACATGTAAAACTGTTAATTCTGATAGTTCATAATTTCTGGGGTTTTAACTTTGAAATCCAAAGGACATGAAGTTTTTGGTATTTAGTTACATTCCTAAAATTAGGATACCATAGTCCTGAGTATTTTCAGGAGCTGATAGATGCAATGCCTTTCTGTATTACATGCTTTCTCTTAAGATAATAACATCTTTTTTTCTCTCCCCTCCCCCCCCCCCCTTTTTTTTTTGATACAGATACAGCCTCACTGTTTGGACAGGAAAGGAAGATGTGTATTTTGTAGAAGATTTGCTTTACATCCGAGAAAAGTTTGATAAAATTAGGGTTTATTATGATATCTTAGAGCCACAAAATTCTGAATTCAAAAAAGCTATAGGAGTAGAATAGTAAATGCAAAGCAGGCAATCTCTGACCTTATAGTGCTTAGCCTCTTTAAACGTGAAGATTTCAAGTTCAGGGAAATGCGTTTTCCTTCCCAAAAGAATTGAAGACAGCTGTGGTTATTGAAGGAGTTTTTGTATAACACTTTATTGAAAGGCTTCTCAAATAGAAAGGTAATGCCTTCTTTAATAGGTCAGAATTGGTACTTGTCATATGCATGTTCTTCTCATTCACCTAGTGGTGTGTAGTAAAGGCTACTCACATTACCTAAATATTCCAGTACTTCTTCCCTGCAAGCTTATAAAAGGGAAAATGGCCCCAGCAAGACAGTTGTGGACCAAGGTAATTTGCTACTAACTGCTTTTGTGTAAGCCAGAGTCTACGGGACATTCAGTCTCTACCAAAGCCTGTTTGTGCTTTTTATAGGGGAGGACAAGATTTGAGACTGTATTGATTGTAGAACTAAGCAGTTCCGAAAGGGGTTATTTTGTAGCTCATCTTGATAAACTCTTTTTAATGCCATTGTGATTGATGATGTTTTCACTCCTAGTCAGTAGAAGATTCTGTTTGCTAGATGTGAAGAGTGAGATCTGTGATGCTACATGTTCCAGGGAGAAAGAACGGTTATTTTTACTGAATTAAAACTAATCAAGTTCTCTGCAATGTGGTAATTGTCCATTCTGCACCATGGCTTATCTCCATGCTTTCTGAGCCATCAGCAACATAGTCCTTGGATTGTGAGAAGGCTGAATTGGGGCTGTAGCTGCACTGCAGAAGGTGCTAGGGCAAACAGGATCACCGAAATGAAGAATAATCCTGTCCTGTATGTAAAGCAAAAAGATGGGTGACAGTGATGTACACATCAGAGACAGCAGCAAAAGAGCTATAGTGTTTCATAAGATAGAGGAGTGCTGGTGGTTCTTTCAGGAGTCTGAAACTAAATTTTAAGTATAACAGGAGTTATATAAAATGTTCTGCTGCAGTCTTTCTGAAAGCCAGAGGTTCTAAGAATAAGTGTACAGTGATTAGCACTTACAGCAAAAATTGTACGTTTATGTGATAGTACAGTTAACTTTCTGCATTCTCCAGGATTGTGCATCTTTTTAACTCTCAGAGTATGATTTCAGAAAGTTTCTGAATGATTTTCAATTATTTTCAAATGATTTTCAAAAGTTGAACTTCCCTTTGAGACAAAAATCATTGCAACCCTGCTTTTCACCAGCAGGAAGAGTCCGACCTATTTAATTTTAAACATTTTTTGTCTCTCTTGCTTCTGCATCCCTTACAATGAATACAGATATTGAAATCTGTGTGGGCTGAAACACAAGATGGGTATTGTTGTCTTCTGCCAAACATTACAAAGTTTTTTTTTCACAAACGTGAAAACGTGGTATCCTTTTCTGGATGACCCTGTCACCTACCTCCCCTTCAGGGAGAACAGTATATATGAATGACCAAGGCTCGAGTTAAACCAAAGTTACAGACAGTGCTTTGAATCTATAGTACATACAATAAACTAGTAGGAAATAGTATACTTCAGAGGTTTTTATTTTCTGGGATATACCATTAAACAAGAAGCGCTTAGGAGACATCAGCCAGCTTTTGGAACCCAAGTGCAGCACAGCTGCATTAGCCAAAATGAGTCAACCAGGTGTCTGAATAACAGAATTTGCTCTTGAGGGACATAAGGGAAATAGGTTGAGGATGTGTCCCTGGAGCTGTGTTAATTTATTGAATTAAATGTGCCATTAAAGAGCATTGAGTTTTTTGTATTATTGAACAGGCTAGTTCTAGGCTTAGTCTGGATTTCTTTTCAAGATACTGCTGGTCATTCAGAAGCAGCAATACTTTGTAGCCATACATTTATTTCTAATAGATCTAAAGACGAGAGTATCTCATCATCCTTTTATTCCACAATTTATATAAAAGTTTATGAGTAGAATGGGCTCCTAGAGCTTGTTTCAGCTCCTTGTTGCAGGCAGTGAAATTTATTAACTTGAGGGATGTTGGGTTTCAGTTGGCTAGGCCATTTTGCATCTGCACTGGCAGACTTTTATATAATTTAGAAACCTTTTTCCCCCTTACCAATAATGACCTGAAGTATAAGGATTTGTTAAAACTGGTTGAACTATTAAGTAAAAAACATTATTAGCAGCTGCCAGAAATGTTAAGTGTGCAGGTGTCATGAAAGAAGTATCACTGAGCAATATATGTAGATACGACATATATTAGCAGGGATATTCAGATAAAATTAAAAGAAGACATGATCTGGATTACCAGAAAAATTAATTAAGGTAACAAGATGTGTAAAACTAGATTAAACAAAATGCTCAAAATGAATTCCATGAAGCATTTGCGCAGTGACAGAAGGGTTTGACTATATGATGAATTTGATTATTCTGTATGGATTGTCCTGTGTATCTGAATTTCTGTACATATTCTTTTTTACCCATGCATCTGTTAGTTTCCTGTGAAGTTGTTTATGTTGTTTGTGTCAGTCTGGTCTGACTTGCACGTAAATAAATTCATTTGAATTTGTTTCTCTGTTTTCATGCCAGTCTTCATACAAATGCTCTCCTTCCAAAATAGGGTGTATTAACTGTGGGGCTAGCAGTAAGATAATAAAGGTGAGATGAAAGCCAGTTGTTTTTTCTTTTGGAAACGGGGATCTGTAGCAGGTCTATGTTACTCCAGTTGTTGCCTTTGGTTTTTTTACCCACTGTCAGTGATCTATTCCTTGTACTTAAAACTTTGTTCAGGAGCTATGAATTCTGCCACCTCTTTGTGGAATTGTTTTCTTTATCAGTGTTGCTTTTTGTCTGTTGATACCTTTCAGCCAGGCTTTTAGACTTAATTGTCCTTGTTACATGAAAAATCTGATTGACTTTAATGGAATTAGGTACTGCTCAGGATGTCCAGCTGAGTTAATTGATTAATTATACGCTTACAATTTACTGCAAGCATAGTTCAAGCTTTTTATTTTTCTGTGAATTTAACAGAACTTACTAAATAGATAAAATAACATGTTAGAGAAGAGAACTGACATCCTTCATCCTGCACAACTACTCAATAGTATCTGCAATAACATACAGGTATGATGAAAGGTGATTTTCTGAGGTTCGTATTGTTTAAATGTGCTGTGGAATTGAAGAAAATGCTTCCAAAGACACATTTTTTTCAAGAAGAGTTCTCCCAAACTTCATCTTCAGCATTCATTTGAAGAATTACTCAGTTTTGGCCTACTCTGGAAAAAAAAACCAACCAACCAAACCAAAATCAACACTGATTTTCTTTAATTAAGACCTTTAAATTAATGACTTTTATGTTTTATTTATCGGCCAGCTGCCTGTGATCAGGCGTTTTGCTAATGTTACTACAGATTTATTTCTGCACAGTCTGTTAAACCCTGTTTAATGTTTGAGCCTAAGCATTGTGAAGCTTTCACTTGGATACTGAAGAATTTTTTTCCAGTGCCTGGCACGTCCGCACTTTTTCATATGGGTGGTGTTTGTGCAACCCCCAGGAAGCTGTATTTGACCCTTCCTAGTTAGCTTGTGCAGAATCAGGTTTGCATAAACCTTTGCTTCTGCAGCCCACCATCAGGAATTCATGTTACTGGTGATAAAGTGATAGGATGAGGGGTAATGGCCTCAAGTTGTGCCAGGGGAGGTATAGATTGGATATTGGGACAAATTTCTTCACTTAAAGGGTTGTCAGACACTGGCACAGGCTGCCCAGGGCAGCGGTGGAGTCCCCATCCCGGGAGGTATTTAAGATACGTGAAGATGAGGTGCTGAGGGACATGGTATAGTGGGACTTGGCAGTGCTGGGTTAATGGTTGGACTGGATGAACTTAGAGGTCTTTTCCAACCAAGGCTGTCCTGTGATTCTATAAAGGAGTCAGACCTAGTGAATTACACAGAAAGCCTTTATAGTTCATTTAATAAGTTGGTGATGAAATGGCCCTGTCCTTCTTTCTGTTAAAGAAAATAACAGAAATTAACAGTGATGGGGAAATAAAAATGTTTGGGCTGGTTTGGGTTTTGTTTGCTTGGTTTTTAAAGGTTATGGAGAGCATGTTATGAATTGCATCTTACATAATATCCAAGAGCCAGGGGAGCTTTCCCATAGATTTCAATGGTGTAAAATTTCTTTTACTTGATTTAAAATCTCTTTGAATTTTCAGATTTCTTTTAATAAGTGTAAAACTACTAATATAAGAAAATTAGGAAGCACTTGGAAAATTTTTTAAAGAAACTTTTCCATAAGCTTTATGTTATTTAAAAGCCTTTTTCTACCACAGAGCTATTTAATTTATTGAAACTTTAATTGAAACCCAAATTTTTGTTGTTTTGATGCTCAGACATTTATTCTTTAGTTTATTTTTTGTTACTGGCATATCTGTTTGCCTGTGCAGTGTGATTCCTTGATGCCTAGGCTGATCTTCTGTGTATTACCTTGTTATGTTTACTGTCAGTTTTACCAAAAGTTTTATCTGTAAATATTGTGCTGACCTACATGCAAAAGTAAGGGATGCCAGGGTACTGTATTAGTCTTTAGTCCTTTGCCTCTGTTCTAAGGCTTTGATGGATGAGTTTTGGCATATGTCTTTGCAGTGAAGTAAGATGTTACTGCCGCCTTCTAGCTACTTTATACATCTTTTTCCTGCAAATTACTCTAATTGTTGCATTATTACTGTTTTAGTACCATAGCTGAAGAAAATTACTAACCCCACACTGCACATGGCACTGGGGCATTAAGGTTTGTGTTGCCTAATAGAGGAACAGCAACTTCTGGCAGATGGGGGCAGAAAGCTGCTGGGGATAACATCTTAGACTGCCACAGCAGAGCTTATTAATTAAAACACATAATAAAGAAACATTATTATTGTACTTCCAGTAAAATTGAAAGTAGTATACTCCATCATCTTCTGAATTTTGAACATTATCTACGTTTAGCCAGTACTCAGGGCTAAACTGTAGCAGTTAATCCACCACCTGATGCTCCTTCCCCAGTTGAGAGGGCGAATTGGGAAAAGAGGCAGAAGGCCCATGGGTATACACAGATTTAATAGAATAACAAAACTGGAATAACAATCAACATAAAGCACAGAGGGTTCTACTCAGCCTGGTTCTCAATGCCAACAGCAGGAACAGAACACCAGCAAGGAGCATCAGGGAGAGGAGGAACCCCACCCTCAGTGAGCTCCCTCCTTTTATCATGAGCATGATGAGGTGGTGTGGGATACACCTGTGAGTCAGCTGCCTTGATTGGAACTCTCAGCTGACTTGGGGCTACTCATGGCCTGCCTGCATGGCTGGCCCATGGGGCTGTACCTGGGGAACCAGGACAAACATCTAAATTTTTTGGGAAATGATATGGTTTTTTTTAATATCCTTATAGTTTGGCTTGGTACCCTGGAATTTTTCAGTGATTGTCCTGTCATTATAGTTGTTGCTTTCACTGCCTCATTATGATTCCTCTCATTGCATATACAAATTCATAATCTCAATGGAGATTTAGCTGAGCAGAATTAGAATGTGTTTTAAAAAGGTGTTCTCATTATTGTGCTTTTAAAATGTATGTACAGGTCAAGTTTATATTTTGAAAGGGACTGTCTTTTGAGAGAGAAGGCTGTAACTATGTCATCTGTTGCGGCTTGTGAAAGTGTTCAAAACTGCTGGCATGTGTTCAGGGAAAAAATACAGGAATTAATTACAGTTCAGCATGCATCTGGATTTCAGAAATTTGGAAATAAGTCGGACTGTATACAAGTCTTAACAATTATCTTTACTGTTCAATTTAAGATCTTAGCATGGTTTTTATATGGCTGAACAGAAATTCACTATTTTTTCCTGCTTGGGACAAAAGCTCTGAATTAACATTAGCTCTGCAGTGTGGTACTAGCACAGGAGATGACATCTCTATGGTTAAATAGTAGTTTTGACTTCATATTGATAACTCTTGAGTCCTCTGGTGCTTCCTGAAGTGTTGAACTGCTGAAACTTTGGCTTTCTGAATCCCAGTTCAGATGATCAGTATGGCTGAAGCAAGCCCTGCTTTGAGCTGGAGGTTGGATGGCACCTCCAGAGGTTCCTTTCAGCCTAGATTGGTTTTTTATGAAGTCCTCACGTTCTCTTACACATTCAGCAAAAAGAAGCAGGTGTATGTTTTAATTGTGTACAATGCTAAAGCCAAGGGCATTCCTACGAGGTCTGTGCTTGCTTTCAACCAGCTACACGCATCATCAGCCAAGGAGAAGCCTGTCTCAGATAACGGGTGTCCTTGTTTGAAGAACAGGAATTTTGCTGCTTTTTGTTTGTTTGTTTTTCCCCAAGTAAGGTTAGCTTATAAAACCTATTGTCTTTTAAAGAGGATTAATATCTGGGTATTTTATCAGAACAATTAGTCATAAAAATTTGAATTTTATCCCTTTCAAAATAAAAGCAACCTGAATTTTCTTCAGATGTAACCTTATCAAACCTGATCTCCTTGAAGGTATTGGACTGCCAATAATACTTTAAGATGAAAATGTTGGAAAGTACTGGGAAATACGTTACAACAGGCATTCCTCCCTCTTAATTCTGGATTTCAGCATTAATTTAAAAACATAAAGCTTGTCCCTTGTTAGCCTTTCTGTATCAAGCCGTGCTTGTTACATGAACAAAATAGCCAACTAATGGAATATAATGTTTTGCTAATGTAAGAATCCATTTATTTATAAATACTTGATTTTAGCTGGAAAATTAATTAGTTGTACTGCATAACAGATGCAGAAAGTTAAAGGTCTTATTAAGGATTGATGAGGAAAAAAATAATGTCTGTTTTAGTTTACTGTTTTTCTTGCGTAGCTGCATTGAATTGTGGCAATATTTCTTTGGAAGTGATGCATCATTGTAAAAGACAAAACCCAAATCAAAGAAACTCCAAATGCCTTTCTCCTTAAAGCAAAAACAAACACAAAGTGCAGGACAGGATATTTTTAAAACTGTACTTTGAACACCACACCTTAAACATAACCTCACAAGCTGCTTTTTTACAGGATTCTTGTGTGGTGTTCTTAAATTTCTTAAACCAAAATACAGAGTTTTTGAGATGATGACTCTTTTTTGTGAGACTACCATTATTTGTCTAGAAGTTGCTTTCATAGAATCATAGAATAACTATGGTGATCCTTTCCAACCACTATGGCTGGAAAGGACCTCCAGGATCAAGTCCAACCTTTATCCCATCATCTCCCTAACCACTAGACCATTAGACCATTCATTGTGTGGTTTTGCGGCATTTTGCAGAGAACAGGAAAACCAAAAGTACATGTTTTTCACCCTTCTAAACTTACCACGTAGATTCAAAATCAGTAATTTCATAGGTAGTGTGTTTTACTGAAAGCTGTAACTTACGTTGACATTAGGGAATGCTTGCTCACAGAAATGTCACTTCCATTCTATGTAGTTTAAATGTTTAAGGATTTTATGCCATTAATCTTTCTGTAAGTTAGACTGGACAAGCTTCACTAATTTTTAATTGTGAGGTGTGAGAACTAGTCAAGTTAGTTCTCCCTGGATGGGAAGCCACAGCTCTTAAGAGAAAACCAGCAAGGAAGAAGTTTCAGCTTTGTGGTGTTTTCTTCATTGAGATACATAAAGAACTCTTAACAGGTGTTTTGTCTTTTGTAAACTTTCATATTTCAGTGGCAAATTTAACATTAAAAATTCAGGTCTTGCTTCCCATTCTTTGCTTAAAAGACATTATGAATGACTGGAAAATGATGAGGATTAAGACTTCAAAGGTGGCAGAAGTGTATCTCCACTGAAGTGGAACCACAGGCAGCTACTGACACATGGAAAGAGCCTCTCTCACACCATACTGTGTACAAATTTAGCTATGTTGGATTAAATCTAATTAACTGCTGCAATTTTCCTGTGTAGAGACAGCCTGAGAAACACTTACGAGCTAGTACCTTTGGTAGTGACTCAGCATCTCCCAAGTGGTGAATAATAGGATGTGTCTACTTCCATATTCCCCGAATGGGGGAAAAATAACTTTTATTTATGCATCATAACAACACCGAGAAGAAAACAGAATTGATTTTCCTGTGAAGGTCACCTCTAACACTGAGGCAACAATAAACATTAATGTTAACCTTTCACATTACTTTCTTTTGCATCAAAATTAAGCACAAAATACTGGCAACGCTACAGGAGAGCTTCACTTCTCAAGACATTTGCCATTTTCCTCCATTCTCCAAGCATTTTGTAAAAAAACACTGTTTCAATTGAGGGAGCAGTAATTAATGTAATTAATTTTCAAATCAATACAGCAGAAATTGGGCTTTATACCTTCAACAAAGACACCAGTAAGTAAATCTGATCTGTGGATGTTTTCTTAAAAATAATTTCTTTTTTTTTTAAAGGTGTATTTTTAGCTTCAGATATTGAACTTCATTATGAGGTGAACAGCCTAGAAAATTGCTGTTTCCATTTGTACCGTCAAAACATTTGAAAAGTATGTTGTGTTTGCACATGGTGTTCGTACCCAGTTAATAATTTGATATTGGCATATGTTGTTCCACATAATTTCTCTGCCATAAGAGGATTTCCATGTAATCCTTGTTTCCACCTGGTATATGCAGATGCTAATCCAGCAACATCTCCTGAAGAGGCAGAACCCGAATGGAACCAAATACTCCATCACCTTCACCATGTTCCCACCGGTACTTAATAGCTCTTAAAATGTACATAACTTCGCTATTGGAGCTTTCTTATTTTTCGATGGTTAATGTGCAAACTCAGGTGGTGGTTTGGTCTTTTTAACACTGTGAACACTTCTTGTTCGTGTATGTGCAGAGATGAGGCTTTGCCAGAAAATCCATGAATGACCAAGACTCCATCTCTAATTAAATAAAGAACAAGCAAAAAATGGGTTTGCCAGCAACATGTTTGTGACTGATACAGATTGTTCTTGAGGGGTGAGAAACTAAACAAGTGTCACAATCATGCCTGAGTAATTCAAATGCGATGGCACAGCGCTGCTCACTGTGGGCCTTCCCAGCTGTCACCAGGTTAGCAGAGCTGTGACTGGAGGAGGGCAAAGGAGACCATGGCTTTTTGAGACATGTATTTGGTGGGGAAGAATTATTTTTGACCATTTTGATACATATTTGCATTTTGCTTGTTCTAGCTACCTTTGAGAGCTCAGACAGAGAATCCACAGTAAGATCATTTGCCTTCTAGCAGTCGTCACTAGAGGCTGGAGAGATTCTGTCTCACAAAATTGATTGAGGAGTTAAATTTGTAGTTTCAGATCAGCGCTTGGTATACAACTCAGTTTTGTAGAGATGTAAACCATACTATTTACTTTCCAGATCTCAAATGTTCCCTTCTAAATATATATATTATGAACTTTTAGCCATTTTTATATTTTTACATGAAAAGGTATTTGCAGAGACTGCATGTTTATCATCCAGTTGAAATTGTCTTGTACTAAGACAATGTACTAAGACTAAGACTAAGCTAAATGACATCACAGTTATTTGTTAGGCAGTGTCAGACTGGGTGAATTTTGACTGAAGCTGAAAGGCAGGCAGTAGCCACTGCATATTTTCAAAAAAAAAAAGAAGTATCTCACTATACAGAAGTTCACATTATACAGACACAATTTCAACATAATTAATTTTTGTAAATGACACTGTCCTGGTTCCCCAGGCACAGCCCCATGGCCCAGCCATGCAGGCAGGCCATGAGTAGCCCCAAGTCAGCTGAGAGTTCCAATCAAGGCAGCTGACTCACAGGTGTATCCCACACCACCTCGTCATGCTCATGATAAAAGGAGGGAGCTCACTGAGGGTGGGGTTCCTCCTCCTCTCCCTAAGGCTCCTTGGTGGTGGTGCTCTGTTCCTGCTGTCAGCATTAAACTGGGCTGAGTGGAACCCTTTATGTTTTGTGTCGATTGTTGTTTCCTGTTTTGTCATTCTGTTAAATCTGTCTATACTTCAACTCACGGGCCTTTTCCTTTTTTCCCCCAATTCTCCTTCCCATCTGGGGAGGGAGCCTTGGGTGATACACTAACTGCTATGGTTTAGCCCTGAGTACTGGCTAATCATAGACAGTTTGTTTGGTGCCCAATGTGTGTTTTGGAACCCGGAGCTGAAGTTTAAATGGACCTCACTGGGTAACTCTCCCTCTCACTATGCTGATGTGGGGTGCATGGTCCTTCAGGGTACTCCTCGGGTATCTGGTCTTGGAATCACTGTTGGAGTATGGCTCAGTCTTACTGCTGTTGCTGTTCGGATTGGTGCAGTTTATTGCTTTCAGCCATAGGCTTAGAGGTGTTGCCCTGGTATGTGTTTTGGTGTTAGGCTGTGGTGTAACGAACTCACTTGTAGTTACACCCATTTCTCATCTCTGGGACCTGGTGATGGGCACCATGATTCTGGAACACTCTTGGGATACCTCAACAGTTCTACTTGTGTTATCAGGTATTTTGAATATTTTCCAGTTTCTTGTCCTGCTGCAAATGCAACCATGGCATACAGTTGGGTACTCTGTGGCTGCTACATCTTCTGCCACGGGCCCTACAGTCAGCTCGGCCCCTGCAGGAGGGCATGGATGGTGCAGCTGCCTGGCGTACTCGGCCAGTGCCAACCGCCCCTGTATATAAGAAGCAACACACCAGAAGAGCAGGGTGGGAAGAGTCACTACCTCAGTCTTTGTCGCTTGGTGAGTTGAGAGACCTCTGCAAAGATTATGGTTGGCATGAAGGCAAGCTCCTCGTTTCTTGGCTGCTCTGGTGGTGGGATAACGGAGCTGAGGGTGTAGAACTGGACGGCAATGAAGCTAAGCAGCTGGGTCAGATATCAAGGGACGTGAGCATTGATAAAGGTCTCTCAAGAGAAGCAACAGCCCCTCAGTTTTTGGAGACGACTCCTACTGAGTGTGAAAAACAAATATCCCTTTTGAGACAATGCTGTGTACAGGCTGAGTAGGTGGATGGCGATTGACAGAGGTGTGCAGTATCTAAGAGAAATAGCTGTGCGGGAGCTGATTTCCACTGCTGTGGATGACCGTCAGATGCCAGTGGATCCAGATGCACTTAGAGTTACCGGACTTATGTGGCACAAGTGGGTGTTGAGTGTGCCGCCAGCTTATGCCAATACATTGGCATTATTTTGCTGGAAAGATGATGAGGCACCAACAGCTGGTGACCTGGAGGCTCGACTGAGGCAATATGCAGATAATCTTTCTTCGTCCCCACGGGCTGGCATCTCTGCTGTGGAAAGACCATCAGATAAATCCACAGCACTGCTGACTAAAGTTCTTGACAGGCTGTCCCAGATGGAGGACAAGTTACACTCCCTGTCAACCCCAACACGGGTTTCTGCCATGGAGAGGAAGTGCTCCCCTGACAGGCCTGTGAGTGACAGACAGCGTACACCACAGGGTGCTTTGTGGTTCTTCTTGAGAGACCATGGAGAGAACATGAGGAAATAGGATGGAAAGCCTATGTCAGCTCTACAGGCACGTGTCCGTGAACTGAAAAACAGAAATATTGCAAGAGGAGGACCTTCCAGGAGAAGTGCTGCGGCAGTCTCCAGAAAGCACCCCCCGAGACAGCGTAGATGGGCTTCAGATCCAAACATACAATGCATGACTGATGATGATACAAGTGTAGCCCATGTGAGTAGCTTGGACCCGTATGCCAATGACAGCTACTTTGTTCAGGATTAGAGGGGCCCTGCCTCCAGTCAGGTGGAGGGGAGGGACAACAGAGTCTATTGGACTGTGTGGATACTATGGCCTGGCACATCTGTCCCACAAGAATACAAGGCTCTGGTGGACACGGGTACACAATGCACCATAATGCCGTCTAGTTACATCAGGACAGAATCTATTTCAATTGCTGGAGTGACAGGAGGATCACAGGAGTTGACTGTAGTTGAAGCTGAACTCAGCCTGACTGGATGTGAGTGGCAGAAGCACCGTATTGTGACTGGCCCTGATGCCCCATGCATCCTGGGGGTGGATTATCTTAGAAGGGGATACTTCAGCGACCTGAGGGGGAACCGCTGGGTGTTTAGTATAGCAGTAGTTGAGATGGATGAAATTGAACTGCTGTCTGTCCTGCCTGGCTTATCAGAGGACCCTTCTATCGCGGGGCTGCTGAAGGTTGAGGACCAGAAGGTGCCTATTGCTACTAGAACAGTGCACTGGCGACAGTATTGGACAAATCAAGACTCCCTGAACCCCATCCAGAAGCTGACTGGCCAACTAGAGAGCCAAGGGGTGATCAGCAAGACATGCTCACCCTTTACTAGTCCTGCTTGACCAGTGCGGAAGTCCAATGGAGAGTGAAGACTGACTGGGATTTCCTGGGCGTAGCTGTGCATGCAACACAGCTCTGCAACATTACTTTTATTGACTCTGTGCATTGTCACAGAGTTTCACGCAGTAAAGGCACTGGAGCCAGGAAATGCTGCCTGTGTACACTTGCCTACCCTTTGTGCACATCAGCTGTGCCTGGGATTTCTGGATAATGCACAACTTGGGCAGAACCAGTCTCGTGCGCAGCATCACAGTCAAATTGTTTCAAGTTGCCAAATTTCATTTGTACCACCCTTCTGGGCTGGTACATTTGGGGAAACCTTGGAGGGGTAATATTTCCAACCTAAAACAAGAACTGCAGTACCTAAGATCCTCTGCAGTTCAGCCTGTCACAGGGAAGGTTTCAGTGCTGAAGTTGAAACCATTATGAAAAAAGTAAAATAAATATTACTCAGTTTGCAGAAAGCAACACCATTAGTTAAGCATGTCTTTCTATGTTGTCTCTAAGCTATTTAACTCATTCCAAGGCCAAGAGCCTTACATCACAGACCTGCTATCTTTTGTGACATGTATCATTACAACCAGGTAGTGCAGTGAATATGTACGTACCGTAAAGATGTTGTAACCCTTTAATCCCCTGTTAAAAATTCACTAATTGCTTGATCTGCTCAGTTGGTAATGACTGCCTCCTTAGTAGCATTTTTGTGGTTTTGGTCTCCCTGGGGAAAGCCGGTGCTGCTGGTACTAAGTGTTTTTGTCCACAAGAAATCATCCCAGAAACCCTGTTTATGAAAGTAATATTTGTAACTGGGGGATGAGAATTCACATTCAGTGGTGGAAGAAAACTTGGTCTTTTCTGAGCAGTATGATCCAACACTAAGGCTCCTGAACCCCGTCTTTCTAGAAAAGCTTGATTTCTCCTGCTCAGGGTTACAGGAGGCATGTTCTCCAGCACTTCTCTAGAACTTGTTAACAAAGAGTGAGATGGAGAAACAATCTTTTTCTTTCCTGTCACTGACTTACTGTCTTCTGCAGCAGCAGGACTTAGACTAGTAGTTAACTGAGAATCAGAGCTGTAGTGATTTCCTCCTAAATTTCTTTTCTCGATAATACTGCTGAGGTTTGAAATGAAGCAGATTTGTCCCAAACTGGCAACCTTACCCACAGGAGTCCCACTGGGGTTATGTTTCTCTTCAGCATAAGCAGTCTGAGAGTTTATCTCATCATATGATAATTTCCTTGATCCAGTTTGATCAAAGGTTTTCAATAAACAAGCAGCATCTTTTATGTCAATACTTTGGTGCCTGGTGATGAATCTCTTCGGTAAGGCAAGGCCATTGATTTTAAAAGAGAGCTCTTCTTCTGGAGTAATATCCTGAAGTGCTTCTTGTAAAGAAGCACTTCTATTCTGGTGAAACAGTGACGGAGAGCTCTTCATCCAAGGCTCAGACTGTAGCTGCTGCACTTGTGCCAGCTTGAACCCTACTTTTGTTATACTGGATTTTCTCATTGGTGAAACTGTTTGAGACGAGTTGTCCACGCTTCGTGGATGATCCAGCTCTTTGAAGCTGAAGAGTGTGGTTTGAGTTTCATTTGAACTTGAAAGTGGGGATGGAGATGTTTTCAGTTCTATTTCTGATGGGGATGTGCAAGCAATTGGGGATTCGCATTCCTCAAGGTCTGCAGGAGGCACATTTAAGTACTGTTTTGTTTTCTGCCTTCCTGACAGGGATTTGTCTGTTGTGATGATGATGACTTCTTTCCCTTGTGCTCTGCAGGCATTAAGAAGAATCTTCAGGGTCTCTTTGTCTTCAGAGTTTATTGCATACACAAGCGCAGAGCAATTAGAGTGATCTTGCAGGCTTGGGTCAGCTCCACTTTTCAGGAGCAGAGATACCACTTCAGAGCCTGCTTTTTCTAGACAAGCATGCATCAAGGCTGTCTTTCCAGATTTGTCCTGTATGTTTGGATCAGCCTTGTTTTCCAGTAGGTATTTCACCATCTTTGCCTTGCTGACACTCTGGGAGTCCACATGTTTTGTCCTACAAGCAATCATTAAAGGGGTTTCACCTCTGTCATTGCTCTCGTTGATGTAGGTGCCACCCTCTAGTAAGAGTCTGGTGAGGCGAAGGCGGCTTTGATAGACAGCTCTTATCAGGGAGTTCCCCTCAGCTGGCAGGTCCAGTGTTTCAGTCATTGCACCTGTCTCACTTAAACCTTCTTAGTGGCTGGAGAGAACAACTGGTTTTGAGAGAAGGCACAGAGCCCTGTCTTAAAAAAAAAAAAAAAAAGAGAGAGAAAAAAAGAGGATTTAACTGCATGAATTGCTCTTGTAAATATCCCAGTCCTTTGTAAAAAGAGTATGAAGGAGGTGGGAGGGGAGGATATTCCCACCTCCTAGGCTTGCAGAAAACGCAAGAAATGCATTAAAATTTTAAAATAATATTTGGATATCATTATAAAATTTATAGATGCTTGAAGTATGGCCAACACTTTTTTTTTCCCCTCTGAACTGCTCTCCCTTTTGCCACACTCTGCCAAATAAGCTGAAAAAAAAAAAGAAAAAGTTTAATTCTCCAGACTCCAATGGCTTTATACTGGCTACACCTAAGTGGCTGTGCTACAGTTGTACCTCTCCCGATTTGCATCAGTGCAAGAAACAAGAACTGAATGAATCCTGCAGCATGTTTTTTCAGCGATGTGAGATAGTGTGTCACATTCACTTATTCCGTCTCATAAAGCGACAATGCTAAACATCTAGAAATTAATGAGAAAACGGAAGTTCATGGGTCCTAATAAATAAGAAAAGCAAGCATATTAAAATATTTTTTATCTAAGAAGAGACTGTTAAATGGCCAGAAAATAAATATTTATGTCTTTTATAAAAGTAGTTACATTTGTGGAAGATGCTACCTTCCTCATGCTGCTTTGAAAACATACTAGTCTGAGTGAAACAGCATAAACAAAGCAATGCACAGCCTGTCCAACTCATTGTGGGGATGAGTGGGCTGAGAGGAGTCTGGTACCTGGGCAGACAGTATCAGCACTAAAACAGAAAAAATATTTGATGGCAGCAAAAAAAATCTCGAGGTTTCACACAAAGAATTAAGAGCTTCACATGGTATAAATAATGAAAGTTCTTGTATGAACATATACCTACCTACGTGGGACTAGTACAATTAAGTTACTTTTATTATGTCTTCTATGTGCTTGCTTACCCATGTGTAGGGAAAATCTTTAGAGAAAAAAACAAACAGTATTTCACAGTTGGCAGAACAATATAATTCCAAGACAAGATTAGGCAGAGATATGAAAATTCTATTTCTTTATTAACAGTATACTTCTAGAAAAATAAAAACATTTAATTAGTTTAACTAAAAAAGAAATTAATAGGCACTCATTTTTATTTACCTTTGAAAGCACTAGTAATGTTCTGTTGAATAACTGAAGAGCAGTAATTTCACTCTGTTTTTCTTCAAAACTGGAGTTTCACTGTGAATTCCAAAAGCAAAGGATACTATCAATGTAGCTGGTTCCAAAAGTCCAACAAACAAATTCAGTTGAAGTAAACATGACATTTTTTACCACAGATTCCCTGCCCCCCCATGTATTTCACTCCTTAGCATCACACTCTGCAGCTACAGGTGCTTTTGCTGAGCAGTGGCATTCAGTGGCTTATCCGTCACAATGAGAACAGTTAGTTACAGGGCTTCATACATGCAATGCATTAATTAGGTATTTAACTATTATTTAACAATGTAGTCGGGTAATTTATTTCTGGGCTTATGGCTCTCATAAAAACTGTTTGTTATGCATGTATGACTGCAATCCTGTTCTGAGAAATTGAGGATGAAAGAGGACCAGAACTTCCCTGTCCATCCTCATGAAGGTAAACATCCCAGGTAAACCTGATCACTGGTGAGAATGTGACACCGCTGTGGTACTGTCATCTTCTTCTGACTGTTGGTTTTCTTTTTTTTTTTGTTTTTCTCCCCCTCTGTCTCAATAAAACATTTTTAAAGAGTAATTGCATTGAAATCACTTTAAGGATTCATTCCATTATACTGAAAGTACATGATTCAGTAGTGTCTGTCTCAGCTTTCATTGATGTGCAAATCATTATTATGAAATGCATATTTTTGACAAGTGATATATTCAAGATTATTATCGTATCTTTTATAAAAGTATCCAATTAATCTGTGCATTCAGGTTTCCAGAAACAAACTACAGTGAAGTATCTTTTAGATAGCACACACACTGGAATTCTGCTTGTGTTCTCCCTTGGTTTTGACCTACCTGGAAGTCATCAGTGATTTTGCATTTCTTTCATATTTGTCTAAATCTCTTCTGATACTTAACTGCTCATTTTACTTAAGTAATGGTGTATAGCACTTCTTACACAACTCTTTTCATCTGTAGAAATTGCTTTTATGGCCAAAAGAACATTAAATGTTAAACCGGCACAGAAAGAGAAGACTGCTACTTGAAGTCATGCAGCAGGTTAATGCTAAAAATGAGACCATTTGTCTGACATCCAATTTAATGCCTCCACCTGCTTGAATTTACTGTCTCTACACACTTTACCAGGATTATTGATGTGAGCAAGGGTAGAGGAAGGCTACTCTAATCCAGTAGCTAATGTTTGGAGTAGATTGTGTAGCCAGGATGTTGTATGATGCTGGCCTGGAGAAAGCCCAAGATATTTGTGTGCAGGCAGGTCAGCAGTTCCAGTGTGGCCGAGATCTCACCGGGGCCAGTAGGTGTAAATTTCAGTTCAGAAACCCAATGAATCATTATACCTGTAGGCTGGGGCTGTCCGGTCTGCAAACCAGGCTGGCTAATCCCTGAAAGGAGGAGCACAAGCACCAGTCCTGCTAAGGTCCAGCCACGTTATTTATAGTTGATCCACACGTTGCACTGCAAAGGAAAAGGGGGCAGCATGGGGGCAAAGGGAAGTGGAGAAAGAGATATAAAGTGGGGAAGAAAAATCCGCAAATACTTCAGAATCAGATACAATATGTTTAAAAGGAAGTGTTACAGGTTTGTAACTGGAAAAATATAATGTGTGCTGGACGAAGATCACTGTGATTTCATCTGGAGAACCTGTCAAACACCGGAGAATGTGCTTGGGGCTGCATCATCCTAAAATTGCCACTGTGGGAACAAAGTGCATCTGGACTTTTGCAAGACCCACACTGACACTGGCTCAGTGTAAATACACATGCCACACCTGGACTGGGTATAACCTCCTCCAGAAAAACCCCGTAGCAAGCTATTTTGAAGTGAAAGACCACAGTCCAAGCAGATTCCCTAAAAGAGTAATTTATCTGATAATTCATCACAGAATGATGCTAAATAGATTGGCATTATAAAACAATCCTAAATCTAATTATCTGTAATGTCAGAACAACTACCTGTGTTACTGAGATGTCAGAAGTGCCACAGCTGATTTCCTGCTGTGGAGGTAAACCTTATGCCAAGTTAGCAGTTTAAAGAATGAGAAACTGTGCAACCTACTGTGTGACACTGAATCATGAACTGGTCTTTCAGATCACCCACAAATTACTGGTGTTCGTGTACAAATAATATTCCTGGAACACTCTTTCTGTCTAGGAAAAGCTTCATTTTATTTTCAGAAGTAATATTGTCCTGGAAATTGTTCTGAGATGAAGTAGCTGAAAGCATCTGGTAGTATGAAGATCCATTCTTGAAGCTGATGGTGATTTGTTTCCAAGAAGTAGACTGCTGCCACTGTGGATTTCTGACAGGTCCTATCCTGAGGTCAGGCTCAGAGTGACAGTAAGAGTGACAACCCAGAGTCCTATTCTGGTACAGGCTCTGCTGCCATTGTAGAAGGAAAAGTCACTAATACTAAAAGAAGTTTTACCACTTCTTCCCCCAACCCTTGCCTCTTGATTTGTGAATAGCATTTAATTACTAAGAGGAACTCCAGCAGTGTTTTGCTACATCTAACAGTAGAAATGATTGCAAAATTGAGGGAGAAAAAGCTCACTGATGTTATAATGTATAAAAAAATACAAACATAAACAACATTTTCACTGAGTAATGGAGTGCTATGAGTCAATGTTCTTGCAAGACATTCCTCGCTTTTTGAATGTTAAAGACAAATTTTCTGCCTCCTGTGCCTCAGCACTCCTGGAGTTACACAAACAAGCTTTCACAGTAGCGTTTAGAGAGTCTAAAATCATTCCAGTCAATTTAAGTCATTGATTCTCATCTCTCAAAAAAGATTTGCTTACACACTTGAAGAGCATAAGCCTTTAAATATTATTGTGATTCCTCATATCCACGTTAACCCTGTAAATTCCCTCAGTCGGTATAACAAGATTTCCCAGACTGTCACAAACTTGCTGAAGTGTATCACGTGTGAAAGTAACCTTGTGATTTAAGTGATTAAAAAATTACCACTCTAAGAGAGCCAAGCCTAACACCGCCGCCCCCCGCCCTTCTCACGCGGAGCTTACGGCTGCTGCCGGGAGCAGATGGAGCACTGGGAGGGGAAGCTTCCCCTGGGGCTCGACACTAAGGTCGGCGTGGTGGCTCACTCCTGCTTCACAGCATCCTGACTTGTAACCCGACGGCTCTGTGCGTGTGTCCTGAGGGAGATCTGGGAAAAAACAGGGACAGGCAACTTCTCTACGGGGAAGTTACAGAGAACACACCTGGAAAAGACAAACGCGGGCTACAAGAGTGAGCACGTTAAAGGCTTAAAACCCGCCGGGAAGGAAGGGACGGGGTCCGAACTGAGAGCCCGCTTTGCGGACACACACCCCACGGACAGACCTTTGGCACTGACCTGAACCCTTTCTCGGTGTTCCGGTCGCCTGAACGTGCTACAAAACCTCATAAATCCGCGTCGGCGTCGAGCGAGGGGAGCGCTCCTACCTGTCGGCAGCGTCGCGGGAGCGCGAGGGACGGACCCGCTGCAGCTCCTCGGGCGTTCCCGCCCCGAGCCCGGCAGCACCGCCGCAGCGCACACCGGCGGAGCTGGAAGTTCAGCTCCCGCCCTTCACCGACCCGCCTCCGGCAGCGGCCGCGCGAGGAGCGGGCAGCTCGGCCTGCAGCCTCCCTCCCGTCCCAAGCGGCACTGAGGGGAGCCGGGCGGCGGCAGTCGCTCGGAGCTCACCTGCGGGCCGGGGTGGGGCCTCCCCGCTGGGGCAGGCGGTCCCGCCCGGGCTCAGGCCGGCCCGCGGGGGCGGGGCAGCCGGCGCGGCGGCGTCCCCCAATACCGGCGGAGGGCGACAGCAGAGCGGAGCCGTGCGGTCATTACACCCGCTCTGCCTCACAGCCCCGCACGCCCACCCCCTCGCCAGCCGCCGTACCCCCTCACACTCCCCCTCAAACCCCTCACAACCACCCCCGCACCAGTTCACGCTCACACCCACTCCCACACCACTTCACACCCGCACCCCCCTCACACCTCCTCAAGCCCGCCCACACACCCCTCTCACAGCCTCACCCCCCTACCCCTTCACACCCACACCCAGACCCCTTCACACCCCCAAATCCATACTCACACCCTCACACCCCCCACCCCACACCTACAACCCCTTACACACACTCACCACCTCACTCTCTCCCATTCTGTCACATTTCCTCACCCCCCCACACACACCCTCACAAACACATTCACTCACACCCCTCTCACATCCTCCCACAGCTTCACACCCTTACACATCCTCACACCCCATCACCTCCACACCCCCTCAGCCCCCTCACACCTACACCCTGACACATGCCCACACCCCTCTCACACTCCCATACCCTCACACCTACACACACCCCTGTCCCGCAGCACCTCCAGTTGTCTCCTTCCTGATGAAGAGTGTGGCCATGACCCATCAGGGCAGAGACAACAGCGAGATGTGTTTGGCTGTACTCACTTGTTTCCTCTACGTGCAGTAAGCAGTAGAAACAACCCACCTGAGACCCTTCTTCATTACTTCACTGCTTCCCACCATGCAGGGGCATGGATTTAATAATGTTAATTGGAGGAAGAAGAAGGTGAGCCTTAAGAGAGGATTCCATCTGGTGTACTCAATTTTACTCTGCAGTCATCCCTAGCTGCTTTGGATGGCAGAACTGCCAAAAGGCAAAAAAATATTATTTGGGTCCTATCTGCTTGCAGGAGGACTAAGAGGTCCCAGTTCTCTCACAAGGCTTCTCTGTTATGAAACAATCCAAAGTCCATCCAGCTGGTTAAAACTTTGATTATGGATTATTTTTGTTTTCTCCTGCAGGAGTACTCATAGACCATGTTGGAGATGAAGGCTGCCATGTCAACATGGGATCACCTGACATCATGGATTGTCTCTCTTCTGCTGGCTCTGTGCCAGAAGCAATCTGATCAAAGCCTGCCAGGAAAGACACTTTCTTCTTTCTTGATACTCAACACTGCACACGACTAAATGAATCTGGCAGCAAGTAAGTCCCACTTCCTGGGGAAAAGGAAAAAGCATATGAAAAGTTTATCTGCAACATCACTTTATATGGATTTGTTTCCTGAGAAGTAAGCTATGTTATGTTTTCCAGGGTGGCTTGGAATCAGCCTCATCACCCAACAGCTTCAATAACGAAAATTTAATCCAAGCAAGCCAAGATGTAGGCTCTTGACTGTAAAATTTGAAAAAAAAAATATAAAATTGCAAAATAAATAATCCCTGTCAAATACCAGTGTCATTCTCTTCTCGCAGCTGCCACATAGTATTTCTCTGAGGTTATCTTAGCTCCTTGGGTCTCATTTTTCTAAGCTCATCATCTCATAGGACTCCTGTTCCGACTGGGGGCTTTCAGGTTGCTACTAAAAACCTATGAAATTTTGAAGCATAGTGAAAAAACCTTGACTTTCAAGCAAGTTTAGGATGGCTTCACAGAATGGTTGAGGTTGGAAGTGATCTCTGGAGGTCATCTGGTCCAACCCACCCTGATCAACCAGGGTCATGGAGAGTAACTTGCCCAGGACCATGTCCAATTTTTTAATGTCTCCAAGGACAAAGAGTCCACTTCTCCGGGTGACCTGTGCCAGCACTTGGTCACCCTCACAGGGAAAAAGTGTTTCCTGATGTTCAGAGGGAATCTCTTGTTTCAATTTGTGCCCATTGCTTCTTGTCCTGTCACTGAGCACTACTAGAAAGAGCCTGTCTCTCCTTTGCACTCTCCCTTCTGATACTTGTAGTTGTTGATGAGATCCCCACAGAGCCTTCTCTCCTCCAGGCTAAGCAGACTCAGCTCGCTCAGCCTTTCCTCACAGGAGAGATGATCCGGTCCCTTCATCATCTTAGCGGCCTTTTCCTGGACTCTCTCCGGTATGTCCATGTCCCTCTTGAACCGGGGAGCCCAGAACTGGGCACAGTACCTCAGATGTGCATCACTAGTGCTGAGCACAGGGGAAGGATTACCTCCCTTGACCTGCTGGCAATACCTTACATAATGCAGCCCAGGCTTATATCCCTGGTATTCCAAGGATATTTTTACAAAGGCTGATTCTCAGAAAAGCATGCTGTAACAGTTCTACACAATGTTAGAAGTTTTGAGTGCCTTTTGTCATGCTAACTTTTTGTGGTGGTGATATACGGAGGATATAGTCGTAGATGTGGGACCTGCAGCAACTGTATCATCTCCTTCACAAACACTGTTAATTGCGGGGGCTGTAGTGCTGTTATTGTCGAAGGTCCTGTACTCATCTATTTAAAAAGGCAGCTGCTGCCTCAAAGACATTGTTGTCTCAGTGTATAATAAAAGGCAACAGGTGAATGCAGCAAACAAATAGGGGAGGTTAGTGCAAAGTAACAGCGAAATAATCCATCGTGCTCAGTATACTAAGTAGCAGTGATGGGGCACCAGCATCCTTGATGCTATGAAGGGCGTTTTTAGGCATCACAGGAGAGAGAAGCTTCCAGGAGGAATGTGAAGGAGATTTGTGCCATTCTACTTTTTAAAAGTGCATGACAGGATTTGTTAGATACCTGCATGACTAAGAGCTGGATGAATTGTATGAATAAGCCACTAAGACAAACAACATCCCAAGGGGAGGTTTGTCTCTTAATCTTTAACATTGACTTTCAAAAACTAAGTTTGGGGAATGTCCGTGGTGGGTTTTTTTCTTTTTTTTTTCTGTCTTTTTTTTTCTGTGGCATGATTCTAATTTTGTTTTTTTTCTTTGTTTTCTTTTAGTCTCTGCATCTCACCCACATTGTTAATACTTGGTCTTTACCAAACCGTCTCCAAAAGGCATGTATACTGAACACCCACTCTTCAGGAAGGTTGCTGCTCTTCTCAGACCTGTTGTTGTGTGAATTATGTAAGATACGGAGGCGGTGTACACTTGTGTGTGGTTCATTAATTCTGCTACTAGAGCATCTTTACTTCTGCAGTTTCCGCAGCTCTCATGTACACTTTCTAATTATGCCTTCTGTCCTCACCAACCTTGTACTGTTGCACTTAAGACAGCCAACAGAAATCTTTTACCAAAACCAAAAGTGTATCACACCAGTTCTTTGAAGAGCACTTTTAGGAAGATAATCGGATTTTTAAATAAATGTCACAATATCAACTCTTTTGGCTACTCTTGATTGAATATAAAAACAACTGCTGGTATCAAGAAGTTAATTTTTATGTTAACAGTGAAGGAGGTTAGAAAATCAGAGCAGGGAATACATTGATGCAGTGCAAACTTTATTCTAGAATACAGGAGATGTTTGCATATGTACATAGCATAGTGGTTTATCATACTTCTTGGCATCCCTCTCAGGACCTTTATCAGCCCAGTCCTCTCCTGTATTTCACTGACAGCTGGGCTAGCTAGAAATCTACCAGGGGATAGTTTTATGTTCAGAGAATATTAATATTCATTTTAATTGACTAAAATGTTCCACTGCACTGATTCTTGATAAACTTTTGTCCAAATACAGGCAGGCAGACAGTAAAACTAAAGAAACAATTAGCTTTCTGGTAGCCAGCTCAACAAGCTGCTGGAAGTCCAGAGCTGGACTGCAGACCTTGAGCCCAGGAGCCTTGTTTTGGGAAGGCGGCTGCAGAGCTTTAAGCTCTCCCAGTGCTGCCAGGGTTTCCGAGTGCTATCGTCTACAGCAGGGGACGTCCCTGGGTCCCTAGGGATTCTGGGAACTGATTAAGTTAGCTGGTCCATTTTGTTTATGGGAGGAAAAAAGCCCAACCAAAACCAAAAAAGAATTGAAATATTTTGATCTGAAACAAAACTTTTTTTTGGATTTTGCTTTCCATGGGAAACTGTAAACACTTTGATTGTCATGTCTGTTTGGTACTGACCAGCCTTAGCCTACACTAGCAAAAAGTGATTCGAATGAAGAAAGAGCCATGATTGCTTACTATATATAATTACTTATATATTAATGCATTTGTCTGTAAGTTGTTGAACATGGATAATGTAATATAATTCATTCTAGTTATTCTATTACTTTATTATGTATTGGTGCATATAGGTTTTCCAAAATTGTGAATAAGTGGAAAAATACAAAAGCATAATTAACTTGGTTAGTTGTGGTGACTGAAAAAAACCCCACTCTGAAACTAATATTATTATTATATACTAATTTGGTACCTTTAAAATACATTTTAAAACATGACATACAGAGGCAGATGTTTACTGTGCTAGAATGGTTTGCTGAGAGGCATTCAACAACACATTGTAAACAACAGTGTTTCTTAAAAATACTTTTATTAAATGTAAACGATACAGCTGCTTGCTTGTTTAAAATGAGGACATGAGATTACATTTGGAATCTAGAGACATCGGCGGTGGCAGGCCTAAAAGATGAGAGAGGAGACAGAGGCAGTAAGCAGAGTACAGAGAAGCACTATGTTTTGTTTCAAAAATAGTGAGCAAAACCAAACAGAGGAAACTAGGACTCCATTGAGAGTCTCGCAAAAAGCCACAACTCTGCACACAGTATAAAACATAGAATAACGTTTTATTACTTTATAGGTTTGTTTACGTGGATAATTCTGATTTTGAGGTATCCCTGATACTATACTGTCTTCCCTCACACACTCTGTTGGGTCGGTCGCATCAGGTGAGGGTATTACCCGTTTTGGCTTCAGTGAGGTAAGGCCAAAGCCGACCTTTCTCCTGATTTCTTTCAGGCATGTTTTAATTATTTAGTTATGACATGGAGTCTTCTTTCTGGAACAATAGGCTCTCTGAAGTGTTTAGTGTATTTTTGCTAATTACTTCAATTCGACCACGTATGGGAATTGCTTTTATGGTACTTGCAGGAATAATTATGATTGGTGAGGTAAAAGACGTTCTTCAAACTATTTTAGAGACTATATTGCAATAAAATGACTTGTTCCATGGACACAACCATTTCCAACACTGCAAAACACAAGTGCTAGTTTCCCAAATTTTGTAAAACATTGAAAATAAATTGTGGAAAAGGTTATTAAAAAAATTATTTGACATTATAGTGTTGGCATATTGAAAAAGTAGGAGAGTAGCAAAGTATGCTCTCTGCATATAATAAGGACTTATGCCAAGACAGTGATTCCTGATCACTGCACTTGTTTTCTAATTAGGGTGAAAAAATCACATATTTCAATACATCAGCTGCTACTTTCTCTGCTTACAGGCTTGTATGAAATTCATATTCTAGTGATGGTCAATACCAGCTGAATTTTTCATGCTGCTGAAAAGAAAAACATACACTCACATTTTTGTAAAAAAGCTTTTTTTCCTGACAGATTTTTTTTTTTTTTTAAATTTTTGAGGAGGCCAAGCTGTTACTCTGCCGAAACTTGAAGGATACGGATTTACTTCACATGACAATAAATAATACACTGAATGAAAGCAATCATTATTTAGATTTCCGCAGAAAGTCGCCTGTACCCTTTTTTTTTTTTTTTTTCTCACTGTAGTAGTTTCTAAAGACATCTGCATTACATACTAGGAAAAAACCCACAGTGAAATGTACAGTAAACAATGGTATAACTGCTATGTGATGAAGAGAATCTACATTATTCCATCTGAAAGAGAGCCATAATTTGATGGAGGATACTGAGACTCAATACTCTGAAGAAATCAGTTTTGACTGACTGAAATAGCAATATGCACAAAAGTACTTGGTGAGTAAAGAACTCCAGAAGAATGGATTGCCTTTTTATATGGTTATCGACTGCACAAACATGAAAAAAAAAAAAATTAAAATTAATCAGGAAATTAATTGTTCCTAAACTCAGGTATGTTAAATTGATGAGCTTTCCCACCTAGGAGTCTTGATGGAAACAGATCTAAATATTAACCTTTCTGAACAAAACCTAACAAAATGAGGTATAGTGATCAAAACTCCCTTCTTGCACTTGTGAAAATGAAGGTCTCTTCCAAGCTGATTTCACAGTAAATAGTTTTCAGGAGTTTTTTTTTCTGTGTTTAATAACATATTGATACAGCATTGGAAAGTTCAAAAGCTTCTAAAGTGCTCCTTAGTACAACTGCACAAGCTTCGGTGGAATTCAGTGGTTGAGTTAGCCCAGTCTATGTTAAGTTATTTACTCTTACCTAAGAGGTGTATTTAGTATTTTTCTCTTTTCTGTTTTTAATTACTGCAAGAATGGGAATAGTATGTAGCAACTCAGTGAGATGTTCTACTCATGGTCTAGAGCAGGCACCATCCAATTTCATATTTTAAGGGACCGAGGTGTGGTCCTCCACGGAGTGTGTCCAGAGACAGCTCCTGTCAAATTATTGCAGTTTTCAAAGCTGCTCACCTGTATCTAGCTGAAATGAGTGATGTTCCTTCTCCTGCTTGCTCACCATTGGCCATCACTAGGTGTTACTGGCCCCACAGCTGTATCAGTGGGAAGGATCACCTGAGTTCTTCCTTTTCCTTTCAGGCAAACCCACTTTGTTCAGCTGAAATCACTCTTCACTGGATATTTAAATGAACCCATGTGGCTCTGCTGGAAGTGCCTTTGACATAATCCCTCTAACCAGCTGAGAAGTGGAGCAGGGATCTCCAGGAAAGGACTAGTAATTCATCAACTAGTACAGCTGTCTGAAATGAGTGTGAAGGTTCCCAGCAGGGTTTTATGTGGAAAACTGTTGAGTTCAGAGGAATGATGAACATCAAAAGCATGTTACTTCTCAGGAGCTAACGCTCTGTTCTTCTGCAAGTGTCCTTCTCAATTCAATCAGTGATGCAACTTATAGCCAAAGTGATTTCTATATGATTTCTTCATTGAAAAAGATTCTGCTTGGTACTAGGAGCTCACTAAACTGAACTGCTGAGGAAAAGGCATTGATTTAGAATTCTGCGAGTAATGGTGTACTGTCCGTTTCCTGTCCTCTCAAGTTCTGTATTTACTTTTCCTTCTGCCTGTTTTTTAATAGGAGACAGCATTTAATAAAATCTTTAATTTCATACCTAAAGCTTTCCTTAACTACGCAAATATATGGCCAAAGGAAAAACACTTGCTACCACTTAATTGGACATAAGCACATACTTACGAGCACTCTATTTGAAATAGTTACTTTTCTTGATCAGAACAATTGTCTTTCTCAAAATTTCCAATCCAACAGAACAGCTGAAGAGATAAGGGACAGAATGGAAAGGATCATAGCTTGGGGACTGAGGGCGATACACAAATGCTATAGCCAAGACCATTAAGAGATATGAGCAGAACAGAATTTATGTGTTAAGACAATCTACTTTATTAAAGCATGCAATTTATTTGGAGATAAACAGGCAAGTTTTTGCATGTAAGCCCTTGTTGAAGTCACCTGAAAAAAACTTTGAGAATGTAATCCAAATAGAATCAGAATAGTTTGGATTGGAAGGGACCTTAAAGATCATCTAGTTCCACCCTCCACTAGACCATGTTGTTCAAAGCCACATCCAGCCTGGCCTTGAACACTTCCAGGGAGGGGGCAGCCACAGCTGCCACGGGCAACCTGTTCCAGTGCCTCACCACCCTCACAGTAAAGAACTTCTTCCTAATAGGAATCTGCTGTAGAGTTTGTCTGTTCTTTTTCCAACCAGGTAAATTAATCTACTAAAAGACTCCTTGTGCGAATTTTGCTGTGATGCTACGTGAAAGGAGATGGAATGATCTGCAGACAGAAAACAGAGGACAGAATAACCCAGGATCACACCAGAGCCAGCAGAAAGCAAGTCTTTATAACTGAAGACCAAGAACAATCGACAGCTTTCCCATATACAGTCCCAGAAGCGTATGCTGCCCACCAAGAGAAGCAGGAGGTCATCAGCCTAGGTACAGTGCTAACCCTTGGGCTTCTGTATGCTCTGGGATAGTACTCTTGCTTTCAGATGTAGTGCAGGCACTTCAGGATAGGAATTATAGCTGAGGAATTCTGTGCAGCTGACACAGGCAGTCACACAGACATCCAAATCCCAAAACTCCTTCACTAATAAAATTCTTTTTCGCAGCATCTCACAAGTGCTAAACCCCACTAGCAGTTTGAAAGAGTTTCCTTAGTAATTAGTTACAGGGCAAACTAACACACGAAATGGTGTAATCCTTCTAGGAAACATCTATTTCCTTTTCTCACTTCTCTTTCCCCTTTTTGACTCTTTTGTTCTAGGACCAGTCTCTTTGAAGATTTTTGTGATTGTTTTGGTCAGTCTACCCTGACTTGGCAGTCTTCATTCCTACAGCCCTCCTGGGCAAGCAGAGACAGTTAATGCACAACTGGGAAGCATCCTCTAGTTTCATACTTAAACAAGCTTTGTCACCTCATTTTCTGCACTGAACAAACAACCCTTCCCACAGCTTTTCCTCTCTCCAAATCTGCTGCTACCTGCTCATATCTTCCTCTTCTGTTAGCATAGCTCTTAAATGACTCAGAATTAGTTTGGGTTTAGGTTTAAGCCTTTGGCAAATTAGCTGTAGTCTGATGAAGACAACATGGTTTTCTGGTCCCAATTAAGATCTCATGTCAAGTGCACCTGATGCTCTCCTTAGATAACATACATCAGCTAATCACTGTCATTTCCCCCATCCTGTTTTCCCCCTGGTGTTCTGTATATATGCTAGTAATATTCTGCTTGCTAAATTAGGAAACTTGTATTATTTAGTGTGTACCTTTCTTCTCCATGGATTGCTTTCCGTGACAAGAGTTTTGTTGTTGGAATGTTCACAATTCTGTCCTTGAATACACCATGGCCATAATGCTACTGGTGAGCTACTGAAAATATCAGCTTCCTACTGACAAATGGAAATTGCTGTCCATGGTCAGGTAAGAGATAATGAGTAATAGACAAGCAACAGAAACATTAATGGTTTGTTTTTCATCTATTATGCAGACCCTCTGGTTTTAGTTACCTTGTTAAAACTAGTATTATCCTTAAAAATTAAATTTCTAATTTGTTTGGAACACTTTGTTCCTGGGAAAGCGTGAATAAAGGGGATTAAATTATATCTGTACTATACTTTTCTTGGTGATTGGTAATTATACTGTCACTCGTGATGCTATTCATTGCACTTAGCTGCATGGAACTGGGGAAAAACATGACATTTCCCCCTGTACTAGACATAATGAGAATCTATGGCTTTTCACAGAACCATGTATCAGTGAGGCACAGGAGTAAACAAAACATGGGAAAGTTGTGATCTGGAAGAAAGAATTTTCTTCTTCGAGCCATAGTATAAAGTATTTATAATTCCCTTGGGAAATACAAAAGGTGAGGTAACAGGTGCAATGCTCAATTTAGGTGAACAGCACTTATTTTATATCTATTGCTTTTTCAACCAACCTGTCACCTAGCAAAGCATCGCTTTTGAAAAAGGGCACAGACAAACTCCAGTGGGACGACAGTCTTTGTATGTGCTTCCTGAACACAGGGACTGCCACGCTTCTGCATATCCGTCTTCTTGAAACAGTAAGCATCTAACCTTGTAGTTGTTGGTATGTCTGTCATTAGGACGAACACACCTCTTTTGGACCAAACTTCCCTGTAACCAAGTGCATTTTCCCAATTCTTGATTGGAATCTCTATGGCATATTGAAAAGCTCTGATGCAAAAGGTGCTGTCCAAATGCAGTGCTTTTATGAAATAATAAACAAAAAACAAACCTGCAAACAAATAAAAATGTATCTTTTTGGCAGACTGGGATACTGAAGAAATTGCATCATTAGTATGTTCTGAAAAGTTTTAAGTACGAAACTGCTGTGTTGTCAAAAGCTCTCATTTCCACGAATCATAAATTGACTTAATTTATTGCAGAATTTGTCAAATGAACATAGTTAAATCTGGAGAGGACTGTCATTCACGAAGAGTCAGAGTAACTATTTACGTTCCCAGTAGGCTCATTTCCAGACAAATTAAAGTGCTTTGCAACCAAACTGCTCCTACAGAACATTATGCCCTCAGTGATCCGTATTTCCTGCAATGTATGCTTAGGCAGAAGCCTTCTAATGTATGTTCACATCAGTATCACAGGGACAGGAACATTGCATGAAGTCTTTGCTTCCACTTTTAATAAATGTCAATTGCCATACACACAGTACTGCGCAGACTAGCTGGCAGAGCTTTCAACAGTGACCTGTTTTTTGATACCAACTGGTATATACAAAATGCCTTTGGGAGGTTATTGTCTCTTGTCAGGGTCACTGTGACTTTTTAAAAATCTATTTGTAAGACTATTAAAAAAAAATTACATCCCCCTGGTAACAGTCTTTCCTTCCTTTTCTCAATGTACTGGCAAATTAAAACTCAGGAGAATTTTTGTTGCATTACACAAGCATATAACTTGGTTATTTTAATCTTTATCGACTGATGTAAAGTCAGCACACATGGGGCAAGAAAATCAACACAGGAAAGTACTTAGATTTTCTAAAAATGCAAAAGGAACACAGAGAAAACCAAGACAACACAGAACAGATGCTGCAAAAATTATATTTTTATCAGTTAAATGTTGTAAATTGCCATGGGAAATTCAAGAGGTGTTCATAGCTGATATTCTAAGTGTTTTTCTCTTACCAAAGAGGTTTGGTTTTTCAAGAGCAAGCAAAATCAAGCTTTGTGTAGAAAACCGGCTGCTGTTACGCTCCTCTGTAACCTGTGTAAAGCCTGCCAATGGCCAGTACCATCCCCACCTCCCCCCTGAAGATAGAACTGTGCCTCAGTGTGACATTAAGGGACAAACAGTATTAATTGAATCTCCCACAATACTGCTTCGTAAGACAATGCTTTTACAATGCTTTGTGGAAACAATCAGCAGGGTTTTGAGGGTTAGGGTTTTTTTTTTTTTCCACTCTTCTGGTCTCAGACTGATCTGCAAGGAAAGGGAGGCACAGCTCCCTCCTCGTGGGCTATCACTCTCAGGGTGGCACCTGCAGCACAAGGAAGCACACATGGGCACAGTACACCCCAGGCTCCTCTCCACGATGCTTCATATATGGAGTCCTCTGCTGTTTGACAGACATCCCACAGTGAGAACATAGCAAGGGACTAATATTACTGATCATGTTGTGATAATATTGGCAATAATAAACTTTGGTCAACACTTGACATCGTATGCCATTAGAATTACAGTGTTACTACAGCACCAGTATATTGCTGGCTACTTTTAGGGAACTGCAAGGCAAAACATTATTACACCAGCTATGTTTAATAGAAGAAGAAACAGGACCCCTTCTATCTGTTTCTAATCCATACTTGTATGTGACAGAGAATATTCAAAATCACACTGACAAATTCACACTCTGCATCTGCATTGATAACATTTAGAAGGGACAGAAGAACACAGATTCTGTTAGGAAAGCAACGTTTACGTTCTTATTCTGCAAAGTGGCCATGGTCGAAGTGACATAGCAACTTTTTGTAAGAGCAGCAAGCCCTTACACAACTGTGTAATTAATAGAAATGTTAAAACTTCTTTGATTGATTTGTGTTTGCAGCCAAAAGGCTTGAAGAAGACTGTGTACCCAGATGGTTAAGATGATGACACAGGACTTCCAAGAAGGATCAATATATCCCTCAGCTGCTGCCTGAGACTTCCAGACTTCATTTCTCTTGCTATGCTTTCAAACTTGATTACCTTTTCCTCTACACCAGTATGTTTCAAAGATTGTTATAATCGTACATACTATCCCAGTCAAACTCAGGAGTTTCGATGCTTTCTCAATGTTGGATGCTTTGAATCAGGAGATACTCAAAACCTTTGCTTAAGGAGAAAGGTTCTGACACAGTCTAATGCCTTTCATTACTCATGGAACTGTTAAGGATGCTGCCATGGATTGTAAAAATCCATACAAGGCCTAATGCCACCTTAGCTGTGGTATTCCTTAGCGCTACCTTTTTCATGCTGCTGACCATCTTCATATTTTGATTGCAGGGTGGATATTCAGAGTGTGGGGTGTGTTTTTTGAAATAATTCACTACTGAGGTATTGTACTATCAAGCAGGATTTTCTCTCAATAATTTAATACATATTTGCACTCAGTAAGACATAATGATTTGAAGTGCCTGCCCTTACATGGAAGTACAGAAAGCCTCATTTATTGTGCCAAGACAGCTTTTTCATACACTTCAAATTTGTACTGGATGCCATTCTCTTCTTGGATATCAGCAGGGACACCTGGGTATCTGGAGAAGAAAAAGCAAAGCCAACATGTAGACAAAAACACCATTATGAGTCACCTGTAATTTATCCAACCGATAAGAGAGTTGTTTGAAAAAGGAGATGAAAATAGCATCCTTACCACAGGTATACTAAGTAGAAACTATTTTTAGGAATCATGTTAACTATTATCAGCAACTTGTATGCACATCTTTTTAAATCAAGAAAACATACTCTGATGTAAAAAAAACCACACCATCTTCTTGGCTTAATCAAAAAACCTCAACATTTTTATTAAAGCCTCCACCACGTTATTTAAAACGTCTGCAAAGGCAGAAGAGATACAGAACACTTTTGTGTTTACTTTGCTTTGCTTTTCCTCAGATGGTTTAAAGGAAATGCTAAGGTAAAGGTTTCTTACAAGTCTACAACAGCTTCTTAAAGCAGCTGCCTGCTACCATACAAGGTATTCCTCTATATTCCAGACTTCCTAAACCAGTTTTTTTTTTAATAGACACTTTCAAAAACCTCTTCAGCTCCCTGTGACAGTGTAAGGATTTTCTGTGAGTAACGCTGACTTTGAGAGAGAAGGAAATTGTAAATTCTATTTGCTAGGTTTGACTCTCTCAGGTTTCTGATTTCAGTACACTGGCCAAAACCAATCTATACCTGAGAAACAGCCGAGAGGGAGAGAGTGGAGGTCTGGGTCAGACATCAAGATACTAAAGTGAGCTCATGATATGGCACAGAGCAGTTCTGAACATGTTAGAGTTGAAAAAGGTGACATCCTTCCCAGTCACTTTGTTTGTCTCTCCTGTTTCCTTCTTTCCTGCCCCTACCTATTCTCTCCCACTTCAGTGCTAATCAATTTCTGTGGCCCATACAGAGAACTTCATTTGCCATACTTTCTATTTCTTCCACTGCTGGTCTATAACCAGATGGGAACCAAAACGAGAGTAGCAACAAGAGGAAGAGGTACTTTCCTTGCTGGTTCTCGAGGCAGACATTTGAATGCTATCTCCCTACTCTCTGTTGTATGTAATCTTGTTGGAGAGGTCATAAAACTGTGACTAGAATATAACAAGGATAATATAGAAGAAACCACAGTTCCTACTAAATTTGTAAGAGAAAAGTAATTTTCTCAAAAGGAATAACCTTGAAATCTATAAAGGTTCAACCCTCCCTGCTGAAATACATATAATTTGTCTTTGGCAATTTATCAAAGACATTCAGAGGCTAAAACCCATTGACTAACAACATACTGAGAGTTACGAAGCTTAGTAAACATTTGAGTAATTCTAAAGCAAGAAACAATAAGAAAGCTACTTTTCAAGCAAACCGACAAATGCAATTAACTGTAAAGATTATAGGAAGGAAGAATACAAGTTCCAACAACCTCTCTGTGCTGACTGTGGTACAATTCCAGGTTCTAAGTAAAATATGACTGGGGAAAAAACACAGTGAAAAGCACCTCTAACTCAAAGCAGAACATGGCTTTAATAGGACCTTACATATTCAAATTACATCACTACGTCTTCCTCCAGAACACAAGACTAGTATGTATATTGATACTTACTCAGTGAGAAGTTTGTAGTCTTTGTAGTCAATTTCTGGAAAAAATGTGTCACTTTCAAATTCCTGCAAAATTCTTGTCACAAACAATCGATGATTAATTGGCTTCTCCATTGCTGCCTTTGAAAACAACAGAAACAATTAAAATTGAGTTGTTCCCTGTAAAACAGCTCAACTGTGCATTAAGTCGTGTGATTTATTAAAACTTTTAATATTCATGTTTGATAACACTATTTGAAGTCTGTAACATAATACCAAACATAAATTCTTATTTGGAACACTAGCTTTCTTTACCAGCTCTCCAAATTCTTGTTCTGCCTGCACCAGCCATCACCATGACAGCATTCAAAAAGAACCAAGAGATAAAAGCCTTAGCATATTTTCTACTTGTAGACTGCACACCAAATATGTTATCTAAAACTGAAACTCAGTTACTATTTTATATATTACGAGATTTATGCAAAGCAGTGAAAATTGAACTCTAAATCTCCTCTTTCAGACTCGTCCCAAGAGCACATTCTAGAGGATTAATTTCATTGTGGGCCGGTTTCACCTGGTAAGTGGCAGCAATGCCTATTCTCAGAACTTGGGGCATCTGACAGAAATTAAGAAGGAATCATGAGTAGTCCTGTGAGAAGACAGGAGCAGTATGGTCTAGTCTCAACAAGCAATTTCTGAATCCTACCTCTTTGAAAGACAGGAAGCTTTAAGTGGTGGGAGAGGCCCACACCTAAGGTAATTTGTTCCAATGTTTTATTAATATCATTGCTAAGGATTTATAATGTGTTTTTACTCTGCATTAGTTTTCAATTCCAGTGATCAAATTACCTATCAGTTTAACTTCAAAGTTTGATGCCTGGATTATGGCAAAGTGATAATATGCATTGAAAGTTACATAACAACAACAACAGAGAAAATTTCCAAGCTCCTTGGATGAAAAAAGTTATGAAGACACCTGTTAGGGATGTTCCTGACTAAAAAATGCACACAAACTGAGGAGTTTAGAAGTTTTGTCTCCAGAACAGACAGAAAAGTCACCTCTTCCAGACTTTTTTGGCATTAAAATCACCCATTAAAAGCTATACTGGTGCCTGGTTCTAACATATTTTTGAAAAGCTTACAGCTGTTTCTCCCCCTCCCTTAAACTGGCAATGAGCAATGCTCTTGTTAAAGGTGATTCACCATGCAGCAAGCTACTCTGACAAGTACAGGAACCAAGTAACAGCAAATTTAATCTAATAAAATTAATTGGTATCACTGCTGAGAAGTTAAGTTTCTAGAAAAGCTGCTCTATTACTAGAGAATGACTTAAAATGGCACGGGTAAGTCACAGCACACCAGCATCCAACAGCATTGAACTGGTGCTCATCTAGTTTGTATATAAATACATTTTTTCTTTCTTTAAATACGAGTGGGAGGTAAGAGGAGAAACATACACCTGCAGAATGACAGAAGAAAAATAATCTGCTTCACAAATAAAAATATACTGTATTCTGTAAACAGAAATACTTTTGTTTTCTAGTAGAGGAATAAATCAACTTCCTATCCAGCTCTATGGGAATTCAGCTTCAGCAAGAACTCTGTACCAGGGGAGAGTGTACGGAGTGACTGACCACAAATATTGCTAAGAAAGCTGGAATTAGCACAAAGAGGATAAGTGGGTGACCTCCGTTCTAGATAAATGGTTGCATTAGTTGAGTGAAACAACCAGCTGTCTAACTCTTTGTCCCCAAGTTAATAAAAAAGCTGCAAATGCTTCCTGAGTTAGCCAGATCAGCTCTGGGGGTCTGCATGTGTATGTGGCCCATGAAAACTAAATGACAAAGAGAACTTGGAGAAGAGAAACAGGCTTGAGCTGGTTTCAACCTACATATTCCTTCTCAGCATCTGTGAATGCCCAGGATCATGACAGTGAGCCTATCACAGCGATGGGCATGGAGAAACACGTTTGTAAAGTGATTTGACTTTATATTTCAGTTTCTCTACACTGCTAGGTCTATTTTTCACTTATATCAGGATTTAAGTACATAGCTGAATCACATCATGGGCTGGCATCCTGACCTAGCCTTGGCTTGTCCCCATCTGGTCATTCTAGGGCTATGTCTGACTCTGGCTACCTTCATGGGACCTGATCCCACCCTGTGGACCTGTCTCATCACCATAAGCCCTGGCTGGTGAGACTCATGCCAGTCACCTTACTGATTGAGGTTCCCAGCTCTCACCCCTTTGGGAAGCACCTGGCCCTCCACGTTCCATGCCAGTAACTTCCAAAACCTTCAGATAAGTAATTTTTGTAGCAAACATTAAACCTTCCATGTATGCAGTCTCTAAGGGAATCTGTTCAGAGAGAACTGGACTCTGACGCTGCCTCTGAAAACTACTGCTATAGACCTGGTAGGATGGGAAGGTGCTTTATCACAACTCTGGATGAGGATTAAGGTAGTTCCTCACCGACATTCAATTCACTCTTGCCCTGTCCAGCCCACTTTATCAGTTTCACCACCTTTTTTTTGGTACAGAAGACAAGTTGGAGGATGAATAGTGCTGATTTGATAGAATGATGACATACTTATTCTGAATTTCATTGAGGAAATATACATTATGCATATTTACTCTCATGAACTGAATAGGGTGAGTGCGACTTTGTTTTAATGTAACATATATATAAGACAAAGGTGATCAGGCAATACTGGGGAAAGTTGGCATAATATTCAATAGACAAACCATTTTCAGTAAGTAGGAGATTAGTACTGCCTTTTTTTGGTTTTGCGTACTTGGTAAATGTGAGCACAATGTATGTGATGGAAAAGATAGATATTAAGAGAGGACTTGCTGGAAATTAATGTTTCAGGGCAACAGGTGGAAATTTTTAAAACAAAATGATGTGTCTGAGCTCATACTTCTTTAAATTTGAAAAATCTGCATCCTCACTCCGTGGTCATTACATTCACCTCCCTCCATTACCATGTTGGGTCTCAAAGTCATTCTTTGTATGATTTTAATTTACTGTGTTTTTCCCTCATAGTCCATTCAGTTATCCTTGGACTGTATTTGTACCTGCACTGGTTTCCCTTGGGAGCTGCATATGTGTTTGCTCTCTATACAGGCTCATCTCCTTGTGTAGCAGCTACTGAACCTTTTAAGATATTACAGCTTGATGCAATAGGAAAAAGCAATGTTGATTTTTGGTTCACATTAAAGCACAGCCCATTAAAACTGTGTCTGTTAATCTGTCAGGACCACCAGAAACGCTCCTCAAGCAGAGATGACTTTCCACAAGAGAGGGAGGACAGTAGAGCTGAGGTGTCAGGATGCCTGCTGTTCTCTCAGGCATGTCGACCCTATATGTGAATCAGAGTTCTTTATTACTCACATATATATTCATAACTCTGTGAAAAGATTTTCGCATGCCCTCATGTTTTTGCTTACTTCCAAGAAATCCCTGGGAGGCCTGTCTCTGAAGCATAAAATAAAAAGAAGATGATAGAAGATGAGAAGAAGATCATCTTCCCCACAATTTCCAGCTGCACTGGACTGACAGCCATACAAGATTAGATTATGTCTCCACATGCAGGACCATGGCCTTGAATTGGTTTTCTCTTTGTAGAACATAGGTTAAAACAGTCCTGAAGCTCTGCAACAAATAATAGCTATTACAGGTAGTTTCAGAACTATTATACGGAAAATTCATCTTTTATAGATCTACTCAGCAAACCAATGTAAACTAGTGGGCATAGCAAACAACTGCTGCAGAAGGGACCAGTTATTTCTAGTGATTTAAAGACACACAAGTTTTAGAAGGACACACACACACACTGGTTCTGTTTTCTCATCTTCTACCAATTACATAAAACAAGTAAAACAGCCAAACTATGCGAGACACTTTTTTAACAAGTGTCTTTCTACTGCTAGACAACAACATTGGCAAGCCAAACAAACTATGAGAACATTATAAAAGAGAAAATTTCAAAATAAACACTGTTTATTTGCATTCTGTTTTTCAGCCCTTAGAGTGTACTGAATCATAGAGGCAAACTGCATTTTGAAGCCATAAATGTATTACAATACATATTTCATACATTAAAAAAATCTCGCAGCTGAAGCTATCACAAAGTTCTAGATCTTGCCCTAGGTTAAGGGACTTACCTAAGTAAAACTTTGGCTACTAGGTGAGATGAGATGACAACCAGGAGAACCAACACTTCAAAAATCCTTCCTTCTCACACTGCTAGGACTCAGCTTAGTGACGCAGGGAACAGCCCTTCCCTCCTAAACCGCTAAGGCTAGCGAGGGAGGAGACACTGTGGTAGCTCCTACCACCAGTTCTCTGCCAGGGAGAAAGGCAATTGCAACAAAATTGTTCTATGAGTGTTATCGAAAAGACTGACCATTTTGCCCTTGCAGAAACAGATACGCTTTGGTTACAAGACTTTTCTGTGTGATAGTCTTGAAGGGTCCTTTAAATCTTTTCCTCCATGATCTCTGGAAGCATCTTTGAAAACAAACTTAATAAGCAACAATAAGCATTCATAGCTGCATGATTTATATCTGCAACTGACTCATATATTAACCTTTTTTAGTCATTATTTTTTCCCACAGGAATGTCAAATCAATATGTTTGTTCACAAGAATAAGCACATAAAAAGCTTGTTTAAGAATAATAGCAGTATTACACCTTTCCTTCCACACTAAAAACACTCTGAGACTGTACTGGAAAGGCTGGATATATCCTTCTGAAGTCTGTGAAAGTACAAAGATGCTAAATTAAAGAAAATCCTTAAACTTTTAAAAGAAATTATTAATTATTCCACTAGTCCATTGCTAATATGGAAATAAAGGAGGTGACTGGTGACAGCCAATGTGATTTCACTATGGGCAAATCACATCTGACAAATTTGTTGGCCTTTTATGACAGGGTTATGGCATAGGTGGATAAGGGAAGAGCAAGTGATGTCATCTACCTGGACTTGTGCAAAGCATTTGACACTGTCCTGCACGACATCCTTGTCTAAATTGGACAGACATGGACTTGTCTGATAGACCACTGGGTGAATAAGGAACTGGCTGGGTGGCAGCACTCAAAGAGTTGTGGTCAATGGCTCGATGTCCAAGTGGAGATCAGAGATGAGCGATGAGTGGTGTTCCTCAGGGGTTGGTACTGGGACTGGCACTGCTTAACATCTTTGTCGGCGAAATGAACAATGGGATTGAGTGCACTCTCAGCAAGTTTGCCAACGACACAAAGATCAGTGGTGCGGCTGACGTGCTGGAGGGAAGGGATGCCATCCAGAGGGACCTTGACAGGCTGGAGAGGTGTGCCTGTGCAAACTGCACGAAGTTCACGAAGTTCAACTGCACGAAGTTCAACAAGGCCAAGTGCAAGGTTCTGCACATGGGTCGATGCAATCCCAGGCACAAATACAGGCTGGGTGGAGAACTGATTAGGAGCAGCCCGGAGGAGAAGGACTTGGGGGTGTTGGTTGATGAGAAGCTCAACGTGAGCTGCAATGTGTGCTTGCAACCATATCCTGGGCTGCACCAAAAGAAGCGTGGCCAGTAGGTTGAGGGAGGTGATTCTGTTCCTCTGCTCTGCTTGCATGAGACCCCACCCTGCAGTACTGTAACTCTGGCATCTTCAACATAAGGACATGGACCTGCTGGAGCAAGTTGGGCCGTAAAGATGATCAGAGGCCTGGAGCACCTCCCCTATGAAGACAAGCTAAGGAAGTTGGGGTTGTTCAGCCTGGAGAAGAGAAGGTTCTGGGGAGACCTTATAGCACCTTCCAGTATCTGAAAGGGCCTAGAAGAAAGCTGGAGAGGGACTTTGTACAAGGGCTTGTACTGATAGGACAAGGTATAACAGGTTTAAACTGAAAGAGATTAGATTTAGATTAGACATTAGGAAGAAATTCTTAACTGTGAGGATGCTGAGACATTGGCACAGGTTGCCGAGGGAAGTTGTGGATGCCCCTGCCCTGGAAGTGTTTAAGGCCAGGTTGGATGGGGCTTTGAGCAACCTGGTCTAGTGGGAGGTGTCCCTGCCCATGGCAGAGGGGTTGGAACGAGATGATTTTTAAGGTTCCTTCCAACCCAAACCATTCTATGATTCTATGAATATTGTAGTTCTGTTTCCTCTAATGTTATTTATAACTAGGTAAGAGCACAAAGTATTGACCACCAGAGGTTTGACTAAAATAGTCACGGATATATTTTTACAAAACATAAATCTCTAAGGGAGAACAGTGCTGTCAGATGTAATGGTGTGACTCTGCCACTCTTATATAAAAGAGATATTACGGAATTGCACTAAGAGTGCTCAGCCTCTTTCTCAGAAACCACTTTGAAGGTCATAGGAATACAGGAAAATTGTCTTCCCATTCCCATATTTTTGTTCAGACAACTACACAAACCTACACAACTACACACAGGAAAATTTTCTTGTAAAGAAGGATTTTTTGACATTACAGTAACAAAGTAAGAGAGTTATATCTGCATATACACCAGGAAGACAGTAAGCTTCCGTGGAAATAACTGCTAAGGACCATAAATGTGTTCCTAGTGGGACAAGGAAAGAGCATACAGACAGTACAACTACGATAACCTTCAGTATTCACTTCACACAAGGTAATGGCACCAGCTTTCAAAAATGTTAACAGGATTAAACCATACTAATTAGTTCACTCTAAAACAGAACTAGTGGAGAAGCCAATGCAGTGCTCAGGTTTTTGCGCTGGTTGCTCCCAGAGCAGAATAATACTTCAGGCCTGTAGTGGGTTGTCCTCCATGTCAACAGTGTCACACAGCTCACAGGAGACACACTGTTTGAAGGGAGCAACAGCACTGCGACCTGCAAGGGTGGAGCACGTGAGCATGGAAAAATGAGCTGCCTGCATAGCTCCCTTGTCAGTGGATCTCAGTCCTTGGTTACACGTCAGACTGAATGCAACGCTTCAAAAACATGGTAACATATGTGTTAGTCTCTATTCCAATATGCATACAGCTCAAAACCACTTTGTCTTATACACAGGCAAGGTAGAAAAATTGCTATTATTTCTTTTATAGTTTACAGGAAATACACACATACTAAAATGTAATCTTTAAAATGTATATTAGTATACTAGTATTAGCTAGTAATGTTTTGGCAGGCTTGAAAAAAATGATGATGAAGCTAGTGACTCAAATTGTTAATACTTCTGCCTTTTAAAGAAGTGATACTTATGGTATGGCAACGATTTGAAGCTTCGCAAATGTGGCATTCACAACCCAATCAGGGCACTCAGCTTCTATTTTCTGTTATGGCCAGCCTAGATATTAACTAAACAGCAAAACCAGCAAAACTTCTTATGAAAGAACTTTTTGTTCTGTTATGAAATTACAAGTTTCTTCTCCAAATTCAACACAAGAATACAATTCTGTACTTCAGCAGTGTGACCTTGAGTGTCATTGTGCGCTTCTGTGGCATTGAGAAAGTAACAAGCTGAGTAGGAACATATAAATTAGAAAAGACAATTTAAAATGTTCTAGATGCTGTAGGAAAAACTCTTATCAAGGTGAAAACCTGTTTGACATATAGCCTGTTTTGGTTTTACTAAAGAGGCCTTGGTTATGAGGACCTGAGTCATAAATTTTTCAATTATTTTCTTTTTTTGATTAAAGTTTTGTTGCTAGCTTCCACACACACCCACACCCACCCACCCCACCCCCCAGCTGGTAGGTACAGTTAAGGTTATTTTTGGTTATTTTTACAAAGCAAGATTTATATTAAACACTCTCAAACAAAGTAGCATAAAATTATACCATCCACATACGTGCATCTACACCTGTATCTGGTTTGGTTGGTTGGCTGTTTTTTTTAAAGTCTCAGCTTAATATTTGGGGATGTGCTGGACTTAGGGTTCCTATTCCTGGTAAAATCTGAATGTTGATTTTAAACAGTTTAAAACACACAGTTTAAATCCAGTTAAAAGAGACTGACATGATTTATATTGAGCAGACTCCCTTAGGATCTCCAGATAGTGCTGTTTTTCAGAGTCAAAGCTAAGACCTGAATCTCTCAGTTAAGAGACAATACCTCCACACATAGTGCATCTACAGTAGTGTCTTAGAACAGAATCGTGGGTTTGAAATTAATCTTCCAATTGTCCCCACTCACCATGCTTCAGTTGTACTAGGGAGCAATCTTAGTGTGCATGAACTAAATTTTTTAGGGATGAAACCAAGCCAGAAAACCTGCTCTATAATTGCTGCGACCTGCTGGCCATTGCTGGGCTGCTACACTCCTCCTTCCTCATCCATAAAATCAATAGCAATATCAACTCCTTCTGGAACTCAGGAGATCCAAAACAGTGCAGAAGATCCAGTACATCACACTGAGATCCAAAGAAATGAAACTTGTAAACTTGTGCTGTTATAAATCCAAAAGCTTCCCTGGAGGCAACAGTACTACCTTGTGGCTATATCAGGAGATTACAAACCTGATGAGGTGACCAGTGCCATGACAAATGTAAGAAGTTGAAGGCTGCACGAGGTTTTTGAACCTTCAGTGGACTGTGGAGGATGTTTTCAGTCTTTGCTGCTCTTACTTCCCAATACCAATATTCTATTGAGCTCTCCTTGCCTCCACCAAAATGCCTACTATGTCTAGCTGCTCTGCCTTGTTGCACAGGTCAAGGCCCAGAAGAGTTTCCTAGAGTATGCTGCTGAACACAGTATGAATGTAACCTACATGAGGAGTTGGATGGCCACCTGTTCAGAGCTCACTTTTCTCTGTTTTTCGCAGGACCTGAGGCAGCTTATGCCAATATTCCCACCACCCTGGAGTGAGAACTGTGTCCTTGAGAACCTACAGGCAGTGGGCAAGACAGCCATAAGCAGCAGACAGCTGCACTGTGTGCTTATAAATGTTCAAAGACTGTTAGGCTTGCTCCTCTCTCCTCTGCAGTCCTATGAGGAAGAGGTGGTAAATGGCAGCAATCCCTTGCCTTCATCCCATCCCTTTCCTCTCTGTTGCTGAGAGAAGCATCCTGTCCTGAAACACTATGCTGGAGCACATGCTTTGCTTGCCTCAGTTCTTAGACGCTAGGCAGGGCACAGTGGTCATCTGTAGTTGAGACTGAGAGGCAGGCTGGACACCTGTGTCCCAAAGAGTGCCGTCCTGCACTCAGGCAGCTGGGTGGATGCTCCACCTTGGCAGAACTCTCTGGTTGAGGATAAGCCAGGCTTGTGTTGCAGCATGGTATCTGGGCAGGGCAGCATGAGGCATACAGTGGATGTACTATTTCAGATAAGGCAGGCATTCAAATATTTTGAATGACACTGTGCAGAAAGAAAGTGCCAGCATCCCTTTTCAGTCTGAGGATCTTTGGAAACCTCCTGAAACATGTGAATTGGCCTTAGTTCATGCATCACCCTTGGTAACCCTTCTGGCTTGCCGCTCTGGGTCTGGAACCCATATGGGATGTGGGTGCTGCCCAGAGCACCCACAAAGGGTGTGGGAAATCAAAAAGAGCAAAGGCCTGGAAGATCATGTGCATGTTCCCTCCTCATACCATCTACAGAAATACGGCTCAGAGGATTGCTTCAAGGAGCTCACTGACAATAACCCTGATCATGGTGGACCTCTCCATCCCAAACTGATTAACTGATCAGAAGTTGCTAAGGGTAGGAGCTGTGTTACAAGGCTCTACATGACAATACACCACTCTCTTAAACAACGATATGGACTCTGGAAGTGTTGCCTGCCAATGGCAAAGCTGTTGTAGTAGCTCAACGGACAGCCTCAGTTGTGCACCCTGACATTCAATACATTCTGCATCTACTTCTTATTTTCCAGGATCCCCATACCAATGGGATGCTACCAGCCTGAGCTGAACCCCTGTGATGAGGGCAGCAGATCAACCACGGCAGAGCAGATACAGTGAAGAATCCAAGAAAGCCATTATTCCCCATCTTCCTACTCATCCTTCAAGAGACATCCACAACAGCCTGTGACAGACTGTAAAAGCGGCCCACCCAAAGTAAGTGCAATGGGTGCATGAGTGAGCTTGCTGTTCCCTTTTGTAGAGATCCTGACTGAAAGATCACTGTACATTAAGGAGTTAGCAATCCACATAACAGTTAACCGGAATAGACCCAGGCCTGTACTGTGCTGTGCCTATTTCTTGGCCACAGGGTAAGCTCAGCCAGAAAACTGTAACAGGAGTCTGAGGACAGCTCCCACTAGGTATCGACAACTGTACCACCTGTGTGTTCTTGCCTTTCCGTAAAAGAGCAACAGGAAGTTCTCATGTGAACATCCTATCAGTTTCACAGCAGAAATGATGAATAGACTTGTTTTCTTGTAAGAAAGTCCTGTAATAGCTTGAGTGTCCAAAATGGGGTAGTCCCTTCTACAGACAGCGTCTGTGTGCCATGCTGTACATGGCTTGGACACTTGTTTAATGCCACACAATTTTGAGTTCCCAAAATCTACAGGGATGTAGGATTACTTATACTATTCTGTCCTTTAAAGAGTTAGCTCTAATAAGTAGCATTAAGTGACACTTTAGAGAGTCTGGGTGCTGCTCTTACTGGGATAATAATGGACTTAGCTCCTCCTGGTGCAAAACAGCTCTCTACTGCACTTTTGTGTGGCTATGCTCAGATGCAGAAGAGGATTTACTCTGCAGGCACAGCAGTGTTACTTGTAAATGAGTAGAAGCCAGGTACAAGATCAGGAATAGAAAAGGGTTGATGGTGGTTGGGACCATCATCTGCAGGAGGTAGATGAAAAGTATGGTGCTTTCCAGAGTGGCCTGTTCTCCTCATCAAGGTTTGTCCTCATAAAGCTCTACCTGGTTTGAAAGATTTGAACATTGGGTTAAACTCCCCCAAATGCTAAAAGGGGAAATGTCACGTCCCCAGCGCTATCCATTTCAAATCACTCCTGTTGCACTTAACTTGCTGAAGTAGTTACACTTTCTCCATCATAGGCTTGTATTAATAAACACAATCAGTTCTAAACCTTTAAGCCATACAAAGTAAGATCAAAATAATGCTTGAAAAGCAAATACCTACAACCACTGAATAAAATGGTTCGCTTCAATCACCAATTGCTATTTTACTTCCACACGGTATAATGGAAATACTCCTGTAATCCTTTGTGCATTTTTAATACAGGCACTAAAAATATTACCTGCAGTTTTGGTAGAGGCGATGGTTTCCATCAGACCCTTTTAATTAAGATGACAAAGCTAGTTTGAATGCAGGAATCTATAAAACTGCAGAATTTCTCCCTAGTGAGTTGCAAATTCCTTTGAAATGTCCTGAGTAGATGCCTCGTAGCAGGCATTTTAATGACTGAGAGTGAAGGACAGCTTACTTCTATATGATAATACTTCATTATAGACTGGACCTCAAATATATGGTGGACGTCACCTTACACAACACTGATTATAAAGCATAAATTAAAAAAAAAAAGAAAGAACAGTGTTTTACAGGCTATTTGCACATGCATTATGCATTTTATTTTTCTGATAATCTTACCAATATCTAACTGCTTTGCTTTTTTTACTGTAAAAGATACATTCCCTGAGACACAGAGAAGAGGTTCATGAAAGGAACAAACTGCAAAGGCAAGAAATAAGCTGCCCAGGGAGGTGGTGGAGTCACTGTCCCTGGGGGTGTTCAGAAAACAGGTTGATGAGGCACTTGAGGCCATGGTCTAACGGTTTAATGGTTAGGAATATGATGGGATAAAGGTTGGACTTGATGACGTTGGAGGTCCCTTCCAACCAAAATTATTCTATGATTCTGTGATTCTAAATAAAACATGTATTTTCCCACCTTGTATACAAAGCATGTTATCAAAACTAATTTGCTACCAGGAGAATGATGGAATTTTCATCACACACCTGAAATCCAAGGGCCAAACAAGAAGTGAAGTGTATTTCCCAGCATACTTGTAATGACTAAGAGGACAGCAGAATTGTTTCTCCTTTACTACTAAAAAACCCAACAAAACCCACACCAAAAAATTTGCTTTATAATTCTCAAGATTTTTTTACCAGAAGAAAGAATGCTTATGGTTATCCTTATTCCATATGCTCCTGATTGATATGTAAGGAACTAGGGTTAAAGCTTTTACATGATACTGTTTGACAATAAATACAAATTATATGAGAACTTAACAAAAGAAGTCAAAATCAATTGAGAGTTAAAGGGCAGAACCCTGACTGTGTAGGGGCTGAAAGGATGACTCTAGGGATGTGGGTGGAGGCCTGGAGAGTTGACTAAACTTTACATATGTATAAAAGGAATATGAGAGAAAGGTTTTAGAGGAAGGAAGAAAGACAGCTGAAGAAACACAGGGCAACAGCAAGACAGGTTTTACTCCACACACTCATGCTGCACAGCCAGTATCTTAGTCAAGAACAGGAAGACTATTGCATTTGTGGGAAAACATGGCAGTTTATATAGGGCTTTGTCTGTGCAAAAATGGTCCTGAGAAAAAAAAGTGGCACATGCTGCCTTTTCAGCACATTTATGGACACCAAGACACCCTAGATATCATGAGACACTTGAGGAATGTGAACAGTAGCAATGCCTGGTTGCTGGATGCGAAAACAGTCAGTTCTATGTTTTGTTGTATGATCTCCTCATATTGCTGACACCATCACCAGCCATCTCTCTCTAAATCCTATTTTCTTACCTATATGCCTGTATAAAGTGCCCTACTCTGACTAAAAATGCTGGATCATTTTTCCTCTTTTCCTCACATCCTCTGAAGAGTCAGTCTACTACCTCAGTAAAATAAATGTAAGGATATGGGCCTTGGTATAAAAACCTAAAAATTTAGATATTTAAGAAGAGCTCTCAAAAGTGCAATGACTGTGTGACACTGGACCACTAGCAAGAGCAACACTTGGTTACTTGGACAGATATTTTAAACTTGTGAGTTGAAATTTTACTCTCCAAGACTTGTTCTGTTCGAAACACTGGAGTTTGCTGGGTCACATGAAAGAAAGGCACTTCCTAAGGAGGAATTAATAAGGACTTGAACCTTCCTCATCCCATTGCAGAATATGAGTAATTTAGGAGAACTCTAAATGTACCTTGTAAACTGAAGTGCCTCCGACGATCCAGACCATGTCTACTTTACTTTTTAACTCTGGTGAATCCAAAAGAGCTAAAGCATCATCAAGACTTTTGGAAAGATAATGAGCTCCTTTTGGGGTTTCCCTAGAAAAAGCAAAGTTTTATTACTAAATAATTAAATAATTAAAGAACTATTCATACTGATAATCAACACAATCTAGTCATACAATGTGTTTTGCTGAATTCATGAATGACTAAATGCCAGCTATTGCTAAACTATGTTAGAATCCTCATCCAACTGAAGGATTGTTTAATAAATCACAGTTTAATCATAACTGTGACTTAAGAGGCATTATAAATTACAGGTCTGAAATTTTATATCATGTTTTTTAAAAAGCTTAACTGAGAAATCAAGACATCTGTAAAATTAAATATAGATTTCTCCTTGAATTCTGGAACATTCTTATTTCATTCAATAAAACTAGTCAAAAAGCCCATACCTCACAGCCCCCATATTCAGCCCCAAATCCACCAACACCCTCCAAAGCAATGAACCATTTTAAGTGGACATTTTTCTTAAAAAATATTTGGATGACTGTGGGTGATGCATTCAAGAAGACAGCTCTGAAAAAGGACAGTCCTTTTTTCCTTAAATTCTAATAAAAATAAACTTTAAAAAAGGGAGTAAAAGCCACCAACCTAACCAGAAACTAGAGAAATACAGCTAAATACATGAGTCAGAAAGACTACTGACAATTGTCAGATGGTTTGTGTGTAGAGCTACAACTAGTATTTATTATGCAAAGTAATGACAATTATGTTGTCAATTAATTAAAAAATAAAAGAAATACAAATAATAATTTTAAAAGTAAAGGTAAAGCAGTGGTATCACTCAGAACCAATAGCAGAGATGCTTCCTAACCAGATACCAAAAATGTTAAATTTAGAAATACTTTAGGTTGTATTGCCACACATATTTTTAGGTGCAGACTTGTTATTTGTTTTACAGGCCTATTATTCATCATACATACTTGAGCTCCCTGCTGAGCACTATATTAATTCTGTCTTTTAGAGGACGATTCTTCTCAGGAATGGAGAACCAGGTTTTTTTACCCATTATCAGTGCATTCTGTTTGCCTGAGTAAGAGAGAAAACATTTATTTAAAGTGTGTTTTTGCTCTGTCCCAATTTGCTTTGCTTTGTTTTTCCAGTGACACCTGCTGGACTTTCCCTCCCCCTTCCAAACTCCATTTTGGCAGTTAACAAAAGTACAACTTTAGGCCCCAATTCTCAAATTAGCCACACGCATAGAAGAACACGTTGGTGGCCTCAAAGCCTTGGCAGGCAGTTGACACCAAAGTAGTCTCATGCATACCTATAAATTTATAATTGAAAGAAAATCAAAAAGGCATGTCACTGCCCATTGCATGCATTACAAAGACATTGGCTATGCTACAGTTATGGGGCCAAGTTAATCTTTGTGTGTGAGATCAACTCACACCCTCCAAAGAGTTTTTTCACTGTGAAAAAACATCATTGTTCTTTTTATAAATCCAAGCAGCATACAGTGTACGACTTTGTGTTTGCATGTTCCATCATTCCAGTTATATGACCAGGAAAAATTGCCAGCTTTGAGTGCTATTAAAAAAAAAAAAAAAAAAAAAAAAAGGCCAGGTAAAAGTATAAATTTTACGAGAAGAACTAGCCAAATTAAATCCAAAGCAGAAGTGCAACAGGTGTTCAACCACATCCTATAATTCACCTAAGTGATACTGTAAGTATCATTTCTGACCAAACCCAAACATTCACAACTCTATTATCTCTTACATATGCCCTGCTAAAAAGAGGGTTTCTCTCTATGTACAAATGGAGTTGTCAGAGAAATAAACACAGACATTGAGACTCACAGAAAGCAGCAGGAAGTTTTTTTAACAGTACTACACAGCAGGAGGGATTTCAGAGAAAATAAAATAGTATTTGTTCACAGGTATCCACCCTGCTTCTTGATTTGAGAGGCTGGATCTATTAGATCACATCAGAGAAGCGATGCTCCAGTTGTTTCTTAGCAGTATCTGAAGACCTTTCTCCTGCAGATAAGCCTCATGAGCCAATTTCCAAAGGATATACTGCAGTGCCATTTTACGTATGTTAACACAGGCCACTGGCACCACTGCTGAAGGAAAGGCACAAGTTCTGAAAAATAAATGTATTTTCTTACCATTCACACTGGGATATCTATGAGGTCATAACAAAGAATTGCCTAAACCAATAGCTAATTTATAGCACTGGCGAGTGCAGATATGCAAGCACAGCAAAAGCAGTATCAGGTGATGCTTTTCCATTGCATTCTTCCCACTTTCAAAAATCAGTGACTCTGACTTCTTTGAGCCAATGGTGATATTGCTGCTGTGAAGATTTATGGCAGCATAATGCATTAAGAGGTGTGGTTATGAAGTAACATAACTGCCTAGCATCTAAAGTCATAGCTTATCAAAAGATTTACAGGCAGGATGGAGCAAAATTTTTCTTTTTCATGATATTTAAAACATCTTTTTTTGATTACGGGTTATTTGTATCAGGTAAGATGCAAATTGCAGACATATAAAAAGACATATTTGTTTCTGTCCTTTTTGTATGTAAGGTTGCAATGGGCTGAATCAGGTCTCCAAAACATAAGTAAAATCCTTCACTTAAGACTGTTGTAAAATGAGATTAAACATTCCTTGTGAAATATGGAACAGATCTTCAAATCAGAATATGGAATAGGTCACACAATCAAAACAAGGGCGCATGTTAGACTGCCCAGACGTTTTAGCAAACAAGTGAGTTTTGCTAGAGATCAGTTTTAACAGGATCATGAAAAAAAGAACCACAGGAAAGAGAGTGACCACACTGAAAAACAGAGAAGCAGCAGAAATGTGAGGAAAAACCTGTTGTCTCTCATGGTTTTGATTCCACCAGATGCAGTGAGCCAGCTGCATGGCTCAGGGAGGTCCTATTCCTCCTCTCCCAATGCCTCCTTCCTGCTCCTACCACACACCTTGTGCTGGCAGTCGCTGCAGACACCCAGTAGCCTAGTCTGCTTGCTTAGAGAGTTAAAACATCTTAAGAGAACGTCAAACTAGCACTAAACTCAGTGTGAAAGAGGAATGGGGGCAATGTGGCAAAACCTGTCTCTTCTGGCAGTGATAAGTAACCAGTCAGAACAAATGAGCTTGTTTCATCTTTTGCATTCCTATCCCTGCTTGTTTGCATAGATTTTCACAATTTTTTTCACCCTGCAATAACTAGTATTATCTCACCAAATCAGTATTCTGTAACATTACTTTGCTGCTAAGGATTCACTGGGACTGAACATTATTTCTCCATATTACCAGTATATTTGGGTATTACTGTGTACAGATACACTGCGTATGGCTGCAGCATTGCTGCTGCGCATTAGCACCATGTGTTCTGGTGTATTGTGATGGCTCAGCACTCTGAAAAACAAGCAAAAATGACTGTCACGAGGGTCAGAGGGGGTGGAACAAATGGCCAAGGCTGAGCTACAGCAAACAAGTTAGATAAGCTAATACAGCCTGAAAAAAACTCTCTGCTAATTAATCAGCATATAAAAACCTTTCCCTTTTTAATTTGTTCAGGGTTAGAGTTGTGGGTAAAGACAGGTAGGTGAAGCTTTCTGCTCTGTCAGGGAAACAGGAGTTTGAAATTCTTTTAATTTGCAGATCACCTGCATCCCGGAAGCATCCGATTCACCTCTAGTTTCTTTATGTAACTGAGACAATCTGCAGATGACATATTTACAATAGGGTAAAATACTTGTGAGGCTTGAGAGGAGGGTGAAGGGCAGGCTATTTGCAGAAGCAGGACCTTTAAGTCAGGGAAAAGTAAAATTACCAGACTTTTCTGTGACTGATACCACACAAACTGATTTTAATAAGCAGAGGCATGCCTCAGCAACAAGTACCTTCCACGTGGGATGTGCTCGTCATTCTCTGGAAGTACTTATACTCATTCCTGGCAGGAAAACAAGAGAAGCATTACAATGTGGCGTAGGAATAAGTTAACATTTCCCTAATTTGAACAAAAATATAACGCAAGTGCCGCCGGTGCCCAGGGAGGGGAGGCTGGACGGGGCCTGGCCTGAAGGGAGATCGTTGGCCCCGGCTCTGTTTACATGAGAGACAACCCACGGCCGGGAGCCTGCCCACAGGCCTCCTCCAATCCCTCGGGGCTCCCCGGCACGGCCGCAGGGCCCGGCAGCCATTGCCCCGTCCGCGGTCCCGCCAAACACCGCCGCGGCCACTTTCCCGCTCTGTTGAGCATCGCCCTCCCCGACTACAACTCCCAACGTGCACCGCGGCGCGCTCCCGGCCGGCGGGCGCTGCAGGGCCGCGCGTTGCGCGCTGGGAGGTGTAGTTCGCCGGCGCCCGCCGCCCCGGCGGGAAGAACACGACCAGCTTCGCGGTACCTCAACGGCGGCCAGGGCAGGCTGCCGTCCTTCCCGATGCCCATGTTCTGGCACACAGCCACGATGGAGTTGAGCGAGCGCACCATGACGCCCGCCGCCGCCTCCCGCCGTACCAGACTTCAGAGGGAGCGAGAGCGCAGCGGCAGGGATCTCCCGGCGGCGCCGGGCTGAGGCGGGACGCTGGAGGGAGCGCAGCGCACACGCGGCCCGACGCGCTTCCCCCGCGGCCCCGCCCCACATCCTCCGTCGCTTCCGGCGCGAGCGGTGGTGCCGGCGATCGCAGCCTGGCCTGGGGTGCGCCATCGCCATGCCGCGGGGGCAGCGGCGGGAACGTGGCGGCGGGGATCAGCAGCTGGTGCTGAGCAGGTTCTTCGGAGCGGCGGGGAGCCACAGGGAGCAGGGCGCCGCCCGGCACACGGTGGGCCCGAGGCGGCAGCGGTGGGGGCTCAGGGCGCCTGAAGGGTGCGGGCCGGGCTGCAGCGGTCCTGCGGCGGGAGCCTTCGGGGGGCGGCTGAGGACCCTCGGGCCTGTCCGGTTACCCCGTGCCCTGCAGCCGCGCCGCCGACAGGCAGGGCCTTCCAGTTACCAACGCTGGCTGTAGCATCCTTGCCTTGTGTAACAGCGGTAGCAGTACTTCAGTCTTTCAGGAGCGGCCAGGATGTGCTTGTCTTGTCGGAGCTGAAGCTTGCCGTGGTAGGGTGAGCTTGACAAAGCCACCGTGCTGGGTTGTGTCCCAGAGGCTTTGCTGCCTTGCAGTAGTGTCGGATGTTGTGACACAGGCTCTGCTGTGGGTCGAGCTCAGGTGGCTCCTGGTCTGCTGTTCCTTGCAAGGCCAAGACAGCCTGCAGGGTTCCAGCAGACTCTCCTGTGTTGCCACTGGGAATAAAATAGACGTCTCTCAGCAGCTGGATTTCATTCAGAGTTTATATTTTCCTGTCTCCCTGTAGTTGATGTTTCTAGCCATTTTTGGCTCTGGAATGGTGTATGTTTTTTTTCACCTGTGTCTCAAGTCAACCTGTTTTGTTATCTTTGGTCCAAATGTGTTTTCAAGGGTGTGATTACCACTTTCTGTCCATGCAGAAAAATGACTTCCTTATTAGTGTCAATCTGGTGATATGTAATAATAGACTTGAAAGGGAAACTCTGCCACTCATGTGGGCTTTGCGTATGGGTACGTTATGTAGAGGTTATGGGCTTGGTTGCTGAGGGTGGTGTTCCTGCTTAATTATAAGGAGACTGAAATTCCCCAATAATACACTTAAACCATCTGGGATTACCATGTGAAGTGTGGATGCAAGATGCTAAAAGCATCTCTTGTGTGTTTATCTGCTAAGTGTAATGCTTATCTGTTTATACATTGTTGCAGTTGCAAATTACTTCTTTACTTCGGTCATACTTCTTGCATTCTGTCAGACAGTACATCAACAATGAAGCAACATAAATTGGTGAATTTTCTGTTTGTAAAGTGTTCAAAATACATGTCTCAGAAGCCATCTAAGGAGGGGTAGTCAAAAGTACTGGTTCTATACAAACCCAGGATGATGCTAGGGAGGTGTTTGCAGGTATTTTAGGAAAATCTTTTAAGTGTGGATTAACACTTCCAGGATGGTGTGAAGAAGATACTCTTCCATCATCAGATGTAGGCCTTCAGAGGCAAATACCCAGTATCTGGCAAGAAGAGAGCTCTGGACAGCAGAAAAGCTCTGATTCAGTCAGAGGGTGGTAGCATGTGGTATGATGGGAAAGCCTGTTAAGTGCTGGTTTGATTCTCTGCCATAGAAGTAACTGCAAGCTGCCTTTTGAAGCCATAGAAGCTGCAGGTGTTTCTTTTCTAGCACAACAACCAACTTGTTCACAGGATGCACTGTTTCTCTTTCTCATGTAGCCTTTCATGTTGGAAGAACTGTTTTATAAACAAAAAATGGAGATAGTTAGAATGATTAGAGATTTCATATGTTGTAAATTAGTTTTGCATTTTGCATTGTCTCTTTGTGAAATCCTTTAAAATCCTTGGGTGCATTATTGTCTTTCATAAAAGAGGATGGCAAAGAGAAAAAGTAACTGAACTACTTTGTTTAATTTGTGTTTCAGGCTTCTGAATTTGGGACGAAAAAGAGAACATCAACTGAAAGCAATGAACCCTGTGAAAAGAAGACCAAGGCACAACAAATTACTCTAGAAGACATCAGTTACCCACTGAAGACTCAGGATAAAAGTGAGTTGACTGTAAACAAACCTTCAAAGATTTATACCCAGTAGCTTTATAATAGATTTATACCCCAAAGCTTTTCACTGTCAAATGTAAAAAAAAAAAAATTGTCAGTGGATACAGGAAGAGATACAGGAAGTAATTCTTGAGTGTAAGATACATCTCTGAAGAACCATTACGAGCATACTAGCTATACTGTTAAAGCATCTTTCTGTGGCTCAGGAGCTAGGTATTTCAGCCTTGCTGCAGAATTACTCTGCAAATCCCTTTCAGCCAACTCAGTTTTAACAGGTTGTTCGGTCAGTGAGGTCTAGATGCCCAAGCAGAAATTCTGCAGCTTCTCTTTCTGCGATGATTTAACAGTCTGTCTTTTAGACTCAGGCGGAAGCATGACTGACACCTGACAGCTCTGTGGAGTCTGGCCTGTGATTGGGATACCTAAAGGCTACCTCAAAGTAAATAGTTCTAATGCACTGCTCTTAACTGTGAAATGACAGCCACTCAATTACATTCAAAATGCCTGTGCTGCATCTGACATTGAACCAAGAATTCAACAAATTAGTGATGCTAGTAGCAAAATAAATCAGTGAATATAAAGTTCATTACACTTACACTTCATTGAAAAGAATTAACCTCTCTATTTTTTTTTAAAGAGGGAATTATATTCAGTTTTGTGGGTATGATGGTTTGAAGTATCATTAAGACACCATCAACTAGCAATACAGTCTGCTTAATAACTGTACTGAAAAAATACTGGTCATCTTCCAGTACCCTGGGCTAATTTTGTGTCTCTGCAGTTATCAGTCCAGAAAATAATTGTGCTTCTTTTCCCATGTATGAACGACCATACAAGTGAGGAGTACTGATTTCCCAGGGAAGTTAACTAAGTTAACATGCACAGTTGTCTCAGGTTGGCAGAAATACTGCAGTGGGAAAGGAGAAGGAATGTGGAGGAGAGACAGAGCAAAATGATTGCATTCTCTTCTTACTGATGCCATTCTAACAGATGTTCTGTTTTAGAAAATAAGGTGCTAATATGTTTTTGTTGTGTATTTTTACTGAAGAAGAACCTCAGAAACGTGAAAAGCCTGGTATATGTCTGCAAACTCTAGAGAGACTGAGAGAATTCTCCAGTGATTCAGACCAGCAGTGTAACAGAGTTCGGGAGGATGGTTTTCGGCAGAAAGAATCTCTGAGTTTGGAAACATGTCCCAGTATTATTGGGAGAAGTTCAGAACTGAAAAACCCTCTTCAGTCTGGGGACACTAGCCCAAAGGTTTCTCAGAAGGTATGTTGAGCTTTGGTCCAGTGCTCTGTAGATTACTTTTTATGCCTTAAAAATACAAGCTTCGGCACAAGATTACTTTGGTTTTTGTATTCTGTCATGAAATAGCGCAGCAGTACCTGGCAGACCAGTTGTTGTGTATGGATGTTTTCCTGGAACTCTTAGCATAGTGAGCAGAATGCCTCTTATAGTTCTTCAGTGATATAATTGAAAAAAGCAGTAAAGAGAGAGCAGAAATGCTGGCAGTGTATCTTGGGATTGTGGATGAACCTATGATATTGTAATAACAGATGTTCAGTGTGGCCCTTTGCTCAGCTTTCTTTCAGTTCTATCAGTTTTGATATAGGCTGTAAAATTTCTAACAGGCTTTATTTGAAAAAAATATGATTTAAAATTATTACTCACATGTAGCTTAATCCATTTGCTAGTAAATCTGCTACTAGAGGTATCACTGCTATTTTTTTCATCTGCAGAAGACATGGGTAGCTCCCATGAAAAATTGTCATTATGATACCTATGATACAAGTTGATAAGAGTATAGTACAACCTTGCTTGTCCTTTTATTATGGGGCTAATTAACATTAATTAATTGATTGGTTTTTGGGCTCACCTTGCTCAGTTTGAATTATTCAGGTCCTAAGAGCCATCTATTGGTTTACTGTGGTGTTGCGTTGAGACTCAGATACTCTTCAACAAAGTTTTACATCTGTTTTTGAAGGAAGGAGATTGTATGAAAGGCTGCATAGTTGATTTGACCTTCCATGTTTGAAAGTCATGACCTTAAATTGCGGTATCTGGGTTGTGTGAATGTAGGATTAAAATATGGGTAGTGAAGCAAACAGTTAGTGGCAAGAGATTTCTGTTGTGCTAAGGGACTGAGATTATGTAGGTGTTGGTCAGTTGGAGAACACAGAAAATTTATTCCTTCTCCCGCTTTTCAAACCCTTATCTGTCTGGAGTTTCTTAATTTCTGACCCTTTGTCTGTCCAATTAGATTGACACCGTGTGCTGCCCCTGCTAGTTTGATCTACAAATCTTACTTTACTGTGTCTCACAGATGTTTGAGAACCATTTCTAGATGCTGAAACTATAAAATGTTTGTGTTTTACACACCAAAGTATGTGAAGCATGTATGGGGAGTATTTCTTTTTATCTTAGTGATTTGTTCTCCTGTAACAGTGGAGGCAGCATGTGCCTGGCATAGGTTGTCAGTTAAAAATGTATGTGCTACAGTAACTGCAGAAGAAGTGTGTGTTTGGTGAGCAAAGGCAATTGCAACTCTTCCTCCACTAAGCTGTGAGCCTAAGGTGGTTGTTTCTGCAGAATTCAGGCTTTTCTTTCTCTTTGAACAGGTGTGTTTGTTAATTTTCCATGTATCAGCTGGTGCAGTGTTTCTGCCTTCCTGTTCCAAAGTTGGTTTCCAATGCGCTAACACTGGTGTGCTTCTTATAGCAGTATTGCCACTGCATATTCATATACTTAGATGCTCGTTGCCAAACAGCACTTGGGTCCAGTGGATCACAGATGGTCTGTGAGATTGACAACTGTTAACTCTCCCTTCTAGGTCACAAGAAAGATTAGCTTTAAACATGTGCAGAGAGACTCTGCGAGCAAGATGTGTGTAAAGTTAAAGAACAATTATTTCTTTAGTATACTCAGTAGATAGTGAGGACTCACTTAAAGTGTTACTGTCATCTTTCTCTGTAAGACCCCTACATGGTCTGTGCTGACTAGACAGTCAGGTTGGGAAGGGCTGGCCTGCCTGCTTTGGAATGATTCAGGTTTGAGTCTTGCTTTCTTTTTCACTTAGAAACTTTTTATGTGAGTAATTTTCTTCTAAATTCGGTGAGTTGTGAACTTACTACCATCTCAACAATTCAGCTTCCTTGTGTATTTTTACTTTTTACTTTCTTTCATGACTTTATTTCACATGCTTTGTCACAACAATTTTCTCTGTAAAATGAGACAAGGTCATACTGCTGGGCAGGCACAGACCTTGGGATCGAAGACCACTGATTCCTTGGGCTGAGGATTTTTCAGTAGAGACTTGTAAGCTCCTGGGGCTATCTGAGTTCTAGTCATGGTACAGTTTAGTGGTGGGTGATGTTGCCTGCTTGTCAAATGGGCCATCCCTTGATTGTGTGCAATTCTGGGAATTTTGCAATTCACAGTTAACAATACAGCTAAGTGCTCTTCCCTCCCACCCATTGGTTTCTGGGTGCATTCTTTGTACATTTCCATGACGCAAAGCATATGATTTTTACTATCTCCATGTTTCTTCTGAGTTACTGTTGCTTCTAAACAGTCTATTGACTTTGTTCCTTGTAATCAAGATGGAATGGTTGTTAGAAATTGAAGTTTACGAGGTTTATTTGCAGATACAGAACATCACAGCACAACCTGAGCAGTTGTGTTTTGTACAGCTGTAGGCTTTAAAAACTTGTGGAGGGTGTTTTTGTATTTTTTTTTTAAACCAGTTTTGTCAGTACTTGGTATTATAATACAAGTGAGGAGGAACTTTCCTGTAAGTACACCTTACCAGTGTTGTTCAGTGCACTTCTAAAACACTGAATCCATCACCCTGCTTACAATACAGAACAATACAAAGTTGTAGAGCTGAAGTTGCTTGGCTAGCATAGACATCATGTCATTGTAAATGATAACCTGCAGAGAGAGTGGTCTCAAAGCCTTGTCTGTTAAGGGTTTTAGAAACTATAATATAGATTTTCTGTGTTTAAGAACAAATTATTTTGGGAGTTTTGCCGAGCTTATGTAGGAAGGGCAGACTGGAGAAGAAATATGGTTTTGGTGCTTGAGACAGTGAAATGAGACTTGTATTGAATTTGTTTATTTCTTAATTTACTGTGGACTACTGAAACATCATTAATCGATCTGCGCTGCAGTTTCTTATCTGCAAATTGGAGTGGTAATTCGTCCTTATTTTTCTATCTGGCCAGTTTAGACTGTCTAGTCTTTGCAGCCTGCATGTGTCTCCATCTTTGTTTTGAGAGCTCATGGTACAACAGGGAGCTGATTTCAGCTGGGATGTCTAAGGACTGCTGTAAAGCAAGTTGACTAATTCATGCAAAATCTTTGACTCTCATGACTTTTTAAAATGTCTTTTAATTCCAAATAAACTTTATTCTGTATATCCTACTTTAATAGTTTTGCTGCAGTTCTTGGGGCTATTTAGTGCCAGGACAGTCTTTAGCAATACGGTCAATGTGAGTCAACGTCTGCACGGGCGATTTATTTGATGATTCTTAACTATACTTCTCCATCTTTCGTTTACAGAAGGAGTTACGCTGTGATCTTAGTCAGTTTTCCGCGTCTCTCAAGTCTGATGAAAATGCTCAAAATGCTTCAGATATGAATCTTAATAAGAGAACTAAAAGCATTTACACTCCACTAGAACTTCAATACATAGAAATGAAGAAACACTATAAAGATGCTATTTTATGCGTGGAATGTGGATATAAATATCGCTTCTTTGGAGAAGATGCAGAGGTAATTTTTGCCAGGATTAAGGAGAGATACTTGCATTATGTTAGGGTCTTACTAGGTCTATGGCCACTTCCAGAAGGAAGGTTTTTGGGGAGCATGAATTTCCTGGGTTTTTTTTATACTTGAAATCAAGATGAAAATCTCTTCATGCTTAATTTGAAGACTATCCATTATGCATGCACTTTTTACCAAAATAGGGTTAATTATTTTGTAATCATAGGGTAGTGCATGCTATCCTGAATATTGACAGCTCAAGATGAGATCCTAGAATAATTACTTGTCAAAGTTAAAACTGAAACTTTCAGAGGTTAATTATCATGGCCCAGAACTCTACGAGGAGCATTTCAGTTTGGAAGGCAGTGAAGCAAGTGGTGTAAAAGTAGATGAATATAGCCAGTGTAGCCTGGGTGCAGAGAGCATCTTGTATTGTGTAATTTGTCTAGTTGTTTGCTGGTGCGCTCACAGTCCAGAAGTAGAAATATACTATCCAGGTACACAATTCACTGTTTGACTGCAGTTGCTCTTTAAGACCACTTTCCCTAGTCAGTGAACACCTGCCTTTTTGCCAAGGGGCAAAAAACCAAATGCAAATCATATATCATAATGTCACATTTCAACAAATGTTGTTACTCTTTTTCCATGAAGTATTTAGTTTTCACTGCTGTTTGATACTGATTTTTCAGTATTTTAATCATTTAGCTAGCTTAATACCATCTTTATAACCACGGTTAAAATGACTCCATTCTTTCTGCATTTTCAGTGTTGTGAAAATTATTTGACCCTTTGTTGCGCTGTGTTGCAGAATCTTTGTGTGCTGTGTAGGTGATTTACCTCATGGTGGTAGAGATCAAGGTGCAGCATAATAATCTGACATGTGAAGTCTGTGATACTGAAGCCTTTGTTAGTGACAAGACACTGGGACAGGAAGGTGGAAGGGCCCAGCTCTCTGGGGCTTTTCCTGTCATGTTTTCCCTGGCACGGAACTTCTAATTTAGTTATGCATCGGTGTTGTCATAGAGATGAGCTCCTGTATTGCATTTTGAACTATCGACTAACTCTTCTTCTTCTTCTTGTACTTTACAGATTGCAGCTAAACAACTAAACATTTATTGTCATCAGGATCATAACTTTATGACTGCCAGTATACCGAGTCACAGACTGTTTGTACATGTGCGGCGACTCGTAGCAAAAGGATATAAGGTTATCCCTGGCTTTTATTAAATGGTATTAAGTATAGAATAGCACTGAAATAACTTCCACTTATTGTACTAGAGTCTTATTTCAACTGAGAAGCTCATTATCATCTATTTTTGCAATTAAAATGGCTAACTTTCCTCTGTATAAGTAGTCTATTCTGGTGAGTGTCATGAAGTTTAAGTAGATTCAACCTTCCTCTGTTTTACAGAAAAGTGCCTTCATGTTTTCTAGAACCATTCTTTCTCTCATTTTTTAGCAAGCCTTTACATCTGATAATTTTATATATCCACGCTGTCTTTTATTCTTCCTCATATCATTTTTTTTTTCTTATCCCAGCCTGTGTGTTTTTTTTCTGTTTTCCTTCCTATTGTTGGTCCCTGTAATTATTTGGCTTTCTGTTGGTACCTTTTTTTTTTTTTTCTGCTTATGAGAAAAGGACTTGTTGAATTTAAATTGATTACAGCAACTATTCTCTGGCAAGTGGTGAACTCTACCTAAATTGTTTCAAAATAGGACAAGAAGCACAGGGGTAGAAGTTGAGAGGGCAGTTAAAAGTGTATAGAGTGTAAGGAAAAGCAGTGTCTTATAGTCTCATTAGTAGGATTGGTGCTAGCCTCTGCCCTTCCTGCTCTCAGTTTTAATGATACACTTGCTGTTTGCACATCTTAAGAGATCACCAAATTTATAAAATAATAATAAAAGAATTGATTATCAAAGAGCTAACTTTGTTTCTTGTCTATGTCACTGTAGGTTGGAGTAATAAAACAAATGGAAACTGCAGCACTGAAGGCTGCTGGAGGAAATAAAAGCTCTCTCTTCAGCCGGAAACTGACTGCTCTTTACACAAAGTCTACGCTTATTGGAGAAGATATCCTTTTCAAAGAAATTTGGCTTCAGACTCTAATCTTTGGTGTATGAGAGGCCATAATTCTACTATTATCACCTAGATGGAACATCAGTAGCTAGTGGCTGACATATGAGTGGCAGCAGGAAGTAGAGTTCCTTTAATTTTATGTTGTGGTTAGACATTGTGCTGCCTTTATAAGGAGTTTAATCTCTTCAGGGCTTTAGGTTTGTTGTGAAACAGCAGAGCTTGTGTTTACTGTAATTGCCTTCTTAAGTGAGAGAGTGGACTTCCCAAGTCTAAAGTGTTCTGCAGGTCTTGTCTTCAACTATGTGTTTCACCAGACTGAGAATGCATGGCATGAGTGATTCAGGAGGGTGTGAAGGAAGAATTGACTGGTGTCAACACTTTCTTTAAGTGACAAAAAGGTTTCAAAATCAGTGGACTTTTAAAAATCTATATAGGTAATTAACTCAACTGTTGTAAAAAGAAAATGCAAAAATAAGACAGAAACAGCTTTTGAACAGTGAAAGTATTTTCTTAATTAACCCTTCTAGCTTTTGTTTTCCTATCTCCTGCCTTATCTACCTCATGTATTTTTTTCTTTAATTTCTCAAACTAGTATTTACTAGATACTGAGAGCTAAAAAGATTGTTAGATTAATGCCTGTGAGGTTGTACTTAAGGAGTAGATCAGGGAGGCTGATAACACAGTCCTGAGATTTTTGTGGGAATACTTCTAATGTACTTGTAGACTCTCCTATAATGGTTGGCAAAGTCAATGAAAGCAAGCTCAGCAGTGTGACCCAACCTGATGCATAGAATCACCATGGTTGGAAAGGACCTCCAGGATTGTTAAGTCCAACCTTTATCCCATCATCTCCCTAACCACTAGACCATTAGACCATGGCCTCAAGTGCTTCATCCACTTGTTTTTTGAACACCTCCAGGGATGGCGATTTCACCACCTCCCTGGGCAGCCTGTTCCAGTGCCTAACCACCCTCTCAGGAAAGAACTTCTTCCCAATATCCAATCTAAACTTCCCCTGACGTAACTTGAGGCCATTTCCTCTTGTCCTATCATTAGTAATTTGGGAGAAGAGACCAACACCAGCCTCACTACAACCTCCTTTTAGGTAGCTGTAGAGAGCAATGAGGTCTCCTCTCAGTCTCCTCTTCTCCAGACTAAACAACCCCAGTTCCTTCAGCCAGTCTCCATAAGGCCTGTTTTCCAGACCTCTCACCAGCCTCGTTGCCCTTCTCTGGACTTGCTCCAGCACCTCAATGTCCTTCTTATACTGTGGTGCCCAGCACTGGACACAGTACTCAAGGTGTGGTCTCACGAGTGCCGAGTACAGGGGCACGATCACCTCCCTGCTCCTGCTGGTCACACCGTTTCTGATACAGGCCAGGATGCCATTGGCCTTCTTGGCCACCTGGGCACACTGCTGGCTCATGTTCATTCGGCTGTCAACCAGCACCCCCAGGTCCTTTTCCGCCGGACAGCTTTCCAGCCACTCTTCCCCAAGCCTGTAGCGTTGCATGGGGTTGTTGTGGCCGAAGTGCATGACCCGACATAGATACACAGCAAGTTTTCAGTGCAACTAACCTAATGCTTCTGCTAAGGGGTAGACTTTTGCTTAACTTGGGGTATTGCCTACTTTTCACTTGCTGCGTACGTGATACATTTAGGGGTTTTTTTAGGTGCATGTGATTTGTGGATAGGAAATCAAAATGACAAGATGGAGCAGCCCATGTGTAGAATCAGCTGCTGGTTTGACTTTTGACATAGCTGCTCTTGCTTGAATGGGGAGACCCACAGACATAGTCAAAGATGGCCTTTGCATGAGCTGATGAAATCTGTGCACCATGTAACTACTTGTGAAGACAACCACTGACTTCAGTCTTCATGCTCACAGTCATCTGAAGTTCATTAAAATCGTAGTAGGAGTCAAACTAGTGAAAGTCAAATAGACCTTTAGTCTAGAAGGCTGAACACAAAATCTAGTTGAGAAGGACTTAGATCTAGAAGGGCCTATGAATAATCCACCAAAATCTGTGTACTACGTGCGTTTTTTTTTTTAACATTTGGTACATGTGAATCCTTTGCTGAAGCTAGATGATTCTATAGATGTTGAAGTAACAGGAGATGTCCCTGATAACTACCTCCTCTGTATCTGTGAAAATGGAGAAAACTTAAAAGACAGGAAGAAAGGTGATGTTTTTATAGGCATTATGGTAAGTTAGTTTCACAGGGGAATCTGTATTTTACGGTTCATGTGGAGTTTTTTTGAGGGTGGGTTAATTTAATTATTATTTTAAGAGGTGAATGGTTGTCGTGTTAAATTCATGATTATTCTGTCATGTAGATTTTTTTTTTTTTTTCAACAAGGTGCAAGTTAGGTAAGATATCATCTGTGTGAATTATGGTGACTGAAAACTACAGAAAAGATTTGGAGCTGATTGTTGAATATACCTGATACTGTTCTTGCTGCGGTGTCGCTTGAAAACTTAGCTGTGTTCTAACCAACTGCAAGGAACTCATTAGTTCTGATGCATTACCAAATTAAAAGTTTGAACCTTTTTAGGGTCCGTATTTTAAAGCTTCTGAGCACTTTTTTCCTCTACGAGATACTGTTCTTTAGAGGAAGAGACTTAGGCTTTTTTATACCGTTTACACTTCAGACTGGTATTCTCTTTTATGGTGAAGATTTGAACCAGGATTTTAACTGGAAAAAAACAGCAATAACTCCAGTCGGCTGGTAATTTGTTAATTTAAAAGCATCTTCATTGTGCTTGTATTTGAATGTCACACTGCAGCTGGGGGAGATCAACAAAAGATGTGCTAGGATGGCAATTAGTTTCCAGGCTGAATTGCATCTACCTTCCAGTTATATAGATTTGCCTAGTAGTAAGAGTTGAGCAGTGATGGACTGATGATAACAAGAGCACATTTACTACTTGTAAGGTATTGTTGTCATTTACCAAGGCAAAATTGTGTTAGTCTTTAGTTATTACCATATTATAGGTTTGAAAAACACCATTATTGTTTTTGATGTGCCACTTTCGCTAAGCGTGTGGTGCTGTATAATTTTATGCTGTACACCGTAACTGTTCTTTCTGGCTTACCAATTTGAGTCACTGAAACACTCCCTGAAAATGTAAATATTCAATGCTTTTTTTTTTTTTTAATTTTTTTAAATATTTTATTTGACAGGCAGTCCAACCAACTACCGGAGAAGTAATTTTTGACAGTTTTTGGGACTGCGCATCTCGCTTAGAATTAGAGTGTCGGGTTTCGCGCCTGCAGCCAGTTGAAATAATACTTCCATCTAGCTTGTCAGATCAGTCTGAAAAGCTCATCAACAGTATAACCTCCATGAGGTATGTTCTATGGTGATTTTGTTGTTTGTTTGGGGTTTTTTTTGCTTTTTAAAATTACAGCATAGCTATTGGTGGAGTTTAGATCCAGAAGCAAGAATGGATGTGTAATTCTGTAAAGGCCCATTTCAAAATTGCTATAGTTTGTTGCTGGGTTGAAGATTCCCCAAATCCCACTGAGTTCTTGGCACGCATTCTGAAATTGTATTTAGACTGAAATTCGTGGCTTCTGTCTTGGGCTTATGAAAGATTTATGTGCCTAAATATTTGTTGTTTTCATTTAAATTGTCTTGCTCCCACCTCCCAGTCATGTGATCTGTTGGGTTTATTTCAGAGCTCATGCACTTATATTTGGGATCTGAAAGTGCTGTTTTGTTTGTCGTAGTCTTAAGATATCTAAAAGGCACGAAACATTTTTCCTATTAAAGTAGATAGGAATAGAAAGCCTTTGCAACTGGTATTTCATTCTGTTTGTCCTATTGCACTATCTTGAACTTGAATACAGAATTGGAAGTATTGTGACTGACCATCTGTCTGTATTTTGACTTCTCTTTGTGTATTTCCAGAGTAAACTTGTTATATGTTTTCTGTATCAGTTTTACTGTACAAGAAAGCCAGAATAGGATGTAATTTGTAGGATGATAGATGAACGATAAGGCAATTCTCTGAACATATGTGGTGAACTTGTGAAAAAATACCAGTTTTCCACCTTTTCTTTTTTTTTTCCCCCCCCCTTCCTCTTTTTTGCCCCCCCTTCCTCTTTTTTGCCCCCCCTTCCTCTTTTTTGCCCCCCCTTCCTCTTCCTCTCTCTTTTTTTTTTTTTTCCTTTTTTTTCAAACCATTGAGCTCTTGGATGTAGAGAAATACCTCATTAGAGCTTGGCATTTCCATTTTGAATGAACTAGTCAGAAAGGATAATATTTTTCTTTTATGTGTTAACAAAATTGGAGCTAAAGAAAACCAAAGAAAAATGAAAGCATCATCACCTCGCACACTGTAAAGACAGGGAAACACATCACAGTCACATGGATGGTAGCCACCTGACAGATAGTCAGCTCTGTACCTTGACTACCTCACTTAAACTCTGCCCAAGTCATCATCTTGTAGCTTCCTCTAATACTCCCAGACAACTGAGCTGCTTAATTGGTCTGTTCCACAGACATTCCTTTCCCCACCTGCCAGTGTAATGCTTCCGTGTCCCCTTTTATTTAAAAAAAAAAAAAAAAAGTTGATATGAATTGGTGAGTAGGCAGTCATCTCATCCAGAAAAGCTGATTTTGTGCCACGTTATAGGAACTTGCAGACATGTTGCTGTACTCGGCTATCAAGCTTTCAAGGGCATGTGTATATGAGAGGCAAGACTGAGAGGAAGGACTGAAAATGTCTGTTTTGGTGCAAGGGATCCTAAGAAAATGTGGCTTGTGAGTGTTGCATTCATCATCATTCAGAGGTGTTGTGATGCTTACGCTTGTAGTGTAGTGTGCTCTTGTTATACTGTGCTCTTTTGTTCCCTCAGCTCGTGTATGGACTGCAAAGCCATAAGGAGTTGGGAAGATCAACTCTAATTAGATATACTAAGCAAGCATTATCAATGTATTTCTTTGCAGTAAAATGGTTTGTTTAGACTTGTGCAGATAAAATGCTGGATTAGGAGGTAAAAAACCTTTTCCAGTTGCCAACAGGTGTATATTTTTGCCTTGCTAATACTTCTACTTTGCTGACTTCCTCTTTGGCATAAAAATTCTATAGGAGTATGCCTAAAATATTTCTAAACATACTGTGATGAAGATTAACAATTCTTATTTTTGTTTGTTTGGCTTACTTATTTTTTTGTTGCTGACGCTGTGTGCTGACAGTTTTGTGGAATCCAGAGGAAGGTAAAATGATGTAATAAACTGACAAAGCAAATGCATTTTTCAGAAACAAGTGTTCTAGTTATGGTGTTTTTCTTTTTTTTTCGGTTGTGCAAAGCTGAGAATGTTAGTAACTTCTTATTTCTATAAGAACAAAAAATAAAACCCATTAGCTGATTTTGTGAACAGCTGCTAGTTTGTAGTTTTTGTCCCCTTTCTGGTAGTTTACTAGGCAGCTCTCCAGCCTAAATGTCCCTAATTTCATGGGAATGGTAAAAATAAAACACATTATTTAAGTATGCTTCAGTAGCTATATTTCAAAAATAATTCATGGATTTTCTCCTATCCAAGATTTAACCGCTAGAGGGCCTTGAAGTATTGGATATTGAGTGGTTCCAATATGCTGCTTTCTTGTGCTTTTAACTAGGCTGCAGTTTTTATATAATTCTTTATATACCGGCGATAATTTTGTGTTAATGCATATTGAGTGGTCTAAATTATTAATTTTTGATTGTTATGTGTTACCCAGTAATTTCATTCTTTGTCTGCTCTTTTTTAGTACCTCCTCGTAAAAATCCTCCATTAACTGGGAAAGGTTTCATTGCTATAATTTTTTTAAGACCTTTCTAAATAAAACCATGGGAACTAGGATCTTGTGTTTTAAGAATGCGCCTCATCTTGTGTATTTGTAATGCAGGGGAACACGTCTGAACTTACAAAACCAGGGTACAGATGTGAGAAAAAAGTAGTCCCAGGTGGTGTACAGGTTGGAATGGTTAGGGGTAGAGAAGGGATGGGTCATTCTGCTCCCTGTATGACCATGTCATGTAAAAATTGTACCAGGGATCATCTGAGTAACTCAGGGGATGATTTGGTTTTGGATGTTGAATATTAGAACTTTGCACTGAGTGACCCAGGTGATGTGGTCTAGGTCTCTTCCAGCACAAAGAATGTGCTGATGGTTATTAAAAAAAGTAAATAAAAAAATAGTACAGATAAACCACTGCCACTCTGAGAGCAGTCATAATCTCATTCAATGTGTAGTTATTATATTAATGACTGAAGCAGCAGCAGAGCTGTTTTAAGAACTGTGTAAGAGCAGCAGCTTGACCTGTGCCCAAGAAAGTGGTTTGCAGTGTAAGTGGAAGATTTGGTCCTGGTTTTGAAGTTCACCATGTTGATGTTAGGTATGGACATTAATGTAGTGGGCAGCAAGCAAAGTTAAGTGCTACTGTAGTAAGATTACTTAGCTCTTTGTATGATTTATTCACACAGTGGTGTTTTATTGCAGTTAATAAAAAGTCAGTTTAGTTAAATCGCATACTTGGGAGGTGTTAGAATCCAAGTCTTAATCAATAGGTATTATACCACCGATTTAAATTAAGTTGGATTCATCTATCTTTTTATAAAGATTTTTTTAACCATGTGGATTAAACTCTGGTGTTTGTGAACATCAGTTTGACTTACAGTGTAGATTTGTGTAACAAGTTATAAACTTTCCCCATGAGTAATTAAAAACTCACGGAAACAAACGTATTGAAATGTGTAGCATGGTTTCACGTTAGCTTGCTTCTAGCTTGTTGCTTTTTCAGGTGGTAAGTGAAATGCTCCTGTTGCCAATGTTATGACAGACATTGTCTATAAAAATGCATAACTGGAAAGTACTATCAAAGGATAGATTTAGTTACTAGAGAGTACTGTTCAAGGGCATTGAACTGGAGGTCAGTTTTGGTGGAGAGCCTTCCTTCAAAAGCAAAGCACAAGTTAAAAGTAGATTACGGAAACTGGTTCAGAACAAACTGTTCTGATGGGTAATGTTCTGTTCCTGAACCATTAGTAACATTTGTTTGTAAGTGCTGGCCTGGCTGGAGGACTAGAAAACTAAGAGAATATTCTTGCCTTCAAAACACATATATGTTTTTACAGGAGAACACTGTTTTGTACTCCCAAGCCCTTCCTAGTCAAGGGTCAATACCCATCCTCATTAACATATGGCCTGTACTGGTCTTCCTGAAATTGTTTTTGAGGCTCCTTTCCGTTTGCATCGTTCTTGCTCTTCTCATGTGCCTTTTTTTTTTTTTCCATTGTAAAATGTGGTACTTCTATCCAGTGCATTATAAGAGCATCCCGGTCTCCTCTATATTTTTTCCCATTTGCCCTTTTTTATGTGAATACTGGTAATGTTTTATTCTGTAGCATTTTTTGACACCATGTAAAAACACACCATGACACACACTGATCACAAGTGCGTTGCTTTCAATTCCAAACATTTCACTCAAGTCTGCACTGGTTTGGTTTTTTACCTGTCTTGTTTGATGTCTGGCCAGCAGTCTAAAATCAGGATGATACAATAACTAACCTTTTGTCTATGCCCACAGGTTTTTCACTTTATTCTGTTTGTGGAGCATAGTGGCTTTCTCCTATTAGCTTGGGCCTGGAATCTGGGAGGCAATTTTGACACAACGTGCTGCTTTGTTTAGGCTGTAGCTATGTCTGCTACTTGTTCCCCATAATACATCAAAGACTTTTTTTCCCTCTGTGGCATTCAGGTTTCTGATTTGGCTTAAGTAATGCAATATTGTCTCTGGTCTGGAGTTTGTTCCCTGGAATTTTCTTCTCTCTCAAACCCCTTGAGAACTAAAGTCATCTTACCTGCTCAGTGGCATAATCAATTTACTCCCAGACCGAATCCCTCAAGTAGCTGATCCTCCATCATTACATGCAAGGCAGGCTTGCTTTCTTTGTGTTTAAGGACCTCTGTAAGGACTTTTCAAGCTCTTTCTGCTTATACCGTTAGTGCAGTGCTGATGCCCCCTCTGTTTTGGCAGTGACTTCTGCCTCTAACTTATCAGTTGTGTTCTCTCAGGTACCTGCATTGCTCTACAGGTGTTTTACTCTCTAGTTTCAGTCCTGTCGTGATCTCTTATGAGCTCAGAACATTTGCTGTGGCATAGCTGGTGATCATATTTGACTGCTGGTTGGTTGTTTCATGTCATCCTGCCCCTCAGTTGTAGTTTATCAGAAATGAAGAATAAGAAATGTCTTTCAGCTTTTTAGTTTCAGTATGTGTGGTGCTGTAATAGAATACAGTGGTGCTTCGGGTTCATTGAGATGGGAAGTACAACTGTCTTTATAAGTTAACTTGTAAAGAGTATAGGAGTGAGCTATAGCCATTTTATTGCATGCATTAGTCAGTTTTGCTATTCATTGCTAATTGTTGTCATGGACAGCAGTTACGAATTTATGTCATCAGTCAAGGAGTAGAAACTCAGCTGGAATGAACTCAGTGAAGTCTTGTAAATGAATATAAAATGCTTTTAATTTTGTGGCTCTTTGTTATGTGGCTGATGGTTGCTCAGATCAGAGGATGCTTTCATATAGTTAATGTTGAGTTTTTAAAATGAGGAGCAGTTACATGTATGTATTTATGTAGCTCAGCTCATAAGGTGTGTATGTGAGTAAGGACGGGAAGGCTTGTAGTGGCAAAACCAAGATACAGCGAGACTAAACAGTTGCAAATGAAATTGCAGATCAGAGGAGTGAAAAGCATCTAAAGGGCTGGTAATCATGAAAAGTAGTGGTTTCCTGGGTTGTATAGCTTATGATATTCCCATGGATTTTTAAGTGAAAGGCAAGCTGTGACAAACATCTCGAGAATGTTTTGTATAAATGGAAGCTACAAGCAGTTGAATTTGCAGCAGGAAAAAAGTAAAGTACAAAACCAGCATGTGAGCTATTTTCTGTAAATACAAAAACCAAGTGCATCACTGAACAGAGATTTACTGACTAAAAGAGGCTTTTTGCACTGCTAATAGTCCAATACATGCCTGGGCAACTCAGCTGTATGGGAATACTGCTCATGTCATAGCTCACTTGTTTTGAACAGACAAGGAGAAAACAGTATTATCAAATCATGTAATGACCTGAATGGATTGTTGAACAGGTTTTTGTTGTTTTGTTTTGTTTTTTTTTTTTTTTATATTTAATCTTGTGATAGTCATGAAATATACTGTTCTCAATATTGCAGTTCATTATTGTCTTCTGTGGTGTTCCAGGTGAAGGAAACATGCGGCTTAAATCTCTTTTGAAGAATTGCTTTTGTGTAAAGGCTACTTCATTGCCTATCTTACTGCCCTACGCAATTTGAGGCACAGCACAAGCATATGGCATCCTTTAGATGAAGTGTCACTTCTGTTATGCATACAGAGGTGTCACTAGAAAAACTGGGAAGGCAGTTGCAAAGCACTGTGTGCTAAATGCAGTGCAGAGCACTTTTCTTACCCTGGGTGATATATTGAATTAAAAATGTTAACATTGTGTGTTACAGTAACAGGTGGACTTTGCAGGCCGTTCTCAGCTCATGTGTTTTTGTAAAAAAATAAATAAGAAAAAAAGACAAAGGTATGTGCTCTGATAAGCTTCCACAGCAGTTCATACCTGGTTCAGAGATACATTATTTTTCATGTGATTGCAAGCAGCATAGGAAATGTGCTGTGCTCAGGAGCTGCATTTGTGGCATTTCTGCACTGAATAGTGATATTCATGATTTTATCTTTTTTCCTAGTATTTGAGCCAAAAATCACATGAAGAGTGATTAAATTGATCTTGATGCTTCTGCAATTTCTTACTGTCAAAAAATTAACTTTTTAATTAGAAAAAAACCCCCGCCTTATTGAAAGAAGCAGGAAAATTAAAACTTTAAAGCATTTGTTTTCATGTTTTGTCACCTATTTGATTTATTATTATAGGATAGATCAGAAACCGCAGGAGGTGACGTGTAAGTAATCTACTTTTTTTTTTTTTGTCCTCTCTGGTCATTATGTTACTTAATTACTTATCTCAGTATATATTTATATACTGTTGACTTTTCCCAGCATCTGTTGAGGTTTCTCAGCCAGGGGAAAGGTGCTGAAGCTCCGAATTACAAACCCAGATGGGAGGCTGGAGTTCTACACCTCTGACTTCCAGGAGGTGGCATCACCACGCTAGTGCACTGCTGGTCCTTGTCCTAGGGAGGGAGGGGATTAAAGCAACCAATTAGTAATAACTAATTTTCCCTAGATATCTGTGTGGAAAAAAATTGTGGAGCATGAGGTGACTTGATATAGAATAATAATAAATTCCCAAGTTCCATAATCCTAATTTGAAGGAACAGTTCTCATTTACATTTGAAATTTTTTAAACTTGAGATAGAGGTCATTGCTCTGATAAAAATAATTCTAATAACCCAAATGGCATTGTTATTCTGATGTGATGGATATTAGTAATTTAATTTCCTGTTTTCAGATAATGCAGTTGTCTTTCAAAGAAGTGAACATTTACTAGTGGACGTTTGCTGATAAGCTAGTGTAGGTGTTGTACATATTGGAGATTTTCATGATAGAGCAGGTGATTATATTTGACAGGCTTGTGTAAATTGGTGAGTTGTACAATTGTCAGTGTAGCAACTGTGTACTATACTAAGATGAGAGGAGGCAAGGCATGCACACACTTTAAAACTGGAAGTTGTCTCACCTATATTGAAGTACAGATAGAAATGACTTGCAAAAGTGTTGAGTGTTCCAGTAACTCTAACTGTACAAATGCTAGGGAGTGCTCAGGTCTTTATGGTAAACCAGCCACTTGTTTATGTGCTTTGAGGTGATCAGAACAAAAGTTAAGTGGTTTTTCTTCTTAAAAATAGCCAAACCCCAAACACAACTGGCAACTCTGAACTGAAAGTGAGTTTTGAGTTAAAGTAGTTACAGCAGTACTTTGCTTTTGTAACTCCATACTCTAGGCTATCCTGCATGTTGGTTGGTCCATGGTATCTTCCAGTGTGCATGTTCTGTGTTTTAAGTAGGAAGATAACCTACCTATTTTCATTCAGAGGTAGTCTAACTGGACTTTCGTAAGGGTAGATGTGTGTGTGTAGTTTGATCTGTTGTGGAGGAGCTAGCATACTGTGAAGCAGCATATGTTTGTCTGATGCCAACTTGCTCTCTTACAACCGGAACATCAGTTGGATGTTTTCCTTTCTTCCATGTATCAGTGAAAATGTTGCAGTAACCTGCAGCTGGAGTGCATGTATTCAAATGGAGAAGGACACTTAAGCTCTTAAAGCTGGTGTGCAGATTTTAAATTTTTTTAACAGCCTGTGAATGTTTGTTGGCATATTTGTTACAGTCCTAGCGTTTTATTTTTAGTAATAACTTCTTTTTTTGGTAATTTATTCTTCTTTGACGTTGACTTGGGACATAGATCTTTACCTGTGAAACAGTGGCATTGTGGACATAGCAGACACTTTGCATGTGTTAGTTTATCAGACATTACTTCCCACATTTCCTGCCCTCCTTGTTAGTACTAGGAGTTAGAAATTCAGCTATTTTAATCAAAACAATGTAGTGATATGAGACAAGTATGGGAGGGAGAAGGACTGAAACTGCCTGCATGTCAAACATGCAGATAGCAGTGATACTAGGGTGAGTAAAAGAATAATTCTCTTGTAATGGTGGTTCCCAACCCCTCTGAGTTAGGGAAGAGAGAAAGGCCATGAATACATTTATTTTTCATAAAACCAGAATATAGTAGTTTTCTTAATTTTGAAGACAACGAAACAGGTTTTTATGTGCCATCAATCCACTGAACGGAAAAAAGGAAGAAGCTTTATCATTCAGGCTATCTTTAACAGTTTAATTTTGTGCTTGACTGGCTTACAACATTTATCTCTCTTTTACCAGATGTTCTTTTTGATGTGTGGTATAGGTAAGATGCTTTCAGTAAATTAGAGCTGTGAAGAGTGTAGTTTAAGCATGAAGTCTTCCCCTGGGAATTTGTAGTAGTAAAAATGATTGTCAGAAATTCATACTTAAGGTTGCTTCTAAATTTACATGGGTATTTTCTGAGTTCTTAATAAAGAATTTGAAAGCATTGCTACAGTAATTAATTCTTCTAGTACAAAGTGTAGTAATACAGGTTTTTTTAAATGTAAAAAGGCTTCAGGTATGTATACTTGCTTCCTATTTATGTGAAAGAATCTTTCTTCAGAGGCAGACGGATGTACTTAGAAACAATTTCTAGCAAATATACTTGAATCTGTTCCTCGTCCTGTTTTATATTATGCCTGTCTCTCTTGCTTCTTATCAGGTGGAAGATAATTATCTGCCTCTCCATCCCTTCTGCCTGTTCTCTTATGCCTATGCTACCTGCTTTCTTGAGCCTTTGCCACCCCTTCATGTCTCTGCCCTTTTGCTTCCTCTATCTAGAGTGCCCTTGTCCCCTTCTCCAGGAAGATTTCAGGCACTCCTTGCAACAGGGTGCTTGGCACTGTTCTTTTCATCTCTGTACCCCTATACAAAGTCGTGGCTGACAGGGACCTGAAGATGGAGAGAGAAGCTACAGCTCCCCAGATAGCATCCTAGGAGGACATGAGTCACACCCCTCTACTTTTCTTCATCTTTCACATATGCTGGTGAAATGCAGGGTTCTGAGAAGGAAGGATAACTTTACTGGACAGCTTCACTATTAGTTTTTTTTGTGCTTCACACTGTCACACTGCATGTCTTTATACTGCCTTTTTGCTATGAGTTTCCCTTTTTACTAAACACCTGTTGTTAGCACTTCAGGAAGAACCAAGAGAACACTCTGAAGAGCAATGTGGTGTTCACAGGGCAGTGTTGTATTTGGTATTCAAAAAAAAATTTCTGATGCATCTGAGAGAAAGGGAAGTAGGAAGAGGGAAAGGCTGAAAAAAATAGCCTTTGATTTATGGGGAACAGTTGTGTAGCTGTCAAAAATCTTTACAGTATTAATTGATGTGTTAAACTGTTTTAATTATCTGAAAATATAGCACATGGATTTGCATCTCAAAGTGAAGAAGTTAAGTCTCACCATAAAGCATTCAGTATATATTGCAAATACAGTATACTTGTTACTCCTCATGGCCTTGACAAAAAAATACTTGTCTCTGAAATTTAATTAAAGGATTTGCACTTTTGAGTTAATCTAGGTGAAAGTGTACGCATGTGTAATATAACAGTTACCTATATATGAATGAGCTGTAGAGGGTTTCATAAACTCCTTGCACATAAAAAAGAGTCTTTGTTTCATGAAGAATTCTTAGCTGTAAAAAGAAAAATAGCCCGGCCAATATCCTTTGGTTTACAAATGGCTTAAAAAAATTCTGTAACTAAGGAAAACTGTAAACTGATGACTGGAATTCACTTTTTTTGTAACTGAATTTGAAGGAACATCCATTTTCCTAGGTGAGCTTTTTAATGCATTTTCTGATAAAGTTTAAGGTCTCCATCAAAGCTCATATGGGGTCTAATTTTGTGTGCAATGGTGTTATCAACACAGTGGAGAAAAAATTGCATTTAAACTGGGCTAAAGAAAATCATCAGTCAACCTAGAAGATGCTACAGACCACTTACTCCGCTTTTGAGTGGGTACTTTACAACCAGGTTCACCTAATGAGTGTTTGTTTAGGCCAGTCTTGGAGTTTGAAGAGCAGGAATTGAATGTAGCATAGGGAGCTGTGTAGCCAACACAAGCCAAAGATGCTGGGTTTTTTTTCTGCTGGATTTCTCACACAGGTTTGCACAGTGAAGACTGCGGAGAAGGGGTCCTCAGCTGCTAGGTAGTGCATAATGCTGGCTGACTTGAAGTGTACAGAGGCATCAGGATGTAGAAAACATTCTTGAAGCTAAGCTAAACTGAACTGAAAATAGAGAACATAGTGGTAAACATTCAGTTATCTAATCTGGATATGAGAAATTAAATGTGGCCCAGGCTTCAGACACAGCTGGATTCAGAACACTGACTCAAATCTGGCATAAGAATTTGAATGCTGATGCCTTTGGATTGCCTAAGAAAGAAATGCTTTCATAACTATCATAATCAAATGCAGTTATGATCAACTTGCATTATATTATTTTTTTGAAGGCATATTTTGGAATCTGTTTGCTGTTTATTACTCAAATTCACAATTAATTCTTCTGGGTCCTGGCAGAGTGGAAATTACCAACTCTATCAAGTGAAAAAAAACAACCTAATCCTGAGGAGTGGAGACAGCTGTCGGTTAAGATCCCTGCTTTTATGCTGTCTTGTATAGCGCAGATTTCTTGATTAGGTAGAATAAATATATCTCTCATACTTGGTCTAGGCACACTGTGCCTGAGTGTGTACATAATGTTGGGGTCCGGATCTGCACTCTGTCTGTGCCCTACATTTCATACAGTCTGTTGGACAGGTACTGGGGTTTGAAGTGGTGACTTTGGTGGTAATGCGGAAATGGGCAGCATAGTGCTTTGTAATTTAGTATGAGTGTAAAGCCTTTGAAATATGATGGGTTATCTTGAACACAAAAGTACTATAAAAAGCGCAGGTAGACTAACTGTGATGAGACAAATCATTTCAGCTTTGACGTGAAAGGACTAATCATTAAGTTTCTAGTATCGCTGTGTATTATACTTGTAGAATTGTTCTAGCCTGCTCATATTGTAGATTCAAAGATAATGTGTGTGTGAGAGAGTTATTTCCAGTGGTGTCCAGAAAGGTCAGTTTGTTTAAGCATCTTTGTACATCTCACAGGAAAGCCTGCAATAATTTGTTGAAAAATTAACAAGTTCATTTGATCATATTTAATGGATTCTTACATCTGTATCAGCTTATCAAAAAAACATTAATTAAAAGTGTAACTGACTATTCCTATTTTCTGTCCAGCAGCCTCTATCAAAATATTACAAAACATGTAAAGCTCTTTATCTGAGGCAAACGAGAAGTTCCCCATGCCAAATTCTGCTCAAGCAGTGAGATTTAAATTACAGTTTCTTAGTTTGACACATGTTGGGTGACCTCTATCTGTAGGCATGTACAAACTTCATGAGGCAGCAGGCAACATTACCAATTCACGGACAAACCCCTTTTAAAACATGACATACATGTTTAGCACGCCAGAAGGCTTTGTTCTCCGAGGAGAGTACTGCATGACTAAAGCTGAACGTGTGGTTGCATTTTCCTTGCTGCACACGATAAATCCTCTAATGACAGTGCTGTTCTCAAGCTAGGCTTGTACATAGAGAGCAGTAAATAAGCATGTACTGATGACAAGCTCTACCTTGCTGAGTTGGCATACTTTAACAATATAAAACGTACAAGTCTTTTCCGCATGGGTAGAATGTGTTTAGTCCATTAGGTTTACAGTGTTCATTCCCATGCTTGGAAATTGCTCTCCTCAGGTACAAGAAAGGCATTATAGAACCATTCTGTATTTCAATTTTCATTTTCTAAGATGGTTCGAAACTGCAAAAGTTCCCCTTGGTCGTGGAGAACCTCTGTTGCTCTTGACATGCCCAGTTAACAGTGGGGATGTAACCAGCCTGCTTTTGTATTGATGCTACACTTTCCATTGGGCCAGTGCAAGACAAATCATAATCCTCAACAACCGTCTTTCTCTTTCCAGAAACCAGAGTTTGGCCATCCTGGGTCTGAAGACTTCTCTGAACATTTGACTACCATTTGCTTTTTTCTTTCTTTGAGAGAAAGAAAGTATGAGAGCCAAAAGCCTGAAGCCTCTTGTTTTTGGTGTGAAGAATGAATGTGATACTCATTCTCAAATTAAGACCTGTAACAGTAAAATTTCTTGCTTTTTTTTTTTTTTTTTTTTACTTTCACTAAACTTACTTCCTTGGGTGCTTCTTGCTCACTCTGTACTTGGATTTGTTGTTATATTCAACTCCTTCGCCACCCCATCTTAAATGTCATCGTGTTTTCACTGAGTGAAAGATCAAGTTAAAAAGTTTGGTTCTGGAGTGCAGGACAAGTGCTGGTCGCACTGGGGAGAGGTAGAATGCAGCAGAAACCATGATGCTGTCATGGCTTGACAGCAATGAAGGAGAATAACTCCAGTAATGGAAAAGAAGTGGGGTAGAACAGAACTTTGCCTATTGTGCTAGATTTGAAGGTAGTGTCTCACTGGATGTCTTTGAATTTGGAATTGGAGTCTCTTTATTTTAATCATAGCTGGAAAGCTCGGAGTCATTTTTGGAAGAAAATCAGTGACAATACAGTTCTCCAGTCATACTAGGCTGTAGAATCATTACAAAAAATGCATTGCAGCAACACACAGCTGGATATTCCTTGAAAAAGGATAAAAAAGCTTGCAAGGTGTATAGGCCATGTGGAAAGGCAAACTCAGTTTGTTTATTAAAGCTTCTTCAGAACAGAGTAGGTTTTATGTTTGGGGTGGAGATGCTTAATAGGTTTGTTGGTTTTTTTTCATCATCTCTAGTTACGTCTGCGGTTACAAAAAGCTGACAGCTGCAAGATGTTGTTGTGGCTTAATATTTTTATTTCTGTAGTGTAGAGGGGACTTGAATGTGTTAGGTGTCCCAAACGCTGATCCTCCAAATGGAGGGGAAAAAGGGAAAGATGTAGTAGACTGAGTAGTTACACAATCTATCATATCCTTTCAATTGGAGACGGTTCAAGTGATGCTGTCAGTGGTGTCAGAGGAGAATGAAATGTGAACAGCAAGTTATGCATGCCAGAAATCAAAAAGTAAGAGAAGGGACGACATGCCACAGTCTTCGCTGAAAAATATGGTTAGATAACCAGCTGAAATAGTATGTCCTGTCCTTCATGTTGCATACAAAGTTTGCCTATAGAAAAGGGAGAAGCATATCTGTTCATCTCCTAGCTACTGGATGGTTGAAGTCCTCTATGTGAAGACATACTAAGAGAATTCCTGCATGGAAACTTCCTTAGTTTTCCAAAGAGCATCCACTGCTCAGGGCACAGACCTTAAGTTTTCTGAGGTGTGAGAAAGACTTTGTGGAAGCAGATCACCTAACAGTGTGATATGGTCACAGATCAACTCTAGAACTGTAATTATTCCAGCATCAGACCAATTTCTGATCTTACTAGTAGATAATTGTAAATAGTAAATGAAGTTTTATATGCTCATCTCTTATCTACAGCAGAGAAGAAACTGCTTGGTAGAACAGTACTGTAAGGCAAGAAAGGCTATGCAGCCAGTTTGTATGTTCTAGTTCTTATTAGTGCAATTAAGCTACAGCTGATTTGTATTGTATTTAATAACTTTCTTAGTTTCTTAGAATATTTTTTTTTCTTGAAATATTTGAAAAATTTGGCTTGGATGGGATTTCTGGAGGGAATTTTGTTTAACCTCTTGCTGAAAACAGGGCTGTCTTTGGTGTTCGATCAGGTTGCCTGCAGTTTTTCCTGGTTTGGAAAATCCTTGAAAACAGTAAGTTCCTACACTCTCTATACCACCTGCTTCTGTGCTTAATTGGTCTTGTGGGGAAGATTTTTTTTTTCCTGAAGTCTATGCAGAATTTTGAGCAAGTTGCAACTTGTAGCTTCCTGGTTTTGTCCTTTCACTGTGCACCTCTGACAAAAGTCTCCTCCATGCCCTTTAAATAGTAGAAGATTCCCCCTTGGCTTTCTGCATACCAGTAAGTTCAGCTTTCTTAGTCTGTATTCATTTGCCTTATGCTTTAGCCCCCTAATTGGCTTAGAGGCCCTTCTGATTTCCTCTAGTTTGTTGACAGATGTCTTGTACTGGAGGCCCAAACTGGATTCAGTACTCCAGGTAGGGTCTTAATACCAAGTAGAGTTGAACAATCACTTAATTATCTCACCATCCTTGTGCTACTTCAGCCCAGTATGGGTTAGTGTTCAATGCCACAAGAATTGTTTGCCTTCATGGTACTCAAATTACTTTATGCTGGTATGTTTCCATGCTTGTGCTTTTCACAAAATTGATACCAATATCCTTTAATTTCCTACCTTCATGAAAAAAGCGAGTCTAAGTGACAATAATAATTGAGATGTGATTGCAAAGGAAATAGGCAAATGAGCACCAGTTTGTTAGCAGAGATACCCGTGACTGTGAACCTTTGTGCTTCATGTTACTCTTTTACCTCTGCTAGGTGAATTACAATTAGTACAGTGTAGCCTGGGTGTATTGTTCCTCCAAATGGGTCATGTAGACCTATTTAATGTGACTCTTGAGTATGGAGCCTTGTGCAGCATAGAAACTCCATGCTGCTGGTTTTCTTTTGCTCTGCAGCTTGGATGAATGTATCTCTCACCAGTTTTTAATGATGAGTAATACCCAGAGGAATGGCAACTCAAAAGTTTCAGATCTGGATAGAGATCATATACTTATTTTCCAGGTAGTTAATAATAGAAAACAGTAATTAAGAATATCAAGTCTTTTGCAAAAATACTGGATAAAATTATCCAAATCCTGAAGATATGTTTTGGATTTTTTCCCCTTTTTTTTGTTATAACTTGTTAGAATAATGTGGTGTTTTAAGCAAAGAATTTGGGAACAATTGCAGGTTTTCTGCTTGAGTGCCAGATGTCAGGATAGTTTGAAAACATGTAATGTGAATATGTTCCTTTCAAATTAAAGTGAGATGTTATGTGCTGAATTTTGATTTTAGGGTTCTTTTCTGCTTAAATTTTAAGTTGGTCTGTAATCTTACAGGCTCATGTGCAGTATTTGTCAAGAGGATTTAGCGTTTCTGTTTTTTCATGGGAGGCTTTTTTCAGTTATATGTTGCTAGTTGACATCTGCCACTTTGAGAACCAGTGAGTTTCTTCTGACAGGACTTGGATGAGGAGTGCATCGGAGAAATTTGAGGCTGTTGTTTCTGCTCTGAACTGTGATCTGTACTTTTAGTAAACTCAAAGAAGAAAATTTCCAGTTTCCACTGGTTAATTCAGAGTATCAGGCATTTTCAAACTGTGAACACAAATCTATGGATCAGAGGCAGAATTAGATACGTGTAGCTAATATTCACTGCTGCTCAGTTTCCAGACAGGGGTCAGAATATTACTGTCTGTAATGCAGACAAGGCATAGATAGTTTCTTCCTGGAAGTCTCTGAGCTCTTCCATTCCCACATTACATCTGTGTGGAAAGTACAGCCATCTGCTCCCCGGCCGCCTCTCTCCTTTGGGCTGTCCCTGTGGGGCCTCCACATTTTCTCTCTTCCTCAACTACTGTAGTCCAGCCCAACAAAACAGCTAGACTGTCTTCTCATATAAGTTCCCTTTTTCTCTATTGTTAGTGTATATGTAAGTTTTTATTTATTATGAAAGGTTCTGAGCTTCCCTTACACAAAGTTGAAAACCAAGCAGCGGGCATACTGTATCTTCACAGACCACAGGAAGGTGTGTAAGAGCCTGGACAGGAGCTAGATCCCTTCTTCAGAGCTGTTAACTTAAATGGTTTCCGTGCTGTGATGGGTGGAAAATCCAGGTATGGCCCTGCTTCCACTTGCAATATACTTTCTTAGTGTGGTCTGTATTGGATGTTCAGCACTCCTAGTAAATTTCTACAGCAATTCTTATGCTGATTAAAGAACAGGATTTGGTTTTGACAGTTCTTGGCAGGTAGAGTTGTGGTAGCAGTGCAGGAGGCTAGTTCAGATTGATTTATAACAGGCGCATGGATGGACTCTGTCTGTCACCATCTCTATTATTTCTTAGATAATCATTAGAAATGATATTTCATAAGCCGATGATGACTTCCATTCAACTTCCTATTTATGCTGTCTATCTGTGCTAGTAGAATAATATCCTTTTGTCCATTACCTGAGCTGCTTCAGCAGCACTCCTCAGAACTACTGTGGATTTTGTGTGGCTGATACGTTCTGCAGCATTCAGCTTTGATTTGGGGTTCTCTTTAATCCTTTGAAGAAATCACTAACTTGAATTCGAGATTCTTTCCAGAAATATGTTGTATTGTAGCCATCTGCTTTTGATTTTTACTGATTTTAACAGCCTCACCTAGGAAACCCTTTCCTTTCTTGGGCAAAGCACTAAATGTTTTGCATATGTATGTATAGCATCCAGATAACTTTCAATGTTTTTAGGGCCAGTGGTATTTCAAATATGTTAAACTAAAAATGCATAAGAGATTTTTGCTCAGACACAGTATAAGGGAAGGACAGATAATTAAAATGGGTGGCAAACATTGTTAAGCATTGAGCTTGGCTTTGTTCAAACTGAATTTGGGACCCTTCTGCTGCTAAGGCAGATGTGTCTTTGAATAAGAGGTACTCCCGAATTTTTCTTCGTCAGCTTGATCCTAGATTAGGGTTGTAACGTTGAGTTTTAATGACAGTAGGCAGTGATTTGACAGAAGCACAATGGTTATGACTTAACTGCAGGATCTAGTAGGTGGGAAGCCTTTCCAAAAAGATTAGAAGCGAAACAAAGTGCTTTGTGCTCAGAAGTTTTTGGGAAAATGGTAAGGTTTCATGTTCCTGTCGATCAACACAAGTATGATCAGACAGCACGTGACCATGTGAGGCAAAGAGCAGTATGTTCACTTTTGAAAGATGTATCATACAGTGAAGAAGGCATGTGGCTGTGAGGGGGTAGGAGAAAAGCTGCCATTTAGAACCAGGTGATAGTCCAAAATTCATCGTACACATTTGTATTAGAGTTTCAAAATTCATTTTATTTCAAGGTTCTTCTGTCATCTTTTCCTTCACTCTGCCTGTCCAGGCATTTTTGGTGTCTTTTAGCTGTAGTTAATCTCCCTATTGATTTATTGCTAGTGTTTAGGAAGCACTTGAAAGTGTGTGGGTTTTGTTTTGTTTTTTTTTTTATTTTTTATTTTTTTATTTAATGATGCAAGGTTAGGTTGTAATATTTCTGATTATATAATATGTAATACAGAGCTCAAGTTTTCTGTCTGCCATCCTATTGTCTGGTGAAGTAGACATTCTTTTATAAGTCACTTTTGGTAAAAAAGAGGATCAATTATCACTATGTTAGAGGATATTTTAAAATAGTATTAAGTGGTTGCTGCAGGTCTTTATAGTCAAATATGAAATTATCTAAAGTGTTTCTTGACATGAGCAGATTGAGCAGTGTTTTGCAGTAGGGCATCATCTCTGTAAAAATAAATATTTCAGGATGGACTGTAGCTGCCTTCTGGGGGAAATACATTAAAAACAGATTAAAATGATGATATAATTCCTGGATTACATTTCTGCTTTCTTTTCCAAGTAGTTGTATAGATGACACTCTTCATTTTGCTAGCATTGCTTCTCTAAGTTAAATCTCTTTTCCCTAGGCATCAGTTTTGTTGTACTTTCCAGAGAACAGCAGTTCTCTATGTGTTCCTATTGCATGTCACGTACTGAAAACTTTTGGCACTCCGCTTTTTGTCATGGTTTCAGTAAGGAGCAGTTACAACTGTTTCACTTTTCATGCTACAGTATTTCTTTTTAGCATGTGGCTGTATTAGCCGATAGATGTGCTGTTGTCCTGTGCTGTTCTCTGTGGGAGTTTAGGGTGTAACTCCTGCAGCTGTGGCTCCTCCATGCCACTGTCTTCTCTTTTGTGCTACATTGTAAAATTAACTTTGGTCTGACCTTGGACTTGCTCTTACAACTTGCTTCACTTTTCTTGTCAGCTCCTTTATTATACCAGTGACAGGCGCTTATACAGTTTAGTGAAAAGACCTATCGATGTTGGCGATGGTCCTGTTTCAAGTGGAGGGTTGGGCAACATGACCTCCAGAGGTCCCTTAGTTATTTCTGCAGGTTTAGAGGTGGTATATGTGGTTCTCCTCTGCTCACTGAAATCGTCACTGATGTTCAAAGTTGTTAAGCAATGAAAATAGGAAAACTTGAAGGTGGAGGGCTCAGAAGGGTCGGGCAATGAAAGTCTTTGAGAGGGGAGTCTTCTTGTGACTAACTGCAAACAGTAAAATAATGCTTCTGGCCCTAGAGAGGATTGGAAGAGGACTCTGATACAAGCCTGAAACAATAGACAGTGTTCCTAAAGCTTTCTGGTGGCAAGCTTTTGCCACAATTTCCCTTAGAAATAGTGATTAGAGCTGGCTCCTCTGATCTTGTCACCATCACTGTCTTTTCACTTCATTGTTGCTGAGCCATTCAACCACGATAAGCCAGCAAAAACCTTGCTTTTTTTCCTTCCTCCCACTGTGAATTTCTTCTGTTGTAGCATGCTCCAAGTGCTTGGTGCAGGTTAAGAAAAGCTCTACAGCTACTGCAGTGGAAGCAGTGTGAATAAGCAGCCAGGGACGTGGTGGAGAGTGGTACCATGACTGTCAGTAGTTACACTGATGTAGGCATGTACAGAACTGCAGCTGTAAAGTATTGAGACCAGACATAATTGTAAGAGCTAGTGCTGACATAAATGAGTATTTATCCCTTTTGTATAAGGTATGCTTGTATATGTTGTTGTATGAAGTTTAAGACTCCACGTGAAAAGAAAAATATAGAAAATGATCCTCTCTGATAGGGAAGAACACAGATAATTAGCATTTTATTTAGTACTTCGCAAGAACTTGGGCAATACAGAGAGAGGAAGTGGTCCATTCTTGAGGAAAAATGGGGGAGAGAGGAGTTCAGAATTTGAAAATTATTCCAAAAGCACTATGTGGTGCTTAAATGTTTCATGGCCTGTCAGCTAGTTGCAGAGAAAAAGATACGGAGAGGAGTCTTCTACATCTGATTTTAAGATAAAATGTAAATGTGGAGTTTCATTCATTTCTATCACCTTTGCATTATTCATATTTGTAACTGTATTATCTGGGGTTTTAGAAATACTTGCATTGGCTTTTACATTGCCTGTCCTTACTCTCCAGCCAGAGTTAAGGTCGACTTGAAGCTAAGTAAGAAGTGTCAAAGTACTCTGTTCCTTCAAGATCCATGATGACACTGGGTTGCTCTAGCCAGTTGCAGCAGTTTATCATTTTCTTCTGTATCATAAGAAAAATATGTTACAAGTTCTATGGGTCATGTTAGGGTCAGGTTATTGGTGTCTTTTTGGAGAAAGTTCGGGTGACTAATAATTGGTAAACTCTTTGGTGTACTGCCATGTGTTTGAACACCAAGTGTTTCAAGGAGTGCAGAATAGCATGTGTCTGGAATTTGTTTAACTGTTCTTTGACAGAAAGGCACTACAGTGAAATCATCTTTCTTAAAAACAACAAAAAACCCCTGTGAGCTAATTCTGCTGAAAACTTCCAGCCTTAAATTTGTATAACTAAGGTCAGGAAATTCAAGGCAGAAATAGCCACAGACTACAAAATATGCGCTGCTGTGGGGAACTTAGTGATATGAAGAAGAGAGGCAAGCCACAAGAGTGATCCCAAGCTGTCATGAAGAAATGATTGGATCTATGTCTTAACTCTCTTTTCACTCACACTTTGATTCAGAAGGAGGTGTTTTCCATGGTGGGGTGTAACTGTGGGAACATTATTTCATTGGTGTTAATGTAGTATGGCAGACACTAGGGTAGGGTGCTCCTATAGTTTGTTTTGTGGTGGTGATGCTTTGGGGTTTTTTTTGTTTAATTTGTGTGAAGCCCTGCAAGAAGAGAGATTTTGCTGTTTGACATAATCCTGAATGGAAAAATTGCGGTGCCAATGGTGCCAGTGATTCCGGGGACAAACTTTCACAGCTGGTTTATGAAGCTGTCTCTAGAACAACACTCTCAGGGGTGCAGGTGGAGGGTAACAGTAGCACAAGCACATGGCACATTAATCCAGTGTGTTCTCAGTCTCCTAATAAGACCAAATCAGAGTGGGCTGCATCCTCCCAGTATCATGTTTGGACCCGCAAAACACAAAGGGAAATATTGCTGAAATCGTGGAGAAGATAATGTGCTGACTCTGAATAGCAATTGTATGAGCTGATACACAACTGCATGAGGCACTGAAGATCACTTTAAATAGTGCTGTTCCTTGGATATGAGCTCCTCTGTGTTGTCATTTTGCAAGTAAACTATATGTGCTTTGTATGTTTAACGGAAAGAACTACATTAGAAGTTAGAGCTTCTACTCATTTATCCCTCATTCGACTTGGACATGTGCTGTTTATTCAAAGCCATACATGATTGAGAGAACTTCTATTTTTCACGTAATTTCTCCACCATGCCAGATTGTTTTGAGTTCAAGTCTGGTTTTCTAACATTCTTTGCAGTCACTTTAACTTCATACCCTTTGCAAATTGACTGGAGTTGTCCTCTGTTTCATTGTCCAAGTAATAACTGAAGTATTAAGTAGCTACCAGGTGCAGTATTGAGCTTTATGGAACTTAGCAAAACACGTTCTTTCATTTTGCCAGTGAACCACTGATGCCATTCTGAGTCTTGTTCTCCATCCAGTTTTGTAATAAGTACTTTCATGTAAATCATGCTTCTGTAGCTCGGTTTTGAGAACATTGTGTGAAACAATATAAAACAATGTTACTGAAATCAGGCATGTAGGAAATCATCTGTTTCCTCTCTGTCCACAGAATCTGTTCCTCTGCCATTGAAAAAAAAATAAATTGATTTGATGGGATTTTCTTTTTCTTGACAAATCCCTGCTGGCTATTACTCATCTTGCTTTCTTCTAGGTGCTTAGAAATAGTTTCCTAGCAGTTCTTGATCTTTTCTACTACGTTTCCATGAAACAAGTGTAATGTGTCTCATAGGATTCTTCAGATAGGCAGATGGAAGGAGCCTGAAAAAGATTTGTTTGTGTCTATTTGTGGATGCAGTAGCTGCTGGAGCACAACTGTGTACGTGTTTTGTCCTGTGTTACCTAATTCTGTTTTCTCAGAAGGCCTGGTGTGTCATACAGTGCATACACAGCCCACTGCCTTTTGATTTTCTGATAGCCTCTTTTTTCTACTTCCTTGACAGCTTCTGTCTCTGTGTTCCTAAAGCTAAAATAATGCTTTCTTCAAATATTTTTTGATCCAGACTCTTTGCTTGTGGGCATGGTTGGATTTCTTTTCAGCTATAGTTCTCCTAAGGTGCCTAGAAGGAAATCGGGATGCACTTGTTGAGAAATGTTGATAGTTTTGATAGTAAAAGGCAAGCAAGGAGTATTCCCCAAGTTTTCCTGTATGTGTGTGTATATATATATGTAAAATACAGACACGTGTGTGTGTGTACGTGTATATTTATATCAAAGTATGTCAGAGTTGCTTCTAGGCTTTTCAGAAGCTTCTAGTATAAATGAGGGTTTTGGAATAGGGCGTTTAAAAAGCTGGAGGTCTTGTGGTGGGTAATGTGTTGTATGTAGTATATTGATAGCATACATGTGATAATTATTGTTTGATTATTACAGGCAGCAGTGATCTGTATCATTCTGAGAGCGGCAGAAAATCAGAGAGGGTTGCTGCTGCCATTTTCCTTGCAACAACAGTATCTCCATCTCTGGTATCTGAAGGTTGTTGAGAACAAATGTGGGAAAGTTCTTTATTCTGGCAGGACAAAAAAGCTGTGCTTATGAAAATGTATGCACTCAGTGCCAAAGAACAGCTGCTTGGAAATGTCATTGAGGCTTTGCCAGAGAAACTACTGGAGCTCTGTGCCAAAACTTACCGAAAAAGGAAGGCTGATTGTTCTCGAGTTATCTTGGACAAATTCAAACCTAGAGCCTCCGAGCTAGAAGCAATTAAAATAAAGATAACAAAATTATGACAAATAAAGGAAATGCAATTTCTACTAAACATGTTAATAAGGGAAGATGATATGGTATACTTGGATTTTGGAAAGGATTAATGCATTCACACCACCTTGCTCTACTGGCAGTTGTAGGCATTTTTCCGTACAGTGACAGACTGATCATCCTAGAAGAGTGCACTGTGAGAAGTACGGAGAAAATACCGGTTTGAATAAAGTGTATAGGACAATTTAAATAACTGTTATTTGCACTTTATAAATTTGTGCCTAATACCAGAAATAAAAACTTCCTACTAAATTTTAGGAGCAGAGGTCGCCCTTCCCAAATTCTGTATTGTTTATGAACTTGTTTTGTGATACATGGATGTTAGGTAAAGTATTAGTGCCTGTATCACTGCATTTGAATAGTCCTAAGGCAGAAGGGGCAGGGCAGGATAGCAGCTGAAAAGTAAAATTCTGGAGTTGTTTTAATTAGGAAGGCTTCCTGAGCTTTAAGAAAACTTAGTTGGATGTGGGGTTTTTTTTCAGGAAATCTTTATGTACTTTGTTTAATTATGAATTGTAGAGCAGTACTGAAGTGACTCCTGTTTTATTCAGCACACTGCAGTGAGCTTTTGTGCTTATAGCTCCTTCATATAATAAGACTTCATTATTTTTTAAAATATCTTGAGTCAGTTTCTGTAAATTATATTTATGTTGTTTTATAATATACTAGCTTCTAGCAATTTTTTTTAGTCTTTTTCTTATGAGATTTTTTTCCCCCCTAAATTTAGTGATCTCTTTTAAATATTTTTCCTGCAGCGTTTGGTAAGCAGTGAATCTTTAAGTGAATGCATTGAATTGTCAGATAAATAGAGGGATAAAACCCAGCAGTGTCGATCTTTTTTCATTTTCCCAGTAGGATGACAGATAATTTAGTCCTTATAGTAAAAGAATCATAGCACAGTATGGGTTGGAATGAACTTAATATATTACATTATATACACAAAAGTGTGTGTGTGTGTAAATGTGTGTATTTTAGTATCCCGTCCTTTATGCATCTATTTATGGGCACGTTGATTTCATATCTTTAACTGTAGCTGATCATCATCTCTTCAGGCAGCTTCCTTAGCTCATCTTGTGAAGGAAGATAGTTCTGCATTGAATCCCAGTGAGTTCAGAGGGCAGGGAATTTCAGTAAGAGGCGCTTAGGTTCATTTGTACCGTCAGTAGACAGTCTCAAACATCTCTGTTTGCTCAAAATCTAGGTAAGGGTTGTAGCAGAAGAACTTGTGCAAGGAAAGTAGAAAAGCTTTGAAAAGTTCAGTTTCATCATTGACTAACCCTATCAGTGTCATGAGACTATGAGGACTGCTTGTTTTCAGAAGTACTGGACAGGATATCAATAAAATACTGGATGAGTTGCACAGCAGTTCATTATAGATGTTCTGACAAGAATGATGTTTACAAACGTTGATGGCAAATTGACTTCTGATTTCAATAGGCATTGGTAGCTGGGGAGATAAAGCATCAACCTGTCATTCTGGCTGTAATCAGAAAAATGGCCTATGGGTGATCATCTGGCTAAACAAAGGACAGATATGAAAACTTTCTGCAGCAAATTTTGTTCATACCTCTTGATAAAAAGTCAGATTTTTTCGTACGTCGAACAGATATGTGTAACCTTCCAGTTTTTATACTTTATCTACCATATCAGATGCATACTTTCAGATAGATAAAGGTCAGATTATCATTTAATGATGCCACATCTAGAATATAAATATTAAAATATGTGAAGATCTTTACAAATAAGTGAGTTGTGCAATTTTAATTTGACTATTTCCTATCAATAAAGTTGATAAACTAAAATACTACTCTAAGAAGTAACTGAAGTTATATTGATTGTAACTATCATTTACCAAAGTTCATGCTAGGGAGATGGGTATATTTGGTTCTGAAATGAAAGAAAATCACAAATGCATTAATGAAAATGATGACAATTAATTTATAACTATTAGTTTAAAAACAAGCAGGTATGGCATGAATCATCCAATGAATTACGCCCCCCAAAAGCTTCTTGCTTTGACTTTGGTTCTTAAAATGAGTTCTTCTGACCTTGCTAAGCCTTGCTTTTCTGAAGGCTGTGTTACGAAAACATAAGAAGCTGAACTAAAAAATAAAATGCTTTTTTATAAAGATTTCTCTAAGTCCCCACTCACACATGCTCAACAGAAAAGCCCTGCTGTCTTGCAGAACTGATTCAAAGGCTTGTACTCTGCTAACCTCCAGATATCATGCAACACATTTTAAAATGTTTAATGCTGAAGTGGTATGCTTGCAAAAGGCTGTAGTGAGTGTACATGCTAATTTAGCAAAATGGATGGATATGTTACAGCATAATATTAATGAAGGTTGGAGCAAGTGAAAAATGTAAGGAAGAAAACAGCTGATTGCTATCAGAGGTTGAGGAACACAGGCTAATTGTCTTTTACAGAAACCAATTTGCTTTAAAAATGTGTGCTCATTCTAAGTTGGGCTGGGGCAGAAGGGAATCCCAGATGGTCAAAAGAGTGAAACTTTAATTGGATCATTCAGTTAAAACTGAGTCAGTCAAAGTAAGCAAGGGATCATCAGGATGTGCTGAGAAAAGCCAGACCTCTAAGACTCAGTTAATTTGACATATATTCTAGGAAAATAAGTCTCATTTTTAAGAGTTGAGCCTCAGAGATATATTGATTCTTTCAGATAGGAATATATAAAATGTAGTGCAGAACACCTGTTTGTTTTTTTCCTGTGAAGTCAAAAAGCCATGCAAAAAGGGTATTGATTAGTTTCCTTCCTATAATACCTATACAATCCTTCTCATTGGCATAATTCCAGTGTGCTAGAAGTATTTAGTTAATTCATGTCCCATGGTAGTGTGAAACTAGATACTCTGAGACCAAGTAGGTTTTATATGTCTTTTACTGTCAGCTTTCTACTGACAGCTTCTTCAGTGCTCGTTCTGCGGCTGTGTAATTATGCTCAAAGGTTGCAGCGGGAGTGTGTATGGTATTTGTTTTGTTTTTTTAACCAGCAAGTCTGTTTAATGTTGTGTTAACAGCTGTACAAATTGAATTGATAATGCTGCATCCAGTTTTAATTTAAGTGAGTAATGTAGAAAGGTTATATCTTGTAAACACCACACACATACTCTTTTCTGAGTCAGATTTTGGCATCTTGGGTGTACTGCTTGACACTCGAGCCCAGATACTGAGAAACTTTGATCTTGTGCACATTGCAATGAATAGAGGTTTTTGCCACTGTCTTACACAAGAGGGCTGTTGGAAGCAGGGCTCACAGGAAACGGGCTAGATGGATTTCTCATGGCATGCAAAACTGGCTGAAATCTGTACTGCTGTAAGTCTCAATTAGTCGCTGACAGTAGGGGAGGATTCAGGCAAGAGATCTCATTTGGCTTAATGGTAGAACAGAGTAAGTTTGCTACATTTCATGGTACTTTTAAACTGGGAAGAACTGCTGGCTTGTTGGGTTATAATTCTTGACAATCTGGGCTGCAAAAGGACTGAAAGAAACCAAGTCCTCTAGCACAAGGAAAAGTCTTCAAATATAGGACAGGAATACTTTATTTCAGCTGCATATAGGAAAAGATGCAATAGATTAATGTTGCAACAAGTTGTACAGCATAGAACAAAGCCTTTAAAGATAAAAGATAGTTAAATACGGTAATAATAGCATAGGATAGGAAGAACAGCATAGGAAAGAAGAAAGGTTTAAAAATACCCACTACACTCTTAAAAATGTTATCAACCCACCTAAGTAACTCATCTCTTCATTTTTTACCCGTTCAATTCTAGACAAAGGAAAGACAAAGGACAGTACACCTTTGTAACCTACTTAAGTGTTCTTCATGAAGTGAGCATAAAATACTGAAAGTCAGTTATTTTTTCTCTCCAGGTTACGGGATGACAGAATTAGGATAGAAAGGATGGAAAAACTCCATTTTGAATACAGCCATGCTTTCCAGCTGCTTACTGATTTTTACATGAAAGAAGTGCCTGATAGTACAGGTACGTCATTCAGAATTTTATGCAAAAGAAGTGCTTAATATTACACATCTGTCATTTGGAATGCCTTTGAAGCATGCATCCTGTTAGCTTTTACTCAGATAAAGAATACATGTGGGTGCATCTCATCAGGTCTCATGGACTTGTCTTGTTTAAGTGTTCCCTAACTTGATCCTTCTGTTAAGGAGAAATCCTAGTTGCTCCAGAATTTCCTGCTGGTCTCAGAGGCCTCAGATTCCTCAAGGTGCATCTTACCGGTAAAGACCAAAGCACTGAGTTTCTCAGCCTTTTCCTTGTCCCTTATCACCAGATCTGCTGCCCCTTTCAGCAGTGGCTCCACATTTTCCCTTGTCTTTCTTTTGCTGTTGATGTACATGTAGAAGCTCTTGTTGCCCTTCATGTACCTTGCCAGTCTCAGCTCCAGGTGGGCTCTGGTTTTCCTAACCCCATCCCTGCAAGCTTGAACAATATCTCTATATTCTTCCTGGGTCACCTGTCCCTGCTTCCACCTCTCATGCTCCTCCTTTTTAATGTTTGGGTTAATCAGGAGCATCTTGTTCATCAGTCTAGGCATTCTGCCACCTTTGCTTAATTTTCTGAACATTGGGATCTTTTTTTTGAGCCTGGAAGGGATGAACCTTGAAAGTGAACATTATTTGAATAGAAATGAATACAGGGCTAGCACCCCTTCTTTTTTCTTTTCATAGCTTGAAGATGTGTGTTTAGACAGATTTAAATTCACACATATATAGCAACTGAGGGAAATTAAGCAACATCTGAAATGTTTCTTCAAGATTTTGTGTGTCTGAACACTCAAGAACAGAAGAACAGCTTTTAAAACATCTCTGAAAAAACTTAAGTAAATAGGGTTTTAAAAAAAAATACCATTTTATGTTGATGTATCATGGAGTGAATTTTCCTATTGTTGTAGCTGGAACAGGGACTGTAGTAGAGCACTGTTGAGGAACACTATCAAGTATGAATAGCTGTCTTACACAGATGGAACCAGATTCTGCAGACTGGCTGGGGCAGATAAATCATAAGCGCATGTGCCAAGGCCTGTTTGTTTCTTTTAACTTCCAGAGATGTTGCCTGTAGTAATGCAGATTTCAGAACTCAGCTCTTACTTTGCATATTTAGAAATTTCTTATGCCAACAGTTAGTCATTTTTATGAAGAAAAACCTGTTGAGTCAAATTTTTTATGTTTCATAGTGTTTTTATATTACTGTAATGTTCTATGTTCTTTGGAACCATAAATGGTGCTTTAGAACCTAACTTTCTGTTGTTGTAGAGATGCCATAGAACACTGTACATATATATTTCAGATTTCTATTTGATTAAATTGATAAATAGATTATACTTTTTCTAAAATACATAAGTAATAAAAAGTGACTTAACAAGAAAATCACATTTCTTTTAGGTCCTCAGAAACTATCTGTGATACTAAGCTTGGATAAGCCTGTTATCTGTTCTCTGGCCGCAGTAATTGCATACCTCAAAGAATTTAATTTGGAAAGGATGCTTTACAATCCAAGGTAAGTTGCCTTATATAAACTTCCAATTCAAAGCACCAGTACATGTACCACTGTTATCTTGTACGTTTTCGCAGACAGCTTCCCTTCAACGTAATGAATGCACCTACTAGAGTGATAAACATAGTCTTTGTAAAAATTATACCTTACATCTAAGTTCCTGAAAGAATCAAGTGGTGTCTTTCTTTAAGTGGTGTTTCATGAAAGTCTTCGTGAGGTATGTTTGTCTATTGATTACTATCAGTAATGTAAATGAACATGTACTGCTGCCAAGTGTTACTGAAAGCAAACAAGGTACAAAAACTGGTAGAAAAAAAAACTAGGGGGGAAATTTTAAAGTTTGTTCATCAATATCAGCCCTCATGTCTCAACCTCAGTTTTACTTTCTGAACAAAATGTGGGGCTTTTTTGGCAGCTTTTTAAAATAAACAATTTTATGCTGTAATTTAGCTTTGCAGATGATGTTTTGTTTTGCCAGAGGTACATAAATAATTTTCTTTAGTTCTGAAAGCAGGTATAAATGCTAATGTGTTGTAAGATGGTACTCAGCAGGTCTATTTGAGTTGATGAGTCTAGGTATCAATTGTAAAGAAAACAGATGTTCAGCACATCCTGAGTCTCTGAAAAATTCCTTGAGTTGGCTCAGTGGTAACTAGGAGTGGGGGAACAATCATGCAAAAAGTTGTTGATGAACTGTGACTGCAAAGTTACTACAAAGGCACACAGACATGGAAATAATCTTGTCTTCCCTTAAGTAGTCCCAACACTTTGGTCTATTAGATGTGCTCAGATGAGTACTCAGAATTTGTAATAGGATTATGCAGGTGGAATCAAATAAAAATAGAAAGATACTGACACTCAAGCATCTTTTTATCCCGTCTTGCACAGGTATGAAAGTTTGCTATCTTACCTGGCTTAGGTTTGAAAATATCATTGAGGCTTATTAAATGCTTTAATAAAACATCTTTATCTGTCATGGATCCTGCGCAAAATATTCTCTTGGTTGTTTCAGTACCCCTCTGTCCTGTAAGTAGGCAGGTTTTAACAAAGTAAATCTGACTGCAAACTGGACACTAAGAAATGTGTCTCATCAGTTTTAGATCATTCACATGTTGTATGATATTCTTAAAATTTCAAGCCTTATTTTGAAGGGCTCCCTACATTACCATTTTTTTAAAAGTGCAGCTGCTTTTAAAGAAAATGACTGCAGATGTCAGCTTTAAACATTTCTCAGATATCTACTAAAATATTTGGAAATTTTATGTACCTGGGTTTTCTGGACTCTGGAGTGGATTTTATTCCTTAAGTTGCCATTTCCCTCTCCAAGTAGTATTAAAATGTTAACAAAAAGAATTCCGGTGGCATCTTCTAAGCCATCTCCCCTGCCTCATCCATTAAGGAGCTGTGATGTTCCAGCACTGTGGTGTTCCCACTCATCCACTGGTTGGCTTTTTGGAGAAATCCTGTTGTTAGGGTTTCTGAAGAAGAAAGTGAACTCCAAGGAAGTGCTATTCCATGGTCACACTTGTAGATCACTATTTTCACAGTGCCTTATGTGCAATCTCACATAGGGTGAATGTTCTTTTAGATGGGGAAATACAAAATTCATCTTTCATGTAGAAGTAATTCAGTAGCAGAGGAGAAATATCGTTACGTGAAGGCTTATCTAGCATCTGTCAGTCACATTTGTAATAGCTACATCTTAAAATCAACTATAATTACAGGCTGGGAAGGAAAAGCACTAAATCTTAGAGTTGACACTTGCCTGCTGAAGGTTGCTCTAATGGACTTTATGTAAGTGTATGAGCATCTGAGTGGAAAGACAATGAAATATTTGCTTTCTTGGTGATATGTTATGAAGAAATAGAATACAGTCTTTGAGGTAACTCTGTTCCTCTGCTTAGGAGCTTGGATTCTATTGCATTTACTTATGAAGCCTTTACTACTTTGACTACCTGATAACTGAATTCTACATGCTGTTTTTAGTGTGTCACATATATTGAAATAGTAAGCCAAATACTGAGGCAAACTCAACATCAGTACTTTTCCCAATGACAGTGAAATACTATCTCAGTACTGAAAAGGGAAAGCCTTTTAAACAGTGTGTGTCAGGCTGATGGATCTTCTGTGATTCTGCAGGAAACAGAAGAGAAATACTTGCATTGCACTGTCAAGCGACTTAAAATTCTTAGGAGATTTTGGGTCAGTGAGCATATACTAATGAGTCAGTGAGCATGAAGTCGGAGCTGTTAGACAGTTTTCAGTTTATTAATGTAAGTGACACAGATCTGGATGAAATAGACCTACTTGATAGGAAGAATGACAAAAAAAATTCCTTACACCTCTGCAGCTTCTTTGGATAAATACTGTTATCCCAGCTGAACAAAATTCCATCTCAATTTAATAGTAAGAGTCATGAAACACCATGTAAGTGATTAAGGAATCTCGTTACTGGGGAAGGAAACAAGTTGTGTTTTAATATTTAGATGAAGCTTTTAAATCTACTTTTAAGGTCCTATATAAAGCAAAATATTAAAAAAAATATTTCTGCTACAGCAGAACCCTGGGATAGCAGAACTCCTGACTAAATTAGGGCTCTAGTAGCAAGTAAAAATAGATCTAACAATGAATGATACAAGCTTTTTTTAAATCAATGTGTTCTAATACCTTTACATACCGGGAGACCTTTACTGGCTTTTCACAAGAAGTTGGTACCCCACCTAGGAGAGGTTTTCAAATATAGTTGAGTACCCAGTTTTGCTTGAAAAATCATGATTTGCATAGCAGTTGCTGGGAAATGTGTCTGAGAGTATTTTAGTCTTATCTATATGTTTTCCAACATACTGGGGACAGAAGAGAGAGACTGTAGTTCTTAGATTTTGAACAGCAATACATGAACTTAAAGAAATGCAGGGAATGGAAGAGACAGGTTTCTTTCCGAAGGAGGGGAGTAGCTTTGGGACTGGAGAACTACCAGCAGTGAAGATAGAAAACAGAGGCAGAAGTGAAAGAGGAGAGGGGAGGGTTAAAATGGCTTTGAGGGAGGAGAGTAAAGAGAGAAAGAATTCAAGAAGAGGAGAAATGTTTGATTGTACTTCATGATAGGGGTGAAAGGGAGCCGGCAAGACGAAATGGAGAGAAGTGAAAATGTGAGTTCTTCAGCTTAAAATGGTGGACATCCTTGAATTTTCAGGGGCAATGTCATAGAAATAAAGGGAATGGTGTTCATAAGGCTTTCGTATCTCTTGGATGCTGATGATGTGTGAAACATCGTGTACGCAAGACAAATGCATAGGTTTACCCACTCTATGAGAAAGGGAGCACTGAAATGGTTTCAGGAGGTTTCAAAGTCAGCTTTGGAGCATGAGGGCCTGAAAAAGGAAAGGCATAGTTTTCAGATGCTAAGAAGTAGTTCTTAGCAAACGATTTGTCATCTCTTTTTAAGAGAGCACAGAAGAAGGGCATCAGGTGGGGCCTCTTGCACTCTGGCCGTTTGGAGCTCGTAGGAGTGCCGAGGCTATGCGCAAGGAGAGCAAGCTGAGAGTGTACAGACATCTGGGTAGAAGGAGGTTGCTAGCCCACTCCTTGGCATAAGTTCAGTGGAGAAAAAGAAGACTAATGCAGAATAAAAATGATGAAGGCTATTATTTTTTTCCTGGTTTAGCCAGATGTTTCTGGACTCCTATCACATCAAGGATCTATGTCAGAAGTTCTAGCCCTGTGGCAATATTCACTAATGAATTTAAAATTGGTTAATTAAATAGAAAACATAGTCTGTTCCTGATGTCCTTCGCTACTTAAATTGTAGTAAATGTCTTTCATACCTAGAGAAAGCTAGTGCTTCTGAAAAATGAAGAGACTCTGAATAGAGAGAGATTCCTGCAACTCTTGTCTAAATATAAAGGTATTTTCTGTGGTTAATTCACCCTTAGAAATCTCAAAGACATGGACTCTAGAGGTCTGTAAAAGGTAATTGAGCAAAGAAAATCTGCTGCTTAGTAGGCTTTCAATATAGTGCCTTGCAGCTTTGCTGTTAAGTTTTTACAAAATTAAAGTAGTTGAAGTAGTTGAAAACTAGTGATATGAATAACATGCATTCACTTAGGCTGGATTACTGAGTATGAAATTATATATAATATCTCCTGTGGAGAGAATAATGAATGAAGCATTAAAAGTGCACTTCACTGCAAGCTTCTCAGGAGGCAGAATGACAAAGAGGATCCAATTTCAGTGGTAACACGGAAGAATCGAAGTCTGAGGATACAGTTTTCTGTGCTAAAGCAATCATAGTAACCCTTTAATACTCATCATAAGTGTGGTTCTACTCTGAAAAGTCATTTCATGAGTAGGAACCTCTTTCTCATGACTATTCCTCCAAAGTTTCCTAAATCCTACTAGAAGGTTGTGTTTTTATTTTGTTTCCTTTTTCTCATTTTTCTCAGAAGAGATGGCATGCATGCTCCTACCTTCCCTTGACCCTCAGTAGTAGATTTGCCAGCTATTTCCATCACTGGTGTTTTGTGCTGTTTAAGTACTTGAGACAGTTGTGAGTCTGTTCTTTGAAGGTCAGGTCAGTCACCTACAGAAGGAATTACTGCGTTGTAATTCAGTTGAAGTGATTTTTAAGTCATTTTTACTGATGCAGGAGAGGGCTGATAGCAGCACATTAGAATTTCTCACAAGGAATGTGTTGACGTCCTTGTTGCAAAACCAGCACTGACTTATTATTTGTTTACAACCTTATTCTTATGCCAGTTGGTCCCTAAATTCCCTACAGAGAGTCTCTTCACATTTTTATCAAGTTCTGATCCAAAGCTGAAGGAAGATGAGGGGGTGGAAGCAAAACATGTTCTATCCTGTGACATCTGGAATTGTTGGTTGGGCATATATATATACTGCAGTTGATCTTGGCTGTTATTCATATACTACAAGTTCTCGATTACTGGGGTTAATAGCAGGGTGGAGTAACTTGGATAAAGCAAACAACTGGATAATATAAAACATGTAATTTATGCTGTGAGAAAAACTTCAGCATATCTGATTCTGAAAAAATAGTAAATATACTCTGCAGTGGAGCAGTTAGTTGTCTTTAAATACTAACAGAGAGCAAGCTTACTGTGAACAGAATATGCTCTGTGTTATGTGCTCTGAAGCGAGGTGATGTAAGGAAACACTAGAACCAGTAAAGCTACAATCTTGAAACTCATGGGTGATCAAGGGATGATAGAAACAGCCAAAAGTATCCTTTTTGCTTTCAGGAAGAGATGGAAAGGCATGGTTCTTACCCAGCTGGGTTTAAGAGATCACAGGCTTGAGTAGTGGCAAATCGAAATGCAGCAAATGGGGAAACTGCAGTTTAGGTAAATTCTAGGTGCAGAAGAGGTGCTTTTGGAAGAGTGGGTAGGATTTGTTTTTGATCATAAGGATTGGGAGCCAAGCAGAAATCATTCTTATTTAATTTTTGCCAGCATCAGGAGTTGTGACTAAAGATAATAAAAGGAAGTATTGTTTTGTTTCTTACAACATTGTGTACTTTGGAAAGTGCTGCTGCTTTTGCCTCCGAGGTTTTGTTTTGCTGGTTGACTTTGTTGGTTGCTGGGATAGCACACTACAGCGGAATAATTGTGACTATGGGTACAGTTCTGAGTCAGCTGTACTTCCGAACTATCATTGAACTTCTTGAGGGCACTCAGTGGAATCTAGTTTTTGTTGCTTATTTTCCACAGAATTTAAAAACCTCAAACAAACAAAACCAAACCCTTCTAATTTGTCTTATTATTTAGGAACAAATTTGCTAGCTGGCCCAAACATCTGCATACAGTGTGAATATATAACATTAGTCTCTGAATATTTAAAACCATTTTAGTGCTGTTTTTGTTTTTAATATAGCAATAGTGCAGCTGCATGTGCCTAACAGAAAAGTTTGAGCATTTGAGTGCTCCCCCAGAGAGTTTAAAATTGAATGCACTGAAAAAAATTCGGTGGAAAGTCAAGAAAGCAGTTTTAAATCCTACCCAGCAAGTAATTCTGTTCAGTTTAAGACAACAAAGAGTGTCCCAGATTTTGTGCAAAGGACAGTCAGCAGTATGATTAACCTAGACAATCATGACTTGATTTGTCAGAAGCATTTAGTAAGAATCTTGCACTTCACTTCATGGTCCCGACTACCACATGAATGTCTGATGCTGAAATAATTTTCATATCTAATATGATTGCACATGTAATACAATTATTTTATTAATGTTGATTCTAAACCAACACAATGTTTGGATTGATCTCATCCTATTCTGTTGAGTAGTGTCAAAAAGTCAAGTAATTTTGGTCATGTTTATTTAAAATAAAATCAATCATATTAAAAATAAAATCAAATAGTTTAAATATACTGTATTTTTATTTTCCTAAATAGTTGCACTAACAGCCTGTTTAAATCTGTAGTAGTTATCAAAATACACATTCTTATATTTTACATGCTGTTTTGATGATGATTTGTGTTAATATCTGGTTCCACTCATGAAGTATTAATTCTCAGTCCTATCCCTGCCCCTAATGCTACTGTGATCATAACAGAACACCAGCAAAAGCACATACTTCTTCAGTTTCATCACAGGCTGAAAAAGGGGCACTTCCTTAACCATTTAGTGGATCAGGATTAGATAACAGGCGAGCTGGATTTTATTTTGAGCTTTGTCAGAGTCATTGTAGGAAACTGGGAAGTGTATCATAAGTCTTGTTTTCCCAAGCAGTAAATTAAAATAAGTTATTAGTGTTCAGTTCTTTTACTTATTTGAATAGATTTTAATTTCTTACTTTTTAATTTTATTTTGCATAACTAATGAATTCTAATGTCAGCAACTTGACAGTGTTTCACCATTAGTCTGTTCCTGAGTTTAAAATATAACATGAAATTCCTCTCCTCAGCAATTTCAAACGGTTGTCCAGTGAAATGGAGTACATGACAATTAATGGGGCAACAATGAAAAATCTTGAAATTTTACAGAATCAGGTAAGGGCAAATGTAATTTTTTTTAATAAACACTGAGGTTTTCACAGCTGTTTGACATACTGTTTGTTCCAATGAAGTTAGTTAAGTTAGTTTGCAAATCTAATCTAGTTAAGTTAGTTGTGGAATCTCCTTCTCTGGAGACCTTCAAAACCCACCTGGATGAGATCGTGTATGATCTGCTCTAGGTGAACCTGCTCTGGCAGATGGGTTTGGACTAGATGATCTCTGGAGGTCCCCACCAGTCTGTGATTCTGTGATCTCACCCGGAAGGTTTAAATTATTTTAAATGGGATCAAACTGAAGGAGGACTATGTTTTCAGAGGCATGAATGAAAGTTAATCTGTGCTGGCTCTTAGTATGAGTTAGGAACCTTGTTGTACTTTGTCTAGCAAAGAACTTTCCTAAAGTTTGAGTTTTTGAGCAACTGCAGTAAGTGATATGACTTCAGAAGTGTTTGTTTTTTATTTTGTGCCTACTGCACAGACCTTTATGCACAGACTTAATTTAACCTGTTTAATTTATTCCAGTCACTTTCTAAAAAGATTTTATGATTAAAGGAATAAATATACTGAAGTGTCTTGTGACTGTTGGAGTTACTTTGTGTAAGGCATCATTTGGGAACAAGATCAGTAAACAAACATGCAGTTGCCATGTTTTAAAGCCCAAATGGAATGTTTAAGCAGTGCAGTGAAGGTCCTTTCACTACATCATTGATTGTTCAGTTAAAAATATTATATTATTTTTATTATTTTAGACTGATATGAAAACAAAAGGAAGCCTACTCTGGGTCTTGGATCATACTGAAACTGCCTTTGGACGTCGGAAATTGAAAAAATGGGTAACCCAGCCCCTCATGAAATCCAAGTGAGATAGTTCTTTATCTTGGGCTAAAGTTGTATTTCAAAATTATCATGTTGAGTATGCCCAATATGTTTATTTTTCCCTGAAGACCTGAGATCCATAGTAGAGTTTACACAGGAGATGATATGATAGAGGATGTGGATGTTGTATATAGGCTTGAAAGAGTTAAAATGCTCTGTTAGGCACGGAACATCTAAGTAGTTCGGAGTAGTAGGTCTGGAGGAGTTAGAAATTCCTATGTAGAAATCAGACTGGGTACCATTCTGATTCAGTATCACTTTTCAGACAATGAATGAGGACTACCTGCTGTTGGAGGATGTTTTGTTCCTAAACCTTAATGTTTATTGTCTTTCTTGCTTCAGAATTATTTGCATTCTTAATGTATTTAATTTGTTCTAAAGTAGCTGTGGGTGTTTGTTGCCCCTGTATACAATGTATTGCATATGAAAGTATTTATTAATTCTGAAATGTGGTATCTTTGGTACCTCTTGTTTTTGAGCTATGCTTTATTTATCAATGCTTTAGAAGTGCTTTATTCTGTAATATTATCATGCTTGTTTTCACTTGTTTCTCACTTGAAATGGACTCCATCTTTTCTGATTTCTCTTTGCAGGCTTTACTTGAGTGTTGTACTTGAATATGTAGTAAATAACAATACTGAGTTAATGAAATGTTTGATGCCTACACTTAAAGTTTTGGATCTATTACTTTATGCATTCTCCGAGTGTTGTCAATGTAGAGTTTACTCAATTATCACTTAGTTCACTTCAGCTAGAGCACACGGAAAATCCTTTTGGTTTGGTTGTCTAAAATAATTTTCCCCTCACTTTTACTTTTGTAAAAGTTTTAATTTTCATTATTTTTTAACAGTTTTAAATAGTGAAGTATACCAATGTTTTAGTGTTGTGCTGTTGTTGCTAATTTACAAATGTTTCTATGGATGCATTTTTTTCCCTTGACTAATTTTTAATGTGTTAAAGCACAGTAATTCTGAAGCATCACTGCTTAATTTTCTTAGTAGCTTTTTTGTAAGCACATAGCTTTTTTTCCCCTCCTATTTTGTAAATTCAGAATATTGGAGACCTTTTTCATTTGTAGAAGCCAGACTGGGTAGACTGTTTCATGCTGCCATTTCTGGCAGCGATTTAATAAGGTGATTTCAGTATAATTTTTTTTTTTAAAAAAAAATTCTTCTTATAATAGCTTTTATGTGTCTTACCTACTTCAAAAAGGCTTTTAATGTAACCATCCTAAATAGTATTAGACTTTATGGAAGTTGATTACGTGCCTGGTTTTCACATAAAAGCATATAGATGGAATTTCTGGGCCACTTTATAGGAGTAAATTGAATAAACTAATTTAAATTAGTTTATTTCTTACCCTGCTCTTGAGGCACCTTTTGACCTTTTGGGAATTGTTTTTAAAGTTGTCAGTGGGGGGAGCCAGAGGACAGGCTCTGGCCTGATGCGGTGGCAGCACTGAGGATGGTGACCTGAAACAGAGTGGTCCCAAATGCTCACATATGTGATGCAGCAGGTGAAATAACATTCAACAGTAAAGCAGAGTTTTTATCTGGACACAAAGTATAGAAAACTGCTTGCCTGGGGACTTCAGACCTTCTTTTTTAACCAGTAAATTTAGTTTAAATTCTCCCTTCTCTCAGTACACAACTAGTTTTACAAGTCTGCAGTTTTGGTTTCTGCTTTCTCCTCTGCTACTTCTAGACGTTGATACTTCCCCTCTTCAGCCTGCTTTCTCAATTTGGAAGGAAGTTTTATGGTTGGAGGTGACAGTACTCCTCAACTGAAGCTAAAAAGCTATTTGGTTTCTGTGTATTTCTCCTTTTCTGACTCCAGGTTGTAATTTCTTATACTTAGTGCATCACACATGTGGCAGTATTGTTTCCAGTAATGCACACAAATGCACTTAGAGAACATTCTGTAATTGTAATTCACCTGTGCCTCCTGGAGTGACATTTTCAGAGGAAGTAAGATTTCTGTACTGCATCTTTTCCAGTCAGTGGGTAGATGCATTTCCCTTGGTGTATCAAAAAGTGAGAGGGTGTAATTACTGCTTTATGCTTTATAGTTGAAAATTACTTGGGATGATGACTAAATTTCCAGGGGAGAAACCATACACTAGGTTGAATAAAGACAAAATGTGTACAGACAGCTCATTTGGGCAAACTTGTAGATATCCATTAGGTCATTGGTGATGTAAGTGTAGAGACTTCCAAGCAAAGGTTTTAAGCATTAGGAATGTGCAATTTTGAAAAAAAAAAAAAAAAAAAGGCTTAACTAAGGTGTAATGTCCTCACTTATTCACCTTGCTATACAAAAATGGTAAGAATATGCAAGGCATCGAGGACTGAGCTTTTTAGGAGGAATCAGGAAAGTCATGGCTTTTTGTAGTAGTTATGACTTCATGGATTACAGAAGCATTATCTCGCTTTGCCTGTCTTGCCTTTGAACTATAAGTTTCTTGAAATGTAAGTGCCTTTCTTGCCTTGCAGTCTATAAGGGGAGTGGACAGAAAAGGAAATAGAGAGCTGAGTTGGTTGAAACATTTTTGACTGAACGAAACATGCTGTGTCCCTGTTGAGCAATGGAGTTTCAGCAGGAGAAATAGAGCTGTTTATTGTCATAGTCAACAACAAAATGGCTAAGGACTGGTTTCAGGATACAGTGCTGTAACACAATGTGATCTTTGTGTCTTTGTATGTGTGCAACATTTAAGCATAATTTCTTTCCTAATGCAGAATTAATCTCAGAACCTCTGAAGCTGATGTAAAACAGTCATTGCTTTTTGAATAGCTACAGGAAGAAGAGAAAGATAAGCTTAACATAGGCCTGGCTAAGCAAACCTGGATCTGGTTTGCATCTTTCGTTTTTGTTGTTGTATTTTATGGTTGTGTTGTCCTATGGTGGTGGTATAAAAGACAGTGCAAGAAAGTTGTTCCCCTGCACATGGACAATCTGAAGCCTCATCTCTGCAAAATGTGTCTTCCTCTGTCTCTCTGTTATATCCATGGTTACTCCTTCCTACCCTCATTTTTGTGTTTCCCGTTCCTTAAGTGTTATCACTGGCTTTAAGCTATAGCTTGAACAGAATAGACAACTAGGCAAACAGAATAGACAACTGTGGAACAAATAGTGCATCCATTTCCAAACTGAGTATTAACCTGTGTCTGCGCTTTGCTCGGCTCTTGATCCTTGCACAATTTGTAGGAAATTTGTTTCCTTGAGATCAAACAAACACTTGCGTGACAGTGTCAAGTTCGGCTGGAATTGAACGAAGATTTCAAAACTGAAAAAGGTAGATGAGTAACACAATTCTATGGGGGTTTATTATTTCCATATTAGATCAGTCTGTAAAGCTAATAAATCTGACTACATGCTTAAAGTAGAATTTAAGATAAATGATGGGTGTATCACATGAAGCAATTTATAGCTGCTGTAGGGGAATATGTGTGGAATTCCATTGCTGTGCAGAGAACTCTATGGCCCGTATGTATAGAAAGCATTGCATAAGAGAGATTGTTCTGTTGGGGTTTTTTTTGTGTTCTCCCTAGTCTGTTCCTGGAGAGGCAGAAGATCTTCTAAATATCAGTGGATGGACATCATGAAGTGTCATTTCTAGTACTGTAGCTGGGGTAAAGTTAGAGGCTTTGCTATCAAAGTGGAGGATAACCTAGAAAATACTAGTGTTCGCCTTTGTTGCAGAAATGCTTAGTTAATAAGTTAGAAAAGTATCTAGTAAAAAATTTTAAAAGCTTAGGTGGGGAGGGGTGGATAACTGGAAGTGATAAAATGTTTGTAGTGTGTGAGATATGAACATCAGCAAGTTCGTGGATGATACCAAGCTGTGTGGCATGGTTGACATGCTGGAGGGAAGGGATGCCATCCAGAGGGACCTTGACAGGCTGGAGAGGTGGGCCCATGCCACACTCCTGCAGTTCAACAAGGCCAAGTGCAAGGTCCTGCACCTGGGTCAGGGCAATTCCAGGCACAAATACAGGCTGGGCAGAGAACGGATTGAGAGCAGCTCTGAGGAGAAGGACTTGGGGCTGTCAGTTGATGACAAACACAACATGAGCTGGCAATGTGTGCTTGCAGCCCAGAAGGCCAACCGTATCCTAGGCTGCTCAAAAGAAGTGTGGCCAGCAGGTCAAGGGAGGGGATTTCCCCCCTCTACTTTGCTCTGGTGAGATCCACTTGGAGTACTGTGTCCAGCTCTGGGGCCCTCAACATAAGGAGGACACGGACCTGTTGGAGCTACGAAGATGATCAGAGGGCTGGAGCACCTCTCCTACAAAGACAGGCTGAGGGAGTTGGGATTGTTCAGCCTGGAGAAGCGAAGGCTCTGAGAAGACCTTCTTGGTCTCTTCTCTTCTCGGAGCACCTTCCAGTACCTGTAGGGGCCTACAAGAAAGCTGGGAAGGGACTTTTTACAAGGGCTTGTAGTGACAGGACGAGGGGTAATGGTTTTAAACTGGAAGAGGGGAGATTTAGAATAGATATTGGGAAGAAGTTCTTTACTGTGAGGGTGGTGTGACACTGGAACAGGTTGCCCAGGGAAGCTGTGGCTGCCCCCTCCCTGGAAGTAAGGTTGGATGGGGCTTGGAGCAACCTGGTCTGGTGGGAGGTGCTCCTGCCCATGGCAGGGTGGTTGGAACAAGTTGATCTTTAAGGTCTCTTCCAACCCAAACCATTCTATGATTCTATGATCTTATTTTCCACAATGCTCTCTCTCTCTCTTTCATGTGATATCTACTTTTTTTGGAGTGTGTTTGTGGTTTGAAGTAACTTAAACTGAGTGATCCACAAGTACCTAAACTGTATTTCTTTGAAGAGTCTGTTGACTCTTTTTGGTTTTAAATATGTTACATGTGATGTGCAGAAGCTAATGTCATGAGGTTAATGAGAAGATTATGGAGAGCAGCATGCCCTGAACATAGAGTTCAGAATTCATGCAACTTCCAGCATGGAAAGCTTCTCAGATTTTGGGGTGAATAGGCTTTGTTCTTGTCAGCTTGAGTTGAAATAGGAAAAAAATCCCCAACCCTCTCACTCATGCACACAGCTTCACATCTCTGTTTTGGGGATACATATATCAATTCTGGTGTACTGCAAGTCACAGAATATGCTTAATGTACTGCAGTAAATGTAGAATAAAAAATTAAAAGCCTCTAACATAGCGTAGTATGCCATGAGAAAGGAGTGATGCTCAAAGGTTTCATCAATGTTTTGGGCCTCTGCTGTAGCAAAGATCTTGTGGTATGTGGGAGTGTCCACGCCAACTGGAGGCCCAGGGTCCTTCTCTCCACTTTTTGTGCAAACCCTGAGCTGGTGGCAAGGCACAGCCAGCGCAAGTCTTGGTGTTTTCTCAGCACACTCAGTGTGCTGCCATTTCCAGCACTGTGCTCGTTATCTCTTGATGCCAGGGTTGTGGAAAAAGGCTGGGGACAGAGAAGTCTCTCTTAATTCCTCCAGGCCATTAGTGGAAGTCCAGAAGCATGGAATTAATTATTTTAGAAGTATTCCAGACCAGATCAAACACATAGCAGCAAAGCCTCTTTTTGGATGCTGCAAAGGGGTTTCAGTGAATCTGACGCTCAAAGCCCCATTAGGATGAGCTCACCTCTTTGCTCCCAGATTCACCCCAACCTGTCTGTGTTTCAGCTTTACTGTGGTGTAGTTCATGTTCTTGTCTCCAAAACACACTGTTTGCCAGAAGTGAATATGGGACTTTAATGGTTGGAACTCTCTGTGTAGTTTCTTGCCTGCATTTATTTGCAGTGAATTTTTACTCATTTGATCTTTTTCTAGTTAAAGCTGATGTTTAAATCTCAAGGAAGGAGAAAAATTGTATTTATTTAGAGAGTTACCAGAAACGTTTTAACCTTTGCTTTGCAGGCTAGACAAACCAAACTTTTAATTACCTCTCAAAAATAGAGCCATTGTTTCCTGTGATTCTAGTAGCCTTTGTTGTGCCCTATTTCATAGAATCATAGAATGGTTTGGGTTGGACAGGACCTTAAAGATCATCTCGTTCCAACCCCCTGCCATGGGCAAGGACACCTCCCACCAGACCAGGTTGCTCAAAGCCCCATCCAGCCTGGCCTTGAACACTTCCAGGGATGGAGCATCCACAGTTTCCCTGGGCAACCTGTTCCAGTGCCTCACTGCCCAATTTCTTTCTGCTGTTTCTTCCAGTTGTGGATGAGATGATGCTTTTATTGACGCTGAATCAAAGCCTTGTAGGATAGTATTAATAATTTCTATTGGTGAAGTGCTGGAGTCTGAACTCTGAGCCCTGAATTAAGATTGACATATGGGTGGTTCCCATGGTCCTTTAACAGGAGGGGATGAGTTTGCCTTTTGGCTTTCCTCCAAGGTGCAGCCAGCCTTGTAAGGAAAGCCCTTGGGTAAACAAGCCCCAGGTGCCCCACATTGGGTAAATGAGTGCCAGGTGTCCTGCTTTGGGCATAAAAGGTGGGACCACTTGCAGGAAGGGTGGAATGTCTGTCTGTGAGGTGGGTGCACTTTGCAGAGTTTCCTGTTGGGGAAGGACCTCCTGACTCTCTGCAACTGGGCCCCAGTCAGGTTTGGCATTTCCAAACACGGGCTTCATGGGGGAACAATATGTGGTTACTTCTATCTTATGTGATCAACCTATTGACTTGGTTGTCTCCCATCTCTTCTCTGGGAGACTTTCTTTGTTTATTCCACCTGTTATTGGTCATGCTCTGTCGTTCCTGGGGTCACGGGTTCGTGTCTGTTATGTGTGGTCTGTTTGACTTGTTTGTACCCCCAGTGATCACCCATATACTGACTTTTTTTGTATACAACAGAAACTAATTACTGGTTTGTTTTGCTGCTGGCTGCGTCCTTTGTACTAGGCCTAGTAATTGGCAAGACAATTGGTCTGAATACACTTTGCCTATGAGAGCATAGAATGACTGTAGCTTTAGGAACTGCAGAACTGCAGACAGTTCTTTATCTACCACTAAAGAAGAGAGAGAGAGGGTAAATTGGTATTACTAATGCAGCATGACTTGTATTTGGAGGAGATGTACTGTAGAACTGGGAAGAAGAGGGTACCTTTATAGTGATGTTGGCAACAACATGTCTTTTCTAATTTAAAAATAACTTGTTTTTAATCCTCTCACTTTGAATGTATGGAGTACTGCTTTATTTATATTTCCATACACAAAGTACAGTCCTACAGGAAAGTCTTTCAAGTTGGACTTTGTCCTTGTTACCATAATTAAGAGATCTGTGCAGTAAAGCAAACTACCTAAAGGGCTTTAAAGAAAATTCAGAGTTAAACTTACTGCCATTTGATACCATCGTCATCCAGAGCTTGATTAGAATCTTCTTTTGTAGCAGTGATTTAGGAATAAACTTCATCCATTCTACAGCAGAATTTCATTGGCTAAATTTTCCTCCCAAGAATAAAGATTTTATAACATCAGTGCCAATCTAAAATGCACAAATGCAGGTTACAGCCTGTGCCGGAGATCTCAGAATTGTTGTAGAAAAGAAAAAGATTGCAGCATCATCACATGTATTGATTCATTTTTTTGCTAGCTATGTTTTGGTACCATTGAATGCTATGTCTAGCTCTTTATAAATGTAGTAATCAGGCATTCATTCATGTTGGCTAAAGTAGTGAATAGTTCTCTTTTTTTGACACAAGTAGCTGAAATATATTGTGTGTGAACATAAACAAAAGTTTTTGATTATCGTTTGCATATTTTATACATTCTTTTATCAGATGTGAATACAAAGTTTATAGCACTTGTTTATTCCTGTCAAGTATTTGAGATGCCTTGAGGAGTATTCTCATTTGAGATCCATTTAGGAATATTGTTCTGATGGCTGCATGTTTATTTAGGGTAACGCTGGACCTCTCTGGAGGGGTATGAGACATAAGGAGTTTTTGAGAGTAAATTACTCTTTCTCCTACATATAGAAAAAAAGGGAACAGATCCAGGAGGATGTTAATTTTTTTTTAGGTTTCATTTAAATTTCACTGCAGTAATTGTGATGTAATTACCCTTGTTTGTACTTCTTAATTGTTGCTACTGCATAAAATTACATCAGTCACAGCACAATTTAACAATTCAAGATTTATCCCATAAAGTTAGCCAGATTCTAACTTAGCCACTTAAGTAAAAAATCCAGTCATAGACTGGGTTTTTGTTTGCTTGTTCTTTAAAAAGACATGTACAGTTTGATTGCATAGTAGCAATTCTACCACAGCTTTGGGTTTTGATGGCATTATTTGCTTCTTGTGAAAGGGAATGGTCTAAGGCAGAAAACACTCTGTACTGTTCAACATGGCCTTTAATTTGATCAACTCATATAAAGTCTTCATTGGTAAACTGTGTTCTGAGGGAAGGTTAAGAACAAAATGTATAAATGAGGCAAAATATAAAGCAACAGAAGTCAGAGTAGCCCTTAACCTTGTCCTGTGTTTGATAGTAGGCAGTGTCTGAGGGGAGTGTGAGAGTGGGGCAACTGGGTAGTGTTACCTCCCCAGAGCACTCTCCCAGCAATTTGTAGTTCAGGGACTTCCTCAGGCGCAATTGATACCCGTGTCTATCTTGCATTTTCCCAATGTTTAAGTAATACAGTTTCTTTCTTTGAAATGCAGTAGTTTGTCAGGGGGCTGCTAGGCTTTGATCTAGGTAATATAGTTTGTGAAAAGGAACGTTAGCTGTTTCGTATTCTTCATTGTATTTTTGAGTTGTTGAGTTCTTGTGACTGATAGTTTTACATATTGCTGTGGTCTCTAAAGCAATTTAATAAAATGAATTTCAGTTTTATACATTCACTCTACTTCAGCTATGTCTTCACTATTATGAATGAACTCATACTTTGTGCATTTGTCATAAATTGTGAGGTTTCTGATAAATTTGTATTTATTTATCTTGCATGAAAAGAAAACCCTATATGACTGTTCAAAACCTTTCTGCTGTTCATATATAGCAGTTACATTATCAGTTTTGCTCTGCTTTAAATGTAGTGATATATTATCATGTCTAAAAATGTTAGATTTGCTTCACTGTATGAGAGATCAGCAGATCTGTTAGCATACTGAAAATCAGAAATGCTATTTAGATTAAGATGTTCAGATGTTAATTCAGTGCAGTGCATTCTTATCTGCAGCCTTCTGCTTTGTCAAAATAATTTTTAGTTCAGGATTCAAATATTTTCAAATATGTTAATTTTCTGAGTTGTTCACATATCTGGCAGCAGAATAATACAGAGGAGTGTTTCATGCTTTAATTTCAAGTAGTTATTTTAAATGACCAGAATAAAATATTCTGCAGTTAGATTTTGTTTTGTTTAAACACATTGTAAAGTGGTTTTGGTATTGTATTGATAGTATGCTTACATGGAGAGTACAGCAGAAGTGTGTTGCTTTTAGTCAGCTGACTTATGTTACATTATTTCACAGAAGGCTGTTTGGAAAATTGGATAGAGCTCAGACTGCTGACATAGTTTATACAGATGGGAAAGAATGGCCTAATATCGTACCTAAATAGAGAGTGAAGTAGTAGCCAATTTATAAATGGTGAGACAATTTCTTAGGATAAGCTGTTGAGTTTCTTTGTGTAATGTTAGCTTCAAATTTTCTCATGGTGGTTTTTTTTTTTTCCAGATCATGTAGAGATTAGATTAGAAATCCCAAACTGTACATCAAACCTACTGAATAACTGTGCAGTTATTATATAGTAACAAATTTCTGTTGTTTAGCAGCTGATCAGTATAATATATTTGGGCTCAACAAAACGTTTATTAGTCTAGGTATAAATATTTGAGGTTTAAAAGCATACTTTGAAATTCATCTTTTGGCTGTTTTTATCATTTATCTTCCCCATCCTTCCCTTCCCATACACGTGTAGTTTTACATAGTTGTTCTTCACTGTACGTTATGGCTTCTGAAATAGGAATCCGTGTGTTTTGTTTAAAAGTAGAAAAAATGGGTCATTTGATGCTAGATGCCATTTTCCTGACCCTTTCTTATTTGTGGGATTAAAGCAGGAAAACTGTATAGATGCTTAGTTGTAGATTACTGGAGCTACAGTAACATAGCCGTATGTGAGGATGATTAAAGTGCAGATTAAGCTTTGAAAGGAGGAGTTTTTTGGATATCTGTATCTATTTTACATATTACTGTGTGTTTTCAATTGGCCACATAGGTATAATCGTGCTGTTTAAATTAAGTGACAGTGTTCTGGAACAGAATTCTGCTGCTTACACATGCTTTTTATAATAAAAATAGAGATTATTTTCTTCTTTAAATTATAAACACATGTACCTTAACAGTTGAGTACTCCTTCATGCAGAGGAGTGTTCCAGGGTCTCAAGTACAGTGAATATAATAATTCTGCATAAAAATGCAATTGTGGCTGATGATAATGACCTTTCAGAATTTTAGTGTAACCATTGGCTAGCTTCAAAGCTGCCTACTGGTGGTATTTTATTACTTTGTCACTGATACTAGCACTTCTCAATTTCCTTTCCATTATCAGCTGTAGTTTAGAGCACCTCACTAATTGCTGTGCAAAGCTGGAATCTCTGCTGTCTTGAATATGCTGTGTGGATGCCAACAGCTTGCTCTTTAATTATTTGGTTGTGTAACTTTTAGTAACCCTGCCAGTCCTCACCAGAAATGCAATTGTGGCTCTAAAGGATCAGATTTAAAGCTCAGATGTGTTCTATGCTGAAAACAGCCACTGTAGGTCTGAGCAGCTCCATTAATGGTACCTGCTATCTGCTGCTGTTGCTTGCAGGTTGCCTGGCTGCCCAGAGGAACAGGAGAAATACTTAATTTTGTGCATTTGGCATTGCTGGAGGAAAGGAACAGTGGTGGGGAAGAAGTGCTAAGTCTAACATTTCTGTTTTCTTCAGGGCTGGGAAAAAGCAGGTTTTTAGGATAGTGGAATATTTTGAGTCTGCTGTACAGTTCAGAGATAACAGAATGAGTTCTTAAGGTGCTCAGGGTCAAGAGACCAGATAGTCTGTCACCAGTTCATACGATGGCTTTGGAGGAGTGCACCTACCTGGCCCTCCAGGTAGATGGTGGCAGGTGGGACACTGCAAATCCTGGCACTGTACAGAAATGCTGCTCTGGGAATTAATAGATGTCATTTGTGACAGATGTGGGGATGTTTTAGTATAAAGCAGTATGTCACTGAAAAAATCCTGTCACTTAAATGCCATTAGATTTATGTGTATCCAAGTGCTCATCCAGTCATGACGTTCTCTCTTTCACATGTGTAACAAAATTTCAAGGACTCTTAGATTTAGCTGTCTTCAGGATGAGAGGCTTCTGACTGACAGCCTGTTGTAATGTCTGCAACTTGTGGAGCTCCCTAATTTTGCCGATTTCCTCATGAGTAGTATTTGTTAGCAGCCACAGTGGTAGGTGGCATGGCAGTTCTGCCATAAAAGCCACGCACAAGACAGGCAGTCTTCTCCGAGATCTTACATTTTGACTGCATCCTTACTTTTTATCCCTCTGTGCTGGCTGAGCGTCTTATTGGTTTGTGAGAACAGATGTAGGCAGGGCTGTATTTGCCTTGCTGACACTTGGCTGGTATACAAAGCATCAGTATCAAGACTGCTGTCTTCTTAACCTGCAAGGATGGACAGACTCGCATGTAGCAGTGTGGGGATTTTTGAACTTTCTTGTCTCAGGAGGAGACTGTTGTGATAAGGCTTAGTTGTCATTCTGGGAGAAAACGCAAGCATTTTAAAATAAGCACTGGGATGTCTTGAGGATTTTTAAAGTTTCTTGGAACACCATGTTTCATATTCAGCCTTGCTTGCCAGAAGCTTTCCGAATGCCAGCTAAACCATTCCAGCACGCTGGTACCCGCAGAGCGTGCCCAGCGGCACATTGGTGGGGGCTCTGGGGAAGCATATGATCAGGAGCAGATGTTTTTGTTGTGAAACCTCAGCAAATCTTAGCACAGCTTTCATGTAGTTGCCTCTATTTTGTAGTGCATAGTTACCTCAGAGAGAAAGCCTGAACATGGAAAAGTTATATTCAGAAGAATCATGCTGTTCAGTTGAATGTAAGAATCTGATTGTAAGGAGGGTGCAAATAACTACAGAATTGTTTCTTCATATAAAAAATGTTTCCTCATTGACTGACTTCAGTCCTGAAACATGGGGATTAATGTTACAGGTTTTGAAAACAAAAAAAAAAGACAACAAAAACTTTATGTGTTTCTGATTCATGTACTTACCCATTGCTGGTCTGGATCAAAAGTAGAGGGGCAAAATAGTAACTAATGTTTATACCCTGTTGGAATAAAGTATGCTACATACAGTTCAAATGTAAACTCATCCTGCTCTTCCCCCAGGTACCTGTCTGCAAATTAGGGCTGGATATTAAGGATTCAGTGTAGCTTGTATTATGTACCAGTAGAAGAACATGTAGACATGGGAACTGAGGTCTATGTTTGGCTGTTTTGTTTTGTGCACAGAGAGGGGATAATGAGCTTATATCCAGGATCTTGCTTGCATCTTGAATGAAACCCAAAATTCTCTGCATTTTTTAATTCTTCTGCGTACCTACTCGTGACAGTGTGGCCTTAGTCAAAGTTTAAAACAAACCAAAACACAATAAGAAAACCAAAACAAACCAAAGGAAAAAGTTCACTAGCTATATGCCTTCCCCTCAGAGAAACACAAGTTTTATTTATCAATCTTATGATTATTCTTTTACAGTGAAATAAATGCCCGGCTTGATGCTGTGTCTGAAATTCTGCTCTCAGAATCCAGTGTATTTGGTCAGATTCAAAATCTTCTTCGTAAGCTGCCAGATTTAGAGAGAGGCCTCTGCAGTATTTTTCACAAAAAGGTATATTCATAGTTACCCTGATTTATTGTATTCTAAATGGTGTCATTCTGTCTTAATGTACTTGCATAGGTTTTTTGCATGTTTGCTTAAAAATATTTTCTTCTTAACAAGACTGTGACTGACATAATTAAGGGATGCAAGTTTATAAAAAATAATTCTGCCTTGTGGTAGAATCTTACTTTATTTGTTATCAGTGATATGCTGATATAAGAAATGTCTTGAGTAGGTTTCTAGAATACATACATTGTATTGCTAATGCTATCAGGAAAAACATCTGTGGTGCTCATGGTTTAGTGGTGGGATTCAGCGAGATGGGATGGTGCAATACGTCCTTGTGCCATAAATTATTTCCCTATGAAACAAAACTTTGCATTCTGTATGCTTATCTAAAATCACACTTGCAAGTGAAACCACTTGGCTGTAGTTAGCTGTTTTCAAATGAATGTTAATTTGTTTATAAATTCTGTAATTTGGATCTCACTTGCACATTTTAATAAGCATGACTTGTAATAAGACACTGACAGTTCTTAGCTGAAGCAGATTAATGTTCTAATAGGACCTGTGCAGTACTTCATGTTCTTTTATTTCACTGTTATATTTAGAGGTTTTGACAGTTTGTTTTAGATAAAGGAATAGGTGGGTAGGAGAGCAAAGTTGTAATTTCTTTGGATGGTGCAGCACAAAGGTTTCCTCTCTCTGAAAATCTGAAATTCAGTTCTGGTATAATTTTTAAAGCCCTGATGTGTTGCAGTGTTAGGCACATGGAAAGACTGGCATACTCCAGTGAATGGATACAGAGGTCCAGCCATCATGAAGTTTATGAAAAGAGAGAGTGTGCACCAACGTCCCCATCCTCTAAAATGTATAGTATCCACATGATACAATTGTTCTTTCTAAACAACTGTCCTGCTGTTAGATAATTAACTTTTTAATGGTTTAATTCAGGTTGACTGATATGTAATAAGGTTTGTAGGGATACAGCTGTGTTTCACAGTATCCTGGCAATCTTCCACTCCTATCCTGTGCTTCCTTTTTTTTTTTTTTCCCACTTTTTCTGTATTTTTTGTTTTGGTTTGGTTTTGTGGGGGTTTTGGTGGGGTGGGTTTTTTGTTTATTTGTTTTTGTTGCTGTTTTGTTTTATACTAGTCTATAGCTGTATCTTCATGTCCTTTCCTGTTGTAGGTCTGTAGGCCTGTCATAGCTTTAAAGCCAGCATGTATGTGGAACCATTCAGAGGCCCTGGATTTCCATGTGATTTTTGGAATGAGGTGTCAGTGTAGTTTCTTTTAACAGTCACTGTAGCATGAAGGTATATGTTTAGTGAATCAGTTGTTTGAAAGAAGTTGCAGGAGAAGAGTGTTGCAGCAGAATCCTTAAGAAGGGTAAATGGGGAGAAAAGCTCCAAGCACACACTTTTCCTTTGAGGAATTATCTTCCCTTAGTAAAAATGTAGTTTGTCATCCATTGCAGAACACTGTGGAGAGTGCCCAAAGCACTGAAGATCTTTAGGACTTTGAGGAGATGACAGTGTCCCTGAAAGACAGGGTCTGTTTGGAATAAAGAATCAAAAGCAGACTCTGGGAAACAGATTCTGCAGTCTAGACAGACAGTGAATATGGCGCCTGAAGAAGGGTCCCTGCAAAGCAGATACATATTCAAGAACACGGAGCAATTGATTTTCATGATTTTTTTTTTTTTTCCAGAATATTCAGTAAAGGCTGCAATTTCAGTTCCCACTAGGAGCCTTTCCAGTTCTGTTAATTTCAGATGTCCATCTCCCACATGCTCAAAATGCGGTTCCCTGCAATTTCTTTCCCACTAAGGGTTCCAAAACTGAGTGAAGCGCACTGATGGCTTAACTAAAGGAATCGGCTGCAGTGCAAGCTTGTTAATTCAGTGTCAACTGCGGGAAAAATAGGTGAATATGACAAGCATTTAGTCTTTCAGGCCCTTTAGACTTCAGTGACGTGAATATTTGAGAGGGTATGTTTTGCGAAGGGAGACCTCTGAAGTCTACGGAGGTGGCTGGATTATCCTAGTCGTTGCAAACATCTTTCATTCAGATCAGCCACTGCAGAACTTTTATTGTGCAATGCAATTTTGCATCAGTAATCTCTAGAGGAGACAGAAAAAATAAATTAAGGCAAAACAGTTCTTAGTTTTGGAACTGACTTTGCGAGGCAAAGTATCTTTATGGGTGCTTTTCTGGTAAATAACATCATTGTATATTTTCCTGGTCTGATGGTTACTTTTTTTTTAAAATAAATCTGCTAATGATTCTTATCTGGTAGCATCATTCAAATTGTCAGTTGCTAATCTGATTCTCCACAAATTCCTGTTACCTCATACCCAAACCACCGAAAGCCATTGCTGATCTGCCCCCAGATATTTGCAGTCTGGAATTAGAACAGCATTCTTGTAGTGGGAATTAGGCATTACCTTGGAGGTGGTATTACCAGCCCTGAGTTTGCCCCAGCCTGGAAAAGGATTATGGGAATGGTTAAGGAGACAAGAGCAATGCTACTGTTGCTATGGAGAGTGGAATTAATAGAGGAACTGGTTGTTCTTCTCAGTTCCTGCAGCTCTGGCACCTGACATCTTGCCAGGTGGAAACACTGTCAACAGCAGAATGGCCTCACCCTTCTCTAGGGCAAGAGAAGTATGGCTGGAGATGAACTGTTTGAAGACTGGTAGCATTCAGAAGTTGAGTTCAAAAGGAAACTGAGAGACAGGGAATTGTCAGAGAGTTTTGCTTAAGTAGTGCCTGTGTCTTGCTGGAAAACACACTGGCTCAGTGTTTTCCATAACCACTTCAGCCATGACCTCTAGCCCCTGGAGAGAGCCATCAAGTAATAGAAGAAAATTTAGGCCACATGCATTTCCTTTTGTGATCTGCATCTTAGGACAATGGGAAATATGAATGGCAGGACCCTGCTTTTTTTTGTCTCAATGATGGCTGCCTAGCCTTGCCTTGGAGTGCAAAGAACGGCAAGAGAGCAGACTTCTGCTTCAGTGTGTCTAAAAACCAGTAGAGAGTTAACATGCCATCAGTACTGTTATAAATGTGTCCTACAGGGCTATCCTGGTGTTCCTTGCTGGTATCGTTGCACTGTGTTTCAGAAGATAAATATTTATACAGGCTCGATCCATAAATGTTTATCTTATTTGTACCCTTTGCTCAATAAATATTTTTTTTTTTACTAAAGCTCAGTCACCAATTAGACAGGAATTATCATAACAAATGGTCATTGAATTTACAGAACACATTGAAATGAAGCTGCTTCACTGAACTCCTACACAAAGAGTGAGGTCAATAATCAAACCTTACCAGGGTGTGTAGTAAAATGTCGTATTATTTTATTCTGCTTCTAACTTCATCTGTAGGCATGCTCTCATTTGGAGTTCCTCACAAGTTACTGCAGGTGGGAAAACTTGTTTAGTTCTGAATTGGTCTCTAAAACTTTGCTGCCCACTTACCAGGCTGCTCACCTGTGCAAAATACAGCAGGCAGTTGCTACAAGACGAGTATTTGCTGCTTGGCAAATACTTGTGGGATTTGCCTTTCAGTTTTCCAGTGAATACTTCACTGTCATGCTCAGACTCCTCAGAGAAAGAGTGCTGCTCAGCTCAGTGCTAAATGTTTAAAATCTTTTGCATAAGCTTGTCAGCCAGGATGCTGAAAATGTGCCCTTCCCTGAAAAGTACATTTGATACTTCATTGAAGACAAGACGGTGTGATTTTCAGAAGATTCAGAGAAAAGTCTTGTATTTCTGATTTTTTTTTTTTATTTTATTTATGAAATCAATACCTGTTACATATGCTCAGGAAATTAGTTACTGTTTGTACAGAATGCTTAAAGTAAATTCTCCCTATAGCCTAATTTATTATTGACTTCAGCTAACACATCTTAATTTTTTTACATTTTTTCTTCTGTGATAGCAATATATATATATGCATTTTACCTTTTAAAAAATTTGCATCACAGATATTTTTATATTTGCAATACTAGATGCTGATTTAAGCAAACTGTTCCCCCTGATTAATACAGCATCATGACACGGGAACATAATAACCTTAACATGAAATACCTTATTTTTCCTAAACCAAATATAATATGCTCACTATACTAAAAACATAAAGGTAGTTATTACAGTTTCAAAGGAATGATAAATGTATGCTGCATTTCAGATCCTTTTTTTTTTTTAAAATTTGGAATGCTTTTAGATTGGAGTGGTCAGTGGTTGTCAGCTTTGAGACTCTGTGATGCCCTTAGACCTGTTGGAAACAATTTCACCAATGCAAGCAAGGCTAAATTGCTTTCAGTGTTGTTGTTGAAAGGGTGTTAGACCTGGCATACTGCTGTGCATCTTTCGTGCATTCTTCTCAGTGGCAGCCACACCATTTTCAGTACAGTTTGATAAACTGCTGGTTGAAACTATTTGGCATCACTGTCAACTCTGAGATTATTTTTCTAGTGCCAGCGAAGCTGTAGCTGTAGCTATCATTGACAGCATTTCAAAATTAGACTTCAAAAATAGCATTGAATAAGCTTGTGAGAATCTTCCATGAATGCAAGACTATTAATCTTCCTTTATGTAAACCATTTTTACTGTATTTTAAAAGCTTCTAATTTATAACACAGTTATATATCTTTTGTAAGGTTGCTTAGGATTTAAATGGAATAAGTCTCACTTTAATGGAGGACAGCTTTTTAGAGTTATTTTTATGCATCTGCTCCAAGTTATCTGTTTGCTTAGTAAATCATTTCTGCAGTGCAGCCATTAAATTTTAGATGCAACATCCTGCAGCATTACTAAAATCAAACCAGAGGAAACAGTAATATTCTGAATAAGCACAAAAGGGTCTGATCACCCTGTTTCTTGGGAATGTTGTGTTTAACAAAGCTGTTTGCAGTAAAGCATGGTGAATTTCCCATTCTTGAAAATGGGAAAATGTCTTGAAAATGTAGACTGTAGTTCACAGTAGAATCAAATAGGTTTTAACTCCTTATATGACTATTCTACTGTGTAGGCAATCAGATGATGTGAGAAGTTTCAGCATGTTCATTAAGCATCCTTTGAAAAATCTCATGATAACTTCCAGGGTTGTTTATGGTGTCTTTTGTATACAACCAAGTTTGCATTATTTTTTCCTGCTGATTCTTTTATAGATGACACTGCCTTGAAATCTGGCTTTCTCACCTTCACCAGCCTCACCACCCTTATTGAAGAACACCTCAGACAGATATTCTTATGTATTCTTAAAATCTTTTCCTTTTTCCACCCTTATAAAGATATTGTACTAATTAAGTCCCCATTGTGTTTATTTTTTTGAAAAATGATTTAACAAAAAAAAAACAAACAAAACATCACCTGTTCAACGCATGTATTTCATACTGTGCCTATTTGCTTATTCTTCTCTGGACATTGTTCTCCTATGAATCATTTAATACTGTCTGTCAGGGACCCACTTTGCAATTTCACATGGCAGGGCTTCAGTCTTTGCCTCCTTGAGTACATTTTGTAGTAAAGGGAAGCCTTGCAGAATTTTATCCTTTATCTGCATCAAGGTTGATGGTGATGATGCGATCAGTCATATTGTATTTTACTTTGACTTTGAGTCAAAGCCTGGATTTATCATTTATTTAGTCTTTCAGACCTTTCCTTTGTGCTTTGACTTCAAATGCTATTGATGGATTTACTGCTTTATTATTTTGTTGTTGTCAGAGCTTTTACAAGATAGAATAAGTAAGTTTCAGATTATCAGAAAGATATTGATAAATTGCAGCAAGTGCAAGGGAGTTTTCATGAGGCTGAATAATGGATTGTTTATGAAGAAAGATTTAAAGATTATAGTTTGGTTAAATCATGATTAAAGGAGAACAGGAGGTTTAGAGATATCTGAAGGGTGTTAACAGCAAAAAGGGATTTGAGTTAGTGTAATGCAAAAGAGAAAAACTAGAGATATTTGGATTAATTTAATGGAAGGGAAATTTAGGCTATTAGATAAAACTTCTACATGATGATACTGCTTTATGGATTAGTTTCTGAAAGGAAGTAGTAATAATTACAAATACACAAAGCACATAATTACTTGGAATATAAGGGCTTGAGAGTAGACAAAAATAAAACTCATGCAGAAAAATTGAGTACTTGCAGAGAAACCACCTAATGGGTCTCTTCTATCCCTAATTTCCATGGACCTTTAACAAATATTAACTTGGGTTTTCCAGAAGCATTCAGAATGTAATCTCTCTGGCCTTCCTGAATTTTGTGAAATATGGTTAAATTGCACATTCCTTTAGTCAAGTGTCTACCAACCTTGCCTGTTTGATATGACATGTTCAGTTCTTCAACACATAGCTAAGCTTCAGGTTAGTTGGAGAGTATCTAATGGATACTGACATTATGATAACTTTAGTGTCATTTACTTACTCATGTCATTGAATACATTTTAAATGGCCAGGAATTATTTTTCTTTGATTTTTGCTTAATATAGACTTTATGACAGAGCAGATCAGTGAACATAGCAATTAAGTTTTTGAATTATTTTCTTTCTAGCATTATTGGTGTCCATCACTTATAACTTTCAGTGTCCATAGTAGATTGCCAAGGTTGCAGGTTTGTGTGTATCTTTATTCTGTGTTTATACAGCATGGACACCGCTCTTCCATCACCAGTCATGGTAGTGACATTTATTTAATGAGAAGAGGGCTAAGGCTGTAACTGGAGTGTACCATAGTTTATTTTTTATGGTTTTCAGAAGGTTACATTTAGACACATGCTCTGAAGGGCTAGTGGGCATTACAGAGCAAACTTATTTTAGGGTTTACATATGTAGGGAGGGAGAGAAAATCTTCCTTTCCAGTCCAGCATTTTTATTAATACTTGCTTCCATGTTTGGATATAGAAGATAGCTGGGAGTGTAATAGATGAAAGAATTGTCTTAGTTCTTGCATAAGGGTGTGGGAAGGAAAGAGAACCAAAAGTTTACCTCTGGGGAGAAATTGAAAGGGAAGGGATGACAAAATGAAAATGTAGATGTCTTTTATGAAATAGTGATTCACTGAAGCCTACATGTTCTATAATCAGTGTTGTGCTGATCACCACAAAATATGGACCAGAAATTAATTTCTAGAGTGTATATTGCCTAGGTAGGAGAAAGAAAAAATGTAGGAAGAGAATGATGCAACAAATGTGGCACACAGAGTATTTTAGTAGAAATATTCAGTGTATCTCACTCGTTTGCATGCTCAGGTGAGGCAAATTAACTGGTGTTTTTCAGTGTTGTCAGTTGGCTGATGGAAGAAGTTCAGAAGAAAAAAGGATTGTTGCTACAGATCAGTAAAATATGAAAAAAATATCAGCATAATTATTTATGGACAACTTTTTTAAACCTTCCGAAATGGAAATGTCCTGGAGTGCCACTGAGTTCAGCAGGGTTTGAAGCCGTTAAGTGTCTCGTAGGACTGGGTTTGCGTTTGGTGTGCAAATATGATGTAACACAACTGAAGACTTACGTCTGTAGAGATAGTTGTTATTATAGGTGGGACATAAGTACCTTAGGAAACTGCCAGTTGAATGGGACAACTGAGTGGAGGGTATTATGAGTGTTTTGTTGATTTGTTAGAGTTGTTAACTGCTTGCAAAATATTGACCCTGATCACTAATTCTTGAAAATGAACTAGAAGTAACAAGCTATGCTGACATTGAAGAACATCTAGAATCTATCTTAACAGCAAAATTTCCAAACTACATCAGAAGAAATATTAATGGTTAAAGAAGAAATATGAGTTTCTCTTTTACAAGTCACAGCTTTTGGTGAGGAGTTGCTTTAGGGGAACCAGTATGCTCCTACTCTGTGGACATCATGAAGCAAGCTCTGAAAGCATGGCATGCTATTGGCTCTAATGTGGGAGATTCCTTTTCGATGGTAGGTACCCTGGCTAGCTGCCTAAAAATCTCTTTCATAACTGTGTAGCGAGGAGAAGATGAAAAACAAAGACTGGGTTGGTGTGTTCCCCTTAATCTTCTCATCACATAGACCTGGGAGAAACCAGCCGGAGGCTGAAGCTGGCAATAGCTACAAGCACTTTAAGCAGTGACTGGTGGGTTTGGGTTTTTTGGGTTTGGATTTTTTTTTCCTTCTCTTTTCTGTATTCTTATTTCCAGACTCTCCTTCTCTGTGCCCAGCCTTGTCTTTCCAAACCCTTTCTTGCCTAAACAGCAGCCTGGGGATTCAAGTAACAGCACATAGATGCACAACCCCATATGCACATTCGTGGTACTCAAAAAATCACTCAACCTGCTTTTTTGCTGTTTGTACATTATTAGCCCGTTTTTCTACTATTTGTCTACTGCACATGTGTTACACATCTCCATCTAGCAACAGGAAGAATGGAGATCAGCTCTCAGCTGATTCCTGACAATGGTTAAAACAATTAGTATGCTTTATTTGCCTTGTGAATGTGATAAGATTATGCAGTTGTGTTACGGTCCGAACATTTTAATTGTATTTTTATCTCATTTTCAAAAGGAAAAAACCAACCTGTAGGATTTAATTAATATATAATACATTGTAATGACTTAGACATTGCTTCCCTTCTCAGTGCTCAACCCAAGAGTTTTTCTTGATAGTCAGCACCTTGTCTCGTCTGGACTTGGAAATCCAAGCTCTTGTTCCAGTGATACATTCTCACATGAAAACTCCACTATTAAAAAATGCACTGTTGGAAATCCCAGAACTTCTCTCCTCAGTAAAACATTTTTTAAAGATCCTTAATGAAGAAGCAGCCAAGTAAGTAGAGAAAATCAATTCATCTTCCATGTCTCGGGAGGCTTTTGAATAGTTATGTGAATTACACATCGTGTTTTAATACACCTTAGTTTTACTTTTTTGGTTTTATATTTGTGTATGTACAGATTGCTTATGGCTAGAGTAGAGGTTCTTGTTTTCTACAGCTTGTATTATTTTTTTAAAGTTAAACTAGGCAAACAAGTATTTTGCCTAGTGGGTGTCTGCCTCAGGCTGAATAATTTTTTAAAAGTTTTTCAGCTGTTTTGGGGAATTGATTTAGAGCAAAATATGTTTTGCTCATGTTAATTTGTTTAACAATTTTTTAATTCTTTTTTTAAAATAGAGAATATACTGCTTTTGAAGAGGGACTTGACCTTTAGCAGAGTGTCAGGAATATGACTTTTACTATAATTGTGAAAATTCATCAAAGCTTTGAGTGCTCCCCATCCTTTTTAAAAAAATCTCTTTACACGCTCACTAATAACAGAGAATATGAGGTTTAATAGCTCTGAATATTCCATGTAGCCTGTGTAGTTTGTACCCTCTTAGGGCATTTCTGGGGTTAGTGCCCTGTTCATGGACTCCATCTAGAGAATGACTGAATGATCACCTAGCTTAGGCTCTGAGTGTGATCAGGCTTTTCCCTGCAGTTGCCTGCCTGCAGTCTTGGAGAGGTGAGCTGAAGTATGGAGGCTGTCTGGTTTGTTTTTTTTTTTTCTCAATTCTATCCTTCGTTAGTCCAAGAAAAAAAATAGTAGACAAAGAAGATGCTAAATTGGAATTAATATGCATTATAAGGAGGGTGTCTTTAAATAATTTGTTGTGTGCAGTTTATTCTGAAGAACTGCTGCCTCCATTGTTACCCCTAGAACCCAGTTATAACTACAGGAAGAAGGCAGGAGGCTTAAGATTCAGAATAATTCGTGAAGAAACATGAGTTCTGTAAGGGAGGGATGTGTAAAAACCTCTCAGGGAACAGGATTTAGGATGAATACGTTGTGACCAGTAAAAGTCACTATCTTTCAGGAAAAAAAACAGTATGAAATCTTCCAAAAATGTTCTCTCGTGGTGCTAGGCACAGAGGCAGTCTGGCTTGCACAGGTAACTTTCTGAGCACTTGACTTGGCAGGTTTTTGGTCTCCTTTCAGTGTAGTTTTTGTTTACACAATATGTTGAGAGAACATTCTGAACGCAAAATGAGTTATCATCCAGCTTTATGTCTGGATCATCCTAAACTTCCCTACTGTGAGCAAGTTTCATTTAAGTGAACGCTTCCTCATGTGTAATATGAGATATAGTTAACTGTGATATACCGAGATATTCTTTGATGAAAGATGTAGCATATAGTTTAATGTGTAGTTATATTGGAGCAGTGTAGTCTTGATCTTTTATTTTCAAAGCAGACTAAAAATAAACATCCGATTTATTTATAAAACATTTTTATTTTTCCCTCAGATTTAAAATTAAATAAATTTAAGAATTAAAGCCTAGAACTTATTTTATTTGCTTATGAATTAGAGACCAACGCAAGTTGTATGAATTCAGAAGTTGAGAAGGGTGGAAATATTTATGATGCCCATTGGACAGGTGGGATTATGAGATTTCTACTGATGCATACTGTCCAATTATAGTTGTGGCAGGTTGTGACAAAACAGCCTGTATCTTAATTATACCAGATTTACTGTAGGTAGGTTTAAAATATGGGGGTTTTCTGTCGCTGTGTTGATGATGGCTAGAATAGTACACAAAAATAAGATGCAATAGTGCAAGGAGAAGATACCATCATTGATCAGCAGAATGCATGTATTTCATTTGCATTTATTCAGGATAACTAAAACAAGTTACCTTTTGGCCTTTATATATCTCACACTTGTGTGACGATATTACTTGTACACAAAGGTCTTTCATCGAAATCATGATGACTACTCATACATACGTGCATGCACACCCTTTCACACACATATGTATACTGCCTCATGTGCTAATTTTATTATGTTATGTGGATAAAATCCTGTAGTGTTTTTTGAAAGTATCCCGCTGCTCAAGGAGAGTTTGAGATTTCAGGTTTTGTGGGTGTTTTTTAAACTGTCAACTTTAAAATTTTTGGTAAGCATCACATAGCAGTGACAGTCTTCACAGTAAGCTGCTGGCTACTAGCGATCTTTTTTTCCTTGCATTCCCATGGAAACAGGTCTAATTAGCACAAAATTGTTTCTAAAAATTAGTATTGTATTTTAAAATGGCACCTTTACTGTCACTTATATAATAACTATGTCCATCTAATGCAAAATTAAGGCACAGCTTTGTGTTGCCTGTCTGGTCACTGGCTCCAGTTGTGGTTTTATTCTTAGGCAAAGGGGTATCGAGTAGGTAGAATATTAGATTTTTTAATTGCTTCCATGTTTTATTACTTTCAGCTTGCTAATTACTTGCTCTCCAAATATTAGATTTCAGGATAATTATGTAATTAACTGATACGGTTTTGTTTGCTCTAAAATACAAGTGTATATTCCAATTAACAGGGCTGATTGCACTGCTTTTTATTGTTTGCCTGATACTTATTAGGATAACAAATTTTTGTTATTTTTGATGACAACCATATTTTTAATAGCTTTTTCAGCTTCACAAGTTTAAACATTTGAATGGCATTATCAGTTTCATGTTTCAATCCTGAGCTGAAATAGTACAGCGAAAACAGTTCTGTCATTTTCTGAGACTAGAAAAGTCCATTGTTTTGCATGTATTAAAAAATGCTCTGGTTAATCTTTTCTTGAGAAAACAAGGGAGCTACTCTGAGAATGCTGTCAGAAGTTTCTACTTTGATGAAGTAGAGGAGGGACTTTTCTTTGCAATCTTCATGAAAATCTGCCCAAATTTGGCCAAAGTCTAAGTATGTCAAAAGTCTGTGTTTATGTTATGTGGAAATTGTATAGAGCTTCACATTTAATCATGATAAAGATGTTGTTGGCACTTGGGATGCTCCAGGTTTGGGCAGCAATTGCATTCCAGAATTCTGGATTGAGACAGAAAGGAATGGTTTTTCTTGTACTTCCTTTTCTTGCTCTGTTCAGCCAAGGGAGAACATACGGAGAGCTGCAGGATACACGTTCAGAGATGACAAAAAACCTCCCGAGTCTGCAGGATTTGGTATAGAAGAATGAGCATAATGTGATAGAGTAGAAAGAAATTGATTGTTTTTTTTGTGGGGGGACACAGTGCCTTGGTGTAGCCTCTTAGAATTCATAGACAAAGTGTCTTTCTGTTTATGTAGTGCATATGGCAGTTTTCAGTAAATGTGCTGTACTCTGACCAAGTAACCAAAATGCTGTATTTAGAGGCAAATAACCCTAGTGTTAAAACAAATGAGAATAATAAATAAAAATATGCATGCAACCAGTAGACTTGTGGAACGTATTTTTGGTTTTACCATTATTTTGTCTTACTCTTCTTAATGATAGGACTGGAGATAAAACCCAATTGTTCAAAGACCTTACAGACTTCCCTGTCATCAGAAAGACAAAGGAAGATATCCTGGATGTGCTGTCTAAAATCCAATTGCATCTGCTGGACATTCGTAAGCAGATTAAGAATCCTTCTGCAGAGTATGTTACAGTTTCTGGTCAAGAGGTAATATGGTATCTAATGTAACTGTGCTTGCCTGTCTAGAAAATAGCTTGAAAGTTGCACTTAACTGGAACTCATAATTTAGTATGATACTTGATGAGTTCATTTGCCTGTAATCTTTTGTACAACTTAAAAGAACAGTTTTGTGACAGTGTCACTTTCTAATGTCAGTTAGTTTAGTGATTTAAATAATAAAAATACATTAGCGCAGTTGAGATTGGTTCAGTAGTGCTTTGCTTTTCTATATATGTAAAAACACGTGCATACTTCCAAGGTTAATTATGTGGCTATTAAGTGCTGAAATATTCTCAGAGAATGAGAAAGCACAGCATTAGGTTAATTTGAAGCATGGTAAAATGATTTGTAAGTACTGATTAAGACTGTAATTTGAAAGACAGGAGAGAAGAGGAACAGTATTAAAGAATGGTAGATGTTATTTTACTTCATAGAAATGGCAGTTGTGGAGTGGAGCTTTTGTTTGCTAGATGCTGTGCAAGTGTGGGCAGGCCATGCTTGAGCAAGCTGAGAAATTCAGTGGGGGGGGGCGAGTCTGATCAGGGAACGGGCTTTCTTGGAGGGGAAAAAAAAAAATCAAACTATTTGCTCCTTCATGTATGCCCCCAAGCCCATAAATATGAATACATGGATAGATTTTCAGTCAGCCCACAGTTTATTTACTTACATTTGTTAAGTTCTTGTTAGAGGTCTTATGAACATCCACTTGACACATACCTTTTCAAAATATGAGGTTACACCCATATCTATCTTATCTTTTGTTTCCAGACCTCTAATGTAATTTATACTGTGTACAAAACAGGACAGAAAGCTGTCCAGAAAGTGATAGCATTGCTATTCATTTCAGGCAGGATTTAGAGAGGAATTGCTACATTTGGCAAATATTTGCTTCCTGCGTGGCGTAAGCTGTGTTTTGGACCCAGTGTATTTAATACTGCAATTAGTTATAGAATAGGGCTAAGAATTAAAGTATGAAAAAGCAAATGCTTTTGTTGTTTTGAAGAAGATTGCAACCTCTCTGCTTGTTTCTCACTAGCCACACAAACAAACCAGACAATTGAACTGGCTGTGTTAATTTAGAGTTTGTTGAGTTCAGTTAGTCATCCAGCATAGACACAGAAGTGGTATTATTGTCTTCCTTTTGGAAGCACAGCATATTTAATTGTTTTGAGAAGAAATTCAGAAAAAAATATAATATCAGCACATCAGCAACACCACTAGTGGCAGAAGCAGTTGTCTCATTTTCAAATCTTCCCAGATCTCTCCTTCTACCCATTTTCAGTCTTTTGGTCTCACGTAGATTATACAATTTCAGGTTTTCTACAGAACCTAATATTTTCAAGGTGTCTTAGGTAAATTAAGAAGTAGTGCACTGTGTCCTTGCTGGGGTCTTGTGTTCATGTTAGGATTACTCATCTTGTTAGTACTTGAAGGTGATTGCTGGCTATTTTGGTGAGGTGTAGAAGGTTTTATCTAAATTGTACTAACCGTAACTGAAAAACTTTATCAGATGAGAGTCTCATGATTTTCTGTAAACATGGTCAGATTCGGGATTATTCTAATCTCTGCTAGAAATTATTTTTCCAGCTGAATTCTTTTGTTTGAGAATGCCTCAATTCTTTGACATCTAGGACCTCAGGCTGGTGTTGTCAAAATAACCAACATTAATCATATAAAATACTGCAATAAACACATTGTATAAATTCCACAACACTAAGCCTCATGCCCTTTCCTGCTGGTTTCCCTTTTTTCTTCACATTCTGACCTCAGGTTGATCCAAGCTGGAAGCAAGGTGCTGTGGATACAACACTAGCATTTGAGATTTTGAGCTTTTGTTTGTGAAATGTTATAGGTAACTATGGCTCAGTATGAACCACTGATCCCTAGGCAGGAAGGCACGTCTCACTGATGGGGAATAGCAGGTGGTATATAGTGTAGAGTCCATGTAAAAGCTGAACTCTCTACAAGACCTGGTCAGCATTGGATAAGCAAGACTGACTTACTAGCTTTAGTCTAGTTTTGACTTGACAAGAGGGAGGTGAGGAGAACATGTTGATAAATGGAGGAGTAGAGAAGGGCTGAGACGGGGCAGCAGCACGGTAGGACAGAAGAACAGCTCAGGATAGGAATAGAAAGTGTGTATGTCATAACTCTCACTTCTGGGCAAAAAAATAACATTATCTTCTGTTCTGCTCAGTCTCTTTAGGCTGAATATGGTTTTCCTCTGATGCATAAGGATTTCTTGATATGTGATGATGATGGTTCTGTAGTCTTCTTAACTTCCCATGATGTGTAATATTACATTTCTATTTATTTTAGTTTATGATAGAAGTCAAGAATTCCTGTAAATCATCTGTGCCATCTGACTGGGTTATGGTTAGTAGGTATGTAAAATATCCTTGAAGTTGGTTCTATTTTGATATATAAGAAAAAAATGTGGTGTTTTGATATTACGATTAATTATGTACACATTTGTATTGTTCCATGTGTGTGTTTGTGTTGTTTTTTCTTTCAACGGAAAACCAATCAACCAAAATTGTTATGTTAATTTATTGCCATAATAAGTTCTGCTTAAAAGCAAACAAAACTAAACTGAAAAACGAGTTCTTAAAACATGTGTTTTACGTGGTAGATCCTTAGTGCGTTGTATTACTCACTGAAACTTTCAAAATACTTGTACTGGTGTCAAAACTATGTCTTGATACAATTGTGTCTGTAGTTTGTATTTACGAATCTTTCATAAAATTTTGATTATTCTTATTTTATTCAGGAAAGTAAAGGTAGCTGTGCAAATATCTGTGCATCTCGGTAAACTTTTTGTCTTTAAAATGTCATTTATTCATACAGACAAGCTTTATTTGCCTTGGTACTTAGTGTTAAACATGATTTTAGATACTTTTTAGACACTTTTTCCTGGTGGGTGAAATGGAGATTGACTGAATTATGTAGTTGGCTTTTTTCTTTTCAGTCATTTGTTTTATTATTTAAACAGGTTGAATGCCTTAAATGTTATTATGTGTGAGCACAAACATCTTGCACCAGAAATAGGCATAATCAAGGTGAACTCTGAAGTGATGTTCTATTCACTTACTCAAGAATTCAGTATGAAAAGTGCAAAGATTAGACAGAATCAAGATGATGAAAAAAAATCCAGCTAATCTGTATTTTGTAAAAGAATGCCTGGGGATGCCAAAGTGAGTCCTTAATCAAATTACCTAAATAAATAGCAAGTGCCCCAAATGGAAACTAGAATTTGTGCAAGACAGTCAGTATTTACTATGTTTATTTCAGGCTTATCATGAAGTTTTCCTCTTGAAAGTGAAATTATTTCTTGGAGTGCATTATATATGCAATCCATCACATTTTAAAAGCCTTCTGAATGGGCAGTGGTGCAGTAACCGATCACTTTATTCACAATAAACATCATTGGAATCAACAGATTTTAGTACTACAATAAAAGTTGGTGGTTTTTGTTTTTTTTTTTAACATCCATTTCCAAGGCTCAGAGTAAGAAAACTAGTCCAGTTTTGCATGTAGATGTTGTAACTGATTGCTTAGTAACCTTGATTTCCTATTTGGCTTTTCTCTGTCTTCCAGCACAAAAGCTGTCAGCCGTTTCCACTCTCCTTTTGTTATAGAAAATTACAGACAACTGAATCAGCTCCGGGAGCAGCTAGCCCTTGACTGCAGTGCTGAATGGCTAAATTTTTTAGAGTGAGTTTACAAAATAGAGTCAGTTTTTATGATTTGATTTATTTTAGTTTATTTTTGCTATAAGAACAGAAAAAGGAAGATGTTTGTTTTTTTTTTTTTTTTAAAAAAAAAGTTGATAATTCAATTACGTTGCCCACACAACTTTAAAGGCAATCAACTAAAATACTGTTCTTCAATTTAAAGAATTGGAAAGCAAGACCTTTGCAGACTGAATCCTGAGACCAGCAGTGATGTCTCTAGATTTTTAAATTCTGATGAAAATACACCATAAATATATGAAGTGGCTCTCAAAATTTGAAAACTAGTGTCACAGCATTAAGAACCTGAAAGTACAACTAAGTGTAAATGAGTGAAACTGAATCTAGTAGTTTTATTACTGAAGTACAATGTGAGATGGAAAAAGAATTTATTGTACAAGCTAACCAAGTTAACTTTTAATATTAATTGAAATAGAGTATGATTTCACTGCTAAATGTGCCATTACTAAAAAATAGTAATTAATTCAGTACAGTTGCTGTGTTACAGTTACTGAGTTAGGCATGTTCAGGGTGTTTGTGCAGTTGCTTGGGTGAGTGTGGTTCTCCATAGTCCTATATTTTGCATGCTTTATGTATTTGGTATGCTAACCCTGGGACTGACTGCAAGTCTGTTTGCTATAAAGGAATGGAAGTCTTATTGTCCCTCGCAACTGGCATGAAAGATATTTTTCTCAGATCAGAGTTTTGAATTAAGTTATTTGACTATGGAGCCAAAGGGTGTTTAAAATGGGAGTTTAAAAAGTATTTCTCAGACTTCTTAATGCCTTTGTTTTTTCAAGTGTCTGGTTATGAATTATTTTTTTACTTCCATGAATTACAGACCCACTGAAATTATTCCTCTTGTCATGCAATAATTGACTCACTTTCACTTGTGTTTTTTCCATGCTGCAAAAACTCAACAAGTTCCTTCTGAAGTTGTCTCACTGGACATAACTGATGCCAAGGTTTGCCTCCTAGTAGGAACCTGGCAATTCTGTAAATTTGGTAAAATTAGAAAAACATTTCAATTCACTCTTCTCCAGATATGATGTCTTTGCAGTACTATAAAAATAGTTCTGTTAAATAATTTTTTGTCACTATATTAGCTATGTAAGTTTGAGTAGACCTATTTTGAACTTTCTTCACTTAGATCTGCTGCTTTTCATGTTCACTTTGTTTTTTCAATAGTGTTGTATGACAGCATCATATAACAAAGAAAGACCTGTGTGTACAAAAGTGTTCTCTTTCCCCACCTCTCCATTTATTTATTTATTTATTAAATTTTGCTCCCCCACTGGTTTTATATTTTATGATGTATCTTTGAGACTAGGAGAAGTAAAAAGGAAATTCTTGGGGACTAAGAGAATGAACTCTACCAAAAAATGTGTTCCCTTGATAATGTCATTATTGTACTGGGGGGAGCAGTACCATAAATGGAAAATGAATTATTGAATTTTCTGTTGTAGATAATGTATTTTATTGAAATGTGTAGACAATCTCTGTGTTCAGGCACTGTTGTTTGTTGGTTGGTTGGTTGTGGTTTTTTTTTTTAATATAACTTATGGCTGAAGTGAATTGGCACTTGGGATTTGGTTGCCACTGTGATAAACAGTAGCATTTTTATAGACCTCATTTAGGCAGCAGGGATCAACTGCAGACCCTTTATATGCTATCGAATAAATTTTCTTTTGCCTGCTTTTTTGTGCTTAAAAATAATTCACTATTACAATGGGAGCATGAAGTCTGTCTTGACTAAGATTGTGTCATGGAATCATGGAATATTCAGAGTTGGAAGGGACCTCCAGGAATCATCTAGTCCAACTCCCCTGCTTAAAAGCAGGATCCCCTAGAGCACATCACTCAGGACTGCATCCAGGCGAGTCTTGAAAATCTCCAGAGAAGGAGATTCCACACCCTCTCTGGACAGCCTGTTCCAGTGCTCTGGCACCCTCACTGAAAAAAAGTTCTTCCTCATATTTAAATGGAACCTCCTATGTTCAGCTTGTGCCCATTACCCCTTGTCCTGTCACTGGGAACCACTGAAAAGAGTCTGGCTCCATCCTCCCTCAACCCACCCTTTAGGTATTTGTAAGCAGTAATTAAATCACCCCTCAGCCTTCTCTTCTCCAGACTAAAGAGTCCCAGCTCTCTCAACCTTTCCTCATAGGGGAGATGCTCCAATCCCCCAGTCATCCTCGTTGCCCTCCTCTGGACTCTCCCCAGTAGTTCCCTGTCTCTCTTCAACTGGGCAGCCCAGAGCTGGATGCAGTATTCCAGTTGGGGCCTCACCAGGGCAGAGTAGAGGGGGAGGTTGACCTCCCTTGACCTACTGGCCACACACTGCCCTGTGCAGCCCAGGGTGGCATTGGCCTTCTTGGCGGCAAGGGCACATTGCCAGCTCATGGATAATTTACTGTCTACCAGGACTCCCAGATCCTTCTCCTCAGAACTGCTTTCCAGGAGGTCCCCCCCTAACCTGTCCTGGTGCCTGGCATTCTTCTTCCCCAGGTGCAGCACCCTGCACTTGCCTTTATTGAACCTCATTAGGTTCTTCTCTGCCCAGCTCTCCAGCCTGTCCAGGTCCCGCTGGATGGCAGCACAGCCCTCTGCGGTGTCAGCCACCCCTCCCAGCTTGGGATCGTCAGCAAACTTGCTGAGAATACACTCTGTCCCCTCATCCAAGTCATTGATGAAGATGTTGAACAAGAGCAGGCTGATTACTGACCCCTGGGGGACACCACTGGTTACAGGCCTCCAACTCGACTCTGCTCCATTAATCACAGCCCTCTGTGATCTGTCACACAGTCAGCTCTCAATCCACCTCACTGTCCCCTCATCTAACCCACACATCCTGAGTTTCCTAATGAGGATGTTACGGGAGACAGTGTCAAAAGCCGTGCTGAAGTCAAGGCAGATGACATCTGCTGCTCTCCCCTCATCCAGCCAACTGGTTATAACATCATAGAAGGCTATCAGATTGGTCAAGCATGATTTACCCTTGGTAAATCCATGTTGACCACTCCAAATAACTTTTCTATTCTTCAACATGTTTGGAGATGACTTCCAGAACGAGTCGCTCCATCACCTTCCCAGGGATGGAGGTGAGACTAAGTGGCTTGTAGTTCCCTGGGTCCTCCTTCTTGCCCTTTTTGTAGACTGGAGTGATGTTGGCCTTCCTCCATTCTTCAGGCACCTCTCCTGTTCTCCATGACATTTCAAAGATGGCAGAGGGTGGCCCAGCCATAATATCTGCCAGCTGTCTCAGCACTCGCAGGTGCATCCCATCAGGGCCCATGGACTTATGAATGTCAAGTTTGGCCAAGTGGTCTATAACGCTGTCTTCCTCTATCAAGCAAAAATATGCTTCTCTCCAGGATTTGGGATTCACGAGGCACTGCTTCAGTAGTGAAGACCGAGGCAAAGAAGGTATTCAGTAACTCTGCCTTTTCTGTGACTTCTACCACCAGGGCACCTGTCTCGTTCATCAGTGGGCCAACATTTTCCCTAGTCTTCCTTTTTCTAGTAAGGTACTGAAAGTACCTCTTCTTATTATCTTTAACTGTAGTGGCCAAGTCAAGTTCTGCTTGAGCTTTGGCCCTTCTAATTTTCCCTCTGCATAGCTCTGCTACATTTTAGTATTCCTCATAAGTTGCCAGCCCTCTTTTCCAAAGGCTGTAGACTTTCCTTTTGTTCCTGAGGTCCAGCCAAAGCTCTCTCTTAGGACTTGGGGATGGCCTTCTCCTGAGCTTTTCAGAGTTGCTCCTTGAAATATGCCCAGCCATCCTGGGCACCTTTGACCTTCAGGACTGCCTCCCAAGGGACACTCTCAACCATGCTCCTAAGCAGGCCAAAGTCTGCCTTTCGGAAGTCCAGGGTAGCAGTTGTGTTGGCTCCCAGCCTTGTTTCTCCTTGTTCCTCCTTGTTTGTCCTCATAAGTTAGTACACTGCTGGGAGATTTGAATTCAGAGTAATGTAAAGACCATAGGAACCCTATGAGAAGCATGCACGGAGTGTATTTTGACAGTAAATTTGTATCTGTATGAAATTATTCTTTTCTCTTCATCCTGTTATTTTACCCTGTTTTGGTATAGCCATTTTAGCGAACATTATCACCCTGTGTCTAAAGCGATTGGTCACCTAGCAACTATCGACTGTCTGTTCTCATTGGCCCAGGTGGCTAAACAAGGAGACTACTGCAGGTAATCCATTTTTAATTTGTACTTGAGATTTTATAGCGAATTATAACAAAATATTTAAAATAAATTTGATGTTAGTATGTGTGCTGTGATAAAATGCATTATTAAAATCGTTTGTAGTAGTTTCAACTTAATCTGATTCTGCAAAGAAACACTTCTGGGCGTAAGGCAAATCTGTAAACATTACAGTTCAAATTTGATGTCTTACCTTTCTCCGTCTATTGTTTGACCTGAGTCTACAGTCTAGTAGATGATACCTCTCGTATAATTAAATATATGTTGGACTTTGCATAGAATATTTTTTTTTTTCTCAGCAAGATCTGAAGTCATAATGTCTTTCTAATACCTAGGCTTCTAAAGTGTATGAGGTATGTTTCAAAGATGTATTTCAGGTAAATAGTAGGTAGATATTAGTACCAGCTGCCAAAGCAGTGATGATGCATCACCTAGGATCGCATGTTAGATCTGGTGAGCTGTGCTCCTCTCTCTACCAAAGACCCACATATGCACACTGGGCACTGCATCCTGGGACTCTGGTGGTTCTGAGGCTTGAGACATGAACCCTCAAGTCCTGATTCCCTGAAGGCTGGTTCAGAGCTGGCTCCTGAGCGTGTACACCCTGCAACTCAGGTCTTCCTCATGAGGCCACATCTCTTGCACCCACACAGGGGCAGTCAGTCTCACTGGGTTGCCTTCTTCCATTCTCTGAGGCCTCTGTCTCCAGAAGCAGTGGGCACTGACTGGACCACTGTTTCAGCTGGCTGAGTGCTGTTCTAGAGGCCAGAACTTACTGATTCTGATGTTTACTGTAGACATCACTGCAAGGACTGTTAGGTTCCAGTCCTCAGCCATTCCCTCTGCCAGTTTGTATGCCCTCTTTTGCATATGGCCATGTGTAACTTATTTAAATGTTGTCATTGTGGGACTGCACTGCCAGTGCTCATACAATTGTTTAGGAATAGCCATATGAATTAGTAACATTTGAGAGCTGTGGAAATACAGCAAATTATATATTAAATGTATGTGGATGAACAGAAATCAAATTACATATGCTCTGCTTTTATACAGCATTAAAGAGATTATTGGTCACTTCTGAACTCTTGGGACCTTGTGTGCCTCTATCAAAATCTCTGTGAAAGTAATTGCTCACTTATTTCTGTGTACTCAGATGAGAAAAACTGAAATATGATTAATTCACTGTGTGGAGTTTAAATTATTCACTGAATTTTAAAGAGTGGCTTAGAGCTTATAAACTGGCAGGAAGGAGACTTCTCAGTGAAACCTCAGTTGCAGGAAAGGTGTCAGTAATTAATTTTGGAGGGCTACTGAAGGAAAGATGGGACTTTCATATTAACTAATGTAAGTATTTTTGATGAATATTTTTTGATTAAGTGAGGAATGTTTCATATCACCCTATCTGAGGCATTTAAATGAGTTGTGAAGTCAGGAGCACAGGTGCTCCAGACATCTGTTGGAGAGAGGTAAGCACCTCTTACAGTTTCGAGGCATGTATTGGGAGACTTATCCTTTACACGGACATTGTACAACATCAAGGCTCTCAGCAGAAAAGGTAGAGATAATGCAGTAGGTAGCCTAGAGATTGTCATCTGATGTTTGAGTATCCACTCTGCAGACTGTAAATTTGTTTAATGTTAAGGAATGCTGTTGAAAAGGTAGTACATGACTAAAGGGCGTGTTATGCATTCCAGAGCAATTTACTTTTTTTCTTTCTCTTACTGCATGACACATGATGGCCTGATTGTGGGAACACAGGGCAGGGAAGACCTTTTGAATGACTATGGCCAAGACCCTACTTCCACAGGCCCCATTGTCTGAAACCAGAACAGGCATCAGCAAGGCTCATAACGTCCTGAAACCACTCCTCTCTCACAGTTACGTGGAAAGAGGCTTGAGCAGTTAAAAAAAGGGAAACTATTTCCAAATATGGGGGCAGAATTAGGAAATGGCAAATAGATCGTTTAGCTGTCATCTCCCTTTCTTGAATGCAAAGTGGAGAGGTACAGAAGGAAGTGCTTCTATTTCAGATGGTCACATTACAGCTCCAAACAACTTACCCATCCAGCAAATGGAGGGCTGAAATTTCCTTCCTTTGTCTGCAAGGCCTAAGACTCTGCATTCATTTCATCTCAGCTTTACAACTGCTGGAAATAGCTTTATGCTAAGAAAAATCACACCATTATCGGCTTACACCTCTTTCCCCAGTGCTTTGTGTTCCTAATGTGCCATTTACTTTATCTCCATTTTCCTTTCAATTGCGTCATTGTTCCTCAACCCAAGAAAAATCACACTCCCTACATCTTGTCTTCCCTCTAAAGTCCACCCAAATTGTTAGTTAATTTCCAGTGGGAAAAAAATATCTATGGCTTTATTCCAGTATTCTCTTTTTCTCAGCAGCTGCCACTTTCTTAAGTTACTGCTCTTACTGCAGAGTGATCTAGTTTAGGAAAATGTTGCTGAGACATGAAACCACATTTGCCTCTCCACTGAGTGCTGCCCTTCAGTTTACGATGAAAAAGTAAGCCTAGGTTGCAGGGAACAAAAAGAAATCATAGTCTTAATTCGGTGGAATATGCTGCTTTTGCATTTTTTGTTCTGTGAAAGACACACTGTTCTTGGAGATGGATCTTTTCAGACATGGAGGTATGTAATGTAGGATTATACATGTTATATTAGAACACATATAGACAAATTTGTAGCTAAAGTGGAAAAATGTGAGACAAAACTTCTTTTTACATGCTTTGGAGATGAAAGAAAAGTAGCGTTGATGTGGTTTGCATATTACTTTCTAAAAACATACTGTTATTTCAGTGTTTCAACTTAGTAACCTCTTTCTGTAGAAAGCTGTTGTTTGATGACTGTTGTACATGTTTGAGATCTGCTGGCAGATTATGAGAGCTGCTGTTGTTTACAGGAGAGTTACAGCTCTGTCATACTGTAGTCTTTGATTTCTATTGCTTAATTAGTGTTGTCAGTTGTAATATACATAGTTGGAGAATTGTCTTTACTCCTTGCACTCCAGTTAGAACTTAATGTAGAATCATAGAATAGCCTTAGTCGGAAAAGACCTCCAAGATCATCAAGTCCAACCATTAACCCAGCACTGCCAGTTTTCCATTAAACCACGTCCCTCATTGCCTCATCTACATGTAGGAAGAGCCTAGACCAGTTCATCAGCAAGATCTTTCTGAGAATATGAAATATATCTGCAAAAGGTGGCACTTTGCAGAAGTCAATGCAGGGGTGAAAAGAAAGCAGGCTGTCCTCCAGTTTGGGAGTTTTGCTATTGCTAGTTCATTTCATAGTTCTTAATAGTTCTTTAGAATACACAAAATCAACTGAAAACATTCTGTAGGTAATTAAAAATGAAAAAAATAATCCAAAACTTCTTTATTCACTCTGTTAATATTTTTTAATATCAGAACGAAGCCAATGAAGTATTTAAAAATATTTGATAGCCGTAATTCTTTTTTGTCATTTGTATTTTTTTCACAAAAATCTGCATCATAGATGAATCTCCTGCAGACGTTAGTTACAGTAGTTCTAAATAATCAGTCACAATAAACATTGAAATTAATTTCCTTTTTTCAGACCAACTGTGCAAGATAATCGGCAAGAAATAATTATAAAAAATGGGCGGCACCCTGTGATTGATGTACTACTGGGAGAACAGGATCAGTATGTTCCAAATACCACTAACCTTTCAGTAAGTACTGAGATACTCTTTGAGCTTCAGAATCATTCAAAGGAAGGAATCTGGGATATGCTTCTTGGCCAGGAAGTTAGAATAAATAATTTAATCATGCAACTGTCTGCTTGGTTGCATTTCAGAGAGATATTGCTAGACATGATCACATCTCTTTTGTCTTCTTTCTGATACCTTGAAGCCAGATACTCTCTTCATAACCTTATTCAGTCTTTATGGGATAAAGAAAAGAAAGTTGATCTCAAAATTAGGAAAAATGAAAGTTTTAAATGGTTATTTTTGAAAATCAAGTGAATAATTACAGGGTTTTTAACGGCATCATCAGGAGTCTGCATTTTGTTGTAACTTTATCTCAAATTCGTAGTTTTTTAATATACAACATAGCAACAACTTAAGTTTCTGTGTAACATGTTACAGATTCGGTTTCCAAATTAATTGTAAGGTTGCTCGGATACTTCTTTAGGTGTTTCTCAACTATGTGTTTTCCTTTCTGGAAGAATTAGTTTCATACAGCCTTTCTTAATCTGATGATGCAGACTTGGAGCTCTGATTCTTCACTATGTAGTATCAAGTGTATGCTCTGTAGACTGCACATTAGTTTTAAGAAGCCTTTCGTATTAACGCATGATAAAGATCCCCCATGTATAGTTTGCAGGCTGTATGTTACCCATGAATCTCCATCTGGCTGTTGTTTTTTGCAATAGAGAATGATGCTGAGAAGTAGTAAGCCTATTACTTGCTTGGTATTGTTGTCAAGAGGTCAAAGAAAGGGAGGGGGCTACTTCTTAACATTTTCTGTGCAGTATTACCTAAATTATGCGACCTAAATTACGTAAAATTGCTATAAATACACAATTACCACAGGCAGGAAACATTGTATTTTATTTCACATATCTCTTTCTGATAAGCATATTTTTGTTTTTCTTCTTCTTTTTTTTTTTTTTTTTCAGAAGACGTGAAATGTCTTTTAAATTTCATATCCTTTTGACATTTTAAATTAAGTATTTACCTGTCTCTGTCTTTTTTGAAATACTAAATTTCTGTTCTTAATGAATATTAAAAATACGCTTGCAACTTAACTCTGAATACGCAACTGCCTTTTCATACAGTAAATATGTGAAAGGTATGGAGCAGTTGTCAATGTGGAGCATTGCTGTGATAAACACTATTCATATTTTAATCTATTTATCTCTAAATAATTTTAAATGCTCTTCTATACTGATCAATGATACAGATACTGTGCAGTACTTCAGGGAATGTTTTCAAAATTATTTGTCAATTCCAAACAAGCAACAGATGGCATTAACAAAAAATTCATCATTTCATTCAGTAATCATCATGCACTTTCCCCTGTTTGTCTTGTTCTTATGTTGGCTTTCTGAATACTGAATATTACAGAATCAAGTGATCGTGATAGAATCACTTTTGTCTCTACTGTTGATTTGAGCTCTTTCTGTTTTGAGAGGTGGGTGGGAACCCAGTTTATTAAAATGCCTCTAGTTTTAGCTGATGTGTTTGAATCAGCAGGAAAATGCATCTCCTGTCATGTTTTCAGCTGAAATGTTGTCAAATATCTAAGTTTAGGAAAAAACTTTCTTGCAGTGCCCTGAAATAAACATTCTTCTGTTGTTCCTCTCCTTCCCACATCTTCATGGATTCTTCTAGTACTTTTAACTTCAGCCATAAATTCCACTAACATGTTAGCTTATGGTTGCATGCAATTGTAAGGGCAGATGGGTTCTCTGGTCTGATGTCACAGCATAAGCTTTTTTTGAAAGCTGGCTTTACAAACCAGCCACCAGTCTCACAAAATGGTTGGAGGGACCCTGGAGGGGTACCAAGCACATGCAAGGAATTTGTGGATTCTAACAGATTAACTCATTCTGGTTTTAAGTATCTGTAAATTGTGTTGTGTTGAGCCAAATGGTGTTCCTGACAAAGTTTTAGTAGCAGTATTAAAACTATACCTCGGAGACTACAAGAACAAAATTCATAATATTCTATAGTCATATGAATTTTATTACATCCATCCTTTTTTCCTGATAAGGGCATTTTCTGGATTTTGACTTTATCACGACTTCCTTATGGATGGGGTTTCCTTAACAAAAGCTAAACAGCTTTTTACATATAATAAATACTGATTGCATGTATCTTCCATGTGATCTGGATTATGACATAAGTGACAGTCCTGTATGAATTTTATTTGCCTCCCTATTAACAGAATGAAAGCCTAATCAAAAAAATGAATCTATAAAGATTGTGATGTTTATTCTGTGGAGATTTTTTTATTATTGTGACAGTGCCTGATCAGTTCCAAGTTTCTTAAGTAGCATGGCTAATGCTCAATATGCACTGTTTGTCCTTTCTTACATGCCCCTCCCATGGGGCAATAGAATATGCTGACTTATGGTTAGTTCATCAGTTCTTGGATTTCATTGTATGTACCCAGTAGAAAGGAAAAGTCTAGTTGTCTGAAGATGTTGCATAAGTTGATTTCCCAGTCTTGATTCGGGCTATGAGAAAGCTTTATAAATTCATTGATGAGTTTTTAATTTTATATTAGCAATTGTCTTGCACCAGAGGATGACAGTTGATTCTGGAGCATAGGCACATAGCAGTACCGTAGGGAGTGTTACATCTGAGACGAGCTTTTGCATCTTGATTTCATTTTCCATAGGATTTCAGTGGTTAGATATACTGATCAATCGGAGATAAGATACAGTGTGCTTGCAATATCTGTGTTGCAAGCAAGTATTGCCAAACTCAGCAATATCTTGATTTCTTGTTGTAGCCAGTCTGTTTGAATGTGTGTATGTTGTACCAAGGCAAGCAATTATGAATGGGTGTAAAATCTAGGTCAGGTCTTTGTCTGCCATATCAGAGGTGCTGAGGGACATGGTTTAGTGGTGACTGGGTAGTGCTGGGTTAATGGTGGGACGTGATGATCTTAGAGGTCTCTTCCAACCAAGGCTGTTCTATAATTTACCCCATTTGGCAAGGAGAACTTGTAACTGGAGAGAAATGTAGATCACAACCAAATTAGGATAGCACTCACTATGCTGAAAGCTGATGTGTTTCTCATTTATCCACAGAAAATTGCACAGAAGGTTCTTGAGTGCTTTCTTGGCTCCTTGATGAAGAAAGGGAAACTTCCTCCTTGCTCTGTCCATTTTGCTCAAGAGCAATGAAAGCTGATTGCAATGCTTCTCTCTCTCCAGGCTGGAGAGGTCTTAGGAAGGTTTATCCATCAGAGACTTTATAAAATCTTGAGAAGTGAATGCAGTGAACTCTAAGAATGGAGGAAGCTGTTTACCTGGAAATACAATGTTTAATCCTGAGAACTAGTCCTTTATCCCTCTAAGCACACCCACACCCACACACCAGGCTTCCTTATAAAAGTGCCATATGCAGGATGATATATTTGACCACTGTTTTATGTTTCCAGGGAGATGGTGAAAGGGTCATGATAATAACTGGACCCAACATGGGAGGAAAGAGCTCCTATATAAAGCAAGTTGCATTGATCACAGTCATGGCACAGATTGGTTCTTATGTTCCCGCAGAGGAGTCAACAATTGGCGTTGTGGATGGTATTTTCACCAGGTAATCCTTCAAAATTTGCTCTGTGTTTATGAAAACATTATTTTGTCAGGGTGCATATGTATATCAAAGTATGATTTAATTTTTCATTTAGAACTCTAGAATTTATACTTGAAGTTTCCTTTTACATTTTAAATACATGTAATGGTTGTTAGGTTTTGATTCTGATTTTCTGGTAAGCTATAGTACTTGTTTTGGAATCTTTGGATCTTTAAAGGATAAGAATGTTAATGTGTCTGTCTTGATTAAGATCCAGATATCTAACTTCATCTGCCTGAATGGACATCTCAGCCAAATTTATTCTGCTGGGTGATAGCCAAGTGATATTTCCACTAAAATGAATGCTGTCACCTCTAAAAATCAGGTCACAGTTTCTGTTGTGCAGTGCAGTTGTACATACGCACAATATTTGAGACTGTGTATATTCTATTATTATTATCCTTCCTGTACTATCAGTCTTGAACATACTTTACATCAGGTCTTTCAAAGAATGAATAATGGCAGTTCGTTTCACTCAGTATGCCTCAGTCTGATCATTAAGATAGTGCTGAGTAATTTTTAAAGGTTATTGGTACAGTCAAAACTTTCGTATTTTATAATCCAGTATTACTGAGGATTATCCAACTGGTTTTTCCCCCTTGTTCTTTAATCTGTTTTTTATTCGGTGAAGGTTTTCTCTTGCTGATGGTATTTGCAATGGATAATTATTTATAGTTATAGATTTCACAACAATTATATACCTGTGGTAGAATTATCTTTCTTGAATTTCTGGTTCTGTGATGGCAGAGTGCGTTTCAGAGTTAACCGTTAACAGAGAACATAAATACTGCTCATCTGGGATTGGTTCATCATATAAAGAAGTTATATTCTTATGCCTCACTGTGTCATGACAAAAATGAATGAACACTTTGATGCACTTCAGTGCTAAGCAATTGAACAAATTAGGAAACAATTTGTATTATCTTTCCAAAATTAATCAGAGCTGAAAATTCAAAATGGTTACCTCTTTTCCTGCCCTGTGTTGGAAGTAATTGACTGGTTGATTAGAAGAGCATTTCTCAAGGGGACATGGAAATACACAAGATCTGATTTACTTTACAGAAAAACATTGCAACATTACTAATGATTTGAAGATTATTTTTGTCTTCCTCTGTGTTTTGTAGGTGAATTTACAGTACTTTACTTGTGTAAAGTACTGACTTAATTTTTAACCATACATCCACAAGTCTGTTAAGTTTAGTATCCCATTTCCTCTGCTTTTATATGACTGTCATTGCAACAGTATTATTTCTGTGGAAAAATTATGAAATGTGACATAGTCACTGGGAGTGCTGTTCTGTTTTGTGCCCAGTAGAAAGGGAACAAATTGATTCTTGTCCTGTACAGTTTGAAAACCTTGAAATGAATATATCTGAGTTCCACCTGTTCCCCAGTGCCTTTCTCTGATTCCACTTAGCTTTTCTCTATATCATAGGTATTTTTCCCATCTGTTCTGACAAGGTAGTGTGGTTGAATGTAAAACTTAAACTTTTAGATTTCACACAGAGTAGACCTAGAGTGTGTTACTTACTGGACGTAAGGTTTCAGACCATTTAATTTGGAGCCCAGTCAGATTCTAACACTGGGGACTGGTTTCTCCCTGCCCACACCACCACCCCCTCCTTCCTGCCTAAATTAGCTGTGGCAGCTCAGCTGTATATACTGTTCTTCATTTAATGGGAAATGTGTCAAACACCAGACGAGTATACTAAAGAATTACTTAAATTCTTGTTATTGTGCTGGCAATTAGTGTAAACTAGTTGACTCAATTTTAATCAAGACGAAAATACATTATTGAGATAGAACTAGTCATGCATTAGTTAAAAGGGTAACGGGAAGGAAAAAGGCTGAGTTTAATGTATTGCATTCCTTCAGAAATCCAGGATGGTCACTTCAATTTGTAAAAGATTGTCAGTGGAACTGCTTGTCTGTGCATCTGTTTAAACTACTTTCTTCTGTATAGTGCAATTTGAGGGAATTGATTGTCCTATTGGGACAGTCACTTGCTGTTTGTGGTGTACTTACAGCGTATTAGATCTTGATCCAGTTGTATCTTTCCTTCCAGTACAAATGATTAGAGTACTTGAATCGTGGTTTTGCTTCAGCCTGTGAAGGGCGGGGCCTTCCTTGCTCTACAAGTTCAAGTAATTGTCATCCGTGTTCTCCAAGTAGGTCATTTGTAAGTGGTCTTTTCAGTTCTTCTGTATTTGATTGTCAGGAGCCACAAAGTGGTCTTTACTGCCCAGTCTGGTCTTTGCCTAACTCTTAGTTCATTTTTGCCTTCTCCAAATCATGAACTTCACCCTCTGCAACAAGAAAAGGAGTAACTTAATAGATTCTGCAACTCAGAGTCTTAAACTGTCCAGGAAGTTGGCACCTCTGTTTTGATTGGTGTGGGTTTTTTGGGTTAGTTGGGGGTTTTTTGAGGGTTCTGGGAGAGGTCTTAATGTATGTCAGTCTGTCAGGCCAGGCTAATGTGGTGTTATATTTATGGTGTTTCTTAGTCCTAGGAAGTTATCCTTTTTAATGCCTGGCTGGAGGAGAGAAACAATAAGCTACCACATGACACGTTATACTTTTGTTTTCTTTAATACTCTGTCTGAACATGTATTTCTAAAGCCTCAGCTTCTGCCAAGAACTTTCCTCTGGTAGGGAATGAGCTTGAAGAGATCAGAGATTTTTTTTTTCCTTAACTTGCCCCCAGTTTTGCTTTTTTGATTTGTTTTCTTCTGTATTTTGCTTTGGGGGTTGCTTTTGTTTGTTCACTTGTTTTTTTGTTTGGTTGGTTTTGTTTTGTTTTGTTTTTAAAAACGGTGTACAGCTGTGCAGACCTCCTTTCTGCACTACCACCCCAGGCCACAAGTGTCTTGCTGGAAAATGGGATTTATTTATTTATTTTTTTTTAATAACTTTGGTATATTTCTAATGTTTTAAAAACATGACATGGGAAGACATCAGTTTCCAAATTTTCGTCACTGCCATGGTCTGTTGTTTTCTAGGTGCTGCTATTAGCATAGCAAGGGAGGGATGCTTTACAGGCTGACTATGAGGAGCATCAGGAGCACTGACAGTTCTGCTTGCTAAATTTTTTTTAATATTGGTGTTTTATACTCTAGTCTCTGTTTTGTTCATAGGCTGCATCTTTGAAGCGTGAATTTGTATAGGTTTAAGAGATTAACATTCGTCTAGGATTTGTATCTTGTGTTCTAAGTAGGGTTTCCATGGAAATTGAAAGGTTGCTACTATGGTTATTCCTTTGGATATATTTAGTATTTATGTATTGTAACTTCTCTAAATTGACTCTAAATACTGCATTATATTAAATATTTTCAAAGATGCAGAGGAATTATATTGCTTACAGGTACAGTGAAAACGGGAGTGATTCGTCTTCATTACAGGATGCATAGGCACAATGCAGTGCGAAGACTAGTCCAAACATTTCAGAGTAGTGTTGATAATTTCATCCTAAAGAAGGGGAAAAGGAGAAAATCTGCCACTGCATAATGCCCCTAAACCCAATGATATGCTCTTGCAAGTCTGTAAATTGAAAACTTGGGGTGTGGGTGGAAGAGTAATTTCCTGCAGTGCTCTGCTTGTGTTACTCACTTCTTAAGGAAGTCTCTGAGTGTTCCTATGGACTTTCCCAGATCTCACCATTTCTTATGTATAAAAACAACTTTGCTATTTTCATTGCTATGCTTTGTTCCTAATCCTGGGAATGGGGTGCTAGGGCTTTTGAAATATGCAAAAAGGTTTTTTTATTATTAGGTGGGTCCAGCTTAATAGCATCAGACTAGAAAGACACTAAATAGTTCTGCATATTTCTGTTTTTCTGTTTAAAGCTATTTTTAGAATAGATTTCTATATTGTTCAAGTGTTTGTATTAATTTCTCACTTGAAATTCCTTTTTTTTTTTTTTACCCATGAGTCAGTGTAAGTTTTAACCACTTTTGTACAAAAAAGTTACTGCTTTTCAGACCGTATGCTATGCCTGTCGTTTAAAGGATAGCTAGGTGATACAGAGGGCGTACGCAATATTTTGAGGATGTTTGGTTGGTTGATGTTTTCTTCTTTTTTTTTTCCCTTTTACAATATGGGATAATGTTTTCAAGCAGCCGTTGCTTAAAGACTGTAATTTAATCAGTGCCGTTGTAGTTAAGACTTTTACAAGAGTTTTGGAAAGGTCGACACCCAATCTCTATTGACTTGTAATGGGATTGAGTATTTAAGTCTCTGATTTTGAAAATTTACATCCAAGTTTCTCCTTGCAGTAGATGGGATCAATGTTTCCTTTAAATTAACTTCAGTTTGTGTTAATTCTTCTAATATAGTTACCCAGACATTGAAATTAATGTATTGTGTAGAAAGACAAAGCAAGTGTGGACACACACGTATGGAGGAACTAATGAAAGAAATTCTGTTGACCTAATCGTGCCTTCAGAAGAGATGATGTTTAACTGCTGAAGAAAGCTGACCTTCAAAGAGGTCCCACTAAAAATTAGTTATTGATATAATTTTTTACAGCTAGAAAACTTCAGCCTGCTTCCTGTAGGTCACCAGTAACTCTTCATGAGGGTCAGTTTTCAAAATTGAGAGAGAGAATGTTCCAGTTTGAAGGTAAAATATGTTTGAATAAAGTAGCTAATTAATTGTTCAAATTACTGAATGCCTTGTGTTCAGGCATTTAAGAATCAATTTATTGAAATCACAAGCTACCATTAGAAAGAGTACCATGAAGGAGACCAGCTCTTGCCAACTTAAGATGATGGTCAAGGGACAAAGAAGAATTTCCTTCCTAGAGTACTTACTTGCCTGGCTTTCTCTTCTTATATTGGAATAAAAACTATTTCACTTATTTTGATGATCAGATGTAAGTATGCACAATGGTGACGGGCATCTTCCAGTGAGGTTTTATACCACTGGCCAAACTGGACATAATATTAAAGGTGCAGCTTCAGTTGTCTGAACTAATATGTTGTGCTGTGCTTCAATTACATTTGAGAACAGTCTCTTGCAGGTTATGTACCACATGCTTAAAGGTTAAAGGAGTTAATAGAAGCATCGGTAAGATGCATGTAGATTATCCTCTCATGCACTTCATCTCTCTCAAAAGAGTTATGTCGCTGTTTACTGATTCTCAGTATGTCTTTAATCATCCTGATGGCAAAGAAATAGAATTTGAATTGTGTAAGAAGGTATATTAAGAAAATGGAGGGGCGGAGGAGGTTGACAACACAGGTTAGCAGGTGGTAGTGTAGGTTGCCTAGGTAAGCAGCAGTTTAGTTCTTTCACTTCATGTAAGACATGCAGTTGCCTGCACTTCAAGGCAGTTGTCTTGGTATAGGTTTTGTGCACGTTGCTCAAAGCTCTCTCTAACCTGCCCCCTCCCTGGAAGTGTTCAAGGCCAGGTTAGACAGGACTCTGAGCAACCTGATCTAGTGGGAGGTGTCCCTGCCCGTGGCAGGGCGGTTGGAACGAGATGATCTTTGAGGTCCCTTCCAACCCAGTCCATTTTATGATTCTATGATCACGTGATACTTTGTCCTATGTTTTTATCCTTGTAGCAGTTGATTTAAATGTATTTTTAATATGGAGGCCACTCCTTATTGCTAAGTCTAGGAGACACTCATTTAGTTGAGATACCACTGTATACCTGAAAATGGTGTGCAAACAGATGGTGGTTGCTCACCTGGGCTAGGGAGGGATGGTTTTGTCCTTCTAGCTTGTATTATGTGTCTGTGTACACGGTCTTTCAGGTAGACTTGCCCACAACTGGAATCCTGATTACCTCTGTTCCAGGGTTTAAGTTACATACCTATTTTGGTATTTTCTTGTTTGTCTTTCTTCCTTGTATAATAACTTGAAACATGTGTAGTAGTTGTTCCTTCAACTAAAGCTAGAGTGCAGAAATCTTCAGGCAGCTGACCTTTACATGTCTGTTTGTCATGACAAAGTTGCAGAGCCATATAAATTAGGTGCTTTTGTCTTTAAGCTGTTGCCATCATACAGTGACCTCATGCTTCTTATTGATTCAGCAGAAGCTGTGTCCTGCTGAGGTACTTGCATGTGTCCTTGGCTCGCATGCAGTCTACATGCATTCCACTTGTTGCCCTTCATACCCAGGAAGCTGCTCTCAGATTTTGTGATCTTGGGGTCTATAAGGAGAGGAAGGAGGCAGAGGAAAGGACATTGGTCGAGAACTGCCAGCCTCGTCCAGCACTGAAATAACGGGGGAGTTTCATCCCACTTGCCACTGGCCTTAGTTGAGTCATTTTATTTCAAGTTCAGCAGCCAAGATCCAGTTACAGCCATGTGTCTTGCCAAGGAGTGGTGATTCTGAGCTAATCAATGGGTTCAGTAAAGGGAAGGAATTTTGATTGCCACAGGGGACAGCAGTGCTACTGAGAAACTTGCCAACTGATGAGCACCTCCTGCTATTGCAGATTTCATTTGAGGACCTACCCATGTAAGTATCAGCTGTGTCCTCACAGCGATGGATGTGGTGACAGTTCAGGGGACTCTAATTGCTCCCTCACCTGCCCAGTTTTTCTAGGGTCCAGTAAAACACCTACTAACAGGCTGTATCTACCCTTGAAAAGATATCTCAAGTGCATGCGTTTTGCTGTAAGAGTGTCAGTGAGCAAGGTACCACCAATCATTCCTAGACCAGCATATCGCAACCTGGCTTTTTTATCCAAGTTGAACCTGCTTTCTTGTGACAGAATGCCACTCTGTCTTACAGGCACCCTAGTAGTGCCCACCAGATAATCTTTCTTTCTCTTCTAAGAAGCAGAATAGTTAGAAGGAAAGCAAGCTCCTTCTGTCTTCTCAGTTCTTCAGACAAAGTGACCATGCATGTTTTCAACCCTTTGCACTAGTCAACCAGTCAACTTATATTATGCATTCCATTGTAAAGAAGAAATGGCATTATTTGTACCTGTGCCTGTCTTAACATGGTGACACTGATGGGATTAAATCTCTTTTCATCAGTAGGAAGCTTTGAAGGCCAAGACACTTCATCACAGAGTCCCTCTAAGTGGGTAACAAAATGCATCGTGCTGTTCTGCCAGCTGGTGGCTGTACTTCCCTTGCTGCCTGTCAAGGCTTGCTCTGGTACTACTCAGGTAGTATCTTCAATTTATAGTGAAATCTGCAAAGCCAAGATGTGGCCCATTCCACTCAAGTTTGCGAGTGTTGCACATTCACATGAGAGGGAGCTTGGTGTTATAAGAAGAAAAGCAGTATTTGAATGCCTGCTTGACTGACGTGATTGTCACTCTTCATTTTCTTCATCCTGTGAGCAGAAAGACCCATGTCAATCGCGTGCAATTGATTCCATGAAGATGGGAGAGGAAAGGGCGTTTATGTATCCTAAAGTGCCATTTCTTGTATGAGTTACTGCAGCCATCATGGATCCTTTCACCCATATTATTTCTCTGCCTTGATTGTTGACACCTAAAAGAGAATTTATGGGCCAGAAAACAGGGCAAAGTTTGTGGCTGTGCCTCTAGGGACTTGTGCAAGAGTGCGGAATGCATGAAGCCCTTCGCCTGTTCCCCTGCAAGGACTGTAGATATCTCTTTCTGCAGGGTGCGTGCAGACAGGTTTTTTTTCCATTGGTGTACTCTAATTAGTTTTGTTTCGTTTTCCTTATGTCAGAAAAATCTCTTGTATTGTCAATGGAAAGATCATCAGCTGAAGAGCACAAACTTGAGATGCAGAGGACTCAGGAGAGTGTACATCATATGGACTTTCTGACAAGTCCTTTTACGGTGCACAGTACAGCATGGCTGTTCCTCTGCTGAGGCGAAAAAACAAGGTGGAGTGAGCTTCTGACTGGCATATTGCTCTCCCATGTAGGAGAAGTACAAGTTTATTCCGCCTACAAGTGTATATTGCAAAGGCAGAACTGTGACTATTTGTAGCAAATTCTTTCATTTGATACAAAGGACCTTTAGGAACACATTAAGTTGTTTTAAGGTCCCTGATGCTCACCTTGTTTTGGCATGCTCTGGAAGACGAGAGATGGTAATCTGGAAGTAAATGGTGTTAAAGCTTAAAGGACAGTTTCAGGATGAAGGATTTCTTCAAAATAAACTAAAAAGCCCAAGAACACTCAGCCCTTACTAGTCTGTGTTTCTTTAAAGGCTGTGTATCAAACATACCATAATGCTTTCATCTGTATGTTCTATTCAAAATGTCTGTTTGCCTGATCTCTAAATGGTGAAATTTACTTTCAAAAAAGTCGCGTCTTAAAATAGATATTTAGGGAGATAACATCCAAAATATACTTTAGCAGCTTTTTAATTCTGACAACTTGACAAACTCGTAATTACTGTTTTGTCAGGAGTGTGTGGAGCTGAAAGAACTTAGTAGACAAACCTCACTATTTTCTCTTTAGACAAACATTTTTATTTTTTTTTAACTGGATAAAATGTACATATTTATGGGATTATTACAAATTTTAGTGCAATTAAAAGTCATGATGGAAAGCAGGTATTCTGTTAACACCTGCAAACATTTGGGCAATTGATTTTGGGTGTTCGTATTTTTTTATTTTTTTTTTGCTTCAGTGGAATGTCACCATCATTAAAATTTGAAAGATATTTAAAATTGCATGATTTACTTTAACAGATTAAAATGTTTCAAGGCTTGTTAAGAGTATATTTTATAAGAAATCCTGAGAAAATCAGAAAGCACAGGATGGAGTGGTCTGAAACAGGAAAAGAAGAATGTTTCTATCAGAATGGAAATTGAGTGGAAGATATTTTCCAGGTGCTTTTCACAATAAATTGAAATCTGAGGTAAATCACTTAAGAGTAAAAACAGAATAGTGCTTGTAAATATTAATGGAAAATAATGTGCCATTGATCTAACTGCTGGTGACAAAAAACTTCTCAGCTTTTTTTAAGTAGGCAAATAATGTTGCACTTAATTTCATTCCAGTTTTACCAGCTGAAGGAAGCAAGATAGAGAGGGAAAAATTTTGTATTTAAAATAATAAATAAGTAACAAGCTCCGTTTTTGCTTTTTTCACAGCAGTAAACTAAAGTTGAAAAAGAGAGCAGTTTATGACCAGAATGGAGCTTGCTATATTCTCTGCTACTTATGCATTGCTCAGTTCATGGATAAGCTGTATTTGCAAAGAGACTTGCTTGAAAATAGTTTAGAAGCTTTCTTCATTAGAAGTCTCTTCCTACATAGTGATTTCACTAAACACGATAAAGAAATGGACATTCTCCATCCAAAGCTACTCTGTGTATTTAACTTTGATTGCTGGGGGGGTAGCATGCTGATGACATTTTAAAATGGTTACTAGTATGCAGGAAAGACTTGCAGAGCTTCTGTGTCTTAAATGGGCCCGTCCCATCTTGTTGTTAGTCCTTTATTATATGAGTGGAGTATGATGGTATTGCTTTTCACCCCTTGAGGGGGTCTGCATTGGTTTTGTTTTGTAATAAATCTTACATGCTGTATACTTGGAATTATACATGAGGGATTGCATAATCATGACTTTCCCTTTTTTTTTTTAAAAAAAAAAAAACAAAACTGAAAAATCTTTCCCTGAAGCTGTTGCATCTTTACCCTTTCAGGGTTTCTGTGCCTTTTTTTGAATTCTTTTTCTGGCTACGACGTCTAAAATTAGGCAGATCATTGAGCTGGATTGACATAGGTTTTGTGCATTTGCATACTTTGCAATAATAAGTTTTTGTCCTTTGTGAAAAAGTCTTCCATATTTTGCTAGAGTAGCATATAGCCTCTCAATTTTATATCACATGCAGACTTCGTTGTTCTTAACTCAAAAGACTTGTTGCTATATTAAGCTTTATTGATTTCTCTGAGGCTTATGGGGTAGGATTATGAAGATTAGTCTTCCTGTCTGTCCTAGAAATATCAGTTAAATCACAAAACCTGACATGAAGATTCAGCTAGTCAGCTTCTTCATACCTTTATCATAAAAATCTAGGCTATGAAATTCTAGTTTTGAAGTCACAGCAGTGTTTGGCAAGGCAGTCTGCCGACATCCTGTGTAATACATAAATCACGAGGAGACTGAGTGCTGAATAGAAGCTGTGGAGGAGTTTATCACAGGAGAGCAACTTGTCTGTATGTTACCTGATTTTGGCCAGAATTTTGATTGATGCCGCCGTAGATTTTTTTTTTTTTAGTTACTTACACCTGAAAATAAATGTTTAAATTTAACTCATTCAGATTTTCATTTCAAAAACCCCTAGATTCTCTCAGTTCACCTTTGCAGCTAGACTCTGCAAGATAAGAGTCAGACAATTTAAAAGCAAAGGTACTCATCATTATTTATTCTATATGTATATATGTAGTAATGTTTACTGGTTTTGCTATGCACATTAATTTATGTATTGTGCAGAAAAGTGGAGAACCATTCATACAAAGCAATCTGAAGTGACTGGCAAGTCCACACAAGAATTTTATGTACTGGTATGCTAAACAAGTACTGTTTGTATTGCTCTGGAAAGCAACAGTGACAGTCAGACAAACAGAACTTGTTAGTTGTCAGGAACCCAAACGTAATTTTCAGAAACGTTACTACTTTATGACACAGTAATTTTCGTCATTTTGTTCTTACTTAATTTTATTCGTGTTTATTGCCAGAATAACAAAAATTACTTAAACCTTTCATTTATGCTTACAGTCATATAATTGCACCTCTGGGGTAAATTATTCCCAGCTTTCAGGGGCAAAAAGGGGTGTTGTATTAAATTTGTTGCACCTATTTTCTATCACATGGAGATGTTCTTGAAAAATAGTAAGTAAAAGTTGTGTTTAGTGTTGTTAAATTTAAAATTATTTTCTTCTATTTTTCTAGAAAAGTTATGTCTTGGACATATCATAGTACATTTGAACTGTATTTCTGACAGTGTTCTGTAGCTCTGTAGAATAAATTAAGCTATACTATGAATATATTTGTAGCTAATTTAGTTTCATGTCTTTTCACTTCATAGTAACATGCATCTGCAGTGTTAGGTTTCTGTTTCATATACATGTAATAAATATTTAGCAAAACAGTCTTTGGTTTACATATATGGCATTTCATAAAATCTGTAAATACAAACAGCTCTTTTGTTTGCAGGGGTTTAAATCAGCCTAGAAAATTAATTTAAGTCAATAAATGGTAGTTATTTGTGTATACAGTGAGATTTATGAAACAATTTCTGCGGCATATTGCAGTATCCCTGAAAGAGATTGAAAGGCTTTCCCCGTAATGGTATGGGGAAGAGGAGGGGTAGAAAATTTGCCTGTGAAGCTGACCACCTGTTTTACAATACAGTTGAAACTCGTGCATTGAATGGGTGATATTTACCTTTCTAAAACTCGTCCATGCTATGATTTAACCTAGTCACAATTTGGATTTTCTCTAGCGTCCACAGGTTTAAAGGGAAAAAGTTCACTTGCGCTGAATGCTTCAGCTGTTGTCCCTAGTCTGTTGCTATAGTTTCTGCCTTTTAATCCCCCCTTGACCTCAATCCTTCAGCTACATATGCACATTAACTTAATTACCTTGAGTTCCCTTGCTGGAATATGAGAGTAGTATGTGTAAACCTGTGCATATTTTAGGGTTGAGTTTTTCTTTGCCTTCATTTTTTCAGCTTCTTCAGGCTAATATTTATGGCTTGCAAATAAACACCGTGATTGAATATCTACACTTATAATTTATCCTGATTGTACTCTTAATCTGTTTTTTTTTTTTTCCTTGACCATCAATAATATTTATACTGTGTTAATGGTTTCCTGCAGAGAACTCAGGGTAAAAGTATGTGTTTGGAACTTCAGTTACTTAATGGAGCCTTCATAAACTTCTCCATCTTGTGTTGGCCTTCTGGCATTCACTGCCTGTGCTGGCAGATCTCTTGATCAGAAGGAGCAGCTGCAATAGAAACTTCAGCTTGGTACCTCTGTACAGGAACAAGTCATAGCTTTCCCACTGAGGACAAGAAAAGGAAATGCTTAGTTCTGAGTGTGAGTAAATGTAAAAGCTGATGGACCTATGGAAAGCAATCCATTGGCACATTAGATATAAAATCCTTTGCATGTTTGAATGCCGAATATTAAGCTATTGCTATTGCATCCTTGTTCTGCTACTGGACATTCAGCTCTTCCAAGAGCTTGGCCCTCATGCCCTGACAGCCAGCTGCTGTAGGGTTGTGAGTTACATGGAATGGAGAAAGTGGAACTTAAACTTGAGCAAGTCCAGTTTTAAAACACAATGGAAAATTTTAGAAATCTGCTGGATTATTTTAACAGCAAGTGACATATTTGTCCTAGGTGACTTAACAATTATTTTTAACGAGTTCTCACGTTATCAAGGGTATCATTGCTGAATTTCAGAAAATAACTTTCTTGGGTGTTCTTCACTGGGTAATGTAGCATAAACTTTTTGAAGAACAACTGGTTTTCTGTAGCCTGATAAAGCATTAAGAATGAGAGAATATTGGTAACTTCTTGTCACTCGGTGACTGTATTGACCAGACTGGTATGTTGTCGTCTGAACTCAGTCCTTCCTGTTCTGTCAGTCAAAGTGAAGCTTTTAAAATATTGAGTGTTAACTGCAATCCATGATGTTTTTCTTTCCTCTGGCTTTCAGCAAAAAATCAATGCAGTTCACCTCTTGAAATCTAATCCTGTTAGATAAGTTTCTTTTAATATACTGGGGTGCTTGTGTGCACAGCATGCCTCTGTTGGCCAGTTCTATAAAGTAATGAAGATTTAAGTGATTGCTGGCTATTTCAATTACCATGTGATATGGAAAAGGGGGAGAAAAAAAGGTAAAAAACCCTAAGAAATTAAAATTGCTTTGGACTTAATTTTCTTTCCAGGATAATGCAAAGTATGTATCCCTGCTGGTCTTAGGTTTTACTAGTTTTGTTAATTTCTCAGTGACTGAGAATATCATATGTCTACAATAATTTACAAAATAAAAATGTATTTTGCATCTAATGTGTAATGCATGCTGTCAGGCTTTTCAACAACTGTTCTTCTAAACCGGGTAACATACCATCAGTATTTTAAATTTAAAATTTGCAAATAAGCAGTTATAGAAATGGTTGAGCATGCGTGTGCATGTTGACGTTCAATAGGTTAGTATTATGAGCATCATCTGATTTCCTATCACGGTTGTCCACGTAACTGTGCACACATTTACTTTTCAGAAGTTGCTCATGAATAATGCAAAAATAATAACTATCCTAATAACAATGCTTTCTGTCATACTTAGGATAAGAGGGTATGTTTTTTTTAAATATATCATCCTGGGTACCTTCACACGGTACCTGCAGGACAACCAGATAATGAGGCCCAGCCAGCATGGGTTTATGAAAGGCAGGTCCTGCTTGACAAACCTGATATTCTTCTACGACAGGGTGACCTGCTTAGTGGATGAGAAAGAGGCTGTGGATGTCCTCTACCTTGACTTCAGTAAGGCCTTTGACACTGTTTCCCACAGCATTCTCCTGGCAAACTGACTGCTCATGGCTTAGATGGGCATACGCTTTCCTGGGTGAAAAACTGGTTGGATGAGCGCGCCCAAAGACTTGTGGTGAATGGAATTAAATCCAGTTAGAGACCAGTCACGAGTGGTGTTCCCCAGGGTTCAGTACTGGGGCCGCTCCTGTTTAACATCTTTATCAGTGATCTGGATGAGGGGATCGAGTGCACCCTCAGTAAGTTTGCAGACGACACCAAGTTGGTTGGAAGTGTTGATCTTCCTGAGGGTAGGAAGGCTCTGCAGAGCAATCTGAACAGCCTGGACTGATGGGCTAAGGCCAACTGTATGAGTTTCAGTAAGGCCAAATGCCAGGTTCTGCACTTTGGCCACAACAACCCCCAGCAGCGCTACAGGATTTGGGGAGGAGTGGCTGGAAAGCTGCCAGGTGGAAAAGGACCTGGGGGTGTTGATAGACAGCTAGCTGAACATGAGCCAGCAGTGTGCCCAGGTGGCCAAGAAGGCCAATGGAATCCTGGCTTGTATCAAAAATAGTGTGACCAGCAGGAGCAGGGAAGTGATCTTACCCCTGTACTCAGCGCTAATGAGGCCTCAACTTGAGTACTTGAGTGTTCAGTTTTGGGCCCCTCACTAGAGAAAGGACATTGAGATACTGGAGCATGTCCAGAGAGGGGCAATGAAGCTGGTGAAGGGTCTTGACCACAAGTCAAGGAGGAGTGGCTGAGGGAACTGGGGGTGTTCAGTCTGGAGAAGAGGAGGCTGAGGGGAGACCTCATTGCCCTCTACAACTACCTGAAAGGAGTTTATAGCGATGTGGGGATGAATCTCTTTAACGAAGTAACAAGCAGTAGGATAAGAGGTAATGGCCTCAAGTTGTGCCAGGGGAAGTTTAGACTGGACATTAGACAGAATTTCTTCACAGAATGGGTTCTCAGATATTGGAATGGGCTGCCCAGGGCAGTGGTGGAGTCCTTGTCCCTGGAGGTATTCAGGAGTCGGGTTGTCATAGTGCTCAGGCATAGGGTATAGTTGAGGACTGTCAGTGTTAGGTTAATGGTTGGACTCAATGGCCATAAAGGTATTTTCCAACCTAGGCAATTTCGTGATTGTGTAAATTCTGTAATTGCAGTTTCTGTAAATTATTTTTCTTGTCAATTTTTGGTTTGAATCAGTAAGAGCTTGGTGGAAATGAAGTAATGATTTACCAATACTCTGTGGGGGAGTGTGAAGCATTAGTTTCTTGCCAGTGAACTGTTACAAATTTGCAGATGCTATCTTCTAAAGAATTACTTGGTATGTTGTCATTGTATGTGGAAGTTAAAGTATCCAACTTGGGCTACTTTTATGCTAATAACTGTGAAATTCTTATTAGCAGTCTGTTTCTAAAATACACAGGGTTTCAAATCGCTTTTGTGGGCTAAACCAAACTATCTTTCTGGTTAAAGGTGTTGGGATTATTGGGACTACAGTAGGAGAGGATGTGCTGCTAGTCCTCCATTTAGGATGCCTGTTTTCACTTTCTTGGCAGACCAATTTGCAAACTACTTTTGATTTTTAACCTGTGAAGTCTGAATAAGTGTTGTTTACTAGGTGCCTTTTCGGAAGTCAGTAAGCCAGTTCAATGGGAGAAGATTTACATAGGTGTTGAAATGAAATTTTGCTTGTCTTCTTCCATTCATGTCAGGATCAATATCAAGCTTTTCTGTTCTCATAAACATAGTCTTCAGTTAATACTCATGCTCTTGCAATCATTTGTTTTCTGCAGAGACCACATGAAACTTCAGGTGGGAAGAGTGTTTTTTGCAAAACATAAAAGGATACAAAACAGTTGTTATGAGATCTTTTAAAAAGAGTTAACTGTATAGTGTTGATCAAAAGCGTAGAGAACGGTCCCATGCAAGAAAAGGGATAAACTGTAAAGCAAGACCCCATCTAATACTTTCTTTCTGTATAGTTATTTTAATTTAAATAACTCTTGTTTAAATAGAATGAAATGATGTTTTGAAGGGGTTTGTGTGAGAGGAGGCAAGTGGAATTGTAAAGTCACATTATGAATTCATTTTATTTGTATTTTTCTCAGTGTTCTCTTTGAATCATAGAAGGAATGTCTTTGATGATAGTGTTGAGAGCATGGTATTCTACACCTTATGTTTAAGGTATTCTCAGAGAAAAGAATAATTTTCTTTTAATGTTAATTTTTCTTGATGAATAAGTAATTTGACTTTGAGTACATTCTGACATTAAATCTGGCTTCAGTTCTCTTCCCTGGGAAGACAAACTGTACTTGGAAACCTGAATGCCCTCTCTTGAAAACTCTAAAGGCAGTGCCTCAAGACTTTATACTAATTAGGTTAACTCTTCTGTAACAGGCACTAGGTTTTATTTCTCCAGTAAGTGTTTTAGATGAACTTTTAAAGTCAAGTGCTTCTTTCTAAAAATCAAGGTGAAAAATCTTAAATTTCATTGAACATTTTTTTCAGCATTAAGTATTTTATAAAATAAGAATTATAAATAGCATTGGGATAATGACAACTGTATGAAAATAAGGCTTTAGGGAAGGGTTTAGCAATCTTGTTTTCTAGGATTCATTTGGTGCTACATAGTTGCTTTTTGTTATCACTGGGAGCTCTTGAGCTGCTTGGTCATTTTCACAAGCCGTGTGAGGGATTCACGCTAACATAAAAGAATAATAAAATACCTGAGGTCCACACAGTGCTCTTAGTTTTGTAACCAAATAACTAACAGCATCTTTTGAAAGGTAGCATGGAAAAACCCTTAACTAGAAGCTTCTGGATTTCAGATTCAGTTTTCTGCTTGGGAAATTAGTTTTTTTCACTGCCTTCTGTCACACTGGGACAATTTATATTTTAGTCTGCATGTTGTCAGCTTCACCCCTGGACTGCTAGCACAGGGCAGCTGCAGTTCTCCAGGGGTCCCTCTGCTCTGCTCCAAAACAATGTTATTCTGTTGTTCTTATGCCACTGCTAGTCATCAAGGCTGTCCCGCGCTCCAGGACACTTCGTTTTTTCAAGAGCAGTAGTAACACGATGCAGAGAGAAGCTCCAAGAAGAGCTCAGTGGCCTCAATTTAAATTTCGTCCTTCCGTACAAATTTTTCATGAATGACTGTGAAAGCCCTCAGGCATGTCTGGCTGATCAAAAGCTTGAAAGCACCAGACTTCAAGGTAGCTTTCAGAGCCACAGAATTTAGCAATATTAGTTCCTGCCTGTTGAAAGCAAGTTTAAATAGATACCAACTACATAAAAATTCTCAAGATTCAAGGAAAAAAGTTATGATATTTAATTCTAGTGGTTTCTGAGTGGTATCATAGCTCATATCATTAAAAATATTCCCCACGTATATATATGAGCCTCATAGGACAAAATATCATAGGATACCTTCCCAGGATGATAAGCATTCGCACTGGAAAAGGTCAGTACTATGTGCATGTGTTGACTCAGGAGAGCAGGTTAAAAAAACATCCATTTGAATGCTGCTATTGCAGAATAAGGAAATCTGTATATTTTTCTCTAAGGGGTCACATATAGGTTAAGCATATAGTGCAAGCTGGTTTACATAAAGCTAGCTACTGCTGCATATCATCTAACTTATTCTCCAAAAATTGATTTATGAAAACATTGCTTCCCTGTTGTTTTTATCTGAGGCTATAGACAGGAATTTTCATCACTTGAAACCTAACACTGAAAAAAAGATAATGCCTCCTCTTTTTTTTTTTTTTCTTTTTCCTTTACATAATAAATGTGTTGAACATTATAAGATGAAGAGCTTTTAATTTTATGAAATTTGGTTGGCTGTCAAAGAGACATTATAACAAGTGGTTTCCAGCCAAATTGCATTTGCTGAGGAGTGATGGATCTCTTGCCAGCACTGAAGAGGCACTTTTCACATTGGATGTCTGCATGCTCCTCGTGGGCAGAATGCAGTAGTCTTTCTGAACATAGACATTGGAAATTCCATATCAGAAATGGAAGTTTTCTTATTAACTGTGTCACTACTTCCAGCAGCTGGTGTTTTAACAATAGAGGGATAGAGCTGGTGAAGTTGAGTGCATTGTTCTTACTCTGATGGTTTGCTTTTCTGTAACCTTTTTTCCTGTGTGCTTTTTATTTTTCCTTTACTTTTTTTAATTAAGAGAGTGAAGAAAAGAACTTTTAGGTAGTGCATAACATGTCTGCATCACTCAGGGGCGTCTTACTTCATGTATTTCGCCATATTGTCATCTCCATAGTGATAAATGCAGCGTTAAATTGTAATCAAATAGTTATTTTTGTGATATACAAAAGTTAGAAAAATACCTAATATTCACAATGCCTCGATATGCCAAGTTGTATATTTAATTTGGTGAAATTAATGTGAAGTTTAATTAGCTTGTGTGCAAAACCACCTTTCTTTCAGAGTATGTGGGTGTATACCTGCTCTCTGTGTGTGTAAGCACATACTCAATGAAATAAAAATACTGTTTGCTCATTGTATCATAATGCCCATCCACAAGCAAAATTAGTTCATTTATAATTGAAGATTTGCATATTGTTAACTTATATATGCCACCATACCAAATTTCCAGGTCAGGAACCAGAGCATATGTAGAAATCATAGCTGTACTGGGTCTAGCCTGCTAGTTTTTGGTATCGGTAGTCCGTTACTCTCGACAATCATAAGATCTTCAAAAAATGATGAGTATCTTGCTAGTGCTTCTGTAGGCAACAGAAGCTAATATATTAAAGAGAGATACAGCAAAAGACTGAGAGGGAAAAGCTATGTTGGGATTCTCTGTGAAGTTTTTAATTGGCTTTAAATACTGTTGTGGCCGACTGCTATAGTTGAAATTGTGTAGCTTGTATGTAACGATATCACTGGCTGATGAGAGTGAACAAATCCATTTTTACAACCCTAGTCAGTGGCTTCCTAGTGTCTCAGAAGTGATTAATGTAATTTAAAAGCATCTATGGAAAAAGGAAATGTTCTTTCTTCCAGGTAGGAAATGTATTAAATTAAATAGGTAAGGAAAGCTGCAGAAGAGAAAAACAGGGTCAATTACCAACAGGTTCCTGCAATGAAAACCGCAATTTCATGATTCAAGATGGAATTTGAGGATTGAAGGTTGCATGAATCTGAAACTGCTGGAAGACTTATATGAAACATGAAGGAATTTGTGTGTGTGTGTGTATGTGTGTGCATGTGTGCACACACTTGTGTGTTTGTGTGTGGAGCAGAGGAGCTCACCTGCGTGAAAACCAGTAAGTTCAAGGACAGTTGTGTTAAAGGATGAGGAGAGAAATCTTTCTCTTAAAATCATGTTTAAGCATGCTAATAAGAGTGTGTACCTGTATAAGTAGGGGCTATAATTGTTATTTTGTTACTACCCGAAGGGACTAACTGCTACATCTGGATGCACAAATACCTAGTCACATGATTGTCCACTCCACATAGAAATTCTAGTATCTGATACTTTCAGGTGTTGTTAGCATTTAAAAAATATACAGGTTAGATGTTTGAACCACAAGAAAAAAAAGTAAAATTAGTTTTCACAACTACCTTTGCTGGAATCCTTTGGTGAGCTGACTGAATTTGCAGAGTTCTTTTAAAGGGAAGAGCAGACCACCTTGCACAGTTCATCAAGATGGAAGAATTGCACGCTAAGAAATAAGCCATTGTCTACCTTATCTTTTTCCACCAGTTCCTGTAGTTGGCATGGGATGCTGAGATTTCTGTCGATGGATTTACCTTGGGACTAGATTACTGATGACCCAGAAAAATTCTCTGCTGTCCCTAACCATCTAACCCCCCCCCATGCTCATAGTAAACCCTGTTCTCTTGGGAAATGCATGCAAACCCTTATTATGTGAGGAGTTCTCTAGGCTTTTCAATCTTTTAGAGTACCCTCACATCTGCACCATGTGCTGTTGTGTTCTTTTTTTCTAAACTGTAGCTTGTTCCGGAAGATAAATGTTCTCCCTGTTTTTTTCTGTTCTGCTTGGAGCAGCAAGAGGTTTATTAAAAAAAAATGTTTCATTATCCTTCCCCCCCTCCCCCCAAAAAAAAAAGTATTATCTGGCATTTATTTAAACATAAAAAATTGATCTGTCTTGTATCCCAATGCAGAATGGGCGCGGCAGACAACATTTACAAAGGCCAGAGTACCTTTATGGAAGAACTGACAGATACTGCTGAGATAATAAGAAAAGCAACTTCAAGATCACTAGTAATTTTGGATGAATTGGGAAGAGGAACTAGCACACATGATGGAATCGCTATTGCTTATGCTACACTTGAACATTTTATTAGAGATGTGAGTGTTCAATCTGGCATATGTTTGTGAATGCTTATTCACCCTGTGCTATGGTAGGATGACTTTGACATGGTGTGTATTTCCTTGTAGAAATGTGGCATGTCTAAACTCCGAGGAAATGGGTATGGATAAAGGATACTTGTGCTATGCTGCTGTTTTTAAAAAAATTTGAAGCTAAACCTTTTATGTATCTGTTTCATTGTTGTAGGTGGAGTCGCTAACACTGTTTGTCACTCACTATCCCTCAATTTGTGAGCTAGAGAAGGTGTATCCAGAAAAAGTTGGCAATTACCACATGGCTTTCTTGGTGAACGAGGAGGAAAGTGTTGAACAAAAAGGTACAGTATAAATCCGTCTGAGATTTGGCACTATATGTATATGTAGAAATTACAAAATTATTATGGTAATTTAAACCTCGATATTAAAGTGATATATCCAGACTCATAACAGTGTCAGTCTATATGTATATTTTGGGTGGCTTGAAAACTGAACAACCATTTGTCTTTCACATTTAATATAAGGATGACTAAGCTAGGTCAGATAAAAGATTCACCCAGCCCAGTATCCAGCTTCTCACAGTAGTCAAGGATTAGGGAAGAGGGATTAGGGATCGAACATATGGCAACTCTCTCTTGAAAGGATCTCACTTCTGCAAACATTTGGGAGCTTCAGGAGGTAGATGTGTGTTCTGGTTTTTAGTGTCTTCAATGGATTTCCTTTCAATGAGGTTGTCTGTATGTCCCGAGTATCCTTGTGTACTTTTAGCGTCTTCATCCTACTGTGTCAAGGAGCTCCAAAATTTAACACTGCATTGTGTGAAGAACTACCTTCTCTTGTTTGTTTTGAAACTCTTTTGAAACAACACATAGCTTCACTTTGTGGTCCTGGTTCTTGAATTAGAAGAGGCAGAGGAATGATATCTGTTTATCCTCTCTATGCCATGCCTAATTTTGTAGATTACTTATCATAAGCCCGTTCAGCTCTGTTCTTATCAGGCAGAAGAGTTACAGCATTTCTTCTTCTTGTCGCTGCTGCTCTGAACTAATTATTATTTTCAGAAAGTTTGTCATTTATTGCTTAACCCTTTTACTTGTTTGATAATGTGTATGGTGAGCAGTTCTAACTGCACTGATGATCACTCTTCATGGTGAGAACTGGATGTTGCCATCTGTTTTCTGTCTTTTAACCAATTATTTACAAATGCAAAGGCCTTCCTTTGTGATTACGGATGCTTAGTTTTCAAAAGAGCGTTTGATGCAGGACTTATCAAAAGCCTTTTGAAAAACCACATAGAGTTTATCCAGTGGATCTCTCTTACTCACATGGCTTCCAAACTTACAACAGATTTGTGATGTAGGATTTCCCTCTATACAAACTGCTTTGATTTTTCTTTTTTTTTTTCCTTGATGTATCAGTTTTAATCAGGTACTTGACAATTTTGCTCTTAGTCTGATTTTTTCCCTTTGCCAAGTAATGTCCTATTCACTGAATCATTCCTAGAATTTTTTAAGAAATAACATGATATTTGCCATTAACCTTCCCCCTAATTAATTTTTAATATTGTATTATCTGCTTACATTGTAAACTAATCAGGACAGAGTATGTTAGTATTTGCCACTAAATGATGTGTTTAGATGTATAATCTATTACTTTTTAAATGGTTTTCAGAGAGTTAGTTTAAAAATTTAGGGTTTGGCTAGAGGACTTCAGCTTTTGTATGCTGTTTAATATTAGAAGCAGGGATCCCTGAACTACGTGTTAACTTTGAGCACAAGTAGTTCCAGGTAATGTTGTGTTTAGGTGAGAGCACTATCTAGCCACACTGATGTTCCCAGACAAGAGCATCACTCTCCTGAGCACCAACATGTCCGTTTCTCACAGAGTTCATTAATTGAAGTTGATGTCTGATACTCTCAGGCAATTGAGATGTTACCAACATTCAATACTTACTATTGCTTAACTGTTGTGTTCGTGAAACTCTGTATGTTATGTTTTACTGTGCAGCTTCAGCATTTCAACTCTCAATGTTAGTTGATCTTACCCTTCAGTCCATATGTAATCTTCCCTGTTTTTCTACAGAAAGCACAATAGGTGTAGTACCACAGCCTGTAAGCAACAAGACATCTTTGTTTCTTACTCTACCTGCATCTTTAGCTCCTGTTATCTTAACATTTTAATTGTTTTATTTAAAATGAGTTTATGGCATTTTTTTACCAGTCTTTGGCTTGGATTACTCAGCTCAAATCATCTTGAGTCTTCAGCATTTATGAAAAACCCCATTTTTTCCAAAAATGTGCGTTTTTAAGACAGAAGAATGGCAGTGAATGACACTACGTGTTTTCTGCTCTTTACACAAGGCCTGGACTGTGCAGAGATGCAACAAGGATATCTAAAGAGGAAGGAGTTACCTGATTTACAATGATGGCTCTTATGTTTCCATCCTATTGTCATGGAATAGAAAGAATCCCTAGTAAAATATCTATGATCCTAACCTTTGTTTTTTCCTAGGCATTTTTCTGTGGCTCTTAGCTTGCTCATAGGCAGCAAACTTTTTCTTGTGCTGTAGTTATGGATTTCTAGACTTCAGGATTACTGACATTTCTGTTATTCTGTCATTGCTTAGCAGATGTGAGATGGAATATCCTAGTTACTGCATAACTGATCAGTTTGATCCACAAAGATTCTAAGTTGCACACACACACAAGTCTGCTTAATAAAACACCAGGTAAAAGTGTATTAGAGATTTTTTTTTTCAGTCTCACACTGGGTACATAAAATGTGTAGTCTCAGGGAAACATTTTTCTTTCATATTTCTTCAATAGAATAAATCATCCAGGAAGCACGAATGATAATGAAACCACAGTCTCTGCTATTTCAGTCTTTGCTCTACTGCATTTTGTTAACACAGAGGAGGTTTTGATTTTGGTTTTAATTTTTTAGGATCTGAAGATGAAGAGAATACTGAATTTATCACTTTTCTTTATCAAATAACTAAAGGAGTCTCTGCAAGGAGTTATGGGCTAAATGTTGCCAAACTGGCAGATATTCCTGAAGAAATCTTGAAGAAGGCAGCTCACAAGTCAAAGGAGTTGGAGAGAATAGTTCATTTGAAAAGGTCAGGACAATTGGTTTTTGTCTTTTTTTTTTTTTTTTTTTTTCCCCTGTAGTGAAACTTCAGCTATGAATCGAAGATCATTTCGCACAGTGTGCATTAAAAAGACCAGTAAGAGCTACCTCAGATATCCTCCTGCCCTTCAGGGTAGAGACAGTGAAACAAAACTTTGAAAAAAAATATTTAGAAAATTGTGCTCTCCATTTAAATCAAAGCTTTAGATTTTATAGTTAGCTATTAGGTCAGAGGTTGATTGCTACCCTCTGAAATAAGATGGGAAAAAACTAAATGCACATTGAGCTAACATTAGGGATAAACTATTTTTTATTTTTTTATGGCAAATACTAGAAAATTTATTCTTTCAAGTATGTATTTTCACTGTTTTCAGGAAGATGAATTTGAAATATAACTATCTGCTAACACCTACTTCAGTTCTCACCAGTGACAGTGAAAATATTAATAGATTTCATTTAGAAAGCATATTATTCACTTTGGAACTTGAACTTGTATTTGCTTGCTATAGTGTAGAAGGGAATACAGATATTCTTTTGGTTTAACTGAGAAATGAATATTTGTAATATATTTTGACACTACCCCAAGCACAGAAAATTTTATTAAAAGTCTGAAGATTTTAATATTTTTTGATAACCAATTTTGATTTAGGGGCATTTTTATATTTCATATATTAGACTAATGAAAATTATGAAAATTCCCATGTGTATCAAATATCATCACCTTTATAAAACCTGTAACATTATGTACACAGTTTAGATATAAGTATGTACTAGTATTCATATTCATTTCCACTGAATTTTTTTGTTGTTATTTTCAGTGGCAGTCCTATCAGCAAAATTCAGATAGCCCTGTATGAATGTAATTAATCAAGATCTTTGTTGCCTGATGGCCATAACTAGTCCTGACAGAGTAATTTGAGAAAATTTTAAGTACTAATTATTTGTAGATGCAAGGAATTCTTTTGAAACTTAACACTATATTTTCCCCCTTTAAAGAAAGCAAAATAAAAACGTTCTATTGAAGACACATGACAGTTTCGGGAAGAATAATATGGTAGCTTATGCTAATTGCAAATAATAGTCCATAAGTGACAAAAGTAAAACAAAAAATTACTAGCAATGCCATAACTCTGTTGCTATAAGATACATAGGGTTCTAAAATAAGTAAAAATTGTTGTTCAGAAAGGTGAGAGTATGAGATGGAAGTCCAGAGTTGTGTAATAAAATTAAGATGTGAAATAACATAATATGGCCCTTCGGTTTATCTTCCTTTGTTCTTTGAAAATCATGCTAGAATATTATTTGGACAGGCCACAGAGCTGTAGCATGTCTCTGTTGCTAAAGAGAGAGTTAATTGCATACAAAACCTGTGAGCAGTAAAAATAGTATGCAATGATGTCGTTGGAAGACTGATTTACAGTGCCTATAGAGGGGTAGACTGAGGGCTGACTGGGCAGGCTTAATTATGGGACTTAATTGTGTTCCATTTACCAGCTTTTGAATATGTGAGATACCATCTGCATTTTTAGCTTTCAGTATGTAATTTGCTTGTATTCTTTTAGTGAAAAAGAATAAATACTTAATCTAAAGCTATGATGAGTCCTTTATCCTGACTTATGACTAAGGCTGGAAGCCCCCACATCCCACACTTCACTGCTGCCACCTGAGCTACATGAGTGCACGTAGCTGGGAGGGACCCTCTGGAGCTTGCTCCCCAAGCCCACCTCCTGTAGGCTGCTGCTGGAGGGGCTGCTCCCTGCCCTTTTCTCCATGGTGCCAGGGCTGGTTTTTTGCACGACCTTAAAACAGGCCAAGTCAGGATCTGATCCAGCTGAAAAGTCATTCTTTCTCCAATTGATACGACACAAGTTCAGTTTCCTGATGTTACATGTGAACAGGCAATACTGCCTGAGGAAGGAAAGGATGGGGGCAGGAAGGAGGCTCTTGATTCTGGCAGGAGTTGGTAGAGTTAAAGGTAAGCTTGAGAATGCAGCCCTGTCCGCCAGACCAGCCTACCCCATCTCAAGTTTGACACTTTTGCTTCCCCCTTTAATGAGAGATAGTGCTATGCAGGGGGTCAGAGGACAAGGGACATCTACCACACAGCAGATGCTAATTCATCAGGTTTGACCTGTACCAGGTTACTCCATCATCGTAGACCTCTTGCATGCACTTTGGAGGGAATTTCATGCATCTATATAAACCTGGAGCTCAAGTCAGAGAAAAATAAAAATATCACAAGTATCTAATGATTTCACAGTGCATAAAATGTTATTACATAATTCTTAATTTTTCCAGTTCTCCTATGTAGGTCATTATAGAAATTTTTTCTTTTGTATATTCCTGTTTATTTTCACTTATTGCCATGTTGTGATCTTAATGTCAAATTATTCTTCTATACCTTCTCCCCAAAAGAGACATTAACAAATTTAAAAGTGGTTATGGTATATCTGTAGTAGGAAATAAAAATTATTGTGATCTTGGGAATCAAATTCAGATGTGTTCATAGCAGTATACTTGTACTGTCACAATACCCACAGGCCAGCTGCCTTGTCTTATTTTTTTTTAAGTCACTTTCATATTATTTAAGAAAATCCACTGGGTAATTCTATCCAGTCTTGATGTCTTTGTTGTCAGGAATGTGTGTTAAGCCTTTTTAAATGTCTTGTTGTCACAGCTCTTATGAGTCCTTCTTAAATCAAATAATAATAATAAGAAAATAGGAAGGAAGTGTGTTCTCATTTATTTTGAAAAAACATTATCTCTTTATGATTTTACCAGTGGAAATTTGTAGGAACTGAATGCTAAAAATTAAATGGTACGAACTACAATACTATGTATTTCCTATTAATGATTTACTCTTGCTCAGTGTTTTATTTCATCTTGTCAATGATTCTGGTACTTTAAGTTAGTTACAAAATTAAATTGTCCTAGAGCTGGAGTACATATATTGAAAAATGTTAACTGATTGTTTAAAGATCACATAATGTTTTGAGCTATGCAGGCTGCTGGTTTCGACTGTGAACAAAATTTTGCAGATGACTGTAGAGTTTGATGTGCTTAATTTAAAAATGTGTCCATATTTTGGGGTTTTTTGTTTTTTTTTCCTCCCCTCCACAGAAAAGAGCTGAAGTCCTTTGCTGAAGTATGGAAGATAAATGATTCTCAGGAGCTACAAAAATGGAAAAGTATGTGTGAACCTGAAGATGAAAGAAAAGACAGTTTTTAATCCTCAAATCATGCTTAAAGATGAAAAATATTGGAAATGCAAAATATAGGTGTGGAGACTGCTGTACTCTATCAGGATGTAGTTCTAGGTGCATTAAGTTGACTTTTCTGCCTTTTGAGAGATAAGAGGTGCTGCATTGTGATATGATGCCCCACATCTACTTCCTGACTGTATGTCATTTTCTGACTCTGTCTTCCTTCCCTGAAGTGATTTTCACCCTGTTCCTTGATTGTAAAATGTCTACTGGCATTGGATTTAGTTTCTGTTAGAAAACATGAAAAAATTACGTTGATAAATTATTACATAAATCTTTTATAAATAATGTCTTTTAACTTTATTGTACTTCAATTCCTAAAGAAATATTCCTCTGCGTTGGAAAAATTTAGCTGAATCTTGACTGTGCTGTACTGCTATGTAATCAGTAAGAGTGAATACCATAAAGACACTTGTTTTGTTCTAGTATTAATGCATTTAAAAGGCACTGAGAGCATCCCCTAAATTTTATGTGCACAGTGAATTTAAGAAAGTGTGTGTTATGATGACTGGATAGGAGAGTTTCCTTTCTACTGATGAGTTGGATGATGGTGCAACTAGTAGTTTTCAAAGCAGCAACACAAAACATGTATTGACTGTGTTTTGTTTTCCCTCTTCTTCATTCTCCTGCACACTTGCTTCCTTTCAGCTTCAGCTTTTCTCCTGATCTTGGCCTTTTCTGGCATGATCTGAAGAAAGACTTACTCTAGATAATGTTGGAGTATCGTAAGATGACGTGAAAGAGGCAATTCAGACTATGCAACCAGCATCCCTAGTGCTCTGTCAAATGTGGAGTAAAGCTGGGAGAACCAGGAATTTTTAAAATTGTTTTATTTGCAGTTATCAAGACCAAATTTCAAATGGGAATGTGATATCCAAATTGGTTTTCCTTTATAAACATAACAAGGTGAAATGTCTTGCTATGAAAATGGACAATGATGTTCATAAACTTTGGCAAATAATTTGTTGTATTTAACAGAAAATATTTTATTGAAATATAATATCTTACATTTGCTATAAGGAAAATAATAAAATGAGGTTTTGTAATCTTTGAGACTGCTGAACCTCTCTATTTTTTTCAGTAAATTAAGGATTTTTTTTGCAAAATAATGCATGTCAGATGAATATGAAATAATGTCATTGCAGGTGGTTAAATTAGCCTTTCCAATATAGAGAACTTCATGCAGAATAGTGTAGGTTTTTTACCTGTGATAAATAGTTGCTAACCTTCACCAAAGACTTTATTCCAGGTTCTTCAGGTGACAAAGCATCATTTAAACAAATAGTTTGTCTGCAACACAAATAGCAGCAACCAATACGAGCATCTTCTTCCAGAGCGTGTAGTGCGTTTGTGTAAACTGGCAGAGCTGAAGAAGAAAACTAGTCTTTCAAGGTGTGGTTACACATGTGTGTTTATGCCATGTATTGTGAAGCACAATGAATGCAATACTCTTTTATTAATGTACACAGATGCAGTGCATTGGTTCGAACGACCTCTGACCATAATCTTCAAAGAGAATAAATGAGCCATTACTAAATTCCAATAGGTACTAAATACGCTTTTACTGTCACTTTCTTTGTTCTCAAGGGAGCATTCAGACTATGCTCTGGCAAGAAAAAAACACCTGGATGCAGTCTGAAAAAAATGAAGAAATACAGCTGAGAATGGGGAAATGGACACGGTATTACTGGCCTGCTCATGCTATCAAGTACAGAGCAATTACAGCAGGCTTTTCTCTTAATATCTGTGATCATGTTGGAAATAACTTGATTTTAGACCTGCTCAGTGCAGCAGCAGAGGTTATCTTGCTATCCTAGTAAGGTTTCTTCTAGATATTCAAGCTAATTGTTAAAGCTACTCTTTTATTCACTGATGATTATTATAATTCCTAGCAGATATGCAAAAACTTATGACCCTTTGAGAATGAACTATGAGGAGATGCATACTATTATTGGATGTGTTTTCTGCTGGTTTTAGGATACATTTATAATGAACCACACAGTACAGTGCATTTTTATGTAGACCTTGTGTTCTGCTGATGTGGAGCAGCCAGGCTCGTTAGCTGAGTGAGCACCATGTGAGAGTGATTGTTCTGGGATGTGAGTTCAGAGCTCACTTGCGGAGCATACCAGACAGACATTCCTTGGCCTTTGGTAGCATAGGGTGCAAGAGGGATATGAAGAAACAAAGACTTGCTGAAAAACAGGGAAAGGCATTAATATTGTAGGTTCTTTTCACTGGGGCTTCTGTGTCTGTCATAGCAGGAGTCTTTCTGAGAGATGGAAAGGTGAGAAACTGCTCTTGTGAGGTTTTTTGTTGTTTGGTTGGTTTGTAGTTTTTTTTGAATTCCATCACACTAAGCTTCCTCTTAAAGACAAGTTGAAGTATAGCTTAGGTAGTGGTATGATCTTGGCGATGTGCCCTGTTTTTAAACCAGAGTAATAAAATTTTGGGTGTATGCTGAGTCAGCATGTTTCATCCTGCATACTGACAGTTCTCAGGTAAAGCAAGGTTAAAGAAGAGTGACCTGTAGTTAGATGTACTTGGCTGTAGGGAGAATTCGTGCTAGTCTTGAGTTTGTCTTCAGCAAAGCAATGACTCAAACTCTTTGTCTAAATATTGATATTTTTTGAAACCTGCATAGAGTATTGGCTCCTGCTGCCGGTGCCACAGGTTATTGACATGGTTAAAATTTAATATTGATGTGGAAAATACAGCTTTGTGCTGTACATAAAGGTACTGTCTCCCTGTGAAAGACTTTTGCACTTTATGGCTTTTATCCATTTTTTAGAAGATTATAACTTTTTTAACCTTTTTCATTGTTGTCTCTTCCCTGCTCTTAACATAAAGTTTTTAATGCCTTTGCGCATCTTGTCTTTAATGTATTGCTTTTAGAATTCACAGTGCCATGGGTTAGCAACAAGAACTGGTAGACCATTTTATTGGAACAGGAGGAGAGGGAGGGCTGGATACACTGTCACTGCCTTTTTGTGTATTATAGAATACAGATAGTAAAATACATTACCAGTAGCAATTACCTTTCTTACTGGCATACATCTTTCACTGAAGTAATTCTCATGAGGCTTTTTCTTTGTATTGCAAAGTTTTCCAGATATATTTATAGAAATGATATGAATTTACCTACCACATAGGTTTACAACGCATATAAATGAATCTAAAGATCACTGAAATGTCAGCTGAGTCAGGTATTGCAGTAATTCTGTTCACTGCAATGAAAACAATGTTTATTTATTGAAATCTGTCAGAAAGTAAATTGCCCAAATGTTTCTACTATATGTAAAATTTAGTGATAATTTAATTCAATTATTTTAACTTCTCGGTAGTTCTGATTCAAATGCATGTTTTATAGGGAAATAAAGGTTTGGTACATTGCATTTCACTGAGAGAAGTAGGTCTGTGTTCCAGAATCTGGATCACACTTCTGAATGGTTGTTGGAGGGCCTCCTCCCTGGATTTCACCCCAGGTGGCCATTGCAATCTCCTCCGAAATCCTGGCACCAGTACTGCAAGTCACAGAATCACAGAATGTTAGGGATTGGAAGGGACCTCAAACGATCATCTAGTCCAATCCCCCTGCCAGAGCAGGAACACCTAGATCAGGTCACACAGGAACACATCCAGGCAGGTTTTGAATGTCTCCAGAGAAGTCTTGGACAGCAATCTGAGAAGTGAGTCTGAGCTGTCTTGCCTTGTTTCCCGCTTTCAGATTTTAGAGTGTATGAATGGAGTGAATGGTTCTCATCACCTTTTATTTGTTCCTGAACACAAAGGCCATAGCAAGCTGAAATTTACCATCTCAGTGTAATTTTCCCATCTATTTTCAAAGCTTTTCTCCATCTCCCTGCACAGTCTCTGTCAATCAAATCCATATCAAATGTTTGTTGAATCCTAATTTAACAAATTTGCAGTCTGCTGATCTGAATCAGCAGTTTTAAAAGAAACATATGGCTAGAGCCCAAGAAGGGATTTATGGCTGAACTAGAATGGATGCAGGACTGAAAATCCAGCTGGTAGGTGAACATGGGATTCAGTTCTGAGACCGCTTATTTGGGTCTTTGACCTGTGTCAGTCCAGTGCTGTTGACTGTTCTTGTTTTGTAACTCTGTGTAAGGGAAGCCATGGATTTGCCCAGCTTGGTAGAGGCCTGTACTAAAATTACTCTTGCCACAATTCTAGAACTGAGCTTTCCTTAATAATGCTATATTTGTCATTGTACATGGCTAAGCACATTTGGTGTGGAAATCCTCCCCTTGCTTGAAATGGTAGATCAGCTGAAGATGCACGAGCTCGATGATTTCCTTAATTATGTTATAGATTTTTCTCCTTGCCTAGCCAGAGAGACAAGTAGAAAGTAAATGATGTTTTCTTAACTACTTAAAAATCTTTAAGAACAATTTATGAAACAGTCGTTTTGTAAGATGTGAGTCCTTGCAGGCCATGCTATTAACTGTGGAATGGGGTATTTGTCTGAGACTAAACTGGTTTAAGTCATAAGTGATCTGTAGAGAAAAGGATGGCAGTGCCTAAGATACTATTCAGGGGAAATAAAAGGTGAACAAGATAAAGCCAGTATAGTATAGAAGTCTAAGAATAATTAGCTGTTCTAAGAATAATGGCATTAGGAAACAGGATGTTTTCCCCCTACATGGTGCCAGGATTTGTTAAAGAGCAAGCAGGCATGAATTTGATTGATATTTTGGCTACAGTCTTGGTAGCCAGCAGATAAAGCATGTAAGATTGAGTTTGCCTGAGGCTGTATTCTGCAGTGAGCCCTTGCGCTGTTGCCCTGGATGTCCAGCACCCATCTACATACAGTATCTTTCCTTTGGAAGTGTGATTAAGAGCATCTTGCCCAAAGCAGTCATAGGGAGATGGAGGAGGTGCCTGGTCATGGGATTCATGTTGTTGCAACCACAACTTGTGAAGGATGAACGAAGCCTAGGGCAGGCAGCACCGCTGCCTTTCATCAGTTGGCACTTACTATCCAGCACATGAATCCAGTTTGTCACTGTCTTGGTTTAGCCCTGGGTACAGGCTGAATGTAGACAGCCTCACTGTGCCGAGAGGGAGGGCAGAGAGGTGGGTCCGATGGCCCCTCTCCGCTTTGTGGGTCACGTGCATGACTGGTGCTTTCATCACTTGGGAAGCAGGAGGAATTCTTGCCCCAATCCTCAGCCCCACACAGGGTCAGCAGAGAACAAAGTTTAGCTCTGAAACAGAGAAGTTAGCTAGTCTCTTAAATACACACATGTGAAATAATTTTCATCAAGAGGCATAGTTTTCAAATCTTCTTGTTGTTAAGCGGTCAGTTTTTATGACTTTGCAGTATGCTATGAGAAAAAAAAAAGTGATTCCTGGGAAAGATGGGAAAGCACAAGACAGGGTGAATTTTAAATACAGAATTTGCAACAAGGAAGTAGAAATCAATGTTGGGTTTTATGTATGATAATCCAAATATCTAGGGTGACTTAGAGTGTCCTGAATACCGGGAAGATTACTAGATGTAGTTCTCACTCTTACGTAACACAAAATAAAAGTTTCAGTCAAGTACTGAGCTTTTCGTTCTGCCTACATATTGAAATATTTCTCTTCGCATATTCCTCTTTGCATAGAGCATTAGAAATTGACAGTCATCTTAGAACATTTCAGAATATATCTTGTATTGTGTGAGCACATATTTATGATCGTTCTTGTTCAGAGGGGAGAAAAGTGTCACGGTGTCATGATGCTGATCACTAGAGGGAAGTATCGCTGAACTACCCAGGCAGGACCTCCTTTTGCTATAAGGTTTGTCAGGGTGGTGGACTGGTGGCTGCCTTTGCAAGGCTTTGCAGGACAATCTCCCTCAACCTGCCCCAGGGCCCTGGTCCTCTGTATGGATGGACTGTGTAGCTCATAGGAGAAGGAGAGCTGGAGGGGGAATGCTGTCCCTCCGCAGACAACAGTATGGTGAGCCTGTGGGATCCAGCAGGGTGGAGGAACCAGGCTTGCACCCTCGGAGGGCTGGGTTGTTTATTCAGCTGAGATTCACACTGATGGGGAGGAAGGGAAAAGGGAAAGGTCTGTTCTCTGTTTAGACTGGGTTGATCCACCATGGGAGACAAAACCACAGGTAGGGTACACAGGGCAAATATTTGTTTTGCAGTGAGAAGGCCAAAGATCAATCCTTAGATCTCTACTTAGATGTGCTAACTTAGGCAGCTTGTCAGCCCCCCTGTGTGCCTGAAACATTCACAGTCTCCAGAAAAACAAGTGCTTCAGTGAGAGCAGAGGGGAGTGGGGGAGATACTTAAGGAGAAGGCCTTGAAACGGCATTTTTGTCTTGGTTTAAGTCAGCCTACCCAAAATGTTCATCACCGGGGAGCGATAGAACTTGCAATTTGGATGTTTTTCAGAACTCACCTCATCTCAAGGTAAATAAGTTTTAATACTGCTAAGCACACAACACCAAGCTATACTCAGCTGGCTTTTCTGTGCAGTCCAAGAATATTCTCAGCTATTAGACTGCCACATTTAAAACAACACGGTGTCCAGTGAGACCACCCTCTTCCCAGCTGGTTGTTATCTGTGGTGCTCGTGTTCTCCTTCGTCGTGTTTTATTCGAACTTTGAGTTAGTCTCATTTTATTGTGGCTCACTGTGAAAGTATTTCTGTATAAAGTGAAACACTGTGCTCTATTTGCAGTACTTCACTTAAGCAAGGATTATATTAATGCAATAAGTAGCTATATTAAATGACCTGATCTTCTATGCAAGCTCCTATTTTAATAGCTTCCACATAGGAAAAGAAAACTTTGCTAATCTTTTAATTAAATTTGCAAACTAAAGCTGTGTAAGCCTTTGACACTTATATTTTTGAGAAGCAATTAAGTCTTAAAGGTAAACTCAGCCCCGTGGCCAATGGTACATTTGGTCTGACGTTGTGTTATGTCCAACAAGCCAGCAGGCTGAGAAGCTGTAGCTTTCCTTCCCCCTCTGTTCCCAGCAGTAAGGAAAAAAATGTCTGCCCGTTTCCCAAGTGATGTGTAGCATGCAGACAGCATGCATGCAGCTGTGTGCATGGCACGCAGAGTTTACCCATTCCCACAGAGTTTCATACAGGAGTGTCTTCATTCCACTTTGGATCTCTCTGAGACACCTTTGCATCATAACATCCTATCTACTATTGCTGCCTGATTTCCTTATGACATAACTTTACTCCCTTTTTAATGGTCCTAACAGGCTTCACAGTCTTACATCCACTGGTTGTTTCTCAGCCAGTATGTGCTACAACCGTCTTGCTTATTATTGCCATTAATTTTGCTTCCTCCTGATAAAGGTGGAGGGTGTTCACCAAAAAATATAAAAGCCCTTGACCCTAACTTTAGACTTTCCTCTATACAACAGCACCTTGCAACTGATTCGTTCTTCTACAGTAACCAACTTCAGGTGTTTCACCTGATTGCTGTGGTTTTTATCTTCCAACATTTTAATATAAAAATGCTCCAGTACGTTTCTGCATTCTGCTATTCCTTAGGCCAATGTATTCTGCAGTCTCTCTTCTCTTCCACAGTTTCTGTAAAGACCTGTCTACATGCCTCATAATCAGATGCAGGACTGATGAGACCAGTCACACAGTAAACAAGCTGTTCAGCTGCAAGGATCTCTTCCCTGCAGACTGGGAAACGCTGGACCACGCGTGTCTTTTACTGAGTTTACTGCTATTTGCAGTTTCTTAGCAGATCCTCAGTTCTAAAAGTTTAATCTTCAGAACCACTTAGAAAGGTTACCATGGACTTTAGCAAGAGGCAACTTAGATTCTAGGTTAGAAATTGGTTTGTTATTTCCCCCGTGTTTCACAAAATCTCAGCTATCATTGCCTGTATAGCTTTGTATTTAACTTAGGTATTTAATCATTTCTTCCTTCTGTATTTTTGATACGTAGTAAGAGAACGATAGGAAGAGGCATTTCAACTCTTTCCTTCACCTTTATTCAGTAATCTAAAACTTTGCTTATCACCATGGTATTGGAATAAAGGAATAGCTGAAATTATATTTTCAAGTCTCAACATCACTTGGTTTCTCAGTTTTAGATCCACTAAGTTTTGAGGCAAGTTGATAGCCAGTGGCCCAGTGCTGTACATCAGTTTCCCTTCACTTGCTTGACAGATCTCTGTGATCACTATTAAGCATTTAAAGATTTTCCCTTTCATTTCCTATCCCATTAACTTGTTGCATCATAGATGGCTGATTTCTCAAGCACTTACTGAAAGTAGATTTTTTTTTTTTAAAAAATTGTTATTGTGTTTAAAACCTCCTTAGCCTCCTGTAACAGACCTCACAGGGAAGCAGTCTATTAACATACAAATGCAGCTGCCTGGGAATTGACTAGACAACGGGAAGCACAGTGTTGCAGTGAAAAAGGAGTGAAGAAGCTCTGAAGATGACTGAGCACGCCAATACTGTGTGTTAGCAAACAGGGAATGCTGGTCCTACAGAGCTTTCTATTTAGCACTGCGCAGGCGGGCACTTCACTAGACTTGGACATGACCATGGTCTTGGAGGAGGGAAGGTAGCTGTGGTAGTGGCGTGTAATGCAAATTCGTGAGGTTGCCCTCACCCTTTGCCTTAGGAGATTTACAGTGGCTTTACGTGTAATTCATTGCATGTGGAAGATAGGTTTCCCCCAGTTAAGACCAAATACACTGATAAAAGATTTATGCATAGTGTTTGGACTGGGTTTGCAACTGAGGAAAAGACTGTTTATTAAAGGACCCAGGGCCATATAACCTTTTCTTTGCTGGCAGTATGAGGCAGAAGTGTCAGGATATTTTATAGCATTCCAAACAGGGAGAAGATATTAATTATTCACAAGAACAAATACTGGTCCTGCACTAGTATCAAAGTGGTCTTGTCACAGGTTATGAGCTAAACAGTGTATGCGCTGGTGAGTACTTGCCCTGGAGGTTTACAAGCTGTTGCAAAGAAAGTTATTGATATACTTAAGTTGCGTGGAAAAGTGCACTTTTTTGCCTGATTCCATTCTTCTTTAAGAAACTGAGGGCTATAGATTTTACACATGCTTCTTGACTGTCCCAAGACAAGCACTGTAACTACTTCAACTTTGGTCCATTACACTTAGGAAGAAACTGATACTTAGGTAAGAGTTCTTACTGCTTTAGACTTTACAGTTTTGTGACCAGAAGTGATTCTCCTGAAATAAATGAGGTTATAAATGTACTGAGGATAGAATTAGACTTTATTGCCTTTAAAGAAGATAAAACATTTTCAACAAGTGCCATCAAAAAGTCACAAAACCAGAATACTCGTGTTGTATCTCTGTTAGACTGTGTAAGTCTCTGCCTTACAGATACAGGTAGGCAATTTCAGCATAGGTCAATGTTCTGACACACCTTCGCACATCACAGACAAGCTGCTGTAAGTTATGGCCTCTGTGGTGGTCTGCCACCACTACAGAAGTATGTGTGATATTACTTTTACACTGGATGTGCTATGGAAAAGAGATGGACACAATCATATCATCGCTCATGTCTCCCCTACACCTTCCTTTCCGACCTTGAGTATTTTTCGAACTTACTGGCCAGTTTCAATCCATATCTCAAAGATGTGCTCCTCAGTAATGCACAAGAAAGCTTGGTAGTTGGGGAGAGAAGACCCAAATGAGTCCAAAACACCTGCTGGGGAAGAGCAGGCAGGTGTCAAGCCCTTCTCTTGTTAGACCACAGTCACTGAGACCACCAGCACATGTAGGAGTTGCTCATGTGCAGCCAGGCTACTTGTGTGTGCAAATGCCTCCACCAGGCAGGAGGGAGCTGGCTGCCATGGGGAGAGTATTTGGGTACAGGGTCAGGAGGCTGGAGGAAGGCAAGTTTTGCTCTTTCCATTGTTAATGGGATGACATATTAGAAATCTTTCCTTGAGGCACAACTATGCTATCAGATAACAAAAGTTTGTAAAAGTCAGTTCAGTATATTGTTCAGTATATACACACATATATATTTAGAAAGCCATGTTCTCACATGTTAGAGCGATTATTTTGAAAATACGTTGTTCTAATTAAGTTATGTTCTTTAGTTACATATTATATAGCTATGCATAGAACCATTTAAAAATTCCCTTTGGATTTCCTAGCACTGGAAATACTATAGCGTGTGTGAGTCCAGTTCAATTTTTTTTTTTAAATGACAAATGTCATGCCGCAGTATTGGCAGATGTAAAGGGCATGAGTCAGCCATGTGAACACAGACAACTAATGCCATTTGAACTGCCCTAGGATAGCTGAGACATCCTCATGAGACCGGCAGATGTGACAAAGCGTACAGGGTGGACCCAAGCTTCTCTGGTGTGGGTCTTGCTGTGGGGCATTTCAGAGGGGTGGGCTACAGTTGCGCATGTTTGAGTGAGGCAAGCCCAAAGAGACAGCTGCAAATTTCCTACCTGATGCTATATAAGCATTTTCCTGGTTGTGTCTGCAACTTGTGTCGCTGAGCAGCTGATCACTGTTTGTGTAGGCACCTTGCTGCAGCGTTGACATGCTGGGTCTCCTTTTATTCCTCTCTGACCATCTATCTCTAACCCACCTCAAGCGACTCTGCCAGAATATCAGTACATTGGATCACAACCATTCTCAGGCAAAGGACTGCTCACAAAAAAAAGGTTTTTTAAGACTAACATCTAATACCTTCTTTACCTTCACTTGTTCAGTTTCAAAAAGTAGACATTTGTGCAAAAAAGCATTGACCTAGATTATACTGCACTGATGCAATGATCACAGAATCACAGAGTGGTAGGGGTTGGAAGGGACCTCTGAAGATCATCTAGTCCAACCCCCCTGCTAGAGCGGGATCCCAGAGTAGATCACACAGGAACACGTCCAGACGGGTTTTAAATGTCTCCAGAGATGGAGACTCCACAACCTCTCTGGGCAGCCTGTGCCAGTGCTCTGTCACCCTCACAGTAAAGAAATGTTAAGATTGAACCTCCTGTGTTCCAGTTTGTGCCCATTGCCCCTTGTCCTGTCACTGGACACCACTGAGTCTGGTCCCATCTTCCTGACACTCGTCCTTGAGATATCTATAAGCATTAATGAGATCCCCCCTCAGCCTCCTCTTCTCCAAGCTAAACAGACCCAGTTCCCTCAGCCTCTCCTCATATGACATTTATGCAGTGAAATTCTTACTCAGTCCCCAAGACCTGCAAATTTTGTTTCAGTGTTGTGACCAGAGGTGACAAGGAAAGAGCGCGAGGCTGAAGGGTCCTTTTACTCTAAACAGACCTCCATGTATGTGAACTTTCTACTGCATTAAGCTTGTCTCTGCCTCTCTAAGCTGCTAAGTTGCTTCAGTGCATGGCACATTGGTGCATAACATTTTTGAGCCCTGCTGCCTGCTTTAAGCTGTGTCATGGACAATATCCATTCCTTGGCTTTAGAGGACCAACTGCTTCTCAAGTAAAACTTGTCTATTTTGATTGTTACCAAGGCTGGTTTTCCTCCCCGCCCCCTCCATTCACCAGGAATTCATATTGCACTATAAACAAAACATGGTTCAAGGATTTATTTAAATTTTTTTTATTCTGAATTGTAAGCAGTCTGTTGCTATGTGCAAAGTGAAAGCTTTTAAGAGGGCACTTCATTATGACCTTCACAGAAAATACAAAACTAATGTATCTAACTCTCAGCTGAGGATTGGTTATGTACAGTGACAGTTAACAGTTGTCAGAAACCTTCACCTAGCACATAAATAGTAGGTTTGTCAGTCATCTACTTTAACAGTAGATACTGTTTGACTGGCATTGGTAGCAATTTCATTTTTGTGCTAACTTGTCATGTTAAATATCTCCTAGGTGCACAGAATGAGTATTTTAAACATTCATGTAAACAGCAGCATTATTGACTGTTTAGGGCACAGAACTGAAGTGTGTCATTAGAAACCTAGATTCTTTTCTCAGGTTTGCTCTTCACTGGTCATTCATCTTGGCTTTATCTCCTCTGTAGACAGAAAGGGAGATAGCACAGGTCTAGTTCAGGGTGGCAGTGCAATGAATGTTTATATTCATTATAAATGTTAGTTTGTATGCTATAGTATATGCTTTCCTGTGACTTGGCTTGTGATGGGGAAAGAAGCAGCTTCTAAAGACAGTATTGTGCATAGATAGGAGTTAATCAGGTAATGGTGCCACAGACAAAATTTTGGGTTTTTTTACACATGGGGAGCTTTATGCTACGTGGGGTCTGCGGGTAACAGATGGAGCTAATCTGTGTCAGAGGGGAAAAAGAATGCTGGCAAACGAGCTGGCTGGCCTCATGGAAAGGGCTTTAAACTAGGTATGAAAAGGGGATAAAATTGGGCCTGCTAGAGTTGAACCCAAAGGTGGCAGGCCACAGTTAGTAAGGAAGTCGTCAGCCCGGCTCAAGTGCTTCTACACAAATGCAGGCAGCATGGGCAATAAACAGGAGGAGCTGGAAGCCATTGTGCAGCACGACAGCTATGATGTAGTTGCCATCACGGAAACATGGTGGGATGACTCTCATGAATGGAGTGCTGTGATGGATGGCTGTAAGCCCTACAGGAGGAATAGGCAGGGTAGAAAGGGCGGTGGGGTGGCGCTCTATATTAGGGAGTGTTTTGACTGAATGGAGATTGATAAGCGTGATGAGCCAGTCGAACGTTTATGGATAAAGTTGAGGAAGGCGAACGAGGCAGATATCCTGCTGGGAGACTACTACAGGCCACCTGACCAGCATGAACAGGTCGATGAACTGTTCTGTAGACAACTGGCAGAAGCTGCAAAATCGCAAGCCCTTGTTCTTGTGGGGGACTTCAACTTACCAGACATCTGCTGGAAATATAACACAGCAGAGACAAAACAGTCCAAGAAGTTCCTGGAGTGCATGGAAGATAACTTCTTGACTCAGCTGGTAAGTGAGCCCACCAGGGAAGGTGCTTTGTTAGACCTGTTGTTCATGAACACGGAAGGACTGGTAGGTGATGTGGTGGTCGGAGGCCGTCTTGGGCTGAGCGATCATGAAATGATACAGTTCTCTATCCTCAGCCAAGTTAGGAGGGGGGGCAGCAAAACTCTCACCATGGACTTCCGAAGGGCAGACTTCAACCTGTTTAAAACACTGGTTGAGAAAGTCCCTTGGGGAACAGTCCTAGAGGGCAAAGGGGTTCAGGAAGGATGGACTCTTTTCAAGAAAAAACTGTTAGAGACACAGGAGCAGGCTGTCCCCAGGTGTCATAAGACAAACTGGTGGGGAAAGCGACCGGCCTGGCTGAGCAGGGAGTTCCTGCTGGGACTTAGGAGAAAGAGGAGAGTCTACCACCTTTGGAAGAAGGGGCAGGCTACTCTGGAAGAGTATAGGGATTTAGTTAGGTCGTGTAGGAAGAACATTAGGGGTGCAAAAGCCTAGCTTGAACTCACAGAATCACAGAATGTTAGGGATTGGAAGGGACCTCAAAAGATCATCTAGTCCAATCCCCCTGCCAGAGCAGGAATACCTAGGTCAGGTCACACAGGAACATGTCCAGGCGGGTTTTGAATGTCTCCAGAGAAGGAGACTCCACAACCTCTCTGGGCAGCCTGTTCCAGTGCTCTGTTACCCTCACTGTGAAGAAGTTCTTCCTCACATTTATGTGGAACCTCCTATGTTCCAGCTTACACCCATTGCCCCTTGTCCTATCATTGGATGTCACTGAGAAGAGCCTGGCTCCATCCTCATGACACTCACCCTTGACATATTTATAGACATTAATAAGGTCACCCCTCAGTCTCCTCCAAGCTAAAGAGACCCAGCTCCCTCAGCCTTTCCTCATAAGGGAGATGTTCCCCTCCCTTCATCATCTTTGTGGCTCTGCGCTGGACTCTCTCAAGCAGTTCCCTGTCCTTCTTGAACTGTGGGGCCCAGAACTGGACACAATACTCCAGATGTGGCCTCACCAAGGCAGAATAGAGGGGAAGGAGAACCTCTCTTGACCTACTAACCACCCCCTTTCTAATACACCCCAGGATGCCATTGGCCTTCTTGGCCACAAGGGCACATTGCTGGCTCACTGCTGCAAAAGATAATAAGGAGAGTTTTTACAACTATATTAATAATAAAAAAAAGATGCAGGGAGAATCTCCATCCCTTATTGGATGCAAGGGGGAACATTGTTACCAAGGATGAGGAAAAGGCTGAGGTACTTAATGCCTTCTTTGTCTCGATCTTTAATGGCCAGACCACTTATCGTCATGGTATTCAGTCCCCTGAGCTGGAAGATTGGGATGGAGATCAGAATAAACCCCTCATAATCCAGGAAATAGTAGTAAAGGACTTGCTGAGTCAATTAGACACCCATAAGTCTATGGGGCCAGATGAGATCCACTCAAGAATGCTGAGGGAGCTGGCGGAGGAACTTGCCAAGCCTCTCTCCATCATCTATCAGCAGACCTGGTTATTGGGTGAGGTCCTGGATGACTGGAAACTTGCCAATGTGACACCCATCTACAAGAAGGGCAGGAAGGAGGATCCGGGGAACTACAGGCCTGTCAGCCTGACCTCGGTGCCAGGGAAGATTATGGAACGGTTCATGTTGGGGGAGATCACGCGGCAAGTGCAGGACAACAGGGGAATCAGGTCCACCCAGCATGGGTTCACGAAGGGCAAGTCCTGTTTCACCAACCTGATCTCCTTCTATGATCAGGTGACCCGCCTAGTGGATGAGGGAAAAGCAGTGGATGTTGTCTACCTGGACTTCAATAAGGCATTTGACCATTTCCCACAGCATTTTGCTGCAGAAGCTGGCAGCTCATGGTCTAGATAGGTGGACTCTTCGCTGGGTTAAAAACTGGCTGGATGGCCGAGCCCAGAGAGTTGTGGTGAATGAAGTTAAATCCAGATGGAGACCGGTCACAAGCGGTGTCCCTCAGGGCTCAGTTTTGGGGCCAGTCTTGTTTAATGTCTTTATCAATGACCTGGATGAGGGGATCGAATGCACCCTCAGTAAATTTGCAGGTGACTTGAAATTGAGTCGGAGTGTCGATCTGCCTGAGGGTAGGGAGGCTCTGCAGTGGGATTTGGACAGGCTGGAGCGATGGGCTGAGGTCAATTGCATGAGGTTTAACAAAGGCAAGTGCTGGGTCATGCACTTCAGCCACAACAACCCCATGCAGCGCTACAGGCTTGGGGAAGAGTGACTGGAAAGCTGCCTGGCAGAAAAGGACCTGGGGGTGTTGGTTGACAGCCGACTGAAGACGAGCCAGCAGTGTGCCCAGGTGACCAAGAAGGCCAATGGCATCCTGGCCCGTATCAGAAACGGTGTGACCAGCAGGAGTAGGGAGGTGATCGTGCCCCTGTACTCGGCACTCGTGAGACCGCACCTTGAGTACTGTGTCCAGTTCTGGGCACCACAGGATAAGAAGGACATTGAGGTGCTGGAGCGAGTCCAGAGAAGGGCAGCGAGGCTGGTGAGAGGTCTGGAAAACAGGCCTTATGGAGACTGGCTGAAGGAACTGGGGTTGTTTAGTCTGGAGAAGAGGAGACTGAGAGGAGACCTCATTGCCCTCTACAACTACCTAAAAGGAGGTTGTAGTGAGGCTGGTGTTGGTCTCCCAAATTACTAAGGATAGGACGAGAGGAAATGGCCTCAAGTTACATCAGGGGAAGTTTAGGTTGGATATTAGGAAGAAGTTCTTTACTGAGAGGGTGGTTAGGCACTGGCACAGGCTGCCCAGGGAGGTGGTGGAGTCGCCATCCCTGGAGGTGTTCAGAAAACGGGTTGATGAGGCACTTGAGGCCATGGTCTAATTGTCTAATGGTTAGGAATATGATGGGATAAAGGTTAGATTTGATGACCCTGGTGGTCCCTTCCAACCATAACTATTCTATGATTCTATGATTCTAAATTATTTTCAGCTGAGAGCTAGCTTATTTAAAAGCATGTTGTACCAAAGAATACCTTGCACCTTTATCTTATCTAATTTTTCTACATCACTTTTTATGTACTGAATGTTAAAAAACTGGGGCAAGGTTCCCATACCAAAGCATAGGTTTGGGCTAAAGAGGCCTCCTTAGTGTGAAGGCCAGGACATGGGTGAAGAAAATGTCCAAATATGCTGCTTTGGTGTCTGCTCTTTTCTGCATATAAGTTGTCTTCTCCAGTGTAACCTTTTTTCTCTGTTGGCAAGTGCAACAGCGCAGTGTGCTTTGCCCAGCCTAACAGTCAAGAGGACCAACAATCTTCTCCAAAAGATTGTTCTTATCCAGAACCAGTCATAGCCTGGGAGCAAGATATATAACATATAGTGTGTTAGAAACTTCAGGTCATATTCCCTGCCTTTAAGTTCTGCCTCATTTTGAATTTATTTCAAGTGAATATCGAGGACTCTAGAAGAGGGGGGCACTCAGAGGTGTGTGGCTAGCTGTGACTGGCACAGGCAAGTCCCAAAGTCTTTCTTCAGGCTGGTTCTGCCAGTGGGTCAAGATCCTCCCCATGGTGTGCTGCTTTTGACAAGAGTCAATATTATGCAGCAAGTAATCTTTGTACTGAGTAATGTCTGCACAGTAGAAAAGCGTCAACATAGACAAAGGAATGAAGGAGGAAGAAAACCTGGACTGAGTGAGACTTGAAACCAGCTGTCCTCTTGTTACACAGTCATGGGCTTTGTTTGGTTCCTCTGAGAAGGTGAGGGGGAACTGGTAGTTGTCACTGTTTCTGCTGAAGCATCTTCCCTAGTATCACCTGGTATTTTGCCCACCTGAGCACAGCCTATTTCTTTCCTGTTAAGCCATGTTCTAGCTTATTTACTTGCAGTGAAGGTCAATATTTAATCACAGAATCACAGAATGTTAGGGATTGGAAGGGACCTCAAAAGATCATCTAGTCCAATCCCCCTGCCAGAGCACGAACACCTAGATCAGGTCACACAGGAACATGTCCAGGCGGGTAATCACCATTTCTATCCAAGAGCTCCTACATGGCACAGTGAGTGCTTTGCTCCTGTGACATCTGGAGGGCTGGTGCTTAAGAAGGACCCAAGGGAAAGTCCCGGTTGCTCTAGGATGTGAATCAAGGCAACCCCAAATCATGCAGTGATGGGGAAACAAAGGATTTAGCATACTGCTTAAAGGGTCCTGCTGACATCCACATTTGATGAGCAGCAGTTCTGTATTGCTGGAGAGAAGTTAATGTTAAACTCATTATCTCTTTGCTTTAAATGAGGAAGAGTTCCATTGTTTACAGAGAAGAATAAGGGATACTTTGTTAGGTTTCTAATTTGCATAATTAGAGGTATGATCTGTTTTGTTCTTAGTGATCTTGTTCTAATTTATGTTGTTATATGTATGAATGAAAGCAAGCCTGACTGTGCTCTCGTGACTTAAAAAAAGTATGTCATTTTTGCATCTTGGGAATGAATCCACTTCTCCGGATTTGTGGAGTGGTCAGGACATAAAGCAGCAGCTTTTCAAGGCACTAGTTAATAACAACACTTTGTTTCTCCCCACTCCTGAATCATGAATTGTGTTAAGTGCTGTGTAAATCAGGAAACAGACAGCTGCTATCATGGAGAGGAAGTAACTGCAGGCTGAGCCAACCTGAGCCACGGTGAAAAACACCATTTCCAAACAAGCTGTTTCAGGAAGTCCTATGTGAGAAAACTTTGAAGGAAAGAAATGGCACTCATGAGAGGACAGCAGCTTTTTTGAAGGCTCAGGACAACCACTAAGGAGTACGATGGGAAGGATTTGTCCAGGATAACCTAGGTAGAACAGTCCCCTTCTTCCCAGCACTAATGCTAAACCATGTTGTCAAAGCCGTGCTTGAAAAGGAAACTTGTAACATTTCTTCATGCCTTTCTCTCCTCTGGTCATGCATTTAGAGAAGCAGGTATTGCCTTTGCTGATGGGTTCAGGAGATCTGACTTTCTCGAGCAGTGCTGTCTCTTTCAATGCTTGTGCTGCTTATATCGTGCCTGCGAATGCCAGCTGCAGATGAGAGGTCGCCTAGGCTTGGGTATGAGGCAAAGGTAAAACCAGTCATTGGAAGTTGAACAATTAGGCTAATACCAGCTGTATCTTCCCAAACAATGAGAAAAGAGAAGCAACTGGAGTTATTAACTGTCCTAGAGGATTCTCTGTTGCTGGGTATTTTCTACATGTGAGTGGATGCTTTTGTAGAAGAGATAGAAATTGATTCAAGGTAGTGCTCTGGATTGTGATAAAAAAGCACACTGCTTTTTTCTGCAGAACTGTAATTGTGATTCAAGAATACAGATAAAATCAGTAGCAAGGGAAACATACAATGAATAAGGAAGGGGTGGGCTGGAAGTTACATATGGGCAAAAGTAGGTGAGACTGAGTTTAGTTTATATAGTCCATGGCACTCATGGAGGAAAAATTCTGTAGCAACTGAAAGACGAAAATAAACATTCATAACACAGTGTGAGCTCTGCTGCAAGCATATATGCTGACATTTTTGTTTTTTCACTTTTCTGGACTTTTCCTTCTGCCCAGCTTTAGTTCTCAAATTGTCAGACACCAAAACCACATTCCCCCAGTTAACAAATCAGCTCTTTTAACTTGCTCAGAAGATCTACAGATGGATTATTTCAACAAAAGACACAATAAAGAGATTCATTATAAAGGTCACAAATGAAAAAAATTGCTGTTTCTGCTGGTTTTGAAGCAGAACCTTACCACCTTGGTTAGCCAAGTGTAAGCAGGGCACATCAAGATTTCCTGATATTACTGAATCATGGAGGGGGAACTTTCACAGCGAACGAAGGGATATTATCTTTTTTTCAGCATATGGAAACCACAGCATCTTATAACTCAGCTAAAGTTGTTAAGAACTGAAATCAACTGATGCAATACCATCTCAAGGGTTTCAAGATGAGTTTTTAATGCATTCTGCAAATAGAATCATGTTGATTTATTTCCGAAACAATAAAAAAAAAAATCCATCTACTCTTGCTAGTAAAACCACAGTATATCTCACTACAGTTATAGGCTGCAAATTAAATTTATTTTTCACAAAATAAATTATATTATGTCAAGTTGTTAGAGTGAACAATAGTTATTGTCGGGAAATAGGTTCAGATAAGTTATACAAACAACACTTCCTCCCTTAGATTTTTCCAAATTGAAATTGCAGATTGTGGCCTGGGGACAAAGTGTACCCTGGTGTCTCAAAGCAATGGGAGATTGAGTTCTGGCTTGTTTCCTTGGGGTCTCAAAGGGTGTGAAACTGCCCTCAGCAGACCAAGCCCACAAATGTTCCCTGCTCGCTTTTGTCCTGAGCCAGCTCTGCAGGAAATCAGGCATTGTTTTTAGTGATGCTACCCATGGTACTTTGCTGTTCTTCAGTCACGGTGTCTGCACAGAAACAGAAAGCTTTGTGAGTTACACAAAATCATCTCCTCTACACTGTCTCTTAGCTCCAGAGCTCCTAAGAGGGGGACTCTGCCCACCAAAGCCCTGATAGAGCACCCATTACGCTAACTTCAACAGCACGAACTTGGGTCATTTTTTATGTATGGCCCTCAACAGAGAAACAGCCATGGAAACAGTGTCAGCTGCACAATGCAAAACATCTTCTGATTAGGCTGTTTTGACTCAGAGCATAAAGCAGAAGCCGGCAACACTGTGCTCTCTGGTTGCATTGCCTTCTGGTTTCCCTGTGGGGAGGAACCCTATGGCTGACAGTAACCCCAGATTCTGCAGACCCCTTCTCTGCATTTATTGTTATAAAACCAAATAATTAGTACAGTAGCACAAGTCTTTTCTTGTTTCATGAATAAAGCATATCAGTAATTAGATTTTCCTTTCTCTCCATATGGCTAAACCAGTACAGCAAAAGTAGCAGAAAGCAAAGAGTTTTGCACAGACTGGATAAAACACAATTTCTAATGAACATCCAATATGCCAAAGTGTCAGATGGTCAGTTGGAGGGATATGACTATAGAAAGAGTCCAATCACAACAGTCTGTTTAGTTTTCTAGATTGGTTATTCAAAACCTCCTGGTGCCTTTAGGGAATTTACCACAGGGAATGTGGAAGGGGAAGAGAAGCTGTTAGAGAGCATGGCTGCCACTGCCTGTCCACTCTTGCTGTCAAGTTTCCAGCTGGCACTGTCTCAGTACTGCTTCCAGGCTGCAAGGAGGAGACAGACACCATTACTCGGATTCCTTGAATTGATTATTAGGGGTTATTTCACCCCCCCCTCTAAGTGTCCATCTCCCACCTACTGCCAGAAATACGTTTGAGAAAAGATGGCACATTCTGCTGTCACCCTCCAGTTCTTCAGATGCCTGAGGTCCCTTTCCTTATTCCTTTTCTCTTCTTAGGCAGGTAACTAGCTAAACAAAAATTAATAAATGCAACATTTTCTTCTGCCGATATTTACCGAAGCTCCTGCAGAATTTTATATTGCGTGTGTTGGTCATTAGCCGTTGCCCTGTAGTTCCATGAATGCATTTATATCAGTTAATAAATAAATAATATTCCTTAAGTAATAGTTATTATGTAAAACACCTGTGCATAGATTATTCTTGTTATTCAAAGTCACCTTTAAAGTTATTGGCAAAAGAAGGTCGTATATAACCACCCTGTCACTCCAGCTGTAATTTGACTGTTTCATGCTCTCAAATCTACATGAGAAATAAGCACTAAAATGATGTTATAGAAAATTAAGCCAACTTTCTTCTGGAAAAGAGTTATTATTAAGTCTAAGATATGTCATGTGAACTGAATTCAATGAGGTTGCTGAATCAAAGCTTTAGTTTGAAGATTAAGGAGGTGCAGCTGATCAAGCCAGGGAGGGCCTCCATGCCCTACTAGATTCAGAAGGAAATATGGTAATAAGACGAGGAGAAGGCTGAGGTGCTTAATGCCTTCTTTGCCTCAGTCTTTAGTAATGGAAACACTTGCACCGGGGAAAGTCACTCCCCCAAGCCAAGAGATAGGGGCCAGGAACACAATGTCCCCCCTACAATTCAGGAGGAGATGGTCCATGACCTGCTGCTCAACATCAATGTACATAAATCTATGGGGCAGGATGGGTTACATCCTAGAGTGCTGAGAGAATTGGCAGGGGTGCTCACCAGGCCACTGTCCATCATTTATCAGCAGTCCTGGCTGACTGGGGAGGTGCCAGCAGGTTGGAGGTCAGCCAATATAGTGCCCATATATAAGAAGGGACAGAAGGATAATCCAGGGAACTATAGGCCTGTCAGTTTGACTTCAGTACCAGGGAAGCTGATGGAGCAGATCATCCTGGGTTCCATTATGCAACACATGCAGGACAACCAGGTGATCAGGCCCAGTCAGCATGGATTTATGAAGGGCAGGTCCTGTTTAACAAACCTGATCTTCTCCTTCTATAACAGGGTGGCTCGCTTGTTGGATGAAGGTAAGGTTGTGGATGTTGTCTGTCTTCACTTTAGTAAGGCATTTGACACTGTTTCCCACAGCATTCTATTAGAGAAATTGACTGCTCTTGGCTTGGATGGGCATACGCTTTCCTGGGTGAAAAACTGGTTAGATGGTCAAGTCCAAAGAGCTATGGTCAATGGAGTTAAATCCAGTTGGCAGCCAGCCACGAGTGGTGTCTCCCAGGGCTCAGTACTGGGGCCACTCCTGTTTAACATCTTCATCAACGACTTGGACGAGGGGATAGAGTGCACCCTTAGTAAGTTTGCAGATGACACCAAGCTGGGTGGAAGTGTCGATCTGCTTGAGGGTAGGGAAGCTCTACAGAGATCTAGATAGGCTGGATTGCTGGGCCAAGGCCAGTTCCATGACTTTCAATAAGGCCAAATGCCGGTCCTAAACTTCAGCCACAACAACCCCCAGCAGCGCTACAGGCTTGGGGAGGAGTGGCTGGAGATCTGCCAGGCAGAGAAGGACCTGGGGGTGTTCATTGACAGCTGGCTGAACGTGAGCCAGCAGTGTGCCCAGGTGGCCAAGAAGGCCAACAGCATCCTGGCCTGCATCAGGAATAGTGCAGTCAGTAGGAGCAGGGAGGTGATCGTTCCCCTGTATTCGGCTTTGGTGAGGCCGCACCTTGAACACTGTGTCCAGTTTTGGGCCCCTCTCTACAAGAAGGACGTTGAGGTGCTGGAGAGGGTACAGAGGCGGGCTACCAAGCTGGTAAAGGGTTTGGAGCATATCTCATATGAGGGAAGGCTGGAGGATCTGGGGCTGTTTAGCCTTGAGAAAAGAAGGCTGAGGGGAGACCTTATTGCTCTCTACAACTACCTGAAGGGAAGTTGTAGTGAGGTGGGAGCTGGTCTGTTTTCCCTAATGACAAGCGATAGAACAAGAGGAAATGGCCTGAAGCTGAACCAGGGGAGGTTCAGGCTGGATATTAGGAAACATTTCTTTACTGAAAGGGTAGTCAGGCATTGGAACAGGCTGCCCAGGGAGGTGGTGGAGTCACCATCCCTGGAAGTGTTTGAGATGGGTAGTTGTTGTGCTTGGGGATATGGTTTAGTAGTGTTGATAGGGTGAGGAATAAGGTTGGACTTGATGATCTTGAAGGTCTCTTCCAGCTGAAACTTCTGTGATTCGGTGATTCTGTGTTTGAACACCATTAAGACAAGGAGGAAGCAAGACCATAAGGTCAGCTCTGGAACCACAGGAGAAGTCGCTCAGTCCTGCATGTGCTTTGCAGCCGGAGAGCGCCGAGTCTTCCAGTGTTTTTAAAATTTGAATTTGGCAGTGAGTGTTTGTTGGCAATTTATGCAGACAAGGGTTTCATTTCATTAAACACAATTGTGTCCCCTCCAGAAACCTACTGCTCCCACCTTCAGAAAAGGTGCAGTTCCATGGTTGGCTTAAAATGCTCTAACACATGTTGCTGCTGACAGAAGGCAGTGTCATCCTCCCACCCCAAGCCCTGGATTAACTCTTTTTAGTATCAGTGCTAGAAACTGAGTGACTGCAAGGCAAGAACTACTAATAGTTTCATCTCTTGTTTAATTTTCAGGCAGATGAGCAAACTGGACCAATTTACCCTACAGCCACGAGACTGCTGTTACCTAAATAATGCAGTTAGTAAAAGTGTGTAGCTGGGAAAGGAGAAAGGAAATGGTCTAAAATGAGGGTAAAACTACTCTTTTAAAAAACAACGCAGTGTTATATCAAGTTATGCTGAATGAAATATTGCATCTGAAGTGATCTGCAAACCTGGGTGGCCTCAGGTTCTGGTTCCACAAGCACATTTTGTCAGAAAAATATCTGTCCTGCTAAGAAAACTGGTCCTGCTCTCCTCTGTGCTGTTCCCTCCCTTGCAATGGTCAAACATTTGTTTGAATTTTGGGGGCATGAATTGCATGTCCCCAAAAATGAAGAGTTTGGAAGTTCTTTTGTCTTCTAGCATTACAGCAACAGTTTATCCTATAATCTGGCTTAGGTGGCAGTTTGCAGAAAAAAAGATCCAGAGCTTGTTATCAATCATAAACTGAATGAGTCAACAGTACCATGCTGTTGTGAAAAAGGCAGACGTTAGATGAAGCTCTGTAAGCAGGAGTGTATCCTGCAAGACAGGTGACGTCACCTTCCTGGTCTCCTCAGAGCCCATGAGGACTCGGAGTGAACGCCTTTTCCAGCTCTGGGCACCATATCAAGAAAGACATGCACCTACCAGAGTGAGACCTGGAAAGGGATGTGGTAATGATGAGTTATCTGGAAACTGGACCAAGGAAAGACTGTGCAGTGGTTTAACCTGGAGAGATAAAGACATGGAGACAGTCTTCTGAAAGGTAAAAGGCAGCTGCAAACAAGGACCAGCCTGTTCTCCATGTCTCATGGGGTTATGGAGGGACAGAGGCATACTGCTGCAGGAAAGAAGATTCAAGAATCATATTATGAGAAAACTCTTAAAGGTAAGGTTAGCTGACCACTCAAATAGACAGTGTGGAGCATCTGGGAAAAATCCAAAGTCTTGGAGACCTCTGAAGCTGGGGAGATAAGCATCAGTCAGGGATGATGCTGGCTTTGCCGAGTCTGTCCAGGGAAGGGATTTAATGGTATCCTAGTATGTGTGTACATACAAGCATGTTTATATACACACGAGTGAATAATATATTCCTATACCATGTACTACTGTCTCTGTGGTTTTGTGATTATTGCAACAAGCCCTATGATTTCAGTAGTCAAGGAAGACTGGTTTCCTGCAAAACCCTTTCTCAAATGCTGGAAAATATAAGTGGTTGTTGTTGTTGTTGTTGTTACAATAGGAAAAAATTCTTGGAACTGTTTCAGGACAAAAAGATCAGAGGATGTTCATGCTTGTAGGGCATGAATTTGATGATCTCTATCTTTTCTGTCTCTTACAACATCACCTAAATGATAAAATTGCCTTCTGAACTCACTGGGTCTTTTCAGCATAAGCTTCACCCCTTTTCAAGAATTTGAAGCAGCGAGGTTGAGGGGAGAGCCATATGCTCTATTTTTGCTAATGAATTTCAAGCTTTTTCAAAAGATAGCAATGAGAGGAGGACAAGGAGAGCACAGAAAACAGAATGCTTTCAGGCAGGACTAGAAGTTAGTCACAAACAGCATCACATTGCTATGCACTCAGCCCACGAGTGACACAGCAATAGCAAGTCCACATCGAAGGGACTTGGCAAATACAGTTCAGAATGGACACAGCATCACCCAATCCTTTCTGCATCGTCAGGGAAAAGGTCAGTTTGGGGCTGCATGTACAGAATATTTATAGCCAAGCAGCATAAGCAAATGGCAGGGTCATGCCTGCAGAAACTTGTGCAAGTTTGTAACCTGCAGAACCAAAGGAGATGCTGCTGAAGATGCTGTTTTTGTAAAAGAGGAGTGGCAGAACTGCCACTTGCAGTGAGTGTCCATGCCATCTGGGTTACCTCTTCAGGCACTGCCTTTCACCCCAAGGATGACTACAGTGTGGCTTTTCTATGCAACACTGTAAATAGGCTGTATAAAGAAGAGGGTTTTGTTTTCCAGGCCCTTTGAGTCTTTATTATCTCCTTTTAAAAGAAAAAAAAACAAACACAAACTCTCAAGACAGAGGCAAATGTGTTACCCAGTTTGTACACATGTTTTACAGACGTGTCTAAATGCTACGACATACCAATTGATTCATTTGGGAGAGGCAGGAAGCAGTTGTAACTCTTCTATCAATATGTGACATGCTTTGCTGCATTATGACACCACATCTTCATTTACTTAATTTTTTTTAAAAATCATTTATATTTTGAGTATATGATTGTCTTTACCACAAACTGTTTTTAGCCAAAAATTTCAGTATAATTGATTATATTGAAAAACGTATCTGGGGCATGAACTTGTGTTTCTAATGCAAATAGTCGTTTTTCTGCTCAGTTTTTCAGGCTAGATGAGCGCTGCAGGAAATGTGTGTACCTGTATTTTTGTTTGATTGATTAAGAAGATTAGCTCAGAAAAGGGTGTTTTTGAGGTAGCAGAATAAGCGGCACTTGGAGGCTTTCTTTCCTGAATATTTTCTTTATGAAGTGTTTTGCTGTATCTGGGAGGAAAATAGCAGAGAGAATAACAGCAGTGAATATTACTAAGAAGTCCGAATGAAACCAGCATGCTGTTACTTCACAATATTGTTTTGCCCTTGCCTACCAAACTCCTTTTCTTGTCTGTTCCTCAGTTATGCTAGTACTTCTAATTTTAACAGCTATTCTGATGCATATATGTTAATAGACTTATATAATTTATACAGTACATCCCAGTAAGGCTGACAATGTGCAGCCCACAGCTCAATTCAAACTAGAGCAATAATTCAAGAAAGCACAGCACAAAAATGGTGCAAAGAGAAATTAAATCTGAACAGTACTTTTGATATAAATTATATATATTTCATCTATATTTCATATCCTTTTTATGTAATAACTCAATTTTAGTCACATCTGATAGGTCTAATTTTAGGCAATTAATATCTTCTAACTGTTATGGAAGAAGTGAATTTTAATGAAAAAAGACAAGAGTGGCATAGAACAATAAACCACAATCTTATATATAAACTATGTTGTAGCCGTATATGAACAGGCAATTGTCACATGATAAAATTAGTCCAACTGTGATGGTTGCCTAAAGCTCTTGCAAGCATGTAGGTAGGATTAATCGTGTTGGATTCACTTCACTTCTCCCTACAGAGTAAGGAGCAAAAATCAGCAGGAGAGCACTTAGCACATTTTTGCTTTTAAAAATGCTGTCTTCTGATCATTTTAAGTACTGTCACTAGTACTGTAGAAGGGCTGGAATAGGGGCAATGAGATGCTAAATGCACTGGCCTAAGCCTGTTTGCACTTGGAGGATTCCCAAGTGGGGAGTTTCTCCCTTTATTTTTGAGCTTTACACCAGGGGAAGATGGCTGTGAATGGGAGGGAATGGGACTTCAACAGATGTATGGGGCACGCTGACTTCCTTCATGCTATTTCTCTTCCCCCTTCCCATAGCTGTATGTGTTACCAAACTTAGTAAAAATGGACAGGCTGCATTCACTCAGCTACATTGCCAACTGATCAGATGCCAGAAAACAATTCAGAGCCAAATGAGCAATCACTTGCTCTAGCTGAAATTTTATAACTTAGAGCAGGATTTATCCTAATTCCTGTCTTTTACTGAATATGAACCAGTGACCTGAGGGCATAAAGCTCTGTATCCCATTACTAGTTCCACAAGCCATTCACTTACCTCACTTAGAGCATTTTAAAAGCTTTTTTGAAAAAGAGATTGGAAAACTTTCAGCAGGAGTTGTTCTCCCCTCCTGCACAGACCCCAAACTCCATCCAGCCGAGCTGGCTGCCTGCTTTTGATGCTACCTGAGAAACATATAACAAAGCTCTCATCAAAACAATTTCCATACATCCCATGTCTGCCAAGAAAACATCCTATGCTCTAGACCTCTCATTTTCCTTTCTTTCGATTACACTGCTTGTCAAATTGCATTACAGATGAGTAATGCAGAGACATAGAGAGAGACCCTTTGGAAGAAAAAACCTCAGTTTTATAGCTTAATCACACACAGTACGATTAAATTCAGTTTTATAGCTTAATCATACATAGTAATTACATCAATATGTGGTAATAACTATAGTATCCTAGAATGCTCCTTAAATCCAATGGTAGTAACATTTAGAAAAGAAATATATACATAAACCATTAATAAGGATAATTACAATCCATATTAAGAAATCTTACATAATACACATATGTAATAAAGCACTTTCTGTCAAAGTCTCAGACGTTGTTCCTTTGGGATATAAGTTAAAACTTTCTCAGAAGTCAGAACACTGTAGAAGCCATGGAGAAGTACACGGCATGTATTTTCCTTCCACAGTCTGGCAGAATGGGACAACCTGTCATCTGAAGCTCTTGCCATGATTTCTCACTGAGGTATCTCAACGTGCTTTACAGATCAATTCATGTATTTATTCCCACTGGATTGAAACTAAGGCGCAAGGAAATGCTATAACATCTCTAAGGCCAGTGACTTTCATCTCAGGGGACAACCAAGGTGTCTTGAGTTCTTCATGCTGGAACTGGCAGTGATTTTTCTGAAGGTGTGGTTCATTAAAAAAATCTGTTTGATTAGCCGTAAACGTTTTGAGGAAAGGATAGTATTTGACACATGTTTGACCTCAGACTTTTTGGAAGAATTTTTGAATATATAAGACCATTTAGCTTTTGCAAAACCAAACCAAAAATACCTGAAATTTCCAGGCTGTTTAAATGGTTGAACAACATAAATACCACAATCCATTTCTTCCCCAGAGTTTTGGAGAATAACCTTTTTAGAGATTTCTGCACTGAGCACAGTTGATGAAGGACAGATTTTTAAAAAACCTTAAAACTGGAAAAATGTTTCTCACCCAGTCTTACACTGTAGGTTTCATATTCTTACTTTACCTATACTGCAGGCTCATGTATCTATACGATATGTTAATTCCAGTTCTTTATTGCTTTTCCGGAAGAAGACTCTAAGATCCAATAAGCCTTTCCTAATATCTGACAAAACTATTATACGATAGCTATATCTGATCTATATATCTACAGACATGTTAAAAATTTAGAATTAGTTTCCCAAAGCCATTATACACCACAGCAAAAATAGGAACAGTATCAATCAACAAAAGAAGAATTTTCATATTGCCTCTTTCTTTGGTAAAAAAATGTCACTCAGACAAGAAATAACCTTACTCAAAATTCTTGGATATTATAAATCTATATTATCTATATAGATTTCTATCTATATCTATAATCTATAATAAATTACAATTGATACAAGAAAATAGGACATCAAATTGGAATAAATATACCTTTCATCTCCCTTCAGTACCACTAGTATTTAGCAAAAAATCATGTTAATACTCAAAACAACTGACCCAAGAAAACAAACATAACAGTAACAGCGACACAAATGTATGAACACAAATTTTGTATTTTTAAATGTTAAAATAATTTTTGATTTATTTTCTCATTGTATAGTCAAGAGGAACCTACTCTTGAAAGAAGTCAGGACATATTTCTGCATTAAAAAACATCAAATATATTTTTATAGGGATTCAGGCTTTTATTCGCTTCAGAATGGAACAGTAGTGGCTTTGTGACAAGTATAAGAAATGTTATTTTTGTGTTAAAAATATATATATGCATTAGTGTTAAGAATATATATATGCATTAATATACAGTGCAATTAATCTACTTCTACCTTGGAAAGGTTTCTACTATAAAATATGATGTTACAAAACTTTGTATGATGTTGAATATAATTGTAGCTGGATATTTGTTTGATATTTTATTTTTTTCTTATCTTTCTCTGAGCTATTTTTTATCTTTTGGTTGTTCGTTTGTTTTCCAGAAAAGTGTAGTCCATAGCTCCCAAGCAGCTACAGAAGTTACCAGTGGAGAATCTGAACAACATAAATCTGAACCAGAGGAATGTGCATTAGCAGCAGAAGGTCAGAAAATACAGACAGCTGTTATCCACTTCCCACCTGACCAGAAATCCCCAAAACAAACAGTGACTGATGTTAAGCTTAATTTCTTTCTTCTTATTAAGCAAAACCATTGTTTGGTATCTTTTTGCCTGCAAGTATGGGGTAATAACATGGGCTCAGACTGCTGTTGTCAGGGTTGCTCTGCCTACAGCCTTGCTTAAGACATTTTTTTCTGCTGTTACACACATTTTCTCCAGGCGTTTGTACAGTCCCAGCTGCATCTGAATGGATTCATTAAAATGGTTTTCAATATATTGCATCTGTATCAAATATAAATGCAATGTTCTTGTAAAAAGGCATTGTCTTGGAAATTTCACATGATCTTGAGGTGATGTGAGTACCCTGCAATGTTTGATTTCTGTTAAGAGAATGCTGGATTCCATTTCCCATAAAACTGTTTTTTATGGTATATGGGTCTGTCTACGTACAAAGTAAGGTGTTGTACCTCTGAAAGCTGCTCAGCTGCATAATACATTAAATGTCTCTTTCAAGGTGACTATGGGGAATGTCGCTTCTAGTTTATCAAACCTGTTTCTATTGAATTATGCTCTCCTGTGGCACATTATTTGCAGGCTTCATGCCAGATGGGTAGAATTCTCTCTATCAGTATTGAGCCTTGTAAACATCGCAAATTCTTCCCAGGGATACTTGCTTATTCCAGATGGCACCCACTGCACTCTCTGTATGTTTCTTCCAATCTGTGGGGCTTGCTTTTTCCCAAAAAAATGAAAATGCCGTAATATTTTAGACATTTTTCCCACTTTGATGCCAATATGTGAGAGTATCTTGACAGAATAAGCAAAAAAAGTTATTTGCATTTATACTCCACGTTGAATAAGAAAAAAAGAGGAAATTTTATCCTACTGTATCTTTTTAATTCTAAAGTAATTTTTCTAGTTACCATGAGCTTTCTGAAACTTAATCATAGCCCAGTGTCTGCTGAACCCTTTACTTGCATGAGCTCAGTCATCAGGCTGTCTCTCTTGACTCACATTTGAAAAACATTATGAAATCTGTGTTATGACATGCCAACGTCTTTGGAATGTTTAAAGTACTAATTTAAGCTGTCTCCCAAGAATGTTGAGACAGTTTCATGCTTTGGCTATTTGTGAGCTGTAGGACAATACTCTTCGTAAGGATAGCAGGCTTATCACAGAGTCTGTGAAATTCTTGTTACACAAGTCTCAGAATAGGGAAAAAGGGAGTAATAAAGTTTAAAAATCAGGGCTCAGCTCTGACAGTCGTATTCCAACTAAGAGAGTATGTCCCTCCATATGAAAGTTTTAGCCGTGTGAAGAAATTTTTAAAATATTATTTTCACTGGTTTGCATCAGAGACCTGGATCTTAGTATATGTCTGTCGTATCTATATTATATAAAGTACTTCTGGAACAAATTAATCATGTCTGCGTCTTTTTAAACCTTTGATCAACAAGCTGAATACTGGCTCTTCCATTTCAATTCTAGTTAATGAACCTTTGCTGTTCCCAGGGCAAAGGAACCAGCTGCAAACAGGCTGAAGGAGAAAAGCTGCCTGTTTTCTCCCCTGTGTGATTTTAACACTAATTTGGAATATCAGCATTTCTGCATTTGAAATGCTGCTTTCTTTTTTGGCTTTACCTTTGATCTAATCCTTTTGCTCCATGTGCTGTATTGAACTGACCCCACCTGACTCTCCTCTTCCATTCCCATGTTACTGCCTACCAGCCTCCTCAATCTGCCTGCCGCCCCCCACCACCATGTATTGGTCTCTTGTCTTCCTGCTTCGGAGTCCCACTCTTACTCCCAGGATCTCTGCAGGCGATTTCCACCTCTTTAACAACCACCTGGTTTTCCAGCCTTACCAACCAGCCACAACTCATGCTCTGTCGCTCCCAACTTTTTCTTCTCCACGACTCTTTCTCTATCACCACCTCTCAGTAACCCCTTCCTCTCTTCATCTCTGTTAAGATCCTTATGCAGTCTTCCCCAATCCCCAGCCATTCCTAGCCCTCACTTACTCACATTGGCTTCCTCTGCTCTCTAACTACCATGCTCTCATTATCATCAGTCTGCCAGCCAGGCTGAATTCTTCCACAACCCACTTGCTTTTGCCTCCTGCCTAAATAGTGCTATTTCTTCAATTTAATTGGGTCCCTGGATTCCAGATTTTCTCTTTTTCTTCTTCTTCTTTTTTTTTTTTTTTTCTCCTGCTTTTGAGTTTCCCCAGCCTGACTGTAAGACAGCTTCTGCCATGCATTTTTTTCCCTTCATTTTTTCAATTGTTCTTCGTATTTTTCCATGCTGTCCCTGACCATAGGCAAGATCTCCCCAGTGACCTCTACAGACACACCAAGCTGTTTCTTTCAAAGGTTTCTCTAAAACCTTCTTTTGCTATTCTTCTCCAAAAATCTCATCAAGAAATACACTAGTTGTGTGCTGAGGATGCTGCCTATCACAACAGGCAGCGCATTTACTAGTCCTTGTACTTCCTTCTCCTTTTGACTGACTCTAGCAATCTAACCTTATGCTCAGACTAGGTTGTTCCTGGCACGGATCCTTTTCTTGTATTTATGCAGCATTTAGCACAAAAAGGCTAAGGTGTTAAACCGTGATGGTAATATCCTCACCTGCACAATAGATAAATGATCTGCAGTTATCTGCCTTCTGCTGAAACCTCCTGCTGAAATAAATGGTCCCTTTCTTACCCTTCAGTATGGCAACAAAAATCCTTTCCTCTGAGCTTTCAAATCATGTGAATCAGCGTACATGGAGCTGCAAAATAGCTAGACGGCACTCTAGGCATACAACTCTGTGTGTTGCTAACAAGATATCTCTGCTACATACAGAACTTCCATGCTCTTTTATCCCAAAATGAGTGCACATGCTCTTTCTTGGAAAGATGTGCAAGCAGCATCAGAGGCATGACTCTTGCTTTGTATCATCACTGTGAAATTACCCTCACTGCCACTTTGTGGAAAACCTGGGAGGGATTGGCCTGGGATTACTGAAGGAGGGAATCTCATGAACACTTGTTCCACCACCTTTCTCATAGGACTGGGGGGTATGCATAGTCATATCTCTTTCACAGAAAAGCTGACCCCAACATTTGCTTCCAAGTTGCTAACAAAATAATTCACCAAGAGGAATAAATTATCATGATCTGGTACAAACAATGATTTAAAACTGGTTAGGCAAGACAATTCCCCCCCAAAATTTGTAGATAAAATAGGAAAAGTAAATTTTCACAAATAACATCAAAAACTAGGTTAAGTAAGCACAAAATTGTTTGTGGTCATTTAAAAGGAGACTGATAAAAGGTAAATGCCATTTCTATACACATGAGAATATCTCGTTATTTTCAAGATATTCGGGACTTACTATACCAGTGATGTATAATATAATGTGTTTGAAAATTTTCCTGCTTTATCAGATAACTAAATCTCAGCTCAATATTATAATACCTTTCAAATAGCCAAATCAGACTCTGTGCCTTAAAGAGTTAACCATTATGTCAGCAAATCTGCATAAGTAAAATTACAAAGAAGATATGCATTCCATTCTACTTTTCAGACAATACATAAGAGGAGATATATATTCTTAGTGAAACCTAGCTCCTTCCCCGTAAGATATTGTAGCAGTTGTTCAACAGCTTTGCAAAATTATTTTGTATTTGATACATTACTTTGACATGAAAAGGTGAATAATGATTTACTATCCCAATTTAGTGACAAATAAGCATTCCAAACGTGTAACAATGCAGGGCAAATACATGCAAATCCAGACACAGAAACGATACCGTAACAACAATTTTCCATTGCTTTAATCAATTTTTATTACCATTACATTAGTAGTATGTTTTTCCGAGGTGTTCTTCGGAATAGAGGCCTAAATTTTACATACTTTCTGAAATAGCTTTCCCTGTCACTTGTCACTCAGAAGAGTGACAACTCACTGACTTGACCCCCAAGCTCTCATGGTCACTTCTGGGTATCAGAAACAACAATTGCAATGCCATACAATGCTATGTATTTCACTGTTTATGACAGCTGTGAACAACATGCAATGAATTAGTTCCCAATGGAAATTTCAAGGTAAACGTAGGCTCAATGTGTAAAATTATCTCAACTGATATGTGACCACAACTTTCCACCACAGTTTTACAGAAAGCTCCTTGGGGCCTGTAATGGTACAACACTTGGGAATATGGTTTTATAAATGAATCCTCAGGAATGCAAATACACAAAAAGGAAGGGTTAGTTAAGGAAGATATAAAATAAAGTAAAACAATGTGCTTACCTGAGTGTTCTTCAGACCCCTATGGGATAAATTACATCAACAGATTCCTTTACATCTGTTTGCACATATAACTTGCTCATGCTCCTACACATAAATTTGGCCTAGAATTTCTTTTTTTGCAAATCACAAACAACCACTTCTTTGTTGTTGGAAATAGAGATTTATTTTTTTTTTTTAAAATCATATTTACGTACATGTGTTTAGATGTATTAGCTCGTATATAGATACATAGATATGTAGTAGATATTTAAAGCAATAAAAACTAGATTTTCTAAGAATGATCAAGTAATAAAGAAAGTATTATTGAGAGAACTAAATTATACATGGAACAATAAAGCACAGGAATTCATGACAAACTGATGGTTACACAATCAGTGTTCACTGTAGCGAACAGTAATGTTAGATGCCTCCTAATTCCTATGGATTGTTGTGCAATGGCATATTCAACATTTTCAGCTTAAGAAAAACACCTGTGTGTCTAGAAGAAAATGATGCAGTAAAACGAAATCCTCTATTTCTTTATTTTGTAGCTAAAATTTAACTCCTGTCACTTATTTTTGCTATATGTCTCAGGTGTTGTGGTAGAATAGGTAGTGTGTAATCATTTCTGATTTATGCAGAAGCTTGATTAATGTACAAATTACATAAGCTGGGACAAAAACTTGCAACCTTATCTTGGCAAAGATGGGTTCTGACTATAGCATTTGGTGGTGATATATGATGTGTCTGTTTTGGAAAGCACTATTTGTTTACTCTCAAGTATCTGAAAACTCTTCTGAGTTACAGTTTGGTTTTTTCCTTTAGTTTTACTGCCTTGCCATTAACTTACATCAAGAGATACGGTATTCCCTGAAATTTCACACACCGAGTTAATACTGACTCGGATAGCACCAGCTAAATGAAACCGAATTAAGGATGTATTGTGAGAGGCAAGCAAGAACCCGGTCACTGAGATGTATGAATTATTTAATGAGGTTTTTCATACATGCAAATCATCAAAATGATCTTCAATCCCTGTCCAAAACCCGGACTTCCCTGGACACTCCATTTAAGCTCAAATTGCATGATGTGAAGCCACAAAGGAAACTAGCCAGTTCCAGCAGGATTTGTGCATCTGTTTCTTCTAATACAAAGTTCTCTGTTCACGGAATGAGAGCCTTAAAACTCCACAGCTTCTGCAAATAACACTCAAAATCATCACTGCTGGCAGAGATTACACAGGGACTATTTTCTAACCCAATCTGTGCATTATACAGCATAGCGAGTATTACAATTTTTACATTTTTGTTCGGACAGTCAGTAGGAGAATCTCTTTTCTTCTTTCTCATAAGACTTGATAAAGCAAAAGAGACAGAAAGCTACATATGCAAAATACGTTTTTAAATGAAAGAGTTTCAAATGCCTTTTTGTGAAAGAACCTTAAAAGGAAGTTTAAATAATTTGGTAAATTAAAAGTGCAGGGTCCTCTTGTTGATAGAAATTTACATATTACTTATGTTTTATGTAAAATAATTCTTGATACCAGCTCTTTTGCCAGAGCTTATTTTTTATAATTAGCGTCTGCTTATACCTCATCCCACTGTCCTGACTGCAGAAACACCCTGACACACGGCAGCCGTTCTGCGCTCCGTGCCCGGGTTATTTGCCGGTTGCCCAGGGAGGTGGGGCGGTAGTAGCTCCCCCGGGTGAGACCCCTGACACCCTCACCTCCCCCTTCATCGCCTTCAATCACAGAATCACAGAACAGCCTTGGTTGGAAACGACCTCTAAGATCATCCAGTCCAACCATTAACCCAACACTGCCAATTCACAGCTGCACCATGTCCCTCAGCACAGAGTCACAGAATCACAGAATCTTTTAGGTTGGAAAGACTTTTAAGATCATCGAGTCCAACCATCAACCTCATCTACACATCTCTTAAATACCCCCAGGGATGGGGACTCCACCGCTGCCCTGGGCAGCCTGTGCCAGTGCCTGACAACCCTTTCAGTGAAGAAATTGTTCCAAATATCCAAGCTAAACCTCCGATGTGACTATCGGGTTAACAGCAACGGTTTCTGGTATTACATTTGGGTTTCACTTCTTGCTGTCATTTTAACGTGCCACGCCGCTCCGAACCGGAGTTACGAGCTCTGGCAGCCGCGCTCGCCCAGACCTGACGCTTTCCAAGATTTTTTTTTCACTCCAAGAATGGAAAAGGCGAAAACTATCGGGAAAACAATCGCAAGCCCCAAACCTCCCAGCTGCTCCCGCCCCGGCCCGCCCGGCCCGAGCGCACGGCTGCCGGCAGCTGCCCCATCCCCATCCCCCCTAGCCCCCATCCCCATCCCCCCCGTCCCCATCCCCATCCCCCCCCATCCCATCCCCGCCCCGGGCGGAGGGAGGGAGGGAGGGAGGGAGAGAGCGGGGCGCTGCGGCGGCGAATTCGCTCTTTCAATCGCTCTCCAAAGCGGATTACAGCTGATCCCTCCACGTCACGCCGGAGTTGCCCGGGGGGCAGCTCCCCCTTCCGCGGGGCGGCGCGGGGGCGGCGCAGGGAGGCGATGCCGGGGCGGGGGTGTGTGTGCGGGATGCCGCGGCGGGTGTAGCGGCAGCCGCCCCCGGGGGGCGGGCGGAGCTCGGGTCGAGGGGGGCGGGTGTCGCCCGTCGGTGCGTGCCGGCGCCCATGCAGCGGTGCCGCGGAGCGGTGCCGGCGCGCTGAGCGCCAGCGGAGTGTGCCCTGCGCCGGGCGTGGGGGGGCGGCCGCGGCTCCCGGGCACCATGCAGAAGAGCGTGCGGTACAACGAGGGGCATGCCCTGTACCTGGCGCTGCTGGCCCGCAAGGAAGGCACCAAGCGGGGCTACCTGAGCAAGAAGACGGCGGAGACCAACCGCTGGCATGAGAAGTGGTTCGCCCTCTACCAAAACGTGCTCTTCTACTTCGAGGGCGAGCAGAGCGCCCGGCCCGCCGGCATGTACATGCTGGAGGGCTGCAACTGCGAGAGGGTGCCGGCTCCCAAGGCATGCGCCGCCGGCAGCGCCAAGGATGCTGCGTTGGACAAGCAGGTACCCACGGCCGCTCTGCTTCCCCCGGGCAGCGGGGGCAGCCGCCGCCCCGTTGTCTGCCCCGGGGAGGGATGGTGAGAGGGAGGACGACAGGCAGGGAGGGCCCTGGTCGTCGAGGCGGTCGGGCCGCCTCCCTTCGCATCCCCCGGGGAGGATGGCAGTGTCCGCATCCGGTCCGCAGGCCCCGATCCTCGGCTGAGAGGTCCTGGAGCGCTCCTGGAGCGCTGGGAAGAACAGGAGCCGCCGGTGGCTCTCCCATCCCGTCTAATGACTCCTCCTTCCTCCTGACTTCCTTCCCCCCAGTCTCGCATGCCTTATTTCAGCAGGGTGCCCGGAGAGCAGCATCTCAAGAACTAGGTGTGAGCTGTCTTGATGCCAATGCACCTGCGATACAGCTACACATTTCCAACCAAACTCAGCAAATAGAGGGAGTGAGGGGCCAAAATACCCAACAGTGCAGGGGGACTCCAAGGTGTCACCGAGCCTGTCCCTGGGTCACTCCGGGGCTGCTGTCGCTCTCAGCAATGCTGTGAGGGGCAACGGGCTCCCAGCTCTCCTGTGGGAATCCCTCCCAGAGCCAGGCCAGTGGCTGGGAGGCGAGGGCGAGCGTGTGCCCTGATTTACAGCCTGCACCATTCAGCAGAAGTCATCCGGTTCTTTGCCAGGCAGGTGTGGTGAGGCCGATCGTGCTTGTGATAGAAATGGTGGCACAGTGCTTGAGCTGGGTCTTGCATGGCTTTCGTCAGGTGAAGAAGGCTGAAGGCTTTGGTGGGATTCATTCACCCCCTCCTTCATAAGGGGTGACAGTTCATAACATGTGAACTGCCAAATTCCGTCCTTCCCCCTCCAGCAGGCTGATCGGTTTGACATGTGTGTGTCAAACAAGCGAGCAGGTAAATACTATCTGTGCATTACATAACCGTGGAGAAAAAGGACACGGTGGTTGTTCGGCATAGACAGAGATCGGGTATCTTAACCACATGCCTCTGATTGCCTCACATCACTTCTTGATCTTACTTGCCTCCTGGGTGAAATTTGTTTGGATCCATGCCTGACATGCCCAAGTGCCTTTCTCCTACCAAACAGGTGTCAAACAGGTTTGGAAAAGTTTGGGCAACGGTAAGGACAGCGGTTTTGAGCTGGCTGCAGGTGTTTCCTGCTGATTGCAAGAAAGGGAGAGGGACCTAAGTCAGCTCCTGAAAGCCGGCACATCTGCGTGCTGTGCCAGCGTGATAACTTTGCAAGGACAGCCCAGAATCTTGTGTAATGTTTGTGCTTTTTTCCCTGTTTAGAACAAATACTTTGTGTGCTTAAGCAGCCTTTGGGATGGCACATAGTTAAGCAAGTGAACTTTGGGAAGTTGAGATGGTTGTATGTAGTTGTGTCATATTCACCTGTCACATGCTGGCTTATTGCTTTAGGGCATGTTTTTATAAGTGCTGATAAATTAAATACTGGAGGATTCCCTAGATGAAATTAAACATGAATATTTCCCTGTCTGCTTTACATTGTCTTAGTACAGTTGTTTATCGGTAGTGTTAAACTGCGGCTTGACTAAAAGGACTGTGTGAAAACAATGCCTGTCTGTATCTGTTCTCTGGGAATCTTAACATGTGTTTTTATAGTGATAAATATCTGAGCTCTTTGTAATTCCATTTAGTGGTGGAGAGACAAAATGATTACAGGGGATGAAGCTGCATCCACTTTGCTTTAAACATCAACTATGTTCGTGTTTGTAAGAAGAGCAGACTACTATTAAAGTGGCAGAACACTTTGATTTTTTTTCATGGGATCCTATTTTGAATTTTTAAGGCAGACCATCAGAAAATACCTTTTTCCTGTTCACTTTTCACTTGATGCAGAATAAAGCTGTTGAGTGTTAGTAGTTTGTACAGCTGTCTGCTCATTAAAGTGCACCCTTGTTTGTATGTTCATATAGACACAAACCTTCACTAAGGTGTACAGGAGACTCCCTCAGCAACTAAAACTGATCAATCACAAGAAAAAAGATAAATACTTGAAAATTAAACAATCCTTTTTATTCAGAAAATGTGCTTATATTCTTAAAGGTGTGAAGTAATAAACTGTGACCTTTCAGTTTATTAAGAGAGGAAGACAAAGTTATTTTAATCAGACAATAATGAAAACTCAGTGTTGTACATGTTAAGTAGTGGCAGTGTAAAAATACTATTTAACTTGCTTTGATTTAACCACACAAATGCATTAATAAAATGGAAAAAAATGCAAGCTCTATGCCAGTTTTTGAAGAATCAGATCGCTTTTCTCCAAGAGAGAGAGAAGTAAAAAATAAACTCTTTTAGTTTGGGTTTTATTTAGCTAGGTAATTTAGACATTAGAATGACATGTGCTATAGAATTACACAAACGAAGGAGAGAAAGGAAGAAGAAATAATCACACAGGAGATCTTCATCAGCATCCTTTGAGTAGGTATTTGAAAAAGCAATGCATTTTCTTTAAGTTATGTAACTGAAGATTATGGAAAATGCATGTAGAAGAAATATATTGTTTGCCTTAGTTTGCAGATCCTTTTAGTTTGAGTTTGAGCTGTTTAAGGGTCGCTTGTCAAGTCATATGCCAGGTAAGAACTGTGCTGAGAAATTGTCAGAATTCGCTGGGGAGAGTGTCGAAGCTGTGCTTCCCTATACAGGAGACTGTGCTTCAGACAACAGATGTGTTTAGGTATGGGTACCTGTCTGCCAACAAGCCCAGCAACTGAATAATTTCACTTTTAAGCAGTACTGGTACTGTTATGCCCTCCCAGTGGTCCATCATGAGGGGGCTTTAAAGTATTACAGGAACCATACCACTGTTTGGTGGAAGGTGCCAAATACCTTCATAAGATTTGCTACAATATTGAAGTATCAAGAGTTTTGAAAAAAAAATTTCTATGACAGAATGTGCTTTTTTGGTCTTTCCCATTAAGATATTAGTATATTTTCTTCCTTCCGAAGGATATTTGCTTCAAAGCATACTATTTTAGAAGTACAGTACCTTTCTTAATATTAACAAACTGCATAATGCATGAAGCAGTTGATACTCTGGGAATCTGGGATCAAATCAAGTATGTTGCAGATATTAATTGACTTGTAGGGGGAGTTTAAATTTTTAAAGGAAAAGTGTTTTGCTCTCCCTCAGATTTTAGAAGAGTTTTTGTAAATGGCAAACAGGTGTTGCTATCCACTCTGATTTAACATTTCTGGAAAAAAAAGACAGATTTGTTGAAAGAACAATGATGTGGAAGAAGCTAAGTTTCAGAACAGCAAATGAGGACATGAAAATACTCCATGTGAAAAGCTTAAGTTCTGATATTCGTTAAACTGCTTTTTCCTGCAGGACTCATAGTCTGTAAACAAGTGCAGCTCCCAATGAGTCCTCCACTGCGACAGTGACAGAGTTGATGAGAATGAATTTCAGCTTCAGTTTCAAAAACTCTGGAAAGAGAATGACTTTGTCTCAGTGAGTGGCTAGTCTCTTTCAAAAGTAAAGCAAAATGCCTAAAAATTACTCTTTCTGCAGTGTTTCGTAGAAGACTGGCACTTGTTACCCAGCAAGTTCACAGATACATTTTTTTAGACTACTGGAAGCAAGTGAATAGTGGAATGTAAATATTACTATTATTATTATTATTATTATTGTCTGCATTGGGAGGAGGGCTGTATGTTTAGTTTCCTTCATAACTGTGGATTGAATACAAGGAAATGTTCTGATACAGTTATTAATAACTGTCTTAGTGTATTTAAGCTTGTAAATGTTATACGATTTGAGCAGAGACTATTCTTTATATCTTGCCTGCAATAATCTTCCTCCCACTTAGCAAAATTAAATGCAGTATTAAGTCCGTGTCCCCACAGATTAACAGAATCCAATTATTTGACTTTTTTCCTGCTTACTGTAGCTCTGTATTTATTTTGTAAAGGACATGGTGATTTTGCAGTGTTTGAAACCTCTCTATTTTACATACATTCCTTGAAGTGATAAGGCAGGCATATGCCACCCACAGCTTTTGCTGTACCTCTCTGCTAATTAGTGTATATAAAACTGATCAACAGCAGTTAAAAGTATTTTTTTTTCCCCGCAGATATAATGAATTAAATATTAATCTCTTTACTTTTATTAGGCAACACCTCCCCACCCCACCTCAGCCCCGTGTTGTTCAGCATCCTATGTCTGTTATACGTAGTAGTTGACTGAGGACTGGAGTTATCTTTTTGACAAGGTATCTTTGCACCTTCAGGTGTAGTATTGTCCATAAATCTTAGTGCTTGCATGTGGGCAGGTAACTCCCCAGGATGTTCCAGTGCAAGGGTCCACCGGAGATGTCCATGTTTTAGAAATTCCCAGCAGCATTTAAAAAATAATAGATGAATTTCTCTTCTCAGTATCCGAGAAGAAATTTGTTGGATTTTTTTTTCCTCCAAACTGGTTGGGGTTTTTTTTTTTTTGATGGACTACCTTCAACAGACATGGTTAATTTAAAGAAAGATGGCTGGTGGGAAAGTTTTAAGATATTACTTCTATTGGGATTAGTGCTTTTGTAAAACCTTCTCATGAGAGAGTCTCTCAGTACCATGAAGACAACTTTGGGGTAACTAGCCCTTGTTTACTTTCCCAGGTCATCCCTGTCCCCCTGCTGTCACTCAGTCACCATCATGAGATGATATAGTTTGTGGGCACATTCAACAAATACATTGGTTCAAACTGTTCTGATATGCATTTAAGGAGTAACTAGAAAACAAGTCACTGACATTGTGCTTAAGGCAAGGTGCATCGAAGTGGTTGCCTCTGACTCTTCGTACAGAGCTCTAAAGTGAATTTACAATGTGCTTTCTGGTCTGAGGCAGCAGGTAGTAAATAAACAGAAAAAATAAACTTGTGATCTCTCCAGGGACTGAACTTTGCTGTTTGATAACTGTTATGTGTTTACCTGCTTGCTTAGTAATGAGCACATTATGGGGATAAAGAGAGGAACAGAAAATCTCATGGTTATATTTGCCATTTTGCCAAAATTTAAGCATTTCATTCTAACTCTTGAAAATTTGTGTTTCTGGTGTAGTGTTATGAAATGGACTGTTTGTTCCCCGCACAAGTGGGGAATCTAGAAGTGAGTTATGGGTAGAATTAGTTTATTTTTCACATGTCCTCCTCTGGAAGGGTTAGTTAAATCCACACAAATGTAACTTGGATAATATTGATGCCAGTCAATAGTTTAATGTTAAACCTTTGGCTACCTTAATCCATGTCAAGTGACTCTGGTCAGAAACTGAAGACAGATCCATTGTTTTCTGTTCTTGAGTGTCTGTCACACTTGAGAACAAAAGACAACAAAATACACTGCCTGAATATCCTAGACTAAAGAGTAATTAAAAGAACATCGGGACTGATGGTAATAAGACCAGATTTTGGTGAGACGAAGTATTATTAAAGAGAAACCACAGGGTGAAGTCCTCAGCATTTCTCTGCGAGGTGTTGTAAGATCCTGAAATATTACAGTATGCTTTAACAGAAGTGCATAATCCTTGATTATGTTATTCGAAAAATAATTAGATCCCAAGGCAAATGACATTTGGCAAAGGCTTATTTGTGGAGTTGCTGGTAAATCCTTTTAACTAACGAGTGAAATGTCAGTGAGTGAAAGACTGGAAGCAGGTTAGAACTAAATTAGAAATGCATCCCAAAGCATAAAGACCAAAAATGGCACTTAGCATGTAAGAACAATGTGTTCCACCTTCTCAGCCTTAAACATCACATAAAGGCTGCACCAAGTGACCAGAATCTACATACAGCAATGTAGCTTACAATGATGATGATGTGAATACACAAATGACATTTAAAATAAAGTATTATAACAGTTTAAAATTAATTTCATTCTTTCACCGGTCTTATAGTCAATGTTGCTGCTTTTTTTCAATTTTGCCTTTGTTGGCAGAGTTGCATTGATTTTGTTTGATCTGTTTAGTTCCTCGAACCTAAGATGAAACTTGTAGAAAACAAAACAATTCTAAGCACAAAAATAGCAAGTGAGTCTGTAATCTGCTGAATAATTATACTCCATTTATCTTAATTTGCCTTATTTAACTTTTAAAATAGGTTTGTTTTTTTTCTTCTTTATGATCATCTAAGCAGACTGGTAAGACGCTTACCCTGCTCTCTGTTCACTACCCCTGCATAGAAGATCCAGGAAGAGCTGCTTCTACTTTTGTAGCAATCTGGCAACATTATCAGTCTTTATATAATCACATATTATTTATTACAATGTCATAATTAGTAATATAGCAGCATTTTTTTGATCCACTTGCTGAGGATTTTCTGTCCTAAGAATCTACATGTACAATAAAAGCTGTCATGGTTGCTGAATTTGGCTTATATTGTAATTACCAGTCTTGGTTTGCCACTTGCAGTATATCTGCATTACTGAGTAGTTTGTGCAAAAAAGAGAAGGGATGTGGCACGTCTTGGTGCAGCCTCTTGTGGTTCCTGGAGTGTATGTCCACACTGTAGCTTGAGCAACAACGACATACAACCCAGTTGGTAGTGCATAATGCACGTGTAGAGAGCTGATTGCTGCAGGATCCTCTGCCCGCATTGCAAGCAGGGCACACTACATAGTGTCCCACTGTGTGACTTCCACATATTGTGGAGCAGATTCACACCAAAAGAATCCCTTCAGTGCAGTAAATCATTAATACAGGCCTCATGCAGCTGATGATGACAGCGAGGTCTGAAAATATCAATCCATTGCTTTTGGCCATTCTTAGCAACAGGGTTTGCTACTAGCAGTAGCACACTTCTCTAGATCCACTGCTTCAAGGCTAGTTTGGTACCATGGCTGCTGCGGAGTACCAGACTGAAGGTACGCAAACCCATTTTTCAGTGTGGATGTTCTGAGCATTCTCTGTTTGTGCTTCCTAAGGTGGTGATGGATGGGCTGAATGTAGGTACTCTTTCATAGGTCTGCTGGGAGTGAGGGTGTGGGTAGGTCTTGTCTGGATTGAAAACAGTGCTGATGGTTGTTTGTTGCTTGATTATTGATCGGCCACAGCAATTTAGAAAGACAGTGTCACCCTCGTGTTTATATACTCGAAGGAAAATGAGATTCCACATAGTACCTCTCTTCAGTTTTTTCTGTTTACTAGCCATTACTGATGCTGGAGATTGATTGAAGGACAGTTGTTTTGTTTCATTTTTGTTTTTGTTTTTTTTTTAACACTCTGCCTCTGCACTAGGTGTCTAGGAACATATGCTTGCAATCTGGCTTCCAATGTTTTTTTGATTTACCAATCCCATAAGGTTTTCTGTTCGAGGTAAAGAATCAGTATATATAGAAGCAGAGGCTTTCTCAACTCAATCCAGCCATTTCAATGGTTTTATTAGGAAGTGCCAATAAACTGCCAATATTGTCATAAGTGATTTTACTTCCACTGTTTTACAGTGAAAACGTTTTATTGTGGCAGCTCTAATCAGTTTTGAAAAAACAGATTGTGTTTTAAGAGTTAAATGCTGTAACTACTGAAAAGAATCTGGGATTATATTCTGTCTCACTTTTATAGTTCTCCCATTTCTTCTCATGGCACTGTGGAACAGCGACTTTTGTCCATTTTTTGCCTTCTGAGTTTTTGACTGTGGTATAATGGCTGAGTAGCGGAAATTATCTGCTGCTTGTTTGTTCAGCAGCTTTTGCCTAGTGTGGTTCAAGTTCCTAAATTACTGCAAGATTCCTGTTTCACTACAGTGTGTCCTTTGCAATCTTTTGAATTTGGCAAGCTGATTATATTGCTTTTTTAAAAATGTTGTGCCTCTATTTAGCATTCTTTGAATAAATTATAAACTGTCTGAAAACATCTATATACTTGCAGTAGTGGAATGTAGGGTAGGATGCTGCTCATGCAACTTTACATGCCTCACATGAGCTAGATCCTGTTGCAGACAGTGGAGTCCCAGCCAGTACAGTCAGTGAAGGCTAGAGAACTAGTCGCCCCATCCTAAATTAGGTGTCTACATTTGTTAAACTGAACAGACCTCACTGACTGTGGTGACTAAGTCTCTGCTGAACTCAGACATCTGGCTCACATGTAGATACTTGTGTCCTGGGCACCTCAGGTAGTGTGCTCTGCTGCTGTCATGGGGAATATCTGCTGTTTTTTCACCTGGCCAGCCATGAGATTTGAGTGTTTGTGGCTGTAGACCAAGTTCTGAATTTTCCCATATTGGATCCTAAACCATACTATGTTATTGCTGTTTTCTGTTTCATGTTTTAAGTGTATGCTGCATCCTCACAGACTGGAAGTTTAGGATGATTGCAGGTGACCCCTGGTTCTTTTTCTTTCTGCTTTCTGTTCATTTTGTCTCCCTTACAGAAAGAAATTGTTTCTTTTGTTTGAGCAAATGCCAAAGATTTTATATTCTTCTCTGGAATTGTGGAGATTGTGTTCAGCAACTTTGACAGAGTCTCTCTGATGGCCTCCAGAATGAAATCAGGAATTTAGTTTGAACCCCATGCATTCATGGATGATCAGGCACAACATGAAAATTGCAGCCTTTTGCACTAGTCATATTCAAGAGAATATTTGACACTCATTTGACACTCACAGAACAATTTTAGAGAAATATTAAAAATGGTTCTTCCTCATAAATCTGTGGGGAAAAATTAAAAATTTATGGGCCACCTGCAAAGCTCTCTTAAGTGAAAGATGGAAGAAAATCGGACGGAAGAGTGGAGAGATTCAAAACTGATACCTGTGCAATTGCATCAGTAATCATGCAGGTATTTGTGTGTACAAATGAAAGGAAGAGCAGTACTAAAAGGCACTCAGGTGATAATGCTGCTATTGCATTTGGTAGCAGAAGTATTCTTACCTGTTCCTAGGGCTTGACCAGGAACATCAGGCAAACGAGGGCTCTTGGGATGGTGCTCAGCCTTATATGTGTAATTTGCCAGGTATATTTGGTTTTGTGACTGTGAGGGTCTTTCAGTTGTAGCTTTCTTGCCCCAAGAAGTATGCGATGAGTGAAGGGAATATCAGGTGAGTTGAGGAACAGTGACAGGGAGAAGATCCAGATGAATTGGTGCTTCCACACTCTGGAATCTTCCAGAATCCAGGAATGTCAGCATTTTTGTGACAGCAGACGTGAGGTGTAATGCCTAATGGAGAGGTACATGCCTTCTCCCTCCAATGGCTATCCCACCGCAGGGTACTGGCCACTCACTGCTGTCACAATGCCAGCTCAGCATAAAGTCTGTGACTGCAGCAGAATCTCTCAGTGCCACTGAAATACTAAAGGCCAGCTGTTTTTCAGATCAGCCATTCAAACTGAGTTGTGTCTGAAGCAGCTGGTTTTGTGCTGACCACATTTGCAGTAATTCCTTTTTAGCTCACTGTTCTGGTTCCCCAAGCACAGACTTAGGGCCAGCCATGCAGGCAGGCCATGAGTAGCCCCAAGTCAGCTGAGAGTTCCAATCAAGGCAGCTGACTCACAGGTGTACCCCATACCACCCAGTCATGCTCATGATAAAAGGAGGGAGCTCAGTGAGGGTGGGTTTCCTCCTCCTCTCCCTGAGGCTCCCTGTTGGTGGTGCTCTGTTCCTGCTGTCAGCATTAAACTGGGCGGAGTGGAACCCTTTATGTTTTGTGTCGATTGTTGTTTCCTGTTTTGTCATTCTATTAAATATATCTATACTTCAGCTCACGGGCCTTTTCCTTTTTTTTCCCCAATTCTCCTTCCTATTTGGGGAGGGAGTCTTGGGTGATACACTAACTGCTATGGTTCAGCCCTGAGTGCTGACTAACTATAGACACTCACTGGCTGTTGTGAAAATATGAGCGTTAATTCTAAGGAAGCATCCGAATGATGTCATGAGAAGTGTCTTAGGACAGCATGTAAGAAGTCTCTGAACTCTGCTGATTAATGTGCAATAGATAAAGCAAGGAGACATGCATTCAAGAATCAAGATAAAGCAAAATATGAAATCATGTTTCCCTTATATGTGGTAACTGAATGAGGATCTGCTGGAAGAACCATGTAATAAAGGACTGCAGTCATTACGCTTGCACACATGGTATTAAATTAACAATACACAAGGCAGCCTCAAATGTAGGCAGCTTCTCCCAACCTCTGTGTACCTGGCTTTGTAATCTAATGCCAAAAACTAAAACACCCGTCCCCTCCCCCCAAAAAACCCCAAAAAACCCCAACCAAACAAAAAAAACCCAATATGAAGTTGAGGTACAAATGCACGTAAAAAAATGAAGGGTTTTGAGCTGCCTGATTATGTTATGGAAACAACCAGTTAGAGATTTTGGTGCAGATTTGTCATTGTACTGGGTGTAAGCTTGCAGGCCCTAGACTAGAGTTTTTCTCATATATTTGCTGCCTACTGCAGATGGAAGTTTCGTAAGTGCATTACTTGGTGACCTGAGGGAAAACCTAGCTTGCTGGTGTCCAGTATTATACGGTCCAACATGTGCAGCGACCTGAGAGAGATCCATCATCAGCAGTATGAAAATTGCTACAGACCTACAGAGAAGTCATGTCTGCACCATGTATACTGTACTAATACTAAAGTGCTGTAAACAGAGATAATCTTCCCTGAATGCTGCACTGCATTCTTGTAGCTTAGCAGCGGGTAACTTGGCTGCATGCCATCAAAGTGAATGAAGGAAAGGCAGCCGCTCAGATGTATTAGACAGTTTAGAGTAATGCCAAGTGGTTGTGTGTGAAATAAATAAATTAAATAAATAAATAAGTAAGTAAATAAATAAATAAGAGAACCTTTACCTCTCACAGAAGGGCAGAACATTAAAATAATAAAAAAGAAAGTATCTTCCCAGCTCTGATTTTAAATAGGTTTTCTTCAAGTTCATTTACTTTCTGCAAGTGCTACTTTGATTTTTTATTTTATTTTACTTTTTTGAAGACATCTGGATGCCTGTGTGTCTTATGTATATTCACAGGTTGGGTGATATGGAGGGGAAGAATGGTTATTTGGGTTATGTATGTCCTAGGTGCATTTGGTTCTTGAGCCCCTTGCTCCCTGTGGCCTCCTGGTGAATCAGTTTCTTGTCTGACTTACTACTGCAGTAGCAGAGCAGGCCTGGTGGTGCTTCCCATATGCTAGCATATGGGTAACGCCATCTGCATGGGGATATTTGTTTATCCTTGCAGTATTTAAGGGTATTCATCGTCGGCTTAATGGGTGAACACAGAAGCGGTTACCGAGTTAGTCGTAAGGTATCATGTGTGTGTTTCTGCACACAGGAAAAGTACGTGGTAAAACCTGAAAAGTGCCTAATCCTGAAACCTGCAGCTGGAGTATTCCTCGGCTAATTCATGATTTTATTTCCCTCTGCCACTGGGTTCTGTTGGGTACGCTTTGCAGATGTGTCCTTTCAGGCAAAATGTTCTCTCTAGTCCCATTGACCTCAATTGTGCAACTTATTGTTTCAGGGAATGTGGTTTTCATGCACTTAGCTGAAATTGGAAAGAGTTTATTTCTCATTTTTTTAAATGAATAAGTTATTTGTAATTATAGCAGGTCTTCTTAATACTACTTACACTAGAAGAGTGTTTCTTCTCTGTCAAGGAGATTTTCATAATCATTGAAATTCATTGCTAGGCTGATATTATATGGTTGTATGCATATTTCCTTCATCTCTCTGGTGTCCTCCTTTTGAGTCTTTCCCTTGGGTGTTTGCTTTGCCTTGCCTAAATTTCAATCTGTTTTGTTTTGTCTGCCTGATCTGGTTTCTGCCTCAGAAATATTAATACAGTGCATCTGAGTGGCCTCATGTGTGCACTGCTGGGAATGCTGGATGAATTCACTCAGTCTCTGTGCTCCTCTCATTCAGATCCTACTAGAAAATGACTCAATGTGCTAGCAAGAGGAACACATGAGCAAAACCAAGTACCTTATTTCATCACTTGTGTCCTTTCTCATGGCTTTAATTTTCTAGATCAGGTACTAGATTTCTAGGGTATAGGAAGCATCTAAGACCTTGGTTGGAGACCTAATGAATGGGCTATATGACAAACATAGCAGTAAATGTTGTAGAATAAGCTGAATTTCCAGAAGGAGCTCTACTGACCTGCTTTGCCAAAGTCACAGAGCCATTCCAAGTAATGTTGAAAGCAATTCTGATTTTTGTTTCTAATGTTGCTTTTTGACCTGTGTGATGGAGTGTGAGATTTATTAAGTAAGAATATCAAGAACATACAGCATCCAAGGCATCTCATCTTCTTGAAGTGTGTTTTTTTCATCCTTCCTAATATATTTAGATGTTTGGACTTTGCCTCCTTACTGTAATGTCTCAATTTGGCACATATATGCAGTGAAAAATAGATTTTGTTTTCTATAAATTACTCCAGTTTAATTTAAAAATTCAAAGTTTTCTAAATTCTTGAGTGACTCAGGAACACAAGTCTCTTTGGCTTTTAATCCATCTGTAGTCTTTAATGATGTCTTAATGCAGTCCAGTGGTATCTAAACTTTTTGCTTGAGTGAACCTCATATCATAGGCTTGAAGACTGTAGAATGGTCATGGTGACCGGGAGAAGTTCCTGAAGACTGGAAGAGAGAAAGACATCACTGGTATTTTCAAGCAGGGCAAAAAGGAAGATCCAAGGAAGTACCAGACAGTCAGTCTCACCATAGTCCTGGGAAGGTGATAAAGATAGTACTCCTGGAAAGCATTTCCACGCACATGAGGATAAGAAGGTGATAGAGAGTGGTCAGCAGGGATTTACAAAGGTGAAATTATGCTTTACCAACCTGATAGCCTTCCACAATGAGATGACTGACATGGTGGACAAGGGGAAGGCAGTGGAGGTTGTTTACCTTAACTTTAGTAAAGTCTTTGATGCTGTCTCCCATAACATCATCTGACAGCTGACAAAGTATGGGTTGTATGAGTGGACAGTGATATGGATTGAAAACTGGCTGAACAACCAGGCCCAGAGGACAAGTAAAAGACTATGTCAAACCTTCAACCAGGACATTTAGTTCTAAGACAGAACTGTTGGCCCAAACAGTAGGAATTTTTTTTTTTTTTTTGGTAAGGGAAAACTGTAAGGCTTCCCTCTTCACTTTCTTACAGTTTCTTCTCTGCTTGTTGTCAGGAAGTAAAATCATGGGTGGAAAAAAAATATATATGCCAGGACATTGTTTTAAGTTGCTGTACGGTGATTGGTCTTGCTTTTCTTTCTTTGGAAGAAATTTACTATTGGCTCAGCATCTGAGCTGATGTGTTACTGAGAACTGTAGTAACGATCTGAATTCAGAATTTCCAAGAGTTTACTGAAAAGTAAAAAGATGAAAATATTTTCTGTTTTTTTGTGCTTGTGATGTGCTTTTATTTTCTTTTTGTGTACAGTAGTGCGGCATGTATGTGGCATGTTTTTTCTGCTTCAGTTCTTTTCCATTTTCTGAGGCAGTGAGAGAGGTTGTTTTCTTTTTAATCCCATCTGATTTAAATCTGATTCCCATCTGATTTAAATTTGAAGTAGTCATTCTGGTTTGGCAAACATTTAAATTGTAGCAGGAAAAAGTTGTGCAACTAGAATAAACTTAAGTTTAAACTTTTTATGCTAATGAGCAGAATGTGATTTAACTGTTGCTAACTGAAGCTGAAGCCTTTCTTCCTTCTCTTGACGTACATGCAATATATCCATAATATAACACTTTTTTGCTTTTGTTTTCTCCTGCTGAACAGTGATAATATTTAAAAAATACTTAGTTTTGCTATCCTGGGAAATGTAACATAGCTTTGGATCTTATTGAGGCTTATTATAATGACAGAAGAAGAGAGGAGAAAGGGGTTGTTAAGATTTAATATATTCAAGAAACTGTCGGAAGAGCTAGTGCTGGCTCTAGTGTGTATAGTGTGTATCACTTTGTTACACTTTTTCTTCCTGTGTTTCCCCTTGTCCTTTACTTTCAATGCTGTTTATTCAGGTGGCTTTTTTTTCCTTTTTTTTTTTTTTTTTAAATTTTTGCCTCCCAAGATATACTTAGGGAATACCTACCCAGTAGTAAAGCAGTATAGTGTATAAAACTGGAACACCCGCAAGCAGGGCTAGGTGTTGAGAAGGTTTATTCCCACTCCACTGACTTTTATAAAAATGTATGAGTGGTGATTCTTACATCAAAAGCATAGAAATAAACATCTCTCCTTTGCAGTGTGTGTACCCGATATAATTTCATCGGAGTGGATTATTTAAACTAAGTAACTTGAGAGTTTAGACTCTTCTAAATATATCAAGTGGGACCAGGTGCCTGATCTGCTTTAATACCATGTACCTTTTATTAGGGGCTGACCAGCTGCCATTTCCATTTATATTTCCTGATGTTCTTTTGTGATTCAAGGTTATTTTTAAGTAACCCGGATCAGGAAGGATATGAGTGGGGTGGAGTGCTGTGGTAAATGTGGACGATTAATGGAAAACATATTTGGAAGAGAGTTTCGGGAGCTTCCAAAGAAGTGTATTCAAATGTAGGTGACTTGTTTGATTCAAGATGCTTATCAGGATCTGGCTGCTCCCCTTACCCTCTTAAAAATGCCTGAATGGAGCTACAGCAAATTATTTAATTATCACTGAGTAATACTTACATCACTAACAGTATCCAGTCCTGCAAATATTGTTTACGTATCCTGCAGCTTTTATTGTGGGTTACTCATGTTGTGAGAATGTCAGTGTATGTTAATTTATAGTAGTTATTTGGGATATTGGAGTATGTCAAATCTGCTTGAAAAACCATCAGTTTTCCATGAACTGTTTTGAGAAAAGCACAAGACTACTAAGGTAAAAATATGGAAAGTTTCAGCCTAGAATTGTTGGCGCCCTCTCTTGTTTTTAACTTCAGGATTACGATGTGGCGCAACAGAGTATAATGTAACATCATTTCTTGGGTGTTTTTTTTAAAAAATTAAGGACTTAAAAGGGAGCAACTAGTTTAGTGAGGTACTTAAAACCCATTTTGTCACTGAGAGTGGGCATATCTGTTTACAGTGTTTACGTTGAACAAAAACTCTCATAGCACAAATTTTTATGGTTATAGCTGTCAGTAGACCATAAACCCCCTTTCTACCAGAAAATCAAGACTGGCACTAAAAACTCTCAATTCCTTTTCTCTTCCCTTGTCTGTCCGTCTTCCTCCATCAGGTAGCTGTACTGGAAATCTTTGATCTCTCATTGCCTTAATAAAGTCCTCTTTGACAGGCAAGAGTAACGTCAGGTTTTTATTATGCAGATGACATTAACTGTTCCTGAAGCTGTCTCCTCCAAGTAACTGAGAAAATATGTGGTATTGTAAACTGCTCTGCAATGAATGGATTCATGTTTTGGTCGGAGCCTTGCTACCCCTGTGCTGTTCTCCTGTTGCTGTATTGGGCAACCTGTGAGTTCATCGCTGCTCCTGGGTGAGGGGTGTGTGGGAACAACATTGTATGTATGTCATCAAAAGTGTCCAAGTACCATTAGCAAATAACCTCTTCCCATTAGATAGTAACAGCAGACTTATTTAGCTGGACTGATATATTTAATCCTGTAGCAGCCATTTGGGTAAGCAGAAATCCTTAATCAATTTCGGTGTCCTCTGTTAAATACTCAGAGAAGCTAAATTAGAAGATACTGCTTGTACATGGAGGAGCCAAAGCTGTATAGCGGTAAGCATCTCAGAGCTGGGCATGCTTATCTTACCATACATAGACACAGGAAGACAAAGTAAGATACAGCAGACATTCCAGACTGGATTAATGGAAGTGTTGGCACCTGTTAGCATAATAAACACAGAGTAGACAGCTAAAGTCCCTGTGATTAGTAAAACTAAATATGCAATATGAAAGAAGCACAGAGAAATGCTTTTTTTTTTTGGTTTTGATGTTGTTACTGAAAGCTGCTCTGAGGATATCCCTAAACATAGCACTTGAAATACTTATTTTAAAAACTTATGCTGAATAAATTGTTCTTAGGTACTCGTCAAGCAGTATTGGCTTAATTTTTTGAAACATTTGCCGATACTTTGTTTCTGGAGCTGGAACATAGTGGGGTCTGTAGGTAAATTCAAGTGTTTAAAAAATATCTTATTTTGCATGTAATTAAACATTATGTAAAACTGAATATGTTTAGTGTTGTTAATTATTAAATATATTCATATATAATGCATGGCAGTAAACCCCAAAGTTTTTGAAAATTCCTAAGTTATGTTTCCACAGTAAACCCTCCCTCGTCACCTAGAAGAGCTCCTTCTTGCCATCCTGAAATATACTTCATGAAATGTAGTTAATTGAATGTATTTTATGAAGTTTTGCCTACATAACTTCTATTGTCGGGGACTTCCAAATGTGGTAGCAATAATTCCTGCTTATTGTACTTGGCACCCATCACACACTCAAAGTTGTTTAGTGTTCTTAAAATTAGTGTATAACTTTTCTATCTATCTCTAACATTGGTCATGTTTTAAAAATAATGCTTGCACTTCTCCTTTATGCTTAGCCACATTACTAGCAAACCAACTAGGTCTTCCAGAATTGGTTGACAGCCAGCAAGAATAGTATGATTGCTTTAAGTATATACTATCATCTAGTGTATTAAAAAAGAATATAAAGTCTTGAAAACTTGACAACTTGCATTATAAATGGTTTCCTAGTCACACACCTATACTCAGATCTGGAAACTGCTGTCTCGTGCCTTGCCTGAGATGTTCTGTTGGTTGTAGAACATTAGATAACTGACAATTATGGTATTCTTACCTAGCTAAACATTTCACAATAGATAATAAATCTTTGAGGTCCCTTTTTTGATTATCTGTATTCTAGTGAAGTGTCTGTCTCGATAAGGACAAACGCTGCTGCCTTCTCTTAGTTCAGTGTGTCCCCTCACTGTTTTCTTGAGATAGTGTTGATATACTGGCCATTAAGATATGTACCTACAGTTTATTTGAAAGCCTTTAAATGCTGATGGTTGCATATGGTTAGAGACCTTTCATTTTAGAGTATTTTTTTTTCTAACAAATGAAAATAGTTGCCACATTTCTGTAGTGATGTCAGGTGGTGCAGTTTGTTCTTACGAGATAGTATGTACATCTTCACTTCCTAGCCTGAAAGATGAGAGAGGTCAAAAATACCAACAAAGCTATGCAACTTGATTGTGTTTGTTTACAGGGCTCAAGGTTGAACACTGTGTATTTGGTGTGTGGACGAGGAGATTTATTATTATAGTGCATAGAGTGCCTTCTAAAAAATGTTTAGGAACTGAGGGCACTACACAACTTCTGAAGAGCTGTCAAGTATCAGCCCTGTGCTATACATCAGACTTAATTACATACCATTCATAATAGTTACTTAATTAGTTTTAAGGAATGCTAGCTTCATTCCTGTAACAGTAGCAAGAGTTGAGTATTGATTATGTTGTAAGTTTCAATGTAAGCTTGACCACCATAGACTGTAAGTTCGTGGGGTGCCATCTCCACTCTCTTACTGTCGACAGCTGACAGCTGGATAAATGTGTTACAACAGGGCACGTGTGATGCTTTCCACAAATGCTGTCAGCTAGAGCTGAAGTTCATGCCTTTGCAGTTAATAGATATTTCTCTTCTAAGACTTTGCCAAATGCCTCTTTGAATCTGCATACTTCTAAAGTCTTCAGTGGCTGTTGCAAATAGGACTCGCTACACGTTATCATAAAGAAATAGCTTTTGTTTGTTAATCAGCGCCTTAATGTTGCACTGTTCTGTTCTGATGAATGTCCTGCACCTTCGTGCCACCATGTCCGACCAATATCAAGACACACAGCCTCATGCAGTGTGCACACACAAAACCTGGGTGCTCAGTACACACAGATCAACATGGATGGAAATGCTCAACTCTCACGCAAACACACACAGCACCGATTTCCTCATCCTCTTTCCCACTCTGGCAGGAAGTATTCTACACCTTTCAGTTTGTTTCATTGCTTTCCTCTGTAACTCACTGCTCTGTCCTCTCCTTTCTGAGGTGGAGAAAGGTTTGGGTTGGAAAGGACCTTTAAAAATCATCTAGTCCAATCCCCCTGCCATGGGCAGGGACAACTACAAGATGGGGTTGGTCAAAGTCCTGTCCAGCCTGACTTTGAACATTTCCAATGATGAGGCACCTACGCTTCTCTGGACAGCCCATACCAGTGTATCACCACTCTCATCATAAAAAATTTCTTCCTTATATCTGGTCTAAACCTACCATCTTTCAGTTTAAAACCATTGCCCCTTGTCCTCTTGCAACAGACTCTGGTAAAAAGTCTGTCCCATCTGTCTTCTAACCCCTATTAAGTATTGAAAGGCCACAATAAGGTCTCTCCGGAGCCTTCTCTTCTCCAGACTGGACAGCCCCAGCTCTCTCAGCCTGTCTTCATAGCAGAAGTGCTCCAGCCCTCTGATCATTTTCATGGCCTTCCTCTGGATTCGCTCCAACAGGTCCATGTCCTTCTTATGTTCAGGGCCTCAGAACTGAACACAGCACTGCAGCTGGGGTCTCATGAGAGTGGAGTAGAGAGGGAGAATCCTCTCCCTTGACCTGCTGGCCACACTTCTTTTGATGCAGCCCAGGATGTGGTTGGCCTTCTGGGCTGTGAGTGCTCATGGTTCTCTCATGTCCAGCTTTTTATCCACCAGTTCGCCAAGTCCTTCTCCTCAGGACTGCTCTCAATCCATTCATCCCCCAGCCTGTATTCATTCTGAGGATTTCACTGTCCCATGTGCAGTACCTTGCATTTGGCCTTGTTGAACTTGATGAGGTTTGCACAGGCCCATCTCTCCAGCCTGTCCAGGTCCCTCTGGGTGGCATCCCTTCCTTCTAGCAAATCAGCTGCAGCACTCAGCTTGGTGGCATCAAGTCAGGATGTACCCAGCACTGAAAATGTAGTTTGGCCATTTATATCCATTACGGCATAAGGCTATCTTCTGTATTGTTCGGTATTAGTTCCCAGAATGTCTTTCTGAGCAGTACCAAGCCACAAACACGAGTTTTTCTGTTACAGTCCCAAGGCCTGATTAGTGCGTAGTCATCTCAGGACTTACTATCGTGCATGTAAAGTACAGATTGTCTCTCACCATATAGTTCTTTTCCTATTTATTTACATTGAATTTCAGCTGCTGTTTTAACATGCAATTGGTTGATACTGTAAACCTTTCCTGTAGGTATTCAGAGACAATCTTGTCCTTTGCTACCTTGAATAATTTACTATGGCAAGAAAACCTTGTTTTGGACATGAGGTGCTATGTTTGTTTTATTTTTTTTGTAGAGGAAGGGTAACTTACATGTTAAGAAAATATGTCGTAGGGCAATTAAAATATAGTTATTATTTTTACTATAGATTTGCCTGCCACAAACATAACTTATGATACATGTACATTTCAGTCACGCTTATGACAAAGTTTAATATATCAAGTCGATCTTAAAGTAATTCTAGTTCAGGTGGCAGTCTAGTCATTACATTACTAGATTTTGTGTGACTAGCTGCCTGGGCATTCATTCAGTGTTGACATATGCTTATTTACTCTTATTCTAGATGGCCATTCTGAGTATTTTCTATTTTTTAAACTATGTAACAGAATTTGGCAGTAGTCCACTGTGAAAATTTCTTGAACCACAAAATAAAAATCTCACAGCTAAATGGAAAAGCTGCTAGTGCGTAGATTTATATGTGTTTTTAAATAAAAGAAAGGTTAAACGCATCTTGTGCACATGCAGATAAATATATTTACCTTAAAAGTTAATGCCCACTTTTGTTATGAAACTATTTTGTATGTTTAAGTCATGGTGTGGGAAAAGAACTGTTTGTAAAATTGACATATTTCTATTTCATGCAATGTATCTGATTCATATAATTGACTGGAATAATCTTTTGTGTGTCATTGCAGTTCTGAATAACAGTCAGATGTGTACAAACAAACACTGAAGTGGTAGTGATCCTGTGTCAACAATAGTTCATTAGCTTCAGTACTAAGTCTTGAAAAATAACCATTACTAGTCTGACAAATGATATAACATAATTTTAGTAATGTTAGCTCAAAGCCTCAGGCTATCATTTATGTATAACTAAATACATGAGCCACAAAGCACTTTCTTTGAGAGGAATAGCGGGGAACCTGGCAAATTTGGACCATTACTAGCTGAAAATATAAGACAGTTAAGTATCCTCCTCAGGACGAGATTCTTTTTTTTGTTGTTGTTGAAATTACCTGCTATAAGAATTTTATGCTCTGCTCTGAGCTCTTTTTCATAATGCCTTTGAGGTCAAGGCTGCGTCAGAGAAGGAGAAGGTGCTGCCCCACCAGTGATATGAACTGTGCCTGTGCCCCAGAGGCAGTTTTTGTTTTCTCCAAGTTCTGGTGTTCTGCAAACCATGACCTTCTGCAGTTGCTTGAGGGTGTGCAGAAGTGTTAGAAATTACTGTGTCTTAATTGTGCCCAGTACCTGTTTAGCTAGTGCTTTTGGTATTCCTCCCATGCTTTAGCAATACTGGCCTGCGTGGATTGTAATTGTCTAGAAGTGGCCAAGCAGATGCTGGGAGCTTCTTGCTCTACAGGTTGCTCATAAATAGTCCTTCTGCGGAGTCTGTGTTGTGTGACTAGCAAAGTCTTGTTGGTCCAAGAAGTGCTGAGCAATATGGCCCCTAAGTGATAGAAGAAGATGAAGTTGCAGAAGCTGCTGAGACCACCATTGTTGATTGCTTTATGACTTGGCATCATGGTGAGCTCAGTTGCGGGTCCAAGGTGACCATGAAATGTCCAATGCTCATCCTCCTCAGATATTCTGGCTTTAGCCAGTGCTGGAGATGGGTTACTGACCTAGATGAATGCTTGTTTTGTGCCAGCATGGCTGTTTAATCACTAAATTGACTGGCACTTGATTGACTCTTAGGAAGCTCCCCCATTATATTAAAAAAAAAAATGTAATATTTTCTGTCTCTATAAAAATATTCATAAATTTATATAAAATTATTGTTTTTATTGCTTTGGTTTGTTTTATGAGTCAGCCTAATATGTAGCATGTAGTATTTCTTTAATATCTAAGGATGGAAAAAATATTATTGCAGGTGTAAGATACAAAATTCCTTTTCTTAAGGTTTGTGTATATTGCTTCATAATTGTAATACATGTCTATTGATCTGTGTTTGCACTTGTTTTGTGTTTTGTGGTTTCTTTCTTCCAGAGGTAATAATTAAAATCTTTAGTACCTTTGAATGATGAGTTTTCTCTTCTGTACACTGAATAAATAATGAGTGTCAAGTTTTGGCAGTTTCTTTCTAGTTTTTTCAATTGAGCATGCAATGTAAAGCACTAGCTCCGGATGTGCTCCTCGAATCTGCATGCAGATCATTTTAAAACTCTTGAGAGGAGGGCAGTATACAGTGGACACTGAAGGGGTTGAGCAAAGAGAACTATTATTTACGTCCTACAGCCTTCATCACGCAATGGATTTTCAGTGTCTAGAAACTTGTTTGGGACTTAATGCAGGAAGTAAGAAGACTAAGAAGAAATAATGGATGATGTTAATTTGAATTGTTATCCTTTTAACCTCAGTGTAAGTGAAATCTAAAAATCCCAAATTCCTCTGCATTTAGTTGAAGTTTTGCCATTTATTTCAGTGATGATAAGAGTTCAGCCTGGCTGTCATAACTTCGCCAGCTAAATAAGAGGACAGATTGTTAGGAGTTAAGCACCCACTATTCTTAATTACTCTAGTAGAGCCAATAGTGCTGTATGATCAGTGTTTTACAGAGACATTTTGAAAATCTTAATCTCAACTCTGTCTAGCTATGTCAATGGATGTATTTGGATTACTGACCTTCTGAGCAGGATGTGGTGTTTTCTTGTGTGCAAGCCCCAAATTATACTGGGACATCTGTCACCTTGTTATATTGCAGACTTGCCTTCAGCTTCTTTTGTTAGAACTCTGCTTTGTAACTACTTTAGCTTAATGACATTATGATTATTTTGCTGTTTACTTTAGAAGAACTGGAATAAATTGCTCTTACGTGTTTCATTTCTTAATGGTAGTGATGTAGCTGGAACAATGGTTTAGTTTGGTACGTAAGTTGTGAAAGTTTAAAAAATTATCCAATATAAATATTTACAAGAGATGGGTTGCAGTGGTAATTTGAAATATCTAAAAAGCAAACCTTTACAAATGTAGAGAACTGCGACACTGCTTTTAATGTTAAGATTTGTTCAGCAATTCAAGTGCTATTGTAATAGAAAAACACAGGCTTTTTAATGAAATAGTTGAGTCCTGCAGAACTTCCTCACAAAATACTTGATGGAAATTTGTCTGTGTATGACGATAGTGATGGGAATGTCACTTCGAAGCTAAAATTTTGTTGAACAGTATTCTCCCTCTTCTCGTTCTTCTTCCCTACAGCAGCTGGCTACATCATCCATGTTTCTGCAGCAGGCAAGTAAAGTAATACTGTTTTTATGCCACATCTTTTTTTACGTGGGAATACAGAACTATAATATGTCTGCAGTGCTACAAGTCATTGTATACAGAAATGCATTGTAAACATCTCTATAAAAACAAACGTTATCCAGTTGTGTTCAAAATGTGAACTTTGTAACTTCTAGCTTTAGTTGCCAGAGCACTGTAGCTACTTTTTCATTGTTTTATAGTTGGAAATTATAATTTTAAGGGCTTGACAGGGGTTGTTTTATGGGTTTCTTTCTTCTCTTTAGAAACCTGAATGAGGTTATTTTTCTGACACTATGTCAGGCAGAAGGATGGCAATCTCCATAATTACTGGAACTTCTGCAGCAGAAGTGGTATTCCATTTTTATGCAACTGAAAGAACAAAGAAGGTTCTTAATTTTTTACATTACAAAAGTTAGAGCGGAGTTGTCAGAAATAGAAGTGTAAGAATGAAAGCAAGCAGGATAGGAATCCAGGGAGGGTTTTTTTGGATGCTGGGTCTTCAACATTTTTGTTATAATTATTTTACATGGAAAGAGTAGTTTGAAAAGACACAAAAAACTCTCATCAATTTACTGCAGTTTTTTTCCATATGATTAAGTACGTAGGTTTTGTCTGTTTTGGTTAGATAAATCAAACTATCAGCTGACTGATGGTGAAATCTTTGACTTTGAACTGAGTTGCATTAAACTTCATTTTATAGGTCTATAGTGCTATGGTGGCTCAAAGAATTCTGCCTCTCACCTTTTCGTATATGTCTTGACTCATCACTGCTTCCACTGCAGCTAAGAGCCATGTGTCCCAGCAGACATATGACCATTGACCCACGGTGGACATGTAGCTTCTATAAGGAGTACACCTGTATGGGGTGGGAGCTGCATTACAGTTCCTTTCAGACACATAAAGGTTGGTGGTAAACAGGCTTTAAATTCAGTGTTTTTTGGTTGGTCCATCACAATTGGTTAGTTCAACACCTGAAAGTGTTCAAGTGCTCAAAACTTTTGTTTTGTTTTGATTTTATGTTTCTAAGTAATTCTTGATATGATAAAATATTTCCTGTAGGACGGAAAGATGTTTTTTTCCCTGTTACTACCCTCCACTCCTCCCTTGACCAACTGTGATGTAAATCAAAGGAGAAGATGTAAGAAGTAATTTCCCTCTTATTAGAAATATTCTTCAAGAAGAGGTGACTTAGGGAGTATTTTGTCTGTTGCTGCAGAAAAAATGTGTTTTCAGTAAGAAAGTGGGTGACGCTTTTAACTGACCTGAAGGCTCTAGCTGGTTTCCTACTGTAGTGCAGAAAATGAGGTTCTTTCATAGTTCCCTTAGTGGATGGAATGAGTCTTTTCTTGCAATCAGTGGCAAAACTGGATAGCTTTTCAATCTGTACACACTGCTGTATGTGTTTCTATGCCTTTGTAAAGGGTAATATTCATGTGGGCTACAAAGCTCCAAACATGAGAGAAATGTGAGAAGACAAATTGGATTTCTTGCATAGTCTTCCCACAATACATTCCAGTGTGTTAAAACCAAAAAATAACAGAAACTGTTTGTATTTAGATGCAGCTATTGGTGATAAACTCCTCCTCAGATATTTTTGTTGAAATTGATGGCTTAAAGATGTGGTGGTGGTCTTTTTCTGTATGTACCTTTTTAAAAAAGATCAATTTTGTTTAAATTAAAAGAAAAAAGAGGCAATTTATATTTTGTTTAAGAGGAAGAAGAATTTCACTCAAAAATGAGACATGCAAATTGAAAAAAGAAATGTAAAGCAGATTGAATTTCAGTGTTTGCCATGTGAATACTTCTTTGATCATTTAAGCTACTATTACGTTACATTAAAAAATGTGAATCCTTGATACTGGCAAGACTAAAAGACGGTGCAATAACATCCTTTGAAATTATTCTGTTTGTATTCAAGCTGAAGCTGATTTGGCTGCACTGCCTTTTTTACCATCCTAGATTTTTCAGCAGTTTATTATTGAAAGTGTTGTGAAACAGAGTAGAAAGCAGAGCCTTACTTAAAAGTTTCTTTGTTTGTATGGCAAACTCAAGACCTAATGAACTGTGCATTTCTGTCAAACTGGCAAAACGTCAGTAACATTTGGCCATTAGCCTACTGCAAAGAGAAGATCAGAATGCTGTTTTGCACTTCTCAAGCCAGGGCTTCATAGGATTTATTGTGGAATAGCAAAACTGCTACTGTCATGGTAAAGTTTTCCTGTTCAAAGATGATCTCCTTCAGGAGCTCAGAGTCTTTGTTTATTCAAGTTAGCTTGAGAAATCTATTGCTACTGAGGATGTTGCTCAACATAGGAAGCAAAATTAAGGTTGCATAAGAAGAAGGAACGTAAAATACTCTCTTTGTGGAAAATGAACAGAAACAAAATCCTGTTGTTCTGCAAACAGTTTATTTTTTTCTGGGACAGATAAAGTGATGCCTGTACTTTTCTGCCCCATCTTCCTCAACCATTTTGTGACAGTGTCTTCTTCAAAATAGTGATGCTGGCTTAGAATCGCTCTCAGTTCTCAGTGTCACCTACTCCTTGCAGGGAAGTGACGTTTGACCAGCAGTCCAGTGTATGCTTTGAAATTCTTAAATCATTTGCCTGTGGACAGCAGAATCAGCCTTCATTGCTACCTGGAGTGTGTGCTGGACAGCCTGATAGCAAAAGTGACTGGGTTGAGGTGACATGGCCATGGTCACTGAGACGAGCAGCACCGATGAATCTGAAACCAAGTTTTGCACTGCCCTTGGCAGCTTTGTTACATGTCTGCACTGGGAGTTCCTGGCTTCCCACAGAAAGTGTTTCAGAAAGCCTGTAAGAGAAAATGGTATTAATTTAAGTCTATGTAATATGAAATGCCCTAACAGACTGCATTGTTTAGAGAGTAAAACCATGCATGCACCTCATCCTGAGTAAACAGAGCATGGTCTTGGGAGAGCTAGTGCTGACGCTGCTCAAATGCTGATTTGATCCAGGAGTTATGGAACATCTGGAAATGTCTCAGTGATCAGAAAGGTGCTTCCAAGGGTCAGTATTAACCAACACAGTTCCAGAATTCTGTCATCAGATGGAAAGGAAACTCATGCCTAGCATGAATAAAAAAATTCTTCAACTTTTCTATCACAAATTATCCGGTAAAGACCCTGTGCAAAAGAAGCATCACATCTGTTTGCTTGAGACCCCAGATTGTCATAGCTGCAGGGGAAAAAAGAGTTGATCAAAGTGTATTAATAGTATGTGGATTTTTGCAAGTAGTTCTGTAACTGCTTTTGGTATATTTGCTTTAAGCCCATTTTATTTCTACACAAGCTAAAAATCAGCACACAAAAGATGGCTTTGACTCATACTTACAGCTTTGTTCATAACATCTCTGGGGAGAGGAGATGCTTGCCATCATATTATGCAGCATTTGTTAGACTAAGTTGTACAAGCTCAGTTTCCCTGAAGATGTGGCACTAGTAATGAAATGATAAAAACTGATATCTGTAGCCAAAGAGGGGCAGAGGGACGAATAATGTTTGTGCCTCTTGAAGGTATTTTGCCAGGATACATGTATTTTGCAATGCTTTTATGCAGTTAAGGTCATGACAACTCTAGCATCTTTCTCCAAGGATTTTGATGGGCCTTTCTCCTCCATGCAAACTCTCCTGAAAGCAAGCTGCGGGTAATATGACCCCTGAATTGAGGAATCTGGTGAGGTTTGGGTGTGAACTTCCTTATTGCAGGAAACCTGTAGTTCCAGAGAGGAAGAACAGCTAGGGATCTGTTGTGAAAATGTTCGCTTCCTTCTTTCCCTTGTTAAGGCATTCCTTTATGGTGGTGTCAATTTTTAGGGGAAGCAAAATCCAGGCATTCTCTGTAAGAAGTGAAATGTTACTATTCTATTATCAGAGAATATGAGTAATTGTTGAATTACTTAGAAAGGAAACTTCAACATGTCCTTTGCTATATGTATGGCACTCATTTAGGTGAAAAATCAGGTATAACGTCTGAATGTTTGAAGTACTTCGCATTGCATAAACAGCAAAATCTTTGTTACTAACAGACAATCTATTGAATGTATCAGAGCGAACAAAATTTGAGAAATACTAGTAAAAACCTGAAAAAACTCATTGCAGTTAGGTAACTTATTGAAAACTGAATGTCTGCTTAAAGGGGTCTTTGACAGTAAGTATTATAAAATGTGGATTCCATGTCTAATGCTGTTGGTTCTATAGCCTGAAAACAGTTTTATCTTACACAAGCCATGAACACATTTCAGCAGTCTCTAGCCAAATTTTAAAAAACATTTTTTGGTTCACCACTTCTATAGTACAATTCAGTTCTCACCCTTCATATAAAATGTTAGTGGATGTGACACTCTTGTCAGTGTGAGGTGGATTTGTTGATTGGATTATTTTTGGTTTGCTGGTGTAGCATGTCTGAAGAGCTTCATCAATTAAGGAAATTTCAGTGAATCCTTGTACAAAACCAGGGGTTGACAATGGATAGTCACAAGTTGAAATAATACTACTGAGAATTAAGGAAAGATTGTTTCACAGTCTGAATCATCTTAACTGTGGCTTGGCCAGGTGAGGTGCATTGGATTTTTATTTTTTGTTCTGTCATTGATGAAAACTTTGAGGAGAACTCCAAGGATTGCAGTTACCAGAATGTATATGCAAATGTCACAGAAATTTGATCCAAACATTTCTTAGTAGGTGAGATATGACAGGACTCAGCCACTGGATCTTTGGTGTCCTGAGATGAGGTAAAAGTTTTCTTGCTCTTTGTATCTGAGTATACCTCATATACTCAGGTGATTTTGAGACACAGCAGTCCAAACCATTGCCTGGTAGTCCTGAATGTCCAGGTGTGCTAAAAGGCTTAGTTATAGTTCCCTCCAAATGGGTAAACACTACTTTTCTACTTACAGTTTTTAGGGATGAGGTTGGGAAATGTAAGTTTAATGAAGACCTTGTTTCTATGTGTGTTATGGTTAGAGAAGCACTGTTTTCAGCTCTATGGAGTTCATGGACTTCTGGAATGCCATTCTATGGCCACCTGTTTGGTTCAGGAGGGTAGACGAGCCAGAATTCCTTTTGATGGAGTATGAGTAAATAGAAGGTAGAGGTCCAGGCAGGAGAACACGCTTCTGGTGTTGGAATAACCTTCTGTTGCTTAAAACTGGATTCTGTCACTTTTCTTCCCAAGTTTTTTACTAGGTTATATCCAGGCTCCAATCCCTAGGGCTAGTTAAGCACAGAATAGGGCTATCAGTGAGCATGGTGGCACCAAAAGGACATTTTCCTGTGTCATAAAATCATTCAGGTTTGATAGGCAGTTTTGAAACACTGTATGTGGCTCTTTGTTGTGGTCTTTTATTTTCCATCAGAGCCCTGGCAGTCTCTGGTGCTGGCAGGCGGACTGTACCAGTTGTGTCCCTCGTCTCACAGAATACTGCTGTTGCTTGAAATTTTGAGTGTTTGTTTTTTTTCTGAAACTGTTTATAGATAGAAATGATTATATATAACAGAGATGTTATATTCTTGCTTCCTTATCATATGTTGGCTCACTTCAGGGAAAGAAGCTCCATTTATAGCAATCTTGAGTTGAACTCGTTTACAGCAGATCTATATTTGGGCATCTTTGCACATATCTTTGTGTCTAAAATGGGCACCATAATTCTTACCTTGTAGAGGAGTTAGAAGATTAGTTACTGTCTGTAAAGAGCTTTAAAAGTGACAAATCCTGTGTTTGCATATCTTCAGAATATAATTAGGAAGCCAGCCAATTAATCTGCTTCCTAGAAACTAATACTTGAAAATTACTTGCTTTGTAAAAATTGTTTATGTGCATGATTTGGGGTAGGTATGCCTTTTTTTTTTTTTTTTTTTTTTTTTTTTGCATATGTGATGGTGTTTATTGGGAAACCCCAGCTCCACTCTTGCAGTATGTATTAGATGGACACAATCTTCAAAACTGAAGCCCATGGTATAATTTAAATATTTACCTGTTTACTCATTATTCAAAATGAAGCTGCATGTTTTCAGTAGTGAGGGTAATTTAATACCTGGAACAACTGAACCTGGGCTCAGGTGGGTTTTTCATTACTTTTTATTTTAGGATTAAGAAGGGTCAGTGTCTCACCTTGATCCAGTATGTTTGATGCAGGAGCTGTCTAGTGAGATTTTTCTGGCCTATATTCTCATGACTTCTGGCATAAGTCATCAGAATAGAAGGTTATAAATGTCCCTTCTGGCCTTTAAAGTCTGATCTTTTAATTACAATTCAAGGATGTCTTTTGTGGGACAAAACAAATACTAAGATAGTTTGCAGCTGAATTCATGTGGAGGAGCTCTGCATCATTATCAGATTTCAGACAAGAAAGTTGGATTGCAGGTGCTGCAGCTGTTGTTTGGACAAAGAGGGAAAGTCTGTGAGTACATGGAGAAAGGTCAGAGTTGCTAAGAATGGTGAAAGAATGAGACAGGGTTAAAAAAAAAAAAAAGAACAAAGCACGAAAAGTCTAATTCCTGAAAAAGATATAAAACTGCCACTGATTACAGTGTTTCCTCTTGTCTCTTTCCATCTATTTCTCCCATCTGTCCTTTCTTTGTCACTTTGAACAGCACCGTTTTCTACTAATAGAGCTGTATTGTGCTTAGTTATGTGGTAGGGCTGTAAGCTTGATTCCCTTTGGCTGTGCTGTGCTTGAGGAGGGACCTAGACTTGGATTAACTTTACTGTTCATTCCCTCCCCTTTGGCCCCAGTGGAAAGGCAGCTGATGACACACAGGAGAAATGGAGGTAGAGACAAGAAGAAATGGAGGTAGAGACAAGAGGTGAGAAGCTCTACCCCTATCCTCCATCCTGGAATAAGTCATCAGTAAGAATAATTTCTGTGCTCCTTTTCCATTGTTTGCACTGCAGACATTTCACTACAAGAGATCATGCTCCCAACATGTACCTGACCATTTGTTGAACTCTCCACATACAGGTTGAATGTGCGTGTCCTGAAAGTGTCTCAAACTATGATTAAAACTAACTCTTTCAAAGGAAGTGATTTTCCCTTTGTGAGCACAAGGAATATATTATACAGAAACTGAAGGCTGGAAGGGATCTGCAGCAACAAGCGGTAGCTAAAATTTAGAGGTTTTATTGATATGTGGGATCTGCAGACCTGCGTGCTATGTCTTTTCCCAGTGCTTGGGAAGGTGAGAATCCTAGGACTGGGACTGAGGGCAGACAGTGTTAAGCAGAAGGATACCTACACCATTAGGTACTGGGAGAAATTTTGTCTGTCTCCTGGTTTAGGCAAGTTTGATTTGGTTGTGGTTTATAGACTATGCTATTCACTTTATAGAAAATTGGTCTATAGAGAGTATCTTCAGGGCACAGCAACTGCATTACTGACCTAAGGAAGTTAGATGTAGAGATGTATCAGTGTCAGTCACGGAAGACCTTACACGTGGGAGGAGATGCTAAGGATTCCCAGCAGTTCTGGGAACACTGTGGATGTTTACTAGTGAATATACTGGTGTTGGGATGCAGTCTTTCAGGTCCCTAAAAAGTTGAATGAGGGGCTTGGTGGATTGGTCTGCCAGACTCAAGCACGGCAATAACAGTGCAAGCCCCTGGCTGGTTGCCAGAGAGCCTCTAGGAGACCTCTCTCGTATACAGAATTCCCGACAAAATGAGACACTTAACATGACTTGTGAATTCCAGTCCCATGCCATGAAGGGCATTATAGACCTCATTTCTGTGTAATGCAAGATGCTGGAGATAGCAGCAGTAATGCATGTTGTGACTAGGAGGAAAATGCCCTGCAGGTAGGTAATGCACAGCCTTCTAGGCAAGCAGCTTGTGGTTCCTGGCAAGAAATTCCCACTGGACAGTGTCAAATGTATTTTGAGACAATGGTATCTATGCTCAGTTTATTATTAGTGAATAATTTAGCTGCACTTACTGTGTTGTTTCGGTTCCTGTAGGCTTTCACTTTGTGAAATTTCCTGTAGCGTGGCCAGATTTTTCCCTGTTGATGAACTAGGGCTGAAGTACAAATGGCCTGCATTGAAAAAATAGGTGGACTGTATTAGCCTGATTCTGTCATCCATGAAAACAAGTGCTATAACCATTGTAATTTGGCATAATTTTGATGCAAGTCAAGAGAGTAGCAGAAGTTTATTCCTTGATTTGTTTTACATGCAAGTCAGGTATGGTATTATTTTTATAGATGTAGTAAGGGTTTATAAACCAGGGTACATTAATGTATATTCTCCCTAATTCCAAAACTGCTGAATGCTTATTTAAGTATAATGACCTCAAAATGCTGTTGCTCTTGATCCAGGTAATATTTACAGAATGGCTCAGGAAGCCAGAATAGATTTTGTGCAGTAGATTTTAGTTTGATTAATATAATATTGGTTAAAGAGTGAAGACACCAAGCCATCTCATCTACCATACCATACAGTGTGTGTATATATATGTAGTATATATTTGGCCAGCGTTAAACCAAACCCAGAACAGATACTACAGCCCATCTCTGAATCTCCTCAGTGTGGGAGATGAAAGTCCAAAACAAAGCCTTCTGATGTCTTCTTGAGCCTGTGGCTTGGCAGATAAAAGCCCTGTTCTCATTTACCTCTAGAAGTTTTTTCTCTGTTGTCCTGTTTGATACCAGATTTCTGTATACCAGGGATGCTGAAATGCTGTTAAGATGATAAAAACACCCTCAATCTCTGGGTGGCACCACAAAGAAACACAGAAGCAGAAATACTTCAGTGACTCTCTACCAGTTTTGCAAATTACCTCTTTATTTTTTTAAAAAATCCAAATAAAAACCAAAATACACAAGAAAAAAACAGATAATTAGTAAGAGCCAGCACTTCATGAAAACACCAGTGCATTTTGTTTATAATACAGTGCAAAGCAATTTGAAGGTTTTAAAACTCTCACGTACCATCAAGTAAAGTTTTAATTAGCTTCCATAAGACTGTGACAAAGGTTTTATTTGAGTGGCCCAGAGGTCTAACTCATCTAATATCCTGTGTCACACTGGGGTCATGAGGACATGTTGGGGAAGGCATCAACTTAGGTATGTATTTTACTTTTCCTTTCGCTCTCCTCTGAGATCACTTTCAGCTTCAGGACTGTTTAAATTCTGAATATGTGAATTCTGTGTGCTCAGTAGCCCACAATTTCTGTACAGTGAACTCTGTAGTCTCTCTGTAACCCATAGACAACTTACTGCATTTATCACTTCTTTTGTTGAGAGGCAACACCATGAGTTGCATGAAGAACCACTTTCTTCTGTTTGTTTTGAAGCTGGTTTCTATGGTATTCATTTAATAGATCAGGTTTTTTGTTGGAAGAGAAATAGAGCAGTGGATCCCGATCCATCCATTCCATAACTCTTGTGATTTTGTTAGATCCATGTTGTATCCCTAAAATTGTTCCTTTCTTTGTACTGAAGAGTCTCACTTAAGTTTTTTACTTATATGGGTATCTGATCTGGACATATGCAAGCCGTTCAATACCACTTTTATCTTTTTCTGGACCTTTCCCATTTTATGTTGCCCTTTTTGTGGTGGGAGGTCCAAAACTACTCACAGTATTCAAGATGTGTTGTTGTGTAACAGCCTTGTCTACTTTGTTCTGTTTCTTTCCCAATCATTTGTAGCACTCTGGTTTGCTTTTTTGGCAGCTGCAGAGGATTGGGCAGGTGTTTTCGTGGAACTTATTCCAGGATCCTACTCCTGAGTGGTAGTACAAAGCACAGAGCCCATCTTTTCACGTGTGAAACTTGGAATGTTTTTCCTCACGTATGTCACTTTCCATTTGCATACAATTAATTTCATCTGCCATTTTACTGTCCAGAAACTCAGGCATGTCGAGTCTGTAGTTCTTCATAATAGGTTCTCAACATTACTATCTTGAATAATTAACAAACTTTGTCATCCCTTGTAATGCCTGTCCCAGTCCTCAATACAATTCCCTGAGGAAGTCCTTGTTCCATTGCAAGAATTGACAGATGGTCCAATGTTCCTGCTCTGTTTCCTAGCCTTTGATCAGATTTTTTTTCTTTTTTTTCTATTTGTCCATGGAGGGATCTTTTTCTTCTAGGTCGTAGGTGCTTAAGCATTTCCCTAAAATTCTGTCAAAAGTATTTTGAAAACCATATCATCATAATCCAGATGCTTATTGACCCTTCTGGAGAACTCCATTGGGCGTAGAGGAGATGACATCTTTTTACAAAAGCCATACTGACTGTTCCCAAGTACATCGTATCAATTCTGATGTCCACTAATCCTGTTCTCATTATAGCTTCTACTTGTTGGTGTGATACAAACATGAAGTGTATCGGTTTAGTAGACATCCCTGAAAACTTAAAAACAATTTTTCATGGTTCATCCTCCTGTCATTATTCCATTCTCATGGTAATTTAACAACAATGGCCTATGAATTTTGGGCCAGTGCTAGTGGCACAGCAAGTCTCAAGACATGGCAAAACCCAGCCCTATCACTTACCTTCTCTTGACTCAATGCACGGTACTCTCCTTCCCACTAACGTGATGCTGCTCCACTCATGGGGAAAGATTGTTGTCTTCTACCCCAAACTTATACTTCACCTCCATACAGTCATCCTTTTGCACTTGTTCCCTTTTAGGGATACTGCCTTCTTCCAAACATATTCCCTTCTTTTCCTTCCCGTTCCCCAGGACATAAGAAATACAGGACACATGTAATGCTTTGTATTTGAGAAGTCAGTCAAAATACTGTCAGTAGAACACATCTGAAAACTTCATGAGTTAAAATGTCCTTGAGTAGTACAAGCTGCTTTGATTTAGACTGCAGTTTGTTGCTTTTCCTTCAAGGATTAGTGAGGAGTCTTCAGTTGCTGCAGTGATTGTCCTCTTTTGGCCAGTAATTTATTACTGCTTGAGATTGTGTACAGGTTTCAGGATTCTGAAATGAAAATGTCTTAAGAAGTTAAGAATGAGAAACATTTTTCTAGCTTGTTATCTTAAATTTTAATTAATCACCTCTCCCGCCTGTTTTAGCCTCAAAGTTTTTTTAGCATGCCCTTTTAAACATCAGGTAGTAAGCCTTAAAGATATAGCAAATGATTAAGCTTTGTCATGCCTTGCATTGAAGTTAGACTTCTGTTGCGGCTCTTAATTTTTGATAGTGAACTTGCTACACAGACCAACTTCTCACAGTTGTTTTGCTTTTATAACCTCCATTCTCAATATTGATGGCTAGAATTTTCTTTTTCAACTGTGCTCAAAGTCTTGGGTGGAGTGATTAAAACAAGGCTGTGCAAAAAGTCACTGAAAGATCAGGAAATAGCATCTAATGAGGTCACGCCACATTTAAGCTTTAAAAATGATATTTTTATAGTCTGTTATGAAGAGAATTACTTTTTTTTTTTTTTTTTTTTAATGTTTAGTGAGAATACTTGAGGAAAAAGAAGTTCATAGGCAAGTAGTTATTACCACACTATAATCATTTACAAGCCCACAATACAACGAAATTTGGTAGTCACCTTGGAGTCCTTTGAAACATAATTTAAATGTTGATATGCTGTGCTGATTGAAGGATAAGATAACAAAACCACTGTTGACACATGGATCATTTCTCCAGCGTGAGTTTTTCCATCTGGGCATTCAAAGCTGACCAAATTTATGAGGAGCTGAAGGCAGGAGCTTGCAGTAGGAATTGTCAAGCAGCATTGTTATCTAGGGTAGCAGCTTTTCTGCCTATGACACCGTGGGAAGATGTGTACTCATTCTCCTTGGTCCTTCAGTGTTTCAGTAACTGAATTGTCGCAAACATCACCACTAATTTACAAATGAAAAGGGTTACTACAATACTGGGGAATGAAAAGGAGTAACCTACCAAACAGACAGCAGACGTAGGGATAAGTTATCAGGGGATGGGAGATGAGAGATAGGATAGGAAATGTCTTTTGCAGTTTCCATGTGAGGTGGAGAGAAAAGAATGAGCCGTGGGACCATCCCTGTGTGCTGGAGAGTGCGATGCCTGTGTCAGTGTTACTCTCACTTCATCAGCAGCAAATGGTTGTCATCACAAGCAGAACATGCTGCCGTTGGTAAATTTAGTCTTGGGGGTGTCTGTATTGGTGGAACCTCTACCTCAGTATTCCTTAGAAGTAGTGTTTCTGTTACAGGGCTTATATTATTTGGGTTGAGTTTTTGGGTTTGGTTTTGGGGGGTTCTTTTGGTTGATTAGTTAGTTTAGGTTTTGCTTTGCTTTGTTTTTTTACCAGAACAATGCTTTTTTTTTTTCCCTTGGAAAGTATGGCAACTTCACAGATTTTACACTCTTATTTTGCATACAGCCATTAGTTGGACAGTTTTATAAGGGCAAAGTTATGGTGTGAACTGCTGTCAGTGGGGAAATGAGTGTACTCTGCTACAGGACTTCTTTCACTCATGGTCTGAATCTTGTTCCAGTCTTGCCTCTGAAGCGGACGTGCCTGACAGCTCCTTCCTTAGTCTTTCCTTTTTTTTCTGTAGGAAGAAATTCTGATTAGCACTAGATACAAGTCAGAGAAGTGATACTCAGCAGTATTCTTGATGCATCTTGATCCCATTGTTTTTTCCTTGACTATCAGTCAAGATAGTGCCTTCATACCTATGCAAGGTATATGAAACTTTCCCTCATTTTTTACCTCAAGTTGTACTTTGGAGAACTCTGCCAAAGGTGTTTTTATTAAAATGAAGACTTACAATTTGCTTGTGCATGCCCGAATACTGAAAAGACACTTTGAAATGAAATGACTGAATTTGTTTTATATCAAAATACAGAACATTCATTTTACCTTCTATGAGTCTGACGATTTTCAGAATAAACAATAATTTTAAAATTGTGCAGCTGAACTGCAGTCTTGAGTGCCCTCTGCTAATCCAACAGAAATGACGAATGATGATAAAGGTGACTGATGCATGTCCTATAGTTCTTAAATACTTATTGTCATCACTTCAAGAAAGTAAGAGTGTGTATGCAGAAATGTGGATTTTACCTGTAATGTACTGCAGTGATGTGGAAGCTGAGCTGTTTAGCAGATTGAATGGCACTGCTAAAATTATATATGTCTATATATAAATATATGTATATGTATATAGGCCCACTTACCTATGTCATCAACTTGAAAATCTAATAATGCATCACAGATAACATCTTATTTTCTTGTAGTAAATTAGTTTTGTAAATGAACAACATATTTTAAGAGGAGAATTCAAGGATGACTTAGAGATTCTTTTTAGAGGCATGTTTTTGCTTGCACTTTGCTTACTTTAGAGTTGAGTACTTCTGGGTAAATGATGTGATAGTTGATACTGATGCTTGAGTGCAATATGCATGTTTGTGGGGGGTGGAGGATGTAGATGATTTTTAGAGTAGCTTCTGAAAACAAATGTCTTTTATAATTTAGCTTTTGTTTCCATTGCATCCAGTCCTACTGTAGTAGCCCCCTAAAATTGTTTGGCACTGTGCATTTTCTTGGTCTAAGTAAGCATTTACAGCATGCCTATCACCATAGTAACTGCACACTTCTAAAGTCTAAGTTCTGTGACATGAGATCACGTCTTGCTCAAAAGAGGTCTGAGTTATCTCACTTTAACAGAAAAAGTAGGGAGGACTGTAATATTGTCTCTCCCTTTAACTTGAATACCTACACAATGGGATTAAAGCCAGTGCTTGTCTGCACTTGTGTCTTTATTCTAATTTTGTATGTAGCAGCTTTATGAAACACAAATAACTTGTTACGTAAAATGCAACTCTGAACAGTGTGATTTATCTTTAAATACATTTTTTAAAATAGACTATTACAGTATATAAACAGAGCATTTTTGTGTCTAACCTTGCTACACTTTTTACTGTCCTGTAGGTTGTTTTCAACTGCACTGTATCGTTATAAAAGTTTTTATCTGTCACTGCTATTGAGAATCCTATGGACCTGATTAAATGTTTCTTTCTATCCGTGGCATTCAGGTTTAATTGATATGTACTGTCAAAAAAGCACAGTTTTATAGGATTGTCCTTGTAATGATTTATTGATCCTCGTCCGTGCTCTGGAGTGGTTTCATTTCTGAAACTTAATGCACCTGAGCATTGTCTTTCTTCTTTGTGTAGCCTGTTAAATGTGAACACTGCTTCTTGTTTTGCCTTGTTTCTGTTTTGTTAATCTGTGGTAATCCTGCAGTGCTTGTGGTCTTCTGTATGAAAAACGTTTTGTATACTCATAACAACATTTAGTAAATTAATACATGCAGAAATGAATAGTTTTCTTTATATGGAATGCCATCATACGTACTCATGTTACCCAAAAAGAAACCAAACTTATGAGTGTACTCGGATGCACGGGGGCAGATGGGTTTTGTAAATGTGAGGTCCCCAGGCACAAACCTTGGTGCAAATACAGGTGTGCAGACAGTGCTAAAGCCAGTGTAGTGAATCCAGTGCATCTGGGGTGTACTGAACCTGCTCTGTACACATTGTGCAGCTGACTTGTGTGTGATACATGCACAGCAGGCTGCCAAATGTTTCAGAAGGGGCAAAAAATGGCCGAAATAATCTCTTTTTATATGGACAAAATTCATTATTACTGTTGACAATATCTGCAGCCAATTCTCCATAGGTAAAATGTCATCCCTTCTGTTTCTGTTTATGCTTGTATTCCTCCTGCCTTGGAAAAAGCTTTTAATTCTGAGGTGTTTTATATTTGCTTGATCTCCAGCATGGTGTTTGGCTCAGAGAGGCTTTTTCAGCTGAGCTGTGGGTTTGACAAGGAAAACAGAATGTTTGTTGACATCACTTCAGGTTTCTCACTGCTGTAAACAATGGCTAAGGTGTGGGAGAACACAAATTATATACCTCACTTGCTGCCTGCAGCAAGTTTGGAAGTTGCTGCTAGATCCCAAAAAGTAACTGCTGTTGCATGTGTTTATATTTGGTTTCCTGTTAACTGCGATGAAGGTGGAAGAGGGGTTGAGAAGTTCTAGGTAATGAAGAGAACTGAATGATCCAGTGCAGAGATGTTTAGCTGTAAGAGCTCCTGAATCACATCGGACTTAATAATCAGATGGTTTTATGTATGAACAGGTCCCTCTCCCTGTGAAGCAGCTGGCTTACTAATAGATGCATTTCAGGCACGTATAGAAATTACAGGTGTGCGTTTAGGTAGAATATTTTCTCACCTATTTTCATCTAAGTTGGAAGAATTCCATTTGATACCTGGCTGTAGCAAGCTATGCAAAATAAGGTTGTAAATGACCAGCCTTGTGAAATGGGTTTTAAGGCAGATGACTGGGGGTTCTCCCCTCCCCACTAGATATTACTATTATTACTACATTCTGAAAGTAGGGAAAACTTTCTTGAAATTCTGTGTTCTATGGAACATACTGTGGACAACGTCCTTCATGTAAGAAATGCAGTCAAAGAATATGACATGTCTTGTGTGAATACCATTTTCTGGTGAAAATGAAAAAGTTGTTGCAATGACAATTATGCACAAGGCTTCTTGAAAGAAGGGCAAAAATGTTTTGGGAGGGTAATGAATGAGAAAGGATGCTTTCCTCGTCCTTTTGGAAAGGTGAGGAAATAAGCTACAGTCAGTGCAGAGTCCACATTCTTTCTTGTGAGGAAGTGGTGGCAGTTCCAGATTTGGTGTCCTGTGCTGGCATCTAAGAAAATATTTAGGCGAAGAAATGCAAGGGAAAAAGAACTACAGACGCCTCACTACAGTCACACTATTGTATCTTACTGTTGAAGCTGCTTAGGGAATTATATTGTGTTGTCTTGTATGTGAGAGCTTAAGAACAATAACCTATGATAAGTATCATGAAAGCTATTACCTTGATACACAGGAGAATAGGCTAAGCATGCAGTTTCAACTTCAATCCATGTTTCATGACTAATAGCTTAAAACACGTCTTACTAGGCTGGCAATGTTTTAGCCTGTGTTTAAAAAAATCTGATTTTTATTTTTTTAAATTTTATATATCTGTTTTATTTAAAAGAGTTTCTGAGTGGGTTTTTTCTTCTTCTAATTGCAGCATTACTTTACTGTTCTTTTTGGCCATGAAGGGCAGAAGCCACTGGAGCTCCGTTGTGAGGATGAAGTTGATGGAGACGAATGGGTAGAAGCTATTCACCAAGCTAGGTATGAAATCTGATTTTTAATCCTCAGCTCTGTTTTATTGCAAATAAATTGATAATAATTTAAAAATCTAAATTAACTCGCTAAACAGAAATAAATGTCCCAGTGTATTAGATGTACCTTGCTTGTGATTCACGGGTATGTTATAGGAAGAAATGACTTTGTTATTCATGCTTATATCACTGTATTTTATCATTCATGAGTGATTGTGTTCCAGCTGAAATTAGTTAGAGAAAAATACTCTTTTGTTGGAAACAACCCCTCAGATTAGTTCTCTGTTAGAGGCAAAGTGTGTTACATGAATGAAGAAATAAGTGATATGCCAAAATGAATGAATCAGTATTTTGTAAAAAGCTCTTATATACCAAAAAAGCTCTTATATACCAAGTAAGAAAGAGGAGGTCAAACCATTATAATGATGAAGTGCAACAAATGAAATTTTGACTTCAAAACTGAAGTCCTGAACAACAATCAGTCTTGTGAAAAGGAATGTGGTAGTACTTCCAGTCATGCAGTAATCTTGCCCTGAGAAAAGGTCTGCGTGGTGAATGGGCAAGGTTTACAGAATAATCTAATTGAAAATCATCTAACTGAAGGTTTGTGAAATGGTTTGCGGAGGCAAATGTCTTTGCTGAAATGAACTTTCCCCAGCCTTCTCTCACAGACACTCGCCTCAGCTAATCTACAGTGCCATGGTAACGCAGAAGGAACCAGGCAATTTCTGAGTTGCTTAGAACATGAGCCATGTAAACAGAAGTGATTTTGCTTTGAAACTAAAAATGAGCACCAACAGCTACTAGTTTTTAATTTAGAAATTGTGAAATGAGGCCCTGAAGCTACAGGTCTTGTGTCGCCTGGGCATCCAGTCTTTGCATCTGCATCTTCTTCTTAGCACTGGTACCTAACTGAATGAGGTCTCATCCTTTCTTGAAAGCACCTGTTGGGCTGTGGTACCACGTGAACCACATTTTGCATGGTAGCCCTCTGGGTGAACACTTTATTTTAGGTCTGGAGAAGCTATGAGGCTTTGAACTCTCAGCCTATCCCAGGGGAGTGTGTCCACCTGTGGGCAGTGCCACAGTGCTGTTGGAGAAGGAGAGGAGGGAGGTCACCTTGTCTCTGGACCTGGGTCAATTTTGTCTGTGGAGTACAACTGAAAACAAGAAAGGAGCATGACTTTTTGCCTTGTAGTGAGGGCATTCAGGGGAAGCAGGATCCTGCAGTTTCCCATTCTCAGGATAATTTTCTTCTTGTCCATTGCCTGGTGTAAAAGGCATGTAAGCAGGAAGAGCTTCTTAACACTGAGTTAAAATTTCTCTCTAGGTATTTCAGTCTTAAATATATTACACATTAATTTTCAAAGCATAACTTAACAGAAAATTAAGGCAATATTAAAAAACACACAGTTGAAAATATTGAGAACTTAAACTTGCTAAGAAGAAGTTACGCATGAGGTTCAAGGTCGAAGTGATTGAATTTTGACTCCACTGTAGCTGTCAGAAGATAACTGGGTCTCTGTTGTAAGCACCTGTGAAATATTTAATTGCTTTCCGAAGGGTCTCATCCTCATGAGTGGCTGTGGCAATCCGTGTTTTAGCTGAGACAAAGTTATTTTCTTTGCCCCCTCACACCTTCCCCCCCACCCCTGCCCTCTTTTTTTTTCTCTTTGATTGATGTATACAAAATCTAATTTTGGACTGCTTTTCATGACTTTTTGCCAAATACATTTTGCAGCCATCAAAATCTCTTGCAAGTTATAAACAGGTGGGGTTGAAAAAGTAACACTTATAATCTCACTGCACCCCATGTCCCACTCTGGATAAATAGGTATTTTATTTGGATGCAAATCCATAATGAAAGGATTTTCTGCTGTGACATTTCCATTGTTTCTTGGAAGATTTCACTGTGGGTAAGATGCTACTGCTTATCATTTCAGGGTATCGTGCACACTCTTCGAGAGCTGACAGGCTCTTGCATGCTGCAGCTAGATGCTGCATTGCTTCTGTTCCTGTCTGTAGAGGCCTCTCCTCATTTGAGAGAGATTGTTTTGTGAGCTTGCAATGGGAGATGCAATTCAGTGTATATTAGTGTGACTCCATTATGAGCTCCACATGCATATCTACTTTTCATCTCTTTCCATTTTATTGGTATTCTCAATGTTTTCAGTTCTCTTTAATATCTAGGGTGCCAGCATTTCTGGGCTGGAGGATTTATCCCTGGCAAATCCTGACTCCTCTATAAGTGACTACATGTGGAAGTCTTGTTCTGGGCTTTGTTCCAGAACTTGGTCTCTAATGAGAAAAACTGTTTCACCCTCAATACACTGAGGTGGACTTTTCACCCTTTCTTACAAATTCTTCTCTTTTTTTTTTTTTTTTTTTGCATTTAACTCGAAAACTTTTATGCTTTTTTTTTTTTTTTTTTTTTTTTTTAAATATGGATACAGTACTGACCAAATTTCTTGGCCTTTTCTACTTCAGCTTATTGTAAAGTCTTAAATTAAGTACTTCAGGCTGCAGTTTCATGTGTGCTTTAGTCCTACCTGAGCCCACATTGCTGCTGAAGGAAGCAGCTGTCATTATTGTAAGACAGCTATTCATTCCCACACCTTTACCAGCCCTTCTCTTCTGCAGGCACAAGTGTAAACTTAATGAGGAAACTGATTTGCACTAAAAGGAATTATGTTTTGATTAATTTTTGCCAGCTTAATTTTAATCCATCTCATTCCTCTCGGTCTGTTCATCCACGCAATGCACCTGTGTTCACTGCACAAGGGAGAGGATAGCACATGGGTGGGATATGGTAGAGCATGAGTGCTATGCAGGGCTGGGGGGAAGGTGCATATTTCAGCTAGGACACTGTTTAAAGCATCTGATGAACTACTGCCCTCCAACCAGCAATTAAAACAAAAAAAAAAAAGGCTCACTCAGATTTTTTGGCACACTTCGCTTGCTAATGCAGAGTGTATTTCACATAGTATTTTCCAGGCAATTGTAAGCTCAGTATGGTAGCTCAGAGTTGCCTGGAAGCTCAGAGCAAATGCCTTGCTGCTAGTGCCTTGCTGTTGGAGAAGCTGTAGTAGCTGAGGCTTGGTGCTATAATAACCACAATTTTGTAGTTTCCAGTTGGCTGGGAATGAGGCAGAGAGAATTTGAGTAATGCTTAAAACGTGGGCAAAGTAATTTCCCATGCTAGATCCACACAGCAAAGTGGTAGGGGTTGCCAGAGCTGGTAGCTTGATAGAGGTGAGGCTGACACTGCTCCCTATACCCAGGCTGAACCAGAAGTGAGCCTGGGCGTGTAATTACAATGCAAAAGAACATGTATATACATACAAACACAGCTGGCTGCACAGATCAGCACAGATAGAAACATTGAGCACTCACATGGGAACAGTCAACACTAGCAATCTCATCCCGTTCCCCTCTCTGATTGATCAGGATGAGGGTATGTTAATGGAAAAATACACACAATACATATATATTATATGGGTCCCCCAATAAATAGCCTAGCCATGCACTCTGTCCAGGAGCTGATCCTGGATCCTCTGTTCTCTCCAATTGCTGGCACCTGGAAGTACAAGTCCCCAGTGCCACAGACCCTCTCCAGCGGCTGGTACTCAGTCCCCATCACTCACAGATGCTCGTGCGTCCCTCCCTCCCCAGCACACTGTGGATCCCCCAGTAAGTGGTCTATCTCTGTATTTTCCCAACTTGCTCCTCCTCAGACCTTCTTGATCCCTCCTTTTTCCTGCCTTTGGTTCCTCCCTTAAATACCCCATAACAAGCCTTGCAAAATCCTAAAATGCTCTTCCCTGTATCCCGTAGTAAGTTTCACACCCCTATAGTTGGTAACCTTTCTCAGCCTGAAAGGTGATGTGGAGAGCCTTTCCACTGGCTCATCTTGATGGATTTCACCCAACGACGGATGGGGATGGTAGCTCTGCTGTCACAGCCCTGGGAAGAGCTGAGGTGGTGTAAGGGACTTATTTCTCTGACTGGGTTATTGAGGTTCCCTTGCCTGGCAGTGTGGCCCTTCCTGTTTGTGGAGATGGGCCTTTCATGAGCTGATCCTATGATAGCCTTGGCAGCGGCCGGATCAGGGGGATCATTTCTCTCGGTTAGGTTATTGTGTTATAACACTGCCGTTGTTCCTCTGTGCTCTCTTGTGTTGGTTATGATCAGCCTTTTATCACATATTCTATTGCCTACCAGAGGTGACCCTACCTCCTATGCTTCTTGCATGGCACTTCCTAGAAGTCTGTTTTATCCCCTAGAAGGGCTGTGTTCCTGAAGCAGACATCTCGGCGCTGCTGCAAAGGGCTCCTTAAGGCCCTCAGGGGGGCTTGTAACTCTTGGCAGACAGTGGTTGGGATAGCTTAGACACAAAACTGCAAAAGCAGTTATGGTTATACTGGTAATTATGACTGTCCAGGTGATTGATGTGGTAGTTTTTTTTCTAAGGGAGCATTTGAAATCCCACCAATCACACTCTGGAGATAGTAGCTACAAGATCATAACAGCTTCTGTGAACCCTCAGCTCACACAGTTGCAAGTGTCCCTTCCATTGTATTTGATCTGCAGTTCGTGGCTGCTGTTGAATTCTTTCTCAGTTTTGCATAATTGAGTAAGGTGCCTTTCTGCTTCAGTTTGTTTCTAGATGAATTCCTATAGTCAGATTTTGCTGGTTAAAGGAGTGCCAGGACAATTGAAACAGCAGGCTTTAGTATGAGTTGTGAGTCTGATGAGTAACACATTGGCTAATGTTCTGTTCACAAGGGCATGTAGCAATAGGACAAGGGGTACTGGCTTTAAACTACCAAAGGGTAGATTTAGGTTAGATGTAAGGAAAAAGTTTTTCAATATGAAGGTGGTAGATCACTGGAACAGGTTGCCCAGGGAGGTAGTGGAGGCCCCATCCCTGGAAACACTCAAGGTCAGGCTTGGTGGGACTCTGAGCAACCCCATCTAGTAAAGATGTCTCTGCTCACTGCAGGGGGGGTTGGACTAAATGACCTTTGAGGGTCCCTTCCAACCCAATACATTCTATGATTCTATGATTCTGTGATGACGTGTGTTTTCAGGATTGTCTCATTCTTGCACAAGAGGGTAGCCTTTGCCTCCCCACACACCCATGATCCTACAGCAAGCCATTCCCCAACTGACATTGCTAGGGTGTATGAAACCTCCTGTGGTTGTTGGGGCCACCCTTCTGAAAGACTATTCTGGTTTGTATTTCCCCATCTCAATTAAAAGAATCTTGTAGTAAAAATAATTTGGGGTGTGGATTTTTCATGCTTCGTCATGAGCCCCATGAGGTCCTACCCCCACTCATCCACCCTCCAATCCCACTTGTCATGGTCATTCAACAGTCCAAATTCCATTTCCTACCTGTTTGACTGGAATCAGCAGACACCTCTCTTACAGCCTTTCTAAACAGTTGTCCATGCATGTCTAAAAGCCTATCTTAATTTTGAATCTTCTGATGAGCCTTTGATATCCCATATCATACAGGAGTTCATTAAAGGTTGGTGGTACTTGTGTACAGGTGGTCTCCCAAGTCACCTTGGTTAGAGACATAGGGATGGATTGCATAAGTTCTATTGCAACTTTTACTGTGTCCATCCCTAGTATGGCTGTTAATGTGCCATTAAACTTTAAAGCCCCTCTGGAAGTTATTCCTCCTCTGTTAAGAAGCCCTATATCTGCTTGAAGGTGGTTAGTATGGGCAGGTGTAGGCAATTTCTTTTGCCTTCCAGACCCCCAGAGTCATATTGCCTTGTTTTCATAAAAAGTTGATTAGGCTGTGCATTTTGCATTTCAAAATAGTGATTTGATATGACCATAAATAGTTCTGGCCAGGTCCAATGCCTGGTTCTTTCAGCAGCCTGAGCAGCTTTGCTACAATTAGTATAGAGTGATCCAATGAACCATAATTCTGGTCTGAATTCGATACAAAAATCAATTATATTTACAATAGCACTACTGGAGCTTTTATCTTGTCCTGTTACCACAAGTAGGCCCTAATAATGAGGCACTGGTTAAATTTACTCCAGTTTCCCTACATTTTCTGAGCATGTCAACTCTTTCAGGGCCTAAATGATGCATTATTTTTCTCATCACTTTCCTTCCTGTCTCCATGTGGTAGGTCATGGTCAATCAGAGCCTAAGGTTATTCAAATATCTGGTTTGAGTCGTGTCTCTGCAGATGATAGGAAATAGGTAAAGCCTTAGCTTTCGGAATGCTCTGTCTTTGAGTCTTACTATGTATCATTATCAATTTATAGAATTACTTCTCTCTATAAAATATTAATACCAATTCATAGAAAGCTGTGGTTCGCAGCTGTTTTGCCAATCACTAGGCCTAGTACAAAGGACGCAGCCAGCAGCAAAACAAACCAGTAACCAGATTGTGTTGCACATAAAAAAGTCAGTATACGGGTGATCGCTGGGGGTACAAACAAGTCAAACAGATCACACATAACAGACATCAACCCCAGCGACCCCAGGAATGACACAGCACGACCAATAATAGGTGGAATAAACAAAGAAACAAAGTCTCCCGTAGAAGAGACCTGAGACAGCCAAGTCAATAGGCTGATCATATAGGATAGAAGTAGCCCCATATTGTCTCCCCACGAAGCCCGCGTTTGCAAATGCCAAACCTGACTGGGGCCCAGTTGCAGAGAGAGTCAGGAAGTCCTTCCCCAACAGGGAAACTCTGCAAAGTGCATCCACCTCACAGACAGACACCCCACCCTTCCTGCAAGTGGTCCCAGCTTTTATCCCCAAAGCAGGACACCTGGCACTCGTTTACCCAAATTCGGGGCACCTGGGGCTTGTTTACCCAAGGGCTTTCCTTACAAGGCTGGCTGCACCTTGGAGGAAAGCCAAAAGGCAAACTCATCCCCTCCTTTTGAAGGACTGTGGGAACCATCCATATGTCAACCTTAATTCAGGGCTTGGGGTTCAGACCCCAGCACTTCAGCAGCAGATGCTTCTTTCTATTAAACAATAACCAATCCAGAGAACTCGATCTAGGCAGAGTGCTTACAAGTTGTTTTATGAATTTTTCATCTTCCTTTGACATTTGAACAGTTTAGTACAATGTTCTTTAACAAAAGATTTTGTATGCACGTGTAATCAAGTTAGTATTGAAACCCTGCCCTGTGGCAAGACTCCTGACATTATGCTGGATATACAGGTTAGCACTTTAGGCATGATGATCTCGAACTCATACATACAGGGAGATGGATGAAAAGGGCTGTTGGAAGTATATGAAGTTTATTGAATGATTTTTTTTTCCCCAGAAAAAGTAGCAGTTTTAAGAAGGAAAATGGATGTCCTATTCTAAGTTAGTGTAGGTGTATATAGGCTTTTCTAATTAACTCCTCTTCATACTGCTAATTATGGGAGTGAAGGAAACGTTTGGTTTCCAGGCTGAGACTGACATTTTAGACAGCCAAAGCCGCTAACTAGGCAAACTACTCTTAAGAACATCTCAAAAGAACAAAAACTTTTCAATCATCTTCTTTAGCAAAGTTCTTGTTCCCTAGGAAAGCAAGACTGTGGAAGTCTGGCTCAATGCATTTAAAGAAGATGAAAAATCTAGATGAAGTCTCTTCCCCTAAAGGAGGAAAATAAAAATAAATTTTTAAAAAAGTGGAAGAAAAAATCATATATAATAGCATCTTGAGTCTTATGTCAACATTGACTGCAGCTGCTCTTCACCCTTTGTGATTCTGTGTCCTACTATTCTCTCCTCAGTCTTGAATAAAAGCAAAAGCCAAATCTATCAAATTCTGTATTGGAAGCATTCGGTAGCAAAAGTTAAAGAAACTTTTGAAAAGAATAAACGTAAGAGAAGGTCTTGTGACCGATCTGGATCTAGTTTTAGGTAGAAAAGACTATTCTTTAATGTAAATGAAATTGGTGCTGCAGGCACTAAGGAATGCATTTGCTTACATATGTTACATAAATTTTTATCTTCATAACTTCTCTCATCTTTGTAAAACAACTAGTGCTAAGTGCGTTTCTAACTCAGACACTTTTTATCATGTGCAAATGACTTCTAGGGTGCAAAGAAATTAAGTGCTGTGGTTTCTAAAAAACAAAACAAGAAGCATTATTATGGAATGATTTTAGGGAACTAAATCTCATAATTTATTACTGTTTATTGCACTGTTAAGATACATGGATAGCTTCATGACAGATTTTTTTATGTATGTATGGAAGAGATTCCCTGAGCTTTTTTTTTTCCTTTCTTTTCTTCTTTTTTTTTTGTCCATTTACTCTTTACTGTTGCAGTAGTTAAAATGTAACAGTAAATGCAATAGAATTAAATTCACTTTTTACTCTTTTTATAACCTGTTCACAGAGGAAAAAGTTTTGCTTTATGATACCTGTGGGAACTCATTCTAATTATTTTAAATCTAAGCTTGCTTTCCAGGTTAGGTGTGGAATTTAATAGCTATACTGAATATTAGCCCTCTTGAGTAAATAATTACACTAATACTGATTGAAGTGGAAGTAAATATATACACAAAAAAGATTAACTGGAGAGGATGCACATTATTAAATTTTCAAAAGCCTCACAGTATTTAATAGCAAATGTTCATTTTTTTTATGGGTGCTGTAACAAGTAGAAGGAAATTTAACAAGATCTGCTATCCAAAAATTCCTTCTGTCAGATCCTGTGCTAACTTGACAGTGGAAATAGATATGATAGTCAGCATTTTCAATGATAGATAATAAAATAGTAAGAGATCCCTTGTCAAAATTTTAGGGCTTCATTCTTCTGTGTTCAGTGCTGTTTGGACTTCATCTTGTAAAATTATTTATCTCTCAGATGGACAAGCTTCCTGAAATGTAGGTAAAGAGGCAGTATGTGTCTGTAGATTTTGCTGAGTCAGGGCCAGCAAATGAGCACATCATAGGACTGTGAGTTTTTCCTCACATTTACATTATCTATGTAAGAGAGACTGAATCACATGAAAGAACAGTGTGATGAAGATGTTGCATAGGAAGGAACTTATTTCTCCTCTGACTAAAGTTGGAAACAGTACTTCCAGTGCTCTGATTGTGTCTTCTAATTGCACTATGGGTACTGTCTCTTTTCAAGAAAATACAAATTAATGGCAGTTTGATGCTCAAGAGCTAAAAGAAAGACTGATACCACAGTTCCTGTTAATAATTAAAATAAATGCACTTATTTGAGTTATCGCAAACTGGCCTAAACAATAAAATAGGTGTTAGCAAACTGAAATTACAGTTACGATGGGAATTCTTCCATGAAGAAAGAGCTCTGAAAGGCGGAGAGAACTAGAAATAGTTCTGAGGAAGTACCAGATGCTCCACCCAAGTCCTCCCAAAAGATGGGAAAAAAGATGCCCTTAAAATAAATTTTTAAAAATGAATTAATGGAATTATTGGGTTTAGCATGAGAATTAGAAGCTCATTAAAAAATATCAGTGCAATTATCTTGCTCTTATTAACTGGATACTGGGAAACTGGGTACTGCTAGTGCCCGTGTCTAAAAAGGATATTGAACACTCTAAGTTTGAGTGATTTATGATCAAGCTATTTGTTATATATTAAGCAAAACAAACATAGTTTTCCAAGTTTCTTGTATTTGGTGGAATGTTTATTCCATCAGTATCTCATACAGGGATATGGAAGACAATACTTGGGTATTTTTTCTAACGTAAATGTTTTCCCTTTTAGTTATTCAGATATTCTGATTGAAAGGGAGGTGTTAATGCAGAAATACATTCATCTCGTCCAGATTGTAGAGACTGAGAAGATTGCAGCCAACCAGCTTCGACATCAGCTTGAAGATCAAGACACAGAAATTGAAAGACTTAAATCTGAGGTATGTGCCAAAGCCATCAAGCAATCATTGAATTATAACATTTTCCTGTGTGCATTGCAATAAAATTCAATATTTCTGGAATATTTGTGCAAATAACGAAACCCAGTAAGGTTAATATGTAACAGTCTTCTTATGAACCCTTGCCTAATATTTTTCTTAGAAATATTGGACGCTCTTAAGCTGATTGGATTCTTCTTTGTCAGAGACTTTAAGATGACACATTGCTTTGCAGTATGAGTGCCATTGATTGCATTATTTCCTTCCTGTCTTCACAGGAGGAGTTCGGTCCTTGACACATTGTCTTTGGTTGTGACAATATTGAGAGCTATTCCAAACTGCTCTATTTCACTGAATGTTAAAAATTTTCTTGCAGTCCTGAGCTGATAAAGTCTGAAATGCACACTTGGTTATGAGAGGAGAGCTCTCTTCTGGTCCTTCCTTCACCTGGATCAAGAGACAACTGTGGTTTCCAGAGAACTGTGTTCATGTCCGAGTGACCAAATACATGCTTGTCATTCTGTGCAGCTTTAAGAGGCTTCAAGAAGGGAAAAATATTTTTCTGTTAGTTCTGTAACTGAGGGATTCATTAGCTTGAGAAATCACTTAATGAATGGTTGTTTTTGTCAGATTATAGCTCTCAATAAAACGAAAGAAAGAATGCGACCGTATCAAGGCAACCAGGAAGAGGATGATCCAGATATTAAAAAAATTAAAAAGGTAAAAATGCAGTCTTCTATGCTTAAGGGAAGGGTGGGATGGAGGGTGTGCTTCTGTATTTTAGTCTGTCTAGTTTTGTCTGCATTTGTTTTCATTAAGTACAGTCAAATAGCAAGATTTCTTTTGCCCTGCCCCTGCTTAAGCCTCTTAAATTGCATCAGCTTCCTGTGTTTCAGTGCCAAATGTATCCCACGGTGTATTCCTGACTTAGGTATTCATTTTTCTTGCAAGGTGTATATTCAGTTTCTTAAAGAAGCTTGCATATTGCATTCAACTGCTTGTAAAGATTGAAAAAAAGTCATGGGCACTGTCCCGTGGGAATCAGGTGTGTAGTGACTTTATGCTCCTTTCTTATAAAAACATTTATAAAGATATAAGAGAATGACTTATATTCTGTCACTGCAGGTGGAATACAAATATTGAAAAATATTTAGGTTTCGGTTGTCAGCAGGCCTGTTTGTTGATGGTTGTTCCAGGATACTATGGCCAGTGATATGGCCAGTGTTTTTAATAACAGGGGCAGAATTGTCCCGGTCTGTATGGAATTTATGTGGGCAGCTTTTGGTAATATTGCTTGACCAGCCTCCAGAACTATACCCATCACTGACTCCCACAAATACTAATGCATGAGCATGAATGGAATTCATGCTTGAGGATGTGGTCTTGTGTGTGTCACCGTTATTCTCACAGTGTTTGGTCTCTTAAATTGCATAATACCCTTTTATGGTATGTAGACTTAGTTTCTGACTTTTTCTGCGTCACGCGGTCTGAGTCAGGGTCAGCACTGAGCTGGTACCCTTGTGCGAATTTTACTTTTCATGTAGATTTAACATTGTAACAGCAGCTAGAAATATCCCTTTTTAGTAGAAGGAGAGCTCTGATTCTGTGAATAATTCACCGGATTCTACATCTTGATTGTTTGGACAATTAGACCCTTTTAAAAAAATTGTTTATTCAGAGCAAACTGCTACCAGTGAGATTTTGCTTTTCTCTTTCAAGGTGAATGATCTTCACATCAAGATCAGGGAAAAGACATACTGAAATTTTGTGTGTCCAGATGTAGACCTTTTCTGTAGTCTTTAATCTACTCCTAACTTCAGTGGATGTTACGCTTAAGTAGATTTTTTCGCAACATAGAGATACGTTCTAAGAATACCAAAAATCTGCCTTTTCTGGATAATAGTATTGCTGGCCTGGGTGTCTGATACTAAGCAGTATATTAATACTTAGCTTTAAATACACATGCTAAGTGGTATCTGTTCAAAACAGAAAGCAAGCTGAGTTTAACAACTATTTTAGAATTACGTCAATAATGATATCAAGTCTGTCTTGAAATGTGTGACCTGGAAGTGTTGCACAATGCTTTTGGGGGTATAAGAGAAATATGTAAGGAGAGGCAAAAGGACTTAGAAAACCTGTACAGTGTGTACCACAGTTGTGCTGGTAGGAGTATACACAAAGGTACAACATCTGGGCTGCAGTAAAAGGTACCTTGATAGGTTATGTGGTATCTTTTCAGTCTGTTTCCTGGCAACAAATATGACCAAGTGATGGTGGGAATATAATTAACAAACAGAAATCTTAAAAAAAAAATAATTCAGGAATGATTATAGATCAACAAGGGCAACAGACGTGTTTTTTTTTCCTTTTTGAACAGAGGTATTTCATTTAGAGGGTTATTTCTGCGATGAAGAGCTTATGATAAATCATGTAATGTTTTTTCTCATATTCTTTTCTGCTTCTTCCATTCTTAGGTCCAGAGCTTTATGCGGGGCTGGTTATGTAGAAGAAAATGGAAAACTATTGTCCAAGATTATATTTGTTCTCCTCACGCAGAAAGTATGAGAAAAAGGAATCAGATAGTTTTTAACATGGTGGAGGCTGAATCTGAATATGTGCATCAACTTTATGTTCTTGTGAACTGTTTTCTGCGGCCCTTAAGAATGGCTGCAAGTTCAAAGAAGCCACCTATCAGTCACGATGATGTTAGTAGCATTTTCCTCAACAGGTATGTGTTTTTTTGCTTTCTTTTTGGGGGTTTCTCTGACTGCTGCTTCCCATTCTGCTTCAGTTTACAGTAGTGAGGTCTGGCACTTGTTTTTGTCCTCTGAGGTAATGTCACTGAGATAGATGATGTTTCCAGGGGTAAAAGGCAAGGTGCTGTCAGTAATGCTGTTTGAAAACAGCTAGACCTCTTTGCCTCCCTACATTGTATTTCTTCCTCTCTTAGAGGAAGAAAAGGATGAATCATGCCTCTTGGGGCAATTTTCTATCACCTTTCCTGTCTCTTTTTCTCTTAAGAGAGCAAAAATGGACTTAGTGGCTTCATATGGTCCACATAAGACCCTGAGGATGAGTACATCAAATTTTCTATTTTCTATTGGCCTGCCTAAGGAGCCTCCTTCCCTCTCACTTGTCTTTTCATATCGTAGAAAAAAAAAAAAAGAACTGTTCTTTGCATAAAGTATCCAAGTACTATTGTCATGAGTATGTAAAAATAAACCAGCAAGCATCTAACATTTGATACAGGATTGAGATTGCATCCAAGTTTGCCCCAAACTTCTAACAAACAGAAAATGTTCATTTTGTTATGAGACAGGTTTCCCTTTCGTAACTTGTTTGTTATCACTTTATTCTTTATGGCTTCTCTTACAGCTGGGATGTGCTCTACTTCTGTTGACCTTGTAAGCTAAAATACAATATTAATGTTCATGTTATAGAAAAGTTGTAAGCTTCAAATCTTCAACAGTAACAAGTGAGAATGTAGATGACTGCCTCACTGGCTTGAGGTTTCTGGATCTTACTGTTCCTCTTAAACTACTAAATGCATTGTCAAGGTTATTCTTGGAAAACCTATTTATTAAACTATGTGGAACATGTTATTTAGGAGATGCTTTTATTTAAAACAACTAAACAGTTAGAATATGCTTTCTACACCAAATACTGTATATTTTTTAGGCATACTACACTAAAAATTTTAAACAATAAAATAAAGGAAGCACTTACTTCCATAAAAATAACTATCTTCTATTTTTACTAGCGAACTGCAAAACTAATACTACTACAGGAAGGGATATTTCTTTGGGAGTTATTAATCAGAAATTGAGTTGTCCTTTTGTTTGTTTAAATATTTGTTTTTCAGTGAAACAATCATGTTTCTTCATGAGATATTTCACCAAGGCTTAAAAGCAAGAATAGCTAACTGGCCTACCTTAATCCTAGGTAAGTTACTATATTTTCTGCAGGAGTACAATTTTCATATTTATTTTTTAAAATCACAGTAAGGTCTTTGTTTTTTTAAATACATGACTTTTTAAAAGTCCTTTTTGAACACAACACGATTCCAGAACTAACACCATGAGATCTGGTGTAGTGGGAGTCTCACGTGGGCACTAATGACTGTTTTCCAGTCTGTGTATGAGAATGTCTCTGCCCTAAGCATTGATTAGACATGGGCCCCTAAATTTTCAGTGATTTTATCTGGTTATTGGCTAGTCAGAACAACCATGTTTTGGCAGGTGAAATAGCTGAGTTTAGTGTTTCTAAAATCTCAGTATATTTGAAACAGAACTATAGTAATTCAATAATTGAAACAGAATTATAGTAATTCACTTCCATGAAACATAGTAGTTTCTTTGAAAATATATTTAATGAGGTGAGTAGCAGGGGGAAAAAAAAAGCATTTCTTGACTTTTTCTAGCTGACTTGTTTGACATTCTGCTGCCAATGCTGAACATATATCAAGAATTTGTTCGGAATCATCAATATAGTCTACAAGTTCTGGCAAACTGTAAGCAAAACAGAGATTTTGACAAGCTCTTGAAGCAATATGAAGCCAACCCGGCATGTGAGGGGCGAATGCTGGAAACTTTCCTTACTTACCCCATGTTTCAGGTAGTCTCTGTATATTTTTTGTGACTATGTGTTTTTAATGTTTGATTCATTTTGTGTTACTGACATTACAATTGATTGAAGAATCTTCTTGCTTAACTAAAAATACTCTTACAAAAATCAACTTATTTTTCATTTATTTAGTTATTATACTGAAACTCTGCCTATAGAGATCTTTTCTCCAACTGTACTGATTTATCTCTATTCATAATCTTATGTGTGTTGAAGGGGAACGTGGAATGAGGCCTAGCATCAAAAGAAAAAAAGCTGAGAAATGAGCAACCTGGTCTAGTGGGAGGTGTCCATGCCCATGGCAGGGGGGTTGGATGGAGATGGTCTTTGAGGTCCCTTCCAACCCAAACCATTCTATGATTCTGCCTGCTGAAGGATTATGAAGCAGTTCATAGAGGGATAATATATCTGGTATAGCAAGTTAGAGCAGCCACAGGCTTTTCATTAGGAATACATTTTGAAACTTTCCTCCCAGTGACTTGGTCTTTAGAAAAATATAGTACAAAAGGTTTGAAAACTTTATTTATCCATCTGATATTTTGTCTTGATCTGTGTGGATTAATTATTTCTGTTTGTCTTAAGAGGTCTGTGAAACACTGGTCTGGTGATCTTTTACGTTTAACATAGCATTTTATTCATCAAAAGAACAGTGAACTCCCTCGGTTTGTTTAGTTACTGGCAAAACAAGTAGAGTCAAAAAAAAACCCCAAAGGAGCATCAGTGATACTTGTATTAGTGCTGACGATTCATATTAAGCTAAAGGGCCATTAGCATCTGTAACAATACATTTTTTTTTACTTTGAGCTTGTATATTGTAAAGTTTTGGGATTTTTTGGTTGAGCTGAAATAAGGATCTCAGAAGAGAGAGAGTCCTTTTTATATGTGATGGAAGATGTCATTGCTTATGACTTTTCACTTAAGCATAATAAGTCATGTCTCCTTCTCCTAAATAACTTTTATTCTGTAAGGACAAGTAACACTGCAGTATCACTTTGTTCTGTTCAAAAGCCCTGAAGCTGCTTTAAGTAATAATAAATTCATCAGGGTCCTTGTGCTGCCCTGTGGTCTTTAATAGTCAAATACTGCATATTCTTCAATGTCCATTACTATCTAAATGTAAACACGTCAGCTAGCATTTTCAAAGTCAAAGAAATTTAGATGCACATATCCTATTAAAATTGAAGGAAGGTATATATGGATGTTCCAGGGAGTTTTGAAAGTTTTCTCTATTGGCACTTGGATAGCAGTATGAAACAAAGAAATTTAATGTCATATTTGTGTCTGCCTCTGATCTGATCTTTCCCTTAACATGCTATAAATGGACCTTGTGCTTCCTCAAATTGAAAAAAATATATATGCATATGCCGTCCCTACCACCCATAAGTTCGGTATTTTTGGCAGTAGTTACATTTAGAATGTGTGTATAATCATTTAACTGTGGATATTAATTTTAAAACAACTGTGTTTGCAAAACATTTCTGGCCAACACAGTGGCTACTGTTTAACAAAAAGCTGTACTGGAATTATTTCTTTAAGGATTTACTGATTTTATACCTAATTTGTTTTAAGATTCCTAGATATATTATAACACTTCATGAACTTCTGGCTCACACGCCACATGAACATGTTGAGCGAAAAAGCCTTGAATTTGCTAAATCTAAACTAGAAGAACTTTCAAGGTAAGATTTTTCTACCTTATGTTTGATAACCTTGAATCAAAGGTTTTGAAATGGAAAATCTATTTTCTGTATTTTGGTTTGGTTTTGTTATTTTTTAAAAACTCTTTTAAAGAAAAGGATCAAAACCAAACCAAAACAAAACCACTCCAACTAAATATTTTGCCTCTTCTATTTTTTTTTTTTGGCTGACATAAATCTACAAGTGTCTCCTTGTGTATTGGGTGGGGGAAAACAGGAGTTGCTATAGGAACCACCTACTCCTGGGTTACGAGCAGAGAAATTTTCTTTACATAGAGAAATACATATATTTTTTTCACAGTTTAAAGAAAAGGGGCATTTCTGATACTCTGTGACAATGGGTATCAGTCAGGGTCTTGAAAAGTACTGGGTTCTCAATCTGTGTTATTGTTTATGTGCATTAACAAAATAACTGGTTTTCACATATGCTTCAAATAATGCTAGATAAACAGGAACTAAAGATATGTTTTGAGAACTAGTGCTGCCTGTAGAAACCTGAAAAATGAAGCTCTTCCCTGAACTCCCAGACCATTCTCAGATGTTCTCTTCTGTCAGGCCAGTAAGAAATTTGGTTGTCATATCTGGGAAACAGAGTTTTCTGCTGTGAACAAAGAAACACTGAATGAACTCCAGGATATAAATCTTGTGTATCTGGAGTGTTTACCAAAGATGTATTTGGAGAATATTCAGTTGTGAAAGAGGCGTTACTTTGTAGCTTTTGTTAATTGCATACTCTTGTCTGCTCAGTTTTCTTTTTCTGTTAAGACAAAGTTGCTACATTGTGCAAACTACCCATTAATTTGGCGTTTATTATTTTTTCATTTTTGCCCTGCTGTGTTTTTTAACAGAGGCAGCTTTCTGACTCAGGTCATGTTGTGCTACCTCTTCAAGCTCTAACTTCTTAAAGAGCTGGGCAGGCAATATCTTTTACAGAAATGTCTGTGTTTGACTGCTGTGGTGTTCAGCAAATTCTGCCCTGTTCTGAGGCCATCTGAGGCAGAAAGAAGTAATGTATCCTTTCCACTCAAGCAAAGCAGAGAATTTCTCTGGCCAGGGTTATGTGCACAAGCAGATCAATCAGCTTTGACTTGGCTTCATCTCATACGTTAGAGTTCATTGCTGGTCCAACTAATTCATCACTGAACGTTCTGAATTGGAGGTGGACACTGATTGATCCTCCTCTGCTCATAAGGCAGGCAGTGTAGGACATAAATATAAAACTTAGTGACTCATTTCCATCCCTTTAATGTAGTTCTGAGGGAGGAGGAGCTTTCAGGTAGTGCAGTCCAGTCCCAGCTTAGGAAAATACATCAAATATATACATATATATAATACTATACACCATATAAACTTCTGGGTCGATTTCAGCCTTAAAAAAAGTCTGTATTTCTCTGTGTAATGAGAAGATGCCTGTGAAAAGAAGTGGAAGAAAGTAAGCTGTGAGCCATCAAAGTTGTTATAGGAAGCAAAGGGGAAGTGAATGGTACAGTGAGAAGTAAACTGAAGCAGAGCAGAGTGGGAGTCTGAAGTCATGGGCAGGGACCCTGCGATGTGTTATAACTATTACAAAATGCAAGGAAACACTTCCAGGTATGTGGCAGCCTCATCTATTAAGGATCAAGAAGTACTATTCTACCAGCTGTGAAAGGGTTTTAGCTTGGTGACATCTGTCAGATGTGTTTAGGAATAGTCTGAAAATAAGTCTGGCAAAATTGGTTCCACTGCTGAAAACACAAAATTATTGCAAGAATGATTTGAAAGGGAGGGGGAAAAAAGGCAAGAAATTTGCCCTAGAGTGACCATATACTTCATGGATATATCTGTTTTGTACCAGCCAGCAGGGACATCAGCTGCCTTCTATGTCTACACTGTAAGTGCAAGTGAAAACAGACACAACAGGTGAAAGATTCATTTCAGGGAATTTAAAGTGCATTTTGTATTGTGTCTAACAGAGTGATGCATGATGAAGTCAGTGACACAGAAAACATCCGGAAGAATCTAGCCATAGAAAGAACGATAGTAGAAGGCTGTGATATATTACTAGATACCAGCCAAACTTTTATACGCCAAGGTAAGACATTCTTCTTTGAAGCTGTCTGTATCATCATGAAAAAATTGCTTTAAATCAGCAGGGTACATGTTGCCATCAGTGGGCAGGCTGTGGCACTGGGCACAGCTAACTAACATCCTAAGACTACTCATGGTCCATGGAGGGTAAGTCATAAAATGCCCCAATGACAACTAATTTGGGGCTGCAGTTGAACCACACTTCCGTGCTGTTTTCTTCAGGAACCATGAAAAACAGCAGCACATGAATAGTAAAGCACCCATGGGACAGTAAAGTATGTTCTGCCTGGACTATGATCTTCAAAAAGTTGAAAGTTACCTACAGCTCTGCAGAGACCAGGGCTGTCTGGCCAGTTAACATGGCAGTCCAAGCTGACATCAATGTTTGGGCAAAAGTGCAGGAGAAACTTGAAGCTTCGTCAGTGGTAAAGTGATTGCTAGGAAAGAAAAGAGCTGTCAGGTGTTCCCGTTATTTCTCAGTGCCTTGGAAACATCTCAAATATTGACAGTGCAAGCACAGATATAATACTTGAACATACCTCCTCTTGAGAGATGCATTTTTGGGCTTTAGTGGAAGTTCAGGATAGATATAAAAGCATTTCTGCAAGAAGTTGTGAAGAAAAGGCAAGGAATGTAGGACTACTTCTAATATAATAGCTAGCAAAACAAGAGAGGAAGAACCATACCATAATCTTTCCTATTTTTGATGGGTTTGGAAACTCCTTCTGTTGAAACTTAGTTATAACAGAGGTGGAATTTGTTTTCAAGTCCCACAGAATTCTCATAAAATAACTTTTCCATTTAAAATAAGTGTCCATTATCCATTTGAACGTTAGAAGTGTCACTTTTTACCAGGAACTGCAGTTCTTATTCGGTGGGGTGTACTTTAGTGTTAAACAAGAAAATGTGAAAACTTCCTAACCGAAGCTAAATTTTTCCCCTTTATATAATAATTTAGTTCTACTTCTACTTTACTTTTAAAACAAGTTAGTGGGTTTGTATACAGTAACTACAGATCAGTAGCATAGGGTTTTGACTGGGAAAAACCTTTGTGTCTGGAAAATATCAAATGTATTTAGGAAAGGTTAGGAATGTAATTTAGGTGCATCTATTCATGAGACCTTTTCTAGTTAGCCTCAGCAGAACATTTTGTATTTAATAGAGCCATATACACAGCTGAGTTAATAGGCTTTGTACACATTTTGAAATCCCTTCTGTGGTGTTTCTGTAGTCATGTGGCCAAACTATGAAACTTTCTGTAATAACTTCCAAGATTGTTTGTACAACAGTCACTGCTAAATTACTTGATTCTTCATTAAATATGTGCATTTGTTATAACTGAGGTATTTAAAGAGTTATGAATATGGCTTTGAGAAAAATCTAAAGCTGTTGCGTTGCATTCACAGCCAAAAAATTATAGGGCTGTGATTATCCTAGATTGACTTGTACCGTACAATTTAATTACATTTTAGTAATTTTTTCAAGATGATTACACTATTTTGTATTTCTGTAGTTATTTGTTTTTTCCCCCTTTAATATCATCTGGTATTATTTTGTGTACCCAGTGTTTCTTCAGTAAAAACTTAATATTTTTTCTGGAGGAATCAGTCTGAAGAAGATTACTGCTGGCGTGTTAGACTCCAGTCAAACCCACAGCTTAAGTAAATACAATTCAGGTTTATTTCTGAGCATACAGTTCTAGGACAGTGGACAGGACTGTATGTTACAGTAGGCTGTATTATAGTTTATCCATTGGAACATCCACTGCATGAGATTTTGTGTAAGCGCAGAAATCTTGAATATAGCCAATGAAGTAATACAGCACCCATTTTCCTTTCACATCTGACAGTAGGGTCTGTCTGACACTGGTGTCCATCTCCTCCATTTTCAATTAGACTCCTTCTTTGGGTTGATGAGAGTAGAGGGGTACAGGAAACTTCTTTTCAGTTTAAAAAAAAAGAGAGGGGTGCCTTTACCTTTCTTCAGGCTTTTTCTGTGAAGGTTAATTACAACTTTGTCATATGTTATAGACTTTACTTTTCTAAGAAGAGATTGGGTCTGTTGAGCTATACAAGTTGAGGCCATGGGAACATTATCTGTCAGTGCTTTGCAATGTAGATTGTGGATTCCCCCTTCAGGTTCCTTGGGGTCTACTTTCTCTTTCTCTTAGATACAGAGGTTGTTGTCAGGCCAGGCTATAAGTCATAGCAGACAATTAAGGAACATTTAAGGATCTTTTAAGGAACATTTTCTTGAAGAGTCTAAAGGAAACATAGGGAATCTCAGTCTGCAATCCAGTGTGGGCTGACACCAAGATATCTGGGCATCTTGAGGCCCTTTAGATGCCTCCTAACTCTCTGTCTGATGTTCCTGCTGTCAGCTGCTATGAATTTACCTCTACTGATAAATATATGACAATGACAAAATCATGGAATAGTTGAAGTTGGAAGGGACTTCTGGAAATTATCCAGATGCTCAACATAGCATCACTTGGAGCAGGTTGGACTGTACTGTGTCCAGTCAGGTTTTGCTTGTTTCCAAGCATGGAGACTCCACAGCCTCTCTGAATGAGCAACCTGTTTCAGTGTTTGGCCATCCTTACTGTAAAATTAAAAGACCTCCAGAACAGAAAAGGCCAAACTGAGTTTGTAAATCAGGCAGTTACATGTAGGCTAAAAGATTCATCTTTTTTTTTTTTTTTTTTAAATAAGTACAACCTTTTATATTTCTTGTTTTGACCAAAGGCTAATAGAGTGACTGTTCTGGCTGTATTGAGGTACTGAAAGTGCTTAGGTCTGTAGCTAGATGAAAATTCCTGTGATCACACCGATTGTCCAAACAATACTATTAATGAATGTTCTAAAATTAGCCTCACTTGCTCATTGCAACTGCACATTGGCCAATGGTGGCCATTTTTTCCTTAAGAGGAAATCTGTGGTAGAATGCATGATGAGTAAATGCCCAGTTTCATTAATCACAAAAGCTAGATGGGAATGCATGAGATCTTTCCTTGATGTCAGCCATTCAGCATGTATAGGAGATGTATTTCTCTCTGTAAATATTATCAAAGACAGATAATGCAGTGTCTCTTTTCTGCATTTTAAAAATATAGTTTATTTTGATCTACCTTATTGAATGATAACATTTTGGCTCATACAAGAACACCATTTAACCTTCAGCTCATTTTAGCTGAACAGAATATGGTATTCCTGAAAGCATTCTAATGAAAAAAAAAAAAAGAATAAAATAAAAACAACCTGTAAAGCTATATCTGTAAGCATATCATATTTATAGACATGATTATTCGAAGGAGCAGAGCAGAAACCAAACATGCAGGTTCAACATTGTTACCCTAAACGTGTAGAGGGATTTTCAGGACAAAAAAAATGACACTGAGAATTTTGTGATGGGAAGTTGCTTGGGAGGACTGTTTTGTACATATTCCTCGGCCTTGCAATGGGACCTAGGAGCAGTCGGTGTGACATGAAAAATCAGTGTTCCAACACATGGGAAGATCTCCTTCCTGTCTTTCACCATCAAGGCAGGTACACTGTTTTGTCCAGAGGAAATGTACAACAACCAGTATTTATGGGTTTTGGTCAGAATTTAAGTGAACCTAAAAGGTATTGCACACCTTTGCAAATTTCTAGAGTGTAACTTTACTCCTCTGTTTTGTAGTAGTGGAACAAATCATGTTGTACACGTTTAGTTTAAATGTGATTGGCTGTCAAAAATACTGTTTTGTTGCAGATTTACTGGTATACATGTTGTTATGCTAGACTGTTTATGTTTCAAATATATTAACAACTTAAGGCTAATTAAATACACAGAGTGAGCTAAGTGTAGAAAAATGTAGATAAAAAGTAGCTTTCATTTTGTTAGTTTAAGATTGAGTATGTGAACTTTGAACAAGATAATTTTTTTGACAATGTAGAGTAAGAATTACCAATCTAATATTTTATGGATAATTCTTTCAGGCTTGTATTGTGTCAGGACACTGCTGCTAGTTTGAGCTTTGATAGAGCTATGCTAGTTCAATTACTCTGAAAGGGGCAGGCCAGTATCCATCCCCTCCTGCTTCTTCTGCTGCTGTTACTTCCTTTGCATCATCACTGGTGCTTTTCTGACCTTGCAGTGAGGCATATTGGGGAGCTAAGTCAGCTACTACTTTGTAGCATTAGTTTCCTGCTGGTTTAGCTCTGTTAGCTAGCTAATGTTGGAATAAGATGAGAGCCAGTGTAAGGGTGATAGTAAGGATAAATGTGTGGGAATGAAATCAGGAGGTCTCTTGGCTGCCCTGTGTGGGAACAGCAAGTTGTATCCTAAAATCTTTCCCTTCGATATATAGAGGAATTGCACTTCACCACCAAATTTAACTCCAGTTCCAAATTCAGAAGTGATACACATGGTGATATCAATCTGGAAAAGTTGGCCAGACTGGTTTTGAGGTATGAAATGGCAGAGAAGCAAAGCTGTCCCCAGTCTGGAGATGTGTAGAGCACAAATTCAGACTTACGCAACCAGGTTCAATTTAGTTCAGAAGTGTTTTACAGGTAACACATTTTACAGGTAACACATTTTAGATGAGCCGTGGAGCACTGAAAATTATGCAGTATAAGATAAGAAGAAGAAATGTGCTTCATTTCCATCTCTCTTGCACACAGATACACACATATACACAAACTCTTTTCCTTCAAAACCTGTTCTTTTTACCCTCTGTCTGTTTGGCTGGTAATGTATCTTTTGCAAGTTTAGCAGCTGTCAAAAGTGCAGTTTGCTATTCAGCTTTGTTTTCTGATTAATGTGCTGTTGGTGTGTTTAAATTGCATGAGAATTTACCCAAGATCTAATCCAGTCATGTGCATAAGTATTAGTATAGACTGTACTTGGTTGAGTCCATTGTCGTAAAAGACAAAGTGAACTTGTTTAAAAAAATGATGATCAACTTGTACTTGAAAAAGATCCTGATATATATTGCTACTTAGTAGAACGAAAAGCTGCATTAGTGAATATCATAATATTCAATGCATTAACACTTTAAACACTGCCTACTAAATACTACTGTAGTACAGTAAATTTTGCATCTTTATTATCAGGTTCCCTTATTCAAGTCCCTTCAGTTGAGAGGGGAAAACTTAGCAAAGTTCGCCTGGGATCACTGTCTTTGAAGAAAGAAGGAGAAAGGCAGTGTTTCTTATTTACAAAACATTTTTTAATTTGTACAAGAAGTTCAGGAGGAAAACTACATCTTCTGAAGGTATAGATTTTACATTATGACTCGATTTACAAAGTGAAAACACAGCTTCAGTGAAATGTCAATATTTTACCTGAGATTTGCATGTGTTGTTATAAGAAGTGATGTGATGCATAGTAGTTAACTGCTTTGTCTTCTCATTGCAAATAATAGAATTCAGTCAAAGTTCTTACTAATTACATTTTTTTTCCTAGAACCATATAATCCTAATAAGCTGGGAGTTAGGAACAAGACATTGGCATGTCTATTTGCATAAGCTTGCACTGAATGTAAGTCAGTTTTCAGTGCATAAATCAACCAGTACAACCCTGTGGAATTACCAAACCACATTTTCCAGAGCTCTAATAAAATTAACTTTAGAAATCAATTCTGTTTTCCTGAACAGCACATTCTCTTAAACTGAAAGCTCTTCTCAGAACATTTTAGCTATATTTGTTGAGCATCAGGCTTTCATGTGTTGGCTTGTGAATAGAGAGACATTGGTAGTTTACAGAGTGGATAAGGTTGAATAGAATTTTAATTCGACAAAGACATTTCTGAGAGGTTATTGAGAGTGTTCATGTGCTTTCTCACTTTGTACCCTTAAATAGTTCAAGTATTTTGCAAAGTAAATAGAGTACAACTGAACCTTTTAAAAAATCTTGTATGTATATAATTTAAATTCAGGAGAAGACTAAATTCTAGTTACTGTTTTTTGAAACTTGTGAACAAATCTGTATGTGAGATAAATTATAGTGTGGTAAAAATGAAAGAAATTTCATATATTTGAGTATGTCATTGATTTGTTGGATTAAAAAAAATGTTATATTTAATCTATGTGGGTTTAGTTCTTGAGAAAAATTGGCATCACAAAATTGATGTATCTTCCTAAGAGCTCTGAGTAATGTAAACTCTTAGAGTAAGGTATATCAAAGTTTAAAAATAGCTATAATGACAAATGGGAACAAATGTCAAAATCTATGAAAAATGTGCTTTGTTTTCATAGACAGGAGGTGTTCTGTCTTTAATAGAGTGCACACTGATCGAGGAGACAGATGCAAGTGATGATGACTGTAAGTTAAATTCAGCTGTTTGTAGTAATTACAGTTTCTAGTTTCTTAAAATTGGTACCCGTTGTTTATTTTTCATAAGAGCAAATTGGTATGTTCTCCCCTTTCATGAATCCAAAGGAAAACAGCGTTAAACTGATTCCGTAGAACAGATGTTTTAATAATGGGCTTACTGGCTCGCATAAGAGTTTGTTTTGTTGTGTTTGCTCTTGCTGTTGACATCCCACGTAGGATTTTCAAGTATACTGGCTGAAGGAATGTGACAAATTATTTGCTGACTTTTGTATTCAACTTCACCCGGAGGACCTCAGCAAGGAAAAAAAAGAAGCCTTAAAAGAAGAAGCAGATAATTTGGTTTGTTAAATGCATGGGGGTTGAGTGAGTTGGCAGAATTAGTGGAAAGTTTTTGTCTTGGACTCCCTACAAATCTTGACTGCAACTTGTTCAAATGAAATAACAAAACACATTCCCAAGCTTATTTTATTGTTACTCATTTTGGCTTCCATCCTGCAGTATTAGGGAAGATTTGCGCTTCAATTGAGAAGCTAGTTTAATTAGTTTCAGTGATACTTCTAGTATGCTGAGAGTACAGCAGTGCAGAAGGATGTTAGTGTTATTTGGTATCTTTAAAACTAATATATAGTGACACCCACTATTGCATGTTTTTAACTTTTTTTTTGTATTTGATGTATGTGAAAAGAAAAATGAGTTTTGGATCTCCAATTGTATTTGCTTTTTGTCTGAGAGATCTTTTAAAGTAACTTCCATTTTAAATGAAACTATTATTTTATAGTTTGATGTCTCATATTTTGACTTTTTTTCCCCCCTCTGGCTGTAAAGCAAAAGGTTCTGGACAAGTGTTTGGACACCTTGATTTCAAGCTTGTAGTTGAACCTACGGATGCTCCTCCTTTTACTGTTGTCCTTTTAGCCCCATCACGACAGGAGAAAGCTGCATGGACAAGTGATATAAGTCAGGTAGCTTAATGCATTCCTTATTTTATTCATATTGAGATCTTAGTTTACTCTGTATTTTTGAAAACTAATCCAAGAGATGGATTGATGATGGATGTTGATTTCTTGAGGGCTGATTTGCTATGATACATATGAAAATCCCTTAGTGTTACCTGTTTCCCTCAAAATTCTGTCTTTGCACTTGAGTCATCAGTGAAATGTTTCTCAATGAGACAGATAGGATATAAAATACAAAATTGCCAGTTGATAAACATAATACTAGTGGTAGTTATTTTTATGTTTAAGGAGAGCCCATCCAGATATGTATTTTGATATAAGAAGAAGGACAGTACTTGTTTGTTCATAACTTTCATAGAGATGAAAAACACCTGAGGTTCCCGAGAGTGAAGATGATACCATATCACAACAATAATCATATCCCATGCAGTGAGAAAATGAGATAAACTCCATTTTCCACCAAAAGAATCTTAATAAACCGTTGTAAATAATTACGAAGCATTCTGACAGTGTTCAGGAACTGTCTTTATTGTGAATGAAATAAAATGGAGTTTTAAAATGCTTTAATGTCAGGGATAAAAAAATATCTTTTAGTGCTTTTGACTAAAAACATAGTAAACAGACTTTTTTCAGAATCTATTTGGGGAAAGAAGTTGAATGCACTATGAAAAATTTGAACTTTCAACTAACGAGATCTGAATTAAGGCTGTTGCTATTTTGTTTATGCATACAACCAAAAAGTACGTAGATCTCTCCTGAATATGAGTCCTGTCCTCTATTAATTTCAAGAGAAATAGTTGATTAGACAAATATCAGTGTGGAATTTGATGGATTTCTAAAGATGCTACCATTGCTTGCAACATCCCCAGATGAATTATAGTCATAATGAGTAGAAATTGCTTAAAAAGAAGTATTCTGAGTTACTTTCTTCTAGACGAACTTGTTTAAAGGAACAAATACATGAAGATAAAAATCTCAAATCTTACAGACAGATCTAGTTGGAGAATTTTATACAAAGTGGATTTTCAGTGAATTATGTTGTTCTGTTGACATGTGAAAGTACTGGAGTTATTTGCTGGGGAGGAAAGACTGTTTAAGAACTGGCCTGGAACACGAGACACCCAGGAATTAGCCATTTTTAGTCTAAATAATAATAAACTTAAATGTGAAAGTCAGTTGCAGTCCCTGTAGACTAGAGATCAGAGCTTGAGTCTACCTCCAAAGGTCAGATCTTCTCCAAACCACTCCAGCTCCAAACAACACTACTGTGGTGTTAGGGGAAGAGCTGAAAAGCTCCGCAGATGACTTGAGAGCTGTGTGACTACAAAGCTGGGAATTGTCTAAGCGAGGCAGAGGTAAACACAACTAGCTGCATACAATTGAGAGAGCAAAGGGTTGGCCAGACTGCTGGGAAAGCAGTTAGAAGGGTTTCTCCTGTGATTCCTTTTTGAGGAAGGGGAGATATCCCAGCTTTTGAAGACAAGGTTTTCTGAAGAGGTATGGGGCCAACAGTTAGCGAAAGCTTGTAAGTGAAAGCCTGAAAAAATGAGATCTATTATCATTGTGAGGCTGAAAAGGCTTCTCCAGCCTTACAAAAGAAGGGAAGCAGGATAAGGTTATAAGGGATAAGCAGCAGCTTAAAAGAAACAAAAAAAAAACCCAGGAGTAAGAAGAAGCACAAGGTGCTGTGCAGACTGCACAGGGATTCAGGGCACGATTTGGTACCATAGCATTAGTCTTGGTGTCCAGAATTCTGCATCTTACTAAATTATATATGCCTAACTTGTATGTCATATTTGTCTACGTGTTCCTAGTAAGACTTCCTGAATTTATGTTCCTTTCATACAAACCATACACTTCTTAGGAAAAATGCGTGGATTTTGTTGATGCTGAAGAGGCCTCCCTTCTTCTAGTTGGAGCTTGTTGTCCTTCAGCCCTAGATCCCCATTACACTCATTCCTTAGCTAGAATGATAGTAACTGTCAGGGAGGTGATAAACCCTAGACCTATGCAAACAGAAGATAACAGTGCTGAATTGCCTCAAGCAGTCTTATGTTTGGTGCCAAGGGCTTGTTTGCAACATTTAAAATTCACATGGAGGAAATAATTTATTTTTATTAGGTGTGTTTTTCTCAACGGTTTTAGGTAACGATTTGATAAAATCATAATGTGAATTGTTACAACTGCACTTTTGAAATAATCTTAACTACAGGAATTTAAAACACATATAGCTACATAGATCGTATTTTAAATGTATAACTACACAGATTTATTTTAAACCTGGAGAGGCCTCTGATTATCTTGTTTGACCAATCTAACATCAATTATTATTTTGCTATGAGATGTTCCAAAACCCACTGTTTGCCAATCACTAGGCCTAGTGCAAAGGACACAGCCAGAAGAAAAACAATCCAGTAACCAGATTCTATTGTACGTAGAAAAGTCAGTATATGGGTGATCTCTGGGGGTACAAACAAGTCAGACAGATCACACATAACAGACATCAACCCCAGCGACCCCAGGAACAACACAGCACGACCAACAATAGGTGGAGTGAACAAAGATACAAGGTATCCCATAGAAGAGACAGGAGACAGCCAAGTCAATAGGCTGCTCATGTAGGATAGAGGTAGCCCCATATTGTCTCCCCACGAAGCCCGTGTTTGCAAATGCCAAACCTGACTGGGGCCCAGTTGCAGAGAGTCAGGAGGTCCTTCCCCAACAGGAAACTCTGCAAAGTGCATCCACCTCACAGACAGACACTCCACCCTTCCTGCAGGTGGTCCCAGCTTTTATCCCCAAAGCAGGACACCTGGCACTCATTTACCCAATGTGGGGCACCTGGGGCTTGTTTACCCAAGGGCTTTCCTTACAAGGCTGGCTGCACCTTGGAGGAAAGCCAAAAGGTAAACTCATCCCCTCCTCTTAAAGGACCATAGGAACCACCCATATGTCAACCTTAATTCAGGGCTTGGGGTTCAGACCCCAGCACTTCACCCGCAGACTATTTTTATTCTTGAAGGTAAATATATATGATAATTTTGGAAACTCCTTTTTATTGATGTAAATAAATAGTGGTTTTACATATATGTATCTCCTTTATACTTGACGAATAAAACTTAAAAGTATTATAAATACAAGAGTCCTGTAGTGCTAGGTAGCAGGTACTTGTTGCAAACCACATAAGCCTGATCTGCTGGCAGACGCTCTGCTGCCTTTTGAGAGCAAGGATTGTGGTGCTGGGTAATCTTAACTACATAAAAGTACAAAGCAGAAGGTGATGGTGTACAAATGGCTTTGAGCTACCTCTATGTGCAGCCAGCACTGAGCTACTTTGAGGCTTGAAGAACAGCTTATACACCCCTTGTTTGTAGAATTCTAGTGGCCACAGGACAGCCTGTCATTTCTAGAGCAATATGTGCCGTGACTATGCCCTAGAAGTGTCTTTCCAGCTTCTAATACCTAGCTCAAAACATTTATACAAGACTTTGCAAGGAACTTCTTGGACAGCATTTTCATAGCTGTGTTTCACAATAACAGCACTGCTTGAATTTGTTTTTACAAGTGTGTTTCTAGAAACTGTTTATATTTTTCTTTTTGCACAGTTCAAAGGTTAAGGTGTTAGAGTATCCATTTGTGTATAAAGTATTCTAATTTTCTTGCAGTACTGATTTTTCAAGCTTAACACTTATTCAGGAAATGCTAGAGATATTTAATTTGGTTCAGTTTCAAAGGAACTTCAAAGGAAATTTCACTTCCAACTCAAAATACTTAGTCATGTGGAAAAAAAGGGTGCTGAGTTGAATACCCTGAGTGCGCTGGTAAAGATGTGTGGACTTTCAGATGTGCAAATCAAAGGCAGAACACCAGAGAAGCATGTCCACTGTAATTCTTGCATCACTGCTTTTCATTTTTTATGAAAATACCTTGTACCAGTCAGTCCCTACCTTGTAAAAGCTGTGCTTTAAGCTTACAGTCCTATGAAAAGTGTGGAAGTCTACTTACCCTGTGTCTTGATTCATCAGTTTTCAATGTTTATTTTCACAGTGCATTGATAATATAAGGTGCAATGGTTTAATGACCATAGTGTTTGAAGAAAACTCTAAAGTCACAGTGCCACATATGATCAAGTAAGTGCAGCATTTTTTTCCCCTAGTGAATGAAATAACTTGTTGGGTTTTTTTTAAATAAAATTTTTAACAAAATAAAATGTGTGTTTGGAAAATACATTTCTCCCCCCCCCCCCAGTTTTGTTGAATGGAATTAATTCTACATCACAAAACATGTTTTTGAATCTCTTTCTTGAAATGGTAGGGGTGACTTAAAATGGTAAACTCTCATTTGATAGTATTGGACTGTCTAGGATCACAGCTCAGATTTTTCTATTATTTGTGAAGCTGCCTTCAGTTATGCTTCAGATTAATAATTTTATTCTGTGTTAGCTTTTCTTCATCATACCACACATAATTTTATTGAATATATTTTAAAATACTTTCAAAATTTAGGTGACTGCAGACAAGTATCATTTTTCAAGATATCTCATTGTATTAGCCAAAATTTTTCTTTTCTTTCTCTTATTTCTGAGGAAAAAATATTTTCTCTCATAATTTTAACCGACCGCATCAAGGTAGCATCATTACTCATAAATCTACTTCTTTCACCCTTGGATTCTTTCAGTCATTTATTGTAATAAGTAATTTTTATTTTTGGACAACGATTTTCAGTACATGATTCTGAATTTCTAACACAATTTTACCTCTTGGATCTTCTACAGATCTGTATCTACATGAGTTTTACCTGCTGTTATCCAATATAAATATTAAGGAATAGAACAAAGGGATAGCAATATAAGTATTTCCTCTCTTACTGTTGTCCATCACTAGGCCATTTCTCTCTCTTGAATGTACTCTGTACATGAAGGTTTCTCAAATGTTGCTTTTGTAGTTGTTGCCTCTCCTCTCTTTGTTATGTTTAGAAATGAAAAAGAGGTAACATCTGTGAATACACATACCTTTGATCCCTGAACAGAAGGCATTTTTCTGTCTTCAGTTTTATTCCAGGAACTCTCCAGAGTGTAAACACTTGTTACCTGCTGAATGTTAAAAATATGTTCATCTGTTTTCAAATTGTAGAGTACAGAAAGGTCATAATCCCAATGTCAAGAGAGAGAAATTTGAATTCTAAAAACCTTGGTGTTCTCTTTCTGAGATTTTACTCATTGTATTTTTAGCACACGTTGTCTACTGAAGTCAGATGTCTTTGGATGAAATTAAAAAAAAGTGCCTGTTTTCTGTGGACTCAGGAAAGAAGAATTTTTTTGTTGTTTCTTTTATGTAATGTGGTGTAGAAGTGTGTGGGATATATTGATGCTGTATTCTAAGAAAATCCAATCATTTTTAACAAAAAGATCAGACAATATTCAATATATTCATCAATGATTTGGATGAGGGAATAGAGTGCTCTGTCAGCAAGTTCACTGATGACACAAAACTGTCAGGAGTGGCTGACACACCAGAAGGCTGTGCTGCCATTCAGAGAGACCTAGACAGGCTGGAGAGTTGGGCGGGGAAAAACTGAATGAAAGATAACAAGGGCAAGTGTAGAGTCTTGCATCTGGGGAAGAACAACCCCATGTGCCAGTATAAGTTGGGGACTGACCTGCTGGAGAGCAGTGTAGGGGAAAGGGACCTGGGGGTCCTGGTGGACAGCAGGATGGCCATGAGCCAGCAATGTGCCCTTGTGGCCAAGAAGGCCAATGGCATCCTGGGGTGTATTAGAAGGGGTGTGGTTAGTAGGTCGAGAGAGGTTCTCCTTCCCCTCTATTCTGCCTTGGTGAGGCCACATCTGGAGTATTGTGTCCAGTTCTGGGCCCCCCAGTTCAAGAAGTACAGGGAACTGCTTGAGAAAGTCCAGCGCAGAGCCACAAAGATGATGAAGGGAGTGGAACATCTCCCTTATGAGGAGAGGCTGAGGGAGCTGTATCTCTTTAGCTTGGAGGAGACTGAGGGGTGACCTCATTAATGTTTATAAATATGTAAAGGGTGAGTGTCATGAGGATGGAGCCAGGAACATAGGAGGTTCCACATAAATGTGAGGAAGAATTTCTTCACAGTGAGGGTGACAGAACACTGGAACAGGCTGCCCAGGGAGGTTGTGGAGTCTCCTTCTCTGGAGACATTCAAAACCCGCCTGGATGCATTCCTGTGTGACCTGACCTAGGTATTCCTGCTCCTGCAGGGGGACTGGACTAGATGATCTTTTGAGGTCCCTTCCAATCCCTAACATTCTGTGATACTGTGATTCTGTGAATATTGGAAGATGCTTTACTTACTATCTATGGCAGTTTTTTACAAACTAAGCCTTCAACTAGACAAAATTAAGCAAACCTGAAATTTGAAAGAAAAACTTCATGAGTATGGTTATATAAATGATTGAGTTTTGTTTTGATGTCCAAACAAAGATTAGTCCATTTTTATTTTTTTTTTTCATTGAAACAGACCCTCTCCATGGTTATTGCTTTGAAATTTAAGATGTTTCATGCTGTTCCCTTTTTCTTTAAAAAAAATAATCTTTGGAGCCTGAGAGCAGGTGTTACCTTGCGGGTGAGCCTTATGCAAAGGTTACTTAATTTTCCTGTCTTTTACCAGGGTCCATTAGTTTATTTAAGATAAAGGTACATCCCAGGGGAAAAACTGTACATCACTCCACTATTTTTCTATAGTGAGCTTCGAGTAATATTGGACTACAGGCCATAGCAGCCTGAAAGAGACAAGAGTGGACACATCTGCTTCCTGTTCCTTTTCAGAAATTTAAATATCATTGGTGATTTCTTAGACTTTGGAAAGTAAATTAATTATTTGCCAAAACCAAAATTTAAATTCCCTTAGTTATGGCATAAACTGTACCTGAATGGAAGCAGGTATCACCACAGATTAAGAGTTTCATTATGTTGATGAAATACAAGAATGCATGTGTATTTGCTGCTTCTATGTTGACATGAGCAGCTGAAATGATACTACTACTGTACCATAATCAGTCTTCCTCTTTGGTAAAATGTTCTGAATTTAATTTTTGTGTAGATCCGATGCTCGTCTTCATAGAGATGACATTGATATCTGCTTCAGCAAAACACTGAATTCCTGCAAAGTACCCCAAATCCGTTATGCAAGCGTCGAGCGCCTTTTGGAGCGGCTAACAGACTTGCGATTTCTAAGTATTGATTTCCTCAATACTTTTCTACATACTTACCGCATATTTACTACTGCAACTGTTGTACTGGAAAAACTTTCAGACATATACAGACGGCCCTTCACTTCCATTCCCGTCAGGTGAACTCTGGGGTTTTTTTCCATTCCATCATAGGTTTCTTACAGAATTACCATGGAATCATTTGGGTTTAGGGTTTTTTTGTACCATAATTTGCTATTATATAAATAAGCTAAGAAGAAAGTTTTTTGCAAATAGGACATAAGTTTTTAGGTGAGCCTGTCTGAACTTTCTGCCCAGACTTTGAAGACTAAATGTCATACAGATTTTGCAATGCCAGGCAGATTTGTACAAAATTTGTAAGTGTTTTCACTTAAATTTGTTCAGATTTTTATCACCTGTTGCCTTTTTTGTTTCTTGTTCTCAGGTCTTTGGAGTTATTCTTTGCTACCAGTCAAAACAACAGAGGAGAGTACCTCGCTGATGGGAAGTCACCACATCTCTGTCGCAAGTTTTCTTCTCCTCCTCCATTGTCACTCTCCAGAACTTCCTCACCTGTCAGAACCCGAAAACTGTCGTTGACCTCACCACTGAATTCAAGGATCGGCGCCCTCGACCTCTCTACTTCATCTGTGGCAAGCAGTCCTACCTCGACCTACAGCCCAGCCACCTCCCCACCACCAACAGGTAGCAAAGTACCACTGGACCTTAGCAAAGGGCCCTCCTCTCCTGAGCAAAGTCCTGGCTCCATAGAGGAGAGCTTGGAGAACCCTCGTGTGGACCTCTGTAACAAGCTGAAGAGAAGCATTCGAAGAGGTATTATATGCCCACAAAGTACTGAATGTTACTTTTGATAAATAGGGTAGTCTCTCAGGTAGGCTTGATTTTTATCAGATTACTGCTGAGAAGTTGTTTCTTATGTCTTTTTTTTTTCCCCTCCTGATCACCATAAGTTGTTTTGTGAATCCAAATACTCTGCTCTTACTTCTTCTCTAGTAGGGGCTGCAATGTGCTGTCTGTTTCCATTGCTTTGTGGCTTCTTTGTAGGAACAGCAGTATGGCAGAATGGCCACATCTGTTTTCACTTCAGCAGAGTGTTAAGGAGAAAGGCAGAAGGAAATACTTGGTGCCAGTTCTGTTTCCTGAGGTGAAAGGTTTTGGAGTTGTACTGTTACTACAGAAAGTAAAATATTAAGTTCAAAAGAAACAGGATGTAAAGGCCTGACAGCTTTAATGTGTACATAACAGGGGTAGTTTGCCAGAAAGATTTCATCACTAATCCAAACAAATAATTTATGTGATGCACTTAGTACGTTGGTGAGATTTATACCACCTGCTTGTTATCCACCCGGAAGATGGATGTCTAAAATAGATTAAAGGCACCTTGAAATAGGTACTACTTCCAGAGAGCTAATGTTAGTTGATATAAACGTCACTCTAGGAATCTGGAATGAGATCATTGTACATGTAGATGGGAAAGCAAGAAAGTAGCTCTAATCTTACAGGATGCACAAGTGTGTGCTGATTTCTCATTGCTCTTTGGGGATGGAGGGATGGTCTTTGTCCGAATTGGAATAGAAGTATATAGTAATTTTTGTATTGCTGTTACATTAAACAGAAGATGAGGAAATGAAATAAAATGCTATTTTATTCCTAAAATTCATGTTTAAAAATGGTCTTACATGGCCTGCCTTACATTCTGAGGAATTTGAGCTGTAAATCTGAGCAAAATGTAGCTCAATTTTACTTGCAAGGGCTGTAACAATGAAAATTGATATAACCCAAGAGAAAGGAAGAAAAAGATACCAGACATGAACTAAGAAAAATATGATTGAAGCATTATGCCTACTCCTTACTGATGAATTGAATTAAGTGCCCTGGTAAGAAATCTGACATTCTATTATGCAGAGGGATTGTTTTTACAGAATGTAGTGTATTGTTTAACAAAAAATATTTTCAACAGGCAAGTTAGCCACCTTAGCATTATAGCAGTCTGTACTTGCCCATGCTTTATGCTTTCATAAAATGCTGGTTGGATGTTATATTTAATCATTGTATTTCTGTATGCTGGAATTTTTTAAGTGAATAGCATAACAGACTATTTTTGTATATAAAATATAGTATTTACCATGTAGAGTTGGGCAAATTCTTCTTGTGCACTAGTGTAACCACGCTCAAATTAATGTGATAGCACAGCATGTCTCAAAATATAAGCCATGCATTAAAATTATTTTTACATAGGTAACTGCAGTCTTAGGTGGAACTTTTTTTGCTATACGATATAAAGTAATCTAGTAAGGATAGGCTATTCTGGTCTAGTGTTAGCACTAGGCATTGTTGCAGAGTTCTTCAGATTTCGCATCCAGTCTATCAAAGCTGGAAGTGTCACGTGGGCAGCGTGAGGAACTATTGGAAATGGCAAGCATCTCATAGAAATGCTAAATTGCTGTCTGTAAAGTGTCTCCAGTCCCTCTGGGGACCTCCTGCTGAACAGTTTGCATTTAGCTTGGAGGAATTTGCAGCTAGATAGCTCTGTTCTGCAGGAGAAAGACCTTTTGTCACCCAGCTGGACAGAGGATGTTGAGGAAAAGGAGTAACTTTAAAAAGAAATCTCACGAGAATGGAAGTGGGTAACAGGAGAACAACAAAATGCTAATCCGCATGTTTCCTGTTATACATAATACGTTTCTTTTTTTCTGAAGTTTTCAGAGTAAGGAGACCAGTCCTACTTAATAAGGAGCCACCACCCTGTTATAGTTAATACTGTTGCTCTGGTACTGCCAGATTTCCAAGAAAACAGCTGTGGCTAACTCGAAATCCAATATAACCCTACAAATTCTGTTCCCCAGAATTTTCTGTTCTCCTTGAATGTCGTCCATTTACATCTTGGAATTTCCACCTTCTTTGCCCACTTCCAAAGTTGTTGTTTGCTTTCAAAGTTTTTTGTTTTCCAAAGTTTTTGTTCACAGATATTTATATATATACACTATTTATGTCGCAGGCACAGTTGTCATTCATATCAAATGTAGGATATATTTTCTCACCTTGTTTTCCCTCATTTCAGAAGTAATATTCCTGCCATTCCATTTCTGATCTTCTGATAGAACTCCTATTTGGAGTGATCTGCTTTCCAGTGCTGTTTGACAATTTTATTAGGCAGATTTTGATTGCACATAGTTATCCAACGAGGATTATTTTCCCAGCTCATATAAAACCTGTGATTTCAAGTATCCTTATTAAATGTGCATTTCACTGCATATTCTGCTGGCTTAACATCCAAGTTACTTTTAAAACTGGCGACTTGTTGGTTTTCACCAAGTTCTTTATTTTTGAGCTTTGGTGTGTCTGTGGTGTTAGTACAAAACTTTCCCAGCCCTTTAACTCCATCCAGAGGATAATTATTGCTGAGTCTTCTTAATGCAGAAGTTCAATGGCAAATTCCAGAAGCAGTGCTGTTTAAAACAACTCTAAACCACAGATTAAATGCAAACAACTTCGTGTTAGATGGTATTTAGTGGAATTAGGTTTGTATTGAAACACTGGTAGTAAGGGCTATAATGAACGGCCATTTTTTTAACATTACCTTTCAATGAAACCCACTTTGGTGTACATACTCCTTTTTATCAGTGCAGTACATTTGAGATTGTTCAAAGTTGATAATTTGCAGACTTGCTATCTTTTGGTATTTGTAAACTGAGAGTCCTGTATCACCCACTTAATCTGTAATCTCTGCAGAGGCACTCTATACCTAAGGTAAACTAATCTGACTACACTCTGTGCTTGAAACAACATATTATATAGTATGATATACTTAGGATTGTATTATAGGATATTATATTATGTGATACAGTACAATACTATACAATACAATACATTAATTAATACAAGTTTTAATATATTTATTTTGTAATATATGATATAATACAATATAATAGAACATACATACAAGAGTTGTGAATTATGAATGATCATCCAAGTATTAACATTTATTCTCTTTTAAAGCAGCAGTTCTAGAATCTGTGTCAGTGGACCGGACAATTCCTGAAAGTACCTCAGCAGCGGATACCACAGAGCTTTCCCCATGTAGATCCCCTTCGACGCCACGTCATCTCCGCTATCGTCAACCAGGAGGTAAGAACCTGATGTTTCTTCCCTCTATCAGTCACTTTACAGAGTTTAGATACTGTAGCTGTAATCTTTACCATGTATTAGAAAATAACAATTATGAATAACATGTTTTTCTTGCATTTTCTTTGTTTCTCAGGTATTAAACAAAAAAGCCATTAGAATGTGCATTATACCAGTTAATTTGTATAGTAATAACAAGAGTCTTGGAAGCTATTGGGACTTTGATATGATTAAATGTTCTCAAATAGCTCAAGCAGGATGTACCCTAGTTCAAGACTAATACTGAGTTAGTCCTGTTCTCACAAAACTCTCAAGACCTTGACAGCTTTTTTTCAGCTTCTAAGGGGACATATTTTGGGCACCATATGTAATCATGTAATAAACAACACCCATTATTGTCAGTGGGGAGTGACTGTGTCTGTTTCTTTGTGTAACACTGAACATTTACAGATGGTGTCATATTATTCGTTCCAAAATTTGAATAACTGCTCAATTGAAGAAGAAAAGTGAGAGCTGGAGCTCCTGAAATAGTTCTCACGTGGTTCTTTGAAATCATTAGCAGAGCTGTGAGCTACATCTATGAACGCTTAAAATGGTGTCATCTCACACAAGCCAGATTTCTAGGCAGTTATTTCATGCCTGGGATTAAAACAACAAAAAGAGAGCAGAGTCTTCTCAGCTGTGAATAGGTTACTTAGACACTTGCATTTTAAACCTATAGTAATTTGCTGTTATTGTGTGTGTTTATGGTGAGTTGGCAAGATTTGGGAGCTCAGAACTGTGGGGAACAGTGCCACATCATCTGAGTACTAGTCAGAAGTATTGCTCACAACACTCCCTATAGAGACATTTTGATGAATTGTGCAAAATGGTGCTCTTCCTAGGCAGTGACCTGGGAAAATATGTGAATCCAGTCGGTTTATATGCTTAGTTCTCTAACATGATTTTTTTTTTTAGGTTACTTTTCTACACCATTGTTTTTGTCAAATGTTTTTTCTCTTTTTCTGTTTGGTTACTACTTGTTCCTCACCTTGACAGTGTCTTAGACTTTTTTTTTTCCATAGCAACATTAATTATGCCAACCTGGAAATAAAACTTAAATCACAAATATGATTATGATATTTTTATTTCCCTTAATATAAATTCCTCTGGCAAAGAAAGCATAAAATGTTCACGAAGTAGAAATGTTAGTGAAGATTTAAGTAGTATGATTGCTTATCTTAAAAATACTAGAGTATGTAGAAGTTGTTACCTTTTCTCTGTCTGTTCCCTTTGCAGTACAAACTGGTGACAACAGCCACTGTTCGGTTTCTCCTGCTTCTGCTTTTGCTATTGCTACAGCTGCAGCAGGGCACGGGAGTCCACCAGGTGAGAGAAATGTGCTGTACAAAAGAGAGATAACAGTGAGATACCTAGGTCTCAAAAGGTAAATATTTCTTAAGAACATACTTATCTGATCCTAAATAGCCACTGATTTATTACTTTTATCTGCTGGTGGTTTGAGTCTGGAATCCTGCCCTTTTGTGGCCACTGAACCCATAGTTCATTGGTGCCTCGGCTTCCAGTTATGAGGCCAATGTAAAAATATTTGTAATGTAACTCATTTGATTGAAAGTGAAATTGACCCATAAAAATGACTAAAACAGCTTAAGACAGACTGTTCAGGTACATCTAGCCTATTGCATTTCCTACTGTGGAAGTCTGAAAATTTTGGCAAGCAATTTATGTCACCAGAGAGTAAAATCATCTTTTAGGTTGTTTATACACCATCCTGTCCTGGGAAGTTGCCAGCAACCATCATCATGTCTCCTTGAAAGAAGGAAAGGATGAGAATGTATTCAGAAATATCTTTTAGAACAAAACATGAAATATAACAAAGAAGAACTGCATACTATATCCACATACAAAATCATAGAATCATAGAATCACAGAATGGTAGGGGTTGGAAGGGACCTCTGAAGATCATCTAGTCCAATCCCCCTGCTAGAGCAGGATCCTAGAGTAGATCACACAGGAACATGTCCAGACAGGTTTTAAATGTCTCCAGAGAAGGACACTCCATAACCTCTCTGGGCAGCCTGTTCCAGTGCTCTGTTACCCTCATAGTGAAGAAGTTTTTCTTATGTTAAGATTGAACCTCCTGTGTTTCAGTTTGTGCCCATTGCCCTTTGTCCTGTCACTGGACAGCATTGAGAAGAGTCTGGCCCCGTCTTCCTGACACCCGCCCTTGAGATATTTATAAGCATAGATCCCCCCTCAGCCTCCTCTTCTCCAAGCTAAACAGACCCGGCTCCCTCAGCCTCTCCTCATGTGGGAGATGCTCCAATCCCTTCATCATCTCAGTGGCCCTGCACTGGACTCTTTCCAGTAGCTCCATGTGCCTCTTGAACTGGGGAGCCCAGAACTGGACACAGTACTCCAGATGAGGCCTCACCAGGGCAGAGTAGAGGGGGAGGAGCGTCGCGGGGGCACCCACACAATCTGCAGAGCTCCCCCTCAGACGCTCTAACAACCCAAGCCAACCCTGAGCCCGGGTGCCAGGCAGAGGCGCTCACACACAGACAGGGCAGTTACTCAAAAATAAAGATTTATTTTGAGCAGAACTACTTAACACTCCAACAGACCAAAAGTAAAACAAGTTCAGATGTCAGTTGGGAATATACCACTACACAACTGGACTAACTCACATCAGAAAGATGACTCAAAAAGATGCACACTCACTCTTAAAAGGGGGGTAAATCTCCCACCCAAGGGTACCCGAAACGTATAATCACTCACCCACAGGAGGAGAGGGCTTACTCATTGATATCCAGAATAAATATTCACTCATCAAGGGGGGAGGATGGTGAGGGCTCTCAACCCCAAGGAGTTTCCTTGGGCAGCGTCCCGATCCAAGGGGAGTGCCCCCGACTGCAGACCTGCTACTCCAAGGAGGATCAACTCAAACTGGTTCATCCGCAGGGCTCCATTTATGCCCATGTGAAGTCTGATCTGTGGCCAGTTCTAATTAGCCAGGTGCCCTCCCTGCAGGGGACTGTTAACCTGGCACCAGGTAAGGTTGTCCAGACAAAACACAGGCCTAGGGGACCGTTTATCTAGACAAAGCACCATTAGAAGGTGGCTCCAGGATCAGGGTGGGTGCATCTGCCACAAGGAGAACCTCCCTTGAACTTCTGGCCACACTCCTTTTAATGCACCCCAGGATGCCATTGGCTTTCTTGGCCACAAGGGCACATTGCTGGCTCACGGTCAGCCTGTTGTCTACCAGGACTCCCAGGTCCTTTTCCCCAGAGCTGCTCTCCAGCAGCTCAGCCCCCAGCCTGTACTGGTACATGGGGTTGTTCTTCTCCAGACGCAGGACTCTACACTTGCTCTTAGTGAATTTCGTTAAGTTTCTCCCTGCCCAGCTCTCCAGCCTGCCCAGGTCACACTGGATGGCAGCACAGCCCTCTGGCATGTCAGCCACTCCTCCCAGCTTTGTATCATCAGCAAACTTGCTGAGGATACACTCTGTCCCTTCGTCCAGGTCGTTAATGAATATATTGAATAGGACCAGACCCAGTACCGACCCCTGGGGGACACCACTAGTCACAGACATCCAACTAGACCCTGTCCTTCAGCCAGTTCCCAATCCACCTCACTGCCCAGTTGTCCAGTCCACACTTGGTTTGTGAGGATGCCATGGGAGACAGTGTCAGAAGCCTTGCTGAAGTCAAGGTAGACCACATCAACTGCCCTCCCCTGATCAATCCATCTAGTTATGTCCTCATAGAAGGCTATCAGGTTGGTCAAGCATGACTTCCCCTTGGTGAACCCATGTTGACTACTCCTGATAACCCTCTTTTCCTCAACATTCTTTGAGATGGTGCCAAGAACAAGCTGTTCCATCAACTTTCCAGGGCTAAAGGTGAGGCTGACTGGCCTTGAAGAAACTCGTATAAGCTTTCTGCCTTTGTTTTGTGGACTTTAAGGAGATTTCCAGACTATTCAGTGAGATTTTGAACTCTTATGTTATAAACCAATGATAGCTTTTCTTTCTAACTTAAATCAGAATTATATTTATCACTCCACATTTTCAGTTCATCATCTCTTTGTTGAATTCTTGTATTATGTCCTTAATATTTCTAGTCCAGCCTATTACTGAAAGATTAATATTTCACATATATGTAATCTTCTAGACATCTAGATCATATCTTTCTTGAGTTTATTTTTTTGTATTCACTTACGAATTAAGATTTTATTTTGAAAATGAGCCTTTTTATGTCCAAGGTTGGTATACATAAGAGTAGTTGTACTTAACTAAATTATTGCAAGTGTATACTGTATATTCCTTGCAAAGCAGCTATGTTGTCTACTGACTGGAAGTATTTAGTGCAACTTAAAATACTTGATTTAAGTTTTGAATTTGTTTCCTGTCTTGCTGTGGACCCTTTGACATATTAGTATCTCCCATTAGCTGAGTCCTGTCCTAGGTCATGTTACAAATAAAAAGCAACTTTTTAAAAGTCCACAAAATCACTTGCACTTTGCATTGACACACTCAGACCCACAGTTCATTTTGATTGTGTATGACAAAGCTGTAAATTAACACCTGCCTATTTTCCATCATAACTTTTGGAATGTCAAGAAACTTCTTTGAAGACCGAAGTCTCAGAATCACTCATGAAATTCTATACAAGTCAGTAAATTGTCACAATTGATTCCAGTGGGTTTTATATCCACTGTGTCTAAAGTTCTGGTTGTTCACTTGATGAGTAAGTAGGCATCATGAGAAAATAATTTTGGATAAACATGAATCAGTGCTCCTATTACTCTTGTTGACTTCCGGTGATCTTCAGATGATCACAAGATAGTAATGTTCAGTTTTAGGAACTTTATGAAACTGTCACAAACATATATTTAGTACATTTTTTTAAAATTATGAACATCCTCTGCCTTTGGAATCACACACTGCCAAGGAATCAGCAACATATTTTGCTTTATGGATTAATTCCAGTAGGTCTAAAAATTGTTTAAAAAAAGCAGTAAAAATATTGGGTTTTCCCACAAAGACTGGTTCAATTAAAAATTACTGCTTTTCTGTTGTTAAAAGCACAGCTTTTCAATATTTGTAGTATTGAATTATGAGAGAAAATAAAATCTGCAATTATACAATCAATTGGAGGAACATCAAAGTATGGGCATGTTGAAAAAGGAAAAAATGACATCCCTAATATTCTTAAGAACTTTTTTGTATTGCTGTTTAAGCTAGTTCTGCATAAAAGGTCATTCTCCTGGGTGGTGTAAAAACCAATATGAAGGCTCTGCAGCAAATATGACAAGAAAAGTGTGTAGCGGGGTGTCTCAGGAGACTGAGCTGTCTACCTGTAATCAATATGAAAATTCAATGCTACAAACCACAGCTTGAACAGCTGAATCACTTGTTTTGTAACTTGATACAATTCATCATGGTAGAGATCCTATTAAAGTTGCAGATTTGTGCAGTTCAAATTTGGATAATTCAAATAGTTTTATTTCTTCCCTATGTATGTGTTATAATAATCATGTGGGTTTTTTAAAATAACACCTTTTTTTTCCCCAGTGTGCTCCTCTCTCATTCACTGCATAGGATGGACATGATCCTTCAGAGAATCAGGTCTGGGTAGCAGATTTGTGGATTTTTGTCTTTTTTCAGTTGGTCTTTGGCCTCACTGCCACAGACATTGTGTTATGTGCCATTTGATATACTCCTACATGGAATATAAATAGAATGGCAGGTAAAATTCGGTGTTGATAAATACTAAGTGATACACGTGAGGAAAAAGAGTCTGACCTCCACACCTGAAAGGATGGGCTCTGTGATGGACATTATCACTCAGGACCAAGATCTGAGGATTACAATAGATAGTTCCATTAAACTGTCTTAGTGCTCAGCCAAAAAGGTAATGACAACATCAGGAATTATTAGGAAAGGAACAGAGAACAAAGCAGAGAAGACCATTATGCTACCACAGCATAAATCCAGAATTTGCACACGTATTGAAGTCTATGTACAGTTGCAATATGTCCTATTTGAGATGAAGGAATGAGAACCAGAAAAGGTTGAGAGTTTGCAATCAAGGATAAGTGGAAGTACAAAGTGGCTTCTGTGCATTTGAAGTTTAGAGAAGAGATGACTTGGAGGGCTGATGAGAAAGTTCTGCAAAATCATGGGTGTCATAGGGAGAGTTAGTAGGCATTTGTTGCTTTGTTCTGTTGCAAGAAGAAGGCATCAGATGAATTTCCTGAGGCCAAGGTTCAAGACAAACACAAGTTTGTGGTTCTTTCTGCAACAAATAGAAGGTCTGTGAGATTCTGCTGAGGGACACTGTGAAGGGTCAAGGTTCATTTATCCAGGTTCAAAAAGTGGACAGCTACCTGCAGGTGAGTAGTCCTTAGTAGTTACTAGACTGCCAAATGAGAATAGGCTCAGGAGCTGAAATCAGTTGGAGGTTGTGGGAGAGTATTAGGAGGTAAGAGTCATCTGTGTGTCTTTTGTTCTCACTCTTCCCTGAAGCCTTCTGGCTTCTGGCCATTTTGTTTTGTTTTTCCAGGGTATGGTCTCTTAGCTCTTCTCAACTTCCCATCTTCCAGTTCAGACTCTTTGGGGATGCGTGGAGGCAAGCAGGCTAACAGGCTCATTGGACAGACCTGTAGTCACACACTAGAACCAAACAGGAATAATAACTCCTGTGGAGAGTGCTGTTGAGAACATTTCACAATTGCTGTCACCATGCAACGATGAGTTTATATACTGATAAGTATGCAAAGTTCTGAACAGTTCTCCCAGGGCATACAATGGCTTTGCTTATCTTATGATAAGCAACTGGAGAATGCTGCCTTTGTTGGTCTTGTCTGCATGCTTCATGACTGCGAGTGGCTTGATGGGAAGCCGAAGTTGAAAGACTTTTCAGTACTTTGATCTGCTTTAGATATGGGTGCACTTTCCCCTTTGGATGCAGCCCAAGTGCAGCGCACGTTGGCAATGGTTTTCTGTATGCTCAGTCCCCACTGTGTGGGGAACAGTGCCACACTTCAGGGGCCTTGATAGTGTTTTTGGGGCACCGTCATCTGTTGGGTTCATTTGTTCCCTGAGATGCGCATGTAGGGCTGGCAGGGCCCTAAGAACACCTCATGCTTGAGTTGCCCCACCATACGATATGCTGCATGAGTTTATGAGCTGCTGAAAAGGAGGTGCTGGGCACCGTGGCATTGCTCTACAGCATGCAGAGCTTCCTACAGTGTGTAGAACCTTTCTGTGAACCATGATGGTTCAGGTTCTTATGCCCTTCAGTGGTTTTTTTTCACCTTACTGATTTTGTTGCTATTAATTTCAGTTGGTTTATAGGTAGCTGCTTTTATGTTGTCAAGCTCTACTACTTGTCCTATTGTTTAGTCTGTCTGTCTAGTTAAATATTAATCTCTACATATCTTAAACATGTTTTTGTCTATTCTCTTCCAGAAAATTTGCATATTACTTGTTTATTTTAACAGCATGATAAAGATAAGTAGAAATATGAAGTGAAAGCACAGAAAGTTAAATAAGGCACCCCAGCTGCACAGCTTGGTGCCTTCATGAATTATAATATGCACAGTAGGGATAAATAGAGTGTGTTGTGTCTTTTATGTGTACTTTCTCTTTTGAGGGATATGAAGGATGGCTGAATGGCTCATGGCTTGCTGCAGTTGTACTGCTCTGTCACCATTAGTAGGCTGCTGCACACCTTCATTCTTTTACAAATTTATAAAAATAGGATAATAATACTAACACATGCTTTCATAGAAATGGACAGGTAAAATCTTCTTTATTCTCTAGTCTTCTACAGCTTTCTTTCATGGCAATAAAGCTCATTCTTCAGCAAGGGAAGAAGAAAGTTATGCAAGCATCCTTCTCTGGAACAGTTAAACATACTCAGTTTTCATGACTAGAGGTAAACTAGTACAAACTCAAATACGTGTATTTGAGTTCATGTATTCTTTACTTATTCTTATCTCCCTTCTTATGACTCTTTGTCATTGCTCTTAGCACTTCTGTTTACCTGCATGCTCCTCGGAGTGGTTGATAAGCCCTGAGCAATCACACACATATGCTTGCTCAGAGGCAGCAGTTACCTGAGCTGTTTATTTCTCCTCTGTTCATATACCTCTAGAGAATTGGTTCTTGATTTCTGCTTGAATCAGCGACATCTTCCAAAAGCAACATGGAGGTTCTCTAGCAGCTCTGCTCTGATGTCTGTCTTATAATATGAAAAAGTTCCTACAAAAATTTTGTTAACAGTTTCATCTTAGTGAGTGTCCTGCTCATCTCTTCTTTCAGTTTTGCAATGAGAGTTAGGTAGTCCTTAAGTGGGATTCCAGGGAGCTGCAGTGAGCCCATGTCTCTTCAGGAGTGATCTCCTCTTCTCTGAGAGTCTGTCACACAACCAGTGTCCAAAAAAAGAAGTGAGGCTGGTAACGTGGGAGAGGAACCTCCTGCCAAAACACTCACATTTGTAGTTTTGCTGCAAAAATCCTGCAGATGTTATAGGAATTAAGTAACAGGAGTATAATCTATACAGCACCCACACAAACCCTAGCACTAGATGAGAACAATTTATATGGAAATATGTTTCTTTGAACTGTGGCTTGTAGAACTTGCAGATTTTCCTGGTTTATATTTGTACAATTCTTTCAACCATATTGCTACTTTTTTTCCTCCTTAACTTTTTATTTATGTCTGTTGTGTACAGACCTAGAGCACTATCTGAGGATCAGTAACATATCATGCACTGATTTTTAAAGAAAAAATATCGTTTGGGGTTCATTTACTGAAAGTGCTTACTGCTTAATCTGTGCGCAGGTCCTCATACTACTTTCTGCTTGTAAACTATGAAGGTGTTCTGTGAGACTAGAAGAGATTCAAGCTTTGCTTAAAATCTCTGAACAGTTGTATGGATGAAGCCAAATTAGCAAAATAATGCTGTGTTGTTTTTGTAAATAATGAATAAAGTAAAAAGCACTTACATAAGCTTAGCAAATACACAGATTTCTTCTCTGCTATGAATGTCTAACACAACTTAGAAGAAAAATAGTTAATGTTAAATGGATAATTTTATTTTTAAACAGTTCTACTGAACATGAGGCTTAAGGAGATTGTGTTGGGAAAAACTTATATTCAAGATCTCAGTTAATCTTGTATACTCTGTATATTATTTATATTCTTAGCAGATATACTGAAAGAGCTTTGAGAAGCTTATTTCTTCTTCAACTCAAACTAGAGACCAAAAATCTCCCAACATGGAAGACAAATGTTAGACAAGAAGCAGATACTTAAACCCAAACAAATGGGTTGTTCCCTCATGAACATAGCAGCTTTATTTCAACAGCTCTGTCATCTAATTTTAAGCTGAGTACGTCAGTATTTCCAGCATGCCGCATGCTTCAAAGCTGCCTTCCTCCTCCTACAGCATGCCGATCCACGCTGTAGAGAATGTACCATTTTTCACAAGAACAAGGTGACATATTATAGGAGAGGATGGGAGTGGGATGGAAGCTTGCAGTTGGCAGGAGCACCTTAGCTTCTTTGGTATAAGCATTTGTTTTTTAAAACATATGTGAAAGGGAGAGGAGAGAGTGAGAAAGAAATAGGGGAAAAAAGAGTCTTTGGGGGAGTATCTCTGACAAATATGATTTGCATGTAGGAAAATCTGCCCCCTGCTAACAAGGAGGAAAGATGGTTTTATTCTCTGATTTTAATGATTTAAAGGAGCAATTAAAATAACAGCTTGAAGCTTTGAAGCATCTACACAAAAATGAATCTCTTACATACCATCCCTTTCAATTAATTGCCTGCACATATCTCTGGTGCTAAATTGCCTTTTACTTGAGTTATTTACCTGAGTATTGTCCCAGAGAGAGAATTTTTCCTGCAGCTTCTGCGTTTTGCAGCTTATACCCTATAAAAGAACATTTCAAAAGATCTCTCAAACAGTCAGTCTGTAAGTTCTTTCTTACTCAGAGAAAGTACAACCAGCTCCTTCTCTTTTCACAAACCCACTCTGGTGGCTTAGAGAAGCAATTTTAATCTAAATTGCCCTTGGTTTTAGTCTAGCAAAACTGATCAGCCTGTTTACCAGAGCGTTGTCTGGTATCATCTGCTTTTCCATAGGTCTTACTATCTGTCTGCAGAAATGATCAGACGGTCCTTCGCAGCTGCAGCACATTCTCAACAAAGCAAGTACAAAACCTACTCCATTTATCTGCTGTCTGCAGCTGCTAAATGCAAGGAGTATCTTCCTTCAAAGCAAATCAATATGCCTGGGCATTAAAAAGTACCTCCTGGTGCCACTTCCACACACTGCCATAGAGTAGTTTCCTCTGTTGGCAATGGATGTAAAACAGTCTGTGAGTTCTGGGTTGGTGGTCCTGCAGCCACATCACTGTCTATAGAGGAGTCAAGTTCCTTTCCTGATCTTATACTTTGTGTAAGGAATTAGTTATATGCTGCTTTCCACCAATAAGTTATGCATTAGTGCATTAATTATATGCATAAGTTAAATATTAGTGATGGAAAAGATGCACAGAGAGGGGTGTGTAGTCCTTCTACAGTATAAATGTCTGGACCTCTTGAATGCGGTTGAGGACAGTGTGGAAATATTGATGCAAAAGTGTCAACTTTAAAAGCCAGTGATTGATGTGAAAGTGTCAGCTTCAGGAGCACTGAAATGAATATGGAAAGTCTTCATCTCCTCAGAAGTGCTGTAGGAGTTTGCTGTAACATATCCTAACTGTAACAGCAATAACAAACATAAATGGACTTTTGTAAATTACGGCTGTGATTTCCAGAATGATACATCTATTGACAGCTGCGTAAGCACTGAAGTTGAGCCAGATGAGCCCTGTGAGCTCTCAGCCTGACACGCTTTATCCCTGCTTGATTATCATCACAATATTAGGTGGATAAAAAATAGGTAAACGTAATAATTCACGTTTCATAGGGATCGAGATGACAGAGTAGGTCATGTGTATGGCTTTCCATTCTGATAAAAGAAGCACAGATTGATTAAGACTGAGTACTTATTTTAAAAGACAAAAATTAGCATGAGAAAGTTTAACAAAAGTTTTTAACGAGAGCTGCTTCACTCATTTTTGGTTGTGGCCAGTGGTGCTGTTTGGCAGTCATTCAGACTACTTGCTGGCTTCCAGTGTTACAATATTTTTATTTTGTTTGTTCATAAGCATTAGTGCATAAGCACTAATTGGAGTAACAGGATGACACAACTTGTGCTAAATGATACAAGGGAGATTGTTTCACGTTTGTGTGTCCATGTAGTTACATGTCTGGTGGTGGCAAGAGGAGGCACTGTAGCTGTACATACCATTCCAGGTGCATTCAGCACTTAAGCTGAATAATGTGACTGGGAGATGTACTATGCAAAAGAATGAAGGCATGCACTCCCAGTGGGATCCCATCGATCCCTGAAATGGAAAAACATGTAGAAACATACATTATGCTTTAATCAGGTACAGTATTTTCTCACTGTCTTGCACACAGATTGATGCGAGTATATAGTTCCCCATGCAAGGATATCATTACTGTTCAGGGAGTATTTCCCTAATTTTGGACAAAGGAATAATAATATGGCAGTACATCATTATGTTTCCTGACACACAAATTCTGGAGTGGGCAGCTGAGTTAGTATGGAATTTGGTAAAGAATAGAATTAAGCAAGGTTAGTAAGGGAAATTGCTACTTTATTTTTTACCATTGTGAGAGGGCAAGTAGAGAGAGATCTCCTTGCTATAATGAACATTACGTGAAAGGTGAGCAGTATCTGGTGGTGATGTCGAGATGGATTCTACGTTATGTGGATAGCCAGGTAATGCACTTCTAGCTTGTGCTGTACTAAATGCTTCAAATTACATCAGTGGTTACAAGCTAACCTTTGGAAAGGTTTGTATTTCTTTCTGGCTTTATATGTAAGTATCTATGCCTAAAGCAAAAACAGAAAATGTGTGTCTTTTTCTAGTTGATATTCAGTATGATGTCATAAACTTTGCTATTAATAATAGTTACAGTAATTTTGCACTCCAGTAATTTTCTGGGTTGTAACAACTCAGTCCCTGTACTGGAACAGCTTTGTGGAACTTTTTCCTTATGAATCCAGACCTGAAAGAAAAAAAGTTGTAATGGTGATATCCCAATCAATAATCAAGATGCAAAGAATTTCATCCTTTTGAACTTGTAGGTTATCCCAGTGGGACTACTCTTCACAGGAGTAAATTGGCACAACTGAGTCACAAGTGTCACATAGACTCTTTCTAAGCAGTTGGAAGCAGACCTTAATTTTAACTATCCTTCTTCAGGTGACGAGTTCTCACTGGAACTTCAAGATTGAACTTGCAGGCATCTGACATCCTTTCAGAGATACAGGTTATCATCAAATCAGTGAAATCGTGCTTATCAATCCTGCTTGGGTTGTGATCCTCCACAATACCCTTTTTCTATTAGGGTTCTCAGATGCTTAGTTCCGAGAAAGGAGTTGATGTAGGATTTGTTGTCCTCCCCTGGTCCTTTATGCAGGTCAACCAGATATTTTTACTTGTAATTTTTGTTTGACTAATGGCTGTAGCCAGGAACTGGGAAAGTCAATACTAGTTCCCTTTTGGGAACATGTGTTAATGCGATTTCCAGACCAATTTGTGCAAGTTCAGGGAGCACTGAGCACTGAGACCTGAACACTGAACTTTCTTGGAGTCCCCCATTTCGATTAAAAAACATGATTAAAGGTAGGAAGTATTCATTGACTTACTCTACAGCTGGCACTGTTCTCCATCAAAAAAGGTTGTGTGACAAGTGACCACTGGTGTAGACAAACCGCCTTTCCTTCCTGGTGGCTGGAGGGTTGTCAGGAGCAGCCCAAATGTTGTTACCAAAGTAGAGGTGGCCAGCGCTAACGTTGCGACCAAGCCTCCGGACTTGCTGAGAGTGCTTGGTGTATGTGATGTGTGGGGTCAACAGGGGCAGATGACTGTTCTCCACAAGAGAGACAGACTTGCTTTCTGTTCCAGGCTGCATTTTTAACACTCGTTCACCAGACTGCTTTATCCTGCCAGAGGTTATTTTACTGGGAAATCAGTAGTGAAATGAAAATAGAGATTAAATCTAATTTGGAATCTACCTTCTAATTCAATAACCCTGAATGTTATTCCTTTCCTCTGAATATTCACCTACTCTGTAGTTCATTTGAATAGACTTATATTCTTGTTCCTGAATTAGGAGCCCATTGAATTTAAGAAAAAGTTGTTGCTTAGCAATTTTAGATAACTGGCTAGATAAATTCACATTCAAATTGAGTTGAAGTTTTCTTAGAGCAATAACTTTGAATTAAAACAATGACTTAAAGATGAAGGTTAGTTTTGTCTCAAGTGATCACTGCTCTTGGGAATTAAGAGCTAGGGGAAAATGATGATTATTTTTTTCACTTTAGCAAAAATTCCAGGTCCCCTTTTATGTGTTCCTCTCTCATAAATTAATTTCTTATTCTAGTTCATTAGAGAAGCTGACTACTCAGGAAAAAAATGTTTGCACTGGGCATTTTCTGAGTTATGACACTGTGACCTGTGTTTCCTGACCTATTGCACTGAGTCCTGAGCAGCTGTAGGGAAAAATCTCTTTTTCATAAACATGTTCAAGCAAAATGGAACTGAGAGAAACACTCCTTCTTCATCTAAGAAAGGAGACTATTACAATCCCTATTCCTGCACCCCCAAAATGGGTCACCACAATCCTACTGTGATTGATTGAATGGGATGTGTTGAACACGTATTTTCCAGTGGTTTAGCTGAGCTTCTTTGGCAAGCTCTTGAGTGGCATTTCCCTCTGCTCTCATAAACTGAGGAAGGGAGAAGTTGGAATGAAGCTGTGACCACTGCATGCCAGAAACCCGCTCCAGTGTGTTGACGTTACAAGTAGGGAGTTTGACCGAAAGGTCTTGGTTCGTAATGATGGCAGGTTTGTTTAGAATCCCTATTATCTTTCTTACATGTGGTACACCCCATGGTATGCATGGGGTACAGAAAGAAATTTGGGGAGGATTTTTTCCTGTTTGTGGTTTTGGTTGGTTGGTTGGTTGGTTGTTTTTTTTACCCTGAACCTAAGTGTTGCTTGCTTAATTAATATTTGTTCATGCCACTACTGAGTTGCTTGATTTGTGGCCCAATCAGAAATGGTCTGGAAGCTGTTTATGAGGTGGACATTTTGTTCAGAGATTTTTTGTTGACTGGCATGCATCCTGCCAATTTTTGTTTTGCATGGAAGTCAACTATCCATTCACAGATGGTCTGAAAAATGATGCATTTGGCTCTGTGCAATTTTCGCCTCCTTTCAATTTATCATTTACTCCTATTGTCATTAAAAAAGTCTGAATACTTTTGCAGACTACTTCCTCTAGCTTATGTAAAAACTCTGGGCCAACTAAAGGAAAAAATTTCAAAAGCATTTTTTTCAGTTTTCTATTTTTAGCTGTACATTCTCATAGACTTTATTTTAACCTTTCCCTTGTGGCAGGGCACACTGAGCATTTAAAAGGTCTGACACCTTACTTTGAATAGTAAGACTGTGAGCATTATTCAAAAGAGATCTCTATACTCTTCATGTTGCTGATAGAGCAAGTTGAGAGTGTAGACAATGTGTAATTAAAGAAATTAAGAGCTAGAGATCACTTGAAATGCAGAAATACTTCAGCGGGTGAAATTGCTTGTATGCTCTCCAAAGACGAAGAGACATAGCAGGAACACGGGCAAATGCTTTTGGCTAACATACAAATTCAAAGAAATACCAGCTGCAGTGTTGCCATTCTTGTCATTATTCATGGAAGATAGTTCAAACATTACAGCAGTAAAAAAAGTGTCTAAGATGTACTAAACCAGGCAGAAATATAACTGTTAGGATAGGCAGTTCAAAAAGGCTTTTCTTCTTTGTCAATTGTTCCCTATAGTTCTTCTATATAAATGAGTCTTAGGAAAAAATTCTGCTGTCACATTGCACATTTGTCATGATACTATGCAATCTGTAAACACAATTAGCAACAGTAGCCTTTGAAATTCAGAATCCATTATTTTCTAGAGATATATCTATAAATAAAGGCACAAGATTTGGATAGCTTTGTCTAAGACTTTACTAGAAAAATTGGACTAGGAAGTTTACACATGCATGCACATGCATACACTTCTTGTATGCAAACAAATATGATTTGGAAGATCTATGCAGGTACACCAAAATTTATCATTAGGTTTTGGTGATGACATTAACTCCTTGTTGCCTCTTTTTGCTGTTGCTGAAAGAAGAATAGAATAGAATGTTGCCCAGTTGTTATGGAGTCACTGCTACTTACAGCTGTGGAAAATGCATCTTACAAAGTGCAGTAGCCTAAAGCTCCAGATACTTATTCCCTGTGTGGTTACGACATACATAACTGGTAATGCTCGCACATGTTTTTGTCTCTCTAGTAGAGAAGAGAACAATGCTGTTTTCTCTGGACCTATGTATTTATCACAACACGCCAAAAATAAAAATGCAACCTTGTGTTGCTGCTGAATTTTAGTTAAAAAAAAAAAAAAAAGATACAGACTCTTTGGTGTTTTTTACTTCTAAGATGAGTTATGGATTTTTAATAACAAGTCGTGTAACTTGTAACTGCAAGTATGTTTTCAGTGTTTAGCATTTTTTAAAGATCTTCCAAGTGTGAGACTCTGAGATGGTGTCCTGAGATCGTATCTCCATTAAAAAACCAGAAATTCCAAGAGTGTGTGCTAGTTATATCTACAGCAGTAACTCTGTTTTTGAGAGTTTTTAAAGAACAAATTTTCAAATTAGTCCGGTTCTTTGAGTTCAAAGGAATATTTTCATTCTTTGTAGTACTCATATTTAACTGTATTATCTCATATATTATTATAATTCTCAGAGCAACCTTAATGTTATTATTAGGAGTTAGAATAGTATCGTGATCTTAAACATATTCTTTAGATGCTTACCATTTTTTCCCATTCATTAAATTAAAATTATTTCACTGGACTGATGTATTTTTAGACTTCTGGATTAAGTTCAAGTTTACAGCATAATTATGACATAACTGCTTTAGCTCCATGTTTTGTTCTTTAAATTTCTCTGATTAGAAAATGCTTTTCTAAAGCAAGATTCATTTAAAAATAGTTTACCAGCCCTTCCCTTAGATATTTTGTAGAAATTAAACACAATCACTATAGCTCTATTTGTGTTATACTATTGTACATCAGCTGGTGCATGTGAATCCATGGGATTTACCTTACTAAGACTATAATCCCTTGACTTGATTTGATAGTTAGATTGTATTTGTGGCAGAGCCTTTAGGCAGAAGAATCAAATACATACTTGGAATTATTTCTGACGTGGGTGGATTTTCAGTGGCATATTTCTTAGAACAAAATGATTTCATATGTCCCAAGGACTGGTGAAAGTGAAGTTAAAAGCCTGAAATGTATTGGACACTTGATATATTTTTCTTTGTCATAGTCACTTCTTCTGATGCTATATGAGTTGTTAAACCTTTGTGAAACAAACTCAAACCTTGGCATAATGAATGATTAAATATGCCTCTTTCTTAATGTGAGGTAGCCCAAAGATCATGGCTAGACTTGATAGCTCCTAATTTCAAGCCTCAGACTTCTCATATGACCTGCTGCATTACAAATCTGAATGTGCACTTTTGATAATTACTTAAAAAAAAAAAAAAGAGGAACAACTGTATTATTGATCAAATATGCTATTCTGTATGCAATGAGAGGGAATTCATCATCTTTAAACTTGTTTTCATCTCGTTTAATATGGTCTTGTTTTCCAGCTCTGGGTTCTTCAGCTGGCTAATGTATGGCAACCTGATACTGTAATTAAAGAAATAAAAAGGAGAGCAGAATCATTGGCAGTTTAGATTTCTTATCAGTGCTAGGCTACTTGCCCTCTGTGAAAATGTATGAAACCTAATTACTTGCTTGAGAATATATGACCAATAAAGATGAGTATCTTTAAACAGTCATCCAAATTTTTTAGGTGTATCAAGGAAAACTTTTTATGATTAGGGTTTTTTTTTTGTGCTGCATATATATTGGGAAAGCTTTTCTTTTGTGCTGCATGTATTGGAGAGGCATTTTCAGTTTTAATCTGTGGATAAAAACCACTCCACTCTAAGCCTGGGGTTTTTATTTATTCATTATGCAGGTCAGAAAGTAACACTGGTGTTTGCCAAGCCTGAGCTTTCAGGATTTTAGCCAAGCTGAATCATGAAACTTGGCCTACAACTCATGAGCATATTTATCAGAAGAAGTGAAAAAAAGACCACAAGGCAGAGAACTACATGTGTCACAGTTTTGATTATTTTTCATCTGTCTCGTGAACCAGGAGTGTTCCCCTTCCACCTCCTCGGGACTCTCTGGGGTTTTCTGTGACCTTCTCAAAGGCTAGAGTGCAATTTCCTCCTGTTAGGTGCTAATACAGCTTCAGTGCATGATTCCAGAGTATTTTAGTGAAATTGACACATATTATCTTTTTCTGAAATGAAGATTTTGCTAAGAAAGACACTAGAAACTTGTTGAAGTCACTCTTGAAGTCACTCTCTATAACTTCAAACAACTTACCCCCAAATCTTGTGAACGGAAGTTTTTTGTATAGATAAGCCATTAAAACTAGATGTATCATCAAAACTTCTGACAAATTCATTACTGTGGCCAGGAATTGTGTGCTGCTGTATTAATCTATAAAACCAAAATACAGATAATACAGTTACTGTAACCAGACTGAGAGTTTTTGACATCTTAAGTGAAATAGAAAAGCAAATCTGCATCATTTAATTTCTCAACATATACAGTGCAGAATTTAAGAGAATATAAATGTTCCTCTTGGGTGGAGTGGTTTTTAAAGAGGTAAAAATGCAAATTGCTGAAAGAGTCAAGTTTGTTCAGTAGAACAAGAAAAAAGCAGGACAGAATTTTGCTATAGGGACTTAGTAGCTTTTGAGGAGAGGGTCTGTTCTCTGTCTCACACTGACATGTGATGAGATCTTTGGATCTGGTCCTGAGTGCAGGAAGTCCAAAGGTGGAAACACTGACACATCCTACCTGGAGGCATTGATTGCCTGTGGGTTTTTTGCTTTATCAATGGGATAGATAATGACATCTGCCCCTGAAATGTGCTTTAGTCTTTCACATAAGAAGAACTATCTATGTACAAGATATTGTCATAATTTAATCTGTTCTTGTCTGCAGGTGTTGAGATTTATATCTATTCAGCACCTTTTAAAAAAATCTTTGGTGACAGTGGAAGCTATCAAAATATTAGTTTTGATTATAGTGCACATAAGAAGGTGAAACTGGATTTTGTATAACATAATCTGAAGACAAGTGCATGAACAGAGTGATTAAATTATATTGAAAGAAAGAATTCTCTGAAACTAGGAATGCTGGGAGGTTAACATTGTGCTTGACAGCCTGTGGTAAACGTTCCTTATCACATTATGTGAAGAAACTATTTGTGGAAACAGTATATATTAATCTCAACAGATACTGATGAAAAACTTTACTTGAAAGTTGCACTCACTGAAGCACCTGTCCCCTAAAATGATTAGAAATACCACCGATGTTTCTACTGTAGAAAGATTGCTTCCTTCAGGAAAGAACCATATTCACCATGGAGAGTTTCAAGTTATTTCGCCATGGGGTCTGAATGTGGGCAGTTCCATCCAGAATACTAATTAAAACATTGCAAAGGTTGGCATCCTGCTAGATGGGACCCTTCTCCTCTCTTCTCTCCTGGCATCACAGTGAAGATGAACTTAAGTGAAATCATGCCTGTTTACCTGTCGATTTAAGTGCAATGTGTTTAGTTAGGCCCCAAACTGCTCAATGCCAAGGATAACACACTATGGAAAAGAATGCTTCAAAACTGCACCCTTAAACATTCATTCTGCATGCATTTGCTTCTGGATACAAAGCTAGATGAACTTTCATCTTATCAGATATGGCTGTTTTGTTAATCTTTCAGCCCACCTAGATTTATAGCCTACATAGCTAAGAGTGCCCCCGAGTCCAAGTCATGGGCAGAAATGATATTATGCTAGGGACTGTATAATCAGATTTTAAAAATGTTCCTGGCCCCAAAATGGGTACAAAAATACATGGGAAATAATAGAGGAGATGCAACAATGCTAAAAAGTTAACTGGAAACTGTTTGGTACGATGCTCTCCAAGACATGCCTTAGAGGTGTGATGAAACCCTTGTTCCTTGCAGATCAACATCTAACCTGAAGCCTTGGCTCCCAATTCAAGTCTGTGGTTCAGCACCCTTTCCTTTAGCCACCTACCAGAGTTAAACGATGACAAATTTCATATTGCATGCTTTGCACAGTCACTTAGTGCAGCTCTACTTTCATGCCCAGCAAGGTTTGGGTTGTCTCCTGGTTTTTTGCAGTAGGCGAGGTAGCTTGGAGTTTCTACTAGACTAGCACCTCTGTCACCTATTGCAAAAGTAGACAGGAGTGGAAGACTGGGGTTACCTTTTGCAGCAAAGACAGCAGCAGACACATGGTTTATCTGTAAGTGGTGACATGAACTTGCAGAACCAGATGACATCATATACTGAGCTCTTTGAAATATGCATAAATAAGTAGACTATGCATATGGAATAGCTGCAGTTGTCATTGTTGCTTAGGGTTTTGTTTGGAGTTATATTAGGAGAGAATTAGGTAGGCAGAAAGAGAGAAGAGGAAGTAAGGAGCAACCGTAAAGCTGATGTACTAGAAGGAAATTGCACTGTGAAAAGTGCTGGAAATGGTAATGGCACCATCAAAGTTCACTTATGTGTGCTTAGATAGCTTCTGTAGTGGTTTCATCAGGTCTTAGTCTGGTTATCTCTCCTTGCAGTTTCTGTCCCAAGGTCCATGTGGCTTTGAAAGTTAGGAGGAACAAAACCAATGATCGTCAAGGACTTGGTTTTGCATGTTTCTGCATCTATGCAGCCGTGGCAATAAGTTTTTATTGTGGGGGGTTTTTTCTTAGTTTTTTGTTTAGACCTTTTCTATCAAAGTTAGAAACCCAGAAAGTAACAACATTTACTGATCTTGCTTGTTTGACACTGACATTTTTTCTATTTTTCCTGTGTTTTGTTAGATCCTGAAATTATTACCACTCTTCTATGCTATTCACGTGTTCTTGAGAATCTTTTTTTCATGTATGTTTTCACCTTTTGGCTAATGCAAAGATCTGTTCAGTGGCTGTAAAAACTACTGAGATTTCTTTTGTTTTCACAGTCAATATTCACTAGCTTTTCTTTAGGTTAATAATATAGTTTTCTTCATATCAGGAATGACACAATCCAGCACTTTTTTTTAGCTATTGCTATACTGACTGGGAGGGAGCTGTCACATCAGTTTTTAATAGATTTGCTGGTATCTATCTTATAACTTTACATTATGTAATCTTCTTATATATAGGTGAATAGATCAAAAAAACGGCTCTTTTCTGCAATTTTAATGAAAAAAAGTCATGTATATAAATCCACTTACGCTTATCTAGTGAATAGCAGCAGTTATGAAATAACTTCTAATTTTGAGACTAATGTACTTAATCTGTGCCTGATGGGCATTTTAATGATGTGGATGGTAACCATCTCTACCACAGGCTGTCAGTCCTGGCTCCTACTTCATCTTCAAGTCAGTTCAAGATGGAAATGCTAACAGCCAGCACTGTGCTAAACACCATTCAACAGGTCTCACTCTGCAATGTCTTCTGGTGATAGACCTAGAGAAGATCATATGCTTCACTTCTTCACTTCTCTCTGCACCAGTCAATGATGATTTGCATGCCTCCATCTTCATGAGGGGCAGTTCTTCATCTTTATCTCTGTTGCACTGCAAGTCCCTGGCATTGCCCAGAACATTATCACCTCATTTTAATGCAGGAGTATAATCAAACCCTTTGTCCTGAACCGCTCCATGTTCCTTCTATGTCTATACAGAAGCATTTGCTTGGAAATAGCATGGTAGATTGTAGAAGAGGAACTGCTGGCAGAGGCTTCTTTTTCTGAACACTACAAATCCCAGTAGCTTTGTCCTGCTCCAGCCTCAGTTGCCTGAGGAAAGTCCAAGGACTCCATGGATTGTTCTCCAGCATACCTGGCTCGTAAGGCCTCACTCTGCTGAGCTGCTGTCAAAGCTACTGGATATGGAGCCTACCTGAGGTCTCCTGTTACTCAAAGAAAACCTTGACGTAAAGCCAGACATCCAAATGGAAGGACACTAAGCCAGTATACAGTAATAGTGGGTATTCCATTTGATTCTGTTTCCACAAGAAAATGTCATAAACATAATCTTCTTCAAAATCAGTCTGTAGGTTTAAGTCTTGGACAGTGAGTGTTGCTTGAGGACTTGTGGATTCTTTTTGTTTCTGTGAAGAACAATAAATTATAAATGTTGTTTGAAGAAAGAAGGGAACACATCCTGGCTTTCTGAGTGTTTGGTTTATAAAAACAAGGTCAGAATGGAGTTAATAGATTTCCAGTTTTATTTTGAATAAAATGTATTTTGCTGATTTAGTTAGTTATTTGAAGTCTTGCTCCTGAAGATCTACAATGAAATGCCCACTTGGAGTTAAATTCATATGTGCATCTATGTTCAGCTAAGTTATTTTCTTACAAAACTGGAGATCTCCATTTATAGGTTCAAGACATCAAAATTAAATACTGACAATGTGTATCTGAGCAAACACGCTGCTTATTCTCCGCAACAAGCTAATTGCTGCTTAAAAATTGATGAAATTCTGAGGACTGTAGAAGTTTGCTTAAGTGATCTCTGGGGGTTTTCCTTTATCCTTTCTTGCTCTTTTTATTCCTTTTGCAGCTAACTGAAAACTGTCTCTGTAGGCTGCTTTCTGTTTTCCTTCCAGCTTACTGAATACTTATTTTCCTTAATGTTACTTTGATAAAGACTCCACTGCTTTAATACATAATTTTCATTGTGACTTTCATTGCTGTAATTAAGTGGCTAATTGAACAGTTTATAATGTGTATGCCTAATTGCTGCTACAAGAAGTTAACTATGAAAGGCATAGAAAATTAACACACAAAATGTTGCCTAGGTTACCTTTTACTGAGTAAAGCCTCAGAGGTTTTGTTTACTTTGCTGTTTATGAGAAATGAAACTCTTCAAGATGTTTTAATATGAAACTTCCTTTGACACTGAATCTTAGATCTCAACTACAGTGTAATATGCCATAGTTTAAAAAACTTATATGAAACATAAGTGTAGAAAATAAGTTTGGGGTCCAGCCTGCAGTAAAAGATGTAAGATTGCAGTTAAACTTTTCTGTTCCTGCTTATCTTTCCAAAAATGCAGAGCAGCAATTTGTTGGGTTTTTTGCTATTGTCTTTAATAAAAATAGAGCAAAACTAATACTAGCCTCTGAGAATACCTCCAATGAGTTTCTCACAGAATAAACAGAAGTTTAATCCACCTTTGCTATTTATAATAATACTTTAGAAAAACTTCTATACCAATAAAATAGTAAAGTACTGATCATGTGGAAGGGTGTTTCCAGTTGTTCACTGGACTCTGCACTGAGTGAAACAGAAAACATCACAGTGTAAGATCAAATCTAAAAAAAACCTTAGAAAAATGTAAACTTCTCAAGTGTATATTCAGAGTTAATTTTTTTTTTTTTAAAATAAAGGGTTTTAATGTAATCATTTTATTATTATAAAATAATGCAATCATTATGTGTTTTCTGTAGACTGTTTCCACTTTCTTGTCACCCCAGTGATAAAAAACCCCAAAAAATAGCTTATTTGAACAGTCTCTGTTGACTAGCAGAGCCTGTACAATACTGCTCTTACAAAGGAACATTTCTCGTGTTGACCTTCTGTTTTATGTTTAAACTACTGTTCTCCCCTATTTGGTTGCCACTTCTGAAATTTACCACTTTCCCTTTTCTGCGTCACGCTTACTTTCCCTCTGTAATCCTCCTGGTTACAGGCCCTGTACATTTTCAGTCTGCTCCTGTTTTTTACTGTTATTTTCTCCCATACACCAAGGGAGACCTTGATGTTAATGATGCAGGCAAATATTCTTAATCTCTAAAACTGACTGCTGAACTAATTAGGTGTCTGTATTAGTTATGATAGGCAAGGTGTGTTCTATGGATCTTGCAGAATTTCAGCAGTCTAAATGGTCACATTTGAAAGTATATCTAGGTGTCTTGCATTTTATTATGTATAAATGTTCTATGAGCTTTCAGTTTACCAAAGTTATTCATACTGTATTTGAATTTTTGCTACTTCCAGTAACTCCAGTGTGTGTTTTCTCCACACAGGATTTAACAACTCTGAACGCATGTGTGACAAAGAGTTCATAATACGCAGAGCCGCCACAAATCGTGTCCTAAATGTCTTGCGCCACTGGGTCTCCAAGCATTCTCAGGTATTCTCCTGTTGCACTCTTCTCCTCTCCATCTGTAATATGTCTACATTCTCCTTACTAAATATTTTTAGGTATTTCTGCTGTATAGTGTAGCAGAGCTCAAACAGTCTGAAAAGTCAGTCCTCTAAACATAATATGGAAAATTAGCTTGTAAAAGCACACTGTTAAGCAAATGAAGAATCCTTCATCTTCAGCCTTACAAAGCTCTCATAAAAATATCCAGTTACATTATTCCTAGTAAAATTTGTGAGTAATTTACTGTTGCAATGTGTGTTGAAATAAATAATCAGCAGGTTGGATTAATCTTTCAGATGCTTAGCGTTCATGCTACGGGCAGCTTGGTTCAGTTACTTTGACCAAATGTGTTAAAATAATTGTGCTTGCATCCAGATATTTATTTATTGTGAAGCCTGTACAGAAACAGGCACCAGTCCTCCATATTGGTCCCTCTACAACCATGACAGGACTGATACGTAATCATAAAACTGAGTTGGAAGAAGGAGGGGAAAAAAAAGAAATCTGAGCAGACAGTAGAATTCCACAGGCAGCCATGTTCTTTAAGCTGCCAGGTGAAATAAATGTAAGATTTTGGCATGCATGTAGAAAGACTACCAGGAAAATCATTGAAAGAAACAAAGGAGGGAAGGAGAGAAAGAGGGACTGAGAGAAAGAGAGGAAGAAAATAGAGACAGAAGTAAATATAAAGGATGAGAGTGCACTTGGATGCAAATGAAATATTTTTGTAGGCCTTAGATAGACAGTACTTCATGGCAATTATTGACTGCTTTGTCACTACATGCTAATAAAAGGGAACACTTCATCTAAAGAGGGGTTATTGCACATCTAACTGCAGCGATGTCAAACTGTCCTATGTTAAACTTAATTCCCGTTCTTCCATGTAATGGGTTTTATTTTCATGGAGGTTAAGTTTGCTAGAGTGGAGTCATTAAGAAATGCATAAGTGGGAAAATTGATTGTGTTTGGAAAGCTGAACAGCCCAGAAGAGATTAATAAAACCTCTCTTGGTGTCACAGGAATGATTAAATATTTTGAGTTATTGGAAACAACTTATGTACACCAAGTTCTCTTTGACTACCTGTTAAATGAAAATCATTGCATGGCAAAATCTTGAGCTGTAATGGGAACAGAAGCAGTTTGTTATTACTGTTCTGTGTTATGATGGTGTACTATGTGTATTTACTGTGCCCCTGCCACAGTTTGTATTAAGTAACTGCTATGACTTGAGCTGACCCTCTATACTAATTAAAAGACGGTTAATTAATGTGACTGTGAAAATGTTAGGAGTCATCAGACTTTTGTCTACGTTAAGCAACTGTCTACAGCCAGTTAGACAGAAGCGTGAATTTCAGAGCTGACCCTGACTGAATTGTGAGGTGCTAAGGGACATGGTTTAGTGGAGAACTGGCAGTGCTGGGTTAATGGTTGGATCCGTTGATCTTAGAGGTCTCTTCCAACCAAGGCTATTCTGTGGTTCTGTGATTCTGTGATGATTCTCTATCATAAACACAAAGGAGTTGTGAAGAGTGCAAGCTCTGTCATTGTAGCAATGTACCAAAAATATGCTTTCTCTCCTTAAAAATACGTGTTTTCTGTTCCCATTTCAAAAGTACCCATGATATGCAGAAATACAATGTTGTCCTGAATACTTTTGCATGTACTTTTGCCTAATGTTTACAATTAGTATTCTTTTTAAAATATTAAGAGGACAAAGGTAATGAGTAAAAATTTGACACACTGCATTTTCAAAGTGGAATCTATTACCTGGAATCCCTAGTCTCTCACTGCCTTTTACTTTTTCTGCAGCAAGTGTTGCAGATTTTAGTTCTCTAGCTCTCTTAATCCAGTATTCCAATATAGTTAATATTTTAAAATGCAAGGGCTTTGGGATAGGAAGTAGTGAATGCTACAGCAACAGAGCATGTAATCAGCTTTTTGTGTTGTTTACTTGTGAAACTAGGGAGAGAGAAAGGACAGAAGACTTCAGCAAACCAGAAGTGACTGACTAGTTTCTGCCAAAAAAATATGGGACAGAACTGCTTTAAGGAGGGCAAGTGAAAAATTACTGTCTGGCCAAATCGTATGAAATATTGGCAGCAAAGTTGTATAGTCCTGGGAGAGCAGTAGCTCAGAGCCTCATTTTACAATAACAACACAAACTGCAAGCCAGAGAACCCTTACCCGCCAGTGTCTGGTGAAGAAATGCTTATTAGATTTCCAAAATGACAAAACAATGTAAGCATTAAAATTCTATGAGATCAGCAGACCTGCCAAAAACTTTATTACATTTTAAGGTATTTGCATCATTCTCTGGCCTCTTAGCGCATTTCAGACATCCTTCACCTTCAGCAGCAGCCAAGGGCAGGTTTTATTTTCTTTTTTTTAAAAAAAACCCAATAATTTGACAAAATAAGTTGATATTCACAAAGATAAACATCCAATTCAGTATGCTTTGCTGATACTGTTTTCTCTCCACTTGGCTTTGAATTTGCTTTTGCTGCAAAAACTCCCAGCTCCAAATAGGCAGTTTCTGTCCTCTTTGGGAGAAGCTTCTCTCACTGTCTGGTAGACTGTTCTCCTTGTGATGTGGCTGAGCCACTATAAAAGGTGACCTATTGTGCACTTTTTTCCTGTAAAAATGCCATTTCCTTATTACCAGATGCAAAGAGAAGCAAAGACATCAGATGAATAAACTGTGAGGCTTTCTTTAGTTCACTTCTAGGGTGTGAGATGGCATTACAGACATGCTTAGTGTTGCAGCATGTGAGTAACCCTGCAGCATAACTAACTCTGTTTGGTGCTCTCTGATCCACCAGTGATGGTCAATTCTCTACAAGTTTATGTCTGCCTACATTATTGTACTGATTTATTGTGTTCTAGTGCCCAGAGCACAGGAGGTGCTGCACAGTCACCTAGGAGTGTGTGGCTATGTTCAGAAATGTGTGCAATGTAAAGAGACTAACGTACAACCGTCTGTTAAAAGTGCTCTTACATCTTTCATCCCACTTGGTTATTCCCTTGCCCTCCATCCCTTCCTCTGGATCCCTTTGGCTTGCTTTAGTGTGCTGCTCTCAAGTGTATAATAACATGGGTCAGAGTTAGTGCATGAACTGAGGGATAGAGGAATTATCCAAACAAATGGTTCAAAGCCTTGTGTTTCCTCACTTTTCTCTAGCAAATCCTTGGCCAGGGTTTGGAACGTCATTCCTCTGCTGGGCTATGGAATGAATTAGCTTCCTACAGTATCTTGCAACTGTATCAAAACCATAGTTGTGGATGTGTATCAGGGTTGGGTTTTGTTTTTTAAAATTTATCTGGCTGTGGACAATATTAATAGGCAAACTTGTCTGTGGCCAGGAAACAGAATCATTAAAATTAGCAATTCAGCCTTTCAGTGAAAATGTGCTTTCATAAAGTCTTTTTGTTTTCTTGAAATCATACTAAACAATGCTTAGAAAAAGGATTCATTATTTTTAAATCTTGGGTCATACACTGTAGGAGCCTCACTTAAATTCCAAGTAAATATATAGTGATAATGCAAAATCCACAGCCCTTTCGGGAGGGAAGAAGGAACTAATCAATGTCTCCATGAGCTCCCAAGGTACAGATAAAAATTTGGATGCTCCATGGTAAAACTTAATGTGACACATACTTTTTCGTTTTACCATGCGGAGCACGAGGAATCAAACCTGTATTGTTTATCAGCCAGAACCAGCACAGTGTGAAAGATAGCTCATTTAGATTTTCCATTTTTTTTATTTACAGTTTTGTTCTTTTCTTTCCCTAACCCTTCCCTTTTTTTCTCCTACTCTTCCCTGTCTTTTTCATTCAGCCACCTGTGAGCTTTCTTTTTGCCCAAAATAACAGCAGAATGTTCATGTTTACATTTTGGTTTTAAAATATAATTGAGAGAAACAGCGTAGGATTCTCCTGCTGTAAACAATGAAAGTACAAATGATGAGGCAGACAGACATTGTAAAGACAAGAGCGTTGATGGGAACAGAAAGGGCTCGAGAGGATAAAACTCCCACTGATTCCTGCAGAGGTGGAAAAAACAGGAAGGGAAAAGGAGGACAAGAGGAGGAAGTCCTAGTATGATTTTCATTATCCTAGTGAGGTCTTGCAGCCTCATTTTCGTTGTTTAACAATACTTTCATGTCTTTTATCTAAACACTTCATGTTACAAAATCAAGATTTTTCTGCTTCTGTGGCAAGCAGATTGACATGCAGCTTGTCCAAGGAGAGAGCTTTGGCATCTGCTGATGAAGAACAAGGTGCTGGCTTCTCTAGACTTCCCAGTTTTGAATGACAGCTGGGTACTTGGCTTCTTTGAAGATCTCAGCTGGAATGTATTTGCAGATCTTAACTCTCTTACAAACTAGATGGCTGCCAGATGGTGTCAGTGAGTTATGAAGTTACCACAAGATCTGGGGAGAAGATCAAGGCTTGAATTTTGAGAGTATAGGTCATGATCTAGTGCCCAATGCCTGTCATGCTCCAGCTGTGAAATAATGTACCTCAAGTCATTTTCTTGCTCATACCGACAAAGCTGTGTTGGGTTTTCAACAGACAGTTTTGCTCAGGTGCTTATTGATAGTACTTAGGGATTATGGAGGAACCCTGTATACAGAGAATTGTCCAAGCAAAGGTGATTTCAGTTAGTTAAAAATAGTTTTAGTGCACATGAGTTGGCCAATTCCATTTTGTACAGTGGAATGAAAAATAAGATAAAAATTCCTTTATACAAGCTCTACTTGGCTGGTGTTTAAAGGTATAAAGTAATGAATATGGTGCCTGGCAAAGTTACAGTAAGTTTATCATAGAAATGTGAACAAATTACACTTAAGCCGTACTTACTGTATGATAGCAAGATGTGCTGTATTTTAACTACATTTCAAATAATCCCCTATGATGCCTTGAAACAGCAAAGAAATTTCTGGGGTTCTGGAGAATGAACAAACGTCATGATAGCAATGGTGAACTGAAGAAGCAGAAAGGTTGCCCCAGAGAGGCAAAGCAAGGGAACCATGAATGAGCGTTCCAGCATGCCGTTGGTCACTTAGTGAAGAAATCCAGTTTGCATGAACTTATGCCCCTTGCAGAATACAGGTAGGCATTGAATTGTAATGCCCTTAACTGTTGCTGTGCTCAGCCCAAGTGTGGCATAATCGTAAGGGTTTGCTGTACTGTCACCCTTCAGGGAACGTGAGTCACTCCCAGAACAGTAGCCAAGCTTGCAGTTAGTCAAACTAATTAGCGGTACTCTGCGCTCACTTCTGCTGGAGCCTGACAAGTCCTTCTTCACTGAGGTCTTTCTGCAAAGCTCTTGAACATCCTACATCCCAGAACTTAGCAGCAGGGATGTCACATTTTTTATCTGTCCTGAACACTTTAATCTGGCAGTACATAATGGCTAGATTCTTCTTTCAAGTTTTCTTTGTACTACAGGTACAGTGCTTGGATAAGGAGAAGTTTGTATTGTATGTGCTAAGAGTTACTCAGTCATGCTATTAACATAACTTGTACTTTTAACCTGATTATGTTCCATCACAAGTGACAGGGTAATGCTGGTACCGTAGAAACAGGACTGGCACTCTTCCCCAAATGATGACTGTGTCTTTGCACTTGAAACTAACTGGAAGACAAAGCTGTTGTCCTTTGCTTGCTTCTTGGAGTAAGTCAGACTTACTTCAAGCTCAGATGAAATTTCCTGATAGCCAGTTACAATATCTTTTATCTCTGCTTTCCACATCTGTAAATGTCTTGTTGCAGGTGAATTTATGAACATTTGCCTCAGCACAACTGTATGTGATAGCCGAAGTGTGCTTTGATGCTGGAAAACTAAATATTGCTGTAGAGGACTGCAACACTGCAGTAACTTCAGATAACTCTGATAGAGTTTGACCTGCTGTGTACACGATTATGAGTCACTCCACTGATGCCATTGAAATAATTATCTGTTTACACTTTGTCATAAGAGCAGATATATTAAAATCATAGAGCAAAACCCATCTATTTAATAATATTCCAAATTCCTTATAAACAGTTTTTCAGTAGATGGCTCTTCCCTCCTGGACATCTCTAATCCTGGGCTCCCAGCAGGATTTTATCATTAGCCTGTCACTTTGAAGTAGTCAGTTATAGCCAGCAACAATGATAGTCTTCCTCAGTGTCTGTGCCCATCTGCTATTTTCAGTTTCCTGCTGCAGTTGGAGGCAAAGGACAATGAGTCTGCACACAGTATCTCCACTTTGTATGAGTACTCAGAGAGACATCCAAAACCTTGCCTCTAGCTTTACATGCAGATTTGCCTCCCTTTCACATCTGGCATTCTTAATCCTTCACTAGATTTTTCTTCTCCCTTCACTACTTTAACCCTTCATAGAATCATAGAATCATAGAATAATTATGGTTTGAAGAGACCTCCAGGGTCATCAAGTCCAACCTTTATCCCATCATATTCCTAACCATTAGACCACTAGACCATGGCCTCAAGTGCCTCATCAACCCTTTTTTTGAACACCCCCAGGGACGGCGACTCCACCATCTCCCTGGGCAGCCTGTTCCAATGTCTAACTGCCCCCTCAGTAAAGAACTTCTTCCTAATATCCAATCTAAACTTCCCCTGTTGAAACTTGAGGCCATTTCCTCACATCCTATCATTAGTAATTTGGGATAAGAGACCAAAACCACCCTCACTACAACCTCCTTTTAGGTAGTTGTAGAGGGCAATGAGGTCTCCTCTCAGTCTCCCCCAGGCTAAACAACCCCAGTTCCTTCATCCGGTCTCCATAAGGCCTGTTTTCCAGACCTCTCACCAGCCTCGCTGCCCTTCTCTGGCGTCTCTCCAGCACCTCAATGTCCTTCCCATACTGTGGTGCCCAGAACTGGACACAGTACTCAAGGTGTGGTCTCACGAGTGCCGAGTACAGGGGCACAATCACCTCCCTACTCCTGCTGGTCACACCGTTTCTGACACAGGCCAGGATGCCATTGGCCTTCTTGGCCACCTGGGCACACTGCTGGCTCATGTTCAGTCGGCTGTCAACCAACACCCCCAGGTCCTTTTCTGCCAGGCAGCTTTCCAGCCACTCTTCCCCAAGCCTGTAGCGCTGCATGGGGTTGTTGTGGCCGAAGTGCATGACCCAGCACTTACCCTTGTTAAACCTCATACAATTGGCCTCAGCCCATGGCTCCAGCCTGTCCAAATCCTGCTGCAGAGCCTCCCTACCCTCAGGCAGATCGACACTCCCACTCAATTTCATGTCATCTGCAAATTTACTGAGGGTGCATTCGATCCCCTCATCCAGGTCATTAACAAAGACATTAAACAAGACTGGCCCCAAGACCAAGCCCTGAGGGACACCGCTTGTGACCGGTCTCCAACTGGATTTAACTCCATTCACCACAACTCTCTGGGCTCGGCCCTCCAGCCAGTTTTTAACCCAGTGAAGAATCCACCTGTCTAGACCATGAGCCAACAGCTTCTGCAGCAGAATGCTGTGGGAAACAGAGTCAAATGCCTTACTGAAGTCCAGGTAGACAACATCCACCGCTTTTCCCTCATCCACTAGGTGGGTCCCCTGATCACAGAAGGGGATCAGGTTGGTTAAACAGGACTTGCCCTTCATGAACCCATGCTGGGTGGACCTGATCCCCCTGTTGTCCTGCACTTGCCACATGATCTCCCCCAAGATGAACCATTCCATAATCTTCCCTGGCACCGAGGTCAGGCTGACAGGCCTGTAGTTCCCCGGATCCTCCTTCCTGCCCTTCTTGTATATGGGTGTCACATTGGCAAGTTTCCAGTTGTCTGGGACCTCACCCGATAACCAGGACTGCTGGCAGATGATGGAGAGCGGCTTGGCAAGTTCCTCCGCCAGCTCCCTCAGCACTCTCGGATGGATCTCATCTGGCCCCATAGACTTATGGGTGTCTAATTGACTTAGCAGGTCCTTCACTACTATTTCCTGGATTGTGAGGAGCATTTGCCTTTCAAAACTTTCCCATCTCCAGCTATTATGTGTAAGTCCCACCAATTTCTCTCTTTGCCTGACGTTTCTTCTTACGTGGTGTCTCTGGTTACTTCACCTTCTGTTTTAGAAATGTAGCCACTTCTTGTTCTTTCCCCATGTTTCTCTTTTCTGCTTCTCCCTGTTTCCATCTAACACATTTCAGTTTCTCTTATTTGTGGTTCATGGACTGAAAAATTGTAACTGTGTAGTTATTCACAAGATTACGAGAAGTGGCTAGGAAAAGATTTCAGTGCATCGAGTCTTCTGGTAGTGATAATATCAGCTACATCTGGGAGCGTCTGTGGAAAGACTGTGGGCTGTGCGTGCCAAGACTGGGAATCTGAATTGGAAAGCAGTCAGCTCCCTTCCTTCCCTGCTGGAAAACAGGCTTCTAGCCTGGGAGGCACTCTCAGTCAGTTGGCTAGAACTGTTCCCCTATCTGTGACAAGGTCTGCCAGCTCAGGCTTTGATTCTTGGGTGGGTGGCACGTTCCACTGATGCTGGCCAGAGCATCTGGAGAACTTTCCATCCTTGGGTCTCCTCTGAGCATAATACTGTGAAAGAAAAAATGAGAATTTAAAAGAGAGAGAAACTAAAAAAATGAGTCCAAATGCATTCAGCAAAGACTATCGTGAGGGAGTAGTGCTACATTTATCCTGACAACTCGTACTCCTTCTCCTCCCCTTCAGATGGCAATCACAGGGTGCAGAAGCCAGCCTGCCAGTTGGCTTTTTTGCCGTGTAAGCAGGTGCCTGAGGAGTTGAAAAGTTGGTGGCTCTAGTTTCTGAGCTGAATTTAGGTGAGATTATTTTTACATAAAGCGTGTAGGGTTATGTTGAAGTTGGATGATGCAACTCTGTGAAAGGGTTCCCTCTAGAATTTCTTTGTGGTTTCTTCATGCACAATTCCAACCACTTCCTGCCTTCCCTCCCTCCGGTGTTTTCTGTAGTCCTTATCACTGATGTACTCAAATATAAATTGAATACTCAGGGTTTAGCTCCCTTTTATTTGCCTGGGTTATTCAATGTTTCCTCACATTGTTTAAATGAAGAATGTTTCCTCATGCTTAGGAAGATTTAAAGAAAGAGGGGAGGAAAAGCTTTTGGGGTTTCACTGAGCCCATGTCAAAACTTGAAAATCATATTCTTTGTATAAATCACCAATAGTAAATCTACATATTTCTAGTTGTACCTCACCAGCATAGCTAAGTTTTCTTTTCACTGCTTTCCGCTGCAGTCTCTTTTCTTCTGGCCAGTGATTCCAAATCCATCATCCCACGTTTTGTTTTTTTCTTTTTTTTTTCACTCAGCTGGAATAGGTTGTACTTCTCATACTGCAGCATAGCTTTCCTAATCCTGTGCATGATAGAGATCAAGAGGCTGGTTAAATGTAATCATACTGACTTTGGTGCTTTGTAGTTATAACAGAGGTCTTTGCTTTTGTAGTGCAGGTGGGTGACAGCAGAATTAATACACTTCTCTCTGTTGCTGAAGTCTTCTGCTGCTGGAAACTTCATTAAGTGGTACTGAACATGGTGCATGGTGCTTTTGATGGGCTGGAACCGCATACATCCTATTCTTATCCTAGGTGATTCCAGGGCACACCTCCTACTTAACTCATCAGCTGTCATTTTTTCTATATCTGCACACTTGATAAGTAGTTTTGCAGTATGAATACTGAATAAATAGGGAAGAAATGTCTTTTCCCATTACTGATGGTAATGGACTTAAAAATAAAAGTTTAAATTTTACTTGGAATACTTAGTTAATTTCTCTGCTTAAATCAAATGAAAATCTTAATAAGACCCACAAATCTTTAGGCTACTATGGACTCCAAAATGTATTAGAGGAACATGACCTTTCATGAAGGATTATTGAATTTCAAATTGAAATCTGCCTGCTGGTAAATTGGGTGGTTTTTGTCAGATTGGCTGTATTCCTTCTGTGATATGTAAATTTCAACTAAAATTCTCTTTCAGTGTTGAAGTATTTTAAACATGCAGCCATTTAAACATAAACTAGTATAGTGGATTTACTCAAACTTGCCAGCCTTCACTGCTGAGGGTGGTGGCAGGGTCTTGTTGTGAGTCCTTCCAAGAGCTAGCAAAATTAGTGAAACATGCTAGCAGGTGATACAACACGAAGTAGTCTAAAATTAAAAAGAAAGATGTGATATACATATATGCAAGATATCTAGACATATATATAGCTACAGATAGATCTACATGTGCCTACTATACGTATAATATACATCTGTAATATATTTATATATTCATATATAATACACATAATACAGTTAGGTATATTCTGCATTTATTTGTACTTATTTATCTATAAATTATATTTGCAATTTGTTTCTAAGTATTTTGATGTTTGTATAATTGTCATGTTAACCTTTTTACATAGATTTAAGTACATGTACATGTTTAAGTGCAATGATTTCCCTAGATTATATATATAATGCTCATCACACTGGCATCTCAGTACCCCTTAGATCATTAACTTCAGTGGAAAACCAGAAGTTTTCTTCTGAATCCCACCTTTTTTCTTTTTTTTCTCTTCACATTATAAGAAGCAACTGGCACATTTCTATAAAAACAGCATACATCCAGGCAAAAAAGAAAAAAAAAAAGACATTTTGGGCAGTAAGACAACAGCTACAGAAATTGCATGGACTTAGGGCCAGGTCTGTCCTGTGGGAGGGCTGTGCTGTGAAGTGACTTCTAGGTGTGGTCAGGCTGGTGTGGAGGTGTGACAGCAGCTGGGACTGAAGGGGTCACACCAAAGGATCTTCTGTCTATAATACCTAATCAGTCCCTGTTGTGCATGATAGTTTGGGCTGGCTATGCTGATAAAGGGTGTAGGACTTCTTGTTGTTCTGAGGTTAGAGAAGTGGATTTTTCTATCATGAAGTTTATTCCAAAGCCAGTGTAATGGAAGTAGAAGATAGCCCTAGCCCTAGGAACTAAGTGTTCGTATAGGTTGCGAACAGTATGAGGTTTTCCAGTGATTCCAGGACCACTGCTTTGTGGAAATTACTCAACAAACATGTTTTGCTGTTAACATACAATGTATTAATTCTCATTGCTTGTAAGAATTAGCTTGTAAACATGCAAAATTGAAAGTGCTTCCTTGTTGTTTAGTCTGATGTTCATAGTTAAGGCTTCCCCATCCTGACTCACAAATTAAATAACTTTCAAAATATAGACTTTTTCAGTGATAAATTTAGTTGCAATAAAGCAAGACTTCTTGAGAAAAATTGTCCTGTAATGAAAACAATAAACTAATCATGGTTTGAAAAGCATACTTGGAGATAAAATCCTGATCATGTTGTTGAGATGTGCCCATTTACAGTGGCAGGTGAGAATTTTACCCAACATGCTAAATGAGGATATTAAGTTTGTCAGCTCTTGGGTACCTTCTCTGTTCATTGATGGTATTTTTATAGCAAGACTAGCAAAGATGCGTAGCTTTTATTTATAGAGCAGCCACCACCAAGCTATAGGACAGATGATACTATTATTAATTACACTAGTTGCTTAAGCTTGTGCAGAATAAAGGTTTCTTCTTTATCTAAATAGTTTCATATTCCAAATGGTTTTATTTTTAAAATCACTGGAGCAAGCAGTACTCTCATGTCATTTAGTTACACTACATTCCTCATGCTTTCACTGATTAGTCCCAATTCCATACCCTAAATAAATAAATAAATAAATGTATCTTCATTTGCAAACAAGCTAAAACAGTTCCTAAAGGAGGCATTTTGGACAATGGCTACAGAAAATTTATTTTATAAAACAACCACAATGCAGTACCTGAAATTTTTTTTTGCTAGTTTTTGAGGCATTTGTAACCATTCAAAGCCTAATACTGCACAGGTTCCTGTTCTCCAACATCATCTGGTATGGACAAACATCACAAAAAGCCTAAGACACTGATACTAGTTGGTTTCAAAATATGAATTGGCTTCGGTCACATTGAGAAGACTTTTAAAGGGTAAAAAGGGGACCCTTGTAACAGGAGGGAGGTGCTCAGGGCATTGCTTGTGGGCAACAGCAGGACATTTCTGAGTGCTGACATTTTGAGCAATATGCTTTCTAAAAAAGGTGCTATTAAGTGTAGCTGTGACACCACTTGCTTTAATGAACATGCATCCTTCTCCTCAAGTATTTCATCCATTTGCCAAACTCAACATCACCTTCCTTTCTGACTTTGGGTGTCCTCTGATCCTCCCATATCTCCTCGCATGAAATGTGTGGTGTTAGGACATGTGTCTTCTCCAGGAGTGGTTCTCCTCAGAGACATGTATCTCTAGAAACTCTGTCAACTTGGGAACCTATTGCAACAGAAAGGATTGTAGCTGATTTTTTTTTTTTTTAAATTAACATTTCCCTGTTTCAATAACTTTGTGGTTTCCATTACCATGGAAACAATCAGGAGCTTGCCACAAACATGGTCTTTCTTGCACATAATTGTGGGTTATCAAAGATCTATGATGCACTAGATGACTGAAGGTTTTGGGTTTAGTTTTCTTACCAAAATGCTATCTTTGAGCTCAGTAAAAGCATTTTTGGAGTCTACTCCTCTAAATTCCCACCTGTACGAATGGTTTGTACATTGTTCAAGTCTTTTATTTTCTTCAATGTCAGAGATGAACAGAAATGATTGTTGGGTTTTCCTGTGTCAGATATCAATCTATCTGCCTCAGAAATAATTAAAATTCTAAGGCTCTAGTCAAACAAAGAGCACTAGTCTGATTTTTTGAGCTTCTTAGGTTGAGTAGTTCAGTACTTGGAACAAAAAGGAGACCTGTCCAAAAGGGTGAGTATGAAATAAGAAATACCAGAGTGGGAGGCAGATAAGCAGAGAAACTCGTGAAAAGAGTGAAAAAAACCCCAGAGTCCAGCCTTACAAGGCAGTCATCTCAATATTGCAGTTAAAAAGTTTTTCCACTTTCATAGTCATCACAGGAGAGTAGAGGGTAAGGCATTTTGTGGGAATTGATGAGATGTGGTTCTTACTTCAGAAGAGAAAGATTAAGTGATTTGCCCATTTCCAAACTGAAGATAAAGGGCAGAAAAGGAGATAAATTGCAGCCTTCTGGGCTCCCAGTTTTGTTGCCTGTTCACTACAACAGCTTTCCAAGTTTTCTAAAGATTTTCAAACCTAATAGAAAAAAAAACCAAGAAGAGGCAAAACTTGTGAAAGTATATACTTTCAGTTACTTGATCAATATTGTTAAAACAAAAGGAAATAAAATCAGTTTCATTTGTAGGATTTTGAACTGAACAACGAGCTGAAAATGAATGTGTTAAATTTGCTGGAGGAAGTTTTGAGAGACCCTGACCTTCTGCCACAAGAAAGGAAAGCTACTGCAAATATACTGAGGTAAATACGTTTCCAATAATTTACTATGTAACTATAGCATGTGAAATAGTTAAGGAATGTATCACAGAATTCACAGGGTATGGATTTTCTCCTGAGTATTTAATTTTGAAGGATTACTAAGTGTTTTATTAGCTATAAAACAGAGCGTGTTTTAAGTTTCATTCACAAAACGAAATTCACAAAAATACCTGTATTAGAAAACTTTGCTGCAGAACAGCTGGCAGCCATGGGTTCAGTCTTTATGCAGCAGGGAAAAATGCTGCCCAGTAAAGCAACAAGACCACTCACTATAATACTTGAGGAACTCCTGTCTCAATAATGAGCCACCTGCTCTGCTAAGCTCACGAGAGGCTGATGACAGCCTAAAAAATCATGACATCCTAACAAGACCATGCTTACACCTTCCTTCGAGCTGGCACCATGTCCAAAGCTCTTTGAGTAGCTTACAGAGAGGAATTCTTGTTTAATTAGTGCCATGAAATGAAAAACCTTTAAGCTTCTGCATAACCAGGCCTATTTAAATTATGGTTAGAACACCTTATTTTGTTACTTTGAGTTTGTATTGCCAAGTTGAGTGTCTAGTCATGCCAAAGAGACAAAAGTTCATAAGCGTTTATCAGTGAAAATAATTTTGTCTATTATTTCTAAATATTTTATAGTAACTGATTTTTATGTAAATTGTTCTACATTACTAAGGAGCAGTAAACATTTAAAGACTAGGCAGCTGATTAAAAAGGTACAATGAAAAACCACAGATAAATCTATGATTTGCTTTGTTAGTATTTTTGTAAGTGTTCTCCTGGAAACGCAATAAGGGTGCAATAAATGCAGTGTCTCTGAATTTTATAAGACCATTTAACAAGTTTCCCCATCAGATACTTATGTGAAAAAGAATGTTAGAAGAATGAGGGGAAAGTCGTTCACCTGGATGGAAAAAAGTAAAACAAAGGATGAGAAACAAAGAGAAGGTCTTAGTAAAAGAACTTCATGTCTTCATGTCTGTCTCCCAACAGGTTGGGAGCTGACCTGCTGGAGAGCAGTGTAGGGGAAAGGGACCTGGGGGTCCTGGTGGACAGGAGGATGACCATGAGCCAGCAATGTGCCCTTGTGGCCAAGAAGGCCAATGGCATCCTGGGGTGTATTAGAAAGGGAGTGGTTAGTAGGTCGAGAGAGGTTCTCCTTCCCCTCTATTCTGCCTTGGTGAGGCCACACCTGGAGTATTGTGTCCAGTTCTGGGCCCCCCAGTTCAATAAGGACAGGGAACTGCTTGAGAGAGTCCAGCGTAGAGCCACAAAGATGATTAAGGGAGTGGAACATCTCCCTTATGAGGAAAGGCTGAGGGAGCTGGGTCTCTTTAGCTTGGAGAAGAGGAGACTGAGGGGTGACCTCATTAATGTTTATAAATATGTAAAGGGTGCGTGTCATGAGGATGGAGCCAGGCTCTTCTCAGTGACATCCAATGATAGGACAAGGGGCAATGGATGCAAGCTGGAACATAGGAGGTTCCACATAAATGTGAGGAAGAACTTCTTCACAGTGAGGGTGACAGAGCACTGGCACAGGCTGCCCAGAGAGGCTGTGGAGTCTCCTTCTCTGGAGACATTCAAAACCCGCCTGGACATGTTCCTGTGTGACCTGATCTAGGTATTCCTGCTCTGGCAGGGGGGTTGGACTAGATGATCTTTTAAGGTCCCTTCCAATCCCTAACATTCTGTGATTCTGTGATTCTGTGATTCTGTGATGTCAAGGGGATCCTACTTAATTTTTACATAAATAAAAATAAATCTCTTTTTAATTATACTACATGTGCTGTTATTCAAAGTAAAAATAGTAAGTATTTCCTTGGAAGAAACAGCAAGCAAAAAGAGCAAAACAGATTAGGGTAATGTGTTTTAATAATATATGTGACAGCAAAGGTTCTGACAGATTGCTCACAGTGGGAAAAGTTATCTTAAGACCTTTAGCTTCTTAAGAAAATATGAGAAAATACAGCTGGATTGGCCATTCCTGGCAGGCCAATGGAATAGATTTATAAGCCTTTAACATACAGGTTTGTTAGCAGTTTTCTGTATCCAGTTTCCAATTAGCCAGCTGCCATTAGCTGTTGCATCAAAAATAGGACCTTGGTAATTATGTGTAAACTGAGAGATGCCCTCATTTCCATCCTTTGACAGCTATTCCATGAAATAGAGGTAGGTATTGTTTGTCCTCTCTTTCCTTCTAGCACTTATTACTTTATTATCTAAGCTCACTGTATATGCAAGAGAAAACAGTTAATCAGATATTTCCATTAAACATTTTAAAAGGAAGACTGAATTTTTGACAGTTCTGTGAATTTTCACACTGTATTTCTTCTGTAAAAAAGAAAAAAAATTAATTTCTTTAAGAAGTGAAAATTATGAGAAAGCTAAGTTTTCAGAAACAGATAAATGGGAAAAAGAAAAGGCAAATGGAAGGAGTAGAGAATTAAAACAATACTTGAAATTAAAATTCTAGTAAAAATAAAAAAAAAATTATGCATGGAAATTGACCTAAAAGTAAACTAAAAAATAACTCATCTGAAATATTTTGCAGTAGCAGATTGCATTTTTTAAAATCCTTCTTTCATAGTCATTATCCTGACAGTATTTGTGTGATTTGGTGACACTGGTGACTTGGCATGTGAGACTAGTACTTTTGACTGGATGCTGCATGGATGTCCCACTTTCATTCAAAGTGAGACAGGAAATTTCTTTGGTTAACATTGGTTATCAAAAATCCTTTATTGCTTTTCAAGACTGGTGATGCTGCTAACATATATCCATGATGGACAAGGTATATGTCAAATCACAGAATCACAGAATGTTAGGGATTGGAAGGGACCTCAAAAGATCATCTAGTCCAATCCCCCTGTCGGAGCAGGAATACCTAGATCAGGTCACAGAGGAACGCATCCAGGTGGGTTTTGAATGTCTCCAGAAAAGGAGACTCCACAACCTCTCTGGGCAACCCGTTTCAGTGTTCTGTTACCCTCACTGTGAAGTTCTTCCTCGTATTTATGCAGAACCTCCTATATTCCAGCTTGCACCCGTTGCCCCTTGTCCTATGACTGGACGTCCCTGAGAAGAGCCTGGCTCCATCCTCATGACACTCAACCTTGACATATTTATAAACATTAATGAGGTCACCCCTCAGTCTCCTCCAAGCTACAGAGGTCCAGCTCCCTCAGCCTTTCCTCATAAGGGAGATGGTCCGCTCCCTTCATCATCTTTGTGGCTCTGCACTGGACTCTCTCAAGCAGTTCCCTGTACTTCTTGAACTGTGGGGCCCAGAACTGGACGCAATATTCCAGATGCGGCCTCACCAGGGCAGAGGAGAGGGGGAGGAGAACCTCTCTCGACCTACTAACCACACCCCTTCTAATACACCCCAGGATGCCATTGGCCTTCTTGGCCACAAGGGCACGTTGCTGGCTCATGGTCATCCTGCTGTCCACCAGGACCCCCAGGTCCCTTTCTCCTATGCTGCTCTCCAACCGGTCAGTCCCCAACTTATACTGCCACATGGGGTTGTTCTTCCCTAGATGCAAGACTCTACACTTGCCCTTGTTATCTTTCATTCAATTTCTCCCTGCCCAACTCTCCAGCCTGTCTAAGTCTCCCTGAATGGCAGCACAGCCTTCTGGTGTGTCAGCCACTCCTGACAGTTTTGTGTCATCAGTGAACTTGCTGACAGTGCACTCTATTCCCTCATACAAGTCATCAATAGCTATTGAATAGTACTGGTCCCAGTACCGACCCCTGAGGGACTCCACTAGATACAGGCCTCCAACTAGACTCCGTCCCATTGACCACAACTCTGGCTTCTTTCCTTCAGCCAGTTCACAATCCACCTCACTATCCAATCATCCACACCACACTTCCTCAGTTTAGCTGAGAGGATGCTGTGGGAGACTGTGTCAAATGCTTTACTGAAATCAAGACAGACCACATCCACTGCTTTACCATCATCTATCCACCGGGTTGCGTCCTCATAAAAGGCTGTCAGGTTGGTTAAGGATTGAAATTGTATTGGAATTTAATTAAAATTGAAATAGCATTTCAATTAAATTCCAATACAATTTCAATATTATTTCAACAGGAAGCTTCAGTGACACAGTATCACTGTCTCATGGGTTAGAAAAACCTGCTGTTTCATTTTCAGTAGCAACCATATTTCAGTAGCAGATGAAATTTCTCCTGTGTCCTATCCGTATGCTTATGATTTACACAAACTTCCCATAAACTTTCAAATAAGAGTAGTGGCATAAATAAACTCTCAGATAGGAGCTGTTGCATAAATTCGAGTTGCATAATTTAAACTGTTGTTAAGCTGCAGTCAACGTGACATCAGGACATAGTCTCCAAGTTTAAAATGTTACTGTATAAAACAAAGCGTCCCAAAGTCTTATGCTGAGCAAAACTGTAATCTGAAGTGATTGGGCTTGTTCTCAGCCACGCAGGAGGCAGCTAATTGCCAGGCATGTCAAATTCATCAACAGTCAGCTGGTATGGAGAAATTAATCCTCCAGGAATGGAAACTGCTTCAGTAAGCTGTGAGAAAGAGTGTATTGGAGCAATTCTGAATTTGGACAAAAAGAATCATTCAGTTGGGGTGAAATATACAAATGTGTCATATGTCTCTCCCTTTCACGGAAAGCAGGAGCTCTGAGTCTTAAATAACCTCAGCAAAATGGATCGTCTGTTAATTAAGAGTGGTTTGCAAGCTTTAAAAAAGCACTGTAGTTACTCCTGGAGATGATACACTCTCAGTGAGGCTATACAGTTAACTGAGAAGAGGACATTATAGGATTTAAGGAATAATCTGCAGCTGAATGTAGTTATTTGTGTGTAACTGTATCTCTGTGGTAGTGATACAGGGGTGCACATTCCTTTACTCTTCCACAAGCTTTCATTTTTATTGCACATTATTAAAATAGGAATATTTATAAGCTTTAAAAAACCTAATTGAGTTGCTAGTCCTAAGCAGTGATGTGCTGTCCCATGGTGATTGTGAACATACGTGTCTGACCGCCTCAGGAGCTGTCTCAGCCACTGGTGCATCAAGCAGGAGTCCCTCTGGTCCTTCCGCTTCTCAGCTTGTTAGAGGATTCAGGGGTGGAACCAACTCCAGACTGTTTTTTGAGAAATTGACTTTTTAATAATCCAAAATATAAAACTGAGGAATAGTTTCTGTCAGGAGGGTTTAGCTTTTCTGGCACATAAGGTCCTTGCTTAATTCTGGAACTGATTTCATGAAGAATAAGAAACCAACAGAAGCAGAAGAGAATATCCATGTGCCTGCATCTTATCTGACAATACAGTTGTGTGAACCCAGTTGGAAACCAGGTTTCTAGTGCCAGAAGAAAAAAGTTTTTTCTACCTTTGCCCTAAAACCAAAGATACTGCTTCTGGTGCAAAAAGATGACATGGTGACACAGAGATGGTTCTTCCCCTGACAGTCCTCCCTGATGCTTCCCATGGTGCCATGGCTGGTTGTGGAAGTAGATCGAAGCAAACACTGAATATGCTCTTCCCTAAGATGGAAGAGTTCTCTCTATTACTTGTCTCTGAGGGTTACTATTTATTGTAGTTGGGACAAACAGGACTGTATTTGTCTTGACCAAGAATGGATGTCCTAAAGGTATCTGGAGTCTTTCTTCTTGTAGAAATGGGTAGAGGTTCTCCCAGGTATTGTATTCCTCTTTTGGTTCATGTACCAGTGTCTGGTTTGGAGAAATGCTGCTCAATAAAACACCACCACATACCCACACCCTTGGAAAGATATTATCTTTTTGGTTTTCTTATAGGTGGAGGGTTTCCATCTGGTACTACTTCGAGGAGGAATATAAATTGCCCACCTAGAAATTAAGAGCTTTTTTACTGTTTCTAGAAATCAATTTGTTGGAAGATTTTTGACAGTGCATTTTTAATGTGAAAGCACAGATTTGTCATAACTAAAAGTCTTGATAAGACTTTCACTGAAAATACTTTGATGGGACAGGATGCAAATCGGAGGGGGGAGTAAGCCAGTTGACATGCCCCTCCTGAAAGCAGTTACTCACCCAACTCTTAGGCCAGTGTCATAAAATAAGCTTTTTGGTTGTTCTGAATAGGTGCTTGCTACAGGCTTTTATATCGAAAAGGCCTTGGCATATCAAAACGTAGCCTATCAGAAATCTGGTTTTCCAGTCAGCCCTCACTATAGGTCTTGGCTTCCCTGCATTTTAGTTTTCATAGTCTACTCTCAACTCTGAAAAGTAGAGGAACTCAGAGTGAGGTTAGGAAAAGCATTTCTTACCATAAATTCAATGTTCAAACACTCATGAAAGAAAGCTCATGCTTTCTGAGCCTACGTATGGGTATATTCCATGGACTGTCTCCTTGAAGTATATTGCGTAGAAATGCCTCTTTTTACAAACTGACCCAGCCTGTGAGTGTATATGCACATATGTGCGTACAAATTTCTTGAAAAATCAGTCCCTTTGTTAGCAGACATTAGAGGAGGAGGAAAGATTGGTTTGTATTCTGAAGATATTATGGTCAGCTCTGGAAAGACTCTGTATAGAATACGAATGGCAAGGGACAGTGTTTATGAGAGATAATGAGCTGCTTCATGCCTACTTGAGTCATCAAACAGAACAGCTGGTATTTCTTGCATGATGAGATTTTTGTTGAATGGACTGACAGGGTTTCTCTGCTGGACAAAAAAAGCTTCTTGTTATTCAATTATCTGTTCTGAAAGCTAGGCAAAGCTACTGAAATATGTTTTGCTTGAGATTTTATCAGCCTTATTTACTAAACCCTGAGTCTAGGTAAAATTTCATTGATGGTGAAGCAGGAAGGTGTAAATTTCAGAGTCAACAGCAGTGAATAACTTTGATGAATAGTCCTATCTGGAGGAAAAAGGGGTGGTCCAAGAAACAGTTCCTTCTTTTTCTTCCTGAGAATAAATGTCAATGAAATCCAGGGATATGCAGAGGTCAAAATCTGATGGATGACCAATTTTCTGCCTTGTTTGATCTCACCAGACATTTCAGGCTCTATAACTCAAACCAGCTTTTAAGATATTTTAAAACATTTATGTACTGTAAAGGAATGAGGAGACAGATGTCAATACTTTCTGCTAGAAAATTATTTTAATGTTTGGACTGGTCAGGCACAAAGAATCGTTTAAGTGAGAGAGAGGTCTGATTTTAGCTGCTGACCCTAAGAATTACAAAGTTACTTCTTATATATTTACTTTGTTTATTTGTAAGGATAACAATGGAAGTGTCCCCCTGTTTAGTCCTCCCTAAGGGGGATAGTTAAACAGTCCAGCAGAATCTCTCTTTACCTTTGCTTTCTCTCATAACTCTTTTCACATAGACCAGCTTCCAGAAGGCTCTCCAACATGTGCAATGGGAACTGTCCAAGCAGAACTGATCAGCTCAGCATATCTTCCTAGACCTCTGTTGAAACTAGGTATCCCAAAGACGACAACAGTGCAAACTGAAGTGGAAGCTACTATCGATGCTATCAAAAAGTAGCTTTATCCAGTCCAGAGATGTGTTGTCCTCTGCAGATTTAAACATAGAGCCTTTATGAATAAAAGAAGAATTTTTTTCATGAGACCACTGCCTTAGAGAAAAAGCATTAGTCATCTCTTATTCCAAAGAATATGTAGAAGTCTTTTAGAAGTCTACATAAAATGTGAGATGTCATGTTAGAGAGTATCAGGAAGCAAAGATGGGGAAAAGTAAAGTATTTTCAGCCTTTTAAGAATCTCATGTTTTCTATTTCATTTTGTATTAAGCAAGTACAGTAATTTCATTATCAAAGATGAGAACTCCAACAAACATAAAGTTATATTTAAGGAAGTCAAGTGATAAATTTACAAGATTACTGAGAATACTTGGGGCAGAAGGGCAAGCCCTCTCTTTTTTTTTTTTATTGCCAGGAAGCACATGCTCTTGTCATAGGATGAACAATACGTTTCTGCAGGCAATCAGTCATCAGATACAGCACAAAATAAGCTGCTCAGGAAAGACAGATTGCCAGTCTATTTACAGTTACTGAGGCTGCACACAGTTATTATCTGGAGAAGCAGCTTAGGATTCTCCTGAAGAGGTAGGCTTTCAAGACTTTGCACAGCTTGCCCATCAGACTTAAAAGGTGTTTCCAACTCCTATGAAGAACGAGGCATTTTGTGTGGATTTAATAGGCTGAAAATGAAGGCAAGGAGCTATCTTAGATCCTTTCTCTGTGTATCTGCATTTGATTTTAACCTAGTCCTCCAATTTGGCAAACCAAAAGGAAACAACAGCAACCCACAACAGAAGAACCTGATGTTCTAAGCATTAACACTTCCTCCCCACCCACATAGTATAAATTCTGTATCTTACACTCATAGCTAAAGTCTCCAGGCAATATAATCCTTTTCTTTTAACCCTTTCCCCAGCTGGTACATGGAAAATCTGTTACTACAGAGTGCAAAAATAAAGAATTGGAGGGACCATGAGAAAATACATGCTGCAGTTGCTGTGCTTTCTGGAATGATCAGTAGAACTGGATCTTCTTTGAAAATGGTCATCTGAACTTTCCTTGAAAATTCAGCTGATAAGTACTCTACAGCTTCTGCAGAAAGCCTGTTTCAGTGCTCACCTATACTTGCAGTTGAAAAATGGAACTTAATTTTGAAACTATATCTCCTCTGATGTGCATCAGTCCAGTGACTTCTTGTCATATCATTGGTGTCTTTATCGGCAGTCTTTTACACACAGACATACTGTTTTTTCTTCCTAAATCTTCGCTTTCCTATATTACATAAATCCAGTCTATTCAAGATTTCTTGAAGTTTATGTTTTCCAAATGCAAGGGTAAGATCTTAGAATTATGTGCCAAGATACTACATCAGAGTAGATGGGGTTTGATGAATAGTTATTACTTCTGCTGGGTTCATTTTTGACTGATTACTCTGAAATAACTCTAATAATCACAGGTTTTCTATAGCAGAATTGGAAGCATGTATTAACACTTGTATTACTGAAAGCAAATCATGTACTTGCTACAAGTGAAATCTGCTAGCAGTTTGTTGTCTATTTACACACCCACAGCTCTTTGTGTGGGACGCTGAATAGGACACTGTAGTGCCAATAAACAAGAACACTTGCCAGTGAATCACTCTTTAATGCATGCCTATTTTGCTGTCTTTTCTTCCCTTCTCAGATCTTGATTTTTCAAACACTGCTGCAAAATATCATTTAGCACAGTAGTTTAAAAATCAGAGAAAAGGCTTAAGATGTAATTTTCCACCCTTAGTTTCCTAGGATTATTCAGGATAGAGAGCTTCAGATTAAATATTATTGTTAATGTATTGTGGTTTTGTGTTGTCAGTTCAGTTCTTGTAAAGGGAGTTTTTCATTGTCCACCAAGCTTCTTTGCACTAAAGTCAAAGTGGGATAGATGTAGAAACCTTAAAACCTATAATCAGCAAATAAGTACAGTAGTTATTGTCATTGACAATTCTACAGTGTATGCTGTTCTTAGCTCAGAGATTTTAAATGTCCATGACCATCACTTCACTTTACGTGACTCTGATGTCATGCCATTTCATACATTTTTACTTAAGACATGAGATTTTAGGTACTAGATTTTTTTTTCTTTACCTTTTCAATTGCAGTCTTAGGATTTACTTTAGATAAACATGATTCCCTATCTGTGATAAGGTTTTCTCATAACCATAGACAATTTTATTTATATAGGATGTTCTGCTACTTAATTTTTGCAGGGCTCTTTCTCAGGATGATCAAGATGATAGCCATTTAAAAATAGAGGATATCATTCAGATGGTAAGTTCATCTTCCAATTTAAATATAAATATTCCTCTAGGAATGTTAAGTCAATAAAATGTAGTACAACTGCAATTTTACAACTCTTGACAGAAATACTGTTCTTTGATATCAGGAATGCACATTTCAGTTTAGAGAAAGTAAGAATTTGGAGCCCATATCAAAGATGAACATTTGGATTTGAATCACATGATGGAAAAAGAAAAAAAAAAAAGGAAAGATCTATATATATGAAATGATAAGTCTGTGCCATCTCAGCTGCCATCAGAAGCATAGCTGACCTTGACTGACAGTGCCCATCCTTCAGACTCATCACCACTATTTCATAAGTGCATTGCTTTAATCTGAAGAAGAGTGTGGGCAGTGGACTAGGTGCAAAAGTGATTATGTGGAAAGTAACACAGAATGCACAGACTTTAATTAACCTAAATTCATACTCATGACTTGGTATGTGCCTGTTTTCATGAGTTTTCCAGCCTGATGTTTACCCTTATGTTGTTAGCAATTTTTCGTAATTCTTACTTCGTTGTAGCAAAGAAGTTAATTACAATTCTGTGTTGGAAGTTCATAGGAAGGTCTTAATACCCCGTGCTTTGAAATGTCCTTTGATGCAGAAACTGATCATTAAGTGTTCTCCTTGTTTTTGCAGTCAGATTGTCCAAAACCAGAGTGCTTTGAGACTTTGTCAGCCATGGAGCTTGCAGAGCAAATAACCCTTTTAGATCATATAGTTTTCCGAAGCATACCCTATGAGTAAGTGTTCTACAAGCGACTGAAGTGAGTACGGTGGATGAGTTACTGACCAGCAGTGTTAGGCACTACACTAATTCATGCTACTGACAAAAAGGTTTGCATACATAAACAGGATAATGTCCGTCAGCTGTTTCTGTCATTGCCTCTGACTCCCCTACAGTTTGATCGTGTTTTGAAAGACAGTTCTTCGCTAAGAAAAAAAATCTGTGGTTTAAGGCTCTGGGCTAGTGAAGGGCGAATATAGTACGGAAGTGCTGAGTCTCTAGGTAGGGAGGGTCTAATCAGCTTCATTCATACAGTGGTTTTGCATGGGTATAACCACATAAGATGACAAGACCAATTTCAAATAGGGTCACAATTAGCATAGCGGGGCTGGGGGAAGGGATTAAAAGAGAAATAAATCCTCTTTACAATATTTACTACTTCAGACAGCATTAAAAGAGGTATAGTGAAATGCTGGAATTAGTGTAAATCTGTGTTACTAGCTTGTAACAAAATGAGTTATACTTGAAATCCACTTAGGCTACAGTTAGAGACAGACTCTGTACCATGTATAGTAAGGGCATTTTTGTTTGGTTTTTTTCTCTCCCCTCAATGTCTAGAGAGTTTCTTGGGCAGGGCTGGATGAAAGTGGATAAAAATGAGAGAACACCCTATATTATGAAAACTAGTCAACATTTTAATGATGTAAGTACTCTTAAATATAGAATGCTTCCTAGGAACTCTATTGACACCATCTATGACTTCTGGAACAAAATTATCTTTTTTTTTTTTTTTACAATGTGATGTAAAATGATGACTGAATGTTACAGTCTTTTTGCGATTAACCTTTTAAGTCAAAGCTCATGAAGATTCTTGTTTTCAAGAATTGGTACTTAGCATTTCAATGGCAAGTTAATAGAGCAGAACATTTAAACTGTACTAGTGTGTCTTGTTGCTTACAGAATAAACTAAATTTTCTCCAAAGAGTGAAAATATAACACTGATTATATTTAATAAATGTCCTTTGTATCCCCAACCATATCTTTGCTCTTTACCATTTTCCTTGAATTTTACTGGGAGACTTTCCAGTCATTTTTATTATGGTTGGCTTGGAGACAGATACTCCCTATTTCATCTCTTATCCTTCTTTCATATCATCATTCCCCCCGACTTCTCTACAACACCATCCTCAATACACTTTTTCTGGTTTTATTAAGAGCCATAAGCTCTGGTGTGCATTAAGGGTTTTTGTCTTGTTCATTAAATCATTAGAAGTTTAATTTATTATATTATTGTAATAATATATTTATTATATTTAAATGTCCTAAATTTCTTCCTCTTTGTTTGGTCAGATGAGTAACCTTGTTGCCTCCCAAATCATGAATTATGCTGATGTCAGCTCCCGGGCTAACTCAATTGAAAAGTGGGTAGCAGTAGCTGATATTTGTCGATGTATGCACAATTATAATGGTGTGTTAGAAATCACGTCAGCCTTGAACAGAAGTGCAATCTACAGACTTAAGAAAACATGGGGTAAAGTATCCAAACAGGTAAGAAAGATACAATTACAAGTAGGGTTTCTAGATTTCATTAGTCAGTGTGTTGTTCAGAGAAGAATGTGTTGAGATAGGATTCCTCTGGTAAACATTTCTACTTGTACAGTACTCTGACTGCTTGCTGGAAGCACCAAGTGGTACTGGTATTTAATGTCAAGGTCTTTTGTATTTCACTTATGCTTTATATATATATATATATATATATATTTAAATATATATATATATAATTAATTAAATATCTGTGGGAACAAATTGATTTCAACAGAATTAACAGGTGCCTAAGGCTATGAATTGAGCCTGAAGTACTGCAGTATTTGAGAAAACTAAATTTATATATTTTCAAATATACACATCTAGGTGGTTACTAGCTATAAATAAAGTCAGTTCAGGTGCCTAAAATAGGAGACATAGTTCCCTGCCTATGCAGAAGGTCGGTAGAAAGGTCAGCACTTCTTCTCAAGGTAGTGAGTTTTTTGATACCCAGTGAAACACTGTAGAAAACCAGTCTTCTTTCTCATTAAGGGGCCCAAGTTTAGATGTAGTGAATACCTCCATTTTACCCTTACCTTGCTGCTGAGACTGTCAGCAGCATGGCTAAGGCTGTGAGAATGACTGCCAGTAATAAAAATAAAACACAAAAGACTAGTCAGGATGAAGGGTATCCAGTTTTTTATATGTCCCCAGTTCTAAATGGTTTGGAAAAAAATGGTTGACTGATTTAACTCTCAGCCTTCTGCTATTTTAAAAAAAAAAAAAAAAAAAAAAAAAGTGAATATTTTAGTATAGTGGAGTAACAGAGCAAGGAGATCAGTGGACAGAGTCAATCACATGCAAGTTATTTCAGGTTGCCTATTTTAGATCTGGCTAATTGACATGCAAAAGGTGGGCTTTTATCATTGATTTTCCTTCTCCATATGTCTCTGCAGGTTTTGCAAAGCACTAAAGCAGCCCAAACAATGAAATCCACTTCCAGTACATTCTGACTCTACTGCCTTCTCCAGTCAGTTTTTTCTCAGCTGCTTTATAGCTGCTGATAGCTTCTTTTATTTTAAAATATGTTAAAAACCCTTTCAATACAAGCTGTTATGCAAGAGTTTACCTCCAAAAAGTTTTGTGTTTAAACTTCTCAATCAAAAAAAAAACAAAACCAAAAATCAAACAGATTAGTGTTGTTGCACGGCTCTCCAGTACTTACTGGAAACATAGTCTGAGTGTTTAATCAGCCTGATATTTAGAAGAAGAAGAAAGTGTCTGTTTCTGCCTACAGCTTTCTCTTAATTGTAAATATAGTTTCAAAAATGAAGAGTTTCTCATGATTCTCTATACTCTCTCAAGTCTATAGCATAAATAGACCGAAAAGCAAATTTATTTCACTTATGAAGTAACCAGGCTCTGATGTTGCCTGCTGAAAGTAATTTCTATAAGACAGTAATATATTTTCAAATACATATTCAGCTTTTATTAGAAACTTGGAGACAAAACCAGCATGACAGTAAGCATCCTTTACTGTCACTAATTTCAGTAAACTCAAATGAGGATCCTCAGCAACACATAAGATCAAGTCCCTAATATTCTTATATACACACTAATCTGAATTGGTGACCACTAATTTAATGAACTTGTGTTTTTTCCTGATTTTTTAGGCTAATAATATTAGCATAGATGCAAGTTCTGTGTATCATTCAAAGGAAAATCTTTAGTGCTGCCTAATCTCCATTTTTGGAAATACACTGAGAATGACAATAAAGTTAAATTCCTAATGCCTATGTTATTACTTTTGAAAATGGGGTGAAGGTGCTAAGTGAATTACACCTTTTCTAAAATCTAATCCCACTCATTTATGTACAACAGCAATGAAGTTTGTCATGCATTTTCTTTCTAGACAAAAGCTCTCATGGACAAGCTTCAGAAGACTGTATCATCTGAAGGAAGATTTAAAAATCTTAGAGAAACCCTCAAAAAGTATGCTTCCCTACAATGTACAATTGTTTTGCTATGAGCAGTGGATAGTACGTGTTAAAGATTAAACTTCAATAATTAATATAATATTGTGTGACATTTTTACCTTTTAAATTCTAATTTTATTCTATTTGACATTATTGTTTTGCTGAATATCCTGTGATTTAGTATCCGCAATAAATAAATATAACATACCCAGAGAATTACTTTAACAAATTAAACTATTATTCTCTGTGAATGTTCCCTGTTGGGGTTTTACTTACACTGACAGATTTCTTCAATAAGTGTAAAACCAAGTTTACAAAACCAGTTCTTATTCAAAAACAGGGTTCCGAAGAGTCCTTGTTCCAGATAAGAAGTTTAGGATTTCGGACTAAGCCTGAATCAGATCAAAGATCCATTCACCCTTTTACCTTGCTTCTGACAGTGGACAGTAGCTGGTGCAAGGAACGTGGGAACAAGACAAATGCACAGTGACATTTCGTCTCCCACAGCCTCCCAGCCCCCTGTAGTCTGGAAAACAGTCTGCTTGTTTCGTGCAGTAGTTAATTAATACTTTTTTCTTTAATTGATTTGCCAGATTGTCTGTGACCTTAGGTAATTTTGGTTTCCAAAATATCCTGTGGCAAGGGTTCTACAATTTATGTATCGACCTCAGCTGCATGTGTACAAAACCTGTATTTTTCCAAGTTCTGTAGTTACGAGTAGGCTTTCCACAACTGAGAGGTACTACTACTTTAAATCACAGAAACACAGAATCATCTAGGTTGGAAAAGACCTTGAAGATCATCGAGTCCAACCATCAACCTAACACTGACAGTCCTCGACTACACCATATCCCTGAGCGCTATGTCAACCCGACTCTTAAATACTTCCAGGGATGGGGACCCCACCACTGCCCTGGGCAGCCCGTTCCAATGTATGACAGCCTGTTCTGTGAAGAAATTCTTCCTGAAAACCAATCTAAACCTCCCTGGCACAACTTGAGGCTATTACCCTTTGTTCTATCTCTTGTTACTTGGTTAAAGAGACTCATCCCCACCTCTCTACCCCCTCCTTTCAGGTAGTTGTAGAGAGCAATGAGGTCTCCCCTCAACCTCCTCTTCTCCAGACTGAACACCCCCAGTTCCCTCAGCTGCTTCTCATCAGATTTGTTCTCCTGACCCTTCACCAGCTTCATTGCCCTTCTCTGGACATGCTCCAGCAGCTCCATGTCCTTCTTGTTGTGAGGGGTCCAAAACTGAACACAGTACTCAAGGTGTGGCCTTACCAGTGCCAAGTACAGGGCTAAGAGAAGCAAAGAACTGAACTACTAGAATAATCACTGGAATCTTTCAAAATATATGTAATTCAAGTTAGTCAATTTTTACTTTTAAAATATTGTTGGGGAACCAGTTGCTTTTTTAAAAATGTCTTTACTCACTATATATAAACACATACTTTTATACACCTTTCAGTTAATATATTGTCTGCCTGTGGATAACAGTTATCATAATATAAAAAATAGCCAGAATGAAATTCAGTGCTAAGCATTGTAAACAGTCCGCCTAAGTTGACAGTACAGCCATCCCCCTGCATCCTTCTTATGCCAGAGCTTCAGAAAACCCAAGTTTGCTACTATTTCTGCTGAGGCAAGAATGAGTATATGCAGCAGTGTTTATTGCATTAGGGAAGCAAAAATCATTATCCCATTCCTCCTATCCCTTCGGTAAAAGAAAATCCGTGTTCTCTAGGTTCTTTGTTCCCAGAGAAGGCCTGAACAGACTTTGACAGAATGTACATATGTACATACATACATATAGATACACATATGCATATACACGCATATATGCATACATATGTATGTATATATGTATGTATATACATATATATATCTACACACACACACGCACACACTCACACCTGCATGTATATGTACCCTTGCTATATTTGGATGCTTACACAGCTGCAGAACATCGACCAGTCAGAAGCACATCCACATGCATTTTTAGCTTGTGTGTAGGATCTATTTCTGAGATTGTCAGACAGGATTCAAATATGCTTGAAGCTGTTCTCTGATTCCAGAGTTTATGTATCCTTCCTCTCACACAATCACGTTATCATTCTATCTTTTACTAAAGGTTATCTGCCATTAACATTAGATATGTGACAGAATATGGTCAATTTGTCACAGGCAGAGCAAATACAACTTGAGTGAAGTCAGACAAGCCGCTTGTCTTAGAAATTCATACAACCCATTGATTAGAAATATGCTACATCAAGAGTTTGTGTGAGTTATTAAAAAAATAGTTTGTAAATGTAGCTGCAGGCAAATATGCTGATTTCTTGATTCACAGTTGTAATCCACCTGCCGTTCCCTACCTTGGAATGTACCTGACAGACCTAGCATTCATTGAAGAAGGAACACCAAACTTCACTGAGGAAGGCCTTGTCAATTTTTCCAAAATGAGAATGGTAATTTTCATTTCCTTATATGCTTTCCTAACAAGTGTTTAATTACGTGAGCTAATTATTCATTTAATGATAACTCCTTAGAATTTAACTTCTAAGGTGTACAAGTAAGTATATTGGCATCATGCAAGATAAGTAGCTATTTGAAAGCAATTACTTGACTCAGTCTTCTATCACCACCTTCTGGTAAACTGAGCATTTTTACAGGGTGAATTTGCCTCCTATTTGTTCCCTGAGAAATGACAGAGAGAACTATAAGCTGTCCAAAGCTTGTGATGGAGCAACAAAACACTTTTTGAAATAACCAAATTAAAGAACTGTAGTGATTCACCAGAAAGCAGTAATCACAACCTTAACATGTGCTAGGGTCTATCAGAAGAAGAATTTTAAAGTTGATTTCTCTCCAACTAGCATGTAAGGTTGTTTCGTAACAACTCCTCAGGGGGAAGCGTGGAAATTTCTCTTCTAACCACAGCTTAATGCCCTTCTTATAGCTACATATTGCAGCAGTCGCTTGAGACAAAGAGAGGTTATCAGTGTGGGGAGAAGAGAGACAAGGTGGTTCACTTGAGGTTGACTGACCAATAAATGGTTAATTTAGGAAAGTGGAAGCTGTTAGGGGATGACCTCTGCCCTTCCCTTCCCTCCTCCTAGGATAAATTGCATAATTTGGTGCAAAATTCTTGCCTTATGTGGCTTAGCTGAGGTCAAAATGCAGTTGTACTTACTCACATACATGTATTATTCTTTTGAAAGATCTCCCATATTATCAGGGAAATACGCCAGTTCCAGCAGACCTCCTACCGCATAGAGCATCAGCAGAAGGTAAGGCTCTTCTTAGGCACTGTTATTTACTAATGAAATCAAAGCTGTGGTAGCAATTAGTTGTAAGATATAGTTGTTGTTGAGAGCTAAAATCAACATATTCTGTTCCCAAGCACATCGAGGAGAGGACAGATAGAAATATGGACAGGTACTCTGAGGCTGTAATATCCTCATGCTGGCAGAAACTCTTTATTTGACACTATTTAAAAGGAAGTTTTTCCTCCTTCTCTGGAAGCTCTCTTGGGTTTGCAGCCTTGGTGAGCCTGGGATACGAAGGAATGGGTTCAAAGGGAAATGTATTCTCCATGCCCAGTTGGAAGCGCAATTTTGCAGGGAATCTCAAAATCCCGGGATTATGGGACAGGAGATGGTCCAAGCATCTGCTGATGCTGTGTGCACCCTGCAATTCTTTTCCCCTTGTCCCTCATGGGAGCAATGAAAATTTGCCCAAAGCCAGCCTGTGCCTTCTTAGACTCCAGAAGAGCAGCATGGGCTTAGGTAACCCAGCTAAGGATTTTCCTGTCCCTAAGAAGTTGTACTTAATTCCTACCAAGCTACTCGTGCAGCTTTACACCATTTCAACGAGCTATTGTGTTGGGATCTCAGGTTCCGAAATGGGTTGAAGGGGAAAATGAAAGCAGAGAAATTTTTGTGGAAGTAACATGCAGTCTGCTCATCCGTGTTTTCTTCATTCCAGGTCACTCACTATTTACTTGACAAGACACTCATCATAGACGAAGATACCTTGTATGAGCTTTCCCTAAAGATTGAACCCAGACTCCCTGCCTGAAGAGCCAGCTTTGCCTCAGAGTCTAGAGAAAGCTTTAGTACGATGAACAAAATCATGCATGCCAAGTCCTAAAGACAGCAAGGGAAATATTGAGAAAAATGCAAGCTCTCTTTTCCAGTAAGAGATACAGAGCCTCACAGCATTTCCCTCTCAGGCAATGAACATGAGCATTGGAGGTGGAAAACAAAGGTGCTTCTTACCTGGATTAAATGATTGCTGCTTTGCAAAGATAATATTTTGCGGTAGGGACTATGCATTTAATTGAAAGTAGGAGACTTCCCTGTGAACGGGTATTCGTTGTAGCCATTTCATGCGACAAATTAAGGGGACAGATTTAAATGGTGGTAATATACTCCGGTATATTAAGATAAATGAGCAAAATGAGATGGCTGTGATGTTGTCTGGGTTGGTGGCTAACTACACGTTCACTGAGGCAGTAATGGTAGTGGTGTCCTCATATCGTGTTAACTACATTGGAAAAATGGGATCTTAATAGTCATCTGCCATCTTGGAGTGACACTGAGGTAGCATCTAGTATCTTCAGATCTGCAGTTGTTCAAAATACTCGCTATACATTTAATGCTACCCTTTATAAAATGTAACCTTCTTTAAATGTTTTGGCAGCCTTTTCTAAGGTGACTGATTTTTACCTATAAATGAACTGTAAGTATTTTTTCATTAATACACAATGACAGTATTTACAGCATGGAAAAAAAATGGACGAATTGAACAGCTGTAAATAGTTGCCAGTCTTGAAAGCTTCGTCTGGGAAATACCAGGTTAGGAGCTATGCCCATGAACTGAGGAATCTGGATGTACAGTGAATGGGATGGTTGCCAGTCTGGGAAAAGGCACTTTATTTTTCTGCACCTCCTGCAGACTCTGATGAGTCAGGCTACAGAGCACTTTCTGGACATACTGTGGAGAGAAAGACATGTCTGGTCTGGCAATGGGTAGTGATCAGTGGTGAACATGAGGAGCTGGAGTGACAGTTCTGTTTTATGTGGTATCAGTGGTTTGAAAAATGTCTTTGTTTGTTTGTTTGTTTGGCCATTCAGCACTGACTTAGCTCTAAAATTGTTCACATCAGTGGCAAACTCTGAATGCCAGCAAACACAAACGATATATTTTTATCTGAGCTAGTAATTATCATTTGCATATGGGTATATGTTTAAGAAAATGTGCTATTTGTAAATGTTTTCAAAGCCTGTGCTTTTGTGACATACCAGGTTGATAGATGTCATTTCTACAGCTAGTTGGAACTTCTTAAATTTTCCTCAGTGGGAAGAGTGGACGGTTGTAGCTGCATGGAAAGCGAGCTCAAATGCATGCTGTAACGTGCATCATAGTATAAAAAGCAGGTATTAGCACTGTTGAAAAAAAATTGGCTGGAAAAGTGTCCTTACTTTTCCAACAATACTCAGCCAGTTGAAGAAATAGGGCTATATCACTGAATACCTCCCTTAAATCCTCTCAGGGAGATAGATGTTTAAAATAGATTGTGACCTAGGCCTATTTGATCTGACATTTCTTACCACAGTCATGATGTTTCTTAATGTTGACAATGAAAAATGGATCTGCCTGGCTTGTGGTTTTTGTCTTTATTTGCACTTTAATTATACTACTGGCCCAGCCCAGAGCTGCACAATAAATTCCACTTGTTCTGTGTGAGTGTAACTGCTAGCATATATAAATGTACCTTAACACTGTAAATTTTGTTAAGGTTCTTTACCACAAGGACCATCTCTTTGTAAATAACTGCATGAGGAAACATCACAAACACTGGAAAATTCCTCCATTAGAAAAGCAGACAGCAAAAGAAAAGGAAATTCAAAAAACATTTTTAATAGTTCTGGCTAATGCTTGCTGTAGAAATGAACATGGAAAATGTTACTTATAGAAGCTTTTTATTATCAAAAATGTGCTTGTTCTTTTCACTAATGCCGTCATGACAAGAAGCTGATTGCATCCCAATGCATGATATGAAAAAAAAAAAAAAGCATGGTTTATTTGGACCACAAAACCAACTTGCTCTGTATATTCTCTACAAAAGCAGTTAATATATGGTAGTTTCATAACACACTTTGAAGTAATGAAGACACAGGGAAAAAGTGGTCCAAAAAGTGATTTTGTAAGTTGGTTTTATTGTTTCTCTGTTAACAAAGAAAATGTGAAACAACTGTCAATGTCAATTGGCATCTCTGTTGTATGCTATTAACTGCTGCTTTATCTGCCTGTACCCCATTTTACCAAACTCCCTTGATGTTCTTAGGGTTACAGGGTACAATTCTAAATCTTAGTCTTTTTACAGTTTGCTGTTTTGTACTTCATGTGTCTGTATCAGTTCTTCAGAGTTTCAAAACATTTGATGCATTTTGACACTTGCAATACACAGGAGTGGTGCTGTGCTCATGCTACAGTATTACAAATGGACAGAGGAAGACAAAGGATTAGACATGGGTTTTTTCAAAGGTGCTGAGCATCTCTATCTTAAAATCAGTAGACAATGTGGTAGTTCAGCCCCTCTGGAAAAGCATGTACTGCATGTACTATTTGTATGCCAAAAGTTACCTCTTGGGTCAGTGGCACAGTTTAGATTAGAATCACTAGAGTAACTAGATACTTGATTTGTGTTCAGAGCAACAAAAAAAAAGGCTATGGTCACAGTAATGTTTGATTTGTTGATGACTAGTATTAGTCTTTTTGGTTGAGGATACAATGCGTTCATGAAAATACGGGAGGTGACTGCTCGAAGAAGTGAGTGCAGATCTAGTTATCCATAACCCTAGCTAGTGTTGCAACCATAACCAAAGCTGGAAACAGCTGTTCTGCAGAAATCCTACACCGTGAGCATAGAGTGGTGTGAGTACCCCACAGTCAGGTTGTGTACTTCACGTGTAAGCAGTCTGAGCGCCTCTCCTACAGTACTGCTGCAGTGTTTGAGCTATGGCAATAGTAGCAGCAATGACCTGCTTTATACAAGGCTTTGCCTAGTACATCTATATAACCAGCTAGTACAGTGACCTCCCTGTACAGCACACAAGGATTGTGGAGCTCCTTGCTACCGGCTTCTCTGTGCCACTCCACCACAGCCATATAATATGTAGAGATAGAAATCCCAGTCATAAAACACCCACTGTTTGCCTCTGGTGTTTTAGAGAAGATGTCTCCACGTGAGGACTTTGTCATTTGGATCTTGTCCATTACAGCTTTTATGCCGTGGAAGGACAGCAGACTTGCTTTTCTGCAACTGGAGCTGAAAAAGCCCAGCTGATTCAGGATTTGTAAGAAAGAGAAGGGCTGAAACGCCTATTACTTGCCTTTCTTAGCCCCTCAACCCTGCTGTGCTGGTGAGATGCAACAGCAGTTCTCATGTTGGAGGGGCTGCTCCCTTCGGCACTCATCAGACAAAAACACCTCAGGGTGTACGGGCTGGCTATCTGCAATGGGGATAGCATATTCACCCACTGACTCACCAGTGGGCACGTTTGCCAGCAAAGTCCAAGGGGAGTTTTGCAGTATTTTTTATTGCGTAAGTAGCAGCCCGGATTCAGCCCGCAGTTATCTGGGAACCAGGGCAGCAGCACAGACACGTCCCCTTCCATGTGACAGAGAGCACTTGTCACACTCTGATATGGGGTTAGAGTTGCCTTCACCCCAGCCTTCACTCCCCCCTGTCCCTTTCATTCCCACACTAAATTTACCAGTATTGGTAGTGGACCAAGCCCGTGATTAGTCATCACATGGAAGGAAAAATAGATCCGTTGAATTTACAGTGGCAGTAAGTGTATATTCTGTCCCTTTCTTTTGCCTAGTCCTGTCACACACAAACGCATAGCTTAACAGTGAGAGATGATACTGAGACTGATCACCCTTATTTAAAATTGAGAAGAGGTCCCTGTCTTCTTTCTGCTTTCCTAGTTCTTAATACTGATCATTGTTCTGTGGGATAAAAAGGAACCTAACTAATTAAAGTATTTATTAATTTTAACCACATTGATTCTGGGACATGTTCATTATCACAAACTTTCCTTCATAATCATTATTTATTTTAAGGGTTTTACAGAAACATTTCTTTATTTGTATGGATATTCAGTCTTTCCTCCTTTCATTCTTATCAGCAACATTATACTTAGATATATGATTTAAAATTCTCACCGATAAGAGACATTTTTACCCACTCATAATTATTATTCATTAAGGGCAAAATCCTTCAGACCTCATTCTGATAATACCTTAGGCTTCACTGAGAGCTTTTCATAAGTAAGTATTTGGGGATCTGGCTCTCAGCTATTTGCCTGTTACAGTTTTTGCCTCCAAAGGTCAGATGTCTCTGTGTAGGATGCTTTGTGTCCAATATGCTGCTCAGCTGTGGTTGTTTTGTTGTACTTTACTTTTGAAATAGTCTCTGAAGTTTTGTTCTTTAGGAGAATAGACATATGTTTATTTGGCAGATGTACCTATATCTAACACATTACTTAGTGCACAATCCAGATGTTTTTGCATGTATTGTAACTTATCTTTTGACCTGAGGTTATTGCTTTGTATTGTTAGTAAGGCATATCAGGCAGGGTGTTATGCCTATATGCTAATTAAACATTCTTTTTTCCCCCCTGAGTTTCAAGAGTCCATACTGGTATCTGTTTATTTGTTTACCCCCCCAATGGTGAATAATTCAATCTACTCCCTCTGAATTACCAAGTCTTTTAGACAAAAATGGGAGGGGAAGGGACAAGCCATTAATAAGAAGGGCAAAAATCAGAGAAAATTCTGGGTGTCTACTGGGAAAGAATGGTCTGAATTACTGCATTTTGATCTTTGTTAGGTCATGCTGCATTGCAGCTGCTGTGGGCATCATTGGGAATAATGCTGATTTTAACTTGGAATGGAGAATGAACATAGACAATGAGAAATGCTGATCCACTGTGCAGTGTACAGCATAAATAACTAAATAAGACATGTAACAGATTAAGCTGAACCAGCCACACAACTCATTCTTCGTCAGCTGAGGAAAACCTCTCCCCTCCCAAACCTTTATTCCCTTTATAGGAATCTACAAGTCAGTGGAGTTTAAATATAATTTCAGAAGGTATTTAAGGACTTCCCATTTCAATAGAATATTTCTTTAGGGAAAAGACACTGAATTATATAAATAGAGAGAAAATAACATTGTCCCTAACTTCATTATCCTGTTGTCTTGGGTTTGGAGTTTTGTCTAAATATCCCTAGCCTTCTCCTGGCTGGTGTTCTTCCCTGGATTTAAACAAATAGTATAGACACATTTTACACCCAAGTAATCACAGAAAACATTTTAGATTTGTAAGTATGGTGTGTCCTTCCTCTTGTGATAGGAAAACAAGTCAGACAGAGATAAAATGACTTGCAAATTGAAGCAAAATAGTTAATAGAGTTTAAGACTACAAAACCAGGTCTCCAGCTTCTGCTATATGTGTTAATCACCATTTAAGGCTTTCCTTTTTGAACTGGGTAATTTCTTCAAGATAGAAAGACGCTTATTAAATTTGTTTCAAGAATTAACATTTTAAGTAACTAAACAGTAATAGCACATCAAGTCTGTGTAAGATAGAGATAAAGCAAGTAACATATTAAAATCAGCATCTATTCAGTACTCTGCGACCTTTCAGTCACATTGTCTGATGGCTTTTTACATTTTTGGTGTTTCATACTAAAACTGGAATTGACTGAGGCAACTTACTCTTGATGTTGTCAGATATTCTCAGTGCAAGGAAAAACAAACAAACAACAAACAAACTACTTGCCAGGCATCTCTGTTTAAAAGTACTGCAGGATAATTTTAATTTCAAGTTGTTTTCCCCACACTTTAAAGCATTTCTTTAACCTTATGCCAAAGAGTTGGCTGGTTTTACATCTTTCTCCTAAGGCCATCATCATAGGATCACAGAATCACAGAATGGTTTGGGTTGGAAGGGACATACAAAGATCACCTAGTTCCAATCCCCCTGCCATGGGTAGGGACACCTACCACCAGACCAGGTTGCTCAAAGCCTTGAACACTGCCAACAACAGGCTGTCTACAACTCCTCTGGGAAATCTGTTCCCATGTCTCACCATGCTCATCGTAAAAAATCTACCATCTTTCAGTGTAAAACCATTACCCCTTGTCCTGTCATTACAGGCCCTGGTAAAAGTCTCTCTCCACCTTCCTTATAAGCCCCCTTTATATATTGAAAGGCTGCAATAAGGTCTCACCGGAGCCTTCTCTTCTCCAGGCTAAACAGTCCCAAATTCCTCAGAATGTCCTCATAGCAGAGGTGCTCCAGCCCTCTGATCATCTTCGTGGCCCTACTCTGAACTCGTTCCAAGAGGTCCGTTTCCTTCTGGGGGCCCCAGAACTGAACACAGTACTCCAGGAGGGGTCTCACGAGAGCGGAGTGGAAGGGGAGAATCACCTTCCTCAACCTGCTGGCCAGGCTTCTTTTGATGCAGCCCAAGATATGGTTGACTTTCTGGGCTGCAAGTGCACATTGCCAGCTCATGTCTGATTTTGTGTCCACCAGTATCCCAAAGCCCTTCTCTGCAGGGCTTCCCTCAATTCATTCACTCCCCAGTCTGCACTGATACTGATTGATATTGGAGATTGCCCCAACCCAGAGGCAGGACATTGCACTTGGCATTGCTGAACTTCACAGGGTTTGCACAGGCCCATTCCTCCAGACTGTCAAGGTGCCTCTGGATGGCATCCCTTCCCTCTAGTGAATGAACTGCACCACTAAGCTTGGTGTCAGCTGCAAACTTACTGAGGGTGCACTCAGTCCTACTGTCTGTGCCATTAATGAAGATATTAAATAGTATTGGTCCTAGTAAAGAACCTTGGGAGACACCACTGGTTACTGGTTTCCACTTGAACATTAAGCCATTGTCTGTAACTCTTCAGGTGCCACTATCTAGGTAGTTGCTTACTCATCTGGCAGTCCATCCATCAAATCCATGTTTATCCAATTTAGGGAGAAGGGTTTTGTGGAGTACCGTGTCAAAGGCCTTACAGAAGTCCAGACAGACAATATCTTTCGGTCTTCCCTTGTACACTGATGCAGTCACTCCCTCATAGAAGACCACTAGATTAGTCGGCCACAATTTGCTGTGTTGGCTGCCTCTCCTCAGCTCCCTGTCTTCTATATGTTTCAACATGTCTTCCAGGAGGATCTGCTGCATGATCTTACCAGACACATTAAGATAATGGATTATTGTTTAAGAAGCATTTAGCAGCGAGGTGGCTATTTTCTGCTTTCTAATATGTTGCAAGAAAACAACTAAATGCTCTGTAGAATGATAGACTCACTGAAATGATCAGATCTCTGAGGAAATCTGACAGAACATGACCCTTTTTAATCTTGACCATAAAGAGGGAGAAGCTAGCTGATATAGGCTGTTCAAAATTCTCAGCTCTGTGAAGAAAAAAACTGAAACTGGTCTTGACTGATTGTGCAAAGATAATGAATGAGAATTGTGGAGACTGATCTGTGCCTTGAAAGATACATTCTAATGTTCTGGCCCTATCTGTGTATAGCCTAGAAGAAGTAAAATTTGAGAAGAGCAGATTTTTGCTTGAAATTTCCAATTTAAAGAGGAGTGAAACAATCACCACTACTCTTCCTGGAAGCTCTTCATTTATACAGATTAAGGACAATATGTATAAATCATGTCTAGATTTTAGACATGTTTCACGTAAATCAAAAGTAGTAATTTTTCCAGCCAGAGAAGACACAAAGTCCTATCAGTGTTTTCTATTCTACTTTAGATCTAAATATTTTATTTATTCCATTATCTTTACTGTTAAAATTTCATCTCCAATGAGATAGCCCTCTGAAAAAGAGTATCTTATTCCTTCTCTAACCATTCCTGGTGGAGTTTCCATGGCAAAAACTGCTGGATCAGCATGGTGGAAAGAGGGAAGGTGTCCAGAGTTCAACACATCTGAATATGTTTGTTGGCTGTGTTTCTCCAGTTATTAGTCTCTTGAATTCCCTGACAATCACAATCTCAGAACTGATTCATTTCACTATTTTGGTAATTTTAAACTAACTGCTGCATTTTCAGTACTGTTTTATGAGGGGAATAAGCATCCCACCTGTGGAAAGGCTAGTTATTAGAGCTCTGGGTCCATAGTTGGGTTGTGTTTTGAGGAAAATGCAATGGCCTGCTGGACTGTGAGCCTCCATCACCAGTAGTGGCTGGTCCTGTGGCAGCAGCGGAAGAAGAGAGTGAATACCTTCTGCTAGGTCAGAGACCAGAGGCAGAGGATATCAAAGGCTCCTCCTGCAAAGCAATAATGTTTGTTTGTAATCGTTTGTAATAGTGTTTTCAACATACACCCTTGAGAGAAAATAGCATTTCAGTGAGATACAAATACTCTTTTTTCAATTTTTAAATGAGGCAAAAGCATTGCCAAAATGTCACGCAAGAGCAACTTTTCAAAGGGCTGAAATTGTCTGAAACAGAATTGTCGCCCCTTTCATGCGCGTGATCTACACTGGACAATTCCTGTCTTCAGTCTTGCCACTCTGCTTAAAAATATATGCGTTGTGAGACTGTGCAATGCAGTCTGCAACATCACTGGCAAAAAAAGCATAATCACTGCCGCATGGTTCTGTTGTAAGGAATTCTGACATTCCTGTTTTTCCAAAGAGTCAGCTCCATTTTTAGGAAAACCTTTTCTTCTCCCTTTGGCCAGAAAACACACTGCTAATTATAGAGAACCTTTCCTATAGTATGTGGTGGATGTCCTGTGAAGAGCAACTTCAATAACTTAAAATAACTGGGGTTATTTTTAACAGGTTGGTTGGATCTAGTTGAGCTCTTTACTTAGTAGGCATGTATTAGCACCTTAAAGAGCCTTTCTTTGGAGTAATCATAACTGTAGTAGGACTGTTCTGTGCCTACTTGTGCACTCGGTCATGGTGAATTTGTGCCCATGCCTAGCACCAAGTGCTTGCCTAAATTCCATCAAATCCAGTGGGATCTAAGTGGTTGAATGCTACCTCAAAACAGAATGTTTTTCCAGTTTGAGATCTGAGTGACTGCATATACCCTGTGTAAGTGGATATTGAACATCCACAGTCATGGGGAAATCACCGTAAAAGTTCTGGTAACCATTTGGTAAACAATTGTATTTATTTGCAGGATGGTATGCTTCTCTGCATTATTCTGTCTTTAGGAATCTCAAGAATTAAACACCCACTGAACTTGTAAACCAGTGGTTGTCAATGCATTCGGAGGGAAGCCGATTGCTAGCTTCTAAGGATATTGTGTGTAGTGGCTCTTTGCAGCTGTACAACCACAGAGCTCTGACTGCAGTATCAGGAGAGTGATTAGTGTCCTTGCAAGCTCTTCAGAACAAACATGGTATCCTCTAATTCCTAATTTCATACATATACTCAGTAAGAATAACAAAGCTTACAATTTCTGATTCCTTTGATTACTTATAAATTATTTCCCACATATGGAAACTTGACTTTATAGACATTTTCTTTGAAAGAAATGTGCTAATCAGAAAAGCCTCCCTGTGAAACAAAATTACCTTCATCTGGTCCATAAAGCTCACTTCTCTGTTCAGCGGCTTCCACAGTGAACTCATATGGGGCACATGCATTAATATGAATAGCAATTGAATTAATACTCAGCTACTGCTACCTTCCCAGCACAAGCAATAAAACCAAGACCACATTTTAATTGGGAGATTTCACATAAATATTTACGTTAGAGAGAGATGAAAACAGGGCATTATTTATGGGTGGTTCTTAGCATCCCAGCTGTTTCTGTGACTGAGTTCCCCATGAAAGAGATCAAAGAACAGTAGTAAGACCAAGGTAATTTTTAAGTATTCATGATATATTCTTCAGAAATCATAAGGGAACTTGCTAACACTGTTTGCCGGCTGTTTGCGATTTTAGCTAGCAGACCAAGTATCATTTGCATCTTCTATTCTTCCAACCTCTGAGCTGGCAAATAGCTTAAACCTCTGCGCAAGTCAGCAAGGCACTTCAGTTCATGGTATCCCCTCCTTTGAGGTGAAGGTCTTTGTTCAAGGGCTTTATGAAAAAGGTGGCCTTCAGTCAATAATTTAAAACAAGGTACGTGCCTCAGTCATGAGCTGCTGAACTGGAGTGTAGGGGCCACGCTGCTGGCAAAGACATGACAGCGGCCGCCGCAGAAGTGTTAGTACACAAAGCTCTGCATTAGGTGCAGGCTGGGGGGGCTTACAGCAGGAGCAAAAGATGTGACACAGCCACAAAAGAGCTCTCCCCGAGTACGAAAGGAAAAGCTGGTTTCTGTTTTCTTTGCCAGTTCCGGCACAGAGGCAGATTTGTTGTGCTCGTATTTCTGTACTTATGTTACCCCAAGAGATCCTCAATTAGATTTTATTTTTTTTTCTATCAATACCAGAAACATAATGTTGGGTTGATAAAAAGCAGGTGTTGTAAAGAAGGGGTGTTTCAAATACTTGGTAGTCCAGATGCATTGATCTGGAGTAGCTGTTTTGGTTTTAATTATGGTGAGCATGCATGGCTCTCATTAATCCAAACAAGTCATGACATTTTGGGGGAGAGATGTCTGTGTTTTCTAAAGTTTTCAAAATTTGACATTTGGATTTAGGAAATTGTTATGTATAATTCAAGGAATATTAAACATACAAAGGAAAAAGCATTTTAAAGTCTTGGATTTTTAGCTGCACAGCACTGGCCTCTGTGTTCCTCTGTCAGCCTCAATAAATGTTCAGCTTTGGTGGGAGCAGAGATAGGTGAACAAAATAGTTCTTTTTTTTTTTTTTTTGCTTTCTGAACCATCAGAAGTTATTTCTTCATCATCATCACGGGTTATTTCTTCCAGTATTTTACCACTATGTAGCTAGAGTAATTCTAAATGGGAGACTTCAGATAGTCTCCTTTTACATTTCACATTTATGGACCATAATGCCTTACAAAGAGTCAAGAACTAATGTCGTGAATTAAAAAGTAAAGGGGAAAAAAATAAAAGCCCACTGTGATCTCAGCCAATTCTGAGTCCCATTTCCTGCCCTGACCCATTTCCATCTGGGATGTGTGTAGGTGGACTTATCCTGCTCTCCATGGCTCTCAGGAGTTGTACGGGCAGGCAAGGCAATCCAGCACAGAAGCTGTTCTTGACCTTTCTCTTTTGGCTGTTACTAAAAGGGCCCTTGGGGGTGAATCAGTGCAGGTGCATCTCATTGCAGTTAAGCATCTGGCTAACCATTCGCTGATGTGAACTCTTTCCCCTTGAGAAGTGTCTGAAAGATGATGTTGCTATCACCCAACTGCTACATGCACCCATCCTGCCATATCCCACTTATGTCCTAAAGGGCACCCTTGCGCAAGCAAATGTCATTCACATAACCCAGTGAAATAGGATTGGCCTCTTGCAGCAATTATTTTCGTTTCGCTCACCTCCTTTTCCCCCTCTCATATTACCTGGGCTCCTGTCAGTACACCAACTTGTTACTCGCTCACACTCTGGGCTCGCTGCAGGCAGCAGGACGTCTCTACCTTCAGCTCCAAGGTCAGTTTAACTGCCTATATTGCTTTTCTCACCTCAAATGGTAGCATTTCAAATACAAGGGTTATTAGAAAAGAATTCAAAGCACCACAGGATGTGGTGTAATTTGGTTGTAATTTATTGATTCGCATAACTACTTGGTGCAGGAAAAAAATGTGTCAGCCCGCTGTGCAGCTGCTTCAAAAGCTGATCCTTAAATAACATTTCAAGAAAGGGAAAATAAGTCCCTTTGCAGATGTATAACAAGTTCAGAGACAACATCTCTAATTCAGTAAGTTTTTGTGATTTTGACTGTAGCTTTCTGCACTGCAGAGTGGGTTTTATACTGTAAAACAGTGTCGGATTGATTCAGAAGGGCAAGCACTCCCTGCACCTTGGTTGGGCTTCAGTAGGAGAATTTAGCGTTCTGAGTCTCACCAGGTCACGTCTGACTGGCCAGACCTCTAGCTGATAGAAATAAAAAATTATGTTGTTACTAAGGGGTAGTTGTCTGATCCATGCCTTTTCCATGTCTTCTCTATTAAAATAAATCTATTCACAGATTCATAGTTTGGATAGGTTTTTTTTCTAAATTATTGTCGTGGTTTGAGGTTAGATTTTTATAACCGTTCACTGACCTCTGGCATTATGAGAAGAAAGAAACTGAAATTTAATTGATTTTTCAAAGAGATATTCCATGCTGTGATTGAGGCACAGTTAGAACTCTTAAGTCTGCACTGGCATTGTTTCTGTACTCCCCCGGAGACTGTATCTTAAATGCAGACTAGTCAAAAAGGTTTAAGTCTTGCACAGAGCAAGCTAGGAGAAACTGAAAAAAACACCAATGTTGCTTTATGAGATGTAATGTTTTAATTTATATCTTACCCTCTGAACCTGTAGAGTGATACAGCAAACCAAGGGCAATGTAACTGTTTTCTGGCCATCTAAAAATGGTCTCTCATGCATGTAGTCACTTGTGACATTTATTGCAGATGTTTCTAAGGTGCCAGCAACGTCTATAGATGGGCAGAGAAAACTTTCCACTGGCATCTGTAGGCTTTAGCTCAAGCTAAGGATGACTCAAAGGAATTACTTCTCAAATATAAAAGACCAGCCTCCTTCTCCCTCCACCATGTGAAAGTTCAGCTCACTGCAGTGATACCATTAGCTAAACAGCTTAACAGTTTAAGATGTGTGTATACATTATCTGTGATTATGAGCCTGTGTGAACTTTAGCTATGACACTGCCATTCCTCTAAAATGTCGCTTGGGATCACATGCTGTGGCAATTAATACCACTCATGACATGGTTCAAATATTTAATCTAGTTCTATTTCTAGAAATGTCACTGTAACCCTTGTACCTTCCATCCCTCCTTGGCTAAAAGCACATGTGCTGCCTACTGTGAAATACAGGATAACCAATACCTGCGTTCAAATCCATTAAGAGAAATATGGAGCTGACAACTGCCTCTTCAAAAGAAGTTCAAGGAAGTAAAGAATTTATGGCAAAAGCATTATTTTTTAAATGTGAAAAGCAGTAGGAAAGTTTCCAAGTTCCTTAAAGGGTAAAGAGGCAGTTTGTGCATCTCTGACGATTCACTCTTCTCTGAAATTCCTGAAGAGGGATGCAGCATTTACACCTCTGTGCAGGTCACAGGATCTCCATGTGCAGTCGTTGAATCAGACATCCTGGAGACCCTCTGCAGCCTCTGGCCAGAGCAGCAAAGGAAGTTTTGCTGTTTCAGAGTTTTCTTAAGTTGTTGATTAGAAAGAAGGATCTTTTTAGTGCTGGTGAGGGACTTGCTGTACAAAAGCCATATTTCTTCTGGAGAACACCTCCACTTTAACAGAGGCTTTAATCTAGGTGTATTGTGCACTTCAGCCACAACAACCCCCAGCAGCGCTACAGGCTTGGGGAGGAGTGGCTGGAGAGCTGCCAGTCAGAGGGGAACCCGAGGGTGTTGATTGACAGCCGGCTGAACATGAGCCAGCAGTGTGCCCAGGTGGCCAAGAAGACCAACGGCATCCTGGCTTGTATAAGAAATAGCATGGCCAGCAGGGGCATGGAAGTGATCTTACCCTTGTACTTGGCACTGCTGAGGCTGCACCTCGAGTACTGTGTTCAGTTTTGGGCCGCTCAACTACAAAAAGGACATTGAAGTACTTGAGTGTGTCCAAAGAAGGGCAACGAAGCTGGTGAAGGGTCTGGAGCACAAGTGTGATGAGGAGCGGCTGAGGGAACTGGGGGTGTTTAGTCTGGAGAAGAGGAGGCTGTGGAGAAAACTTGTTGCCCTCTACAACTACCTGAAAGGAGGCTGTAGAGATGTGAGGATGAGTCTATTTAACCAAGTAACAAGTGACAGGACAAGAGGTAGTGGCCTCATGTTGCACCAGGGGAGGTTTAGATTGGATACTAGGAAGTATTTCTTCACAGAATGAGTTGTTAAGACATTGGAACAGGCTGCCCAGGGCAGTGGTGGAGTCTCCATCCCTGGAGGTATTTAAGAGTCGTGTTGACATAGCGCTCAGGGACATGGTGTAGTTGAGGACTGTCAGTGTTTGGTTGATGGTTGGACTCAATGATCTTCAAGGTCTTTTCCAACCTAGATGATTTTCTGAGTCTGTAAATAATAGAAACTGATTTAAGGTTCTGAACTAGGTGTTCTCCAATTTTTTTTCATCCTGGGGTTCAAAATACGGTTGCAAACAGCCTCTCCATCTAAAATGAGACTTGCAATCATTTGGGCTGTTTCTCAGCCAGCACCAGGTTTGCAGTAGAGACTTCTGCTAAATCTTGCTGCTTGGCTTTTGTCTCCACCTCCTGTGCAGATGTAGGTGATACATACACTTAAATACAGTTTTAAGACCAAAATACACTCCTGGCAGGATATTAATGTCCTGAGGGCTGGTTACAGGTAGCTGAGCATGTCTTGGGTGAATGCAGAGAGATAAAGGATATGACCTCTAAGACCTTTCAGACAGGTTTTGCTGATTCACTGGCCATAAGTCATCACAGTATATGTGAATACTGCTTTGGAAAAGGCAACACCAATTTGATTCTGAATTCATTTACCCTTTATAGTGTCAATGTGTTGAGAGAATGGGAATGAAGAAACCTTAGTTCTGCAGACACTTAACACCACATGCTGGACAGCTTAGTGGCTGTTACTTTATGTCAGTGTTGCATTTACTTCCCTCGCAATTAAGCACTGCAGACATTGATCCACAAGATGACTTGTAAGAAATTATTTACAACAGTTCACTGTAGGAGAGAACGTGGTGTGTAGAGGATTCACAGCAACTGTTTCTGAGCCGATTGCTCTGTGTTTCTTCTCTTCTGTACAACAGTATTTTTGCTTTCTCCAAGTGATAGTACAGGTACAAATGACCTTGGAAATAAAACTTTATAGGACTTGTTGCCAGTGACAAATTCCGATCTCAGAGCTATTGAGCTGTGCTTCATGACCTGGCCTTGGGCCAGAGGCAGGTGTAACCCTGGAGACATACAAGACCTCTTAATTAGCTATCATGAGGCAAAGCCAGTACCCAAAGTATGAGTCAAATGATATAACATGGGGAAAATGTTCAAGGCATGTCTCCCAAGTATTTTGTAAGGCTGTTAGACACAAATACCAGGAGCCTTCAAAGTGTCTTGCAGCACACTTGATTAATAAGAAAAAAACCAAAAGCCTTCCCTTACACTTTACCTGTAGAAAATCCCAATGATGGTGGATACCAGCTGAGACATGATTTTACCCTCCACCTCTATCAGTTAAAGGATGCCCAGTTGCGAGCACTACTGAAGACCATGATATCTGCAAAGCAGAGGAAGACAGACATGTTGTAATTGCTGGGTGACAGTAGAGCAGAGCAGCCCTGACCACAGTAAGGAAAAGTGGGAGGTATATTACTTGAATAAGATTATTACATGAGAGCCAGCAACCTTGGCACTCACATGAAAGAGACAGTGAGCCAAATCTGACAGTGATGCCATGTGCAGCAGGAGGAGGTGCACCCTCCCAGTTACAGCACAGGCTGGCACTGCAGTGCTCGTGAGATCCAGTTTTTGTATTTCTGACACCTGCTAAGGGATCTGAGAAGCTCATGCTCTACTTTCCCTCTTATTCCCTGCCTGCTCTTCTTTCTATTAGGCCGCAACAAGGTCAGTGCTGTCCTAGTCTGTGGACTTGAGCTACTGCTCCAATTTATATTTCCCCACTGCAAAATACCAGTTCTCATTTATTCATTTTGGACTGCTGTGTCCAGTGATGTGTCAGCTTCTCCTAATACGCATACAGAATATGTACAGTGATCCAACTTCCTCGCAGACTTACACTGAAACAGCTCAGTTTAAATGACACCTCTGAATATGTCTTACACAATGTGCTGAAATCCCTATGTCATCAAAATAGTAATGAAGAAGCTGTCTGACTCCAGTGTCCCTATTCACTACATTTTGGAAAAACAGTCTTACTACTATCAGAGTATTATCTGAGTGAAATATGTTTTCAGTGTCATGCCATGAATCCTAAGAATCTTGTTAAAATCTATAAAATAAAAAAGTAATAAGCTTTATGCCTCAAAATAAAAGTATTGTGTCCAATACCATAGAAATTAGACCTCATTTGGACAACTGAAGAAAACATGCTCACAGAACTAAAAATCAGTGCAGGTTTAGACAAAGCTAATTCTGTCTTATGTGTTACTAAAATAACGTCCAAATTCACATGTAGCTTGTGGTGCACTGAAAGAACTTGAAACTTTTGCAAGACTGGTGCAGTTATAAACCACTTAGCAGAGAAAAAGTCTTTAGGTAGAAAACCATGGTTATAACTGGGAACCATTTAATAATATTTTATCAATACATTCAGAATCCCACAATAGTGGAGAAAACTTCTTATTAGGAAACATTCCAGTTTAAAGGGAAAGTGAAAGCAATAGTAAAAAAATTGATGAGATTGATAGAGGCCTAAATTAACCAGGTTCCTGCTATTGCAGACAATCCCATCACATAATATTACTTGGAAGTGTATCTATGTCTGTATCACATATAGTTCCTTGCCTGTTCCAATCAGGGAGATCCTCAGGCCATGCTGAGGACTGCAGTCATCACTCCTGACCTGGAGTTCAGGGAACTGTGTGACCCAAAAGGGGCCAACAGTTGGCAGGCAATGACAGCGGCATGTGCTTCTGGTGAACCACTGCAGTCCCAAGGGGCTGATGTGATCTCCGACCGCATAAAGTACTTAGTAGAGAGATGCTCTGCTGCTTCCGCGCTGGGCACCTGATACAACCATTATTGGGCATGAAATCACTGTTCTGGTATCAGGAAGACGTTGAGGATGAAACAAATTGGAGAGAGTTGGCAGTAAAGCCAAAGAGTGATTAATAAATTTGAAGACAGTGTAAAAAACTGATGGAGAGAGCTAGTTATTAAGTAGCTACATGCAGAACAAATAATGAATAGAAATTTCTACAACAAACTGACAAAAGCAGTAACAAAGGCCAGTGATTCAAATGGAAGACAAACAAATCCAGGCCAGAGATGAGAGTTTTGTTTATTTTCTTAACCCAGGTTGATTAACATTTGGAACTCCTTCATCTTCTCCAGACCAGTTTTAAATGGTAGGTTTTGATAGTTTTAAATGCAAGACGGATGCTTTACTAATGCAAGTGTTTTCCTTCTGGCACACCTGATCAGCACAGGCAAGCACTCGATTCCTTCTCAGGAGTTAAAACTGATAATCACAAATGTTCTTCTGATCTTGAAAAATCATTCTTTCTCCTTCCCAGCTGCACTAGGGTAGCGCTATAGGCATCTACGAGAAAATGGATTTCTATCATCATGAGCACAAAGGAAGACCCTTAGGAAACTCCCACAAAAGAAAAGTGTGCACTTTCATTTTCAGGCTGTGCGATGGTTAAATTTCCCTGATGAAAGTGAAATCCTTACAGAGGAAGCCTAATGATAGTCTGCAATGAAACATGAATCACAGCATGGTATTTCTGGTAAAGTGTTCTTAGAAAAACCTTATGCCTTTAATGACACCTTTGGATGGGAAAATTACATTTCTCTGAATCCACAAAGGTGGTGATGGTGCAAACTTATTGTTAGGGCAAGCTGACGTTCTGTAGGGGGAAAGTGGCTGAATTTGTTAACGATTTTTGAGGTTAGATTTGACAAATAGTTTTGATGATAATTTTTTTCAGTTTGAGACCATTCCTTTCAGATTCTTTAAAAATGGATCTTTTTCAAATGTTTGTTTTGAAGCAATGCCTTATTTAGAAATCATGCTATTTTTAAAGGGAGGGGGAAAAATGAAGAACAAAACAAAACGGTCTTGTTTCCTGTCAGATAGATTGCGTTGTTCGTTATGGAAAAACTTTATTTGCTGAACTTGTACACCAGGTTTTTTGTTCAAGTCTATTTGTGCTGCTTCGATTGCATGTGGACGACCTGTGCAATGCATAACATGGGCTCAGTTTGTGTGGCAACATTATATGCATTTATATTCAGAACTATAGCCCACCCTTGTGGCCACAGGTGTTTATTGAATTAGGAGTTACACCATTTTGATAAAAAGGATTACAGTCACCTTTCCACGGCAGTCCAGATGATGTTTTTCTTCTCATAAGAAATTGTAACTTTCATGTTCCCCTAGACCTTTTGCATTTGACAGTCACAAATGATGGTCCCTGCCATGGCAATGCCACGCTGCAGTCAGAAGGTCCTACCTAAAGAGCAGAAGATCAGGCCAGCTGTCACCTGCCAGCTCCTGCAGCCAGCAGCCGCGTGATGCTATGATTGATGCTTGTCAGGTCACCTTCTCAGCAGAGTCACCTTTCTGCAGGAGTGACCGGGTTTAAAAAGCTGAGAAACTTACTGGTAAAGACAGAAACTGAACTTCTCTTTATAGAACTGCAAAGTTTGGGGAAGAAAATGTTAGGATGAGGAGCGCTGGGCTCAGTTGTAACGAGATATATGTAGTTAGACATTAGGGTTTGTTGTTTTTTTTTTTAAAAAAAGCCTATCTTAATCTGATTTTTTTAAAAATTTATTTTTTAGGTAGTTAACCTACACAGGCTGTGGCATCTCCAGTGTTGGAGGCTTTCAAGAGCTGTCAGAGAAGCATCTGTCTGGTACAGCAGAGCTTACCTCAGGGTAAGGGAAACCTTTTCTGTGATCCAACAAAGCAAGAACGTCCTGCGGGATAAGGCATGCAGCCACCATGATGAAGATAACATTGCCAACAAGAAAAATACTTGCGTTATGAGACTCGATTAAAACAGAAAAAGGAAAACAATTTCATGAGCATAACTGCCTTTGATCACACGTCCAAAAGTCAGTCACTCTGTCCCAAAGGTATAGGCCTGTTTAATGTATCAGATCCCGAAATGGTGAGAAAAACACTAATGCTGCCTAGACAAGGTAGGAGGGGACAATGAAACTGTCCATGCTGAAAGGGTCTGCCTTAGGGATTAAAGCTCAGCACTGCATACCCAGGCAAAAACAGGCATAAATAAGAGTGAGGAAGAGGTGCTCGTGCTCATTCAGCAGAAGTAAGGCACAATGTCCCTGCACTTCCCAGATCAGCTATGGCACAAAGCCTTCACCGTTTAAGTTACCAAGGAAGTCTCCTTGCCATTTCAAACTGGTTCCTTTTCCCACAGGTTAACCTATTTCTTTTTCCAGGTGGTTTATTTCTGTTTCTGTTCACAGGCTATGATTTCTGTTACAACCCTATACCTCAGGCACACAGTGCAGTTCAGCCTGAAAGTCAAGGATGCCAACAGACTGGCAGCCACGCAGGGTGTTGTTTGCACACCACATTTTGTGGAAGGTTTGTCTGTTTAGTTGCTCTCAGGATCAGGTGCTCTCTTATCCAACAGCTGTTGCAAGGGAAAAGCGAAGGACACAAGAAGCACTGAATAAGAAACTAAACAACAATTAGCTTTTATCAGCTTCAGCAAGCATGGTTTGTCTTCCAAAGAAAGCACAGAGAACAGCTCCTCCAGAATAAATTAAGGCCAAGTGCCTAGCAAAGAGCATGCTGTACTTACCTTCCAGTCTAAGACCACAACAACATGCTGATCCAGAGAGTAACTTTCCGGCTGGGACGTTGTTTCTATCCATTGTGCATCCTTGACCACTGGAAAAGGCTCAAAGGTAGAAAAATATGCAGCCAGTCAATCAATAGCTGCTATCACATAGGACGGGACTTTCCTGTCACATTGCATTAGAATCATGGAATCATAGAACGGTTTGAGTTGGAAGGGACCTCAAAGATCATCTCATTCCAACCCCACTGCCATGGCAGGGACACCTCCCACTAGATCAGGTTGCTCAAGGCTCCATCCAACCTGACTTTGAACACTTACAGGGATGGAACATCCACAACTTCCTTGGGCAACCTGTTCCAGTGCCTCACCACCCTCAGGGTAAAGAACTTCTTCCTTATATCCAGTCTAAACCTACCCTCTCTCAGCTTCTACCCTTTACCCCTCATCCTATCATTACAGGCCCTTGTAAAAAGTCCCTCCCCAGCTTTCTTGTAGGCCTCTTCAGGTACTGGAAGGCCACTATGAGGTCTCCCTGGAGCCTTTTCTTTTCCAGGCTGAACAAGCCTAACTCTTGGCCTGTCCTCATAAGAGAGGTGCTGCAGCCCTCTGACCATCTTGGTAGCCCTCCTCTCCACTCGCTCCAACAGCCCCATATCTTTCTTGTGTTGGGGGCTCCAGAGCTGGACACAGGATTCCAGGTGGGGTCTCATAAGGGCAGAGCAGAGGGGCAGAATCACCTCCCTCGACCTGCTGGTCACACATTAATACAAGGAATGGAGGTTATGTGAAAATAGCAAAAAAAAAAAACCCAGTGCAGCCTTGCCAGCAGATATGTGACGTGGCTAAATATAATGATCTGTCTGAGGCTGTTAGTCTGCGGTACACACAGTAGTCAATAGGTGAACTGCTCTCATTATTTCTGAAGCATTATAATTATACTGTTGTGCCTTATGCTTTTCTGTAAATACGTACTGCACGTGATTCCTCTAATTTAATCAGATGTCACCTTAAAGTGACACAGGATTTAGAAGCTTCCAAAAAGTCCAGGCTGGTGGAGATACTGATGAGTGTCTGGGGTTGTTGAAGTCATGTCATTGTCTGCAAGGGCATTTTGATAGGGCTTCTTGTTTTCAGAACAGGAATTTGACTGCCAGACAGTTCCTTGCAGTAGAGATGACATCTGTGAAACAGAACTACAAATACATACAGCTGCTATGAAAATACATTTATTGTTTCTCAGACACCTTGGTATAACAATAATAGTTCTGTGCAGATTATTCATAAGCAAATATTTCCAGAGTGTAAGATGAGGATGCTATACTGTGAAAAGGCACAAGAACCATCTGCTAAATACACAGAAAAGAAAGGAGTATAAAAAACCTCCACCACAAACCTCATATTTGATTTTGATTTACAACATTCTCCCACTGCATTTTGGGAGGGAGAAATCCTGTTGCAGTCATGAAAGCCTGTCCTGCAGCTCACCTAAATGAATTCATGGATGGAGGCGAGCCACTGCCAGAGATAGATAAGGATACAGTTGATGATCTGCCTCCTCTTCCAGCCCAGTGTCAGCACATACTCCATTATACTTTAGTGCTGCACAACTAATTCTCCTAATTTTCAAGGACTTGGAATAGCTGAGGAAATCACAATGTATTCCTAATGGGGAAAAAAAAACGCCTTCCCTCTGTGGTCCCTCCCCATTTCTGTTTTAGGGAAATTCTTTCAGTGAAAAAATATTGACATTTCTGTCAATCAGTCAGCACCTTTCTTTGGAAGAAAATTTAGGTAAATGTGTATTGTGTATTGAAGGCATGGAGGAGACAGAGTAACAAAATTCAGGTATAAAATTGTTTAAACAAGTGACTCATGAACTTGAAACATAACCATGTTTCTCATCTCATGTTAATGAGTAAAGCACAGAGAAGATACTGCTTTGCCACAGAAAACCATGCAAGCAGATGACTTCTTAGCAAGGGAGAAGACAGAGATGCAACATTGCATTTGTCTTCAGAAAGTAGTGGAAAATGCAAAGAATTACCGTGTTTGTGGCTAAGCATGAAAATTACTGGACATTGGAACACTTTGTTCACTGAAAATAAAGCCAAATACTTTGAGTTGCTTAGTTTAACCTCTGACCTAATAGTGAAGACATTATAGAAACAATTACATTTTTTAAAAAACTTTGAGTAAAGCAAATGAAACAGCATATCCTGGGGGAAAGTTAATGCTTTCTTGTAGAGTTACATGACCATTTCCCAAATCTGATTTACCAGAGTCCAGTTTTAAGAATAAGCTTCTGCCAGTGGTACAAATTAGAATTTGAGTCCTTTATTTAAACAGGAGTTATATCTTCCCGAGGAACTTACAGACACCAGCGACAGTAGTCAAATTCCGATTCTTGGAAGAAAAAATGTGCATCGTCTTCTTCAGACTTTCACAGAACATACCATTTTCTCTGCTAGACTCACGGATCTCCTGTACTCCAGACACAATCCTAAACCCATAGCTGCACTATGAACATGCTGATGGGAAAAATTAATAGAACATACAAATTTCAGATCAGGGAATTTTCATAGAATCACAGATTCATAGAATGGTTTGGGTCAGAAGGGACCTTTAAAAATCATCTAGTCCAACCTTCCACGGATATCTCTTACCAGATCTGGTTGCTCAGAGCCCCGTCCAACCTGACCTTGAATGTTTCCAGTGACGGGGCATCCACAACTTCTCTGGGCAGCCTGCTGCAGTGTAACACCACCCCTGTCATATAAATTTTCTTCCTTATATCCAACCTAAATCTACCCTCTTCCAGTTTGAAACCATTGTCCTGGTAAAACCTGTCACTACAAGCCCTTGTAAAAAGTCCCTCTCCAGCTTTCTTGTAGGCCTCTTCAAGTACTGGAAGGTGCTATAAGGTCTCCCTGGAGTCTTCTCCAGGCTGAACAACCCCAACTCCCTCAGCCTTTCTCCATAGGAGAGGTATAGAATTGGGGGTTGGAACTAGATGATCTTTAAGGTCCCTTCCAACCCAAACCATTCTATTATGATTCTATAGGTGTTCCAATCCTCTGACCACTTTTGTGACCCTCCTCAGGACCTGATTCAACAGATCCATGTCTTTCTTGCTAGCCTATTTCTTCTGTCTGCTTAAAGCCCACAACTAATCTCTCTTCCACATGCTTGTCCAGCTGCTCACTGAAGCCATGTACACTTACTGCACCCACATCAACCTTTAACAAGTTGTTTTATAAGTCTAAGACCACTGGTGTGAAGAGCTGCCTACCTTTGCTTTGGTGTTTGCTCCCACTATGTCCATTTGATGGAGTGTATTCACATATTGGAAAAGGCAGAGAAGAGTTGACCTCTATTCCCACTTTCCAAGTCACTGAGGATTTTTAGGTTCCTAGCACATACCCTTTCCCATGGTGTGAGCTGGATGATGAGTTCAAGCCTATCACAAATTTTTTCATATAGAAGAAAAAGCACGGAGTGCTTAACAGGTCAGGCTACCATGGAAAAGGCACAAGAGTTTCTGGAGGTCACAGCACTGAAAGGAACAACCTAGCTAATGCTACATCCTACCGCATGTGACTGGACCTTACTGTACCTTTTTGGCCACTGAAAAGATAATTTGTGTAATTTGTTGTTGCTACAAAGCAAGCTAAATGATTCAATTAAGGCTCTAAGTCATTAAAACTATTAAAATATTCAGGGTGTTGGATTTAGAATTGTGTTCTCAATACGGCATTAAAAAAACCCAACTGATTTCCAACTCTAGCTAAGGTACAGGTATAGAAATAACACATGTACATACTAACCATTTTTCTTAACATACTATGAAAATGCAAACCAATAATAAAAATAAATTACTTCTTTTACAGGACTACTATTGAAAATGAGGGTTTACTTGTCATTTGCACTGTCTGAGGACTTATGCATTGAGATTGTGCTATCTTCTCTTCCAGACATCGTATCCTCTGAGAGGAATGGCTAGCACCTTCTGTCGTCTTCTGGCTGGCCGTGCAACCACTGCACTCTTTGCAGCTGCTGGCACAGGCGTGCTAACCACCGGGTACCTCCTCAACCAGCAAAATGTGAAGGCTGCTCTTCAGGAAAAACGGAAACTCTTCCCTCCAAGGTAACATCTTGGGGTCAGGCAGTCAGCTGAGCACAGCACCCTGTTACCTGGGCTAGGAGCAGTGTTTAACTCTCTGGAGGAAAAAGATCCCTATCAAAGTTGCAGAGTCCTCATGTGGCCATGCTGTCTTTGTGTCTGTCCATGGGCTGTATGACCTGAAAAACCGCACCCTTTATTAATAATCCCAGTTTTAGGTAGCACCAACAATGGCCCAATGGCCTTCAAGACCAGAAAGCAAGGATGTGATATAGTATCAACACTCAAAAAACCTCTGCCAAACAATGAGAAGCCTAAGAAATGTTTCAAATTTTAGGCAGAGCACTATATTAGTCCTTATTTTATCTCACTGGCTATCAAATGCTTTGCAGCTCAACCTATTGGACTGGATGATTGTACAGACTCTACCAATAGGAAATCCGAAAATATTTTCACTATATAAGTAGTAAAGAAATCTTCCATGTAACTGATGTACTTGAAATAGTTCTAATTCTGCTACAAACTGTCTGGCTGATGATTAGAAACTAACTTCAGACCTTCTCTGCAGGTTGACTTTGCTGGCCATACTTGTGAAAAACAATACGGATCAGACTCTTTGTCGTTGTTGTTTTGAAGTTGTGAATGCTATTCTAGTTAAAATATATTCTTATAGAAATAATGGAGTTGTGCACAAAGCAAATCATTACCAGTACAAGGTAAATGTGGTCTGACTCAGTTGCAAAAGTGCCTTGCTAAAGCATAACATCTTTATTTTCCCTGGTTTAGTATACCATGCAGCTTTCTGTAAATAATAATGCCATCAAAGCAAACCCAGATATTGTAGAAGAATGAGCTTCCCAGCTGACATAGATCAGACAGTCTCACTGATGTTCACTAAGCTGTGAGAACACCTGGGCTCCAAATTACAAATAACTTCTTCAGCTAAACTTAATTCCCTCCCTACTTGAACAAAACATTAGAGGTCTATTATTATTGAACAAGAGTGTCTCAGTAAAGATTTAGAGGGGCTTAGTATGCTTTTAGACCTCATTGGGATTCATTTTCCTGACGGCCCCAAGTAGCAGAAAGCTGCAATTGCCTCTCAATGCAGTGGCCCACTGGCATACAAAATGGGGTCCTTTCAGTGACCTGAAACTTCTTCCCTTCCTAAAATTCAGTGCAACACACAAACCAAGAACTAATTATACTTTTAAACCATTCTGTGTACTCTATTTCACTATCCCTTTAATAGTTTGAAAAACCTGCAAGGATTACTCTTCAAAGGTGCCACATTAATTGCTGGGGATTACTCTTCTTCTTTTCAGTGCAGACTATCCCGATCTCCGCAAACATAACAACTGCATGGCTGAGTGCCTCACACCAGCCATTTACTCTAAGCTAAGGGACAAGATGACTCCCAGTGGCTACACCCTGGACCAGTGCATCCAAACCGGGGTTGACAATCCTGGCCATCCTTTCATTAAAACTGTGGGCATGGTCGCAGGTGATGAAGAATCCTATGAGGTAAGACTTTTCCATGATACTGCTGCATTTGGTTCAGTTTTTGTGGTATTGTTCTCAAGAGCTCCTTAGATGGAAGACAGATTCCCAGTAGAGTATGCACTACCAAGATAAACTGTATCCCAGAAAGTACATAAGGGCAGGCCATGTGCATAGAGATGGCGTTTTCCATACTCTTCCACATTAGGAAATGCTTGAACATGAGGCGTTACTACAGGCACCCTCTCTGCTGTGACTAGATAATAAAATGTACCTCGTTGGGAGCAGCTGCTACCTGCCTCCAGCAGCTGCCCTCCTTCTGACAACTAAACTTAGTTTATGGAAAAGCTATGCAACCCCAAGACACACAAAATAAAGGTAATGTGGAAATTACATTGTGGAACAGCAAAGGCAGAAGAAAAAAAAAAACATCTTCTGGTAAGTGCCAGACATCATTAAACCACAGCTTTTGGATCATGATGAAAGCTGAAGACTGACAGCATTATGATGGACAGATTTATTTAACTCTAGAATAAGAAGAGGAAAAAAAGAGAAAATCCTTTTTTTTATTGACCTCTGTGGTCTGCTTCCTTCAGTCTACCATACAATGGTACCTATTATTGCACAGTCTCTTGACAAGGTCCCCAACAGTGGGCTTCTGGGGATGGACTGGGACATCTGGCACACTGGACTATCAGCTCCTGACCTTCAGTTTACTCATTTAGATGTGCCACTGCTTCTCATCCACATGAATCACAGACTAAAAAAATCATCTAGGTTGGAAAAGACCTTGAAGATCATTGAGTCCAACCATGTCCACTGACAGTCCTTGACTACACCATATCCCTGAGCGCTATGTCAACATGACTCTTAAACACCTCCAGGGATGGGGACTCCACCACTGCTCTGGGCAGCCCGTTCCAATGTCTTAACAACTCATTCTGTGAAGAAATACTTCCTAATATCCAGTCTAAACCTCCCCTGGTGCAACATGAGGCCACTACCTCTTGTCCTATCACTTGTTACTTGGTTAAAGAGACTCATCCTCACCTCTCTACAGCCTCCTTTCAGGTAGTTGTAGAGGGCAACAAGGTTTCTCCGCAGCCTCCTCTTCTCCAGACTAAACAATCCCAGTTCCCTCAGCCGCTCCTCATCACACTTGTGCTCCAGACCCTTCACCAGCTTCGTTGCCCTTCTTTGGACACACTCAAATATTTCAGTGTCCTTTTTGTAGTTGAGCGGCCCAAAACTGAACACAGTACTCGAGGTGCAGCCTCAGCAGTGCCAAGTACAAGGGCAAGATCACTTCCATGCCCCTGCTGGCCATGCTATTTCTTATACAAGCCAGGATGCAGTGGGTCTTCTTGGACACCACACTGCTGGCTCATGTTCAGCCAGCTGTCAATTAACACCCCCTCTGACTGGCAGCTCTCCAGCCACTCCTCCCCAAGCCTGTAGTGCTGCTGGGGGTTGTTGTGGCTGAAGTGCAGAACCCAGCATTTGGCCTTATTGAAACTCATACAGCTGGCCTTAGCCCATCGATCCAGGCTGTCTAGGTCCCTCTGCAGAGCCTCCCTACCCTCAGGCAGATCAACACTTCCACTCAACTTCGTGTGATCTGCAAACTTACGGAGGGTGCACTTGATCCCCTCATCTAAATCAATGACAAAGATGTTAAACAGGAGCGGCCCCAGTACTGAACCCTGGGGAACACCACTTGTGACCGGCTGCCAAGTGGATTTAACTCTGTTCACTACAACTCTTTGGGCCTGGACATCCAACCATGAAGGTGTGGCTGTGATCAGTGTTGACACGGCTGAGCCAAGGGACTCTAACGAGGACTATTATCCTATGGCAGTGAAGACACAGGGTATTGCTGCATGACCTAAAAACAAGGGGCAACTTATCAGAGACTTTGAGTGTGTGTTCTGCTTGGTAATACATCCTGAAACCTAATCTAGTTGCCATCACATCCAGTACCTGTCTGTGGTAACTAAAGTTGTAACTTAAGCAAGGTGCAATTGGACCTTCTTTTTGTTGTGAAGATGACCAACTCCTGCAGAGCACTCTCAAGGTCAAAAGCACCCCCTCTTTTCATATTTACCCCTGTCTACACCTAAAAACCCCCTTTACATCTGTCACCCAGGAGCCTCTGCCAGAGGGCTTCCCCTGTGGCTAAAGCTGTTGCATTTAAGTGTTTCTATGATGCTGCAGACTTTCTAGATTCTCTTGACTCCATAGGTGTTTGCTGAGATTTTTGACCCTGTCATTAAAGTGAGACATAACGGCTATGATCCACGGACAATGAAACACCACACAGACCTGGATGCATCCAAGGTAGGATTGAATACTGAGACAATAAAGGCTGCTTCTTACAATGTTGATATTGCATGTAATAGTACTTTTCTTTTTCCTGATCCAACTCCAAAGACAGTAATTTTAGGGTAAAGGAAAGTGGGATGCCACTCACAGCCCTAACAACAAGACATCTGCATCCCTACCTTGTTCCTAGCAGGGCGATCAGTCCCAGCTGAGCTTCTGGGCCACAGTCTCATCTGGCACTGTGGGTCTGTCTGTTCATGAGCTTACAGGTAACCATGTGTCTAAAGGCTGGAATGAAAGCAGGAATTGACTCCACTACACCCACATTAAATGATGAAACCTTACCTGCTGCTTAATATTTCCTTCATAGTTCAACTGTACTGTGGTTTAGCATCTTCTTGGGCTTTTATCTTTTGAAGGGCCTTCTGTATCCGGCCCCTTGTCTCTCTCCATACCCATGTTTCCAAAAGCCAGGCAGATTCCTTCATATTTTGGGACCACAAAGCTGGTTGCTCTGCCACATTCATTCAGCCAAATAAGCTTGTCGATCCTAAAAATACTCCTGATGCCTGAAACTCTGAGGGGCTCCTGGTATCCTGAGTATTTGTGATCTCGTAAAGAGGTTGTTGTGCCTGGGAAGAACAATGCTCCTTTTTTTGTATGATGGGATTTGGGATGTTTTAATGGTGGAGTACAACACAGGGCGTTGTACGTGAACTAATGAAACATTCTTCCTTCAGATCACCCATGGTCAATTTGACGAGCGTTACGTCTTCTCATCACGGGTGCGGACTGGCCGCAGCATCCGGGGCCTCAGCCTTCCTCCTGCCTGCTCCAGGGCAGAGCGGAGAGAGGTGGAGAATGTTGTGGTCACTGCGCTTGCTGGGCTGAAAGGAGACCTCTCAGGAAAGTACTACAGCTTGACCAATATGTCCGAGAAGGATCAGCAGCAGCTTATTGATGTAAGTATAGCTCCAGTGCTGACACCACCTACATTTACTCTAATGTATCTCAATCTTCATCTTTTTTTGGGGTACATTATTTCCTGTGTAGCTAGGGAGGACAACCACAGCTTTAACCCAGTAGTTCATGGCCTGTCAATATTTGTAATGTAATGGCAAATCATACAGGGTCTATACTTTGGCTAAGTACATAACTGTGCAGGTCCGAAACATGAAGTTATATTCCAGATAGCAAGATCTGTGTTAAATCAAATATATATGGCTGCTGCTACCTCTTTGGATAAGCAACAAAGTGAATTCAGGACTTTTTCTTGGTAATTTCCTTGAGCAAAGATTGGTATTTCCCACATTAATAACCATTCTAACTAAAAATAGTACACTGAGATAAGCATTATATCTCATCTGTATTTCTAGACTGTCAGGGTGGGGGGCTTTGGCTCTAATTTCTGTATGTCAAAACTACACTGATTCTAATTTCCTCAAAATGACTGTACCCAACTGCACCCAAGTGACCTTTTCCCAGCCTGTAACTGTGTTTAAGGACTTGAACGATCAGGCCCATAACAAGAGTTTTCATTTTCACAGCATGTGACATGTCAAACAAACCTTGAATGTGCATTTAAAATATCCAAAGGAATGGCTGTACTCTGTTAGCTATATTCATGGCACATTAATCCATAGCATCAACCAAAAGGGAGCTGATGAAGTAACATAACCATTTATAACCCTGGAACTAGGTGTCACAGTCTGGACTAACCATGAGTTAAGAATTTATGTAAGGTCAGTAACTTTTTTGATTGAATGCCCTTGGTAATACGTTTATTGACAAGATGTTGATGCCCTGTTGCAGGTTTTATTTCATTGCCTTTTTCAGCAGGACAGAGCTACTCAGAAGGCATAAGTTGAAATAGGAGCGTGGAGAATATAATTCCTTCATGGTGTAAGGCTAAGTCCTTTGGGAATTGGAATAGGCTTCACTGATTCAGCATTTTACCTTGTTTTGTTTGTTTTGTAACACAAATTTATAGAAATCAAGGCATTGAATGTTGTAACCTCAGACTCTGTCTTTGAATCATATCATTGCTTACCTCCTCCAGTACTTTAGGACCTTGAACCACTATGGTATCAGGCTTTCTGCCAGCCTTTAACAAGCACCATTTGATCTTGGTGAGATCAAACCAATGAATGGCATTCAGCACAGTAGATATTTGGTCCTTTGCAGATTTGGGCCATATTCACATAAATGAAACTAACAGTGCCCAGCTGTTCTCTTGAAAAAAGGGGAATTTTTCTATCAAGCAAAAGTGTCAAGTGGAGCAAGCTGAGGAAGGAAATGTTGTGTCCCTGTGGTGAGCAAAGAGAACTCTATACCTTTTCTTTTTGCACAGTTGGGGTTCTGCGTATATCATGTCCATCACAGGGTATTCAAAGACAAAAACCTGAAATTGCACACTAAGGGGAAAAAGAAATAAAGCATATCAACTTGTCTACCATGTCATATTTATTCTGGACAGCTTGCCTCGCTATTCTTAATTAAACGCTATATTTTAAAAAACCAAACCAAATGAAAAAACAACCAACAAATCCCCCTCAAACCACCACACGACATTTGATATGGCAGTGTTGAGGAATTAAGAACTAGTAATTTTCTAGCACACACATGAAAACCACTTATTTAACTTGGGAAAAAAATTCTCAGTTATTAAAAAAATCTAAATTATCTGGAATGTGGCAAGTCAGTGGCACAGCAAGTGCTACATTTAGTAAATCAGAAATACCATCTCTGTTAAGGAACAGAGCAAGTTTGTGCCTCCAAATGGTCAAGCTTAGCACTGATTTAATTCCTACCTTTACTTCATGCTCAGAATAAATTGCTAAATCTGTGGACTGAAGAAATAGCTTTTCAGAACTAGCTTTTTTTTTTTTTTTTTTTTAGTCTTTAAGAACTCATTGCCTTCTCCTACCCCAAAATGTATCTATTTTCAGAAAACATCTCTGGTGCTAGAAGTCAGGTCCATCCAGAGAACCCCTTGGTGTACGTTTGTGGCATTAGGTCCCCACCTCCCTTTCCTTCCTACATTTAAAAAACGTTTTTGGCAAAAGACAGTCTTATTACCAACGTCAGTGGGAATCTGCTGGACTCAAGAAAATCACCTGGGTAAAGCTCTTTTAGTTCTCAGAAGAACAAACCAGATTCACAAGCTGTACTATGTGATACACTTGCATGCTTATTGCCTTCACATAAAATGCATTAGACAGTGATATACTGGTTCCTTTAATAAACTTGAATTTTGTTGGTTTTTTTTCTTCTCTCTTTCTCTCTCCCTTTGGCCCCATTTCGATGTCCAGGATCATTTTCTCTTTGATAAACCAGTGTCCCCTTTGCTAACATGTGCTGGGATGGCACGTGACTGGCCCGATGCCAGAGGAATCTGGTATGTTGTGTGATGTGCAGAAGCTTGTGTCTCATTGTAAAGACTGTAACAAGACTCCTTGCTTGTCCTAACCCCGCAGCCATTCTGTCCCCATACTCACAGTATGTTTAGTTTGCTTTTAAATAAAAAATGTTTTCTTGCTTAATCTAAAAAAAAGATAAATAAACCAAACAAAATCCAGCAATGAACAAAAGAATGGGTAAGACCTGCATGTTCAAGAAGCTATCACTAATATCATCCAGACAACACAGCATCATAGGCATGGTTCCTTCTTTGGGTTCTTATCTCTGTTTTTTCTATTTCTAGATAAAAATTTGATTTGGGAAAGAGCCCATGAGCCACCATGCAGTCACAGCACTGAGGTTACAAAAGCATCTCTAACACCAGACTGGAGCCATGCTGTCAGCTAGGAACCACCAGCCACACAGCTGCAGGACACGCCATTGCAAATTCCTGTCCCCCTGCTCACTGTCAAGAGACAGAATGTTATTTTAATGCCTGCAGCTGAAAGTAACCCTTTCTTTCCAAATGAACTGAACAAAAAGGAGATACAGAACTTGAATTTCCTGTTTTGTTCTAGGTCCGTTTCTACTTTCACAACACACTTGATGTATCCTGTGCCCAGATATGGTATTTTCTGTGGGGAGAAAGGGATAATAGCTCCGAGATCAGTGCACACACCTGCTAGCAGAGGGTGGGGACAGCTGTGCAGTGCATAGTATCTGCATCCATCCTGGTATACTTCTAGGCATTACCAGATGCTTTAATTCTGACAAATCAAGTTAAAAAGGGTTCTGAGGAATCACCTAGCCTATCTTCTTGCCCTAGGCAGGTTCAGAACCTTCAGAGAGGATGGGACTTTATGTGGGAAAACAAACTCAACTGTTCTCCAAGCAGTGCCTGACAATACTGGGTCATGTTCAGAAGCACAGCCACTATTACTGCAATGAGCTAAACCAGATTTCTGTTGGGGAGCCAGCACCGTGAAACCTGGTCAGCCATGAAACATGATGACCTGCTGGAAATCTATAAGGATTTTTTTTTATTTCAAGCCTTGGATTAGTTCCATGGTCCCCAGCTAAATCTGAGAAAGAGGAAAAGAATAAAGCTGAGGCATCCCATCTGTTGCCTCTACAAACAAACAGAAGTACCAACATCATAATTACTATCCAGGGAACTCATGAACAAAACAGACCAGGTTTTTAGCTTGTTTTACATATGAAATATCAGGCAGACTGAAAAAAAATTAGTATGATTGGAAAGCACTTCAGTAAGACACACTTGGAAAACCTGCCTTTCTCTTGCAAGAAATTGTCAAAAAGAGTACATGTTCTGGAAATTATTTTTCTTATAATGATTGCAATCCTGTCCTTGTTATGGGTTGCAGGACCATTCAAAGTGACTTCACCAGTGGCAACGGCACAGTTTAAATGCACTGAGCATGGCCTTCCTCCATGTTCCTTAAAGCAATGGGGAGACTTCGCTAATCCAAAAGGGAGCTGAGTCAGGCCAACCTCAGACTATTGAGAAAACCCTCACCTGAACATTTGTACATGACTGAAGACGAGGTAAACAGAACTCAGGTGACTGTAATGCCAGGGCACAGGATGTTTACACCTGCTCATGTTGCATCAGCAAACTCCAAGTGTGAAAAAAAGGAGGCACAGTAGAAGACCAGCTGAAAGTCAGGCTCTTGGTGCACTTGAAGTTTCAAACCTGGTAATATTCCACTGTCTGTACAAATGAGCCTGATCCCATCAATCAGCTTCTGCGTGCTGTAGAAAGGCCACAGTAAAAATCGGAGAAAGTGGAGAAAAAGCCAGGAAAAATGACCTCAGGTTTGACCCAGCACTTATACCTAGTCACAACAGATCTGTTTGAAGCAAGAGTGGGTATCTTCAGGCATTGTTACTTTGACAGACAAGCCAGCATCGCTAATGCACTGTCCGGAAGCAACGTGTGGCTGCTGTCCACCAGCATGTAACTCGATTGATGCGGCACTCCAGTGCTACCAAGCAATACAGAGGGCACTGGGATTTGATTTAGAGGAGAACACAATTAAGTGAGGACATATTGCTTGGCCCCAAGCAGCATGTAAACATTAGGTGTCTTTCCTAGCTGCACAGTTTTCTAAGAACAATAAAAACTGTCCCTGGTGACAGAGGATGCAGAGCTTGGTTTCTCCCTTTGCTGCACCTCCCAGCTGTGCTCCTGCTAGACAACAACACATTTTACCTCGCCCAGCACCATGACAGCATGATGCAATCAGAAAAAACTGCACTTCTCGCTGTGCCTAAAAACCTGTGTAATACCATTGGCACGGGGGATCCAACTGTGAAAGCAGCTCAAATCCCTAAATCCACACAACAATGTTATTTTGCTGCACTTAACCTCCCCGCAGCCCTGAAAGACTGTGATAAAACTAAGGATACTGAGAATTATTTTTCAGGGTTTGTCTTTTTAAAGATGCTCTTTTTTTTCCCCCTCTCAACCAGGCACAACCATGACAAGACATTTCTTGTCTGGATTAATGAAGAGGACCACACCAGGGTGATCTCCATGGAGAAGGGCGGCAACATGAAACGGGTGTTTGAAAGGTTTTGCCGTGGTTTAAAAGAGGTAGTATCTCAATAAGTTTATTATTCCCGTTTGTTTGTTTGTTGTTGGGCTGTTTGTCAGCACTGGATACTGTGGTTCATACTGAACTGACATCTCCAGGAGCAACAAAACGAAGTAACACCAGCCCACATAGCAACCCTCACTAATGCAGTTAAAGAAGAAAACACAGGCAAATTACTAGCTGAATTGTAGGTAAAAAGAAATAAACTGTCTTTTTTAGCTTTTTCATTGAAATCTTAAGCACAGACTAGCTAAAGAAATACCAGTTCTATGCCATTTTGTGCCTGCAGGCTGCGGGAATTCATAAATCAAGCTTTTTATTTGGATTGCTTGATTGGCTTGAACGAAGAATTTATTTGGCTCAGCCTCCTGGTTCTCTTCCCCAATGCTGGGAGCAGAGTGGATGCTGCTGAGGTTGTGCACTGGACTCAGGGCTTAGGACCCCTGGGATCACTGCCCCTTTTGGGCAGAAATATAGGTTTGTGATTAAAATACTAAAACCTGATAGACAGGGCTGCTGGTCTAGCTATTAATAAAGACCCCCAAAAAAGCCTTCATGAGATGGCTTGTGGACTAAAATAGTTTTGTCTAGACAATCCAGGTATAGCTGTAAGTTGACTCTGCCCCAGTGCAGCCCTGTGTACTGCTCTGGCACAGAAAAAATTACTTGAACAAAGAAAGAGGATTATACTGTGTTTCACAGGCAACATAGCAAGGTGCAGTGGGACAGGTGATGTGGCTATACACTATTCTCCCCTACTCTTGCCCACATCATTCCTGGTTGGATTGCCATAATACATGAAATCCTAGAGGTTAAATTATGTCAGACTGAAACTGGCTTGAAATTGTCTCAAAGACTAGACTAAGAATATTCCAGCTGCACAAAACAACTATTTCTGCCCATTGGGATCCTTGGGAAGCTCACTTCATCTGAACTGCAAAGGAACAGCATTTGTCTCCATTACACTGCTCTTCTTCCTGGGCATGGAAATGCATATAGGGTGAGCTTTGGACCTCTTGCTTCATTCTTCTTACTTTGGAAAAAAGCTTCTCTGGCTTTCTAGAGACATCCCTGTCTCAGAAACACCCCAGCAAGTGTAGAGCTGATACAGCTGTGCTGTATCACTTCACAGCCCCCAGCCAAAAAAAAAGCAAGGCCAAGAAGAGACAGTGGGGAACAACAGTCTCCTGACTGTGGAAGCAGAGGAAGTTCAAAGCATTCATAGGGAAGTTTGAGTGTATAGTGTGTTTTGGGAATGCAGAGAAACAAAAGCATGTATGCTTCTATGGCATTGGGGTGGTTAACTGGGACCTGTTAGGTTCCCAAAGTATACTCCAGTCCAAGAGACTGAACAGAGTGATGGCCCTCTTGGCATGTTTTGCGGATGCTGTTCCCTGCCTTGCCTCAGCTGCTGTGCATAGCTCATATTCAACAGTGATGGACCAGGCCATGGGAAGTGGTCAGACAGCTTTGGGAACTCTGACCAGAGCAGGTGTCTGAGGCAGGACATCAGAACTAGTTTCCCACCACCAGTTCTGGTGTCCTCACACCATATAGAAATGATGTTAGGAGAGTCCTTTACCCTGTATCCTTGTGCAGAACAGGAAGTATTCACCTATATTTGCAGAGGTCTGGTGAGCACGAACTGGTTTATGTATCTAATTCTCCTCTAAAGGAGAACTGAACTGAAATTGTATTTGGATTGCAGAAGTAAGTCCAGGAATTGTAGATGAGTGAACAGAGAACCAGCCTACTCAATAGACCCTTGTGATTTTTCCATGGATAATTATTTCCCTCTCTTTTTTAATCTAGTCAGATATCTACTATAGAAAAGTATTATATACAAGCTATGTAGTCTCCTTATAATGGAAGTGTGGCTGTTAATACTAGGCATTTAAAGTTAAGTAAGTGTCTTCCTCTGAGAGTTATGGCATTACCTTGAAAATTACACAAAATTCAGCTTCAGCTCCTTTTCTTTGCTTCATAGCGCTTGAGTCCTTTGGGCTTGTGTGTTGCAACCTTGCTCAAAAATACCAAGGTCAGAAACCAAATGATAAAGGCCATAATTCTTATGTGAAGATATGGCTTCACGGGCTAAGGCTATCCCAAACCTCCATGACAGGGAGCTTTGTGATAAAGTGACAGAGAGTCTGAAAGCTAGTGGTCATGATAAAATGATGAATAAATCCTTGTAATATGCACTGGGGATCTTGGTACCTGATGAGTGCAAACATTTGCATCAGCTCCAAACCTAACTGTACTCGGGTATAAATTTATGCAGCTCCTCTGATGTTAGTAAAGTACATCATTGACACAGACAAATGGTGAAAAGAATGTCAGCTATATCTTTTAAAAAGACATTTTTATGCTGCCCTTTTCTTTTTGCTTTCTTTTTTTTTTTTCTTTTGTCATCATAGGTGGAAAGATTAATTAAAGAACGGGGCTGGGAGTTCATGTGGAATGAGCGTCTTGGATATGTTCTGACCTGCCCTTCCAACCTGGGAACTGGTTTACGCGCTGGAGTACATGTTAAGCTGCCCAAGCTTAGCAAGGTACGTACGTCATTTAAAAGGCAGTGACATAAGTCAGCTCTTCTGATTTATAAAGGAACAAATGAAAAATGACAGCTTACAGAGACTGCATGTTAGCATGATGTGTAACAAGGGCCCAGGGATAATACACAACTACTTGAGAACACTTTTATTCTGCAAATTGTCGTATTTGTTATGGAAATTACTCCATTCAGCCGACAGTCGCCAAGACAGGCTGTAATCCAACAACTGAGAAAACTATCCATCTGCCTGTCTTTCTGGAGATGCTATTAAGTCATGGATAATAGCATTGCAACAGTTCAGCACAATATGCAGGACAAAAGGCAATAAGCTCAAACTTGTTTCTTCTGATAGGATCCCAGGTTCCCAAAAATCCTGGAGAATCTGCGTCTGCAAAAGCGTGGCACTGGTGGAGTGGACACGGCAGCTGTAGCAGATGTGTATGATATCTCCAACCTGGACCGCATGGGTCGCTCAGAGGTAATCTGCTCTTTTTTATTTTTCCCTTGCTTTTTAGCTCAGATCTGTACTGACACGAGTCAGATTCCCTCCGGGTGGGTCCACTCCGCTGACCTCAGGGGAGCCATGGCGGTTTTAACTCCTGATGAATCTGGTCCAACAGAAATGCTTACTCAAGGGAAAAATGCTAATGTGCATGAAGTGCTTAACAAACATTTCTGTTATGGCAATGAAAAGCACCAACCCCGAGCAAGTACCTGAAATGTGACTTGCTTCCACCACATGCTGAGGATCTCCACTGAGAGCACACAAGTGCTGGGAAGGTTTGGCTTGGTAACAGACATCCCTCAGGATGATGTTTCTCAGCACCAGAGCACAAACTCTTAGACCTGCCTGCCTGCTGGAGTGCCCAGCTATGAGATCAGTGTCCTGCGGTCTCTGCAGTGCTGGACATGAGACCTAAGTTGTACAGTAGGCTCTGAGCTAGCTACTACACACTGGGTGGTACCTGCTATATCTCCTGTGTGAGAAACACACTCACAAAATTTTTATAAAATTTATCTGGGGACAAAGTCGGTGGAGCAAAAGAACAGCGCTGGGCACATGACAAAAGTCAGAGGCATGCCGTCTACAAGGTTGACTAGATACTTATACACTTGTTGCCTTAGGCTAATACATATTAATTGCAATTCTGGGAAGGGGGGGGGTGGTCTTCCTTGCTGTAAAGGCTTTTCACTCTTGCAGTTGTTGGAGAGATGTCTCTGAGTGTCCTTTCCACAAATTCTGGGCCCCCTCTTCCATGTATGGTCTTGTCTTAGCTCATCTTTCTGGTTGTTACAGCTCACAAGTTTCTTATCTTGGTCTCAGCTGGTCCTCGTATATTTAACTGAATCCTTCAGGAGGTGCCAGCCACAGCTGGGATTTTGGCCAGAACCTCCCTGCTGGGGCAGGTTTACATCAATCACCCAAAGCAGCCATAAAGATAAGACTAGAGTCTGGTTTTCACACTTCTGCAATCAAAGCTTACACAATTCATTAGCAAACTAGAAAGGAAATTTACACATGTATTAGCAAACTAGCTACAGTAGAAAATAACAAAAACGATACAAACATATGTTTCAGTAGAAAAATACAAAGTTACAAAGAAGGATATAAAATTGCATGTTTCATTCCTTTCAAGCTTATCAAATTTAAGTTATACAAGCAAGCAATTTCTGCTATTTGAGAAAGCAAAATTAATAACCTGTGTGCATTTTCTCATATCCTGCAATATGCAGGGGAAACAAGACTGGTTTAAGGTGTTGTGTTCCTTTTAGTATTGAGAGTCATGCACTTTCTCCCCAGTTAGACAGCAGGACAAGGCCAGTCCTTTCACTCCAAAATAACTGAGGAGGAGGACCTGGTGGCATCTTCACGTGTCCTGTGTGGCACCAAGCAGAGGATGTGCGAGAGCTAGGTTTAAATCAGGGAAAAGATTTAATTATCAGCTCTGAGCCCTCCCTGTTGGGCTGTAGGCTACGATGAGATGGATTCATATCAGACATTTGTTTTGAAGCTACTTCAGTTTGAATGAGTATTTGTTGTGCCACAGTGGAAATGACCCCACAAGCCTGGGGGTGCTGCTGCTTTCCTGGGAGAGTCAGGTCCCAGACCTCATTCCAGTTTCATATTTAAGTCTTCTATAAAGCAGAACAGTTCCTAAGAGCAAATCTACTGAAGGATGAGGGAGAAACAGCCATGCCAAAGAGTTGCAGCCTCCTCCCACTAGCTCTGCCTGAGCCAAACCCTTGCTCCAGATCACAGGCTCTAAGTCCTGTGGCACCGCAACAGGTTCCCTTTCCTCATCGAGACCAGGGCTGTGCTCACCCTTGGCAACATCAAGAACAACTGAGACAAAAATTTACCTTGCAAGACCCTGTAAGTCGAGTGATTTGAGCACTCTGCTAGTAGATAGGAAACAGAGGCTCACACCTGCTGTCAAACACATCTTTCGCCTGCCAGGTGCATGCTGTAACCTCTCAGCCATGGTCAACCAGGCAGGCTCTGGTGGGACTGATGTCTCCTGAGGACCCTTTTTCTCCACTAGCAATGCAATACACTATCTGGGCTCAGATGCCAACCTGCTTGTAAACGTCAGGATTTGAAGGGCTGCCTGCTTGCCCAGCAACAAAATTTTAATTACCTTGGGGGCTTTGCTGCAAGTTAAAACTCAGAGAAAAGCATGCTGTCAAGGTGTATTTATCCAGAACACCACAGCACTGAGAGGCTTTGGCAGCTCAGACAGGGATGCAGTTTGGTCCTGCTGTTGCAGCCCAACATCCAAATTCAGCCTGATTCTTGGTAGGTTTTCTTAACAGAGATATAACCCTGGGATAATAGTTGGACTTGATGATCTTAGAGGTCTCTTCCAACTACGGCTATTCTGTGATTCTGTGATAATGCACCTGGGTTACTAGATTCAAAGTGGTCCACAGCCAGAGAGGTGGCTTCCTTTCCTCACCTTGGGTTTTCTGCCACTGGGACAGAGCCAGATCAGGTCTTCTGTGCTCTTATTCAGACATACCCTTCAGTGTCTTCACAGCCAAGGGGCATTTGGACAGGGGTTTTGAAATTTTGAATTTTGGAGTTTGATGTAAGCAGCTATGTTCCTTTGAATTGACACCAAAATAAGTTAGAGTGAAAAACTATTAAGCTGTATTATTTGCAAAACCAGTGTGTAACAAAGACATTTATTAATACCTGAAACATCATCATGTGTGTTTTATACTAAAATAACACTAGTAACAGAACAGGATTATATGGCATGATTAATGGAGTCCTACTGACAGATGGCCTGAGCCTACAAATTTTTGCTTAGACTCCACTGAAGTCAGTGATCCCTCATACAGCAAGGATTCAAAGGATTAAGCCAATAGGGAAGATACAATCCCTACCTTGAAGATTTTGAAACCTAAATAAGACAAGACAAACCCGAGGGGATAGAAATACTTTATTATAAAACATTTTTTTTTCAGTACATAATAAAATAAATTCCATCATGTGGTAAATGTGTTTGCAGAACTGAATTGTGCTCCCGAAGGTGCAAGATAAAATTGTTTGTATTTTTGCTTTGTTTCAGTTACTGGTCAATGCAAACTTAATATGAAATTGCTTTTCTCCTGGAGGCTGCAAATTCAGACCTCTGTTTTCCCAACACAGCTGCTCTGTAAAATACAATAAAATAAACTGCTAAGCTACTGAAATGCTTTATAGTAAAAACAAATCCCTTGAAAATCAGCAACTGTCACAATAAAGAGGCAACAGGATTTAGTCTTCGCATTCAGTTATAAGTAAGCCAGTCATTAAAGGTTGCTAATGCACCATTTCACAAAGATTAAGAAAAATCAGTGCTATAGCTTGCTGCCTAACAATACCACAGAGCCTGTGGTCCTCACCTGTTGTAGCCTGTGCAGAGAGTCTGCTGGGGACAAGGCACCTTGTATTCTTCAGCAATTTGGAAAAAGATTACACAGACACCACTATTCCCTGCCATACAGAATTGCAAATTTTGGTGCTGCTCTGGGCCTGGAGCTAATCTCATCCCTGTGTATGTTACACCCCAGGGTAAATCATCTGCTGAAAACAAAGGAGTGATGCGATAATGTAGAGCCAGTACGAGTTTAGGACGAGCACCTCTGCTTCTGAGATGTTGGTCCTGGGCTTGGCAAAACCACCTTGCCACTTGGCAGAATGAGTAAGATATCCTCCCCTACAGCTGATACATCATTGCAGCAGGGTTTGTGCTCATCTTCAGGGGAACATACGGTGCTGAGCCATGCCTGTGAAGAACTACAAGACTGGTTTGACAAGCTTTCTCAGGCAATCTAAATGGCTGTGGCCAAGCAGGTAGTCCTGCCATCCTCCCAGTCCTAGCCATGTGAAGGACTCCAATCCTGTGCCTCCGGCGCATTCAGGGTTGGTGCGAATCAGGGCAATGAGCCGCTCTCTTCCTCTCCTTGCATCGCAGTCCTAGTCAGTTTCTGTCTGACTCTGCGCTCACATAAATGCTCTGGCAAGCATGGGGGCGGCTCGGGCTTGGGAGCTGGGAGGACACAGCAAGGGGAGTTGCTGCTTCAGCAAGAACTGCCTGGTGATGCTGAGCACTCTCAGCACTGCTGTGTTGATTTCTTCATCCTCACACGCTGAGTGTGGGGAACACAACAGACTAGCACCCCGGGCTGGGCCAGATATTTCTTCTCAGCAAACATCTGGGGAGGATCCTGCACCCTCGAGTGGTCACATTTGAAATAGGTCTCTCAACTCATGCCTGAACATTTTATATAGACTCTGTTTGCTGTGTTCCTATAGGAATATAAGTAGGAGTACAATTTGGTGGAAATAACTTTAGAAGCCTATTTGAAAATCTCTGTTGCTGGCAGTCCAAACTCAGGGCAAAGAGGAGAAGGGAATTACTATGTGTTTCCACTGGACCAGCATGACCCACACCCTCCATGCCACAGGGTGTGTGATCTCTATGCCATGACCCTCCTTACTCATAGCTTCTGTCATAGCCGTACAAGCTAGTTTTCCCTTCCCCTATTAACAGCATTAGCTAAAACTTCTATTACTGCTATTTTATTCTTCTTGTTGTAGGTGGAGCTAGTCCAGATTGTCATTGATGGGGTCAATTATCTAGTTGACTGCGAGAAGAAACTGGAAAAAGGCCAAGACATCAAAGTGCCACCACCACTGCCTCAGTTTGGCAGGAAATGATCTTGCTGCTGCTGGTGGCAATTAATAGCAACTATGGCTGCCATTCTCTGTATATCTCTGTATAAATACCTTGTGTAATAAAACACTACCTGGCACCTGATGTCTCCTCAGAGTGTGGCTGCACTTGCAGAAACTAGTCTTTGTGCAGCTTTACTAGGATGCACCGAATACAAGGACCACGGTACACTCTTTTGTGGGGACTGCTTCACATTCTTTCTTGGTTGGTGGCAAGAGAAGTACTACCTCAATTATGCAAAATGCACATATCTCTAATTCTAGCCTGCATTTGGCACTTACGGACATACTTACGAAGTTTCCTATGAGCACATTATTTTCATTCACAGATGCACTTCTCTCCAGTGACTGTCCAGGTTGCCAAAATCTGCCAGCCTGATGCGCAGGTGCTGTGAAATGCTCATTGCTTTTTCAGCAGCCACTGGACACCACAGTGAGTTCAGCCATTGACTGGAGTAGGCAGCTGCACATGCTTTCCGGTCTCTCAAGTCTAATCACTTGACCTGTCACTAGGAACTTAATGGTGTCTCTGCACAGGACCTGTCTCTCCTCTGTCTGGGACTCGTCTGCACTCAGAATTCTTTATCATGTCATCCCAAACCCTCATGCTTCTTCACTCCTGGAGAACTCACCAGGGCACGTCTCTGACGTTTCCCTCAGGAATCATTTCTGGCCTATGGCCCTGGGCTGCAGCAAGCTGGCCCAAAAATCAGCAGGCAACTCTGTTGATAGTCTGCATCCAACATATACCTGTCTAGCATGGCCTGTCCCAGTCTTCTCCTGCAGCTTTCAGGTTCCAGGTAATGGGGACCAGGCGCAGCTAACATCAGAGTGCCTTAGGATGTACTGCCACCCTGAGTAAGATCTCTGTGCTCGCCACTATTCCATGTGGTGAGCAGCTTGGTGGAAAGAAAAAAGAGCAGACACTAACAGTCCCGTTGCTTCTTTTTTGCATATTGAAACATACTCAGTGTTTCAGTGTGATCACATTCAAAACACCAGTTCTCAGGGAAAAAAAAAAAGACAAAACATGGTCTGATGAATGCGCTGCCTGTGTTGCTGTTAAGCGGGGAGTAGCATCAGCAGAAAATGTTTCAGGTCTGTGCAGACAGCAAAATGACACGGCTGAGGTGCCCATTGCTACTGTGGGTACATGTATGCCTAGGGCATGCAGCCCACCGGTGTCCAAACTGGTGCTCTGGTGCCCCCTGCAGCACCTTAAGCAATGCTAGTTTTGTTTATAAAACGCATGCAGTGTAAACTCCGAGAAAACACTGAGAAAACATGCATTAGGCTTAGTTTAATTCTCACGTGGTAGGAACTCCCCTAACAAAGCATCCTTCATCAGAAACCTCTCAGGTGACTTCTACTGTACAATGCCAGCCTGGTGCAAAGTCCCTTTAGGTGGTTTTTCAGTGAGTCATATCTGAAGAGCTGTGAGTGGACAGCGAGGCCATAGTCAGTTACAGTCTTTAAACATCACAATTGGAAGTTAATTGAGAGCTAGACAGCGAATTCACAGCTCTTGGAAATCAGCAGCATGGTGCACTCTTGTTTCTTGCTCAGGAGAACTGTTGCTAATACAGTAGGTTGAAGCATCCATATGACTGCTGTTTCTTTCTCATCTATGCTGGGTACATTCTCTAGCATTTTGCTACCGACTTTCTAAATGGTGGTTAGTAACAGTAATTCTGGGGGAGGGAAAGAGAATTCTGCTGATCACACATAGAATGCACACAAGCAAAACTGGAAAGACTTCACTGTTAGCTCTCCAAAACACTCAGATCAACATAAAATTCTACTGTGGGCCCAGTGTGCTCAGAATATAGCCTCTGCTCACTTTTCTCCATCTGACTTGCAAACCATTGATAGGCACTGGTACAAAGTCCAGCTGGCAGCCAATTACTAACAGCATTCCTGAGAGGTTGATACTGGAGCTGATGATACTGTTTCAATACCTTTAATAATGACCTGGATCCTGGAGTGTACTACACAACCAGACCACTGCTGGTATTAAATAAAAGCAAGCAGCTGGTACACTGGAGAGCAGGGCTCCTCTTCAGTGGACATCTGGCTGTAGAAATGGGCTGACAGAAAACTCATGAAGTTCAGCACAGGCAGAGGCTAAGTCCTGCACCTGGGATGGAGTAACTGCATGCAACAGCACAAGCTGGGGGACAACTGGGTGGAAAGCAGCTTTGCAAGGACTTAGGGTCCTGGTGAACAGCAAGCTGAACATGGGTCAGCAGTATGCGTACACTGGGCTGTATTACACGAGTGTAGCCAACAGCTTGAGGGACATGATTATTTGCCCTCCATTTAGTACTTGTGCAACTTCATCTGGAGTACCATGTCCAATTTTGGGCTCCCCAGTACAGGAAAGGCAGTGACAAATTGCAGCAAGCCCTGGACAGGGCCAAAAGAGGGTCAGGGGTGCTGGAGCATGACGTACAATGTGAAGCTGAGGCAGCTGAGTTCGTTCAGTCTGGAGAAATGGCAGCTAGGGGGAAAACCTTACTGATGTCCACAGCTGCTGTCTAGATCAGAGGATGTAGAAAAGACAAGCTCAAGACTCTTCCTGGAGTGCACAGGACAAAAGGCAATAGACACAAGCTGGGACAGTGGAAATTCCAGTTAGATATCGGGAAGACCTTTTGCACTATGAGGGTGGTCAAACATTGGAATAGACTTGGAAATGCTCAAAACTCAAGGAACAAGGTCATAAGTAATCTAAATTGGCCCTGCTTTGGGGGCGGAATGGGTGTGGTGTGCTGGACCTGATCACCTCCAGCCTACATAATTCTGCAATCCCGTGATCAATTATTGCAAAATGCCTGCAGGTGAGCAAGTAAGCCAGAGAAATGCCCTGGCCATCTTGTGCTCTGACCAGACATGGAATTGTAAGCCTGCACAAAATATGGATATCCTGATACAATTTACTCTCTGCTGTGATTAAACTGTGGCCTACCAACTGTCCATCAGGCAGCTCCATGAAGGGTGAGAACCAGAGAGGAATTTGCCATTAGAGGACAAGGCTCTGTACTCTCAGCTCTATCAGGAAACGGACAATGACTTCGCAAGTCTCTGTACAACAGCAAACATATTGATGTGTTGAAACAGCTACACAAATACTCCTCTGACAACAAATACCTTGTCTAAACAGCCAGAGAGATGGGAATAAATTATGTTGATTTGCATTTGCACCACAGGGGCACCAAAGGCGCTCAGCTCCTACTGAGATGTTAACATTAATGACAGACCTTTTTCAAGGCAGGTACGAGGCAAAGGAAGACACAAAGCAGTGGATGAGAGGAACGCAGGATGAAAGCATAGAAAAGAGCTGAGGAAAACAGAAGTTAGGCAATTCTCAACCAGTCAGGAGCATAATTACATATATTGGGAGATGCAAACTTGGATGCACAAGCCACATTATTTGTGCCAAGCCTGAAGTGGGTTTGGAGCTGTGTTGAAGGTAATGCACACAGAGACAGACCCTGAGAAAAGCCAGTTCTTTGCAACAAGCCCATGGCCTGGCTAAGAAGCACTGTCAATAAACTGCAAAGTCAAAAGGTGGCAAAATGTGAAGTCAAGCCAGAAGCGGAGTCAAAGGCTGCACCAAGGTGAGGGAGGCAGGACAGCTGAGCCTAGGGCACGGAGTAGCAAGCATGAGGCTGCCTCGGGAGGAGGCAAGGGATGCTTCAGGACAGCAGATCCAAAGAAACACAAGCACATGCTTCACAGAGCACTAAAACTTTCCTGTACTTGGTAACAGGGCTCCAACAACATATGCAAAGTAGTCCCATATATTAACAGGCAGGTCTCATGGGACTAAGCTATGGAACAAACATGGACTGCCTGGAGCTCTTCAGTTTTCTGTTAAGTTGGAAGGTCTATCGATCACTAGTGGGCTGAATATGAACTGTTAGTACAGAAAAACAGCAAGACAGTGACTGTAACACTGTCTTTTTTTCCCCCAAGAAATACAATGCCACGTGTTATATCTGCATCAAAGTGGTTGAAGACTGATCTATTGTGGTATCTTTGAATTCTGGCTTTATTCCATGCACTGCTGTTCACTTAATACACAGAAAGAGCAAACAGAATTCATGCCTTGCTAGAACAGCTCCCTGTAATGAAGACTTTGGTAGGTGGGATTACATGCACCAATTTATTTGCTGAACCCTGATTTAAAAGCTTAAGACCCAAGTCTGTAGCTATAATGGTTGTAATTGATTTAACCTGTGATACCTTACACCTAAAATCATTCTTTGTCGTAACAAAAACTGACTAGACAGACTTCAAAAGTTCACAAAACTGTCACAAGACTAAAGCACACATGAACAGACTTAATGTAATTTTTTTCTGCAAATATCAAAAAAGGCAGCAGATTACATGGGGAATGAATTACAGCTAATATTTATATGCAGAATTACTTTACTAATAAGATTTGTCAGAATATAATTTAAGACCTGCCAAAATAATTGTTCATTTTTCTACTGTAATGCCTTTTACAGTGTGCTTTCAGCTTAAGGCTTAATTAAAAGATTAAAGACTTTAAACAGCCATTTCTTTTGCCTGCAAAATGCCTAAAGACACGGCGCACCACGGTGCACAGGTGCACCACGCACAGCACAGAAATTCTACCGAGTCAAATCTTCCAAGAGGGTACAAACATACCGTCATCTACTGCACAGCATATTGTTGCTGATTAATACAGCATTTTTAATTCACTCAGTATAAATTGTGACAGAAGAAGATTGGGCTCCTAATGAGAAAATGCCAGCTATATTACAACACTAAGTTTATCAGTAAAGGAGGATAATGAACATATTTTGTTCACCTACCCATTTTTCTGCGAATTTGGATCCAAGAGCTTCCGAGACAAAGGGGAAAAAAATTTGATTAATTATATCAGTTAATCTTAGCTCATTTTGTGCACATGCATTTTCTTGTTTGAAATGAAAATGTTGTCCACAAGTTTTCTGTCTATGCCTTTATCAAAGTGTCTGTCTCAGCTCTCCTTCCAGTTTTGTAGCTCTGCTTTCTGAACCAGAATTTCCTCTCAGTTATACTGACAATCATTTGGCAACAGGGGCATGAACAGAATTATCAGGAAAACGTATGTACCTCATTGACACCATTCAACACACACACGAAAAATAGTGTCTGCACTTTTAAAGTCTAAAAAGGCCCATATGTTCAAGAGACTACCTAGTTAGCTAAAAGTGTATCACCAAATATGGAGATACCTACATATACACATATTTGGAGGTGGACTTCCCTCCTCCATGCCAGAACACCTTCTCAAAACCAAACCGTTCAAGAAAGCAAAGATAAATTACTAATTCCAAAAGTTAGTGGCAAATCTTGAAAATGTGTCCAGGTGCCCAGCTTCAACAGAAGTCAAATGGTTAAACAGGAGCTAGTGAACCAAATGCCTTTGGGTTTAAAAGCTATTGATCATTTGGCTGGTACTCGGGAAATAATTGTGTAGACTACTGGCACTTGGACTTCCTTCTGTAGAAATGAGAGGTTTGTATTTTTCTTGATGGACAGGAATATGAGAAAGGAGTAAGACTGAAAAGACTAGAAGCAGCATGGAACACCCTCCCTTGCTGCTTAGCATGCCCATATTTCTATGTTTGCTTCTGCTTGCAGTTTTAGACTTACTGTTTTTCCTTTATTCTGCGAAACACTGCAGCTTTATTTAAAATACAGACAATATTGTAGAAGAGGCATCCAAATGCATGCCAGTGAATTGCAGAGGATGATCCATTCTTCACTTCTTCACTCTTCCATATCTCCAACCCTAGAAATTAAAACTTACTCTGGGATATTAAGATACTAGCTGAAGTGTAGTGCAGTGCAAGTTAAGTATAAAGTCATACAGTTCCCACCTGTGTGTTTCTGAAAAACCAAAAATTATGTTCTCCCATGAGAAAACAATGTTTCCTCAACAGGCAGCCACCACAACTAAGAAGAAAAATTATTGTGCTATCAGGACAGCCCATGTCTAATAATCCTACTTCACTTGAGCCACGTTTTCGAGATTTTCATTTTGACAGAGGAACAGTAAACAGCAGTGGTTTATTGCAGTGTAAAGTAACTAAACAAAATAGCTGACCACAGGCTAAACTTTAAACTCTTCAGTGCATCCAGGCACTTAAGCACTTGCCTAAATATAAACCTTTAAATATGTGAGTTGACCCAGCAACACATGTGAGTTGATTAAGGAACACATTTAAGCACTTGTTAAATATCCTGCAAGAATTACAGTCACAAGCAACAGAGCCTGCTGTGGTCAGCTGAGCAGGCTTACTGAAGGTGATGTAGCTTTGGTTGTAGCAATTCAAACCCATATATACTTAAGATTAAATACAGTATATGTAATATTTTAAAAGAGACAAGAAAGCCAAAAAAAAAAAAAAAAAAAAGAAAAAAAAAGAAGAGAAAGGATCAGCAATCTGTTGTTCATCTGTTCATCTTACAGTAAATAAACCACAGTAAACTCCTGTACAGGAGCCCTCACAATACCACAGATATAAAAGAATCTAAGCAGAAACAGACCTCACTTTTTGCTTTCTCTCCCCAGGATTAAATCAAAATGAAAACAATCAGAAAAATGTGACTCTGAAACAATAGAATGAATGAATAAATGAATGAATAAAATGAATGAATAATGGGTGAACAAAAAACCAACTAAGCAACTTTGAAGGACTGAGGATTCGCACATACTCCTCTTACTCTGGTTACTAACATCAAATGATTCAAAGCACGTCATTCCAGGAGATTTCATCCAGAGTTACCAAAGACACTACAGGATCCACTGGTCCAGATTTTCAATTCTGTTGTCTCAAATCTCCAAAGCTTTTTATGTTTGTGATGGAACTACAAAAAAGTCTCCTAAGAGAGGCATTAGACTGTACTGCTAAAAACACTGTGCTGTGGACAGACAATTTGGTGTCTCTCAGTAAAATACAGAAAAACATTAAGGCAACAAAATTTTACAGTCATTTTCATGACTGCTGTCCTGCTCAGTTTTCACCTGCTGCCAGCGTGTCAAATTGGAACAAACCTAAACCAGCGCAAATTTAAACAGGTGTGGTCACTATCTGTGGTCACTATCAAACAAGTGATACTTGTGAGGGAATACATTCAATACTTCAGCAAAACAGAAAGCAAAGCAAGTCCCTTATCATTGGTCTTGCTTATGCTGCTCTTTTTTTTTTTTACGTCCTTTTTTTTAGCTTTTCTCTACATCCATGTCCAGTGCAGCGACTGATAACCTGTCTGTTGTGGGCTCACTAAGGAGGAAGGAGGAAGCTGCAGCCAAACAAAAACCTGCAGTGAAGCAGCCTGCATGCACCAGAAGGCACACTGCTGTCTCCACTTATTGAAATAAGCCAATAGACAGATGGACATACATAGATGGACGTAACTAAATGTACGTCTGCATGTATTTTTTTTTCATTTGACAAGTAAATCCATCCTCACCCACTGCAATACATAGAATTTATCTGGCCACATATGCTACATACAGATCAGAAGGCACTTCACGCTAGGTCTTTAAAATTCCCCCTAACAACCATTTAAACACACCATCTAACACATCAATACACAGCTATTCATAAAACACAGCCTAATAAAGACATAGCCTGAAATGTGTGTGTCGTGATGGCCATAGGATCCTTAATTGCCTTTATCCTCCCTACCCTCAAGTCAGTGTTGCCTGTTTCTAGAAGCCCTTTCTGGCTGTATGACTTCTAACCTACAGGCTCCCTGGCAGCATGTTGCAGGATCTAGGACCCCATGCTGTGGATGAGCTGTAACTACACCAGCAAATCAGTTATTTTTTATTTTAAAATAAAATCTTGATTCTCTCTGATTTTATTTCCTATCTTACTAATATCATCCCTCAAATGGCATTCATAGATTCATTTTACCTACAGTAAATGCACTCTAATTATTCTGAAATCTGTGCTTGTTCTTACTGGCAGTGATGCAGTTCAACAGCAAGATCAATGCATGCTTTGTGCACACATCCCTCTACTGGACACAAATCACCAGAAAATCAGCAAAATACAGCAAGGTAATTGCTCTAGGGAGACACAAAATACTAATGATAACTAATGAAGAACAAATGCTGCCCAGCTCTCCTTACAACATCAGCTCAAGATTACCAGGAAAGGTAATGGAGATCTAATGAAATGCTAAAAAAACAAGAAACAGAAGACTGACTTGAGAAAAAAAACCAAAACAATTATAAACAATTTATAATAAATTTATTTCATTGCTAAGCAGGAGCCTCTAACACTATAGTCCTGGAGATTTACTTCATGGGCCTTAAGAGAAAGGTTGAAAAAAGCAAAACATGTCATAAATTATGTTTCAAAAAGCTATCATCCTTAAGAAAGCCCACTGTAAATTTTTTAACTGAAGGTTTGCATGAGCTTCACTGCTGCATGATGGAGGTAGGGACCACTTCGGTGCCCCAGCATTGCTCTTGGTGAAAGATAAACTCGTCTGAAGAAGACTGACTTTATCGACTGACATGAGCATTTAAACTGGCGTAACAGTACCAGCATAGCCCGCCACCTGCAGAGGGGTCTGGTGTAAAAACGTGATGCGTGCTAGTGCCAAAACTGCGAGCGGAGCTGCGTCCAAGGAGTCGGCAAGGGCCACGGGCCCAAGATGAGCACACCTAGCCACACACAGCCAAACAGGCCAGGAGGGGCAGTCCCCCAGCCTCTGCGATCTCCCTCTCCTCGGCAGCCCCGTGGCATAGCACGGTGCTCACCTGCACACTACGACCTGTGACCCCAGTTAGCACCAGCTGCCGTGCCCAGTCGCTCCCTGCGCTCTGGGAAGCCGACAGGCTGTCGGCAGCAGCGCTGCACAAGAAAGGCACTCGCATAAGGACAGCAGCTCCCCCCACCCCTCATGATCCTCCTGCTGCTCTCTGGGAGGCTCAGGTGCCTGCACAGGGATACATCCCACAGTCCTTTTGTGCCTGCAATGAGGAAGTTAAACTCTATGGAAGAAGGCCGAAGAGTGTTTTCCAAGTGCCTTCACCAACTGCTGATACACGCTTACTCCAGGGGCACACCCGTTCCAACGAGACCGTACAGAAACCAACCACACACACGCTGTTCTGTTAACCCGCAGGTAAGAACATCACAGGCACCGCGTCTCGGCGGTGCAGGTCAGAAGGACGAGAGCGTCGGGGCTCCACAGGCACGCTGCGCCCTCCGGGCTTGCGGAGTTTCCCGCGCATCTGCGGTCGGACCGACACCACCGCCCCGCTGCTGGGAGGGCCTCCACCGCCCTGCCGTCAAGATGGCGGCGGGGGCGGAGCCAGCGCGGGACGCGGCGGCGGTGTGAGGAGGTGACGTCATCCCCGCGCGCGGCAGGGAGAGTGGCCTGGCGGGGCGGGCCGCTCTGTGGGACAGTCTCTACTGCCGTGGCGGACCGCGGTGAGCGCTGTCTCTTCCGGTCACTGCCGCTTCAGGCCGGGCCCCTCCGCTGCCGCCGAGGCGTCTCTCGGGACGGGCCGCGGTGTCCCGGCAAGCCGCCCCGGGAGGCGGGTGAGCGAGGGACCGGGGAGGGTGAGGGAGTGCGAGAGGCCACGGCGGCGGGGAGGGGAGGGCGCCTCCTAAGTGCGAACGGTGTCAGGGTGGGTCGTGCCCGCGGAAAGCCGCCTCGCTGAGGGGTCGGGCGCCGTGCGGTGTTCCCCAGGGGCCGGGGAGTGTGCGGGACCCCTCTTCACTTGCGTGGGTCTGTTCAGGAGCTGTCCGCGCTGCGGCCATGACCAGGTGGGCTCGCCGGAATGGCGCTGCCGGCGACAGGGCGCTGGATGCCACCCCTTGGGAGGAGATGGCGAGCGGCCCCGTGAGGCGGGAGGGCCGCCCAGGCTCCCTCTCCCTGAAGAAGGAGCAAGAGAAGAGGAAGAAGAACAGGAAGAAAAAGGAGTATCAGAACGAGGACGTGAACGGGTTTGCGGCGCACCTGAAGCAGAGCTGGCAGGGCGGAGCAGAGGCTGAGCTGGAGAGGGAGGTAGCCGTAGCCCTGAAAAAGGACAAGAGGCGGGAGGAGAGGAGGCTGAAGCGGCAAGAAAGGAAGAAAAATGCCATGGTGAGTTTTGGCTTGAGTCACGGGTGTTTGCCCTGGCAGACTGTTGAAAACACAGGTTCCTTGTGGTGTGCTGGTGCTGCTAGGTGGAGTTTTGGTGGGGAGGCAGTGCCTTGCTTGCTGGAAGCATAGCGTCTGCTAAGTGACATTTCAGGTTCATGAGGTGAGCTTAAGTATCTCAGCTTTGAAACAAACAATGGATTTCAGCTGAAGTCTTAGCCTTTAGCATGGCTTTTCCAGTTGAATACTGTTCTTGCTACCCTTTGAATTCCCAGCTCCTCTTGTCTCCTGGATGAAAGTAGTTCAGTGCATCTCTGTATGTAATTCAGTACAATATTCCTGATGTTTTGAGGCCTCTTCGTGCAGTGTCTTATGCTTGATAATTGGCGTGAGGTCTAATGAGACTGACTAAAAGCAGTTATCTCAGTATAAATTTATGCTGAATCTAATCTTAGAACATAGAAAAGAGAGTTACTGCTAATTGAGCCGAGATGTCAGAGTTCTTCATGAGTAAATTACTGGACCGGTGCAACACTGCTTATATTTACCTAAGCACTTACCACAGTAGTACTTGAAGAGCCTGGGGAACTGTGCTGTAGGCAAAATCAACAATCATTGTTCATTCAGGGCACTCAGCTGTCAATGACTGAATACCTTGTATGGTGTGTTGTTTGTAAAAGGAGAAAAATACCCATAATAATATGGTTTAATGGCATAGACCACTGACAGTTCTTTTGTGACTGGGTACATGTCTCTTGTGTCTAGCTGTTTTTCCCTGAGGAGAAAATCCCTTGATATGTTTGCCTTCTAAAGAGCTGGAACGCCTGACTAGACTGGGGTTTTTAGGTCCTTGAGTGCCATTCACAGAATCTTGTCTTTTTATGCTAGAGTAACCTCAAATCTCAATGCTATGTATATCAGATATACATATCTGATAGCACCCTCAAAAGTTTCAGTGAAGAGAAGTAGTGGTCTAATAAAAGTCTACTAGCTATAGGTGATAATCAGATAATGTGGGTAAGTGAATTCTTTAGTAGTGCCATCTATAAGTGCTGTGTTTTGCTATGTGAACTGTCTGTGAAAAGGAATAGAACTGATTTTTTATTTTCAAAGGTATGTTTCCACTGTAGAGAACCTGGCCACGGTGTTGCTGATTGTCCTGCAGTGCTTGAAAGTCAAGATACGGGTACAGGAATCTGTTACCGGTGTGGATCCACAGAACATGACATCAGCAAATGCAAAGCAAAAGTAGATCCAGCTGTTGGTATGCCCTAGAAATTTGTATTCTGCGAGGTTCTTTGGCCTGAATTTTCTGACTGTTGAAACACAAGCTTTGTGTTCTAGTTAATTTAACTGGTCTGAGGAGATAGGATAGTGTGTTTAAAGGAATACAACATTATAACAATGAACCTGACAGTATAAGAGAATGTATAGTGTTTCTAGTATAACAGTGTGTTAAAATATTGTCATTATTGTGTGGTCATAGTTGTCTGACTTCATAAAAGTTTCTTAGTATGGATCATAAACTGTATGGGATTTTTCAGGGGCATTTCCATATGCAAAATGTTTCATCTGTGGTGAGATGGGGCATCTATCAAGGTCATGTCCAGATAATCCCAAGGGATTGTATGCCGAAGGTTAGTATACTAATTTACTAAAACCAAAATGTGTTTTTCATACTTACCTGATACAGAGCAAAGTAATATTGCAAGTGAATGAGGATCCAACTAAAAGGAATTTCTTAGTATCTTTTGCTCTTGGTAAAAGCAGATTAATTCTGCGGAATTTGGGGAAATACGGTGTTAATATTGATTACCTAGGGATTTCTGTTTTAATTGTAAGATTAGTGTTAAACAACAAGATGAGATGCAAAATATGAGAACATGCTTGTGCTTGCAATTTCAAGAGGCACACAAAGAGACAAAATCATAATAGGCTGTATGTATGTAGTCAGCATGTATTTAAATATACGTATACCAAAGTGTGTGGTAAAATCATACTCTCATTCTGCAGCTCAAGACTTTGGCAGGTGTTCATACAAAACAAGGGCTCTCACTAGAAAGTGGACATTATCAGTTTAAGTGGCTTTATTGAGAAATCTGAGTTTGAAGATTTCATTCAGATTCTGCTCTGCCTGGTTTCTCAGTTGGCACTAACAAATAACATTCTCTCCCAGTACAAACTTGACATCTTGCAAACTCAAAAGACTTGAAACAGTTAAATTGGAAGAAAAATTCCTTTAGAGGCATTGCACTTCTACTTGCAATGTTTGGATTATGAGTGGAATTTATATTTCATATCTCAGTACCTGCAGTTGGATTATCTGTCTCTCAGGAGCTCCTGTTAATTTCAAAAGTTTCTTTGAATAATTGAATTTCAGGAGATTCAGCTAGTTTCTCAAAAACAGAGCTTCAAACAAATCAGAAATACTCTGTATGTGGTGACTGGAGTTTGTAGTATGCTTTACAGTGCAGTGTGGTTACAAATGGCTCTTTCTGTCTGTTGGAAACAGACAGAGGAAGCTGTGTTTGCAGGCTTCCAGCGCTGGCTGCGTATCTGCTCCATGGTGTTATACTGTTGTGCCTAGGAGTGCAGACCTGTCCGTAGGGACATTTCCTTGTCTTATTTACAGGTTGTCACTACAGAAGACTAGAATAAAGTTTTTCAATATACATACGAGAGCAAAATTGTGTGGGGGGGGGTTGTTTTATGTTAGTGTTTTTTATTGTTAGTGTTGGGTTTTTTCCCAGATGAGTAACAACTTTCTCTTTTAACAGGTGGTGGCTGCAGACTTTGTGGCTCTGTGGAACACTTCAGAAAAGACTGTCCGGAAAAACAGAATGCAGGTGAGATGCGGGGCAGTGTACAGAGTGGAGTCAGAGTGCACAGTTGAGTCATGTTTATTTACTGCTCTGCCTGACTTTGGCCAGGAAAGAGGGGTTTGAGAAGAGAACCTGCAAATAGCAAAGGTGACCTTCCTTTAGGAATGAGGGCTTATATTAAGACATGTGTGGAAGAGGTGTGAAGTTGCAATGCAAAACTTGGACTTTCTGTTAAAAAACCTAGCTTGTGAGTTTCTGAAGATAATACGAACTAGTGTGTATTTGTTAGCCAGTATTCATGCTGCTGTTCACAACGTTAGCAACTGTAGAACAAAACTGTTTTTTTCTGATTATGATTTCTGTGTGAAGTGGTGGAACTGAGTATAATGTCAGTTGCAGAGTGGTGATACTAGCAGCTTGTAAAAGCTGCATGTGCAGGCAAGTGTTCAAGTCATTCGAGGCAGGGGGGAGAGGCGGGAGACCTGTCCAGCTAGATTCACCAGCTAATAAGCTGCTTGCTTACTTGTTCTTCAGTTATCCATCTGGGTGGAAAAATCACATTTTATGGAAAACTGTGCTAAGGAACACAAAAGCATCTGAGACCATTCTCGATGTATGCTGCTTTGCTAGTTTAGAACAAGTGAGACTTGAGTCTTACCTGGTATGACAGAAGTTTCTGATGCAAAAAGACTCCTTAAAACTTCCCCAAACTCATTAGCCACAGCAGACTGTTGGGCAGTGTCCCCTCAGCTGACTGGCGAGTTGAAAGCCTGTAGCATAGCCCATATTGGATTTCTGCATGCTGCACTTAGGGCAAGCTACCTTTGTGTGGTTAGCACTTTTTATAAGTCAAAAACCTGTACAGGTGCAGTAAGAGAAAATACATGTTTGTAGGGAATGGCATGGCTCAAAACTGGGCCAGCTGTTGCCAGGAAATGGCAGTCTTCAGGTGCTGGTGTAGTTTGATACAAGTCTTTCTTCTCTGGCAGTACGGCTCTAAATTTTATGTGAAGCAGAACTGGAATTTCTTTCGACCTTTTCTGAGTTTTATGTCCATAATGAAGACTGACAACCGCTGTTGAATTTCCCAAGGAACATCTTTGTCTTTATGTTGATGTTTCGAAACTAGTATTGCTGGTTAAAAATAGTTGAGTTAATTAAAACTATGCCACCATTGGTAAGAATTGTAGTATTCTTGAAATCAGTTTGCAACATGCAAAGTACTTTTAGACTGCAGGAAGACAGCTGTTAGCTGGCAAAGAAGTTTAGGCACTACACCTTGCAATTGCTTCAGGTGGAGTTTTATGCAGGGATGTGAGCTGAGAGATGTAAATTTTGCTCTGTTGTGCCTCCTCTGGCTTATTATAGAGAAGGTATTTCTTTTATATCCAGCAGTGCTTCACATGTTCTGAAATCTTCATCCTAAGAGTTATTTGGATTTATGTGCGAGCTAATATATCATCTGCATACTACTTGAATGTTTCTTTAGACAGTCAAATAGGAAGAAACATGTAGTAATGATTTCTGAACCTTGACGATCTGTATGGAGGAAGAGCAGGTGCTTACAAAAGACAATTCCAAAAAAAAAAAAAAAAGTAAGTAGTGTAAGGAGACTTCGCTTCAGAGGTCGCTAGACCTAAACAGACAGATCTTTGGTGAAATAATGACAGGCCCTCACGCACCAAATATTCCTCAGATGTGGAAGTTTGATACAATGGTAATGCTGAGACTTTCCATAACCTCTTGTCTCTCACTCTGCAGATCAGGTGACAGTTGGGCGATGGGCCACTGGAATGAGCGCAGATTATGAAGAAATTACAGAAGCACGAAAGCTGCAAAAAACAAAAGTGAAAGCACCCAAAGTTGTTACTTTTTGAAGGCCTCTTGGCTCTAAACCACAGGTAGCCTGCACGAACTGTGACTGCAAAGTACTGACCACACAGAGTGGATTGCTGGTTCCAGACAATCAAGCAGGCTGCTGCTAAGTTGGGGTTTTTTTCTGTCCCCCCTCATTTTTCCAGTTTGCCTCCCAGACTCACACAGCTCACTGAAAAGCTGGGAACAATAGAAATACAAGAAGTATTTTTCTGTTTCTCTGCCAAAGTACAGTGTTCCCTCCAATTCACGTTCCCTCTCACATCCAGCTCTCTGAAGAGGGAAATTGGGTTCTTAGAACAGGGATCGGGTTGCAGTAACCAAACAGGGTATGTTTGTTTTATCACAGAGGTCTGTGACCACTGCATTTCCGTGGTCAGTATTGTTACCTCGAGTGCTGCTTTTACATATCAGAGATGAACAAAATCATGCTGATCTTACTAAGAGTATTTCTCTGTCTCTCTGAAAAGAATTGTGGGTATTTTTTAAAGAAAGAGTCTTTTTGAGTTCTGTTTTGTTTTGCCTTCACCTTTTCAAAAGAATGATTTCTTGCTGTGCATGTGCCAGATTGAGCAGTCTTGTATTGAAGTTATCAGGTAAATCCTACAGCCTGTAAACTTTGCAGGTAAACTTTGACATGCCTGCTTAATGGCAGATTATTTTTAAACGGAGACCACAGCCTGAAAAACTACAGCCTTAGAAACACTGACACGTATTAAAAAAAGTTACAAAACAGAGTTGCTGCAACAGTTCTCAAATACTGTAGTAATTCAGCCTGTGCAGCCAGCAATGGTAGGCTTTCACTTGTGTCTGATCATCTCACCTAAGAGGAACAAGGCAGCAGGATGTTTCTGGATAAGTGCACTTTGAGCTCATCTCACATGCAGTGCTTCATTCTGGCGTCAGAATCACAGAATAGCCTTGGTTGGAAAAGACCTCTAAGATCATCAAGTCCTGGGCAGTGTGGGCAGGTGCTGTGCAGAGACCCTGTGCGTTGCTCTGCGGTGCTGTGCAGGCTGGCACCAGCACATCTGCGACATCTTCCAGCCTTCTCAGGACTCCACTGTAGCTGGGCTTGCCATTGGACAAACGTGGTACTCCTGTATCCCACAAATCTTGAATCTGCCTTCTCAAAACTTCAGCTTGCGTTATACAGTAATAAGCAACAGTCCTTGAGGGAAAGCTACACACTGATGGAGCTCTTGCTCCTAAAGAATTAATTTACCCTTTCAAAGTGTCTTAACGGTCCATGCATCGCCTTGGTGAGAACACAGAAGGAACACCAGGTCGCAAACTTAAGTTTGGGACTGGGGTTTCAGGTGCTCAGGGCCAGCCACTGAAATCAGGGGTTTGGAACATCTTTTTTTTACAGTAAAAAAACAAAGAGAAGAATTTAATTACGTGGATATATTTAGTGTTCGTACACATTAAATTATTTTTGATAAAACACTGCTAAAGAATACGACAGAGCTCTTATTTTAGGTTTCCTGTTTCTGCTCTGGATTCAAAGGCACATTAAAGTTGGCTAAGATAGGGCATGTATATTCAGTTTATAATAATCAGAGCACACGGTTAAATAGGAAAGAGGAGTGAATGTGGATGAAATCAATGATTAATTACAGAATTTTAATTAACTATTGGATTAAAGGTCAAAGCAGTATCACTTTAATGTGGACATTTTGCAACAGACATCTTTCCCAGCTTAAAAGGTGTTTCCCTTTCTATTATGTGAATAAGTAAGTATATTGTTAAAAAAGCATCTTTTTCAGGCCATTTCCTGTCTTTAAAAATCTCCTTGATATTGTTACAAGGAACCAATTGTTATAGGAACCAATAGGGACCAATCCTTCCCAGATGGGGGTTTGGTGTAGGCAGTGCAGGATGCGAGTCGTGGTTCCAGAGCACAGCCGCTCCTCCTGAGTAAGTGGCTGCTCTGGGTCTGTGGCTCCCAGTAAGACCTGGTCACACAGTCACGTTGCAGCAAGCTGAAGCAGAAGTGACCCACTGACAAAGTTACATGGTGTACGACATGTAACTTGCACTAGACTCTAGAACAGCTGCACAGGTTTGTAATCTTCAGTAACTGTAGGACAAAACTAAACTACTTGTTAAATGTACCTGCTAATCTCCTTTTTAGAGGATTTCACAAACGTATGCGTAGTTGAAGAAAGCTATTTGAAAAGCAGCTGTAAAAGGTGCTGCACATAAAGATGCATCGTCCTCACAAACACATTTAAAAGTTAAGCAAATAATTAGAGTTTAAGCAAAGTTTGTTTGCTAGAAACCTGAATCTCCTTAACACTTGCTCAGAAGTTGGTAAAATACATCCTTGGTCTACAGCAAAAAGAATCTCCCCCTGTGCCTCCGAAGATGTGTGACTGCATCTGGAACATGGCCTGGCTTCGCAGTGCTTTGTACCACAATGGCCAGGGTCTCAGTGTCAGGGTCAGAGAGCAGAACCTCTCGTAGGCATGAGCTCAGCAGAACAGAGTGTTTCATTATCACTTAATGTCACTTAATAATGTTCTCCAGATAGCCCCTGTGGTAGCCCCACAGCTGAGTTCAGTGCGTACCTGTCTCTGAAGGTGAGTTATGAACTCTCCTGCATAGAAATCCACCCAAATAGCTGATAAGAAATGCTTGGTGCAGGCAGCACTTGGGCTCTTTCTCCCTGATGTGTCACGTGTGTATTCAGAGCTGAACATTAGGTGTCTCTGTTCTCTAAAAATTGGGACCACGGAGACTTACCTGCCCACTCAAGAGCTTGTCTGCCACCATCTGCACATGGTAAGTGTGGGCAGGACTAGGAAAGCTGAGCTCCTGGTCCACGAAGGGGGCCTGGACCCTTCTATTACCAGCTGAGCCAGGAGAAGGTGGGTAGGGCCTCAGTGGTTTTCATGCCCTGGAGATGGCTGCCCTGAGGGCTGCTGTCCTCAGACCCATGACTGAGGTATTGCACCTTATGTGCAATATATGATAAAAAGGTGATGAACAATCCAAAAATAAGGATCTGGATCTGTAGTCTCTCCTCCAGAGCCAACCACCGGGACCTGCTTTACTTTTTTTATTACTAGTTGAAAGGTATCCTTGTGTTGTATGGCATACAACATATTGCTAGGTGTAGAAGACAGCAGCTGATTTCACTAATGCTTTGGTTCGATGCACAACTGTACCCAAGATAAACTGGTCTTGTTGGGAGGCCAGGTGACTCATGGTGTTAGTATACCTAGAGGGCTGCCAGGACTCCAGTTGATGTCTCTTCTGCTGCACTTGGTAGACATGTCATATGCAAAATGTGCAGGCATGCTGTAACTTATAAATCGCTGGTGAAAGCTGTGATTTGGTTCTAGCTTAAATTGAAGATGTATTTAAGTGGGAACTGGACCAGACCCCTAGAGCTCTTGTTCTACCAATTAGGAGACTACAGTAAGATAAAATGGCACTGGTACAGTTCACATGCTTTGATTCTCTTAACACCCCTGCATTCATCTTACAATCTAACTGCTGATGATCATACTCGTTCTTCTGAGCAAAGCTCTTTTGAGCAAAAATAAGAGCAGAAAGCAAAGTGGGCACACCACAGTAAAACCTCTGAAACCATTCTCCCTTTTCATCTGTGAGGGAGTGGATCCAAGAGTCCTACTGTTCTGCCTTTATCTAGTGCTAGCAGAACAGTCTTGCATAGAACTTGCCAGCCGGAGGTCATGGCACTTGTGTAAGAGGCCAACAGCCCCCACTACAAAGCAGTCTTCCTGGAACAACGTCTGAAGCTATTCCAGAGGCCCCGTAATAAAATTTACGATGGATTTGTAGCCTTAGAAACAATAATTTATTGGAAGTCACAGACAGATAAACTACAAGTTTAACAGGTAAAGTACAAACATTAGCAAACATTGAACTTACATGGACTGCCATCAATTTACATATAATAGGTGTGCAAGAACCTGGACAACCAGGTCAGAGCACTGGATAAGCTACTTAGCAGCACCACTTCTCTGCAAATTACACAGGGTGGTATTTACTGATTTGAAATTGACTGCATGCCATTACATTCAATACAACGTTCAAATAGTGAAATAGTCTCACATGCTACACTTCTACTGGGCCAAGTTCTGCCTCCGTTTATATAAAATTCATTAATGCAATCAAGAGCAGAATCTGTCCCTTAATCTTTTTAAAATTAAAAGTTGAATTTAGAGCCTAAAGCCTAATCTTAATTTGATAGAAAATACTTGTACTAGTTATTCTCAGGCTCAAGCTCAATATTGGCTACATGATCCCAAGTAACTAACCTGTAGAAAAATGATCAACACAGATGCAGAAATGTAAACCAGTACTGCTTGATAATCTTTAAGGTCTCTTCAGAAATCCATTTTTAACTTGAGTACTTGCTGCCTTTCAGCTCCAAGAACTTTATACATTCCAAAGCAGTGTCTTCAATGGATTTTGATGAGCCAGTAAGGTTTGCAGCTAAGTAAGGCATAGCACCTGATGTCACTTGATTAAAGTAACACACCTGTTTAAACAAAAATAAATGAAACAAAAAAAGCCTATGGATTGCAATGGTTAGCCATTTTTTGCAGAGCCTAGATGAGTATCAAAGTTTTTATGGATGCAAATAGAAACACACAGTGCTTCTGAAATGGAAGGCAATTATTAGCAAAATGAGCATACATTTTTTACAGGACTTCAGTGATCTCAGTGTCCTCATGCATCTGTAGGTAAATGTACACAGCAGTGCAGCAAGAAACATTATGTGTAACCTATTAAGTATATGTGCTTTATGAACAAAGCTGTTCCCTGGGAAAATAATCCCAGCCACTGAGAACTGCTGAGTGTTTTCAGAAATGTATTTTCTTAAATGAAAAAGTTGTAGCCTTCCCATGGAAAAGAATAAAAGAGGAACATCGTCACTGGTCCAGAAATGGGATTCAGATTGCATCATTTCTGACATGAAAGTTGAGCATTTCATCTGAACTAATTCCTTGGACTTCCTCAGTAGTCAGTGAAGACACCACCACAGACCAGTTTGATGCACACCTTCTAGAAGTGTGTTTTAGGATTGAACAAATGACTCTGGGGGTGCCTGGCCATCTCCATGCTTAGTTCAGATTTCATTCTTAACATTCTGGAACAGGCTGCCCAAAGAGGTTGTGGAGTCTCCGTCTCTGGAGACATTTAAAACCCATCTGGACGTGTTCCTGTGTGATCTACTCTAGGATCCTGCTCTAGCAGGGGGGCTGGACTAGATGATCTCTGAAGGTCCCTTCCAACCCCTTCCACTCCGTGACTCTGATTCAGATTGGCCAAAGCTGGGCGAGACAGATTCCACTTTGTGGAATAACCGGACTGAACTCTGGGGAAACTGACTCATTTCTTTGTTGTATTGCTGTTACTGTACTAGAGTGTCAGCTCAAATGAGATTATACGCACATATAATACTACAGGAAAGGAGACACAGCTGAGGTCAGCAGAGCTACTCACTGTACAGGAACTGTTGCTGTCACTGTAGATCTGGAATCCAGCACAAAGGATTTCACTTCTGCAGTACTCTGAAGAAGGCGGAACAGACATGAGGGTAACTGACTTCACAGCTACCATGTAGGGTTCACTGCAGGGCAAGGGGAAGAATCAAACATTTCTTCAACAAGATGTTAAAAAGATATATGTAAATGACTACGGAGTGTGCACAACTATACCAAAGACGTCATTTTCATATGAAGGCAAAGAAGCTCCTGTATGTTTCAAGATGTATGTTAAAAGATTCAGTTCTCTTGAGTCTTGTTAAGGCTTTATCAGAGTCTCCAATCAAGGAGAGTTCAGTGGAAAGTCACAGAACATTCACCCATACACAACACCCCTTTTTTTTAATCTGTCCTGCTCTCCACAACCCATGTTTACAGAATCAGGGGCTAGGAGCAGCCCTTACTAAGGAGCCTTAGAGTGTGGCCCCAACAAACTTGGACATGATTCAGTTCCCAGATTTGAGAGAAGAAAAGCAAGTACAGTAATGAGGACTGCCTTTTAGAAGCAATGTTCTGCTAACATGAAGAATATCTGAATATGAGAAAAGACATTGAGACTAAAGAATGGTAAGATACACTAATTGGTCTCATTTATCCATGTTTCATTATGCAAGAACAAAAGGAAATCTAATGTAAAAAAAAAAGTCAATGTATGTTAAACTGATTAAGGGAATTTTTAAACCAAATTCAGCAGCAAAATTTACAGATAAATGTGTCACACTGAGGTTTCAAGAAAGGCCAAGCACTTCCTTCAATAAGAAAATCTCCAGAATTACATTAAACAGGATTGCAGTCACTTAAACCAAACAGACATACTCCCAGCTGTATGCTTCAGCACATTGACAGGTCTTCTGGGACGTGTTTTTCCAAATTGCCTGTTTGGAATTCTGGCCTATTTTCCCTCATGATAGGCCACTCCTGAATAGTCACTATCAAGGAAGCAATACTGGATGACACCACAAATCTGTGATGTTCTGAATTTACTTCATTGTACCTTCACATTACAAAACAATTCTGGTTGTGCAAACTCAGGCATCAACATAACGTATTTTAAATAAGATACTAATCTAATTTCTCAAAAAACAAAATACTGTCTTTGTCACCCAATGACAGGCCCAGATAAAAGTCAACAGTAATCAAAACTGTGGCTCCAAAGTGCTCACAGTTAAACTTGAAATTGCATACTCACCTTGGCTCACAGGGCTGCCTTTGAGACACCAGAATAACAAAGTCTCTGGGTTTATGGACAGTCATGGGTGGAGATGTAACATGATATATTTTCTCATCTTCATTCACAGCCTGTAGGACCTCACAAGTTCTGCAAATACAGTTAACACACACATGCAGACCCTGATGTATGCAGCAGCATCTCTTATGAAAAACACAGTACAAATATATTCCATCCTAACATTAAGACTATTGTTTTCTTGTTCAGGCAGTAAAGGAAGACAGAGGAACATAGATAAAAATTGAGGTTTTCTGCAAAACCTCATCTGACACCACCTCTCTGTCCCACAGAATTGTTAAAAAGTGCTGCAAGGTGCTAGAACAATGTCCTAAAAGCATGTCTTTTGCACACTATCAATACCTGTTTAGAATGACATTAGCTTGCATGTGATAGTACTTGCTGAATGACCAAGCATTGTCCATCTGACACAGCACAGGAAAGACACTGGGGAAACATTTGTAAAATTTTACTCAAAGTTGTGTTCTGCTGGGTTCAGATGTGGCCACCTGGGCAGGACACTCTTTCATTGTCTTGGAAGTACTGATCACTATCTCTGAGTTTTCACTTAAAAAAAAAAAGTTAGAATTTTCCTTTACACTGGCAGTAATTGATATATTTTAATTTGAGCTTCTACTGCCTCAGCAATAAGCACTGTTAAGATCGTATTCCATTTTGACCAGTCAATCAGGCTTCATGGTAGTAATAAGAAATCTGAGATTTTGGCTGTAGATATGGAAAATCAACACAATATTTCTTCAGATTTCATCTGTTACAAGCCATGAATTCAGCAGAGATCGTAAATTTTCAAATATCCCTAAGCTTCCACTTTTACCCTCTGTGTCCCAAACACCACAAACATGAAGGAGCCCACGGATTTGCTTACTTCTTAGAGAAAGACTGTACAATGTAGCAACCTCGAGTCACCTACTGAACCCTGGCAATATACATTTGTCTAGGCATGGAATCTTGTTAATTTTAGAAAATGGTAACCTCTGTCCCAGCTCTCTCTTTTGACAGTCCAGGGCAACCATGTTTTTAAATGAGACTTAGGAGAAATTAAATTTTATTTTTAAGGTAAAAAACCCAATCTGTACTTTGACTAATGAATCTTTTCTTATAGCAATTTCTTCTTAATTAGGTAGAAATGTGTCAACATCTCAAAAATATTTTTGTCAGAAAAGATTAGTTGTCAGTAGATTTGAACAGTCTTAAAGAAAGGTAAGTTCTTACAAGACATGTTTGTCCCATTCTTGCCGGAATGTGAAGTCAGACAAAAGAGAGAAAGCTAGATGTGATGGTATCTTCACTTGCATTTCGACTTTAAGTGATAACATATTACCCTCCTCATGAGTCCATATTTTTATCTGAAAAAAGTGAATAACATATTTTAAAAAAAGAATGGTTGCTATAAATATTTTAACACGTAACTGTTACACATTTAGGATTTCAGCAGATTTTCTCAGGAATACATATGAAACTATATCTGACAGATGAAAGGCAGATGAATATTCAAGATTAGTTTTATGTTACAATACAGCACTGTCTACGGTTAGCCAGTACTCAGGGCTAAACCATAGCAGTTAGTGTATCACCCAAGGGTCCCTCCCCAGATGGGAAGGAGAATTGGGGAAAAATCAGAAAAAAACCCATGAGCTGATGTATAGACAGATTTACTAGAATAACAAAACAGAAACAACAATCGAAACAAAGCACAAAGGGTCTACTCAGCCTGGTTCTCAATGCTGATAGCAGGAACAGAGGACCAACAAGGAGCCTCAGGGAGAGGAGGCAGAACCCCAGGCTTACTGAGCTCCCTCCTTTTATCATGAGCATGATGAGGTGGTGTGGGATACACCTGTGAGTCAGCTGCCTTGATTGGAACTCTCAGCTGACTTGGGGCTACTCATGGCCTGCCTGCATGGCTGGGCCATGGGGCTGTGCCTGGGGAACCAGGACAAGCACAGTGTAAAATAAATACACTGATAGCACAGTGACATCACACAGTTTTAATTACATCTGGTTGGGATAGCTGATTTAGCTTGCAAGTGGAAATGAATTAGCTAAAGGCCATTTCTCACACTATGTACATACAGTCCCTAAACACCTTTCACACTGCAGGTGCCTTGCAAAAAACTGACTTACTGGACCATGTACGTCACCATTTTCATGATATACGGATTACCTCCTTGATCCACGTCTGCAACCTATGCAGTCCACTAGCTTGTCTTTAATTAGTAATTAATAAAGGTCAACTACTTCAGCTCCCTTTGACCATGCAAATCAGTCACACATTGGCCTATGCCCCCTTCCTCTAAAATGACTCAACATTTCCCTTTCCAAAATATCTTTTTCTTTTTTTTTTTCCTTCCCTATTCTTTACTGTGAAGCAGAACACCTGGAGTTAACAATATACTGAAAAATTATTTCAAAACATAGTTTTGCCTCTCTTGTCCCACACTCACAATATCTTGTCTTGATTATTTTGGGTCTATTTCTAGTCATAGGCCTGAACCCTATCACAGAGAATTCAAAAGAATAAAACTGCACTTAACAATGTACACACAATCCTTGCAAAAGAAAGGCTTGGCATCTTCCATAAACCCTGTATAATGGAAGAAGATGGGTAGAAGAGAGCGCTTAGAATTAGTGGACTTTATTCCCAAATTTTAATCTGATATGCTAAACTGCTTCTCAAATCCTAGAAAGTTTTAACAGATTTTCATTTCTAAGTGATACAAAATTCATAAGCTTCATCATCTCTGTTGGGTTTTTTTTTTCTGTATCAATAATTAACTATCTTTGGGTTTACGGAGCATTTGTGCAACACAGATTTTGTATGTTTCCATATTTTCATGTTTTGGAATAGGAAAAAAACCCCAATATAATTCAGCAAGCATCTTGTTGAAGTAAAGTTTGAGGGGAAAAAAAAGGCCTAAGAGCTTTAGAAAACAGTTACAGGATGTATGGATCAATATTCCTCTAAGGCATAGAAATGAAATCATGTTGTCCTAGAAGTCTTCTAGACTTGAAAATCACAAAATGAAGTAGGAAGTGCAGCTGTTAAAACATCTCTTTGCTAAGCGAACACTGTCAAGGCTGGGTTATTACTATAAACTGTAAGTCTTGTGGTTCTATGTCAAAGAGCTCACAGTGCCACTTTCTACCTTTAAAAACTGACAATCAACTTGGGGTCATTCTAATTCCAGGGAAAAGGGAACAAATCCTCTGCATATAGAGAAGCACATGTTGCTTTGCAAAATCTACCTACTAGAATATTTCATCCCAAAATACAGTTCAGTCTAATGTCTTTGACAGTCTCCTTTCCCATACTATGACTGCCTTCAGGCAGAGCATTGATCAGCACTATTACCCGATTTCCACTATTTGCTCTTTCAGCCTTTCCCCAAAAACATTTTCTGGACACTGAAGAGATCTGTTTTAGTGGAGATGCTGCTATGTATGTCTATCAGAAAAGGCTAAGTAGTTGCTCTGTGCATACACCACTGTATACCCTAAATACAGGGATCAAGACCTGGTACATGAGTGCACAGAACAGAAGACCACTATAATGTGTCTTTGGTGGCCTGCAGTGCTTAAGGAAAGATGATGCAATGTTCTGACCTAGACACAGTTTCCTAAGGGATGCTCCTTTGTGCTCACATTTGCAAAAGTGACAAAAGTGAGTGTGAAACAGTGACAAGTGAACCAAACAGTTGCCAGGATGGTAAGTTTCATTAACTAGAGCTGGAAGAAAGCCTTCTTTGGAGCTGCATCTATACCAGCATTTAGGGATTCAAGTACACATCTAAATTTGACTGGAGAAGCTGCATCGGTGAAGTCCCAGATAGGTTTCACTCTCAATTTCTTTGCCAAAGAGCAAATCTAATCCACCTAGAGGATTTATTTAGATTAAACATACAGTCACATACAGGGACAAGTGTACCCTCTGCCTACTGCCGACATCCACACTTTGTCAGCAGTCTGCCTTGTGCCTTCAAGTAGATGGTAAATAAGAAAGAAGACTTACTTATGGAATAAATGGTACGCAGCAACTGAAGCGGCCTACAATCATAAGTTTGCTATCACTATTCACTGCATACATCCTGCATAGTGTGCCACCCTGTATCCCTGTCACTTCTTTAAAGAATATCTAACGATTGACAATGCCATATTATGCAGAAATGTCCAGAGCAGTGGGAATGGATGGCTACTCTCCATCCATTGACAGCATCAGTGTGATTTCATCCTACATCTTGCCTGAGCTCTTGCTGGATTTAAGGTACCAACTTAATTAAATGAAAGAACCGCTAGAAAAAGCCAATCAAGACTTTCCACCAGATAAGGCCTAAGTGGTTCAGAGGCAGATCTTACTATCAGGATTCTTTTAAGATACTCAAAAAGGAGAGAAAGTTCCAGACTCCAGTAATACTGGAAAGTACCAGCTGGCTTGCTGAGAGAAAGAAGTAAGATCATGCTGTTTAAAATATCATCTAGAATGTGCATGGGTTTTGGTTTTTTATATGCAGTAATCTCTTCACATTTGTGCTGGTTCTATTACAGCTTTCAAGCATTTATAGTTGAGGAAGAAACTGAGATTGTGGCAGTCCCAGTGGATGCAGAAAGGAGGTTTCACATGGATAATAATACGGTCTTAGCAGAGGCTTGAAAATAATGCTCAATGTTTCAGTCTGATTGTTCAAGCTCGCTTTTTCCAGCATGAGTGTTGTCTGTCAATTTAATTGGCACAATAGTGTTTACTGAAGGTTAGTAACCACTGTAACAACCTACACATGGAACTGGCAGATTTGCTGTGACTCTAATTATGATTTATATATACTCTTACTCAAGCAGAGTATTGACTTATTGACTAGATGCAAGAATCAGTAAGTGAAGTTTCATAGCCTGTGACATGCAGGAGGTCAGACTAAAAGACTGTAACAGTCTTATCTTGTCCCAAAATCTCTCTGAATCTACATAATCTTAAAGCAATTTCCCAGTCACTAATTGTACTTCAGAAACCAAACCTTAACTGAAGTCTCTTTATAGTCTGGAAAACACGCACTGCGACTAGGTTAAAACTGAGTTTTCCCAGCTAAGTTATCTTGCTACTCATTTTCTTAACAACATCTTCCAATCTAAAAACTGGCATACGCAAGATTCCTTACTGATTTTGAGGTTATAACACTGATCGATGAACACAGGGGTGCTTTGCTTTCCAGCTTTTGTAATTTTTTAATGGAAAAAGGGCTGAAAGAAAGGTATCTGAAGGAAAAATGTGCACAGAAAAGAGTCAAGTGGTCTTCTGAGAAGGCGGAGACTGAAAAATATGGTACATAAATTGCTGCTACCTCTTGACTGACTTGGAACTGTCACGTGGTAATGCCTGCAACTTAGAAACATCTCCCATGTTGCTAAGATGGTAAAGGCAGTACCTTACAGGCTGCCGCACATTTTGCTTAGCACAGTAACATGAGAAGCCCCACAGATCATCAATAGCACTACCTAAACAAAGATGTCCAAGTTGAGTGTTTCGCTGGAATTAAACAATTCAGCAAAACCACAGAAGCACAGCAGTTGTGGCAAAGAAAACATTTCACAAAAATGAGATGTGGGTTTGTTTGTGTTTTCACACTCTCTTGTGTGTCGCTTAACAAGACCAACTGATGAGTTGCTGGTAAGACTGCCCTTCTGGGTTCCCAAAACCTATGTTCACCAGTCCTTCAGACCATCTTAGAACTCCTTCATGGCACTTCCAGGTTGCACGGCACTCTGCACAATCAGAGTTTTCCTTTCAGGGAAACTTTGGGAGTTTTGATTTTCAACCCTAGCCACAGTAAAACCAAACACTGCCAGGCCAATATATTTATTTACAAATGCAAACCCTATTATGGTGAAATATAAAAAAAGTGGCTATGTAGTTATTCCGTAATTATGCACTTACATCATCCAGTGTACTGGTTATTTCCCATCCCGGTTTTGCTGCTAGGCGTGTCAGTGCAGCTATATTGCTGTAACTCACGTATGCCTGAAACGTAAGATACATTTCTGAAAATGAAGGAGTAAAGCTACATTTCACTAAACATTCCAGAAATTAGATGCTCTTTTTCTATCATTATGCCTCAACTGCAAACAAATGTGTATTTTCCCATAAGTCTGGTAGTTTCTGAATTAAATACTTTCAATAACTAGATTATGTGCTCACATGGCTGTTGGCAAAACAACCCTAATTCAACAACAACAAAATACTACTTTGGGCTTCTCCAATGATAAAGCAGTACCAAAAAACTGTGACCAATAGAGAGATAATACAGGTAACCTCTCAGATCACGAAATTAATGGTTTTGCCCATTTTCCTCCTAAGTAATTAAAAATCTACTAGAAAATTAACCTCTTCATTGCTATCAAGCTGTAGTCTATCTTGGGAATCACTTTACACAGCAGGCTCAGAGCAGAGAAAGTGCAAATACATCCATTATTTATGCTTGACTATGGTGGCTGGACTTCTCATTTAACCACTACATAAACAGAATACAGTTTTAGGGTCTTTAATGACGGGTTTTAATTTAATATTAAATAAATCTTATGTAAGCCATTTTTATCACTGTGTGCGTATTTATATTTATTGTTTTGAAGAAAATAAATGCTGCTTCAAACAGTGGAGATACCACTGTTAACAGCAAATAACTTCCTGTGTTATAATTCTCAATTATTTATTTTTACATGTAATGGAAAAAAAACCTGGTCAAATTTCTGGGAGCCACTGAAATCTAAAATTTAATCACAAAAAATCAGAACTGAAACAACATTTAGGGTGTCAATAAATCGACCTAAATTCAGGTTCATTCTATGGCCTAGCATGTCCAAGCCAGAAACACATACCACTTGATACAGAGTACCTAGGAATGAACATATGTGTTCACCTCTCTTTCCCATAGAAAGAAAATTTACGCTATTTCGCTGTTCATCTGTCTGTTGGTATTGCCATGTCTCTGCCCCCACTTTTAGCATTTACTATGTGGTCTCACAGCAAATTTTGAGAAAGTCAGTGGCTGGATAAAGGAAAAAAACAAACAAACAAATTCTTCTACGGGGCTATCTAGCTTTGTAAAAGCTGGAAACACTGGCATATAAATCTGCAGGAGACTTTACAGTTTGGCTGCTTAAGGGACCAGTTGTTATGAGTCTATCTTAAAGACATTTTCTATGTTTTGTATAAAACTTACTCTTAAATCAATAGTGAAGCATCTGCTCTCTTTTTTATGTAGAAAAAAGTTCATCTTATTATATATTTATCCATTCTTCCTTGACTATCTTAACACTTAAGTAAAGAAGGTCCACTTTGGAAACTGATATGACCTGCAAAACTGTTTTACACACCCAAAAAGTATACAAATACACCATTTTATGCAAGTAGACAATAGCACAGATCTACAGATTACTTGGTTGCTTCTCTCCCAGGCATCAGAAGGTTTATCTTCTTTAGTAGACAGCATGCATTTTCTAGAACAAAATTAAAAAGAAAAATAATAGCATGAATTTGTTCTTTACATTTTATTCTATATGTGCTAGAAACGATCACTTCTGTAGGCTTAAATGTCTTGTAAATACAGGTATTTTATCAATTCTCAGTTACAAGAAAGGTTTGCAATAATTCCTTTTTCTTCCCAAGAAAGACATGTAAACAAACTAACCTATGGAGCAAAGTACTTTTGAGATGAGTAGCCTCTAATAATTTCAGTGCAGCTCAGGCAAAATTATCTGAAAACTTAAGCAACATACCAGTTATGTTTGAGGAGACTTTGACTACTTAACAAATGACCACTTTTTTAGAGGACACATTAAAAAATTAAGTTTTCAAAATCAAGTTCTCCTTGTAGCCCAACTATACCTGGCTAGTCGAATTCTCTTTCGGGCAATAGCTCCATGGTATCGCCTCATGTCATCCTTTATGAAAAATAAAGCAGACAGTAACACATCTGATTATTTTAGAACACAGTAGAAAAAAAAAGACAACTAAAAATTGTTTCTTACAGATGGCTAAATGCCAGAGATTTATTACAAATACATAAAGAATTGTACTCTATACATTAGCCTTCACCCAGATTAACCTGAGTCAGTGGTTTATGTTTGACTTGACAATATTCCTCTAAATTTGTAAAAAAAATCTAATAAAAATTTGTATCAGTGTAGCATAGCACTTTTGATCCTAAGCCAGTGGCAGCTGGGCAGTTCACCACACACATTCCACTCTTTCTAAATGTGCCACCCACCAAGTAAACTATTAATCCAATTCATCATCATCTGATGTTCAAAGCACTAAGGAAGTATGGAAGAATGTCTGTTTAGTGCACATGGATCTGGGACACAGAGCAAGCACTGTGCAAAGAGATGTGATCTACTCTTCAAGGTGGCAGGTCCTTCCCTTATTATTATCCTGCATGAGTGGATTTTTTTTGAAGTGCAGAGGTGACCCAAGAGCATACACCACACTAAACTGCATTAAAGGTCAATAGGATGTGTGATCTTGAAGGATACACCACTCTGGAAAAGCTTATTTTCCTTAGCTTTTAAGAGCCGACATGTAGCTTCTGGAATAAGAAGAATCTCCAGACTAGCGGATCTCAACCTTCTTTAAACCAGTGACTACATAATATTTTTTGAAGACATCTCTTGTCTTTTTTGTAGAGCACTGTCATACCGGCTGTCGCTTTCAGTCAAATGACCACTGAAAGTTTAAACTGCCTGGAGCACATACTAATTTTTCCAGATTTGTTTGCATTACTGTGAAGGAATGGGTATACATGTTCTTATCTTGACACTTAGGTTGTGGATGCAGGGTCTTTAAGGGAAGTTCTGTTTTTCTGACAGAAGCCAAGTTTTTGGGTGGTTTTTTTTTTCAAGAGGAAGTCAGTTTTTCCTCTTGGAACGTCCTGTAATTGTTAGTAGTGAACCTTACTGCCTCAGCTAATACATAGGACACCTTGAATTATTTGTCCAGTTGCCATCCTATAAAATATAAGTTCACCGATGTTAAATAATCATTTCATTTCTGACTATGCTGGCTCTCTAAATATCTCATAATTGGAGCAGTAAGGTTAATGACAGGCGACATCACAGCAAATAATTTAACAGTAGTATTCAAACTGCTCTGAGCACTTCATGAGCCACTTTCAGGGGAACATGTGCTGAGATTTTCGTGTCAAAGGAACTGGAAAGCCCACCCATGTAATGGGATTTGATTCTTACAGACTTCTTTATTAAGTCTATTGCTCATGTTCATTAAGGGTTTATAAAAATAACTTTATTCACTCAACACTTAGGAGTTTCATCTACAGTCAGTAGAGATTGCAGAATATAAACAGGTGCAAAAATCTGCAAAAAGCAGATTCTTCTTCCCTGCCCATGAACTAACTACAGAATTTCTAATGATGATGACACTCCACTGTACTTCTCAGTCTTGGATGACTGAAGTTAACAATGACAAATCTCTCACTCAAAGGTGAACATTTCATTTAGAGGTTTTCTCTTTTGCAAGAAGATGCATTTCAGTGCCCTGTTTAGTTCTTTCTTTCCCAGCAAGGTTATAGCGCCTGGCTGTGTGACATGCAGTGTGCTGGGTTGGACCACATAATGTCATGTATGCATTCATCCTGCTCCTGAGGATGGGAGCTGACCTTCGTAGTAGGTTTGATTCTGGGAAAAGTGAGCAGCTCTCCTTTGTCATTTACAGTGTTAAAAATGAGAAACGCGCTGTTAATATGCCGTGCTTGGTCCTTGATCCATTCTTCACAGTTATAAGCGTCAACACGGACACCAACCTCCACACTGAAATAAAAGTTTAAATTAATTATATTGAACTACTAGAAGCAATGCAGAAGCAGCCATGAGACATACTAAAAAGATCTGCTGTACACCTTCCTGTGTGCAGGAAGCCTGACTCAAATACCTTCTGTGGCATACAAAATAAATTACTCAGTCGGGACAGACACATTTCAGAAAAAAAATAAAAGGTGGCACTAGCTAAATAGCTTTAATAAAAAGAGCAAAAATTGAACTAAGTGGCAAAATATGAACACCAGTAAGTGTACTGAAAACAGACAGCAAAATGAAACAGAGTGATATTGATTTGACATTCAGCAGAGGCATAGTGTGAAGACAATTCATGCCCTGCTAGCATTCTGCAGGGACCAAATACACCCAGAAAGAAAACAGCCATAGAACAGCAATGCCAGGATAACATTTGTCCCATGTACATAATTTGGAGGAGGAATTACTTTAGGTTTTGCCTTCTTGTGGCTTGTCTTGCTACACCTCTTGCAACTCCTGAACATGTTCTTCTGCTGAAACAGGGTTCCGCATAAGTTGTGTCACACCCCTGGCACAACCAGAGCATCTGTGACCCAAAACGCCATTCCTGCAGATGGGGAAACAGCCTAGCAGAGAGGGGCCGTCCCTTTACCAAAGGTTAGAGAGTCAGTCTCTGTGAGGCAAACACAATAGTAGCCCTAAAACTGCAGAGGAGATAGTGCATGCATAGGAAAGAGAAAGAGAGAGTAACCATTAGCAGGAAAAACCTGGTCAAGAGCCACAGCACTAAATTCCAGGAGAAGGCATTCAGTGTGTTTCATGCTTACAGTGACCATAAGCTCAATTAAAGATAGAATTTCAGCATGGGCTGTGGCCATCTATTCCAGAAACTGGCAAAGCCTCACCTCTGCGTACACCCAAACCAACACTGGGAAGAAATAAACAAAACAAAGCTTGAATTTTGCCAGTAACCAGCAATAAATAGAACCCAAATCTGTCAACAGATGCCAAGACAGGAAGATACTGGCAGCAAGCTGGAGTCTTCTGAAGAATCTAAGCTCTGTGACCAACTTCTCCCTTGAAAATCCCTGAATTTCAGAGTGATATTCATAGTCTCAGTTTGCAGGACTGGCATTTGGTTACAAATGATCTTTAAATTGAGAGTGAAAATCAGAGAATAAATTTTTAAAAACTTTCACTGAGAAAAGTTAAAAGAAAAGCACATATAGGCAGATATATACAGGTACGTCCCTCAAAGCTCCAGCTGAAAATGCATTCATTTAATGATGCAAATCCTATGGGCAGCTGAAACCTGAAACACGCAGTTAGGCTGGTACTGGAGAAGACAAGGAAGACAAGCAGACGAGGAGCTTTACCTATTCTGAAACGTATTGTTCACAACTGCATTGAAGACAAGGCGGTCACCCACAATGGATGGTCCCCAAAATTTAAACATATTGACTGATTTCAAGATGGGATATGAATGACAAAGGCGGCTGAAAAAGAAAGCAAGAGAGACAGAGCAAAACGTACAGTTGTGTTCAAGAACCTCCTTTGTTCGGTTTGAAGTGGGTAGTGATTAGAGCAACAAGGTTTGCGCAACCTAGAAGATCACTATATTACACTAATTTATTCCACAACCCACTGAAACACAGTTAACATGTTCAGTTTCATGAGCATGCAATTCAAGCTTCAAACATAATAACACCACTTATGTCATGCTGTTTCATTTTCAACACACCTTACAAACACTGACTAATTAATTCTTACTGCTTGATATTACCTTCTTTTGGAGCCAGACCATGAATCCTTTACCTACAGAGTAACCATTTACTTCACAGAGTTCCATTAATTTCTATATGAGTGCATGGGGAGTAGGATATTGCTCAGTATGTAAAAATGCCAGATCATAAAGCCTTTAAACAATTAAAAGAAATCTGAGCAGAAAGGTTGAGCATTGGAAACAGTGTTGAAGCAAAGTGATGTCAGTCTACCTATTCTTTTTAGTATTTGTACTTTTTTGCTTGTTTGTCAGATGTTTCCTGCTAGTGTTATATGAAATAAGAAAAAAACCAAAACCATCTCATATAACTGCCAAATGTATAGTTGTTTTTTTGTTTGTTTGTTTGTTTTTTATTTGGTCTGGTTTATTAAATTATGTGCAGTTATCTACAGGTGTTAAGCTGGGAAACTCATCTTTGCACATACAAAGGTAAAGAAATATGTTGAACTCATCACTTATCAATTCAGAAACACAGAACTGGTGGCTAAATTTCAAAAGTTGATGGCACAATATTGTATTAAAAACACACAAATCTTAGTAATTTTGTTCCCTTTGTCCTTCCAATTGCATAGTGTGTTCGCTCATCTGTCTTTTCTTATTTCAGACCTGATCCTGTACTGTAGTCAATTACATATAGTCAGGTTCAGCTGTCTTGTCCTACTGAATCTCTTTGAACTGCTTGTGAAATAGGCTGTAGCCACTCTGGTAAAACTTTGCTGGTCTAGTATAGAAGATTGTCTGTGCCAGGCGAGTACCCTTTCTACAAGCATGCTATCAAAGCTGCTCTTTGGACCAGTACAGTGGACAGACAGATATACACTTGATCAAACCCAGCTACAATGCTGAAGAACAGTTTTGCGATACTGTGTCAGCTACACTAGCAAATTTCCAACAACTCATCGCTTCTCTGACCTTCACAGACATTCCAGAAAAAAATCTGCAGTACAGATGCAGCTTAAGGGTTTGTGGAACTGGGATCTAGTTTGCAAGCTCTTCAGAGTGGACAAAAATTATGTTTCTTCAGCAGTTCTAAATGTAGCCAAAGCCCCACTATTTACTGGGATCTCTGTGCATCACATGAATAGGGAACAATATACAATAATGCCATTTATTTTTAGAGTTTGAAAAAACATGCTCTGTCCTCACACACATGTGCAGAACTCCTCAGTAAGAATCCCATATGCACATCTGAGAATAGATTTTTGACTATGCAGTTCTTAAACTTACAAATACAGCTTTGTATGTTCCTAGATTTTAGGACTGCAATCTACAAACTAATATACTAGTACTGTTAAACGCACACAATTATCTGTAGCTAATTAATTGACTGGTAAATCTTTTTAACAGATTAATACATTCAAAGGACTTTGTAATTTCATTAAGAGTAATTTGAACTTCTGATTTAAAATGCTAAATAGTGATCTTATTTACAATATTCATTATAAAGATGCAAACACAATATTATTGAAAATAAGAGAGGAACAGAACAGAAATTTGGCCTAAATATTCAATTTTTCCTGAAAAACTATGCCCTGAATACTTTTTCTGCAAGTGTAATAAATAAGTAAGTGCAGATCCAGTTCAAACTAATATTACTAATATTCAAATGGCTTTATTGCTATCTGCAACATTTTCATTTACTGTCCAGTCAAAAAAAGTGGGGGTGTGGTGGAGAGGGAGGAAAGAAGGTGAGTAACCTTTAAAATGTCCTTAGAAATTTATTTGTCAAGGGTTAGCCCTCCTCTTCTGTTCCTCCATCAGTTTGTAGCCATAGAAACTCTTAACTGGCACCCTCAAAAGTCAGCTCTAAGTGTGAATGGCCTCACAAAAGGTTTGTAGTGAGACTATCAAGCATAAACTACAAAATCTCTGTTTTCAACAAACCTCTGGCTATTATTCCTGAAATTTTCAACATGACAAATCATGTTTGACATTTACTAGTTCAAAGAAATTTTTTTCGGTACTTGATTTGTTGATGTTTTCCTTCTCTTTTTAAACCTAAAGGTGACTCTCACTAGGTAAAACTTTATCAAATGAAAGCAGGTAAATATTTTGGGTCATATTATGGCAAAAATCTGAAACAATCCCTTAGAAGCCGATGAAATTACACACTGGGCTAAGGTCAGTGCATTTAATGTTACTAAAACAAGCTGTTTATCCCACCACTACAGGAAATCTGTTGTTATCAGTACAACTACTGGCTACAAATCAAAACTATATGAATAATGAATGGGGAAGTCATTTAATTATTAAAGTTAAAAAGCAAAAACATATCTAACATCCCTGCAGTGAATTAGGTCACTTGGTATGCAAGGAGAATTCAAACTGAAACTCAAGTGATGCTTACAAAGAAGCTTTGTACAGCATCCAAGAACAAGGAGGGAGAAAAACAATGGTTTACTTTCAGAAGAGAAATTAAATGATTATACATCTAGGTCATACTGACAAGCAATACTAGGCAGTGTCATGAAAATACTCGACACTTATTACCTGAAGACGTCAGAGCCCTTTAAACTGCTAAAAATACTACAACCCATAGGATGTGGGACTCTAAGAGACTGAAAGGTTAAGTGACTTGCTGAAGGTTATGCATCCATTCTGTGTGCACATGAACAAAACAGAACCTGTTTCTTTTGATTCTTCTTCTCTGACTTATTCTTTCTTCTGCCATAAGGATCTGCAGACTAATATTTAGAAGGCTGTTCCTTTTTGGATACCAATTGATACAGCATCAGTATCGGTTTCACCCTGACTTAACAACTAACTACTTTTAAAACACTGCACCAACCACAAGGAGGCCAAGTTTCTATTCCTGTGTTCAATGCCAACTTTTTGCAGAGTTTCTCAGGAGGATAACATATCCTCTTTTGCCTTAGGGTCTGCATGTGTAACAGAAGAAGAATAGTATTCGACTCCCACAGTAATGTGGCATGTTGTGGATACTGTACCACCTAAATAGTTCAAAGGCCTCCTGCAACCCGAGGAGGAAGAAAAATCACAAAGGTTTGGGTCTGTATTTTTCATAAAATAAATCCCTGTGAAACCCTTAACATTAAAATCACATCCATTTAGAACGATATGCAAAGACTACAATGTAGGAAAGTACCTTGCTGAAATACTTGCTACTGTCTCCATCCAAGCCATGATCTGGCCACCAAAAGTGTTTCCATGATGGTTTGCATGAGGAGGCTGGACAAGCTCAATACTCTGTACATGAGTAAGGTCAGTTGAAACTGCATCTTCCTCTTCAAAAGTATCTGAAATACGTCAGCAATGTATCAATGAATTATTTCAGCTAGTAACTCTGATAGCCAACAAGAAAATATCCCCAGTTACTGAAGTGTGCAATTTCTTTCAGACACAATGAAAAGAAGAAAAAAAAAAAAGAAAGACACAAAAGACCTCTGTTCTTTGCAAGGGAAGGAAGAGGCTGAAGATTTGCTCTGTTCTTCCAAGAGACATAAGAGGTGGGGGATGGTGCAATCCGCAGTCTATCACAGCACAGTGATCCTTCCCAGCCCTCACTATATCCTTCAAAGAAGCTGTGTGTCAGAAGCAGTTACTGTGAAAGCTGGCTGGCTGTGAATGCAGGCAGCCAACAGCCTCAGCATGTGCTTGTGATTATTCGTGGTTGCTATGCATGACCTCTAACAGATGTTGTCAGAGAAGTTAATCACTTATTCATATGCCTTTTATAGACTTTGACCACCATGTATGATGGGCACCTGTGCAAATGTGTCTAATTAAGGTTAGAGTAAGACATGATTATTTCATAACCTGTTACAAATCTTGTGATTACCAGAGACAATATAGAACACACAAAAGAGATAAATATGGATCTGAATCAATAACCACCTTCCATTATGTGAGCATTTCCAACTCATCTTTCAAATGTTTAGCCATACATCCACCCTCACTCTAATCTTTGTTGTTTCAGTTATATTTTGCAAGCGCAGCTTTAGGCATGAGATGATGTCAATAATTTTAAAAGTACCTATCTGTGCTAGAAGCTACTTGACCTGAACTGTACTTTTGACTTTTGCCATAATTAACTAACTTTATGATTATATAAATGTGTGGATACATTTGACTAACTTGTACTTTGGACCTACTTAAGTTGTTGCATAAGATCCACTCAGAAGACAAACTTCACTTTCTGGATATGATTTATACTTATCTTGCTACCTGGCAGCCTTTACATGCCGTATTTTCTTCTGTCTTTCCCCTATTATTTTCATTCTGTCTCCTTAAGGAGGTCAATTAGTGCTAACAATGATAAGATCCTTCAAAGAAGTTTCCAGGCAAAGCAGTGGAAACCAAAATCAACAACCTCTGATTTGTCTTTCATGGTATTAAGCTGTCTCTTATGAAACAGTTACCATGAAGATTAATAACTTGTTTGCTTGCAGCCTGCAGCTTGCAGCAAACAAGTCTCTTCAGTTCTACACAGTCTTATTAAATTATTAAGACTAGAATTTACATTTGCAGCAAGTTTCATCTTTCCTCAGTAAAACCACATAAAGTCTGTTGTTTATACATGGACTTAGGGCTTAGATTTTCCAAATACCAGCATATTTCTTAGCTGTTGGGAATAATTTCTTTTGCAGCGGAACACAGAAACTTTTGAGCACAACTATCTTTAAGAACAGAGATTAATATCAGAAATCAAGATAAACCTGTTTCTTGGCTCAATTTTTCTATTTTGGTCATGAGGAGTTTATATTTTTTTGTACCTGTTTTGACCTCCATGTAATGAAGTCTCTACTGCTTGTTGGGAATGATCTCACAGCATAAACATAGTTCTTAGTACTTTCTTGCAAAGACACAGGGATAAGCCTGACTGAATTTTATCCTTCTATCTACATTACAACTAGTGTTATAGGACTTTATTACTGTATTGCAAAGTACAGTGTGAACTGTCAAACCTTACACATATAACCTACGTGAAGATCTGCATTTCTCATCTATTTAATGCCTGCTTGGTCTTCAGTCCTGCATTTTTAAATCTAGAATTTCTGAAAGACAAAGAAATACCACTCTATTAGAATAACTGTCTTACACACTCTCACAAATCTAGCACACACTTTTCTACATGATACCACAACCTCCAGGAGCTCTATTTAGAGGTATTGTCTGCTTTTTTCCTCCCAAGCTGCCCACAGGTCATTTGTTTCATCTTCTATGCTGACCACAGTAATCACCTTCCTTATTACTCTCCTGCATTAGGTTCTGAAAGACCTGTTCATAGCCCAGTCGGATTCTTCTTCTCTCAATAGCCAGGGAGTGCTCCAGGTGGTCTTCTGTAGACAGAAGCTTTACAGGTTCTAATTCAATCTACGGGGGGGCGAAAAAAAAAGTTTCTAAATGCCATAATCATAATAAAGTGCACTTTGAACTTAAAATGGCATCAGCATTTTCTACAACCTTTTGCTATTAACCATCCAAGTTGACAAGTTCTATTAATACAAATAAGCCCAGAGTTAAAGCTCAAGAAATTTTGCGTTACCCTTTCAGAACAGTTTGTTAAAACTCAATGCCAAAGTGCTTTTAGCTTTTAAATACAAACATCCATGAGAGCACACACAGCTTAAGTCAGTTCTTGTTCAAAAAAATAAAAAAAAAAAAAAAAAATCTTAATATTAAGGTTTAAGTATTGCAATTTTGTATCAGACAAAGAATCCGGTCACATTGATCAGTGGTGTAGTCTATCGGAAAGTGTACCCCAGAGAGTACACCCACTCATTACACAAATAGCCCACTCTCTCTTTCACAACTCACTCCATACTCACATACCCTATTTCATCTATTTGAGTATTACCTATCTTCAATGAAGCACTGGTTTTCTGGTGTGGAGAAGAAACACACAAGCACCCAGCACTTGTTGCAGCTTCAGAATCTATACACTTATGCCGAAAATGCTACTTGTGCCCAGATGCACACCTTTGCCTTGCCAAGATCAGACCCTCTTCTCCCTTAAGCACAAATTCCCAGCTATGTCAGTTCAATGACAAACTAAATCCAAAGCTGTACTGGCTTAAGAAAATTGTTATATTTAGATAAATATTGCAGAGGTGTCACTGAACAGTCACTTTTGTGATTTGTCTACAAGTTCTAGCCTCAGAAACCTTAAAATAATGCCCAAGCACTGCCACACAGCCAAATTCAACATTTTATGTCCTGCAGTGGTGCTTGCTAACACTTCTCTGTCTTTGAGCCTTCACTCAAATCCTCTTCCAGCTTCCCTTGCCTTCTTTCTGGCCCTCCTGAAGAACTTCCCAGCTTTTTCCAGATGGCCCAGATAAAAGATTAAGGTGGTGAGTGCATACTGTTGCTCTCTGCACAACTTCAGCAACAGTTGTTCAGAAAAGTGGACTTGAAAAAATGTTCTTTAATTTCTCCAAGACTTTAATTTGTGATGGAATTTGAACTGAAGTCTCAAACTCCCTCCTAGGCATTCCTGTCTTAAACCTAATCTTGGTTAGTCATCACCAAATAAATTCTGAATTAACCTCCCTGGAAATGTGGCAAAAGGTAAATGGGTTGATGCCATGAATATAATATCAAACCAATAATAAACAGTCCACACTTTATACTATTTTAGTGCTTTCAGTTTAACCAATTTAGCCATTAACCTTTCAGAGACAAGTCGGACTTTAGTTTCAGTAAAACTGTTCTGATCTGTTTGTTCTGCAAACTGTAATATATCACTGCAGAAGAGAAAGCAGAAATGACTGGATATATTAGTTGCTCATGGGATGACTGCTCTCTGCCAATCTGCAGTGGATGTTAAAAAGGCAGATGCACTGTCATAACACATTCGATGAGACAGTAAAGTCAGACATATGATTCTAGTCACTCATATTCAAGAAAGCAGAGTATTACACACAAAGGGTTTTTATTATGAGGAATATTTGGCCTTTCTCCTATGAAAACTTTAAAAGAACTGTGCCTGTTTGGCTCAGCAATGTGAAGGCCAGACAGTACCGTGACTGATTTCTAAATACTTCCGGGGAGCCAAACACAGGAGAAGAAACAACATTGGAATGAAAACTAATTAACATAAATAGCAAAGAATTAATTTAGATTGGAAGCTAGCCAAAAAATAATGTCTTCTCTCCAAATAGTGATGTCTGAACAATCTCTTCAAAAGGAGGAGTGAAGGATAAAGAAACCCCACCCCTAACACCCTTGCAGGTTCCAAGATGTACATCAATCAGTTTTTTGGAAAGGAGAGAGACTGTGAAGACTCATAGGGATTTCTCTTCCAGTGCTTGCCTCTATCGATATTGCAGCCCTTATGAAAACACCAGTTCTGTTATTAGGAAACATGCAAGAGAATCTGGAAACAATAAAAAAAGCCTAACAACTTCAGAACAGAGATGTGGGAAAAAAAACAACCCATATAGTCTGGACTTCATGCTATTTTCCTATTACTGGTCAGAATAAACAGGTACAAACATTTTCCTGTGTTTCAGAGTCATAAAGGTTGGGTTATTTCACAGAAACTCAGTCCCAGTAACTTCAAGCATAGAAGAAAACAGAAAGAATACCTTTCCAGCACCAACTGGTTTGGCTACATATGTTGCATATGCCACACACACATTTTTTTCAACATTAGTCAAAACGTCCTGTACTGTAACCTTGATGCCAACCTACACGGAAAGAGGCAGTGGAGAAAGGAGACAAAAAAGGTATTTACATCATTGTCAGTTGAGTTGAAACAAAATGGTGTAGTGTTTATCAATTATCTCCAGCCTCTTAAACCTAGAAGAAAAAAGGTAAAAAACCTGCTCTGCTATCACTGATACATCTCCGAACACATGAGAACATCACAATATTTTTTGAGCGCTGAAAAGCTTTTTAGTACAACTATGTATGTATGCTTAGCATCACTTGTAGGGTAAAATTAAAAATACAAAAGAAACTTTGATTTAGTTTTATGGATATCTCTTCCCATTTACTTTCATGCTATTTGGAGTCCCCATCTGAATCTTTCTAAGATCTGCATGAGCAAAAAAGTCTGTATAAACTTCTAAAACACAATGAAACACTTGAAGGTTAAACACTGTGATCCTGTGAGACAGGCCTGATATGCATCAAAGGTTCTGATTATTTTTCAAATTTTTCGAACCTTTTGGAACACATTCTCTGTGAGATGCATCACTGTCATTAATATTAATGAGAATTGGACTCGGGCACGATGTGGAGAAAAGCACCCTAAAGATTCAGTTTTGATTTTGAGTGGTTGGGCAACGCATCACATACCTGTTACAATACATAGAGTAAGAACATGCATGCACCTGAGATAAATACTTTTGTATCAGAAGTTTCAAAAATACTTAGAACGCCACCTATTCAGTGGATCCCAGCTCTGATCCAGAGACTGCTTAGAGGTCAATAGCTTTGGAATGGAACAACACCACCTACACCATTCCGTCCATTACACCTGCCAAAGATTTTAAGTCTTCAGGGTCTGGTTTCTATTTTGACATGGATTATTTTATGGGAAACATGTAATTATAATAGCCATTATGAAACCAGAGTTTCATCAGGCAGTGTTATTGTTTAGATATCTGCACAAAGCTGCTTCTGAAACAAAGAAGACAGGACCCATGCTGCATTCTTCTAGTCCTCCCACCTCTCTTCTATTCTTTAAATATCATTAGGAATTAGAGTGATGATCTCTTACCTCCATGCTGGTTTTGAACGCTCTGTTCACCTTTGCATTGATGGTAATAATTTGTCCAACCCTGTTAAGAAGTATAACAACTTATGATATGTATTCATGCAGCTTAATAAGGGTTTGAACCTCCCTCTCTGGTTATTCCTAACAGTAGTGAAGAAAATCTCATTAATCAGTCTGTATCTTCCATACTGTACTGAAAATGCACTGAAAGAGGTTTAGCACTGCTGTTCATCAGTCAGACTTCACTCAAGCTCAATAATGATTTTAGTTGCTCAGAAAACTGCATAAGCTTAATAACAGCATTCCTTCTCCTTGCTGACAGTTGTATGATGTGAGGTGTGCTCCAGGCCCCAGGTTCCCCCAAGAAATTTTGGCCTAGATTCTGCTTTTGTTCAAAGGCACATCTTGCTGTGAGTTACACCAAATCACTGCATATACCTAGCTGCAAAACTACACAAGATATGCTCTGTGTGCATTCTCTTGCATAGAGAGGTGCACATGAGGAAATAATCCCAGGACAAAAAGTGCTCTTTGACATCTTTGAAGGATAGGGAGAGAGTTCACTTTCCAAGTTTTGGTCAAGAACAGGGCTGCAGCATGTCCCTTCTGTCCTAACAGCGTACCTCTGAACAAACACACTTTCTCACTTACCTATACAGAATACCTAAATAGAATTATATATTTTCACCTACATAGAATCAAATTTAGATGTGAAATGAATTTATCTCCTTCTGGAATTTCTGAAGTGCCTGTTAAGTGTTGATAACAAGAGTAACACTTGTTTTCAAACCTCTAATATCCTAACACAAGGCAATGCTGAAAGGGCAGGAATAAGACAGTTTCCCCTAAAATTGTCTTATTGAGCAGAGCAGTAAAAGGACATGATGGGCATGGGAAGTTAGAACCACAGCCAAAACAACCAGGCATCTGGCCACTGCCTTCAGGGAATTTAGACTCACTTACAACTGCTACAGATCAGTCCCAGAGCTGGCAGAGTGCAGCTAGCTACATCTGAGACTGCAAAATATAACTCAGGCCATTTGAGTACCTATGAAATAGGCATTTACAGACAAGGATGTGGCATAGTTATGACCCCAGTTTATATTAAAAAAAACCCTCTTTATAATTTCTTCCTAATTTAATGAACAGGATTATTACATTTAAAGGCAAGGCTTTTCTTAAATTGCTTCTCTCAATGACAGAACTTCAAAGAAATTGTTACCAAACACTGAAATTGGGAATAGGAAACTCACTCCTTTACAGTACCAGACAGAAACAACAACTACACAGAAAATTTCTCTTTCTTGTTCCCGTTCAAGAAAACAAGTAGAAGTCTTTGAGTAGACAGTGGGGAAAAATGGTTAGAGGAAGGAATTAATATCATCTGCAGATACACAGCACTCATTAGCTTTTGAAGAACATACTCAGAATGAGTTTTTCCATCATTCATTGCAAAGAAAAAGCAGAATCATCAATGTAATAGTTCTAAACTGCACAGCTAAGGGAACCACCAGCTCATTTACAAAAAGGAGAATGTGTTTAGAACAATAACACAATATATATCTTTAAGCTTGGAAAAGAAGTTAACATTACGGTCTTGTAAAAAGGTTTTAGAGAGCTTAAGAGACAGAACTCAGTGGAGTATCCTGAAACACCTCTGAAGACTGTATATGCCATAAAAGTCCCAAAAGGGTTACAGTAACACAGCAGCAGAGGTAATGACAAGTACAAGGTGAAAAAAGACAGAATATATTAATTAGAAGAACTCTTTGACTGAACAGGACACATACTGATAGTGTGTGTGAGGCTTTCCTTAAAAGAGGGAGAGTTCATGGTCTCTACAGATGCTTGCAGAGGACATCATGGTCCCTGTCAAGAACATGATGATGCCGGATTATCCATGAGCTCCCAGCAGGGAAGACTGCAGAAGTCTCTACTTCAGGCTTACTGGCAAGGCACTATGCTGTTCAAAGATTGTTTATTTGACCTTTGTCAGTGACACCTCCCTGGTGACCTCTCTTCCTCTGTGCAAGAACATTGCACAAGAGAGTTTGAGAGAGGTAAGTCTGGGTCTGTCCGCCTCTGAGGAAACTGCAGGGTGGGAACAACAGAATAGAGCTGGACGTGATTTCACTCAGCCTGAGACACCAGTCCCACCCGTAAGGATGGAATTCATAGACACTGGATTCCCTGACTGACTGACATCTCCCCTGGTGCTCCAAGCAGTCTATGCTGCTGGACTCAGATTTCATCACAGAAAAGTGTAGTCCTCTTGGGTCAACAACCATATCAGAAAATAAAGATGTCAGAAATGAGATGGTCAGACAGTATAATAGGGAAATGTCTTTTCATATTCTTTTGGGAGATGTTTCAAAATGAAATGTTTTATCTTGTATCATGTATTCTAACTTTGGACAGACTGGTTTATTTAGGACAAGGGAGCCAATCAGCTTGGGCATTTAAATAGATATGTAAGGGCAGAAGTCACAGCACGCCACACTTCCACTTGTAACTGGTAGAAAGCTTTTGGAATGTATCAGAATGAACCAAACATGATTCACATATGGAACACTAACAAACTGTAAATAAATGTAATTTAAAATCAGATGTTCTTACTACCACTGAACTGCTGCATATTAAAAGACAAGGAAGAAGGATTTTATTGCTATCATGGCATAAAACTGACTTTTGCAATAAAGAGCTTTGTGGAAATCTCTGTTTCTATGTCGACTGAAAAGAAATATGCACAGAAGAGTTAATCCTTACAGACCGTTTGGTAACCTGAGTTAAGTAAATGAAACCTTACAGCAGGTAACTTACAGAACATCTTTTAAATTTACTAGAGTGAGATACAAGAGCTCTCTTATTTGTGCAAGATGTTTGTATAATCAATGAGATCTGGCAAAATTTAGGAAATTACACAGCAAGCTACAAACAGATTGTTAGGGATGACCTGAAAAATGACTGCTGAAACCACTTCACAGTTACTAGGCTTGTACCCTAAATTCTTGTTAAAAATGAAACACTGGCACCACAAGGAGAACTAGAGATGTATTCGGAAACAAATTTGGATGGAAAAGTATTTTCATTACATTTTAGAAGCTCTTTTCTGCTCTCAGAAAGAAGAGTGAGAATTGCTCTGAAGCTATGGAAGTCTGAAATATTATGCCTGAAAAAAAAACATTACCCTGACTTCATTTGTAGGACTCTGATTACTTTTTTCACAGACAGGTGTTTTTTCTAAGGACAAGATTAAAAACACAGAACAATTACAGGTAGGATAAACCCTTTAATTTTGCAAAACAGACCAAGAAATTCTCTTGAGTTCAAGATTCAGTATGACCATGTTCATTTCTTTGTTACTAGTTCTAGTTCTCACCCTAATGGCAACTACTCTAAAAATCTGCCTTTCAGAAGTGTGAGCGGATGCTTATTTTACACTCGTGTACTGCAAACAATTTTAAATTGACATCAGCTGTACAGCTGACAGCCAAGATTGCTTGGTTCATAGTCACAACAACTACATGTGTATTGGTCTGTGTAACCAGGTTCATCCCATCTAAGTACTCATTAATTTCCAGATTGCAAGGTGTAAAAATACACAAAAACAAAGTAACAGCTTTAAGCTTCTATAAAGACATGGTTTAGGAATAAATATGCTATTTCTAAGGTCCCTTCCAATCCCTAACATTCTGTGATTCTGTGATTCTGTGATTCTTACAGTGTCTTCTATCTCTTAGAAAATCTAGAAAAACGGTTAAAACAAAAATTAAGTCTTGTATTATCTTGTAGACTCACTCAATATTCAGTGATCACAAACACAAAACATTTGTTTTGTTACATGAATACATTTTTTTTTTTAAATGGCTGAAAGAAAGAGATGGTAAGACATAAACTGAAAAAGCACTTTCGACAATAAAAAAATACATACAGTAACTGTTATATGTATGTATTCCTTATTTAACAGAGATAAGTAATGTCCTCCAGCATTCACTTTAACTGGAGCCAAAGATCACTGGGCCATCAGTTTCCCACCTGGCATCTAGGTTGCCATGTCAAGGTAACTACAGTTTATTTTTGACCTGTGAAATGGATCTGTTTTCTAGGTGGGTCAAGCTATCACAGAGAGAAAAGAGCAATTTCAGACTTAACCCTGCAACTCCGGAGAGCTCAGTGGCTTGCTACCTCAGATTTTATAATACTTCAGTTGACCACTGCCAAATAAGAATCTCTAGAATGAAAATATTTGACTGTTGTTAGCTGGCTTTGTACCTGGCAGCCTCTTCAAATTGTATATCATCCATAGACGCTGTCACACAAGACACACCAGCATGTTTCTCAGCTTCAAAACAGAGACATGGACACACAGTTACCACATTGCTCTTGCAGGAAACTGTTCATCTATATACTTGTGCACAGGAGACGGAGATGAAACACAGTAGATCCCTCTTCTTCCTTTGATCACTCTAATGCAAGTCTGCAGTGGACCCCTTAGGAAAAAAGAAGCTAAATAAGACTAAAGTTAGTATTTACCATGAAATACATCAGGAGGTGAGACTAGATCATGACAGTGATTCTACTTTGAAAAGCTCTACTTCAGGTCTTTCTCTAAAAATGAACATTCTGGTAAGAGAGAGCTAAAAAGCATGCTGCAGGACAAAACCAGTCACAAATCATTAACAAGCCTACAGAAATCTCAGCAATCTTCCTCAAAACAGGATGTTGTGAATACCAGCTGTGGAATTAAACCAGTGTGGAAGTTTTATGTGAGTTGAGGATTCTCAGACACAGCAGAAAGATCTACTGGCTTATTAGCATGGTCACAGCAGTGGAATGCAGCTTAGTACATGTCCTCACTGCTGTACTAAAACTGCAGGAATTAAATGAAAACAAATACAAACAAGAATTAAATAACCAAAACCAAGTATTTACTTATTTAAATTTCTTTTAACCAAAATTTGAACTGTGTTCTTCATCTCTCGAGGATGCATTTGGTTATGAAAATTAATGCACCCTATTTGTATTAATTACAAAAGTTAATCTGGAAAAGGTAAACATCTTCTTTATTATTAATATTTAATAGTCCAATAGTTATCTTTTTACAGCAAGTTATGGTGATTTATTATTTATTTGACCATAGCATCTAGAGTTCCAAGTCAGAGAAATCTCTGCCACACTAGGAGCTGTATCTGGAGTGACAGAGTCAAAAGAGAGGACTAGCAGGAAACCTAGAAAATATCACTGCCCAACAGGCAAGAGTTGTCATTCCCAAGCAGCCCGATATTATTAGCGAGTATTGCAAGAAAAAAGCTTGGAGGAATTAGAGAGAGGATGGTGCATGAATTGTATGAGTATCTCAGGAGTTCCCTTTGAAAATATGAGGGTAAATCACATGAAGGCACTTAACAGAAAGAAAGCAAACTGTCATGAATGGGAAGAGTTCACTAATGATTAAGAGGCTGAGTTGCCACTGAAACAGGCCATACAATATGGTGATAGTCATAAATAGCCCCTAAAGTGAGGAAGCAGTCAGACAGGTGGTTCACATCTAAAGCAGCACGACATGAAATGAGGAAGGTGCAAGGCCCAGGCACTTGCAACTGCACCAGCTGGCATTAATGCAAGTAAAGCCAAACAAATCCCTGCCTGGCATGTTGAGACTGCTGTGACACAAAAAGCAAAGCGAGGAAAGATGTTAAAAATCCTTTGTGTGCAATGGGATTAGCCCTGTGTTATGTATGACTGCTGCTGCCCTAAGCCTAACCAAGTAAAAGCAATAATGAAAGGTGGATTGAAAGTGAGCTTTGCTGGCAGATTTGCAACTGATGAAGATCATCACAGTGTAACCGAAGTCCAGGAAGCAAGGACAAACCGTTGTAGCAGCTGGGGCTCTGCCACTTCAGAGCAGGGACTCGAGTTCCGGGGTGGCTGGGATGAGTTCAGAGTCTCTCCACAAAGAGCACTGTTAAGGGGTAAATCACTGAAGGGCTGAAATCAAACGACTCTTTCATGCTAGAATAAATCTCAAAAAAAAAGTGTGATCATACTGGGAAGTTGCTACATGCTTGGTAGTTTCTGGGTTACTGTGTAGGACAAGTTCTCCAGGATCCCAACTCTTTCCATATAGGAAGAGCAGATTACGTAAAGCACGGCACACACCTACACACCACTGTCACCGCGTCACATGGAGACGCCACCCAGACATAAGTTCCCCAAATACACCCGCTATTCTCTGTAAGGCTCATTATGGACTGCTAATGTATGCAGCTGTACTTGGAAACGGAGTTCAGTGACAGCAGAGACAGCAGAGCCTTGGGTTTTCTCAGTCCTTCAGATGTGGTTTTTGCTGCCAGAACTTAGTTGAGGGGTTTTTGAAAGTTTCTGAAGCTGAGTTACAGCAGACATAGAGCACTCTGCACACTGGTTGAGTTTGAGGTTGGGTTTTATATTTTTTTTCCCCCACCCATGTACTAATATTCTTAAATGAGTGATTTTCTTCCTTCTAGTATTTCTCTTTTCGCCATCCCTTTTTCCCTTCCGTTGCTCTTTTTTAATTCTCCTCATCCTAACCGCCCTTCACCCCCTTCTTCTCTCTCCCCTTGAGATTTGACACTCCTCTCCAGCCCCACACTCTCACTCTCTTGATGCCTGTTCCTGATCTGAACCCCCAAATCTCACACACTCCCCCCCGGCTGAAACCTTCCCTCAAGTCCCCAGGGGCAAAATGTCGTCTCCTTCTCGCCTGTCACCAGCAAACACCGGGACGGGGCTATCGGCTTTCGGGAAAGGAGACGCTGTCCTCACACAGCCGACGAGCTCTAAGGTGCATTTCTGAGGAAAGGAGGGGACTCAGGGTGGTGTCCGGGACAAATGGCGGTGCTCCCCCGCCCACCGCCACCCCCTGCCCCACGGCGCCCGCCCGCCCGCCGGGCCGCTGCCGCTCCTCTACCTGCGAGGCAGGCAGTGGCGTCCATCCACTTGAGGAGCTGCCCGGCGCTCAGCTCCCCGCGGTGGTTGGCGTGGGCAGGGAAGACGGTCTGGCACATGCAGACATCGCCGCCCGCCGCTGCCCCGCGCCGCTCCATGGGTGCAGAGTGAGGCGGGCAGCGCTGGCCCAGGCCGGCCTCTCCGCTGCCTACAGGGCTGGGGCGGGCCGGTCCCGCCCCAGCGCCCGGGGCTGAGGTGGGATCGCCTCCTCTGGCGGAGGCGGGAAGAGCGGCCGGGCTGAGGGGAAGGGGGTGCCGAGGCGCGCACAGGGGCACCGCAGGGCAGAGGAGGGCGGCAGCAGGGCTGTGGCCAGTTTTTGCACCCGGCTTCCACTGCCTGCGGCTCCTGCCCCGCGACCTCTCAGGCCACCTCATCGCCTGGCGTCAGCCACCAACCATGGTGCAGCTGCTGAGAGCCTGTGTCAGTGCCACCGGTGGGGTTTGGCCTGCGCATCACCACCCAGACATTTATAATCTGGCTCGACTGGGTTTTTTTAATTTTTTGAAGTCTTGCTTGCTCAGGTCACCAACTTGCTAGCCCAGCAGATGGGCCCAGGGAGCCATCTCCAGATGCTGGTGAGCACAGTAGGAAGGTGCTGCAGCCTGGTGAACCACTGTCCCTGCTGGTGCTGGCATTCTGACACCCGCTCCTGTGGCCGTGCCCTCAGTCATGTATTCCTGCAGGATAACTCTGGTCTCCTCCTCTAACCTCGTTCTCCTCACATGGCTGGTAGGGCACTGCAGGCTGATCTTGCAAACTATCAAAATACAAGTGCTGCTGGGCAAGAGTAGAGCAGTCGGCTTTGAACTGGTCAAGAAGGTCAATGTTTGACTATTCCACTGATACAGCTGTATTATTATTGAAGGCTCAAATGTGTGAAGGGGATGTTTGGAGATGCTCATGGGCTGGGCTTGCCAGCTGTTCAGGCAGGGCTGGTCACAGGAGCAGATGTGTTGCTTCATAGTAGCAGAGTGTGTAACCTGTAAACGGTCTTTAAAGAAAGACTGAAAAGCTTATATTTGACTCTATGGTATACACCCCCGCCCCAGTATTGTAAATAGCATGGTTTTCAATAGAGCAGTAGGACTGTTTTCTGTAGCCTTTCCTTACAGCCTTTCCTCTATATCATCTAGCTACAACTTGTTACTCAGTATTCCAGTGTCGGGTTTCCCATGTTTATTAAGAACATACATAAATGAATTTACACTATGAATGCATGCTCATTTAAACATTGTTAAAGATCCAGGTTTAACTCGAAACAGCCAGGAAAATTTGAATTTTAACCAACCTCCTTCACCAAGATAAGAGTTTCTCAGTGCAGTAGGGATTTTCTTCCCACATGATCTGTTACTATCATTGCACCATACCAAGATCTCTGTTTCTTTGACACATAGTCTTTTAGCAAGCAACAGAATGGCTTGTACCATCACACTAGTTACATTCCAGAGGATACTGACTCTGAAAATCAGCATGCTGTGCTGTTCCCTAGATTTATTTCCTATTCCGTTGCTTCAGAAAAACAAGTTTGTACTGAATTCTCTTTCCTTTGACTGGCTTCTGTGAAGGAAAGAAATAGACTCTCTTGGAAGTGGCAGTGGCCTAGCTCAGTCTTCCTACCTAAACAGGGTTTGTAGACACTATGCAGCTGCTATTTTCTCCTTCCTCATCTGCTCAATCCAGATGACAAAACCTCAAGTATCAACTTCTCACACCATGGTTCCTGGATCCCACAAGGAAGAGTCTTTAAACAGAACTAAACATTTTTCTATTTATAAAAAAATAACTTGTCTTTTGCCAGCCTAGGCCAGTAATTTGTACATGTGTTTTCAGGTTTACCTTGTCACGCTCATTGACCAGGTTTTCTCTAAGACAATGCTTATCTGTTGTTCTTTCACAGTGTCTTGGTTTGACTAAAACAGCCAATTTTTCCTTTCAGTGATGTTACTTTTCAGTTAAGTGTCTTCTCAGACTGCACTTTCTGAAGTCAACATGTTTTTCAGACACTTTCTGCTCCTAGAAGTGATAACGCTCAATGTTTATAGTTAGCACTGAGCTCACAGCATAATGGTTTGCAGAAAGGCTCTTGATATAATTAATCTTACAGAAACCAAGGTCACTGCCGAATTCCTTTGGTGCCACCTTGGGGCCCCCCTTAGTGTAAGGGTCCAAAAGGGTGACACCTCCAGGGAGGAGCAGACAGGACAGGGGACCCAAACTGACCAACACAGTATTCCATCCCATACACATCAAGCTCAGTATAAAGCTGAGGGATCACAGGGGACAAGCTGTCTTCTTCCATGGCCGGTGTCCTGGGAGGACTCTGTCTGTTCTTCTCCGATCCCGATCTGTGTGTTCCTGAATCCAGTTCCCATCTGCTGCTGTGTCCAGTCCAGCCCAGATCTTCTCAGAGCTGCTCTGAAGCACCAGTGTTGACTAGGCATCACAGGAGGTAGAGTGCAACTGGGGGGGAAGCTCGGTACTGGTTTTGTATATATTTATATAAATTTCATTATTTTTCTTCTCATTATATTTTATTGTTATTGTTTGATTAAAGCTGTTTTAGATTTTTTTTCCAACCTGTAAGTCTCCCTCTCTTTTCCTCCTTCCCTTCCCCATCTGGGAAGGGAGAGAGGTTAACAGAGAGCATCTGTCATCTGTTTAGTGGCTAGCCCAGCCCCAATCCTTGACACCCAGGTAGCTTTCACCTCCATTTAACACAGTCCCAGTCATCAGGTGTTTGGCCCATAATACACCTGTTTTCTACTGTGAGATTAAGAACTACAAAGCTGTTAGTATCACAGAGAGCTAAAATCTAAATCTGCTCACACCTAAAACTTTCTGAAGTACGCAGATGAGCACATGCTTGGGGCAAGTGGTCAGTAGACCTCTCAGGCTGTATGGAGGAGTTTTAGAGAAACAGAAAAGGAGGTACCTTCTCTTGTTTCTGAGGTAAGGGAAAGCTGGTATTTGAAAAACACACCTCAGAGCTGTACATACCTCTTGATTTCTAAGGGAAGGATGTCATTCAAAGTATGTCTGTTAGAAGTAGGAACTGCCCTTCCAGAATAGGAATGGCCATCCAGGATCCAAATGAGCAATGCACATCGCTTCCACTGCTGTGGATGCCTGGCAGACACATCTGAGTGTGGTGAAGTGAGGAAACTCAGTCTAGAATGCCCTTTTCCCAAAATAGCCTCTGCTTTTGTTAAGCTGCATTTCTCCTGCCCTCCAGCTCCTCTTCTTGGACCCTGTCTGCTGAGGTAACAGTCTCTGCAGTCCCTTAGATACCTTTAGCTTCTTACACAGTCTCTGTTGGAGTAACTAAGTATTTTACAGCCTTTGGTGTATTTGTCCTCAGAAAATACCTGCAAGGTCAGTATTGTTCTCCTTTCACAGCTGAAACATCAGAGAAATTAATTATTGGCCCAAGTTCACAGAGGTGATCTGTGCTTTTCAATGGTTTCCCAGCTGAAAAGTACCTTCTGCGGCACAGTAGCCTATATCAGCACCTGTGGCATCACCACCAGATGAAGGCAGCTGGACCGACACTATGTGGCTAAGGCAGTCTCTGGGAAGCACCTCTGTGAACCGTCAGATTTCTCTTTATTGATGCCCACTGTGGCAAGAGGAGCAAATGGCCAAAGGCAGATAGAGAATGCCTTACGTCCAAATCCATACATCACTTGGTCACAGACTGTGGTGAAATTCTTCTGTTGAAATGAGAACTGGCGGTGAATTAGAGTGAGCTCAACTTTAAAAAGTTTGGTTAACCAACTAAGAAACTGACTTCCCTTCAAAACTGTTGCTTGCTAATGCAGTTTTAAAAAGTTTTTGTCACTAAATGATTCACACTTAATGGTTTGAGGCTTCTCCTGCTGGACTGAAATAGTAAACCAACAAAAACAGGTGCAGTACTGTTTTAAATACATTTACAAAGAAAAAACAGAATGGATATTAGGTTATCATCTCCTAATAACATGCATTTGTAATTGAAGCAATGTAACTTAAAAAGCTTTGTGCAGCACAGTAGCATATCTCATGAGTGCTGTGAAGAGCAAGACACAGTGCAATGCCTGTCGAGGAACTGTGCCAGAAGAGGCAAGGCATTTTATTAATAAAAGATGAGCTCAGTATTAGATGTGAATAAATCTTCTGTAAAGCAAAGCCATTAGAGCAAGCAAGAAGTACTATTCAATCATACAGCACATAGACAGCTAGCAGCCTGCTCAACTACTAGTGTCACTGCTCCAGACCTGCATTTCATCCAAGTTAGAATTTATTCTGAGAAATGGTATGGCAGAAGGGGGTAGCAAAGGAGGCCTGATTAAGAACCAAAATTCCACAGAAGCCTGTAATCTAGAATTGGTTTTTGGGTGTCTACCAAAATTCTTTCTATATTCAAACAGATGTATGCATGACTGGAGAGCTTTAGCATTCACTGGAGAATATCAGACTAATGTGATAATTGTGACATCGTTAACAAATATTTTCTTACCAATGGAGTCAGCAGCTGTAGGACACGCCTCCAAAATGTATCTTTTTTGGTAATGTTTTAAATACTGATGTCAGTTACTGCAGTAAATCAACTACAACATGTAGCTGTGCATCTGTAGACTATATACTTCTATGTAGACTATCTAATTCTGTGTTCTTGAAACAAATATATTACTGCCTGAAGTTGTAAATGTTTTAGAGATTTGTGTGTTTCTTTCATAACCCTAGTTATGAATGGGAAAAGGGTGCGTTTTTTGACACAGCTTTTGAAAATACAACTACTTATTGTAAAATGAAACTTTATTCTAAAATGTATCCAAAATTGCAAGACACAAGCACCATTAAACAGATAAATAGACATATATTTATGTACAGAGAGCATCAAAACACAAAACAATTGTTAATATAATTCTTATACCATTTTAATGAGTATCCATCAATAAAACTTTACAACTTAAAGAAGACTTTTCAGTTGCAAAACAGTTGTAAAATCATATGTATAAATTATGTTTACTACAATTCCAATAACAGAGGCAAAGTAAAATACAAAAATAATAATCAATACTGCAAATTCAAATACAAAACCCAAAGTAATGCTGCACAGGTACATGTGTACACTGGATGAATTCATGCAGCTAGGCAGTGCAACAAATTAACTGCTTAGTTTAACTTATCACAAAATGGAACAACCATGTCAGCAAACAGAAGTAAAAATATTTTTGTAATAAATCATAGTGCATTTTGAAGTTAGACTTTACAAAATGATTGTTGAGTGATATACTTCTAAAATCCCCAATGTGATCTGAGATTCCCCAATTCCTCTCCTGCAAAATAAAATATAAATGACAAAAACTAAAAAACCCACTGTACTACAGAGTCTGATGTAATGAATGGTACCATACAGATTTTTTTTATTCTCGGTATCAGACTTGTTTGCAAGTGTCCCTGTCTATGGGGACATGCATTACTCCTTGCTACCAGAAGTAAATCTTTCACACTCCAAAGCTATCCCCATAAACGGAATCTCACATGATGCTTAGACTGCACTGGTTTAAAGAGACACAGCTGAGCCTTGAAAAAAGAACTCTTAAATCCCTATGAAGTACAGAGAGAGAGTAAAACAGAGGATAGAGAGACCTAGTTACGCCTGAAGCTCCTATCCCTAATTGCTTTAATTACATAAACAGAGAATAACGTAAGAGGCTTTTATGGCTTGGATGAAATTTCTGCTGATTTGCTGGGCAAGCGCAAAGCCCCTGTCTCTCCACAGGGCTTGCCTTTCACAGTGCAGAAGGCTATGGACTATTTTGGTTGGTGAAAGGAAGCCTCAGGTAACCCTATAGAAAAATACTTCCGCGGTGAAAGTGTATTAAAGAAACAAAACCAAAACACTTGAAAACTGTGATTTCTTTTGTAGCTGCAGTATTTAAACATGGCTCTTCACCTTTCAGTTCTGCGTTGGTTGGTATACCATGAACATGTGGATAAAGCTGAGGTTCATACCTCACTGAGTATTACCGGTTAAGTGTCAAAAATAGGTAAGACATAATTACACGGTCTGACACTTTTTTCCTTAAAATCTTAAGTGATAAGCACACTGTGTTTTCACTAGGAAGTTGCTGCTAAAATGCTACATTTCTTTGCTGAGAGGACATTAATTTACAGCAGCCTGCAAAACTACTGAGGAGTTGCTCCCTGCATCCTTTGTGCTTCCAAAACCCCCTTTCAAGCCATCACTAACTTTTAAGTTAACGGGAGTTCCAAGCAAAAAAGGGATGCAGAAAAGCACCTGTATTGGGTAAACAATGTAGCAATTTACACTGCAGCATTTCTAAACTTCCAACATGCGAGAAGGTGTAGAGAGAAGCTAAGAGACGGCATGCATTGCAGTGATATGTCATTGTGCTTGTCTGGTGAGAATACTATGTTGTTTTCACCTGGGAAAACATAAATGTTAGCCCCAGAAGACTCAAATAGCCAGTATTAATGAAGCCATCAGCTACTACGTAGTAAAGAACACCCCTAAAGAGGGGAGAAGTTTGTCTGCTCATAGCTTATAGATACTGAAGCTGAAGAGAATTACAAAGGCACAATACAAGCCTATATTTCTTTAAATTATATATTTTAATATGTTTTTGCTCATACCACCTCAAGATACTGAATGGTAAAATAATAACCGGAGATACAAATGTAAATTGAAAGATAAGCACTAAATATAAATGACTGATGGAGAAGATAGCTCATTACTTGCTATATTTCTACCATTCCTGGGTGGTGAGCTCGTCCACCTCTCCTCCACTGGCTGACGATATCCATCAAGATATTCAAGAACACAGTGGTCCAGTGAGAAAACTGGCAGTCTGTCAGACGAAAGATGGAATGGCTCTACGCATCTGAGAAGTTGTCAGGAAGTGGCTGCCACAGCATCCTTCCCATGGCAACTGTTTTACCTTTAGCCCAGAATTCACTGATAACCCAGAAGCAGTAACTGGAAATTCACACCCATTTTCATGCAGAGATGAAGCTAAGATATTTCATGAAGATAACATTTTGGTGAAATTCAGCACTCAAAATATTGAACATCAGAGCAGAGATTGTACTGGTGTATCATAAAAAAACAATTATCAGTTTTTCTATTCATACCTACACAAGATGCGTGTCATTTTCAATACCGAATGACTCGCAACTTGGAAAATAAAGCAAATGTATCAATACTGCTCCTGTTAAACTTGCAGAAAAATTACACCCACTTCTTTGTAATGAAGTTATATGGCAACTTTGGAGGCAGCTCCTGTCTCAGGCCCAGCTGTGAGAATGTGGATACTTCATGAAGGTGAAAAGGTGCAAGTTACAACATTCTTTTTTTTAAACATCAGCTGTTCCTCAGCTCACCACAAAAACTGGTACAACTGTTTTTATGATTTTGTACTGGCAGTTAATGAAGAAAGATGGCAAACAGAACTAGAATAAGGTAGGTGTATGGGTGCAAGCCTGAGGTGGAACCTACTATAAAAGGGCTTTGCTAATCCATGGTAACGCTGCCCGCAAAGATCTGGTCTATCTGAAACTGGGTACTTTCCTCATCTTCAAACCAGCATATGAAATCAGAAATTCACTGAAGTTTACCAAAAAGCCCCCCACAAACTGCCATTACTACCTGTATTCTCACAATCCTAAATTAGGAGCTCCTAGATTTATTCCTTAAAGCCCTCAGGAAAGGAATCTTTAGTCATCCCTAGAAAGCATAAACATTAATGTCTTAGTTATAACCTCACAGCTGAATTTAAAAGCAGCATACGCTATTGCTGGTGTTGATTCATCAATACAATGGTTTCTTCATGTGTCGTGTTCAATGAATGAATTAATGCAGCCAATGAGAGAGCCTCCTTAACAAATAAAGGTGAGGATTTCTGGGCAGGTGTAAATTGTTCAAACAAGTTAATTGAAGTTAAATATTCAAGCGGAAGTAAAGATGGAGAAAATATCAAACTGGGGCAGAAATCTCATGTTTGAGATTGAAGGATTCAGAAACTCATCCGGAAGCCACACAGAGCTGCATTTTTCTTGCCCGTACTAGACTGAAAGAAACAGACCTTTATGCACAGGTATGTGAAGCTATGTATAAACCTTTATATTCACGAGGCACCTCCTCTTCTGTCTCTCCTCTGACTTACAGAAGAGACTTAGGCTGGTTGTTTTTTAGGTAGCTAAAGTTAGGGTAGGATGAATCAGGCCACAGTGTGGAGGAGAAACAAGTCTGATGTGGTGGTACAGTATCACCATTACAAAACAGTCTGTAATAGCCTTGTCTGAGGCTCCAACCCAGATATGCTTTGTGGTTAGTCACCCACCCACACGATCCATGTCTTTGCAGCTCCCCAGTCTTGCACGAACTTTTTAAAGACAAAACGGTGAAGCTTGTTTCCTTGGTTTGGTCCTTAGACAAGGCGGCTTCTCTGAACACCAGATACCTGGAGCTGTGCTACGCTGGCTGTCAGAGGCACTCTCTGAGGGGAGGCTCCTGTGACACACAAATGCACACAGGGTTGTATTCTGGTATAACAGAGCCAACATCACCAAACCTCTCAGCCCTTCGACAGCTGTGGAAAACAGCTGTATATTTCAAAAAGGGGTTTGAAAGAAGGGAAGCCTTCAGGGGCAGATCAGTTTTCTGACACAGTCTATGGGCTTCAGATAAAGATATATCTGTAGTACAACTCCTTCCGTGGGCTGCAGCTGGGATAGTTACAATCCCCCAAAGCAAGACTCTAAACCATTTGGAAAGGGATCACTGTCAGGCAGCGTATTGAACCTCTCATCAACACATCACTACTGTCTTTCCAAAACCATCCCAGAGACTGCTTTTAGAAGTTACACACAAGGTCTGGGGAAATCTGCAGTAGAGTGATTACTCATCCTAACACAACATGCACACACATCTGCATATTTATGATGCTGTGGGAATTTTGTATCGCCATGCTTTTGATCTCTTTCAGTGTGGCATGGATTGGCTCTTTGTTCTAGCCATCAATAATGAAGAAGAAACACATACTGAGGAGAAACACAGCTGCTCTGAAGTACACAAACTTTGTGAGATCCCCAATATTATCAATATTAACACTTAAGGTCAGAGGCAGTATCAAGTTTTGCATTTATTTTCTACATTAATATTTCTATTGACAAATCTAATTCTTGCTGGTTTGGAAAATTACTGAGGTTTTCTTTATTTCCAAAGTCCAGAGTTTGAACATCAGGTTCATTTATGATGTTCACAGTCATTCTTTGTCTAAAATGCACCTGCCTAGTTGTTTAAATGGAACCTGGAAACACTTGGGTTATGGGATTGGGATTACCCAGTTGTCTGTAAAGGGTTGAAGCAATCTGTAGAAACATATTTTTACCTTAGAAATATAGACAATTTATCTACAGAGTGTCTTGAAGTGTGACAAAGATTTATTGCAAGTACTCGAAGTCTTACATAAAGGGGTGAAGGTGCAAAGTCACTAACAAACACTGCCTTTATTTGAACAATTACCTAGTCATTTAAACTATCAATAAAAACAAATAAAACACAATTTAAAATAATCCAAGTAAGAATCCCCTTCCACTTTCCTAGCTTTTTCACTTTTCCCATCATCTTTCAGTCCAGACAGGACTTGAATTTCTGGTATCAGAAACCAGCAAAGAATACATACACATTTTCAAGTCTTTGCTGTATATCATAAAAGACTAATAAAAAAGAATCCAGAGTCCAAGAGTTCGTATTATTTTTCTATCTCAATAAACAAAGAATTAAATTCTTCTTAGAACACTGCCTCATGTAAAGCCTGTGGTAGCTGGTGACAAGGACACAATATGGAGGCAGTGCTTCCTTACCCCCTGCATACCCTTAGAAATGGGTTTTGTCCTGGCACTGATGCAGAAGATTTTGGGAAAAAAAAAGAGACAGCAGAGGAAAAGCTATCCTGTCTTTGCTCACTTAGTGCCAGGAAGCCTGCAGGGTCTCTGTGTGATAGTTGGCGGAGGTCCTGTGGCCTGCACTGGCCTGCGGACAGCAAGAGGAGAGACGTTCTCTCCCGTGCAGCTCCCTGCACAGGATCTGATGTCTCAGGTATGCAGGCACCGGCCGTTGGAAAGCATACACTGCAAACCCGGCACGTGGCCATGAAATGTGCTAACCTGCAGCTGCCCGTTGTTTGCTGAAATCCAACCCCAAGCTCTCAAAGATGGACAAGAACTGGGGTGAATTCTCTTACATTTGATTTAATATTCCTGTAAATGGCTTATATATCTGCTGTTTGAAATAAATTCTGAAACCACTAAACGTGCTGAACAAAGCTTAAACTCTACGTGAACAGCAAGTTTTGATGACAGAACAAGTACTGTTGTAGTATATAATACACATGGCTGTACAATCAAAAGCCACCTCTTGCTTGAAAACAGAATTTACAGTAGTAAGCAATGGCGACAAGGTTTCTTACTCCAAACCTACAAGAATTTACAGAATATGCATGGGTCACTGAAGTTATAATGCCAGCAGTAGACTAGAGAGATTATCTTGTGCAATGTGAACAAAGCTGATAATAGTTTACCAATGCTTTAAGTAATTCACATAAATTTGCTAACCCACCAGCTATCAAATCTTCCTCCTTTCCCCATCAGAAACAAGTGTTTGCCAGATGCATGTACAGCAATCCATAAAATAAAATTCATTTTTGTGGTTTTACGCAAACATGCACAAAACAGATGCACTGCAACATTTTTGCAAGGGGATACTTGCCACAAAAAAAAGCCCTCAAAATTGGTCTCTAAGCATATACAGCATTTTGATTCACGCTTCTCAAATAGCCACCAAAGGCTAAAATTTTATTGTATTGATGGTTTTTGCCTGGAAAAAAAAAATCATAAAATTTACTTGATTCTCAACAAAGAGAAAGCTTTGGCTTCCACTTTACTCATGCCACTCTTCAATTTCAGCCCTAGTTTATGAAGTTTTATTCTCTTACTCTCTTCCTTAACCATTAATGTAAATGTAAACCAAATCAAAACTAAGAGTTAACCAGAAAAATGAGAACAGTCCTAGGAACAGCCTACACTTGCTTCTGAATGTCACGTTTTTAAATGGCAATTCAGCAGACATTGCTTTTCTTTTCCACTAAACTGTTGGGCATGCTCTGTGCTCCTGACAGAGATGGACTCTGGCATTCGCTGGAAGGGCACCTGCACTTTGCTCATCGGTTACAAAAGGTGTGGCCCGTGGATATCGCAGTCCCTGGTCTATAACCTGCCTAGATCAAGAAAAACAACTTCTCTGCTGGAGATTACAGGCTCTGCAGGATGCACCTCTGCATTAAAAAAAGCCAGCAGCTGTTGAATCCTAGCGACCAGTTCTGCTGCTACCAAGCTTGTTAGAAGTAACATACTTTAAAAACTCTCACAGAACATTATAGCTTTACTAAATTAAATGTGCTCTATTTGGATTTTATGTTCCTCCAGTCTGCATTGCAAACATCAGCTTTTGTTTCAAGCCATTTCATATCATTGCTAGAAATCATCTCATCTAATGTGTGTCTGTGAGATGCTAACTTTCCTAATCTCCAACAGTACGAGCTCTCTGGATATTGCACTGCCACCACTCCTTATTTGTTCTTATGCTCAATGTCTCTAATGAAGTAACCTCTCTATAGTAGGGCTCCAGTTACAGATGTGAATAACTTCATGTACGTTTATTGGGCAAATTGTTCTTACTTTTGTGCAAAGATCTGGCATGGCACACTTAATGGGAAAATCCAAATGAGAGAGAAGAAAGCATTAAGATTAAACCACAGAAATAACAATTACAAATATCCAGTTCATCCAGATGATAATCTGCCTCCTCAAGGATTGGAGTGGTTGTTCCATTAGCAATAGTTCTCCTAAATTCACTGAAAGTGATTACTGATGATTTCAGTCTATAAGGACAAACATAGGTTTGGTCATGGTTATTGTTCTAATTCCCCCCTAATCTGAGGAACTGTATGTATCTCTGTAACAGACCACACTTCTGAATTGTATAGTCTATTTCCTAGTACACCCAGGGTGCTGAGAAAATGCGTCACCTTTGAAAATCCCCATGTTTTGTGCTGATTCCCTATGAAAACTGGTGCTAAACTGCGACAATTTTCTCTTATCAAAATTAAACCTCTTGTCTCAGCATTCTAAAGATCTAACTGCAAGAAGAATTGCACAAGTTCTCAAGAGAACAGCGAGGTAGCATATGAATACCTTGTTTCGGAGCGCACAGCTGGGCACACCTGGTGGATGTATAATCCAGCCCTTAATTACCAGACCCTGTGAACAAGCCTGCTTGACCACTCAGTTACTCTTCTGAGAGATACAACCCCAGAATCCTGCGCAGCTAAGGGGCACCCTGAATCATTCATGAGATACAGTGAAAACACAAGACAGATTAAATGACTATTTGTGAACTAGGCTTTTACAAAGTCATACATATCAGATGCTAGGCAATCTGCTTTTGGGGATGTGGAAGGAGCTTTCAAGATAAAGTCCAGCTGTATTATTCATAGCAACTAGGCAGTAAATCTTGGTTTTATCTGATTTCCCCCAAATCATGTCTTTCAGCAAATACTGATGATGCTGAATTCAAATACATATTTTTTCCCCCCTCAATTTCTTTTGCACATAGAAATTAAATAGTGGCTAGAAAGTGACCATTTTAAATTGTAACTGAAAACTGCATTTTTATTAAATGTGAAAACAGGTACCCAAGAAAACCTTTATACATTTTTATGGCAAGTTTTCCCATTACATGAGAGGCTTTTCTTACACATTTTAAGCCTAAATGACAGTGACCAAAGAGAAGTTTGGACTAAAACTGCAAAGTGATTAGCTGTGTTGAGGGAAACTATGGCTGCACAATTGAAAACAAAATGGAAGGACAAGTTCACAAAAATAGCTCATGTAGTAGTGAACAATGCTCTAATGAAATAAGAAACAGAAGAAAGCCAAATCTGTTCTGCATATTAGCACTATTGATTCATAAATATGCTCCTGTATTGGTAAAATCTTTAAAATAATGTCTGTTTACAGGAGACTTAATTTGAGCCTCTAGACTGTCCGTGCTCAAGCATGTTTTTAACATACTAGCAGTTTCATTTTCCTGAAGGATACTACTTGTATTCTTAAATCTGTTTGAAATAAACTATGTGCAGGCTTTATTTCAAACAAATGTGAATGTGTTTGCAGGATCAGAGCTTTAATGTGCCGAGTAATAATCCATTTATTTTCTCTAAATTTGTTACTGTAATTTGTTGCCAAGATAACAGCACTGGCACACAAATTGCATGCATGCACTCAAAGCAGTATTTTAGATAAGGACTTTTTTCTTGTTTTTCAGGTTGAAACATTATTTTGGTAATTTCAACGGACCCTCTGTATTTTGCTCTGTTTACTCAGTTTATATATCTACCGAATAATGTCACACCTCAGATAAATTATGTATTTCACCCAGATCAGGGTGAAAATCTACTGAAAAAATGACTTTATGTGAGTGGTTTCATCAAAGTTCAAGCAGGACAACTGGCATGCGCAGCAGGTTATAGGACTGAGCCAATTATGTCTGAAAAGTAGAGGAAGCTGCACACACTAAAATCTAAATTAACTCATTTATCTCTGAGTCTACTGAATTTTTATAGTTGTTTTGTGTCATTAAATCCTGAATTAGGTCCTTAGTGTGATCAGTTTGAAGAGAAATGAGCTGTCACTGTTTTGGGGTGGTTCAGCCTGGAGAAGGCTGTGGGGAGACCTTATTGTGGCCTCTCAGTACCTAAAGGGGACCTATAGGAAAGACGGGCTTAATCTTTTTAGCAAGGTCTGTAGTGACAGGACAAGAAGTAATAGTTTTAAACTACGGGAGAGTAGAATGAGATTGGATATAAGGAGGAAATTTTTTTACAATGAGGGTGGTGAAGAGCTGGAACAGGTTGCTCAGAGAGATAATGGAAGGACAGGAGCCATGGTTAAATCATCACTTACAGTGAATTAAAGAAAAACAAATTTACCTGTACTGATTTTTTTTTTTTTTTGACTTACATTGTTAAGCTCTATTTTACATTCTCCAAATGCGTAGGGTCAAATCTTGAAGAACCCAGTCCATATTTAGCAACCACAACAACAAAGAATCAGAGTTGACTATGAACAGGAGATAACACTTAAAAGTAATCAATCGGTCTGAGAAACAGAAATTGGTGAAACATGTATATCAGCTGAAAATTAATTTTGACTGGTAAAGGGAAAAAAAGAATAACATGTTCAACACTGAATACTGCAACAGCTGGTCCCTTGTTAAATTACCCATCTACCAAATCATCTTTATATGCAAGTTTCCTTTGCTAGTCACAGAACAGGGGAAAATTCCAATGATTTTAGCCACTTTAAGAAGCTGTCCTTCTGGTGCATGAGTTGCTATCCATGAAGAAGCAAGATTCTATTCACTTCCAAATTTGAATTATTTACAATAAATAGTCTATTTCTCATTGCGTATTCCCATTACAAGGGAAAGCAACAGCTGGACATCCTGGGACATGGGGCATTTAATCCTATACTAAGGGGAGCAGGCTGATAAGTCTGAAAGTCATTACCATCTCTGAATACATGACCCACTGGTGGTCTGGACTCTGCAACCAGAAAGATTCCAAATTAGAAATGGCAAATGGACGATCCTCTGATCTGGGGACTGTCACTCTGAGATGCCTCCAAGTCAAGCTGAGGCACATTTAAGCTACAGGGCAGCATACAGTGTCTCAAAGACTCAAGGTTATTGCCACGTTTTTTACAACTACCAAACTCACTCAACAGTGGAGGGAGGGAACATGGAATACATCTGCAGTTCTTCCTCAAGCTCAGGCAATTAAGAAAATAATACAACCCATACATGCAAATATCCAGGTATTTTTTTAACACATATGTGAGGCTGCATGCTTTACTTGTGATTCATAGAGCTTCTTCTGTGCCTTAAACCCTGCTCTTGCCTATACAAGACTTGGACACGGAGATAAAATCTGGGTGCAAATACTCCACTTCATAGCTTTACGCAGCAGGTAAAATACTGGTTTCACTGTGAAATTCACAAGTGAATCCCAGCTTCAGCTGATTTCTACAAAGCCAGAGTATTTGCCAGAGTTCTCACAGTATGAGAGATCCATTACTCCTTATTTCTGCTACTCTAAGATTTCATCACTTCTGTTCATAAAAAGCCTTACTTTAACCTTGCCTGAAAGATCCACTTACAGAATCACGATCTATTTCTATATTAAAGAGAGAAGTCTATGTTAAAAAAAAAAAAAAAAAAAAAAAATCAGTTTGGAAAAACTATCCTGCACCAATTAAAATAAAATTCCTCCCAGAGCTGGATAGTTCCTAATATTACTGATAATGCTGTTGCATAAGGACAGATATAAACAGCAGCTACATTACACACTGCTATCAAGTGCATTAGAAATATAAGCAGGAGAAAAAAGTCAATGCTTGGAAATAGTCATTCTTTCTACATTAATACTCCAGATATGATGAAAGTCCCATGTAGATTACATGCAAAAGGGAGAAAAACATGAACAAGCAAAAAAATCTGTGCATATAAAAAAAAATGCACAAAGGGATACTTATAATTTTAAAGTTGAGTATTTAGTACATAAAATTGTCTTCTAATGGTTTAGCTGCTGAACCTATGTAACCATAATAGCCCGATCCCACCTATGTGCGTCTAAGTAATTTTTCTCATGTATGTAAGCATAGGGAATTTAAGTGTTCCCTACAGAAAGCAAGACGATTAGGTTTCCTTATATCTGATCAAATTATAACAATAAGATATGCACTGAGTATTCAAGCAGATCTTCCAAATCTAAAATTTTGCAAGCTTTCACACCTTTTATTCCACCAGACTGTGGGGCTACATAGGTATGAGAAGTTATAGAGGCACACCTAGTAACTTGCAATACCAGGGCACAGAATGACAGGCTATGAGAAGCAAGGACTGATCCTCTTCATTTTGAAGCCAGGAATGTATTTACTGAGATTAATGCTGCAGAATCAATGCAACCATGTTAATTTGATATAAACATTACGGAAAATAAATGGAAAGGAGAAATAAAGATACGCTGACAGTAAGAAAAAAATGTATAGAACATAGTTCAAAAGAACTAGAGAAGAAAAATTATGTGCCTGAAAGGATATTATGCTCTTGTATATAAATTAGGATAACATATTTTGATAATGATATTCAATATGTGTTGGCAGACCCACTTAAGGAGTTTCTTTGCACAGGTTTAATTTAATGGTCAGACTTTCATCCTTACCAGGTGCCTAAAAGCTAAACTATTGCAGATAATGCCAAATTTAGAAAGAAAAAAACCCAAACCAAATCCAAAAATTGAGTCTCTGATTAATACTAAGCCCCGATTCTGCTTCATTTTGCCAGAGTAAGAAGCTCCAGCAGCAGCACATACTCCATCTTACTGTAAGAGAGCCCTCAGTGATGCCACCACAGGCAGCTGTCCCGTGGTCACTGGACACACTGCTTGCCTGCAGGAGCCCCAGCTTGGCATGGGACAGTACAGGGTATTCCCCTGGAGATACAGAGCAGACCCCAGATGCACTCAACGGTTTAAGACCGAGGGCACACTTACCTGGTGCATGGCACTTGATGCACAGTCCAGACATATCCATTTACCTTCGCCCAGTAGCAGCAACACTATCTGATTGAAACTGGGCAGAAAAGAGTCCTCAAGTCCTTCTTAGAAGGCTACCAAGGATAATATAGATGTCAAATGCAGGCTGCAAGGACGTCTGGACTCTGCAGTGCTTGTAGGAGAAGCTGGGGTGCACTGGGGACGTAGCCATTAAAACCAGCAGTATTAGTGTTAACAAAGCATCTGAGGAAATTAGATCTGATTTTGTGTTTTTATAACTCAAATCAATAGTAGGGGCTTCTAGCATCCTTTAGGAGAGCAACAAAGTGTTTTCCAAAGATTAGCAAATGAAAGTAACCTTCAGCATCACTGGGAATAAAGTCCACAAAACCATAGCATGACTATCTAGTTTATGTTTATAACTGATCAAAGGAATTATTATTACTAAATCTAATGCTGCCAAAATCTTGGATATTTTAACATAATTTTAATTGTCCAAGAGTTTTATCTTTGAATAGCCCTAAAAAGACAGTAAAAAGTGCTACATGTATATAATATGTAAATAAAAATGAGTTAGGAGATTGTAATGTTCCTTGCACATCCTGTTACATGCTGCTACCACCACAGTGAACCCACTACATATGCTTCTTTATCATAAGTTCATGAAAAAAATCTTGCAAGACTTCATGGACATACCACATCTCTGAACTGCTCCTCCTATGTAAGTGGCTCTTCTATGTGACTGTGGTGTGAATCTTTGTTCAGCCACTTTCTGGCCGCACTGCTAATCATCAACATTTTGATCACTACACAACTGAAACCTTTCTTGGGGGAGCCCAAAGTCATTTGGAACAAAATGTACCATAATCTTGGTTTTAGAGCTTTGCCTGAAGAGACATGGGATTGCTTCCAGAAGCATCTCCTTTAAGACCATATGCCTTTTCTCCATTCTTTCCCCAGCTTTCATGTCTAATAGGCTGACCTCCTTAAAAAATGGCCCACACCTTTGTTCCTCTTCCGTTCATGGCAAAAGGTAAGACCCTCACAAGGCTAATAGTCATAGAAAGTTTACTCTATCATTTTGGCTCAAAAAAAGGTAAAAAAAGAGACTGCTTACTGGAAAGTTTTGGGGGAATTCATTCTGGTAGATGTGATGAGAAACACACACTCAAGTAGCAGAGTGACCCAATTTTCTGAATGGGCTTAGGAAATACTGTTCATTATTAGGACCATGGATCGTTACAATTTGGTTGAGAATCACTGAAAATGGGGAACCTAATAGTAAATTGTTAGAAAAGGTTTTGGTGATAAGGACTCTCCTGTATTTCCACTAACTGCCACCCCTATGGAAGATCATGCTAAATAGAAAACTCATTTTCAAGGGCACAAGAAGCCCTGACACTTTATTGCTAGATTCTATAGCAACTGGAGCTCACTTGCAGTAACCTTATAGTACTCAATATAAACTGAGAAGCTTGTATCAAATTCAGGCTTCCATTTAAAATAGATATTGCAGGATTAGGCTTCAATTAAAGAAGAAAAATGACCTTCAGTGCTTCTTTTTTTTACAGGCAAAGTTTTAAAAAAGAAAAACCATCGAACTAGGTGAAAATTATTAAATTTCTCCAAAAAATTAAGATGAGCTTTCTTCTATTTCTTGAGACAGTACAGTTTGTGATTCATAGGGTAACTGCTATCAAACACAACTTAATGAAAGCTCTTGTAAGCAATTTTATTCCTATCCATAATGGCAGACATATACAAAATCAGAAGAATTTATCATTTCAGTTCACCTTAAAAAATAACTTATAAAGCAGTGATATATGCAACATAAAACAGTTCAGGAGGGGAGAGGGAAAGCAAATTTTAATAACTAAAATGTAAACGTGGAAAAAAAAGATGGAGTAAAAGTCCCTACTTCTTATTTCTACTTAAGATGCCATGTGATAATATTTTACAATGTCCTGTGGATCTATATATGTATGTGTGTATTTTGATATCACACACACATACATATATATTAACCCACGCATGTACATACACAGGTAATTGTTTGCAGTTTCATCTTGGGCAGCTCTGTTATGACTCTTTACAGTTGTCTCAATCACGTTTGGGACCCACTGTCTTGACAAAATGGGGGAGATGGTAGGAAAAAAAAAAAAAAAAAGGGTGGGTCTGATTGTGTCTGAGATCCTTTTGTTAAACTGTACACTGGGATGAATGATTTTCTTCTGCAGTAGCTCTCTGAAGAGGGCCAACTCACTGTGGTCTTCATGGCGAGACTTGTTAACGGATCACACACTCATTGTCATGCTAGGGGAGTACTGAAAAAAGAGGAATTCAAATTTTAACAACCATTTTTCCCCCCGGGTTAAAAAAACCCACTTCTGGACCACAGCAATGAGTTCAAATGTCAACATGCTCTTTGAACTTCCTCCTATATTTGTACTGTAGCCCGTGCTAAAGCTGTAGTTCAATTTGTGGTATCATAACTTCTGTTATGCTTCTCTCATTATGTAAAAATACAACTATTACTGATAAAGTCAACTCCCTTGAAGACTGTTCCAGGGTTACCTGGGTGGTGTGATGAACCAATACTTCACTGATGCTTTCCACACCTTTTCCTGGTCAGTGTTGGCTACTGGGGAGGTTTAGCTAGGCAGACACCTAGTCTCAAGCAGACCAGCAGCATTCACGGTTAGCTGAACCACGTAAGTATTTTGAGGAGCTTTTTATTACTTTATGGGAAGAAAGGAGTAAAGATATGTATGACTGGACTTATACTAGGCTTTTGGTCTGTATTATGGATTTTAGGAAGCAAGCTGAATCAAGGGTCAGTGGTCGTTCTCCTTTATGTGAACCAAAAACTCAGTCACCACATTACATTATCACTGTAACACAAACTGAACCACAGCCCTTATACAAACTATAGTTGCTCTCAAGTTAGCAGTACTGGATTGTAATAATCAATAGGATACCACAATGCCTAGAAGAAGTGCACATCTATATGCCCGATTTGTTTTTAAATTGAAAACTGCGGACTGCAGAAACTATTAATTTGGCCTAAAATCTTCTAAGTAGAGGAAAGTAGTCAAATCCAAGAAGTATTAGCATTACAAAAACTGATACAAGAAATGGAAAGATAAATTTGCTTTTGCAAAATCAGATGCAATGAAAAATCTGCCAAAGCTTCAAGCTGGTACTTTCCAAGTATCCAAGCATATTAGAAGTACATGACAGGGAAGACCCATCCAGAGTAAACTGCATAGACTGGACTAGTTGGGTAAAGTCTGTAGACAGTTCCCAAGGACTGCAATGTGACTCGTGTTAGAGAGGAACTGATACCTAGAAGTACACTAGACTGCATGTGGCATGTATAATGCATACCTTGTAGGCATGTATTTCATGCCAAACCTTGAGAAAACTGGCTCCCTGTTTCTTCCAAATAGGAAAATGACATCTAGAAGCACCTAGAATCCAGTGTCTGAGAAAACTTATTTTCTATTGAGTACAGCTGATGTCTTTCTTTTCATGACCTTAGTTTGGCGAACTTGCCTGCCTGTTGATCAGACTGCTGGCCCTCAGTACAAGCAATGCACGTCACATTGAGAGTCAAGGATTACCATGACCAAGGATCACCTTTAATAGAGATTCTGTGGTTACGGGGTTTTTTGGCAGATAGTTGTACAAACCAATATTCTCCAATAATCCACAATCTGAACTTGTGCCCTCTTTTTGAAGACACCAGCAGCTACCATGCAGAAACTCTTCAACAGTTAAGGAAGCAAACCCAAAAAACCCCCAAAATCTGATTCCCATGAAATTTTCTGTGCAATTTGACTGTTTGTGATCTAACAGGAACTGTTTACTCATCATAATTTCTGAGCTGAAGTTCACCACTGGCATAGTTAATGAAGCTGCACTCACTTCTGACAGCAGTGATTTCCAATAAGAACAGAAGTGTTGAAGTCACTTAGCACTTCTGAAAAATCAGCCACTCCTATTTAGGAACCTAAATGTGAATTTAGAAACCCAGCTTCAGGCAGGTAAGTATGAAAGTACTGTAGTAGTTCTGCTTTGTAATTCCATGTTTTGCTGCCTCAAGCATTCTCCATTTTAAAAAAAGCATCATTTGTGTCAGAATGAACACTAGAGGGAACCTTTGCTTCTTCTGGCTCTAACAGCACGCTGCATCTTTGCAACATGAGATCTACTGGTGCTCTAATGATATACTTGTGTGAATCCTGTTCTATAAGACATTCCCCGCAAAACACATAGTTTAGAAGTCAAAGGTTGGGCAGTCACACTGAAACACTCAGATGTAAGGATCTGTCAGTCTCTGTATTTAGGCTACTCAGATACTGCCTCACAACTGCCCATCTAGCTTTCGTTGATGACTGACCTCTTAATCTAGAAAAAGAGTTTCTGCAGTAAATCTATACCTCCCACATTTTCCAGTTTCAGCTCAACTTCTAGCATTATTTTGCACATTTTTGTCAAATCAATACTATAATTTTAGTATCTAGGAAAAAACACTTAAGCACAGTACTGCATTATAAGTACACTACAAAAGTGCTTGTTCTTGCTGTTATTTTTCTTTTCTTTTTTTTTTTTTTTTTTTAAAACAAAATGCCAGAGATAAAGGTTCTCAAAATGAAAAAAAAACCTAGGTAACAGAATACTTACACTCTCACTCTGAAAAGGGTTTAGGAAGTTTCCACCCATCTCACCGTCATCCCTGGGAGTGCCAGGCTGATTACTCATGCTCATATTACTGGGAGAGTTCTGTTAAATAGGATGTAAAAATACAGATTAGGTGTTGAAGATCTCAGTTCATTTCCCAGCTTCACCAAGTGTGCCAAAGGCTTTACACAACTGTAATACACTGTGCAATACACTGAGATTTCCAAAAATAAAAAAGAAGCCTCTGTGAGGTTCTGTATGATTCAGCCACTAATTTTAGCCTGAATAGTAATGTTTTCTTCCCTAAACCAAGAACTGTTTACCTGTCATTCTTGTTGTCAGGTTGTAGCCAGCATCCTCTCCTGAAGATGGAAAAAGCTACAAATGGCTGCAGCCTGGGCCTGAGGTCTTTGTACATACTGTCCACCATTCATTGAAATACAGTTTCACAAGTAGTTCACAATTGTGGTTCAAGACCTAAACCACTTCACTGAGCACAGTTAATACAAAATGTTTATAGGCAAAAGAGTTAATAAGAGTTTTAGATAAAAGACACCTGTGTTACAGCTGGCCACTGGACTGGGCTCACAAAAACTTCCAGGAGGAGTTGTACTTCAGCTATTTGCTTGCACAGAGCAAAATGGAACAGCATTTTAATCTACCTTTTCAGTATCTAGGTAACTGAAATGCTAATAAATAATAACAATACAAAGGCTTCTGACGAGACGCTCCTCTTTTTTTTTTTCCCCACAGAGGTACACAACCACCTCTGCAATATTCAGAAAATGCCTTCATGATTCAGTTACTTAAAGAAAGGGTGAAACAAGGTAATTGTCACAGAAATTATTCTGAGTCAATACCTAGTACATTATTATTGTAGACACTACAATTAGTTAGGTGTTTTTACAAAGTTGATTTGCAGTACCCTACCATGCCTGCAGCATGGGCAATTCTCTTCCCATCACTGTTAAGACAGAGGATTTGTGATGGAAAAGGAGCAGTCAGGGAAAAGATGGAGTGAAGTCATGAACTTCATTATGAAACATTTAAGTCTATCACAGTTCTTCCCTTGATTATTTTTTTTTTAACCCAGAAAAACGGAATGCAATATTGCTGTTGAGATTTTCCTTATACAAAATGCAAATCTGGTGTGCCAGAATAAATTTAACACGAACCTATTGCAGTCATTAGGCAAGCTTACAAAATGAAACTCTAAGTACTGATCTTGATCAAAGTGACCAAATCATAACAGCTGTAAAAATCCAAAGTGAATTTATCCTCTTTTTTCTGTTATTCTGAATTGTAATCCTGACACAGTATGTCTGATAGCATAGAGGTTTTTTTCTTTAAAAAAAAGCCCACCATAGATATTTTGCACTTTAAAAATACCTGCATGCAGTCTTCATTTAGTCTAACTGTATCTGCAATAGGTCACACTTTGAATGAAAAATTGGAAACATTATGAAAAACGAAAACCCCCTTAACTTCTTATCACAAAGGCTATCTATCCTACCCTGGCACTTTAAAGATGTACACTGTAGTGTTCACTGAACAGAAAATGAGATGGGATAGCTATGACTTCTACTTCCCCTTCATACCACATTTCCGCATGGTCCTCTTTATAATCATGAAGTCCCATGTTGACCACTGTCCATAATTTAAATATTGCAACATATTCAACTGTTCCACAGATTTACTTCACCTCCAAGGAGAACAGAAAGTGTTGTTCTCAGCTTCACCAAATACCACAACTTAAGTAAGTTACTTTTTGCTACTAGATTAGCAGACCGCTGTACCTCCTGTCCACTTTGCAATGTATTTTGCATGGTTAGTGAAAGGCTGCTCTTAAGTCTTCACCATATTCCCCTAAGGGAAGATCACCATTCTCAGTCTGAAGTAAGTACATGGGTTCAGCTTGGTGTATTTATTTTTAATTATAGATTAAATATAAAATTATTTGCATAAACACCATGCAAGCATAAGTTTTTTATTAGCATCTGAAATGCAGCTTGCAGAGTTGGGTCAAACCCCTGCCTTAGCCCTTTTGCTTTCTTCAGTCTAGCTCACTTCTGAAACTGTGATCCCCAGATCTCCAGGAATCACTGGACATCAAAGACAACTAAAAGCCTAGCTAGTCAATTAACATCAGACAATTAAGTTTGCTGTTCAGTGAAGTTAGTATAGCAAATACTTAGGGACCCACAGCTTGAAAAAGGTTGAACATTATTGCTTTAGTTCAACCACAGCTACTGTACCTTAAGCAGGAATTAATTCAGGGAAGTCCTGTTGCCTGTGTTATGCAGGAGGTCATACTACAGAATTGTATCAGTCTCTTTTGGCCTTAAAAATCTATGAATATAAAGTTTAAAACCCACTAAGGCCTTGTCACATTTATTTTATATGATGCTCCCACACTTTTGTTGGTTCCTGGGGGATCTACCCCTATTTTACCTTGCTCTGTGTAGCACAAAGCTTTGAAATTCTGCAATCGCTACAGTATGCCAGCCCCAAAGGTTCAAATTCCTGACATAAATGCTTTATATAAACTCCCCTGGGCTGCTTTTATGGCCAGTATGGGGTCTAGCATTGTAGCACTAGCCGAGGTTTTTCAATAGCAAGTATGTCTTTGATGCCTGCATGAATTCCATGGGCACTGCAAGGAACACTGGTTATTAACATGTACTTAATATGCATAATTTCAGTTCATTTACTTCCCCCATCTCAATCTACTTCATGAAAACTTCATGTTTTGCCATTCAGCCATTCAAATTAAAATCTTCTCTAAAAAATGTAGCTCTGAATTCTGTGAGCTGTACTGATTCTACCAAGACTGGACTAATTTTCTGCATCTCCTGGGAACTGATAATCAGCTTCTCTTGTGCATTTTACTCTACTGAAGTCCTGTGCCTGGACTTGAGCATCTAGCAATGCACACCCCAAACTGTGTTAACTTCAGTGAACAATTTCCATCACTGGAAATCTACTTGTGAAAAAGCCAACTGCAAGACTAGCTGGTGATGCACACAGGGAGACTGTTGCCTCAGCAAGAACAATCCTGGCAACTGTGTACAAAATTGGAAGGCAGCCACGTAATAATTTTGCATGCATCAACCCCAGAAACCTGCTGTTCCTTGCAAGCAGAACTTTTCCATTCAAGTTTCAAAAGCATCATATACTACTACCCACCTGAAATTACCAGTGCTACCCACATACTTTTACTACTGTCAGTGAAGGCTGCATATGGGGCACTGATACCCAGAAAAACATAGAATGGTGTACCAGGACAAGTCTTACTTCCAAAGTTGGCAGTATTTTCTTTTAGTTATTTGAAAAAGTCATGCATCAAATGTGATTTCCATGATTATTTATTAAGGTTAACAAATTACAAGACTTCCAGGTAAATTTTTGGATGCAAGTTTTCAGAGCTCCTGATACTTGTATTACCACACATACTCATACTTAATACCAGTAAGTTGAACACAGGCTTTTAAAAATAATCCCATGGCAAGCTAATGGAAATGTTTTGGGTTTTTTCCTTAAAAAATGCTACAGTTTGCAATAAAAATACTGAAAAAAAAAATATGGGCATTGATTTAAAAAGTGCTGTATGCTTATTATCTCATTGGAGGCTTTTATTGACTCCATCACTGCACATCTAAGCACAGCACAGCTAAGGCAACACGGTCATGTCAATAGATCGTTTTACTTTTTACAGAGCCTGACAATATTATAGAACTTAAAAATGTACTAAACTAAAAATACAGGATTGCTATAGATGCAGCTCCCTCACAGGAGCAGCAATGGCCTTGGACACATATTCTTGAGGTCCTTCTCTCCAGAAAAGACATTCACTGAGCACACTTTGCACGCTACCCCTCTCCCATACCGCACCACCAGAAGACCACAAACTGGGGAACTCTACAGAGTTGTCCTCCTCCTCCTCTTTGGATATGCAACTATATCACCGAATGAAGAATGATTTCTGCCTTTTAACACCTGCAAGTGTATTCCCAACAAATTCACACTACAAACTTCTATGTTGACCCATGGGAACTGAGGTGAGCATTTTGTTCCCTACGTGTTGGCATCTCATCATAGCTCCTCAGAACAGACCTACAGAAAAAGGACCATGGCATGACCAGAGCACATGCAGACAGACAGATTTGTACCAGGAGAGATCTAGTGACAGCACCATGGTACTCAGTCCAGAGGCAACCAAAACACACCTGAAGTTGATATGCTCAAAACAAACTCACACTTATCTCTTGGAAGACTATGAAGAATTTTGCTACAAACAAATGAATTATAAAATTTTAACTGAACCTATTTCTTCATCATATTTATATGTATTTATAGACCAAAAGCATGAAGGTGCAGGGAGATTGCTGTAGTGATACAATTGTCAGTTTCAGTCAATTACATCTGAAGATGCTGGATCAAACGGTGTTTTGCAGGGGACAGATTTATGCCACTTTATCAATACCAAGTAAGTTCATTAATTCCTAAATTAATGATGATCACATACGTAGTAGTGTTATCTTTATGGAAGAAGTGATACATTCAAGCACAATATTTTTTTCGTACATGCAAAACCCCTGCACATTAAACTCACATTGATTTCCAACTATTTAATGGTTGTGATATCAAAATAGTGCTTCTTCTGAAACTACTTCTTAATCTAGCTTTTAGGAATTTACACTAGTAAGATATTAACATTGCCTTACAGAGATGACAAAAATCAATCATGCAATGCATAAAAGTAACATCTTAATGACATTTTCCCAAATTTACATTTAACTAGAATTATTAGAACTATATTCGTCTTAACAGTATGGAAGACTATAACATGATTAATCAGATTATGAACTGGATATAATTAATCATATTCATTAATACTCATCATTATGCAGCAGGGAATAAGTCTACTTATACTCCCTATTGATTATATTTTTTTTACATTTTCAATTAATACTAATTCTGTCTGCATGGCCTCCAAAGAGTTGCCAAGCAGAAAATATAGATACACAATAAAAAGCTTTGTAACAGAGGCAAAGGAAGTATGTTTAGAATAAAACATTCTAAAAACTAAAAATATTTGATTAGATACTCACTTTGGAAATACTGTCCATGTCTCCTGAGCCTTAAATTAAAACAGAAAATTCAGTTAGTTTTGAGCTGAAGTTAATCTAAGAATTCTTTTTTTCACAGTAAATATATAGTGTAACAGCAATATTTTAAAACATAACCAACCATGCACCCTCTTACTTCCTTCCCAGTGTCTCTCTTACTACAAGTTTACAGTCAGGATTGAATAATGTTAGTCCTTTCTCTGCATACACACCCAGTGTGAAAAGTGAGATAAGAATGAAGGACACACTTCGGATCTGTATCAGTTATTTGGATGGCAGGCTTTCAGGATGAGACAGCCCAGCACAACTCAAGAAATTATATGCCCAACCTCCCTGTCCCATTAGCTATGGTAGGGTACAGGTAAGGCAATTTGGGGTATATCCACCTATGAGACATGTTGCTTCAGCTTGAGAAAAAAAAAAAGAAAAAAAGGAAAGTCATGGCTAGCTAGTAAAAGTTGATATTCCTGAGGGAAAAAAAAAGACCACTATTAGCACTAAGGTCAGCTGAGAAGGTTTCATCAACGTCTTTGCCCAGAGAAGCTGAAGCCTATTGCTGAAATCAGCTGAAATGACTTCAACTTTTGATGCATTATAAATACTGACAATGACAGCATCTTTCAGAAGAAAGCAGACAATCCTGAGGACCAGAGTAACAGAAACCAAGTAAAATGAAATGTAATGAGCGCAAGACTATTGAATTTTTCTCAAACTGTACCTCTCACTCAGACAAAGGAAACATAACTTCAGGATGGATGGATCAAGAAAAGCATTTTTAGCAGCAACAGACAGCAAACAATTCTGGTCACCTATTATCAGGAAAGACAAATTCTAGAAGCATATTGAATACAAAACTAGAAGACTACCAGAGAAAAACAATCAAGAAAATGGAGTTGTGGGAGGAGACTGAAATAGCTTACTATACTTAGCCAGGCAAATTAGGGCAGAGAAGGACTACGATTTTTCTCTATAAATACATCAGATACATAAATATTATGAAAAGTTACTCTGTCAGGGTCTCAAGGATAAATTTTGGTGGGAATCAGGAAAAGGTTTCTTTCTAATCATCAGAGCTATGAACACATATCCAATAGAAGGGTTGTGGTCAAAGAAATTGGAAAATTCAAGAAAGACCTTGACCGATTTATCCATCTCATTATGAGACAGAGCTGTGTACTGCAGCATAGAAATGAATGCAGCAGATCTCTCCCAGCCCTCCTCTCCTTAAAGGACTCATGTTCCAGTTTAGATAAGAAGTTACCCCTAGAAAGTAGTCATCATTAATTTGACTAAACACTTCATCACTTTCACTAGAGAAAATAACTAACCAAAGGCTAGCTACATGTAAAATCCTTCTATAACCATTTCAATTTAATTTTCTGTTTTAGCCAAGAAATAATTCTCAGGCTATAGAAAGTGGCAGAAAAAGATGTGATTACTTTTTACATAGTTTTTAATTTATTTGAATGTAATGTGCATCATTATTAAAGTAACAACCCATTTTAGGACTGTAATACGTAAAGAAAGGCTGTGAAATCACAAGGTGTCCTTATGTAAAGCAATTTAGGAATTTGAGAGACATGCTTTCCTAGAAAAAAGTTAATTTTATTAGGAGATAGATGCCTACTGCTGAATTTCAATCATTCAGAACACGTCTGCTAAATGAGGTTTGATGGCTTAGTTTCTTCTTATCTTGTTACAGCCTCTTTGAATTTCTCCCTTCTTTTTACCTATTTACACTTCCTGTCTCACAGCCTCCAACTTTTGGGTTACAAGTGATAGACCTCCACCCACCATGGCAGTACGGACTTAGACAGTATGGAGTTTAGGCTGGTCTGTGCCCATGCTGGGAAAGCAACAGAGCTTTTCTTTGGGGATAGAAGCAAGGGGCACACTGGTAGCTTGGCTTCTGCCTGCCTGGTATCTAGCATGCTTGCTAGTTTCTCCCCATAAAGGAAAATGCTGCTCAGCAGGGTGTTGCTGGTGCCCCTCATGGGCATTGGACCAGCTCCCAGATGTAAAAGAGAATCTTGCTGGTGGACCAGAGTGATAGAAGAAGAAAGATCTTAAGTCTCTGCAGCTTGCAGTTCCCCCCTGTTGTTGCCTGCATGACCAACAGCCCTTGGTGCAGACAGAAGTGAAGAGAACACCACAAGAACCATATTCAGAGCTACGGGCCTGGTGTTACAGTATGAGAAGAAATAAAAGCAAAGTATTTATTTACCTTATGGGTATGGAAGAAGAAGGTATAAATACATTTTATTTAGTTGTGGCTTGTTTCTGAAATCCCTTTCAGGTGCCTATCATACTTCCAGCAAGAAGCAAAAGCAAAGAGTTTGCTAGGATAGTCAGGAGATAAAGCAGAGTGTGTTTTGCAGAGCTGTGCAAGGCTTCTCCCCTAGATACGAGTCCTTCAAAAATCATAGTGTCAAAAGTCAAACAGTACACTCTTCCTGCTGCCTCTGAATGCCCTGACAAGAATTCATGTTCTTTTAGGTTAGAATTGGCACCTATCTGAAGCTACTAATGGGGACAGAGTAATAGCACTCATTCCTGACAGATATATGGCTAACAATAGAACAAAGAAAGATACAAAAAAGTTCAGATAAAACTAATTTAACATACTCATCAACATATGTAATAACTTACTTTCAGGTAATTGATAAGAACATGCACCAGCATGTCACAATGACACCTCCCCGAGATTTTGAAAGAGGAAGAAGACAGGTAAATAAAAATGGTTCTTAAACCTTCACCTCTACATTACTGTGTACGCTTTCAGAGTGGTTTTCGTCAATCGGATCAAAACTATACCCTCTCACAGAAAGAAAAAACAGTATTTTTCTTCCAGAGGTGCATTATGAATACCAACTCATATGCTTAAAAAGAATCTTAATACTTCTTATTGATGCATATGCAGCTTTTTCAGTTTTTACAAGATTTTTACATATCATCTTCCACACAACTCAGAGAACTAGTCATAGAAAATGGCACTAGTCATTGAAAATCCACAGTCATCATAACATTTACTATCATTACCTAATGATCCATTCATATGATGGGAATCCATTCCACCCAGTCCACTCATAGGTCCATCTGACCCTGGCCCCATTGGAAACTACAAAAGGATCAGACATTAAAAACTGGTATTACTGTACGATTTTTTGTAGATAATCTAATAAAAAGAAAATATTTCTCAGAAAAAAGAAAGAAAAAAGAAAAAGGCTAAAATAGTCACCAGTTAACTACCTCATTAGGCAAATACTTAACTGTTATCAATAGGTTTCATTCTTAACATCCCACTTAGATAAACAAGGAAGTTTGTTTCTTCTTAGAGGTATTAATTTTATCCCTTTTTACACGAACGGCAGGGCAACATAATACTGGGTCACTTTCAGCAATTTTATCCTCCCTTTTCAGAATAAAAGTTTGAATCCTGCAGAAACTAATGCCTAGTGGCAGCAGCCACAATGATGTCCTATCACACCAAAGTCTATTGCACTGCAGTGTGACAAACTAAGTTGTACCCAAGATGCACGTGCACAAGCTTCTAAGGCCTTTTCCATGTAGAAAAATATGCCCCAGTCATTATTTGGCATGTATTGGCGTGATTTATTTGGGAAACATGGTGGGAGCGAAGTAGCTGAAGTGCTACCCATAAAAATGGAAAACTTAGTATTAATGATATGTGATGGAAATGCACTGTTTGGATAAAAAAGCGCTGTACAATTCAAAGACATATATAATTAGATTGATATTTACATTAGGTCTGTTGGGTCCAGGTGGTACTGCATTCATTAAAGTGTACATATTGTCTCCAGAGTTGGTTGAATCTGTAATAAGAGATTATTTTAAGTGCTAATATATACCTTTCAATAAAACTACTCACCTAATACATTCCCTGTCATTTTGTTCATATTACTTCTGTGCCTGAATTACTGATACACAGTGGCAATATAATGGAAGATTTCACTCCCTTTCTTTCTATTGCTACCACACAACAAGAGCTACGGAAAGAAATAATTGCAATGGTCTCTAAGTGGCTACTCCTAAACTCTAGTTTTATGCATGACTGTTAAAGGGTTTATAAATCACCAAGTATCTGTAACTATTTAATTCCATAAGCTATTTTTCCTGGAGTTCTGAATTACTTCAGTTGTCTTCAATATTCTCTACAAAACAGGAGTTTCTTTCTTATAAATACTTCCTGTAATTTGTTTTCCATCTGTAATAAATGATAAATAGCTTCTCATTATGCAGACTGCAGGTTAGTATAGTGAATGAAAAATTTTTTACTCTCATTCACATCAGTCTTTGATTTTGGATGTATCCAACTATTCAGCAGAACACTGTGCAAAGATCCTTGCTCTAAGGACAGCTTTAACTGATATATCTTCATGGTACAGTGTGGTGCAATCCTTCAAAAAAACTTAAGTCTCAAATCAACAAAACCACCCAGGCACAGTATGGTTCCTTTGCCAGTAAGTTCTGCCAAGTGCTTTGCTTGGCCTTGCCAGAGGTTGACACAGCCGCTCAGCCCTTTTCCTCCAATCAATGCACATGAACTTACAGGTAGAGCACCTCCAGAGTAGAAACACAAGGTTTAATTGCATCCACATCTGGTTGAACTTAAGAAAACAATGCCTAAGAACCATTCGTAAATACAAATTATTCATTCTGATCTCCAACTTGCCCCCACTGCGTGAAGTCTTAACACCATTCATCTATATTTCTAAGAAACAGGAGGCAAAAATGCAGATGAAAGATTTTTGCCTAATTTGTCTAAGGGGAACTTCACAAGTCATAGGTCATGTAATGAAAATGTTCACCAAGATGAGAATGACCTAAGCAAAGACTTTTTTGCAGATACTACAGAGGTACTGATCTTCCCATCTCTAAGGTGACAGCATGATTTTAAAAAATATTGTCAACTCGAGAAAATCAGTACTTCCTAACAGTATCTGCAAAAAGGATAAAGAACAGCTTAGTACCCTGCACCTAACTCCTCCAAAAGACCATGCAACTTCCCTGAACCAGAGGTTTGAGATTAACAACACACGCAAAACCCAGCGCCAAGCTGTAATTCCTTTTCCAAGACAAGGTGAAGGGGGACTTTTGAGTCAGAAGTAGAGAAAGCAAGAAAGCTGAAACCAGACTAAAATGCATTGGAAAGGGGAATGTGGCCTGACCTCCCACAAGAATGCATTTGTACATACACTGGGCAAGGTGTTAAGTTAAAGTCAAGGTCTTTTTCTATTCCTTAATCTTTCTGAGATGGTTTTCTAACCATTAATTAACCTTGCTGAGTAAATAATTCCATCAAATGCAGAGCACTATGTATCACCACAACATTCAAATGTGCTGTTTAGAGAAGGAACTAGGCTTTTAGCCTAGTTATCAAAGTAAAATTAGTACATAAAAAGTTATTTTTAACATTCAGTTAGGTAGGCAGCAAATTCTTAAACCACTAGATCCTTTTGCAACACACATCCCTGGTTCTCCCCATGTTCTGCTGGTTTATATGAAAATACACATGGACTAGTCAGGCCATGGGAATCCTCAGAGCCAGTTTGTCTCAGAGGCAAGCAAATACCTTTGCAAATTCCTTAGGGGGCCAATGTCCAAGTGTTTTCATACCTTGGAAGACAAAGCCTCAAAACACTGTTGAGTCTCTAACTGAAAATGGGAACAGCATAAGCTTTATTTGATCTGCACACAGACAGCCTAGCATGTGCCATAACTGCAGTGCTCGCTACTTTTAAATGTGTAGGCTGTCCATAAGATTGTTTTATGTTAAAAGAGACTAACTTTTAAATTCCAGCTTACATAATTATCTTTTTCACTAATGACACGAACAAGGAAGCCCCACATCTTAGCTTGCATTTTTTGAAGTCCTGGAATTGTACTTAATGAAGATATTATACTGGTGCAAGAAGTTTTCATGGCCACTCAGGAAACTTCCTCACCCTCTTGTGCTGTGGAGGACAGTGAGAACATGTAGGACATAAGGACTGAGGATGCTGTAACATCACTGAGGTGAACAGATGCCTCTCAGCTGGTGAAAGTGATATAAGGCAGATATAAGCCAAAAGGAGTAGTTATTGAATACTGGGTTTAACAAGATGTAATTAATTTCATTTTAGCAGATAATCATCATCAGTTCTGATATCTATGCAGGAGGACAACATCCTCCACATCCTGCAGTTCCACCTTCATATCAGAATCTTTGCAGAACATCAATGGAGATAAATACTTACATCTAGTTAACCACCTTTAAGCCATCAGAAGCTAGCTAGCCATCCCCAATTCTCTCATCCTCCTCCTTGTTTCCTCAAACTTTAGTAGGAATGTGGCCAATCTTTTGCATGGCCAAAATCTCCATGTGGTCTGAGTTGCATTGGGTAAACAATGGAGAAGTTCAAGTTCTGGGAACAGATCACTGGTAGGACATGACAATGGCTCCTCTGGGGCCTACTCCTCCATTGCAAGAGAGCGGAGAGCAACCTGTCCAGCATGACCCTGCTGTCAGCCAGATGCAATAGCCACAGGATTCTGTACATCGCTCAAGCCACATGCTAGTCAGGTCTACCCCATAGGATACTACAGGGGAAGTTCCATGAGATTCGGAAATCTCCCGATTTCCAAAATAGTGGAATTGTATCAAAGAACATTAGCAAAAGAAAACAAAGACTGCATCTTCATTCATTTTTAATTTGCTATAGCTGAAACTGTGCAAGAAAGGATGGGCTCAAACACCAGAGAAATTAATTGCTCTGAACTGCAGAGATACAATGCAATACAGCAGGGAGAAAAGGGAGTGAAAATGAGGAGAAAACTTGATACAGAAAGTATAAACCAAATAATTTATCATTATCTGATTCTTTATGAAAATCAAAGTCTAAAAAAGTGTTTTGTCTACTTCCTAGGATCCCTTATAGATATCTTTTAGTATTTCCAAGTATATTTCAATACCTGCAGGACTAGGCATGATAGGTGTTCCTGGTGGCCCTCCACCTCCTGGAGGACCCTAGAGAGAGTAGAAAATGTCAGTTAGTGTGAAAGGAAAAAATACCACAGTAAAAAATGAACACTGTACACATGAAAAAGTATTGCGAATGTAATGAGTTAATCTGGTAAAAATATGCCCGTTTTCTGATAAACTAGCAAAACAGTTCATCACAGATTAAGATTATGTAATTGGTCGGCAAATTCTGGCACAGACTCCTGATGTATGCAGGTATACAGACCCAAAAATATCCATTAGTCAGTAACTCTCTGTCATGCTGTCAGACAAAAGAAATATTTGGAGTAGGGCCTAAGACACTTATTTTTAATTCCCTCAACCTACTTCTATTACCACTGTTTTTTCAGTGGGCCTTTCTGTTTTGTTGTACTCTGTACACAGTCAATGTTTGAGTAAACGATGTTTGCTAAGCCCCAAACACAGAGGTGTCCTATGGGGACAGAAGAGCCTAATCACCTTAAGAAAACTTTTTCCAGGCAGATCTGGTATTTCAATGCAATAGGCATCTTAATCCTGTCTCTGTACAATATTTAAAATAACATCTGTATACATAATTTCTTCTCAAATTAATGCCAAACAGATTGAAAAAGCCAGGATAATGCTCGGTACAGTCGTATCACTTGCCTAGACTGCTAAATGAAAGATAAAAAACCAACCAACCAAAACCAATCAAAAAAAACCCCATCAAGGAACATCTGTTTTCTTAATTTCAGGTACCTCTGTGTTGCAAATCCGTTCATGGCTAAGAACTGCTCTGGTTGTTAAACAAGCTTTCTAAGGTTCTTTACATATTTCTCCAAGAACTTTATTCTAAATGTCCAAATTGTTTAGTAAGAACAGAACCGTATCTTCTTGCTTCCTATGTTTGCAGATCCACTAGTAACCTGAAAAACTACCAACTTCGAGTTTGGTAAAAATAGCTGTGTCAATAAAAGTCAATAAATATTGATTTTCCATAATAAAGACCACACAGATTGCTAACAACAGATTATTATTTTCATTGCCATATGACTCTCATTATATTTTTATCTCTTCTGTTGTATTTTAAAATAGTAGATACACAGCTCCAGACAGGAACATTTTTTCAGTAGCACTGAATATAAAGGTTTGGTTGTCACTGTCTGCTTACAAGGACATTGCTAAGATTTGCTATAATTCACTGAGATATTCTGGATGGAGGCAGAGAAGTCTTGGAATGAAAACAACAGACACTGTTTCTCAATAGCCCACTTAAAAATAACATTTCTTACAAGACATTTAAGCAATAATATACTATCAAACATTATTTTCAGACAATCAAACTCAGTAACATATCAGCTTTTTGATTGATACTGCTCCTCTGCAGGTTTGTACAAGCAAAATACTTGCAGGCAGAAGCACCTCTGTCTGCCAGCCAGTGATCAACTCTGTCTACGTTTAGCCAGTACTCAGGGCTAAACCATAGCAGTTAGTCCACCACCTGATGCTCCTTCCCCAGTTGAGAGAGAGAATCAGGGGAAAAAAAGCAGAAGGCCTGTGAGTTGAAGTAGAAACAGATTTACTAGAATAACAATCAACATAAAGCACAGAGGATTCTACTCAGCCTGGCTCTTGATGCCAACAGCAGGAACAGAAGACCACCAGCAAGGAGCCTCAGGGAGAGGAGGAACCCCACCCTCACTGAGCTCCCTCCTTTTATCATGAGCATGGTGAGGTGGTATGGGGTACACCTGTGAGTCAGCTGCCTTGATTGGAACTCTCAGCTGACTTGGGGCTACTCACGGCCTGCCTGCATGGCTGGCCCATGGGGCTGTGCCTGGGAAACCAGGACAAACTCGCAGCTAATCATGCATGAAACAGAAATCCTTTATGCAGAAGCAGCAGCACATCCCTCCAGTCAGTCAACATGTATATACCTCTGCACTCTTACATGCAACCCTACCTACCAGATTTTTATCTTATGCTTCCCCTTGCTTGTGAAGTAGGTCACCAATATCTTTTATAAATGTGCTAGAACAAAGGCTTGCTCTGCCATGAAACCCAAAGATCGGCTTATAAAAATCGAGGCATAATCACAACTTCATGTCATACAGCCAGCAGCCACACAGCTTTTGTCCCCTCCCAAATTACAACCGAATCAGAAATGAATGTGTCAGGATCGGGCTTGCCAAACTGTCTGAAAGGTCTGTTCTGCCCTCAGCAATAAGAAATTTCCCCATTGCTGCTGCAGAGCTACAGACTCCAAATTCAAAGAGACCTTTGGATTACATATATGACCCTCCAGGCAGCACACGCTGTGACTCTTCATCTATGTCCTTGTGCATGAAGCTCACTAACTTGTTTTTATTTTAGGTTTATATGTATTTTTCAGCATCACATACAGCACTGTGGAGACCACTAACTGGACATTTATTAAGAAACATACTTATTACTACGAACTTTTGCATCTAATTTCAAATTTGCATTTACTCTGTTTATATATTTTCTTCTCTTAGAAGTCTTCTTGGTATCAACTATTTTCACTCTGAGAATGTATTAATATGTAATGGAATTATTTCTCAAAAACTGTCTGATGAACTAACCACATTAAGCTCTCAGAGCATGTAGTTTCAGATCATAAATCCTTTGGCTAAGAAGCTGATTTAAGACATCTCCAGCCCATACCTTGTCCCCAAATGCTTGCTCTCTTGGAAGCTGCTGCCCTCCAGTTTTGCTGGAGCTGATGGGTTCCTTTTCCAAAACGTGGTGAACCTTTCTGAAGCAAGGCTACTCTCCCAGCATCAGACAAGACATGCAATGTGAAACCCTCATTCTTTTGAATGACAGCTCAATGCTGGGCCTACTATAAAGTTTTAACTATTTCATTCTAAAGAACAGACTAAGAAAAAACAATGACACCAACTAATCCATAATAAATTAAGACCATGTTTGTGAAATGAAAACTTAACAGCCAATGGAGAAAAAAAATAATTTTTGAGTCTTCAGAAAGCAATTGTAAGAATAAAAATTTCCCTTAAAATGTTAGCCATAAGGACTGGTTTGTATATCTTTGAGGAGATAAAAGCTTGTTCTAATTCTTCAAATGCTTTCTTTTCTGAAGAAGTTCAGAAACTCATACACAATATTGTCTTACCATGAAAGCTGGGTTTTTCTTTCCTTTATTATCAAAGACAATATATTGTATTGGTTACATAAATGTTTGCTGAAATAAAACAGCACTCAGGGCAATTTTGACCAGACTGATAATGATTCTAGTAATGAACATAAGCATATGCACCACAGACAGCAGAAAAATAACTTGAGTGCAGATCAGACGTTCAGTTCTCAACCAATACACAAGGGTTCTCCTTAACATCTGGACAGCTATTTCTTTGCCTAAATAAAATGGAGCATCTATTCTAATAAGCAAACACACACAAGTGTACTTACTACATAGTTCCCAGGAGATGCTGAAGAATAAGGTATCTGAAATATCAACAAAAATAAAACAGTAATTTCTTCTGCAGGGAGATGGAGTCCATCCATACATTTACGTGCAGCTGTAGGTTAAGGCTTATTTGTTTAATTTATTTCAAAGACACAGTTAAGGATTAGGAAGAAAATGCTATTGTTGTCAAAACAAACGCCTCTTCTTTTCAACAGCTTGTCGTTATAAGTATGTTCAAGTCCAAAACTAGCGATATAGACACAAACCAATTTTAATACCCAGTATTTCAAATAAAAATACTTCCACTTAAGATTACTGTGCCCTGGTAGCCAGTCTAATGAAATTATTATGAATAACATAATTCACACATTTAAATGTCAGTAGGCTGAGGTCTGATAACTGCTCTCCATTGTTTCATAATAAGTGAGGCATGCATTTTTAACAGCCAGCGTCACTTTTTTAAGATACCAAGTTACAAGGTCTAGTACCAACGCAGTTCTGGAATCTACTAGAAGAGTCTTCTTATGCTTATTGCAGGAGTCACAATAAGGTCTGTAAAGATCTGCAGTCTATAGTAAAAGGCTAAGCTGTAAGACTGTAAAGGTAATATGCTTTACCAGGTTTATAAATTTAAGTAGCACATACCATTTAAGTCGGTAGGACTTCAGAGTCGTCCCAAGCACTGACTGAATTTCTATGTTCTTTTACATACTTAATCTTGATTAAAAACTTGACCATAAAAGGAAAAACAACTCTCTTACATCTTTCACCCTAGAAGATACTAATTTTATTCCCTTGCATTCTTCTTCTTTCCACCCTGCACCACCCCCCCACCCCCCCACCCCCCCCCCCCCGAAAGGACAGTGCTCTATTTTAATTTCAAATTCAATTGTGGTGTTTGTTACTGAGGATATCTGGAGAAATCCAGTTGCCTGTGAATAATCCGGTTTTCTTCTTTATGACAGACTTTGCAATTATTCTCTCTAAAGGAGCACTGAGCACTGCTACTACAGAAGGACGCAATAAAAATTAAGGAACTGCACTGACAAAATACAAAATTATTTTGTAGCAAAAACATCTTACATGATTGTAGACAACTTGTCAGCCAACTCATTTTTACAAATTATTACAAATTTATTACTGGACTTCTCAATTAGTTTCATAGAATGAAAATATTTCACCTATCAGTTGAAAAGTACCCTAACATCCATTTCAGTTGAGTACATGCAAAAGAAAACTTTTCCCCCCCAATTGTCATTAGTAGAATTAAAAAATCAAAACTGAGAACAACAGAAAGAACCAGGCTAGTCTGTTAAGACAGACTAATGTATCCAACTGCAAGTGCTAAAAAAAGGGACACACTTTGATACTAATGATGCATGATCACTGAATGAAAATGAAAACTTTACCTCTGTGTTTTCTGAAAAAATACCAGACACTGTTGTTCATGTGGGATGTCTCACTGACTTCCTTTTCCTTCAAGTTGCTATGAGCCTGCCTCATTTTGTAGTTGTTGCAATGAGATTCAATGGAGTGCACTGCTTTTTACAAAAAGCATATAAAAATGGCTGATGTCTTGCAAACAATTGCTCTGTGATTCCATATTCCCTATTTAAGAGCAGTAAATGTGCTTTTGTTATTTAAAATAAGTGAGCACACATTAAGCTGTATCTTAACAAGCTGTGATTTCTGTAAAGCTTGCTGGCAAGATAGTGTTGATCTAACTCATCTTACTTGTGCTATAGGAAACTAAAATATATTTTAAATATATCCCAGGATAACCTTTGTGTTAAGGATGTGATGTATCTGATGCTGTATCTGATCTGCTGTATCTCTGAAGCTGTTGTGTGACTATGAACAGAGTAAGTCCATGAGCTCTCTGTTCAGATGTGCTCCTCACTGTACCTGCCCTGCATTAGGATTAAGGGGAAAAATATAAAGCATACACTACTCTACTTGTTGAATGAAGTGGATTTTTTTTCCTGGTGCACTGATGAGAAATAATTCCCTAAATATAACGTCTAGTACATTTTAAATATTTACTTACAGAATTGGCATTGGTTGGGTTTGGCCAAGGTCTACCACCCCCAGGACCCCTGTAACAGAAGATGAAAGATGAGACACAGAACAACCCTGGTCTTCTGACCAGCTCTAAGGAAGCAAATCAAAATGATCTGTTTCCAGAATAAGGAAGGAGATGGCTTTTTTCAAATTAAAGTGTGTTTTTAAACCATAACTACACCAAGTTATAAAGCTATAGCAAGACTCTCATTGTTGCACTGCCATTATGATCTAATCAGTTTATGAGTTGATTAAAGATGGTTTGTCTATTATCGTAACCCTGTGGCTCACATGTAGGACACTTCAGTTTCTGACTCATTGTGGTACTTCTGTACTCTTCAGAACAGGACCTGCCAGAATGGCACCATAAGGAGTCCTTCCCCAGTAGCCACACTGCCAGTGGCTACAGGTGGAGATGGCACTTTTGCATTGGTCCCTAACACTTGCAAATTTAGGAAGTGCCAGACATTCCCCTTTTATATTCTCAATGGAACAATTTGAAAGACATTTCAAATTTGTGTCTCTTGAAGTGCTTTCCTTCTGTTCACAGAGAATTTAACTCTGTGTTACAGAGATGAAGCATTTTAATGTGGCACAGAAGTTTTGCAAAGAGTAAAAAACAAGTTCCCAAGTTCCTTAAGTTCTCATGAGGAATGTTTTTCCTTGTACTCTGTTAACCTTTTTTTAAAATATTTGGAGGAAGTATCACACATTCCATGAAAGCTTACTTACAGTGCAGACAAAGGCAGAAAGGTACTAAAATATAAATGTAATTTCAGCCACAGAAACAGTACTCTTGCTTACATAATTACGTACGTTCCTGAAGAAGTGAGGATGGATCTAAAATACTGCAAGTCCAGTAAAGTGTCATTAGTGAAAGTGATGCTGGTATCTTAGAAACGTTTTGGAAAAATCCATTTTTTTAAAAGACCAAGCCACAGAAAATATGTTGCTATAACCTGTATCTGATACTAATAACAATAATAATAATAAAATAAATTTCATGTATTAAATATTGAAAGCATGCCATTTTATACATACACTTTAAACACATGTTTAGATATGCATCTAGAAAGTTTGCTACTTGACTAAGGCTACATTATCTCCACAGAAGTCACAGAAACATGAAATTTATCATACAGCAGGCAAAATGGAAATTTCTAACTGCTCAGGTATTCTCATTACACTTGGCCCAAATGGAGTGTGCATGATGAAGTGGCAGCTCCCTGGAAGGAGGGACAAGAGGATTTCACAGGCAAAGACCTGTTTGATAAAGTCAACTCCAACAACACATCAGAGTAGTATTAAAAGCAGAAAGGAATGGGGAAAGGAAAAAAGGAGAAACCATCCAGACAGGGCATGTTTTTCTCACAACTCTTGCTGTTATTTTAAGTTTCTCACTCTTAGCTGAGCTCAGAAAAATAGCTTGGTGGTTAGGCTTTATCTTTTAACAGTCCTGAGGGAACCAAGCCATATGGGAGAGAAAACCTCCATGTTTACAGTCACAGCATCTCAATAACCATAATTATTCCTGGGAGCATTAAGAACTCCTCATTATTTATAAATAAGACAAAATCACTTTTTGAAGGCCCTGACAACTGAGAGGCAGAGCAGATGACAAAACTTTTGCATTTAAAATGGCATTTTGGCCTCATTAGCTTTAGAAAAGCAACATTAGCCACCACAGCTCACCAGACATGGGAGAGTGATTTAAATACAGAGAAGAAAGCAGGCTGTATTAATGAGTTCGGGAAGTTTTCAATCTATTTTAAAGTCTTGCAAAACTAAAAACTATTAAGTAGATACGTTGCTTAAAGGATTTAATATTGAATCCTTTTTTTTAATTATTACTACTTTGTTGATGAAACTATAAAGAGATTAGCTCAAACAATCAACTCAAATAAATGAAGTGAAAATGTATCTATTTCCCCTGACATTACTTTTGGAAGGCTGGAAAAGAGGAATGTAGGTGAGGGTCTTCTCTGCCTTATTCACTGGGAGGAAGGGAAGCAAATCAAGGAAAGGGACTCACAGTACTCACTCTCCCCAGGTCAAATTTCCATCAATTTTATCCTCTGCTAACAATTACAAGGTGAAATATTAGATGTCCTATTTTGCTTTTTTTTCTTCAAAAAGTTGTTTTTTTCCCCTGTGTACTATATTTGGTTTATTAGATCCTCTTTTACAGAGAAATCAGGAATATTTCTAACAACACTGGAAGTCTGTTCTCAGTCCAAAACCCCTGCTTTTGTGTGACATCAAGTAACACAAATCTAGTGAAAAACTGCGAGGACACTGCAGATTACTCTGAATTACTAAGTATTAAAAAGCCGACTCAGATACATGATTAGGTTAAGCCACAGCAATGTGGAAATTTAGACAGGCCTTAGGAGAAGACTGGGAAACTCACCTTTCATCTAAAAAGCTGTTGGAATTTGACAATTTACTGGAAGCCATGGACAGCTCTAAGTATAGACCTAGAAAACACTGTAGCAGATTCTGCTGGAAAGCCATATGGTTTTTGTGGAGCCAAATGTTGTTAGCTTATAAAACACACATTAAAAAAAAAAGCTACCTGCAAGTTTTTTCAATGCAATGCAAGCAGGTTTGTTGCCCTTTATTAAATGTTTATGTTGGAAGCATCAGCAGAGTCATAAAACATTATTATGAATGTACTGATTCCAAATAGAGTAATTTATGAAGAATCTATTGCTATGACTAATTACAGCTGCATTTTATCCTTAAAGTTAGCTCTGTAGTGTTGATCCTGGTACTTCAAAAAGTCTAACAATTGAGTTTACCAAGGGGCAAATATACTCAATTAGGAAATTAAACATCTAGGTATAAGTTTGCGAATCAAAGTTAAAAAAGAAAATCACATTTTTTTTCTCTTTTCAGGAATGACAGATATTCTTAGCACTTCAGACAGCACTGCAGGTCACACGGGCCAATAAAAAGTGCCAGTAAAACTTAACAGCACTCCCTGAAATTTGCCATTTTATTCCAAAGGGGGTATTGTTCGACAAAGAAATAAAATCTTACTAAAAATGGCTACCTCAACTTTCAACTTAAATTCTTATAGTTAAAATAAAGCTATTTTGTAGAAAAACATTGGATATGTATCAGCTGCTTCAAACAGTAATATGATAGGCAATAGTTATGATGGAACAAGCAATTCTTTAGCAGTACTACATTTGTGGAGTATATGAAATACTGTCTACGAGCTCTCAAGCTGGTTGTTGCCATTTTGGACAATAAAGAACACTTTTTCATCCAGAAAAATGCAAAACTATGTTTGGCAGATATTCTGCTCTTAACTGAAACAGCTTCCTTTTGCTCTTCCCAAGGAGAAAAATCTGGATTTTAATTGCAACTGTTTTTGTAGAGTACACATTTTTACATTTTAACATTGCCAAAAATCTAAAAACATTAAATAGAAAACTGAAAATTTTTCATGTAAGAAAAAAATACGGCTATGTAAAGACAAATGTACATTCCTATAAGGCAATAGACTTATGTATAGTTATCCTGTTTCATAGAAATGTAAGTACACTAAATGACTTACACTGTTATTTCTTAGCACTGTGCATTAGGTGAATTGTAAGGTATAATACAAAGAATGCATTTAACACAGCTGGTTCCATCTATCACCACTGCCTGCAGGTTATCCTTGGATGCACTCCGACTCATCCTGGGTGCTGGAACTGACCAGACACTGGGTCTTCACTAAGGTTTCGGTGCAAGGACAACTCTGATAGCACAAACTTTACAGTAAGAAAAATCCCCCGATGTCCTGGAAATACAACTGAAAGAAACCCAGACCATAGTAACCCCTTTGTTTCTTTTTGATCAGTATATGCCACTCCACTTGAGAGAGAAAAAGAAATACTCAGTTTGGCAGTAAAAAAATAATTAATCTAGTCAGGTATGCAGTAATGGAGCTCCTTACAACAGCTTGCAATTCAGCACTTGGGACTCCCTTATGCCTTTGAAGTGCATTGTAATACGCAAAGTTACAGTATGAAGTCTTGTTCAAAACTAAGAAGGATTATTCTGTTCCCACTTTCAGCTGAGCTGAAGTAAAGATGAGTTCATAAGAAATGTAAAGTAGTGCAGTATGTGTCTGGTGAGACATTCAGACAGCTATGGTTACCTACTGTGTAATTATTGCTTCACATCTTGTTCTTCTCAGAAGATCATATACTGTATCAGAGTTCATTAATTTCCCCAGTAAAGGACTCCGATTCATGGTATCCCCTTCAAGAGGATATACAAGTTCAAAGGAAAATGTACTTCCCACATCACTGAATAAAAAGAACACGATCTGTGAAGGTTTACTGGCTCAACACAAGATGAATTAAATGCTTATTAAGTGCTGCAATATGGCAATGTTAGCATTTCAACCCATCTTCTCTCTTTCTGGCAGACCAAGAATTCTTTTTCTTTTCCAGGAACCTGTTTTGTTATTTTTCCTATGTAAACTCCTTATGTGGATAAGCAGCCTCAAAATATCTTATCTATCCTTATTTTTACTTCTATAACATTTTATTTTAGGAAGTTAATTTTCATGTCTTATATTTCAATCTCCTCCTGAGGACAATCTCTGTAGTGCTTATATTATACTCCCACTGAATTTCAAATATCTAAATATTTTTTCTACATTGATTTTATTTATAAGAAGAAATGCCTACCCTTGGGAAGGTTCCTAGAATTGTCTTGAGTCCAATATATGATGTTTATGATAGATAAGACCCAACTTTAGATTTTATTTTATTTGCTTCAAGAATTCAAGGTATGTCTGGAAATCAGAAGAAATTAAGGATGTGGTGGATTAGGTATTTTTTTTAATGGTATTATCTATCTCAATAGCTATTTTAATTTTTCAGGTTGGTAACTACTTACTTGAAAATTACCCTAATTCATGTTTCCTATAAAAATAAAATGGGCATCTATGATATAATGATAACAAGCATACATAAATCTTCACTTTTCTTTCTGTGTCAATCTGCTGAAAACTCGACAGACAAAGGTGTAAAAGGAGTAAGAAAAGAACAAGTCTCCTGTAGGTTGTAAAACCATTCTAGTGTCTTGATAGCTGAAACACTGTGCTGCCTTCTGTGACCACCCTGGGGTCTGAAAAATGCTGGCTGTGAAAAAATGTACTAACTTCAGTAGAGATAGGGCCGTGATACAAGAATGACTTGATAATCCCTGATCTGTGGTATGCTTAAGGTAACTATAGCAGCCCCTTAAAATCTGTGAATCTCTTAATAGAGGAATCTAAATAATACAGAGGAATCTAAATCATCTAAATAAAACAGAGGAATCTAATAATCTAAATAATCTATTTTTTTTCTCTCTAGGCTTGATAATAAGGGAAGCAACTCCAAGCAAGCAAAAGACTTATCTCAAGTGCAGAAGATTGCTCATGTTGGGCCACTTTCTATGCTAAACCCCTCATCTTAAATCTAGTCTACGCTAGATACACTGATTTTACATCAGAAATTTTTCTACACACTTAGAAAGGTGGGTTGTCTACAGGTATAAAAACCATAATACACTCCCATGACTAAATCTATGACTTCAATAAATCAGTATCACTTAACTGAACTCTGTATCAATTTTTACCAAATGATGATCCAGTCCCAGAAGTATACAGAAACACTGAAAACCTTATATTCATATCTCTAATAATCTTCTATCTGTTTAGAGTGGAAATACATGTAGTTATGGAAATAAGAAAAAGGAACAGAGAGAGAATCATCCACACTTTTCAAATATGTCTTTTCTTGTAAATAGTTCTAGACAATGGTTTTATCTTGCTAAAGTTAAGTATGTCTATTTTGCAGAAAAGAACCATACTTGTAGCATTCTTTACAAAATATTTATTCAGTAAAGTAAAAACATAAATGTAAATAACATTACTTAAAAAAAATGCATACAAGGATATATCGGTGACTATACTGACAAAATATTCCCAATATTTCCACTTTGACCTGTGAAAGAAACTTAGCATTTGTACAGACTTGTAGGGACAGCAAAGGTGCCTGTAAGAGATGCATGCAGAGAAAGAAACTGCTGCGGTTCATGTCTTTAAATTGCAGTTATTAGTCATCGAAGTATGTTACTTATCAAAGCATGTTCTCCTTGTCTTATGTATCCCAAATGTTACTTCTACAATGAAATAATGTTTTTTCTAAACATTGTTATAAGATTTTATTATTGTGCTTACATGTTCATTCCAGGCATCCCCGGGCCACCTAAAGCATTCAGTGGGGGTCTCATTGCACCTCCATAGTTCTGCAATGATAACCAAGGGTCAGACTACCACAAAACAAAAAAACAAAACCAAAGAGGAGAGGGAAAGAAAGGACAGCAGGTTAATGATATCCCTACATAACTGCTGACTGGATAGGCCAGTGTAATTTATTCTTTCAGGAGTTTCCATTGTTGACTTAAAAAAATAATATTGTTAACTCCAAGGAAAAAGATTTACAGACAATAGAAACAGACTAAGAGTACTTAAAATGTCAGTTGTTTCATGAGGTATTATTTACACTAGAGGTCAAGTCAATGGCCAGCAAGGGGCAGGTTTTATAATGTATTCAACTTTTATACCAAGGGAGCTCATGCAAAATCAGAAACCTGGACTTAGATTCTAAGATTTCTACATCATGGAATTTAAATATAATTATTTTTCATTAGATTATGTTACGATATCAATAAATGCTTATATAAAATTACACCATATGATGTCACTTTCATAACATACAACATAAGCATTACATTTATCTTCAGTCAATTCAATAATTCTGTGGTAACTAATATAAAAAGTATTCAATCTGACAATGAATGTCATAGCAATGCCAACAAATGAATTGCCCAATGCCTATAAAACCTCAGTTTGTGCTCTGACACTATGACAAAAGCTTAACTGTACTATTTACATGAAAAACTAAATTATACCTATTTTGCTTCAGAGGAGATACACGATTTACACAAGCAGAACAGTCTATCTCACCTCACAATCACAATGGATTCCCTTATCTATGTTAATCCTGCTACGTTTCTCTGATATATCAAAAGAATGGATAATAGTAAATTCTCTAAAATGCTGTGCACTTTGGAAGGAGGGCGGGACAAAGAAGTGATTTACTTTAAAAAAGTTTAGGTCACTGTTGCAGTCTATTTTCCAATAATAAAATTAATACACTCTATTTCATGTACAGTATACTACAAATGACAAAAACTATATGACTCAGGGTTATGGGTGTTCTCTATATTGGTCTGATTCACAAAACCATGTTAACATGAAGTCATTAACATAAGAGAGGAATCCAACAGGGATATACGAAGTGTGTGTCTGGTGCTCTTTACACCTTGACTGATATGACAGTTATCTAGAACTGATGTAGAACTGATCTATAACTAGCAGAGGAAATTCTGTTGCTGCAAGCAAGAACCCCAAACTTAATTTTCTTTGTTGCTACAATTCTGAAGTGTCCCATCAACAGCTGGTTTGCAAGAATACAACTAGAGGCTGCAAACAGATGTCCTCTTCCACACCCAACAGTGACGCCTGAAGATAGTATTATCCACTGCTGCTTGTCACCAGTCACTACTCATTCCTGTCTTTTTGTGTGCAGCCAGTAGACCAACCAGCCAGATTAACTCAAACCTCCTATTTAACCAAGGTTATCCTAGAGGATTTTGCCTGAGCAACTCCCCTGTCAGAACTGTAGGGCAGTAACTGGTGGGTAGTCAAAGCAGCTGGGCATAGTAACACGCCCAGTTGGCACCACTGGATCTGGAAAAGAACACAGTCTGACTGTAACAAAATGGTCGTTCCCTATCTATCTGTTTTATTTCATTTTTCCGTCTTGATGTGGAGGACTGAGCCATCCTCCCTATTTGGTCTGTCTGATAACTCCTCTCTAAATTTTAATTCAGGAATCATTTGGGTGGACTGGTCTTAAAGATCTCAATGGAATCCTGCAGGACTGCAAGAATCCTAATCAAATGTACTTCTAATTCTAATTACTGCAACTTCTAATCAAACGTACTCCATCCTAAAATAAGTATGCTTTTGTTAAGGCTACCAATATACATATTCCTCCAGCTGGAGTTATGCTTTCTGCGGAAGTTACCACCTCAATTTGTTCCATACAGCTTTTTATTCACAGTCACCACCACCACTGTTTATCTGGTAGTTGAGTTATTCACAAACGTGCTCCCTAATGTCAGGTGGCCAAAATGAGCCAGATTAGCTAACACTTTTTTCTAAAGTACTTAAGATGACCTGATTCCTTTTGACTAGAAAGCATTAGGGAGCATATGGGAGGCTCACCAGCAGGTATGAAGGGCAGGGAGTCACAGATTGGAGGTGGTAGTATCCCATTCATCTAGCGTAACTACGGCTTGAAAAAAGCCTGAACCTAATTCTTTGGAGCTTCTCACATATACAAGCATTTACAACCATCCACTGCTTTTTACTTCATGTTATTTAGTTTGAAACATTCTACAATCATAAAATACAAAACTGAGGTAAATTTTCTGTCTGCTTTCAAACATATGCATGCTATACTTGCTATACTGGACATAAGCATTTCTGTATCAGCCCATTAAGTGTTTCAGAAGCTGACTGCCGGTGCAGCAACTCCCACTAGGAGTGCACTTAAGTCAACGTTACAGCACAGTAGCAAGAGGACTTTAGGTGTGAAAGGTTAATCAAATTTGGTTTTAGAACTGCATTCTGAGATGATCCTAAATGCCAGATACAAAGTTAGATGGTGATCCATTTATAGAAAAGATTGATTTGCAAACTTCAGTTTGGTGTAGATTCTTCTCCATTTTAAGAGGATGTTCAGTACAAGAATGAAGAACCTTACAAAACCTCACAAAACTGTCTTTTAAGAGACAGCAAAAACTGAAAAATTATCCTTCTAAAAACTGGCATGATATTTGCTTGCTGTGTGACTAATGGTGCTGCATAAAGTATCAGCTCCACCTCATATGGCAGCACGGCAAAACTTTTCTTTCTATCTCCAAAAGGCAAGTAAAAAATACACTTATAATGCTACAGAAAAAATAACATGTTTTTAATAATGGTTTGTTGGTCACACAGCAGATGTGTAGAATTGCACAACTGGTTTCTACCAATAAGACCCAAAACTGTAAAGACAGTTATGAACAGATTTGAAAGGCAAAGCTATTTAATCATTTAATTTTCAGTTGCTATTCCAAGGAACAAAAAGTCCCTAGAGAGATCATCTGAAATGGGAAAGTAAAAATGCAGAGTGTGGGCACAAGAAACATGCTGTAAAACAAACTACTGGCAACACTGGTATGATAAAACAACACCATCTAAATTTTCTCTCACTGAGAGCACTGGCAGAATACAGAATAATCTTTTGGATTCATATTTTAGGTATACATCAGAATTAATTTGTTTTCTACCTTAATTTACTGTTGAAATCCAATACTGACAAATATCCACTCAAAATTTCACACTTTTGAAGAAAGAGCCTATGAACAATTACAACCAGGTCAGCACCACGGACAATGCCAATTCCTGCAATCGAAGGTTGCTTCGCTCCTTGAAAACAGAGCTAGAGAGATGCTTATGATGGGCAAGGGGGAGAAATGGCAGCATGAACTTCTCATTTTACATTAAAATCTCTCTAGCACTCACCAAAATCTTTATCAACAGTGGATGAAAGAAAAACTTCACAGAATTTGAGGGGGTATTTTTTGTACAAAAAGTTTGCCTAAGTTAGGAGCATTATTCCTTTCCTCCTCAACAGTGTAATCAATTAGGTTGGGAGAATGAGGTAACATCTACGGAGCCCTACTAGTCTCCTTTACAGATGTCAGCCTTTGATTACAACACACAAAGGATGTATGATAAACATAACTTTTCTGAAATAAGCAAGTTAAGGGATTCCTCTTTTAATTTCAAATCCTAATTAAAATGACTGATGTTTTCATTTTAGACTTTGTACAGCTGCAACTCAGAATTAATTTTTTAGAAGAACAAGTCCTGGCCACCTTCAAGCTACAGAAAGACGGAGTAATATAGTAGAGGAATAGGCCTATCAATAAAAATGGGTATCTATCTGAGGAGGTACCTGCGGTCCTAATGGAACCATTCCTCTTGGAGGAGTCATTCTCTGCATTGGCCCACCCATGTTTGGATGCCCTGCAAATAAAATTATGGAACTTAGAAAACTGTGCAATACACAAGCACATTCTAAAACAACTTTAACAAATCATGCCTTTTTAATTAACAAAAAGCTTAAAAAGCTGCAGTAAGCTTTGAAACAGAGAAAAAAAAAAAAAGCAAGTTTGAGAAAAGAATACTTTCGGATGGTCCAAATAATTATTTTGTTCACCTTGCTGCCGTGTTGGGTCCATCCCGCTAGGCAATAATGGCTGACTTCCTGGGACACCTCCAAGTGCCTGCAGGCATAGAAACCATATTTTAAAAGCATATAATGCTTTGAAATTTATATTAAAGACATAATGCAGATATTTATTTTTAATTCCTGAATGTTTCTTCTGAGTCAAGAGCAATGTGAAAGAGTTAACTTTCTTAAACGCCCTAACAAAATGTCCTAAGTGTCTAACTAAAATGAAAGTCCTGAATGTCCTACTACTCTGACGATAGATTTGCATGGACAAACTCTTGGACTTCTGTGGAATTATGTATAAATAATCTGAAAAAAATATAATTGCCTAATTTGCTTTTTTCCCCACCAATACTTCCTGTACTTTACCATTACCTATCATTTAACCTCCAAACAGTGCCTTTTTCTTGGGTACATGGCAATTTATCCAAAGTTTATATTGCTGTAATTTTCCTTCTCAACCATTATTTTAACATTTCCTTTCAAAGGTCCATATGTAGACACTGATATGCTCTTGAGACTGAGCTATAACTAAGTTAACTGCACAGCATTCACAGGGTACAGTTATAGGGCTGTCACGTAGGGGACATTTTATTTTCCACTCTGCCTTACTCTTCAAGGGCATCAGTGCCAAGTTAAGTTTATTATTCACCTACAGGAGATAGCAACAGTCATAACATTTGCTCCTAAATCTTCCCCTCAAGCATGAAGGTACCTTGTGTTCTTATTTCACCCCTGGTCCAAATCAAACACATTGCTTTTATGTCCCCATATTTTAATCTGCCCTTTGGGTTTATAGTAACTCTATTCGTTTTAAGGTTAATTTCTACAGTCTCTTACCTGCAGTTTAGTCAACTACAAAAGTGTTTTTACGAATGGATCTTTGCAGCTAATCTACTAGGTGCTATTTAGCACTTCAAAACAACATCATATTTTGAGTAAAAGTATATCCAGAATGAGTAAATCTGGTATTATGAAAGTAATCTACTCAGGCAATATAGGTATGGCTTACTGAGGGAATGGATAAGTTACTCTTAACCTGGAAACACCATAGGAGCCTTGGATACATACAGAGAGGAACCTATCTACAAATACTATATAGTTGGTTTCCACAAGAGGTAGGAAATTCAAAGTTAAGATGCATGTTATTACCTCAAAGATAATACAGTCAAAAGGTATTGCATTGCAAGTCTAATAGAATAAACAAATTATCTGAGACAACATCATTTAAATCAGAGTTTTACATGTACTTCAGCAGCTTGAAGTCTTGATGATATATCAGAACAATACATGAAATGTACTGTAGAGTGTCAAATATTAGCAAAGTAGGAACTGGTCACTTCTGCCAGAGATGGCAGATGACACACAAGGACACAGAGCCATTTGCGGCTATGAACACACATGACCCAAGGCTTAACTCATGCAGTCATTACACTGCAGATCATTACATGAGCAACTGCAGAGTGTACCTGCACAGGACAGCGCATTGCCAACAGCAAGTAGAGCATGATCTTGTAGGACATGATCCGAGTACAGCAGGCACGTGTGTGGCACTCAGTAGGTACTAACTTTCCTTGCTACAGAGCCTCAATCTAGCTCAAATAAACCTTACACAGCACTAGACGCATGCCCTGTGTTACCCTTCCTTGCCTAAGAAACACAATTCTTACTGCAAGGCATTAAGGGAGAGAGTTATAGTTACAGTGGGAATTTTAACTCTGATTTTTACTGACTGCCATCTAATCAAAATTTCAGCCTTAAAGCCATACTACAACAGTTTATTACTTCCATATACTGCCCATCTATACTGTAACTTAAATAATGGTAGTGTTGTTAAAAGCAGTAATTCATGAAAGTGGCATAATGTAAATGAATTGCAAGAGTTGTAATTCACCAAGCTTATGTGATTATGTTACAGTTCTGAACTGAAAATATCACGATGTGCAGACAAAAATGCTTCTGAAACTAAATCTGCAGGTTGGCAGTGCCTTCACAGCGTTCACCACATCCAGTTTCTACCTGCCAGTATTTACAGTGTTCAGAAATATAGAAAGAAAAACAAAGGAGTATGTGAAACCTAAACACTGGTGTATCTTTGGCTGAGACAGAACTGAAAGGTGCAAAAATCAGGAAGATATTTTGTACTGAGCTACAGTATGTCTGTAGCAAATATTTAACTAAAGCGTTAATGACATGGCACTCTTATGTTGTCCCCTGATGATCACTTCAACTAGTTAATTACATTTCCCTTGTAAGAAAGTAGCTATGGTACAGCTAACTTAACCTGCTCCCAAACATCACCATATCTGATTTGGAGGAACATTTGAAGAAGTGTTGTGACCCAATATATCCAGCTCACTACATTTTAAACTTCAACTTTCTGGCAATATCGTGCCAGTGCTGAAAAAATGTTTGTTGACATTGTGTTATACAGATAAAAAAAGTAGCCAGAACTGAGGTTGGAGCAGAAAAGTCTCCTCATCAAGCTGTGACAAGAAGAAAAGCAATCCTAGAAGTCTAAGTTGCAAAAAACTCCTCATTCCATCTGCCCTATCAACCTTTCCCAATATTGTAAATGATCCAGTTTTTCTTTGAGAGTTCCACTGTTATTTTTCTGCCTGCTTATCTCTAGCTTTTCATCTATTGACAACCGCTTTCTCCTCCTCTATCTGCACTATGGATAACTTAAAAATACAAATGCTATCTGCTTCCAAAACCATCTTTTCACAGATGGGCCAATAAAGGTCTCTGCTGACGAACAGCAGCTCATTACTCATTCTTGTTACACTGGCAGGCATATCCTTTGATGAAGATGAGAGAAAACTGGGAATCTGATGCTTTCACAAAGCCCTCAGAGTATCTGTAAGAGTCATAGAGCACCTTATGATATCTGTTTCTCACCAATAATCTACATATTTACTGTGAAATAAATATACTTCATATATCCAACAAAGAATAGGAGGGAGTGATGCATTTCAGGCAGAATTAAGTAAAAAATTTTTCAGAGCTAACTGCTTGATGTGGTTAGGAAAGTTTAGAGAAATGTTCTGGCTTCCTCTCAGAGCAGGCAGCATCAGTCGGCTGAGGTTACTGCAGCACCGTACAAGGCAACTCTATTTTCCCTCTGTAGACAGACTTAAGACACAATAAATACTGAGATGTAGACACTAATTTAGCATAGGAAAGTGAGCTGTGAGTGGCATGGATACACCTTATCAAAATAGCTATTTAATGGTCAGACAAAATGGGGTGCAGATGGACCAAGTGACTTTTGTAGCCAATGAGTCATCAGTAGCCAATAAGACAACATTCCCTGTTCTCCGCACTGCATCATCACCCTGGACCACAATGGTGCACCCGTGATAAATTCTTACCTGATTGGGTATTCTTAAAGGTGGCCTTGGACCTCCAGGGTACCGAGGGGACATGAAAGGCTATGAAAAAAAAGGACAAAACTGCTAAATAATTCAAATTAGCTTGTAAATACTGCATTGATTCACTGGGCATATGGCTTGTGCCACACTCACACCTCAGGCATCCAGCTTAAATACTTCCACAGAGCACTCACTATATTATTCCATTATTTAGCAGAACTAAATACATTTAGAGATTCTTAGCAAATGCATCTACCAAGATATGCTATTTAAAACTTTGCTGCAGCTATTGTGAATGCAGGATATAAACAACTTAATTCATTAGCCGTGAAGAACAATAAACCATTTAGATCACATAATCACACATCCATACTTCCCACTGGAGAAGGGAAAGATAGAAACCCTGGAATACAAAACAAAAATGTTTTTGGGAGAGTCAAGAGGTAAGAAACAGCAAAATACTTTCCATTCACTTTCTCATAATAATACAGTAAAATGCAATACAAGATTTAACTTGTGAGGGCACAGATTTCAAGTTTATGTTGTTAATATTTAGAACTTTGTGGTTTAAATGAAGCATGTTAATTCAGTACTACTCTTCTCATCCCTGCATACGTAACTCCATGCTCACTCAGTACATCCCCTCTCTCAAAACTAAATATACACCCGAATCTGTCATGCCATCCTGGATCCTGTGAGGTTCTAGTGGCTCTTGGTTACTACTACATTACTTTGTAGCCCACTAACAAGGTCAGCCTCTTACAATAAACAAATGGAAGTACCAGCAAACACATTTAACATCTCTACTTAATGCACCTCAAAGTGACAATAATCTAGAAATCTAAAAAGCTGGGAGATTAGTGACAAGTGTGAGATCTACAGGAAAAAGGCACAAACATCTGACTAAACAGACGATGAAGAGGATCATTTTGGCAAGCAAATGTACCTATAATTCCAAAAGAAAATGAAGAGCTGAAAGTCTGCTTTGACAGTGAACACAGGGACAAAAAAGACTGATTCTTTATATCACGAAAGAGGAGCTCACTTCTGCTCATGGCACTGTCACTGGAGACAAGGGAGAGATAAAGGAAAAGAGTCTGCTGGGACTTTGCAGGGGCAATCTCTGATGACAAATGAGCTGCCACATGTTTAAACCCACTCTTTGGGATCTCTTTGAAAAGAAACAACTATACCTACATAGGCATCATCTAGTCAGCTCTAACTAAGGACCACTGGCAGGTCACTAAATGTCTATGATCGACATCACTGTTTTACAAATAAATGGCATATTTCAGCTCCACCAGTGCTACAATGCCAGTGATCATCAATGTTAGTAATGTATGTATTAACAGTCGCAATAACTAGCAAAAGAATTATGTCACCAATAATTAGTAATGGAATTTTTCCTATGATCTTGCATAAAAAAATTTAACAGAACCTTTCACATCTCAGAACCTGATGACAGCTGAAATAATGAAACCTACATAAACACACATTCAAAATAGGTACTAAAAAGCAATTTAAAATACAGAGGGTACACAAACTAAAGAAGAAAGTTCAATAGCAATTGTGAAAAGATTACTTTGATAAAAAATGCATTTGAAATTATGTGTTATAGAAGTGGGAGGCTTCTTCATGCCCTCTCTTTGATGGTGAGATTCTCTGATAAGAAAGAAAGAAGATCTGTGCATATGGTGAAGGATGTAAATGTGTAGGCCCTTATAAAGCAGAAGTGTGAGGAAATTAGAATTTCAACAACTTCTATAAAGGTCAACCAAGTGCATTGTATTGAGAGCAGCACACTCTAGTGAGTATCTTGCATTTGGCTTACTCTTAACTTTATTTACATAAGAGGGAAATCATCAGTGTCTCTCAAGTCAACCATGTCTTAATGTAGAATCACACTGCTAATATTAGTATAACAGTGCATTATTGGCAGACTATCTACTCCTTTCAGGCAGGATGGAAACCTGCTTGTCCCTTCCCTTCCCAAAGGGTTCACCTTTCTATGCATTTTATAAAAATACCTAATATTTTTTTTTTTAAAGAACCGAAATTTTATTTTAAAAGCTTAAATGAATACCCCAGTGCATTAAGGAGAGAAAGAGACTTACTTATTTAAAATCACTATTTCACTTTTCAAAATGTAACTCACATTGGTTTAATGCCTGACAGTTAAGAGTCCATATTTTTTGGCTTGCTGTGCTCCTGAGGGTCAGTAGCTGCTTCAGATTTTGGTGAAGGTGCGTATCTACATAAGTCTCAAGTCTACTTAATAAAAGCTTCATAGAGTAAGTCTAGGATTCTTCTCTGAAATTATATATGAATCATGGACTATATTTTTCCGAGGCATTGTTTCCTAAGCAGGCATCAAAGCAGACTTTGAGAGTCAGTGCATCTATTCGTAACTGACTTGTTAGTCCATTGCATGGAGTAACTACAGGAGCCTCTTTGATATAATTCTGTCTTGCAAGAAGGTTGATATACTGTAAATATTTCTGTATCTATGTACTCCCCTTAAACATATTTGTGGAAGTGTTTAAACCTTCTCCTATTCTTTAAGAAACTGAACCCAAGTGGAACTGCAACAAATTACTTCATCTAGTAAATTTCAAACAGTTCTTAGAGTTCTTGATGATCCATGGATACAAACACTGTGCAGTTCTATAGGCAGGAAAATATATAGACAATTGGGAAGCACAACTAATTTTTTGTTGAATATAAGTATCAATAAATGTCCATATAGCATTGCAGAAAATGGCAAGATAGTGATGTTTAAGGACAACTCTTAAGAAATTTATGCTTATTTGGACCAAGATTTAGTACTTAAGTTTACCACAGAAATTCTACCATTAAGAAGAAAAACTTAAATATTCTCATTTTTGTGCCAGTTACTAAACTTCTCCCTCTCCATCACCAATGACATGTTTGTCCAGAAAAAGTTCTACTGAGATGTTATCAAACCAATGAAATTCTGTCAAACGTTTTAATGAAAAGAAATTAAACATGAACAGCTTTTCACTACATCGGCAGCATTTTTTTCCAAGTCTCTCTCTCACACACAATTGAGCACCAGGCACTCTGAAAGACACTAGCTCAACCAGTAAGCACTTTTTGTTACATGTTGTTTTGCCACACCCTTTGTAACTAACAAGAACAGCTGACACTTAGTCTCCAATCTAGTTTTACTTTATTGTTACGAGTTGCTGAAATGACTGTGGCTTAGGGAAGAAGCACTGTGGACTTATATTTCTTACAGCCAGTAGCTCTCAGTCCTTGACTTCTTGGAAACATTTTCTTCTGCTTCTCTTAACAGTACTGCAGCATATACATCACAAAAAGTAATGGGTTCAAAATACGGGCACTAAATTAAAACCAGTAATCACAGATTTTGAATTGGTGCATGTATTATTTGTCTTCTGAAGACAAAAAATAAATTCTTTGCATGTTGAAGACATTTCTGCCTGCCACCTCAAGCTTGTGTCAATTCAAATTCAGCATCTTGACAGTCAAAAAACTTTAATAGATCCCCACACTAAATTCTCAGCAAGACAGACTCTATTTGTCTCAGAGTTCAGCAAGGGGGACTGGATAGGTGCCATGTCAATGAACCAAATACTTCCTTGCTTACCCCAGAGAGCAGGGAGGAAGAGGGCTGTCAGCAATGCAGAGTACAAGAGCACTTCTTCCACCTAAGTATTATAGACATATGACTCTTCAAAAAATAGTCAGGGTAAAAATAGAAATGAACAATTACACTGGAAAAATATGCCAAAAGGTCGATAACATGACTTAATAATGCAGCAATAACTTTAGCTATCAGGTCGGAACAGGACAGAGGGGCAAAAGATATTATCTCCTACAGCCCTCCCTGTGCAAAAGTACGTGGGGTACTCTTCAAAGAATGTATCTGACATATCAAGGCCAGATTACCAGAGAGGCTCCATCCCATAGCAATTTCCAGGTGCTGAAATGGCTCTCAAAGGTTTGCAGTCACTGCTGCAGCCTTCAAGTCCCTCTAATCTGCATCAGGGACATTACACCCATTGCCAGGAGGTGTAGACAACACTGTTGTGCACTACTCTAGGCTACAATTAACTTCTCAAATAGAGCTCAGGAACTGGCACATACACTAATGTATTAAGAAAAAAACCCAAAACAAAACCAGAAAAACCCAAACCCAAATCCTGAACAAAAAACCCAAACTAAATCAAATATAAATTTAAAAAATAAAAAATGAAGAAAACAAAATAGCATGCAAGAATGTCACATCTAAGCCAGAACTGAGGTGGAGATGCCACCAGCCTTCAGAAACGTGTCACGCAAGTTGCAGCAACAGCAGAAGACTCTGGTAACTGTTTTGGAGAATAGCCAACTATACACATCTGTGAACACCAGTATATTGTAATTACTGCCTTCAGGTACAAAATTCAGTAACTTAGTATACAAAAAAAGCATCTCAAAGGCTGCTGTCACGCAGCTGAGACCAAAGGAATATAAGCAGAAGCTTCTACTAAACGGGGCGAAAACAAAGCCAGAGAGGACTTCTGTGTAGTCACGGCGGAATAAATGTATTTATCAACTTAAACAAAAAAAAACCCAACAAAACACATAAAAGGAGAAAAGTACTAAAAAAACCCCTAGAAAAATACTAAAAGAAAAGATGCTACACAAAATAAAATCAAGATGTGAAATGCTCAATTTAGTAAGCTCCCTGCTCCTACTTACAGCATCCTATCATATGAAATGGTTTAAAATACTTAAAATGAACTGCAGTTCAGGAACTTAAATGTTGGTGCCACAGGTTCTAGTGTTTTTTGTTATACTCCTGCTAAGGAAAGAACCCAACTGTGTACAGGTAGAGTAAAAGGTCTATTTAATACAGTTTTGTGAGTTGTGTGTGCATGTACAATGTAAAAAACTGGTAAAATATTATTTTTCTTAATCACAGAATCATGGAAAGGTTTGGGTTGGAAGGGACCTCAAAGATCACCTAGTTCCAATCCCCCTGCCATGGGCAGGGGGGACACCTCCCACCAGACCAGGTTGCTCAAAGCCCCATCTAACCTGGCCTTGAACACTTCCAGGGAAGGGGCAGCCACGACTTCCCTGGGCAACCTGTTCCAGTGCCTCACCACCCTCACAGGAAAGAATTTCTCCCTAATATCCAGTCTAAATCTCCCCTATTCCAGTTTAAAGCCATTACTCCTCATCCTATCACTACTCGCCCTTGGAACACAAGAGGACAAGCAGATAATAAATGTCTCAGTAAAGAAGGCTTTGAAGAAGCAACCTTGAAGCACAGTAGTCTCACTGCCCACATTTTGGTTCCAGTGTTCAGGAAAAGGGATTTCACAAAAAATATCCACGAGGAAGCTGATGACATAAAGGCGTAGAAGCTGGCACACTTCTTTGCAGTTGTGTAATTCTTACTCTGTCTTTTTTAAGTTGTTTGGGTGACTCTAGAACACAGTGTGGTTTAGTTTTCCTGTACCTAATACTGGTGGAATAGAACAATTTTAAAGATAGTGTTCTACTAAGTATGACAGATTTAAATAAATCTGTTTTTATTTAAATTTTGTTCCCTTCCAAAAGCTGGGAATATAATTTACTTGCTTCCAAAAACAGGGGTGGGAGGTGGGGGAGGGGGAAGGCAGTGTGTTGCAGGATTTTTGCATTGACATTTTTATCCTTTTTTTTTAACTCATACCATTACATTTATTGACCACATTTTGTCCCACATAAATTGCAAAATTTACAATAATCCACCGCCAAATAACTAATCCTGAATACTGCTTACATTTCAATTCCTATTGAGACTGAATTCCTAATGAGATTGAATTTACTGTAAATATCTGTATCTGTTCCAATACATACCTATTATTTGATACCCCATGACTTGTTATACTGGATAGCACAACCTCATGTAACAAACACACACGCACTAGGAAAACAAATAAATGTAGTTCAAAAAGAATTACTACAGTTACTGGGCATGAGTAGTGGAGAGGTTGCATATATCTGCTGACTAGAAAAATATCAACAGCCAAAATGCCAGTGAACAAATCATGGGCTGAGGAGAACAAAATGGAATGAATACTGCTTGAACATGAGAACCTTGTCTACATGGCATGAAAAAACACATCTTTCTTAGTCAGGGTAGCTTAAAGTAACAATCTAGATTCAAATTAACATCTGCCCATCTAGGTGTACTAAAAGGTTTTTTTTTCTGGTTGTCTACGGTTAGCCAGTACTCAGGGCTAAACCATAGCAGTCAGTGTATCACACAAGGCTCCCTCCCCAAGTGGGAAGGAGAATTGGGGAAAAAAAGGAAAAGGCCCGTGAGTTGAAGTATAGACAGATTTAATAGAGTAACAAAACAGAAACAAGAATCCACACAAAGCATAAAGGGTTCTACTCAGCCTGGTTCAATGCTGACAACAGAGCACCATTAACAAGAAGCCTCAGGGAGAGGAGGAACCCCACCCTCACTGAGCTCCCTCCTTTTATCATGAGCATGGTGAGGTGGTGTGGGATACACCTGTGAGTCAGCTGCCTTGATTGGAACTCTCAGCTGACTCGGGGCTACTCATGGCCTGCCTGCATGGCTGGCCCATGGGGCTATGCCTGGGGAACCAGGACACCATTCCACCCCTTATCCTATGCCATCTACATCATGCCCAAGTTCCTGTAGATACTGAGAAATGAAAATAGCAATATTATCAGTCCTTTAGGATAGGTCAAAGCAATGCAATGTTCATCTGGAGCTCCACTCTTCAGTGCAGTCTGGAACAGTCCATGGCAAATAGCAGGGCTGTGTTTCCACCCCTGAGACAGTCAATTCCAGGTGTACTGGACACCCCTCCAGGTGAAAGCAAACTGTGCCCTGCACTCTGCTGCTAAAGAAATAGAGAAAAATGCCTTAGCAATGTCAACTGTGGCTTACCACCTGGCTGCCTTTGACTCTAGTTTGTACTGAACTTCTAGCATGTCCAGCACAGCAGCAGTCAGTGGTGGCATAACCTCATTCAGGCCACAATAGTCCACTGTTAGCCTAATGGAGAATGGAGACTTTCTCACTGGCCTTTCTCACAGGACTGTTAAAGGGTGAACAAGTTTTGCTGATCACTCCTTGACTCTCCAGTTGACAGATCAGCTTATGGATGGGGATCACAGAGTCTTGGTCGGTACGATATTGTCATCAATGTACCGTTGTGGTAGCAATAGTTGTTCTTCTCCTCCACCTGGCTGGAGGCAGGGCCTCTCTAATCCTGAACAAAGTACCTGTCATTGGCATACGGGTCCAAGCTACTCACACGGGCTACACTTGTATCATCATCAGTCATGCATTGTATGTTTGGATCTGAAGCCCATCTACGCTGTCTCGGGGGGTGCTTTCTGGAGACTGCCGCAGCACTTCTCCTGGAAGGTCCTCCTCTTGCAATATTTCTGTTTTTCAGTTCACGGACACGTGCCTGTAGAGCTGATGTAGGCTTTCCATCCTATTTCCTCATGTTCTCTCCACGGTCTCTCAAGAAGAACCACAAAGCACCCTGTGGTGTACACTGTCTGTCACTCACAGGCCTGTCAGGGGAGCACTTCCTCTCCATGGCAGAAACCCGTGTTGGGGTTGACAGGGAGTGTAACTTGTCCTCCATCTGGGACAGCCTGTCAAGAACTTTAGTCAGCAGTGCTGTGGATTTATCTGATGGTCTTTCCACAGCAGAGATGCCAGCCCGTGGGGACGAAGAAAGGTTATCTGCATATTGCCTTTGTCGAGCCTCCATGTCACCTATTGTTGGTGCCTCATTGTCTTTCCAGCAAAATAATGCCAATGTATTGGCATAAGCTGGTGGCATGCTCAGCACCCACTTGTGCCACATAGGTCCAGTAACTCTAAGTGCATCAGGATCCACTGGTGTCAGAGGGTCATTCCACAGTAGCAAAAATCAGCTCCTGCATGGCTATTTCTCTTAGATACTGCACACCTCTGTCAATGGTCATCCATCTGCTCGGCCTGTACACAACATCATCTCGATAGGGATATTTGTTTTTCACACTCAGTAGGAGTCGTCTCCAAAAACTGAGGGGCTGTTGCTTCTCTTGAGAGACCTTTATCAATGCTCACGTCCCTTGCTAACTGCCCCAACTGCCTGGCTTCATTGCCTTCCAGTTCTAAGCCTTCAGCTCTGTTATCCCACCACCAGAGCAGCCAAGAAACCAGGAGCTCGCCTTCATGCTGACCATAATCTTTGTGGATGTCTCGCAACTCACTAAGCAACGAAGACCAAGTAGTGACTTCTTCCCACCCTGCTCTTCTGGTGTATTGTCTTATACACAGGGGTGGTTGGCACTGGCCGAGTACGCCAGGCAGCTGCACCATCCACTAGCGGGGTCAGACTATCTGCACTACTTCCTGCGGGGGCCGAGATGACTGTAGGGCTCGTGGCAGAAGACGTAGCAGCCACAGAGCACGCAACTCTGTGCATGGTTTCATCCTTAGCAGGACAAGAAACTGGAAAATATTGAAAACACCCAATAAAACAAGTAGAACTGTTGAGGTATCCCAAGAGTGTTCCAGAGTCATGGTGCCCATCACCAGGTCCCAGAGATGAGAAATGGGTGTAACTACAAGTGAGTTCGTTACACCATAGCCTAACACCAAAACACATACCAGGGCAACACCTCTAAGCCTATGGCTGAAAGCAATAAACTGCACCAATCCGAACAGCAACAGCAGTAAGACTGAGCCATACTCCAACAGTGATTCCAAGACCAGATACCCGAGGAGTACCCCAAGGGACCATCCTACCCACACATCAGCACAGCGAGAGAGTGAGTTATCCAGGGAGATCTCTTTAAACTTCATCTCTGGGTTTCAAAACACACGTTGGACACCAAATAAACTGTCTATGGTTAGCCAGTACTCAGGGCTAAACCATAGCAGTTAGTGTATCACCCAAGACTCCCTCCCCAAGTGGGAAGGAGAATTGGGGAAAAAAAGGAAAAGGCCCGTGAGTTGAAGTATAGACAGATTTAATAGAATAACAAAACAGAAACAAGAATCCACACAAAGCATAAAGGGTTCTACTCAGCCTGGTTCTCAATGCCAACAGCAGGAACAGAGCACCACCAACAAGGAGCCCCAGGGAGAGGAGGCAGAACCCCACCCTCACAGAGCTCCCTCCTTTTACCATGAGCATGATGAGGTGGTATGGGATACACCTGTGAGTCAGCTGCCTTGATTGGAACTCTCAGCTGACTTGGGGCTACTCATGGCCTGCCTGCATGGCTGGCCCTAAGTCTCTGCCTGGGGAACCAGGACACACTGGTCAAAGCAGGACAGAAAGTATGTTTTAAAGCACACCACCAATCCAGTTTAAATGACTCCATTTAAGGTTGCTGCAGAAAGCAGGGCAGTAGCTCAACCAGTCTCATCCAGCCAAAATACACCCTCTGAGGCTGATCGCCTTGCAGCGGGTGACTTGCTAAACATGATGTGTGGAAGCCCCAGGAGAGATGTGCTCAATGCACAGAGGCTCAAGCCACTGATGATGTCCTCTGCCCAGCTGGGCCCTCCTGCTGTGCCCCAGATGAGCATTCCTACAGGAGATCTCAGGAAAGGGAAGGTGTTTTACATATCTCAGGTACTTCAGCACACTGTCAGCCAAGCCTGACCAGCCACCAGCAAGTGGGCTCACCTGGACACCTCTGTCTTCCAGCCTGGGGCAGCACCACCCCATTGTGGGGGGAGCAGTGATGGGTGATGGGGAGAGAGGATCTATCTCTAACAACAACTCCATTCAGACCTGGAACACGATGCCCATGCTACACTCTTACTGCGTTTTACATGGCTTAGGAAAGCAGAGGAAAGGGTTCTGCTTGCACTGGACACTGCTCTGCAGGGCTTCCCCGAAACACCTCTAACTTCACGGTTTTAGAAGCAAACTAAACCAAGTGGTGACTGTTTTTCAACTTTTTTTTTTTTTTTTTTAACCTGCATTATCAAATTTAGAACAATCTCCTTAGATAGCACGTCTCCATACCCTGAGAAGCAGATAATGCTCCTAACTGGATAACATCTCTTAGAGCACACCACACATACAAGGTGAAACACAGTTTTAGCACTCAGTATAGAAAATGTCTGAAATATTAATTGGTTTGTATAATTCAGTCACCATAATCAGGACAAACTCTAAACGCTACTTGCTACTTATCACTAGAAGCTGAAAATGGAACCACAGATGTAATTTGTACACACTTTGACAAATCATTTTAAATTAGTTGTGCTGCTACTTGCAGAGCAGGTATTGCAAGAGGGTCCAAGTTGCTGCCATCAAAATCATAAGACAGATGGGAATTCTCATAATGACTTCATAATCTCTTCATTTATTCATCTAAAGTTCTAAATGATAAGAAGTGAAATAAAACAAAAATTTTCATTCTCCTCTCTGCCATTAAAAAATGAATTCAATTACCAAGTTACATATTCTGTCTCTGAAAATACAATTTGTATTCAGCTTTTTTTGGTTTTTAAACTCTATTCCTGGTTAAAAGGACTGACATCACTTAACTATTTATAGCCTGAATGGCAAGAAATAAGACTTTTTGATATTTTAATTTCATTTTCTTCTTATGATAGCAGTACTGAAAAATGACTAGGAAGTAACATTTCAATACATCTCCCTAAGACTCCTATATTTTGTAAAATGCTTCCATTCTCAGTGAACTGGTCTTTTGTACTCTTGAAGAGTACCAGTGGTGAACCATAAAATATGTGTGAATTGAATTTATCCAAGTTATTTTACAATTCATTTACTTTCATTCATTTAGTTTCCTCTACGTTTTTTGTGGACACCTCCATCAGCAATAACAGTCACCACAGTGTATAAGACACTCTTAATTAACACATTTTAATTCTAACCAGGACTAAAATTAATTAGCTCTCAAAATGGCACTCTTGTGCTGGCACAACCTTGCTGATAAGCACAAACATGTAACTTATCCTCTGCAAAGCTCGTACATCAATTCCTAACAAAAAAATATTTTCCTATTTAGCTGCATTTTACTGTTAATTACACAATCCTTCTTGGACTCCTCTGCTCCCCAAATGGCTATCACACTGTTCAAGATTTTTGTTTATATTTTGCTGAAGTATTTCATATACAAAATTTGGGGTTTCGTCTATACTATTTCACATAAAACCATTTTAGATTCTCAGCACTGAGACAGGATTTCTCTCCGTGTTGGCCTTCCCAGATGACAAAACCTATTTCCACAAGCAAGTTCTCTGTCCTTCAGGATGAAGATCCCTGCAAAAATAATTTCCATATGTATGGTTTTCTAAGAATAGTTTGACATGCTCTGGCAACCTATAAATAGCAACAATAAGACAAATATTTTTTTTAAAAAACAAGTCTTTCACATGTAAAATTCCAGAAGTTATGATGATACTATCATTTCAAACAAAATTAATGCTTTATCCCTGGTCAAGAAATACAGGATACATTCTACTATATGAAAGAATAATGCAATACATACCTTGCACACTCTGCATAGAAAAATGAAGAAAGAAAACCTCTTAAAAATAAGAACCAACAGTAGCATCTACCCACTCACCTGGCTACTCCTCCAGGAATTTGAGAAGGTAAATAACGCACATTTTGATGACAGATTATCTTTAGGAATTGTACTGTTATTAAATTTATCTCACTTTGGGGGAAGTATCATTATCTTATGCTCAAGAAGATTTAGCAAGTGGGAGAGAAAGAGGCTAAGTTCTGCACATGATATTAATGGTAATTTTGAAAGAAACACAATTTTTGAAGGGCTATTACCTACATGCATTTTAAACTAGGTTAATAGGTTTTAATTTAATTTATATTAAATGCAAATACTACAGAAAATACAGTATTTTAAACCTGACAAGCTAAAACTAAAACATCAAGAAGTATCACCTTTTTAAAAAAAAATCAAACAAACCACACTTTTGGAATTCAGACATCATACACACAGATCACTAAGCTTGAGAAAGCATTTCCTTAAATTTAGTAAACCTTCTAGTTACCCCTGATTATGGAATACAATTGATTTTTTGGAACAACTTTGACAATGACAAGCTGGAGTTTGTTATTCCTGCTGTTATATTTAATAAATATATTATTTCAAAACTGCATGCATTATCATCACCTAAGGATTTTGGCTTCAAACCCAAGCACTTGTGGCTCATGTGAAAAGCAAGAATCAGACTGTGGCAGGAACTGAATTAACCTCAGCAGAAGGAAGCATCATATATCAATGACAACCCTTCCCTTACTCTTTAGTAACACTTCAGCTGCAACTATAATGCCATTTTTGGTGTATGGTCAGGACTCTTAAATTTCTGAGGTTTATCTCACAGATAGGGAACTTGAGTTTTCAGGATAGGATTCCAAAGTTCAGAACTCCAAGGTAAATGACCCCATCCTCTCCCTTGCAGCAGTGGGTCTGTGGCTGCTTCAGATCTACATGTGGAAGCGGAGGCAGGAGAAGCATGGGCTCAGAGCTTATTTAGCTACTCAAGCTGAGCAGTTTTAATTTGTTCTAACAGTTACGTTCCCTGAAACCATTATCACAACTGCAGGATAGAATTATCAAAGCCAGCAGACACTGGACACCTTTATCTTTTTAAAGTTGACTTTATCCGTGATACTTAGAGAAAAAGAACAAAGAAGAGAGGAACAAACTACTTACAGATCTTTCTAGACGCTAATCCCCTCTCGTATAGTCTAAAAAGTCAAAACAATTTTTAAAATTAAAGTATTCTAAAATACAGCCATGAGACTGGCAAGGACAAGAATGCACAGATCCAAATTCTGCGAAGAATTAGACATATGCATAATTTTATGCACTTGAGTATTCCCAGTAGGTGTCAGTCCGCTATACTGGGGCGTATGTATTTACAAATAACGGAGATTCCAAAAATTCAATAAAATTCTTCTTACTGATATTAATTATATAAAGCCGGGGAAAACAAAAACAAACCCCAAAAACTTTAGAATATATTTTCAAACCTTTTAAAGGCCTACCAAAGCTCACAGTTTTACTCACAAGCTGTATTCGTAGCTTTGGTGATGTTTCATTTGTTTACAGTAATGTTCTAACAACCCATGATGCATTTCAAGCTTCTGGGACTTCACTGTATCTGCTCCGCTCAGGGCCCAGTCCTTTAACTTTTTCAATCATCTCATTTGCTCTGCTGTTATTTAGGATGGTTGTGAACATGTAGCAAATCCAGCTAATGTTGCAGTTGTGCTTCAGTTAGTTTTAAATGGTTTGTACATTTTTATTTAAAAAAAAAAAAGTACAGGCAGTGCTGTAAAAGTGGGGAAAACATGAAGATTAGCAGTGAAAATTGAGTGACAAAGCAGGATGACACCATAATGAAGTGTTGCTGCTTGAATGAAAATTCAGATGGAGAATAAAAACTTGTAATGCTGCAGAAAACCAGGAAACTATGTGAGCATTAGGGAAGATAATAGTTGACACAGTTCAAAAGGGTTTAAAAAGAAACAACACATTTTTAAATTGATATAGATACACATTATCTATATCAATTATTATTATACACACTGCTCCTGCAAAGACCAGTCTGAGAGATGTCTGCATCTTCTAGCTTTAGTCACCTAATTTAGAAGCTGGAATTAGGAATCCTCATTCCTTGTGGAAAGAACAACCCCTCAGTGGACAATTCATGGAAGCAACACAGTGACTCCCAAAATGGCTTCAAATTGGCACTGGAGGATTTCTACCTTCTCATATTCCTTATTGCTGGATGCTTGTTCAAACGAGCAATCTGGGAGGATGTTCTCCGAGAGTGAAGGGGCTGAGGCAGAGGATCATCTATTCAGCAGATCCCTGGCCAATACAATAGTTTCCAGGATACAAATAAACATGAGCTACATTAAAGTGAGTGCAAGGACTGGTTACCCCCAGATGTTGTGGAATCAGAGAAGATGTAAAGGGGCCATCTATATTTGTTTGGGAGACTTTAAACAATGACTTTTAAAAAGAAGAAGATATTTTACAGCCTTACACAGAAGCCTACAAATCTATTTTCTTTTTATATAGAAATAGGTCATTATTTCTGTTTCAAAATGCAAGAGATGTGTGTTGTTATTGAGTTTTAATTAACTGACTTATTTTGGTTATTTTCACTACTTAAATGCTATTAAACTCATCTTTATGGCAAATAGTAATGTTAGGCAGGAAGAGAAGTTTAAAGTTCTTTCTGCTCATGTATCTCACTGTAACGATGCTCTCCTAAAGAATTAAGTCAGCTCTCCTAAAGCACAAGAAGGCTAAATATAATACTTCAGAATAATATGGATCAAGCTAAAATGAGAATGAATAACTGCCACTAGATGGCATAATAGCCTTACATTACTTGGGTGGGTTGGGTTTGGTTTGGGTTTATTTCCCTTTATATAAAAGGAGTAAGTAACGTTTGTACTTCAAACATGCTGTCGACATATTTTTCCCATGCCATTCCAAGTATATCTGATGACTACAAACTGGCGAATGAAGTAAACTACTCGACAATTCCTTTAAAATATATAGGCACTATGAAAATAAGGCTTAGTGGAAAGCTCAACTAGAACATATTTTAACAAATTTGCTGAAAAAAAAGTAATGCATTTAAAAGAAAGAGTGCTTTACTTATATGTGAAAAGGTATAGACTGTGGTAGAATTTAATTTTTTTAAAAATTACCAAATTAAACAAGTGAACTGCAAATTATCAAATAACCTACTTCCTCTAAATCTCAGTTGGCACTTGATGAGTTAACTCTTCAGCAGTGTCTCTCAGGTGAGTTAAGTACAAACACAATGTTGTTACCTGCTTGAGTGCCTTTAAAAAAACAGACGGGTTCCTTATACAGATGCAGACAAGGAAAACTTTTGGTCAACCAGGTAATAAAAAGAGGTGAAGGCACCTGGGGTTTAGTTAAATATGCATTTAAATATTTCTCATAATTGCACTGCAAAAGTGAGCAATCAGGGTCAGATATTCAGTAGTGCTAGTTGTCACTAACTTGAATTCCACTGGATTAGAACCTGGAATTGTATTAAGGTCTGTTAAAACTGAAAAAGTAACTAAAAGGCAAACAAAACCCCATGAAATCAATAGTTTTCATTCTGCTTAAAAATTCAAAATACTCCAATGAACACAAGCTCCAAAATTTCCCTCTGGCCTCTGTTTATTTGTTTACTAAAGCTGGTACTGACCACAAAGATCAAATTGACAGTCTGTGAAAATACAAATGTAACATACCTAAAATCTTTTAGCCTATTTAAAGATGAGTGAAGAGATGGATGGAAATGGGCCAGCACTTCACCACCTGAAGAGCAGTGGTTTGCACCTGAACATAGCCCTAATGCTTCACATGGGTACACAGGTGTGTGCCATGGAACAGAAGCATAGCTGGGCTTCAAAATTTCCATGGCAACATTTCCAAATGTTCATGTTGTTATTTTCTAAACACATACTGTATCATGACGTACAAGCATAAAACACAATTCTTTTTCTGATCTCATTGTCCTCAAGAAAAAGGGAGTGAGCCTAGTACTGAACCTTTTGAAGACCTTGCTCTGCCTGTATCTAAGAGGCACTAAGTATTGCACAGAACCAACCCTGGTGAAAAACAGTCTGTCCTCAGGCCAGCAAGTGAAGTAAGATTGGGTGTGAAAATCTGAGCGTCTTTGAATTGTACGACCTAATCCTCTTTGATCACAAGTGGCTGAATTTAACTCACCATAAAAGCTTTGGCTGTCAACATTCTATACATCCTCTAACATCTAGACCTGAAGGCAAATAACTGCTATAATCTAATTTAGTCCTCCAGTTGCCCTACTGTTCAAAGAGTGATGAAGACTAGGACAGATGCATCTCTGTGGATGGTCATACCAAGAAACTAACAGAGGAACTTTGATGCTAAAAAATGGCACAGAAAACGTTCTAAATTATTATTTTAACGTATTAGCTAAGTACCTTCCTCACACCTTAGCTCCATGTTCAGGATGTGGTCCAGAGAGGAAAATTGGCAAACTGATCATGAATTTTGAGACTCAGACTGTAGGTGATAATTTCAGAAAAGTACACAGTCTACCTTACCCTAATGCAATTTAAGATTGTTTTATGACGTCTGTTGACCAAGCAATTAAGAATCCTTTAAAAGGGTCTTCCCTTAAGACATTCCCTTTTACAGGTGGAGAAACATGAAAAAAGAGAATTGAAATTATTTTGTTTGGGTTACCCAGGAAAAATGTGGGAAACTCGGGAACAAATTGCACAGAGTTTTTTTGCATCTAGCCTCACACTCGGATTCCCAACCATTGTACTTCTCTGAGAAGCAAATGACAAGAAGTGCTGACCTACCAGACATCACCCTCACTGAACTGCACGTGAACCACCATTCCAGCCTGAGACAAAATCAACTCTAAAACTTGATTGGGTTCTCCTATTTGCAGTTTAAGAGTCTTGTATGACACAACTATTGTCTTCACTCCTCCCATAGTCCCACATGTTCAGTTTTGCTGCTAATGAACCGAGAGCAGATTCAGGTACTGCGCAACCCCAATTTATTTCCAGAGTATCATCTATTCTATGTACTGAAAGGAGGACAAAAAAAATACATAGCTATGAAACTTAAAAGTTTCTTTAAAATATATACACAGGAAATTAAGACACATTCTAACTCCACATAAACCTGTTTTCTTCACTTTTCAAATTTCATTTTTGACAACTATTAACAATTTTCTTTTTTTTTTAAAAAAAAAGGCATTTAGTTGATGATAATAGTTGTGCACAACTCTACCACTTTTCTTTCACTGTATCATTGTAAAGGCATTGCATTTTGGACCATCAGCGTTGTAGTGCTCATCATCCATCACCTGCATTCAAGTATAAAAACACAAATACAGAGATACAAGGCAAACTCAGCTGCCAGCTTCAGAACTCCACCTTTGTGGATCAGGCAAAAAATGCCAGAGACTGCTAATTAACATCAGTGCTAGTGGCCTACAGATCTGTGAAAACCTCATTTTACAAAGAGTAGAGTTCTATCAGATGCTAAGAAATCATACTTGTCTCATATCTATCTACCTCTATGTGCTATGGTAGTGTACTGCACTATTTATTTTTATAAAAAAAAAAATTTATTTTCTTTAATAAAAAATAAAGGTCATAAAAATAATACTAATGGTCAGCTGTGACAATAACACTGGAGCCTGGGTAATGTTTCTTGATCCCCAGCAGAGCCTCCACCTAGGATGCCATGTTTCCCTGAACTGTCTGATAAGAAGCAACTACAGCAGGAAGAGCATCCATTTTGCTTATGTCCCAGTTAGTGGTTAGTGATGCACACCAAAACAGAGTTGCAGTGCAAAACCAAGAGCTAGTACTGATGAGAAATGAAATTACTTTAAATCATCTAGCAATTCTGAGTTAGCCAAGCAGAGCTGGAAGGTAGTGGCCATCAACAGCTCAGCTCACACCAATCCAAACACTTCACAAAGCAACAAAAGGAAGCTTTATCATTTCAGGATGATCTAAATAAATTTTAGGTTGCAAAAAGTTGAAATGCTACAATGTTTTTGTAGTGTAAAGTTTTAGTGAACTAAATATGGACATAAGCACTATTCTCCCACTGTTTCTATAACCTTCCGACTCTTAAAATCCGAAACTGTTCATTTTCATAATCTATGAGTGAGTTGCAGATCTGAATTCCAACCTCTCAGTGAAAGAAGACTGGCAGTTCATAGAAGTTTGTCAGTATTTAGACTAAGACAGATGTTTTCAGTGGTGGTTTTGTTTTATTCTTGTTATCAGTCGGGATCAGAGGAACTGCAGAAGAACATACAGAAACTGACTGTACAGTTAAGGGCGTGCTATGAAAAAATAACCTATGAAGGAATTAGGAAGTTTTGACCATGACTTTCTCTTTCTTGCTTGTCTTTTCACCTGCTTTTTACAGCAGCAGATGACACTCCTCCATCTTCAAGGTTCACATATGTGGCTATGTCTGACAATATATTTTATTTTCTTCAGATAAATTGACATTGGCAAGATTCGGCTATGTCTGAAAGTATTGCAACCAGATATTACAACCGGATATTAACTGCTTCTTGACAATTCTCACTCCAACACCACAACACTTCGTTGCCGACTGTACATACCTGCTTTATACACACCGTATCATTTCAGCACACTGTTACATAACTGACTGGATCTTGGCTTAGCTGCCCTTAGCTGGGATTTCTCCCAACTATATAATTCTATCTGCTATTAAACTTGCAGTTGGATTTGATAACTAGCATATCTTTACGTATTTCTTAAGTAGATGACTACAGCAAAAACTAATAATCTCTTGAAAAACGTTTGTTCTGTTGACAGAACCATTCAACTGAGGAAAGCAGATCTCTACCAACTAAAACTGTAAGGGACTAATCCTGAGTATTGCACACTACAGAGAGACACGATGGCACAGACCCAGCAGTTTCAAGGAGAGGTGCAGGGTGATGTCTGGAGGAGTCCAGACCAGACTGTGCAGACCAGCTCTTGGAACCTGCCTTGTGGAAGACTCATTGGCCATGCTGTTGTGTTGATGATAGCTCTGATTAATGTCACAAACTGTGTTACACTGAAAACGGATTTCCCTCTGTTTATTTTCAATCCCAGGCCTTGCAAAAAAGACAGGCTGCTGCTGGGGCTTCAACTAGGACTGAATTCAGATATGGACAGACAAGGAAAGTTTACCTGTACTTAACTTTCCATCATCTTGTGTTTCTTACATCTTTAAAGATCTGGAGTGGCTAGAAGTCTTTTCATGCTTCTAAAACCAAAACTCCCTTACCTGCCTCCTGCAAAACCTTTAAAATAGTTACTCTCTCTTCTATGCTTCACATACCTGTCCTATTTGTGCCCCTTCCCCCTCTTAATTGTCCTCAAAGACAATAAAAGAAAAAAAAATTAATTCTATTGACATTACAACTGGAGTGGGTGGCTAAAATAAGAAAAAGTGAAATATTTGTACAATGTAAAAATTAAGATGAAATTATGTTTAAAAAAAAATCTACCTAACCAGCTGTTCAAAACAGGAAAAGCAGAAGTAAAATAATTCATCAGTTCTGCCAGCACCTGAGGACTTTGCGACTGGCAACAGTAAGGTATTTTCTACTTCACTAGAACGTTATCTTGTCATTCAGGTATTAAAAATCACGCCTCAGTTTTTGAGTTGATCAAGGAAACAACACATTCATGCCAGGTTCAGGGTTTCTTTACATAGGTATCAATACTGCAGACAGCAGTTCTTCCCTTTGTGACAGCAGGAAAAGGAACATCATACAAATAATGTTGTCACTGACATACAGTGTAAAGATAGACTGCTGATATCCTGCCATTTTTGTACAATCACCATTTGGATAAAAACAAAATATTTTTCTTCTTTTCCAGAGGAAATATGCTTTTTTTGGGTACGTATCTCAGGGAAGAAGGAAAAAGACACTGGTCTCTGCCTGGATTTCACTGTTTGGTTTTTACACAACATGCCATAACAATGTTCTCCCCACATCACAGTCCTGGAAATCTGGGTTGTTTCTTTCACACCATGAGATCAAGTACACGAAGTGGAAATCGCTGTTCTTCCTAAAGAGCTGTTTCAATGCTAGAAATGCTGCTACTGCTGCAGAGCCACAGTTTGCCAGTGTGGAGAAAAACAACTGAGCTTTGGTGGAGAGAAGATGCAAGCTTGCTCATAGGAGCAGTCCAGTCTTGGATTACAACTGTTAGGTTGGCCTTCACCAAAAAGCTGCCATCTTTTCCATAATAGTATTCTGTACTGTTAATGTCCAAACTGCTAACTGGGTATTCAGTTTCATTTATGACAAAACATGATAGAGGCAACATGTGGTCTAAATCCTTGCCTTGTTTTTTAAAGCATTATGGCTGAGATGTGCAGTGTGCAAGGAGATGCTCATATTCTTAATTGCTCAGGCCTAATTCCCCCTGAAACTTTAACATCTTAAAAATCTGTCCTGGGGCTTTACCACAGAGCTAAACAAGACCAACAATGTTTTTACTTTAAAGTTTCAAAGCAGTGTATGTATATTATCATAAGAAATTCTTTAAAAATTATATTCAAGCATTTTCAGTCTCCACTCATAAACTTGCACCTTTTTTTATCCTTGAAATTTTAAAATAAGTTGTGTTGTACTATTTCAGAAATTAAATATTTGTCAGTCAGAGAGATCCCTTCCTTTCCACCTATTCCCTTTTGTTAAAAAATAAACTCTCAAGTATTGCACCATACAGTGAGACACAGTTTAGAACAGGATCTTTTCTACAGACTTGCAAACAGTATTATGGAGGATTTTCTATCCTAGAATTCCTGTAATCATAATTTTTCTGAATACCTGAAAAAACCCCGGTGGTACAGGACCTACTGGCATGCCATCTCCTGGGGGAATGTTTCCTAGCACTGGACTGGGAGCTGCTGCAGCACTCTGAAAAGAACAAAGGGAGAATAAACCTTTGTCATTGCATGGTAGGCATTAAACCCCCAAGAAAACCAAACCGAAAATCCCCCAAAACCTGACCAAAATGCAGAAAGTAATTCTCTGGATATGTCATAATGCCATTGTTTCATCTGAAGGTAAATTAAAATTGTATAGTGTTTAGTCTTATATATAAGTATAATGTATAATAATACGTATAATGATTTGTTAAAATAACAAACGTGCGTTGAAGGCAGGGATGCTAGAGATTGCATGGATATACAAATACACATCAATTAGATAAATCTCGACTGGATTTTTAAAAATATTGCATCTGAATGAGTCCATATAGATACAAATGTGAATGTAACTTGCATACTTTTTCTTGTATTATGTGTATAAACATCCTCACATACGCAAAACGATATACATACAGCATAAAGTAATGTATGCATTTTTTCAGCGATTTCCAAGCACTTAAAAGTTAATTTCATCATACTATAATGTTGTTTCAGAACTACATCAAGCTTCAAAACAGGATTCTGTTACAAACAGTACAAGAAGAAATGCTCATGATTCTACTGGTAATGCTTATGATTTTACCAACCCCCAAAATAACCACCATGACAAATTAGAAGAATTCAGGTTACACATTTTCGGAAGAGAAAAGAAAAAAGGGGTTTCTAAGAAGTGAATCAGAGGATGAAATTAGTTACCTTTGCAAATCTGTCAGTTGGAATAAGCAAGTAAAGAACATTGCTTCTGGCAATTTACAAGCAGGAGATAACCACAAAAAGGGAAGCCAAACTGTTATTGTTGTCATGTATTGGAACCTCAATTACTTTTAATTTCTAACAGTCTTCCTTCCTGCAACATGTTTTGGTAGAGCATGAGGCTGAATCAGCTATGAAGGCTAACGATCTTCTGTGAAAGTACTCATGCACGCACAATGCACGCACCAGGCATTAAGAGACACTTGCATCTTACTAATGACCTGCCAATATCTGCCCTACAGATTACGAATGGATTATGTTTATTAACCTATCACTCTATTGTACAGTCATACTTGATATCCAAAAGATGCAGATCTGGAAATTGTATTTCCAGGTGTTTGGCATGCTATCTAGGAAATTAAAGAATAATGCTGGAAAGATTTGAAAACTGGCATAAAGAAGGGCTGACCCTTTCAAACCAAGCAAAAAGGTAATATTCAGTTAATTACCGCAGATTTTTCAATGGCTTAAGCAGTGCTTTAGAATCAAATTTCTGAAAAAAAAAAAAGCAGTAGCATATTTAGCTTCTAAGCTGTACATTCTGTCCAAACAAAAGTCTAGAACGTATCATTAAAATACAAAGACGGCAGAAAGTGCTGGCTTCAAAACTGACTGCAAGACTTTGATTCACTTGAAAATCCTGCAATAAAGGGTCTTATTTATGCAAGGATCTGGTCTGCAGGATCAGTGTTAAAATACTATGTAATTGCAGCAGACAGAAAAAGCCAGTCAAGTGAGTTGGGTGTACCAAACACTTCTGAACCGTAGAAGCAACAGCCTTCTCATGACAGGCTGCGCATGGCAGGGGAATCGAAACAAGATCATCTTTAAGGTCCCTTCCAACCCAAACCATTCTATGATAATATGATTCTATGATTCTGTGTGACTGCCTGGAAGGTCTTGGGTCCTTCTCTTAGGTCTGTCACAGTCTGAAGATGAAATAAGCATGTGGTGTGAATGCACAGAAATAACTCCTGAAGAGCAAAATTATTTTGTTACTCATCCTTTCTTTTGCACAGCTTCTGAAAATGTCCACTAATTACCTTTACATTATCTACATTTCCAAAGGAAAACTTCTAGAATACAAAGTTTTCGGCGCTTTTTTTTTAAAGCAAAAAACCCCCAGCCTGTTTAAATTGAGCATCAGGTGACAATGTCAAGTAAAATCATGAATAGGTGCAGACATGGTCTGAATGAAGTATGTTGGATCTTACTTCCATATGTAGGTTTTCTGGATGAAGAATAACAACAGTAGCATCACTAATGGAGAAAATCAATGATGTTAAAAGCCTAAGTATCTTAAAATATCCAAAACAGCCTACACTGCAGTCTCTGACTAAGAAGGAGTAGTCCATTAAAGGGGCACTAATAATGATGAACCTTATTACAGTATCATCCCTCCTTGCATACCAATTCCTGATTGCCCCTATGTTACCTTTGCTGTGTCCATCTTTTCTGGCCATGTAATATGCACTGTAATATGTCCAATAGAGCCAATGCTACAGAATAAAACATTTGAACAGACTATAATAAATGACTGGGCAAACACATCTCAAAAGTACGAAGTCAGATAGGTAAAACACTGTTAAGTTGTGAGTTCCCAGAAAAAGAGCTAAGCAGCACCTCCTCTGACACATGACCTATTTTCAGAATCCTCCAATCTCAGGTTCCCCCCACTCCTGCTCACATTATTTGAACTAAACTATACCAGGCATTAATGCATGTCAGGGTGCCTTAATGCACTCAATGGGCCTTAGATGTTCCCCTCAACTGCGGTCTCTGCCATAGCCCTCAGGTTACACAAAAATGATTGTAAGAAAATGAGAGAACAACTTCTCAGGATATAGTGCTCCTATAGGGATCTGCCCCCGCCAAGTTCAGGCCGTTTCCCACACTTTGAAAAATCACTTTCATAGAGTCACAGAAATAATAAAAAATAAGAATGGAAAAATATGATTAAGAGTGGGTTTTTTTTTTAAAAAAAAAAAAAAAAGAGAGAGAGAGAAAGAAATAATGATTATTCCAAAACACGGGGAGAAAAGGATTAAAATTGTATCTGTTAAGATTTATGTTAGCCATTAAACCTCCTAACAAGGCTTAATAAAAAATATACCAAAAGATAACATTTTCATAATTGGCTCAATAGTGTGGCTTTTTTTAAAATTTTTTTTTCTTATTTTTGTATGGGACTTAACACTGATACCAGAGGAACCCAGCTTTGTTCCTCAGTGAACCTCAGAGATAAACATGCAACTCTCCAGGACAGGTAAAATAGGCACAGGGCAATTATTTGTTTGCTGAACTACAGACCTAGCAACGAATGCCTGTAGGTCTACCTCACACATGCAATAAAAAGCATTACTTTCATCAACTCCTGTGAAGGGCATATTGCTCCAAAGCAATCACTTTTTAGGAGGAATGGGTTTTGTAGAACTTTGTTGATGAAGAAGATACGTAGAAAGTAGCTCCGATGAACCTAACACATGAGACTGGAGAGCTTCTACAGCCTCCTCAGAAAGCCTTCTGCTGGAGGACTGAAGTCCCATGCTGGAGAGTTGCCCTGAGGGTGATCAAAAGATCTGAGCAGTGCTATCGGATGGATATCAGAGGAATAGGCTGTGATGAAGAAGGAAGAAGAAAAGCAAGGTCTTGTGGAGGTGATTACACAACAAGGGATCCAGACTGACTTATTCTGATCTTTGTTCTCATGCATTCTGCAGAAAAGAGTCTCAACCAGGAGCGAACTAGCTCATTGCCTCAGGCTAGTTACTCGAAATTAAATTAATTTACTAATGTTGACCATTTTTGGTTGTGGACCATGATGTTTCCAGGGATGTATTCAATGTATTGATTTTAATTGGCCTAACCATTTGAGACTTGATTACACCATTCGGTTTACAGACATTGTGCAAAACCATCTCTGTATTTCTGAGCGAGAAGGACAGAACGATGCAAAGTCTAAGTGGCCGTAATAGGTCAGTTTTACTGACATTTGAAGTACCGCTTAATAATTGCAATAATATTGGCATTATAGGCATTCTGCAACAGTCCAGTCTTAGCTGGACAGAAACTTCAATTTCTATCTTTCATTATTTAATGTACTGGTGTTTTTTTCTGTTTTCATGTTTGTTTCTTTGGGATTTTCTTTCTTGATGGGCAATGAAGTCCCAAAACCAGAAATAAAACATTTTCCTTATTTTAGGTATATTACATTTGCTAGCTTGTACTATCCAATGAAGATTTTAAGAACTTATACCAGGTAGATCAATAAACAAATCTGCCACTGTTGCACTGAAATATTCTGAATTATTCTATCCTGATGAATTATTCACTTATTTTTTCACAGTCCCACAGCAAAGCATGGCTTCTTTCTGCATGCATTACAAGTTGTTCATCATTTATACTTCCATTAGTTTTGACATTTTAAATATTTGCAATTTGCTTTCCCTGCTTTTCATAAAAAGGCGAACTAGGAAAATTTAAATGGTCTCATCTTTTTGTACAGTATCTTACCTCCTTAAAAATGGAAAACTGTATTTGCTTTCATAGACTGAATTTATGGTATCTCTTTATAATTATCAATTAAAATGGTGTACTTGAATGAAACATACTGTGGTCATTCTTTGCTCTACCCAAGCTACTCCTGACAATATAAAAAGATTATTATATTAAAAAAATTAAGAACAGCCATGGTTTATGCTGGTTTTTACCATAAAGAAATGACAAAGTAAATAAAAAATAAAAATAAAATAGGTTAGTTATTCTGTTATTCCGTTTTGCTTGAGGTAAGACATCCTTATTTTTATCCAAAGTAAGAAATTTATCACAAGTTACTAAATTTTTCCACTAAAAGAAGATGGAGTCTTCTTCTAGACGGAGTCTAGTTGGAGGCCTGTGACTAGTGGAGTCCCTCAGGGGTCGGTACTGGGACCGGTGTTGTTTAATATCTTCATCAACGACTTGGATGAGGGTACAGAATGTATCCTCAGCAAGTTTGCTGATGACACCGAACTAGGAGGAGTGGCTGACACACCAGAGGGTTGTGCTGCCATTCAATGAGACCTTGATAGGCTGGAGAGTTGGGCGGGGAGAAACTTAATGAAATTCAACAAGGGCAAGTGTAGAGTTTTGCATCTGGGGAAGAACAACCCCATGTACCAGTACAGGTTGGGGGCTGACCTGCTGGACAGCAGTGTAGGGGAAAGGGACCTGGGGGTCCTGGTGGACAGCAGGATGACCATGAGCCAGCAATGTGCCCTTGTGGCCAAGAAGGCCAGTGGCATCCTGGGGTGTATTAGAAAGGGTGTGGTTAGTAGGTCAAGAGAGGTTCTCCTTCCCCTCTATTCTGCCTTGGTGAGGCCACATCTGGAGTATTGTGTCCAGTTCTGGGCCCCCCAGTTCAAGAAGGACAGGGAACTGCTTGAGAGAGTCCAGCACAGAGCCACAAAGATGATGAAGGGAGTGGAACATCTCCCTTATGAGGAAAGGCTGAGGGAGCTGGGTCTCTTTAGCTTGGAGAAGAGGAGACTGAGGGGTGACCTCATTAATGTTTATAAATATGTCAAGGGTGAGTGTCATGAGGATGGAGCCAGGCTCTTCTCAGTGACATCCAATGATAGGACAAGGGGCAATGGGTGCAAGCTGGAACATAGGAGGTTCCACATAAATGTGAGCAAGAACTTCTTCACAGTGAGGGTAACAGAGCACTGGAACAGGCTGCCCAGAGAGGTTGTGGAGTCTCCTTCTCTGGAGACATTCAAAACCTGCCTGGACATGTTCCTGTGTGACCTGACCTAGGTGTTCCTGCTCTGGCAGGAGGATTGGACTAGATGATCTTTTGAGGTCCCTTCCAATCCCTAACATTCTGTGATTCTAATTTTTTAGAACTGTATTTGATGATGAATGATGAAACCTACTTCATGATGGATAAGAGAAGTTGGACGCCACATGTAGTACAGTTCTACAGCCACTCCTGGCTACTCAATTTCCTCATCACCCAAGCCTCCTCCATAAACCTTCAGCAGCTCTGAATCTGCAGTTAGCTGGTCAGTACTAGTTCCTGCTGAATTGAGGTGATGGGTACCCACTTCTTCAGATGCATCAAGCACCAAGTCAATCCATCCTGCTACCAGCTTATTTGGAGGCAATGCCCTTGTGTTCTGTCTTCCGTAGCAAAGCATGAGCACATTACTGGTGTATTCCGCTGTGAAGACCACACAAGTAAAAGTCCCTGCTGGATTCCAGGCAGAGACAAGGTAGTGCCTCTGAAACTACTGGCACCAGCGTCCACAATGCAGGCAAGTTTAAACCCCTGTCTTAGGACTTAATGATGCTAAAACTGGCATCAAAGAGGAAGGAGCACAGTAATAAGTGTCAGGATGACCAAGCAGCTGCATTAGTAACTCTGGTTTGGAAGAAGGTGTGGAGCTAGACGAAGCAAGGCACAGAGGCTTGCTGGTGCTGTCCAGTGTACTAGCTTGAGTGTCTCTCTGGAAAATAAATTATTTCTATACGGAGAATCTGAAACAGTTAAAAGGTCAATTTTCCCTTTTACAGATGTTTCCTCTTGCTATTTGCTCAGTAGGTGAAGCTCTGCTTCCTCACCCTCCATAATACCTCCTGTCACATAGCACATGCTAATGAGGTGTGCCTTAGAACACTTCACCGTCACCCTAGGCTGTGACTCTGCCATATACCATGGGAAGCAGTGGCCCGTTGATGCTTCCACAGGTAGGCTCCGGGCTGACAGAGCCTCTGAGAGACAGCTCTTAGCCCAGAGTAGCAGAATAAAACAGGGTGCTCTCTGGAGGGGCACTGCAATGCCTACCTAGAAGGCTCATACATTTTTGCTGCACAGCTTGATGCACAGTGAGTGGGATGAACCATGAATGTAGCAGTACAGGCGGCCCAGAGCGAACACATGAAAGTGAATTAGCAGTATCGGTATGACTATTTAAAAAATTTTCATAGTGGTAAAGTTTTGTAGCACAAATGTGGCTGAGAGTATTCTGGAAGAACAAACTTCCAACCTGCCTTCATAAATCCTACAAGCTTAACAGTCTGAGCAGAAACATCCTATTGCAGAACTGGCCACAAATTATTGCAACCACATATTACATCCGCTATTTTTCTAGGTTCAAAGGCAATAAAATATAAATAAAGCAAAAATACCCAAGAATCTTTAAGCTTACACCAGCTCTTAGAAGTCCAAAGCCTAAGCAGCACTTGCTGAAAGTACTGTATGGTGTACAAACTCCTGCTTCTCATACTCCTTTTGCTGAGAGTCTAAATTCTTTAATAATACAACTGAAAGCTTTGCTTTTGACTATTCCAAAATTTCATATCTTCTTTTGAGTGACAGAGACGACTGCTAAAGTACTCTTAGCTATTGTAAGCAATGCCAGACATTTTAGCTTTCCTTCCTCTTTCTGAATCCTGCTTCAGAGATGTTAGGTCGTAAGAATTTTGGCAAGATCTTCAGAAATAACAGTTAAATAAGATAAACTGAAACATAGTGTTTCCATCAAAAGTGTATTTTTGTAAGAAATCTACTGCAGAGCAATTCCGAGAGCTATCTGTATTATATATGCAGCATCACTTTACCTTTCATCTAAACCTTAACGTGACTACAATGTAGTTCTCCCCAAGTTCAAGTACTCAAATATAGATATAACTGGCGTGATGTTAAGGATCATTTTGATCCTGTAATAATAATTCAGTTATTTTATTTTAAAATCACTGAGCTTTCTAACCTAAATGAATTTAGATGTCTTTTTAGAATTATGGTATAAATACTAATACAGTGTTTTCATACATTCATATATGCAACCAAAATAGGCAGTAACCAGACAAAAATATTGTGTCATGGAAGATATTAGTACAATCAGCTGAATCAACACAAGAGCAGAAATGTCCAGCATTTCAGGTTTTTTTCTGTATGTTCTAATGACATTAACGCACAGCTATTTTACACAAACCGAACAGCAAATGCATAAGGATAGATGCAAAGGACAACACAGGGAAACTACAACCACTGTTGGTACCAAGTTTGAAACACTGATGACAGCAGCATACTGTTGGCAGGCAAAGCAGAAAATGTTTAATTTTTGGTAAATATGTCCTTTAAACCCATGCTGAGAACTCATACTGATGCATAAATAAGACACTGCTAGTCAGCCGATAGCTCTGAGATGAGTGCACAAGTTCATGTGAAAGTCAAACATCTTTCCAGATCAGTATTGCTTAATTCATCACATCCAGTAATGACAATTAAGAGAACTGTAAACAAACACCGGAACAGATGACACTGGGGCCATTGTGTTTAGCTGTGACCAGTCCTTGATGCACCAAAAGTGCAATACTAAGAGAAAAATAACCCAAAAGCCAACTGTTTATTTTTTTCACTTTCTCATACTCTCCTTTTCCCCACAATTTTGTTAACTTCATTCCGCACAGCATTCTGGTTGCTTTCCCATAAAGGCATGGATATGTATAATGTTCTGAAAAGCTACTTATTACCAACCTACCCGTTATTATATTAAAGAATACCTCCTTATTCACAGTATTTCCTGCCTTCTCCAGCTTCCTGCAAACAAACAAACAAACAGAACAAAGACATGCAAAATTGTGTATTATGTTTCATCACGTTTTACTGTGCATTTTTGATACAACTATGTTGTCTTCTTCAGGACAACATGCAAAAACTTATTGTTTCTCTTTTCTTTATTCTCTCCTGAGAATGAAGGATAAATATTTAGCACCACTTTTTCAAGTCCATGAGACTAGGAAATGATGGGAATTGGAGAATTTAAATTTAGCTGGTTTGTTTGGTTGTTTGTTGGGTTTTTTTTCTGGAATGACAAATGATGCATGATTACTACTTCCAGTCACATTTACCATGTACTTAATTTCTGATAGCTTCAAAATAACAGACATATTGTAGCCAATACTGTAAAACAATTTGTGAATTTCCATTTGTAAACACTTCAACTTGTAACTTAACAAGTATTTCTAAGCAATTAGCTAGTTACTATAATAGTGCTTCATTATTTTTTACCTACTACAAATCAGAGAAAGAAATATTAAGAGGAACTACATTCAATAACCACTAAAAACCTCATTTTCTCCATGACAGAACATAAAACTACTCAGCACTCTGAAAAAAAATTTTTAAAACTGACTGGCAGTAAGCTATTATTCCTTCTGTAGAGCCTTTGAAAGCTCGGCTGTACATAATAGCAACACAACCCCTAGACTGGTTGACTTAGAATGAATTTAAAATCTTCCCAAAAAGATTTCTATCTGTTCATCACATTGACAGGAGCAAGACTATCAGTGTTAGGTTGATGGTTGGACTAGATGATCTTCAAGGTCTTTTCCAACCTAGATGATTTTGTGACTCTGTGATCTGGATCACAAGACCGAATTAATTCTTTGTGTAGTTCCATTGATACATATTTGCCTAAAACGCTTAATTTCTATTCGGTAATAGGAAGGCATCCACATGACAGTAAAAGCCTGAGAAGTGTAACTGTAGAAGGTCATTATGCTGTTCCTCGCAACTTCTCATTTTTTCTCAAACTGCAGCTCCTTACAGTTTGATCCAGACTCTGGAAGGGTGTATTTCTGTTCACTCCATCTTGCACATTATTATCAGTGATAAAGAATATATGTCAGATAACAATAATTCTATTAATAGCCAAGTTGTACACTTGTTGTCAGAAGAAAAAAAAAAATCACATTTAATCTTTTTTTTGGGGGGAAAAAAATTGGTTTCCTCAGATTACATGAGCAGACTTGTTCACTTTAAGAAGAGTGGAGCTGTTGATGAGGACGGTATGCTCCAGGACTGCATCCATTCTTCTCTCCCCATGAAATAATCCTACCTCCAAAACAACCTCACTGTAAGTGTAGCTTTCCCATATCTGAAGGAGGATTACAGTTTGTTTTACTGTATCCCAGAGCCTGATCTGGGGTTTTCATTCTACTTAGCTGAGATAGTGAAATTCTATTACAGAACTGAAAACAAGGTATTAGGTTAGAAGTATATCGTTAAGGGTAACAGAAATTATTAAGGAAAGCTTAGCTATCAATGAATAAAAGGATTTCAAACTCTTGTCAAAAGACAGCATTTCAGTCCTGTCTCTTAGCTGCTGCTTCTTGGATTATTTAGAACATGATTTCCAGTCAAAGATTTCTCTAAAGTATGGTTACAAAGAAAAGCTATTTTAAAATGAACCTTTATTACTCACTGAAAGTTACTAAAATCACTACTACGCATAGATATCAACAGACTGTTCACTTAAAAAAACAAAAACAGCTACAAAAGAATTTATGTTTTAAATATGGAAATATAGTACCATTTTTCTGTCCATTATTTTTCCAAACTTAACAGAACTGTACTTAAAAGGTGAATACTTGGCTTTTCCTATTTCTTTAAGAAGACACAAAAATAAGAGTAACACTTCAAATAAAATTTTCAGACCATTTTCTAAGAAAGTAAGGGCATTAATTTCAGCTTAATTCCAAGCCCTGTGTTATTTAGTAATGTATACCTCTGTAGAAAATTGAAACACCAAAAGCTAGCCAACTGAGTTACGTTACACTTTCGATAAAACGCAACAACAGTATTATCAGATTCATCAGCAATAACCATGCAGCTTACAAGTTACAGGCACTTGAGGACACAAAACACTGTTGCTGCAGCATGGAGCCAAGTTGCAGTGATATTTCAATGAAATGACTTCTTTCCAGAAGTGACACTTACACTCCTCCTCCAGATTCCCTGGAGATCCAGAATGCTTCAGCCTGCTTGCTTAACAACCGCAAAATACTCAGTGCACTATTTTTTTCCAAGCTGCACCTCCAGATCACATCTTTGTTGAGTAACTGACATTGCAGACCACAGGCTTAACCCACCACCTTCCTCACCACACAGAACCTGAATGAAGATGTTTCTCTTAAAAAGGAGTTAGCACAAAACTGATCTGAGGGAATTGTTTAACTTACATGACTATGACACATGTACCTCATTGAATTTTAAAATCTATCTTATAAGATTGAAGTATTGCTTTTACATTTTAAATTGCTAAAATAAAAAAATGCATCTATTGTCTTTTCTCAGCATTTCCTCAAGAGATGTTGGGGACAATAGGACTGAAAAAAAAAAAAAAAAGAGAAATATTGCTGCAGATTTTCAATATGTACAGTCAAATATGGCTAGCTCCTGAAATCATTATCCCAAATAACTTTAAATGATGACTGATCATATGGCATCCTCTCTGATCAGGTCAAAGACAGATAATTTCTAGAAGCACTGTGGATAGTCTTCCTATGAGTTTGAGTAATACTCAGACGATCACCGTACTTAAGCTATGACATACTGCACAATGTGGGCTGATCACTGCTAGTCTTTTCTTCCTGCTCTAAACATGCTCCATTTTGTTCTGTTGATGTTCCACAGAACATTCACACTTGGTACAATTGTGCTATTTAGGATTATGACAAGATTATTTTATATCCTAACTTTTTCTAGTAGTTAAACTGGTTGGCACAGGGTCTTTACATCATTTAACTAACCTAATTGTTGAAGCCATTTTGTTTTCCAGAGGTTTTAAGATTGCCATAGTATTGTATTCCAGCTCTCATGCCACTACACTCCATGTAACAGTCAAGCGCCTTCCACTTTTACGAATATAGTCATTAAGAACACTAAGATTAAAGCTTCTCTGCATCTCTCAGTCTTCTCCAAGTCATGTAACACAAATGAACAAATACACTGTGAGTTGAAAGACTAACTTTTGATCATGAAATGCAAAGTAGACTGGTTTAGGGTTATCCTTAGGTCACCTGGGAGTGATTCAGCAATCTTGGAAATGTGCACATCTTCAAATAAAAAAATAAAACAAGAAAACTCAGTAATTCTATCTAAACTGGATTTTTGTCTCCATATGTAGCTGGCTGCAAAAGAAAGCATATGCACAGAAAATTAAATGCTATTTCAGAAGAAGCTGAGATGCAGAATTTATATCATGAAACTGCTGCAGTGCTCAAGAAATAGTATATTTGTGTGTTCTTGTCTGGACTTTCATGTCATTAAATTAATCCTCAATAACCATTACTAAACACTAACTACACATACATGTCTGTCTTTTTCAAGGCTGTGCTGTAAAAGTTCTTACTCTTCCCTAAAACATCAAAACATGTGACTTCACAGATATTGCAATACTGACAGCAAATTTTCATAGACAAAACATACTGAAGCAGCCATTTCGATTTTTTGAACAGTAGCTCCATTCTTGATTGAGTTAATGGTATGTAACACAATACACACTTTTCTTAAGAGTCTCTAGCCTGAATTTCATGGCTTTAAAATCAGTGGTGTTTCTTGCCTATACAGGTGCTGAAAAAGAAATGCTTAATTCCGTAACAAGAACATGTTCATTTTAAGACACCGAGAGACTGCAATTAAAAAACTGCCACACAGTATTATTATTCCTCCAAAGAGATTTCTACATTTTCCTTATAAGTGAAGCTGTTCCCTAAATGCCTGAGCATAAACGTCAGCACTTGGACAAAATTTTCAGGAAAGTAACGAGCATCTGAAAATTAAAGGTATAAGTTGGAATATCCGAAATGTAACTTGGGTTTTCAAGAACAGCTAGCATGTTTAATTTTTGGTATTTTAGTCTGATAAAGACATTGACAATTTGAGGGAAAATATGATAAAGTTAAAAGTCATGGAAAGCTAGCCTGTAAAGTATGTAATTTTTCTCGCGTTGTCTGAATATCTGTCTTTGAATAAATGTAACTCGTTGAGCACAGAGTTAACACCTCTAAGTGCTAAAACAGAATTAAGCACTGTGGCTGTGAAGACCTACCACTTTCATGCTGCTGACCATGTGCTATAAAGGAGTTATCTTGGGTAGTCTACCAGTAACAGCAGCTGAGATGCTACCCTGTGGGGTACCAGAATTCAAGAAAGAGGCATCCATCCATACTCAAGGGAGAGCAGAGGCAGAGGGGTCAGTCTTCCAAGGATCTGTCCGCATAAGGCTTTTTAGATGTTCTTCCAAATGTTTCAGTACCTGAAATACTCTGCCTATATCTCAAACACTTTCTACCTGGAATGACACTCTGATGCATGTGTCTGAGACTTTCATTTAAATTTAGGATACGGGTTAAAAAAGCCCAACCAAACCCAAAACCCCCAAACCCCTAATAAATGGCATTTGAAACCCAGCAGTTCTTCTGCCGCCCCACCAAAGAAGCCACGTAGAATGAGCAGTGTCCCTGAAGTTAAACACAAATGGGTTACTGAAGAAAAAAATCAAAACCCTCCCTTTTCTTTGGGAACACCAGGGCAGTGGCGCAGTCCCCATCCCTGGAGGTGTTTAAGAGTCGTGTCAACATAGTGCTCAGGGATATGGTGTAATTGAGGACTGTCAGTGTTAGGTTAATGGTTGGACTTGATGATCTTAAGAGGTCTTTTACAACCTAGGTGATTCTGTGACTCTGTGATTACATGCAGTGCCTCCCACGAGAAAACAAAATCTGTGAGTGCCTGGCGTGCACCTCACAGCTTGCTGTAGACTCAAGCTGTGAACAAACGGCCTCGCTGGAAAAAGACCTGGCTTAAGCCATGAGTAAACTTGTGGGTCCCCAAGTCACACTGCAAAGCAGGCAAAACCCAAGTGGTTGTCTCAGGTTGCTTCTCTTCAGGGAACCTATTATTTTACGTCCCGTGGTATGAAAATCCACAGTGGTGATAATGAGAACTTGAGACTTTCAGGGTTAACTAGCTCCTACAGCTCTTAGACACACTTCTAAATCCTTAATAATTTGCTTATTTTATTAGTATTAATGTTTTTAAGTAATGCCCACACAAACACTGGCATGGCCCTTCCTCCATGCTGCCAGCAAGGCCTGGACATGGGGAGTGGAGTCAAGGCACCTCCTTTCCTGGAGTGATACTGATTCACACACATCCTCCACTTAAGCAACCATTGATCACACCTAGGTGGTCCCATCCTTCTGCGGACCATCGGGTCACCCGCATGGAAAACATCAACATTGACAGCGTATTTTTAAATACCTATGTAATACAGGGGACAAGAGACAAAACCCAGATGATTTAAGACTGACTGCCAAAACTTCTGCTTCACCATGTAATTCTTCACTGAACTCCATGAAAAAAAAAAAATAATCAGCTAATACCAGAAATATGGTATGAAAAATTCCCTTCATAAACAAGCAGAATTATAAGCAGCTGGAAAAAGCCTGGCACCTGTCATAAAAAATGGTACCATTCAACCTTGCCTGTAATTAACATTTATACAAGCGTAGAGTGCATATAGATACAGATTTATTTTAAATGTGAATTACAGATATACATATCTTTGCTGAAAATGTACATACTACAGGGAAGAAACCTTTATAAAGTAAAGCAGGTATAAAAACCATTATTTATATGACTAAGTCAGGTGACACAACACCAAACCAAACAAAAGCAAGCACATTTTCTCAAGCTTAATAAAGCAAGTGAGTGCAAACCTAACTGCCACAGTGACCTCCGCTTCAGCACAGTGTCCAAGCTGACCTGAAAGACTAGAGATAAATGTTATTACTTACTGGTTGCAACATCCATATTTCACTTCCTTCTCTCAGCTAAGACAGGATTGCAGGAAGGAAAGTACCAATAGATCCAGTTTAGCTCTGTCCATTGAAGACAATTATCTAAAGTGGAGGAGAGCAGCTAGATGCCCATGGTGCCACCTGAACACCTCCCAGTGTGTAATGCTGCTAGAAGTTAGTTTAAGCTCAGGTTAAACTACAGCAGTCCAAGAAGTATGTCATGTAGAGGCTGGTAGCAAGAGAAAATTAGAACTAAAAAAAAACCTGAAGCCTTCTTCCCATCCTAAACTACTAAACTATGGCAGGCAGAGGCATTTTTTTCACTCCACCCTAACACCACCGCATCCTTCTATGACACTATTTTTCCTCTCTCTGACAGAAGAAAACTCAACCATTTCCCAGCCAGGTTGCTTAATTACAGAGAGCTGGCTGGTCCCAAATGCTGTGCTACTGGGGGATAACATAAGCTACAAATTGCTGAAGAAAAACAGCATCCAAGCAGTGCTCCCCACTGCCAGGTAAATAGCCTATATTATGTTGGGGAAGCTGACAGTGATGATACAAACTTGTTGATGGGAAATTACACAGCACTCGGTATCTGCTGGTAAGATTCACATCAGTAAGTAGTGGAAAGCTGACATTCTTCTTCGTTCAATCTTAAACGGGGAGAATTTTGACAAAGACCCACTTGTAAAAGACAGCGGCTGAGCTGCCAGATACAGAGTTTACATCCACGCAGTGTTTTGTTAACAGAGTAGGGAAACACAGCATTTACTGGGATTTCCTCTGAGCGACAGCCAAGGCACAGAACTTTAAAGCTCATCTATCCCATCGTTTCTTCTTCTTCACTTCCACTCCTCAGCCTCTGAATCCTTAGAAACAACTCTAGGCTTTTTGCTCTCCAGGGACTTCAGCCCATCTTGCAAAAATAACCAGGTTTCTGTGGTCATAGGGTCCCACAGGAGGAACACCCAGGTTTAATAGAAAAGCTGACAAAACTGAGTTAGCATCAGGTAGCCGTGGATAATAAAGTAGTACTTCATTTCACTGCTTAATCTACCCTAGTAGCCTCAGCGTAGCAAGAGCTGATGAAAGGAAAAGGACACACCTTTCTGGGATGGTTATATTGGTTCTTTTTGCAAATTACTTCTGCAAAGCTTAAACCTACCCACCTGCACGCTTGATGTCCTTCATGTCCACAAACTGCTGTGAAATGAACAGCTACCACATTCAGTTTTCCTTGCGAGTACCACTTCCCAACAACACAGTGCACCACTGTGCCTTCACCTCCCGCAAGTGACTCTCCAGGGTCTGTTTTCTAGTAAAGAGCCAGTTTTCTCATTCTTTGTGAATACTATTGGCATCAATGTTTTGCTCGTCAAAATCATACACAACAGAGGCTGTTGTCCTTACTTGCTAAGCACCCAATTTGCTAACTTTTTAAAAACGACAACATCACCACCACCTTTTCAAAGCTGCCCATATTGTACAGAAAATGCTTCACACAGTTTGTAAGCAACAACTTCTGTTCTGTTGCAAGATTTTTTCTCACTCTTCTTGTCCTGCAGCTCCTCCATATCGGCACTGAGGTACGAATAAGGACATCACCACAAATATTAATGGACACCAAACTCTGTCAGAACAGATGAGCCGGACAAAGAAAACAATATGGGATTTTTTTTTGATAACTTGGTAAGAAGCAGGTTCAAGAGATACTAAATAATAAAGTTCCAAGTGCCAGGAATATGTAATTTCTACTCAGGTATAGTTCATCTGCTGTCTAATTAAAATGTTACCACTCCAGCCCGGAAATCCAAGAGAAAGGTGCAGAGTTTGTATTCCAGAAGGATAACCAAAACATTATTTCCCCTCTCAGTGGCTCCAGCTTGGTGTTATTCCTGTATATACTTGCGTTTGTGGCACATTGTATACTACTGTATATGTATACACTAGCAAGATTCACATTAAGCACAACTATTTCAAATCAATGAATGTCTAGCTACAGCTAAACTGAAACAAAAAACTTGTAATTTCCAGAGTGAAAAACAGTTCAAAACACACTAGTAATAGTGTGGAATGGTGACAAAAATCTGGGCTTAAATATGTATAATATGAAGCTTGGACAAAATATTTAACTTCTCAGGCTGAGGTAATAATATCACAACTTTTATCAGCCATAGCAATGAACTTATACAGCCTTCCAATTTATTTTTTTTTTAAATCCTCCGATATACACAGAACAGTGTGCAACTTTAGCATGACGATGATATATGCACTCTTTGATAAGGCACCATTAAAAAGTAGCTTGCATTTTCTCACTTGACTTGGTGTAACCATTGTTAAACCTTTCTCATCCTCAACAACCCTCAAGTCTACCAGTGCCTATTCCTGTGACATTTGTCAGGCACTCTAGTTCTAAGTGTATGGGTTATTTTTGGGAAAAGAAAGGTTTTAAAACTAAAAAACAGTGGTTTTGCCACGATATAGTACCAAGACAAAATTACAAGAGGCAAGGATGTGCTGCTCCACATTTCAAATTTAAGTTGTTCCATAGTTGCAACATGAAGAGAAAGACAATTAATTGCCTGCAGGAAGACTTGGGGCATATTCAAAATCCCAAATTTGGGGTACTCTTCACCAGCATTGGCAGAGCTCTCCTCTGGCTGCAAAGGATGCTGCTTAGACTTGGATGCAAGGAACAGACAGCGATGCTCTCTGCAGCTACCAGCAGCTGCAGAAACTGCACCTGGAGCCTGGGAGGAGGTTTATTTTGGATGGCCTTCAGAGGTCAAAGGAGAAGAGTGGAAGATGACAAAGCAGTCTAGGAATGACAGTGGGGAAGGTAAAGGTGAATGGTCTTGTCTAGTGCAGTTCTGAATCACCTTTGTCCTTGTAATTAAACAAAAAGAAAATTGTAATGCAGGACATAAAAGTTCAAAATACTCCTGCAAAAACTGCTTGTTTATCTCAAAATTGTCTTGTAACCAACATCTCACTTCAGAGACGAGTATATTTTGCACAGGCAACCCTCTCCCCTTCCCTGCACTTTTTAGGCTGTTGCTTTTGGCTGGGGCTGCTGTTACGACAGGAAATAAAAATTATATTACACAGGAAGGAAGCTAATGAGTTTCCCCTCCCCCAAATGCCATTAGACACTTCCTGAATAAAGGAGAAGCACATCGATATAAGGAACGGCAGTACATAAGTAACCAGAAGCTGAGCCTGCTGTGTGGTTAAAGCTACATGAAGTTTTTGGATGGAGATGGAATACCAGGTCAGCTTCTCTAATGCACCACCACCATTACACTGACTTGCAATGTTTGTGCCAGAGTGCTTCGTCCATTCTGCTTTAAATGACTCAAAAGTAGCAATGCCTTCATCACTTCCTCTGGCAGAATATACCGGGCGATAAAACAACTCCTTGTAAGGAGTGCTCTCCATGCACTCACTTATGAGTTACCCTATTCATTTGTTTTATTGTTTTGAATTTAGGGCCGCTTGATAAAACTCCAAATCTGTGGGTTTGTTTGTTTTGTTTTGTAGGTTTTGGATGTTCTTTAGACTGAGGCATTTCCCAATCTGGGAAATACCCAAAGCCTGAAAAATAAACAAAATACCAAACACCAAATTTATGGAGGCTCAGTGACTGACCCTGCTGTGTTATTAACAGTCAGCACTATTTAGCTTTAAAAAATGCAATAACTTTTTCAGTGAACAGTATATAAATATTTTTGTGTCGATCTACGTTAAAGAAATTACATTAAGATTTAAGTCAAAATCATCACATTTTCCATGTAGTTAATCTGTATAATATATTATGGACTGTAGTTGCTGTAATTCATTCTTGGCGTGTTGTTTCTATTTTAAAATCAAGTTACTGTGAGTAATTTAAGGGGTGATGCTGCAAAAATGTAAGCAAGTACCATCCGAAGTGAGTATAATGCAAAAGAGTGTAGTTTTGCACCTGTTTAAAATCTTCACAGGAGCAAACCTTCCCTGTAGAGGAGTACCCTTTCATGAATGGCTTGATCACAAACACACGAGGTATGTGAGTTTATAGCTATTCAGTACGAGCTGGGCTTTTTTGTCTATGACCACCAGTGAAAGCTATAGGTATGTTTCCAGGATAAATGACCATGTGCTGTATGGCATTTCATGTCATCTTCAATGACCTTTTGGGTAGGGCCCATGTACAGGAGCACCTTGTCCTTCTTCTCTTTCCTCTCCAATATTTTCAAGATAGCACCTACAAAATCCACTTTTTCTGCTTTGGCTTATTCTGTTCTTGTTTCTTTTTCTATCCTCTCCAATAAATCGCTTGTTTCCTTGACTTCTTGACATTCCACTCAATTCCTTGATCCACTACTCCTTTCACCTCTTCTGATTTAGTTTATTTGCTGAGATTTAATATGATGCTAAAAAAAAATTGACCGCATTTTTGAGTTTAACTCTTACTGGGAAAAATAGATGGGGAATAAAAGTGTCCCTCCTGGTACACTGCCTGGACCATACACACAGCAGCACATAGACCTCAACAGAAAAAAAAATATAAAGCTAATGAGGAGAGAGCGACTGCTTGCCATAGCTTCTCCCAGTATTCGTATTCTTTAGTGTCTTCTATATCTAAACACTGGCTCAGAATTATTTTAGATTACAGTGTTAATTCCAAACAACACCTAAAATGTAGAGAACAAAATAATTAAGAGCTTAACTTACATCATTTTAATTTTACACATCCTTTTCCTAGTGTTACAATACATGCATTATTTTATTGTACTATAAAACAGGGCCATTTCATAATCTCGCCAAGACATTTCAGAATGTGTCTCATGCTGGGCTAACATTTCAGTTAAGCTACACCAGGAGCTGAGACATTTGGCTTTTCTTCTTCCAAGGAAATTAAGACACGGCAATATGCCAACATGACACAGTGCCTGTTGAGTCTCAGGAATTAATTACAGGATCTTACTTTTTTAAAGAGAAATCACACGAGTCCCCTACACCATGTTTAAAACAAAAATGTGTAATTTCATCTGTATTGATTAAATTCCGTTGTTATTCATGCAGCTAAACACTGTATTAGTGAGGCAAATGTACAACACTTAAAAGGAAGAAAAAAAAAAAAATCTTTCTTTTTAATTTTCTCACCCATTCAGTAGGTACAGCTATTACCTGCAGCCAAAACTAGCAGCCTTTGGCTATGACAACTCTAAACATACCTAAACAGTGCTCTGAACAACAAAACAAGTTTAAGTTATTGAAGATAATTTCTCCACCAAGTAAAAGGGCAACCTGGACTGAGGCCAACACTACTCATCAGTTTTAACCAGGTTTAGCTCACAGTGGCCCTGCCGAAGCTGGAGCCTTACAGACTGCAATGCCTTCAGACACTCTGGTGCAGACAGAAAAAACCAATAAATCACTCCCAGCAAAATAAAAAGTACATACATGTATAGAACCTTTCATGTCTCCTACTCTCCAGAAATTACATGTTAGTGAATGGTTAAATTTCAGCACTCATTCATTCCACAGAAAAGCAGAATAACTCTGCAAGGAATTAAGGCTAAATTAATCCAATTACCCCCCCCCCACACACACACACACAAATACTGGTTACTTACTTTACATTTGCAACACTCAAAATATTATATACTCTAACTTACTTTACATTTGCAACACTCTTTTAAGTGTTATATATACTCTAACGCTGTGCACAAATATATCTGGTTGCACATGTTTTTTCACACTCCTCAGAAAGCTAGTCATTAATCACCTGCCAAACATTTAACAGTTTGCAGTTTCTTACATGACACAGAGAGACTCTACATCTGTGGTTTCTGAAACCAGCATATTGTCCTAATATCAGCATAAACTCTAAATACACAGAACATTCTGCCACAATTTCTCATATCAGTTGTAGCTATCAGTTGTAGCAGAATCTAAACCTCATGCAAGCCCCTGAATCATTACCCCACTACTAAACAACCATTTTTTTCTTCATTTAAAAGCCAATAAACATTACATGAACTTACTAAATAATTCAATTTCTCTGTTTGTTTTGTTGGGTTTTTTTCTGATAACGTGTTGTAAAGCCAGAAAAGTAGCACAGGCATTTTAAAATGACTGTATTCTCCAAGGGAGAGCCCTCTACCTTTCCTGCAGGTGATGCTCCGACCCTGCTAGCCCCAGTCCAAAACACCATGCACTTAGTTCTCTGCTACAGAGAGCAAACAAACTCTGGGTCTCTAGACACAGTTAAGTTGTATGTATTTTAAAGATGAGGACCAAAGGTAGCAAGAAAACTTTATTCTGATTTTTTTTTCCCTCCCTGGAAAGAAAGCACTTCCCAATAATGAAATAATCAAGCAGTAATTACTCTCACACCCTTATATTATCATACATTTCACATGCCCTGTCATGCTTTTTGTTGAGAAAATTACTCCAGTATGCTAAAAAAAAATAAATCTATTTGAATTCATGAAGATTTTTCTTTTTTTGGCCTATTACACTGACACTATTACTTAATATCCACATGACAAGTTTCTTTTCACCTGGAGATCTCCAAAGAGATGGGCACAGAAATCTGTTTATCTTTAAGGTATTCAACATCTTTGAAATCAAGATGCGAATATTCAAGGAATGCCTCCCACACCAAGCCTAAAGATAGCAGTGTTTCATTACCATTGTATATTTTGAACTCCAAAGCTGGCAGTTCTGGATTTCTGAATTTCTGAGTGCACTGTTTTTATTTCAGAAGACAGAAAGGACTGCACAACGATTTCAAAGCTCGGAACCTATTTTTAACCCTTATTTTAATTTACGTTCATTTTGTCCTCACACTTCTTACTCCATCTCACGGGAGACCCATCTCTGCTGTAGCACTGTGGCTGCTTTATAAGGCATAAACAGAGCATTTATGTAGCACTAAATCACTGTTTCAGATCCGTATGATACAGTGAAAACCTTCTGAACTGAATTTCTAGAACTACAATATCTAACAGTCCTAAAAAATTGAGTCAAATCGAGCTTAACTACTGCAGTGAAGACTTTAAATAACGCAAATGAAAATCCTAAAGTTTAAACTAATATAGGCTGTTTTTACAGGGTTGTTTCAAAGCTAAATCCATTACAATGGAGTGGGACATAATAGCAGTGACTATTGCAGCTTTATAGCAATGGCTATTATAACAACAGTTATCTAAGGTAAAACAGGGGGGGAAAAAAGAGAAAAAAAACCCACAAAACCAAAACCAAACAAACTATCATAAAAGTGAAACTGAAGCCTTTCTTGACATATATTTTCAAAAACAGTAAACCAAGGTTCCCTGAGAAGTCACCTTGTAATTACATGGTTTCTGACAGCTACAACCTCGCACATGCATTATGTATTTAAATAAATATCGGTTTCTTTGGCATAGTAATAACAATGAGAAGTATCTTAATCAGCAGTCTGTGCTTGCAAAAAAAAAAAAAAATCTAGACCAAGCAGGATATAACTTCTCTGGGGACCCAGAGGACCTTGTGTGTAAGCTGTCAACTCCTTCCTCTTCCCTCAGCAGCAGGAAAGGAAGCATTAAGGGTGGGACATCACTTACATATTGTACAAAAAGTGCTAGGGATCATAGACATGACAGAAAAAATACCTGTATCACGGACGTAAATAAATTTCTTTCATCCAGCAGGGAGGAAAATAAAAGCCCTGCAACTACCATATTGCTAGCTGACACAGGAGGAGAGAGGTGGAGTAAATGCACATACCACATAAATATAAATATGTATGACTGGTATTTCTGTACTGTCTGGTTACAAAGGGGGAAAAAAATCCCTTTAGATAAAGTTCTTCCTAACAAATGGAACAACTTGAAAAGTAAAAACCTTCCCAGCATTGGAGGGAAGAGAATGCACTTACGGCCATCCACAGTGCTTACGCCTGTGCCAGCTAAATCTCACTTAATGGGATTTCAGTCAATTTCATTAAAAATTAAGTTATATTGGAAAAGGAACTTCTTACTCTAAAATTTTTTAATTTATGACTGAAAAGTCACTTCTAGTTACGGAGGTTGCAAGTTCTATGCAGACAAAACTGACAACAGAGAAAAACCAGTCCTCAAAGTTATTTATTTTCACTGAGTTCAGTGGATGAAATTACAGTTTAAGAGGTAATTTTAGAAAGGTCCAAGGAGGGACTCTACATTGGTTTAGAGAAACATTTTCAGTTAAGTAGGTTCGTATCTTGGTGTAACTTTTCTTCTAGTTTTAACAGATGTTAATCTGTCTGTGACAGACCTCCACAGGCCCCTAAGCAGTACTTGCCTGTGGTGGTTTCGTAGCAAGTTCAGAGAGATTTCCTTTCACAACAGGCTCCCAGGTTTCAAGAGAGCTTTAAAACCCGTATTTGTTTCAAAGACATTTGCTTGAAGCCTTTGTTTGTGGAAAGAATAAAATTCCTGTGCCATGTATCTTTACACCATAAAAGGTACTTTCTGTTGGACAGGCCATTCCTAGATTTGAGCACCATCAGCTCTCAAGGGTTCTCTGCAGAACCAATGAGGACATGAAGGTCTTAATGAGCATAAAAAGTCACAGCACATTCCACAGAGGTTTCTCCAGATTTTTCTTCAAGAAACTTGGAAGTAGCTTCATTTGAGAGGATTAAGGGATAAACTTCAAGAATTATGATGAAAAGACAGAAAGACAAAGAAGGATTTTACCAAAACCTGGCTCTGTTTATCACCACAACAGATACGCTTTCCCTTGTTCTGAGAAAAGCAGTCAGCTAACATGCAATTCAACTGAGACCCACAGAAGAATAAATGAACACTTTGCTATTCAGCCTACTTTAGCGGAGGCATCCAGTGCTTAAGTCGTACTTAATTTTTACTGAATTCCATAAAAGCAAATTAAGATGTACAGGCACAAATTAAGATATGTACAGGCAGATAATTCACAGGGCAAAGTGTCTTAAGGCAATTGTCACTGCCTCAAAAAAAGGGCAAAAAAAAAAGCAAACAAGAGAATATGGCCAGTGCACAACGAGTACTGCAATCCCGTGAACCTCTACAACATTCTTAAGAAGTTAGGTTCTTACTACATCTAGTCCAGCCCCTTTACCCTCATCAGAACTGACTACAGCAGGACTGGGTACAGCCAGGTTTTGACTATCTCCAAGAACGGAGGCTCCACAGTCTCTCTGGGGAACCTGTTCCAGTGTCTGGCTACCACTACAGTAAAACATTTTTTTGTGATATCTAAATGGAATTTTCTGCATTTCAATTTGTGCTCATGTGTATTAACTCATCTCGATTAAGCAAGATCTTGTATTAATTTGTGCTCAGTATTCAAGTTACAATAGACATACACTAAAATTAAGTACTGTACAATGACTCCTGCTAGTTTCAAACAGTATCTCCAATTCATCACATGCTATCACTTAAAAAAGATTAAGTCAATTCTACATGAATGTCTTTTATCTTCTGCATAAGATGACAAAGTGGTCAATACTAGTTAAAAGAAACAGTACTTCGAGAGTTTCCCTGGGTAACAGGTACAATTCAAGTAGAGTTTTGAGAAGAGATAATTTTTCACCAAACTTGCAATAGAAATGTATCAAATAGACCCATGAGAAGGAAGTATGGTAGTTCATCTCACCACATTCCAGGGCTGGTGGTCCAGCTCAGAAGTCTGAATCCGAGGTCAAAACTAGAGCTCAGGCTGTTTGCTTGAGAAGATTTTTTATGTTGCTTCCTAAAGAGTCTGCTATTTTAGTACCTCTTTTTCGAAGCAATTCACTAACACTCCACTTGCTTCAGACTTTGAAGATGACCAAGGTGACCAGGGCTCAGAAAAGAAAAAGCTGGATATATCAGTGACCACAGACAAGCTACAGAATTCATTTTTTTTTCCTGTATACTTTTGCTTAAAGCAAAGCAAGAAGGCAGTATAGCATGTGTTTGAAGCAGTCTGTCATTTTGGAAGCCATGCATACATCAACACTGAGCACCCGAGTATGGTATTAGTGCACGGCTGTAGAGCCACCAAACCTGTATTATTACATAGCAGAATTGGGGCTGAGTAAATCTCTAGAAAATACTACATAAGCTCATAGTCAAAATTTTTCAGTGTTAGCAGATATTCTGCATTGTTATCCCAATGACAGCAATTCTAGTCAAACTAATATAATCCTGAATCATAGAATCATTTGGCTTGGAAAAGACCTTTAAGATCACCAGGTACAATCATTAACCCAGCACTGCCAATTCACCACTACACCACGTCCCTCAGCACCACACCTACACATCCTTTAAATACCTCCAGGGATGGGGACTACACCACTGCCCTGCGCAGCCTGTTCTAATGCCTGATAACCTTTCAGTGAAGAAATGTTTCCTGATATCCAACCTAAACCTCCCATGGCACAACTTGAGGCCATTACCCCTCGTCCTATCACTGTTACCCAGGAAAAGAGACCATCCCCCACCTCGCTACACCCTCCTTTCAAGTAGTTGTTAGAGAGCAATGAGGTCTCCCCTCAGTCTCCTCTTCTCCAGACTGAACACCCGCAGTTCCCTCAGCCGCTCCTCATCACACTTGTGCTCCAGACCCTTCACCAGCTTCGTTGCTCTTCTCTGGACATGCTCCAGCACCTCAGCGTACTTGTAGTGAGGGGCCCAAAACTGAACACAGTATTCAAGGTGTGGCCTCACCAGTACACCTCACTGCTGAGTACAGGGGCACGATCACCTCCCTACTCCTGCTGGTCACACCATTTCTGATACAGGCCAGGATGCCATTGGCCTTCTTGGCCACCTGGGGACACTGCTGGCTCATGTTCAGCTGGCTGTCACCCAGCACCCCTAAGTTCTTTTCCACCAGGCAGCTTTCCAGCAGTTCTTCCCCAAGCCTGGAGCGTTGCATGGGGTTGTTGTGGCCAAAGTGCAGAACCCAACACTTGGCCTTATTGAACCTCATACAATTGACCTCAGCCCATCTATCCAGCCTGTCCAGATCCCTCTGCAGAGCCTTTCTACCCTCAGGCATATAACACTCCTACCCAACTTGGTGTCATCTGCAAACTTACTGAGGGTGCACTCAATCCCCTTGTCCAGATCGATGATAAACACATTAAACAGAACTGGCCCCCATACTGAGCCATGGGTTGTTCATCTCGGGGGCTGGGTACCAGCTGAACAACTAGTCTTACTATTAAAGACTGAGGCAAAGAAGGCATTTAAGTACCTCATCCTTTGTCATTAGGTCTCCCCCCACATCCAAAAAAGGGTGGAGATTCTCCTTAGTCCTTCTTTTGTTGTTAATGTATTTATACAAACATTTTTAATTGTCTTTTATGGTAGTAGCCACATTAAGTTCTAGTTGGGCTTTGACCCTGCTAATGTTCTCCCTGCATAGCCCCACAACATCTGTGTAGTCCTCCTGAGCAGCCTGTTCCTTGTTCCAAAGGCCACAAGCTCTCCTTTCCTTCCCGAGTTCCAGTCAAATCTCTGTTTAGCCAGGACAGTCTTTTTCCCCACCGTCTCATCTTTTGGCACATGGGGACAGCCTGCTCCTGAGCTTTAAGAATTTCCTTCTCAAAGAGTGTCCAGCCTCCCTGGACTCCCCTGCCCTTCAGGACGGCCTTCCAAGGGACTCTGACCACCAGTCTCCTAAACACACCAAAATCTGCCCTAATGAAGTCCAAGGTGGCAGTTTACTAACCCCCTTGCATACTTCTCCAGAAACTGAAAACTCTGTCATTTCATGATCATCGTGCCCTAGACAGCCTCCAACCATCACATCACCTGTAAGACCTTCCGTGTTCACAAACAACAGGTCCAGTGGGGCACCTTCCCTAGTTGGCTCACTCCCCAGCTGTGTCAGGAAGTTATCTGCCACACACTCCAGGAACCTACCTCTTAGACTGTTTCCTCTCTGCTGTACTGTATTTCCAGAAGACACCTGGTAAATTGAAGTCCCCCATGAGAACAAGTGCTGGTGACTGTGAGACATCTCCTAGCTGCTTACAGAATATTTCATCTGCCTCTTTATCCTGGATGGGTGGTCAATAACAGACTCCCACCATGACATCTGCCTTGTTGGACTTCCCCCTGATTCTAACCCATAAACACTCAACCCAGTCATCACCACCATTAAGCTCTAGATAATCAAAACACTCCCTAACATACAAGGTTTTAAACTGGAAGAGGGTAGATTTAGATTAGGAAGAAATTCTTTCCCATGAGGGTGGTGAGACACTGGCACAGACTGCCCAGAGAAGTTGTGACTGCCCCCTCCCTGGAAGTATTCAAGGCCAGGCTGGATAGGGCTTTGAGCAACCTGGTCTAGGAGGAAGTGTTCCTGCCCATGACAGGTTGATCTTTAAGGTCACTTCCAATCAAAATCATTCTATGATTCCATTCGATACACTTCAGTTGGACTATTGATCCCATCACCCTTTTGTGGGGTGAAGCCCTGATTCCTACGTGACCATTTTCAGGCAGTTCTGTGATCTCTAGAGCTCATCTATATGGATCTGTAACTAAACTAAACTGCATGAAAGTCTACCTCTGAAAAACGGCAAAGCAGCTCTTCACCTCTAAACTGATAATATAAAATTACTATCCTATCCCCATCAAATAAGGTCACTTGCACCCTTGTAATTAACAGCTATACAAGAAAATACTTCATTTCACCATCTTTCTATACAAATATGAAAATCTCATTAACAACAATAGGAATTTCACATTCATAGGGAGAAATATATCAACTGAATTGCAAGGATTTGGGAGAATTTCTCATGTTACCTTTTTTTTTTTTTTTCAGTATCTGTGTATGCTTCCTTTGAAAGGATATGGAAACAATTCACAGGTCTCAGTAGATGAGAAAAGATTAAAAATAAATATGGGTCATTAGTATTTTTGAAATTAAAAGGCCAGGTCATGCTGTGCTTCAAGGCAACTGCAGTATCCAAAGCTGCTTGACCGTAGCTGTTGAACTGAAGATTGATTGTGCTCCTCTGGAGCACAGAACTGGAAAAAGAAAGATTATCAATTTGTTTCCAAGCTAAATTATAGTCAATGCAAAATAAGTGACAATAGTTAACCAACTCCTCTTAAATTTGAGCCCTTCCAATCTACCTGTCTAATCCATAGCCAGATTAACTGGAGCCCATAAGGCAAAAAACTTTAATTTTCTGGGATTTAACTTTCTGATGCAGGATAAGCATTTCCCTTGTACTGGCTGCACTAATGGCTAAAACCAAAGACTATTATGGTGATGACTTTGATAAACAGAATTTCTCATAGAGACACTACGTTTCTCATCAAGCAACAACCTCCAGGATAACCTAGAAGACCAACAAACTATGCTTCTCCAGCACAGGTAGGATTCCTAAAAGAGCATTACAAAAAGTCACTGTTTCACACACATAAAGCAAGTCAACATGGATACTTGGTGAACTGAACATTTTTTACAGAATGGTTATTTTATGGAATCATAATCCGATTTAAAAATGTATTTTGAGAATTCTAATTAGGCATAATACTTTGTATGAGCAGAAGTTTTTATGAAATTCAAATAATGTTACTTTTAAAATTGTTCTTACATAAAGTTTCTAAGAAATGAAAACATTTCTACTTCTACTTAGGTATTTGCAATAATGCTGTACACCTGTAAGGCTATCAGGTGGGTGCAGCCAGAAAGGGTTAACATTTATTTCGGCATTCAGATGTGGTTGCACTTGTTCTTTCCCCAAAACCAAAGACTGACCTAATCACTGCTGAAAAAAATAGCTTCTGCCCATCATTTCTAGCCTCAAAAATACAAAAGAAAATGTTGTCATGGAAACCAGTCTGTCCCAAAGGTATACTGCATTTTGTTAGATCAAAATTATACTAGTATCCATATTTCCCTTAATAGTAGAGACAACTTAAATTCTTTGACACGTCACACATCATGCTGAGCAGAGGCACCATTCAAGACAACTAAAAACAGCCTTATTTTTAAAATAAGTTACTAAGTAAAGACATATATTTAAATTATGTTTTTTGTTAATATGTGAAGTTATAAATCTTCAAGAAAATATGAAGACGAATTGGAAATCACAAAAGACAGAGAACACAAAGTTACTGAAAATCACAAAATGCTTTTTGAGAAGAATCTGAGTGTTCATGCTAGCCACTGGCTGTTTTTCCAGCACTTTCAAATGGATACATTATTCTGATTCATTTCTGGACCTTAATGCTGTATACTTACTGCAGAGTATTAAGCATTTGCTGCACTAAGTTCAAAATCTTTAGATAAACGGAAACAAAAGCTGAAGAGCTTTAACAGCAACTGTATTTCTGTAGAGAAAATTCCCTATAAGGAGATGTTCACCGTAATTCTGTGTTAAAGGCCATATTTTATTATGACTTCACTGCATAAGCACGAAATTTGACATCATCTCCATAGTACTTGCAGTCAGATTTAAAATGAGATCTAAGTGAGAGCAACATGAAGGGGAAGTGTAACAGCAATCACATTAACTGAATTTGCTTGTGAACACAGGCTGATAGCTAACTACAGATCTATAACATGATGCTGGTACGGAGGTCAGATACCTCATGTTATCTTTCTACCCTGGCCTTACCTGATCCTTCCAATAAGCGAGCTTCTCAGCCCACTCTGAGCAGAGCTCTTCAGACAAGCTGGCACAGCTCCCAGCCTCCACAGCCTCAGGACATGTAGCAGGAGCACGCCAGACTCCATCACACCTAGCTTTTGTGCAGAGGGTGTTCAGGACAGGTTATCTGGCCTCCCCTAGCAATAACACTGATTGTTTATACGTATGCACAAACTCACATACTGAAAAACCGTAACTTAGGTTAATATCACATTCACTTTCATAAGGTATATAATGAGTACTAAGGTGTTTTAAACCTAAAATTTTCTGAAGACTGGATTTGGTTTGATTGTACACGTGGAATTAGCTGCTTTGCCCAGTATCACAAAATGAGTCAGTAAGCAAATCTATGAATCTTGCTCAGAAACATAGGGTTTGTTTGTCTGATCATAAGATAAGGATCCTTCAGGATTCTGCAATCACAAAAACAATTTGGCCTTCTAATACTATTTTTCTAAAGCCTGAGATGAACTACCTTTGAATCCACCACTTGGCAAAGAACTTGGTAATCTTACAATGTCCTTAGAGTCCTTCAAATGCCACTGAAGATGAATGAATTCAAAGCGGCAAAAGCTTGCTCAAATCTTGCAATTTTAAGTCAAAACGAAAGATTTCTTTGTAATTTAAGAGGCAAAAAACTGATACTTGAGGTAAGGGTGGTGATTATATCAACCCAGAGCAATATAATCAACTATCTGCAAGTACAGTCTCAGTGGGAGGGTATTACCTGTCAACTGAAGTGAAACAGCTACGCCCAAATTCTCACTCTTACTATTTTTCTGCATTAAATGAAAGCATACCTCTTGGACAGCACCACTTCAGATTTATTCTTGCTGGCATATCTGACACTAAATGCAGCACCACGGCAGCACAGAAAGAAAAAAGTCAGAAAGTATTCTGGATCCAGGTGAATCACAGCTAAGCAGAAAAACAGGCTAATAAAAAGTAATTCCAACTTGACTACTGATTACATAAAAAGAAGCTTCTCAAAGACTTTAATTACAGACTGTCTCAAGAGCATTCATGCATCAATGCATTTATTAAGAACTTGGTGAAAATGGAAAAATGTCGGCTTATTTGACTTCCAACTCAAGCAGACACAATCTCAAAAAAATTTTCCTCTGAAGGACCAGTACTTTCAGCCTCCACAAATGAGGAGAAGAAAAAACTGCTGTAGAGCAACCAAGAAGGCAAAATACCAAGACAGACATAAGACGACTCTAAGGTCCCAGTTTCAATTCTTTGCAACTTTTCAATGACCATGTTAGCTAATGACACCAGGAGGCTCAAAAAGTACCCTTGGACTTGGTGAACCACTGCATGGCTTGTCCCAGTGTAAAAACCTCGCACAAAAGTAGCCAAAATCCAAGAGGAAGTTTACAACAGAACTTTTTGCTAGTAGAGAAGCACTAGTGATGGGACTTGGGAGCCTTGCAAGTCTGAAGTGCTGGATGGTAAGTAAAGAAGAGGACATTGCAGAACAATATAAAGGTTTGCCTCTGTCTCCTGCTTCATTACTCTTCTTGCCCAACTTCTCCTCTATCATGCTCTCCCTACACTCCTCATGCCTCTATTTCCCATGTTTATGCTCTCTGCTTCTTGATCCCTGTGCTGCTTTCCTGCTGGCTGTCCTTCAGACTACCACATGCACAGCTTCAAGTTGTCTGTAGTCAGCACTCTTTCTCCACTGCCCTCCCAAGGCTGGCTGGTGAGATGTTCTCTCCCATCTCCCATATGCTTAGCATTTTTCCTCAGGCTTGATCCTCACAGGACTCACTATCCAGCTTCCCAGGAGTCACCCAGCTGATGAAGAACCACTGATTTATCTTGAATTTGTATAAATTATACTGATGGAAGGATTTTTTCCCCCCCAAGTTAAGCTGTGAGTGTATGTGAAGACAAATTAGGGAGAGTTTACTGGAGATAGACAAGCAAAGCCTTTCACTGCACATCATACAGTTAAATGTACGACGACTATCTGAAGAAGAACCACAACCTGATGCACTGGAAAGGTGCTCACTGGAGGGTCTTCCTTGTGGAGTTTCTGGCAAGAAATCCATTAATCACCCAAACATATGCCTGCATTTGCAACTCTATGAAAAAGACAGCAGTTTATGTTTCTGGAATACCTATTAATCATTTTGAGTTACATGGACAGACAGCCCTGGAAATTGATGTTTTTTAATTTTTTAAATTTAACAGATATATTAATATATTTGAATATAATTTATTTTGATGATCAGTGCTGCATCTGGAGCTTTTCACAATGGTTCGAACATCTCTGCCAAAAATCATGTAAAGGAGGAAGTCAACTTGATGTTCACAGTAGTTCAGTTTCCATGGTCACACAGAATTTTACCTTTCTTACAAAAATAAAGTAACTAGATGGTAAAACTGCAAAGAAAATTCAAGCTCCCTCCTAGGATATGAACAGTTCACTCCATGAAAGTTTAGGCAATCAGTGCCAAAAGTGATAGAGTGGTTTTGCTATGCTGCCATCTATGTACCAAGAAACAAATAATCAAAAGATAGTAATGAAGCTGCTGTTAATCTGAGGATTAACTTGAATCCCCATTTCAAAATTTAAAATGCCATTATCTGGCTAGCCATTCAAGCCTGTGACTTTTTAATGTGTATTCCTTCCAAAATAATCTTGAAATGGCCTAAGAGTATCGGGTTGTCTATGACTTTGACAGGCCACCTCTTCTTAACTTCAGTTTCTGGTAACTCAATCTCAAGGTCAACAAAGGCTAGGAATGAGGTGAAGGTGGTGGCGTCCACCATGCACAATGCAGTCCAAGGAACTGAGCTATGTTGATGAGTGAGAAGAGCACTTCATCTTACACACTGGGGATCTGGATACTCAAAAAACCTCTCTAACTTCTAAGGTAAGAAAAAATAACCATTTATGGAAGGCGTTCACTAGACACAGACACAGTACAATTTTTTTAAAAAATAACTGTAATTATCAAAATGAATAACCATAATGGTGACTTCCTGTTCCACAATTTCCTCCCTTTCTACAGGCTTTCAAGAAATCCCAACTGTTGTAAATGTAATGGCATGCTTTGTGAGCATGGTTTAACTATTTCTTTAAATAACATTTTAGATGTTCAGTCTGAAAATGAACAGGAATGTAATTTAAAATACATTTGAAGATGAAAACCTGACAGGGTCCACTGTCAATAGCTGACTTCTCTGAGACTATTAAAAACTTTAAACTGTAGGATATACCGTACCTGCATAACCTACACATTCTATTCAAGTCTTGTTTACAACACCTTAAAGGTAACAAAATAACAATCTGACTTTTCATACAGACTGCAATTTCATAAGCCTCTCTTGGAACAACTTGGAACTGGAGGAAATTTTACTCAAGATTTCTACTGAGTTTTCTAAAGTCTGTAAAGTTTACCCATAGGAATTTACATCCTAGGACTTGAGATACACTCACTGATGCTACAACTAATGAAACATGATGTATTTATTATTGCTAATCATCCAAACTGGATGTTCTTTGTGTTCCTATTTAAACAAATTACTTCCCCCCTGCTCCTTCATCTGTTTCTCTTTAATGGCTATTAAAACAACTTAAATAATCCACACTTTAAAGATCCTAGTTTTATGGAAAACATTGCTCCAATTCAGGACTTCCTAGTAGTTATAAATTATTATAACCTTTCATAAAATAAAAACAAATAACCATGTTTATTTTTCCTGAATTTAGGCAGCCACAAGCTGAAGCATGCAAAACCATTCATCACATACCAAAAATCTATTCCTTTATTAATAACAAGACTTGAAAATAATCAGCGCATCAAACTCATTGCGTGGATGAGAAGTCTACAGTTTGCTGTACTTAAGCTTCTACATGCACATTACTGCCCTAGCCATAATATGTTATTGGGCAATACAATAGCCTATCAATTTTATATTACTGCCAAAACAAACCCATAATCATTGTTTACTCAGTAGTATTCACTGCTCTAGTCTTTGACAACTCTAGAACAAGCATTGCAAAGTAACACCTATACAGAGCTAACAATGATGGAAAAATTGTGCCACTTCCCTATAAACTCAGTGAAAACAGTGAATAAAATAGAATTAGAGTGAGAAAAGCAGCAAACTATTTGAACCAATGGGAGTATTGATGGCAGTTATATTAATACTCCTCTGACGCTACCCTAACTTTTATTTAAATGGTTGAAAATTTCTGTCTCATATTTATTTTTCTGCCTTCTGCGCTTGACTCTATCTACATTTTCAACTTTCTTCCTAGCTTGTGTGCATTGCACTTTTTTTGTTCCAGGCCAACTGTATTTCCACACCACACTGTGCCTTGTAAACTGGAAGAGTACAGAAAACCCTTTCATGACTTTGCAGAAGCGGAATAAGGAATTTTCAAGCATCACTGATACATACTACCTGCCTGCATACCATATCAAGTCATATTTCCTTAAGCTGCTGACTAAACTTCAAAATAGGTAGTATTATTTAGACAAACAGATACATGGGCAATTTAGTACCACCTAAATGAAGGCAGAACTCAAGTTGTTCAGAAATTCACAGAATCAGAGAATGGTTGAGGTTGGAAAGGACATCTGGAGATTACTCTGCCCAACTCTGAGGCTCACATCATGGTCACCTAAAGCAGGCTGCTCAGGTCCATGACCAGACAGGTTTTGAATATCTCCCATGAATGGCCTCTACAACCCCTCTGGGCAACCTTTTCTACCTTATCACCCTTACAGTGAGGTCCTTTTTATGTCTACAAGGAATTTCCTGTATTTCAGTTTGTGCTCTTTGCTGTTTGCCCTTTGTTTTGCCAGTCACTAGGCCTAGTACAAAGGATGCAGTCAGCAGTAGAACAAACCAGTAACCAGATTCTATTGTACACAAAAGGGTCAGTACATGGGTGATCACTGGGGGTACAAACAAGTCAGTGAGGTTACACATAACAGACATCAACCCCAGCAACCCCAGGAAGTATGCAGCAACTGGTGGAACAAAGCAATAAAGTCTCCCATAGAAGAGATGGGAGACAGCCAAGCCAAGAGGCTGATAACATAGGATAGAGTCAAACTCATGTTGTTCCCACAGAGCCCACGTCCACGAGTACCAAACCTGACTGGGGCCCAGTTACAGGGAGAGTCAGGAGGTCCTTCCCCAACAGGGAAACTCTGCAAAGTGCATCCACCTCACAAACATACACTCCACCCTTCCTGCAAGTGGTCCCAGCTTTTATGCCCAAAGCAGGACACCTGGCACTCATTTACCCAATGCAGGGCACCTGGGGCTTGTTTACCCAAGGGCTTTCCTTACAAGGCTGGCTGCACCTTGGAGGAAATCCAAAAGGCAAACTCATCCCCTCCTTTTGAAGGACTGTGGGAACCACCCATGTGTCAACCTTAATTCAGGGCTCGGGGTTCAAACCCCAGCACTTCACCCTTTCACTGGGGACTACTGAAAAGAGTCTGGATTCATCTTCTTTACTTCCATCAGAGATTTATACACATGGACAAGATCCCCTTAAGCCTGGTCTTAACCAGGTACTTTTCTTCAAAATAAGTTGAGGGAGGGGTATTGCTGGAAATACTCCATGCTCTTGCATTATCTCAGAAACTCCAGAGTGCCTGAAGAGGACAGAGAAAGAAAATGGAAAACTAAGAATTATTTATACTGAAGGACAAAGGTAATGGAGATCAGGACTTTTCCCTGGCTCTTAGTCTGCCAGAAAAAGAAGTAGAACATGTATTTACACTTTTTTCACATCTGTTCTCAGCTAGTCACTTTGAGGTTTTTTTTAAAAAAAAATAAAAATTTAACAACAACAACAAAAATTCTAGTCAATATTCCAAACTATTCTAAGCATTCCTGGTCTGCAGGTGATTTTCCCCTAAAGTCCTATTATGACTAGGTCATAACTTGTGCTGATTCTGGGCCTTGTCTCAAGATAGCCCAGGTCACTTAGAGAAGGCTTAGGTATTTTTGCACAGAGCTGTAATGCTCCCTACAACCTGGACATCCCAATGCCTAAGTTATTTATATGTTGTTTCCCATGTTCAGGAAAGCAGGGAGTGAAAGGGGAGAAAGTACAAGAAACCCATGAAGGTAATACAAAAGCATGGCAGTCATTTTCTGTTTCACAGTAAGAGCTTTCTGTTCTTTTACTGGCTGCTAGTTTATGAAGGACAAGGCATTTTTGACATTTTTTTTTAAACCTTGAGCTGAAATTATTTAGACTGCAACTGCAGAGGGGGTCTCCTGTACTTCATCACAACTAAAATACACCAGCGCTATCTTAGCAATTTCTGATCATCTGTGATTTCCAGTGATCATGCAGATGTGTTTCTTACTGCCCTCGTAATAAAACTCTTCTGCATGTTAAAACCTCCATCCATAAGAAATTAGCATCTTTAAAATTTTTACATCTTTACACTCCAAAGGGAGCATTTTTACCAGTGTCGTACAATCTGACATATTTATTGGTTTGAGGCTTTACTTACTTACATCACAATTCAAACTGTCCAAAAGTTCTAAGTGGCTTACTTTCAAAATGTGTAACAGCCAGCTGAACCAAACAGGAGACTGAAATTTGGGGCGGGAGATCTACACTGACAATAATTTTCAGGCGTAAATAATTCTCAGGACATTAATCTTCTTCCTAGCATATTGCTATTGTCTGCATCCACAAAAGGTGCATTTTGAAGACCCTGAAACAGTATAAAATGTTGGTGTCACAAAGCAGTACTGTAAGTTGTTTAGGTTTATAATAAAAGCAAATATTTCTGTGGGACGAGTAGAGCATTGGACTGTACAGAACAGCATTGCAAGAGCACAAGATGAAAAAGGATGGATTTGGGAAGCATGGGAAAGATGTACAATAAAATGGGAAAGGGGAACCAGTCGAGAGACCAAAAAGAGGGACTAAAAGACACATTTGTTAAATGTAAGCTGCAAAACATTTTCTTTTCATTCAGTCTCATGGAAGAAGACATACATGAGCTAGCCCGGTAGAGCTAGTAGGCACAAACAGCAAAATCTAGGGAAGACATTATGTTAAATTAATTCACGCTGTTTCTAGACAGTTTCTCTTCTTTGACTGTGACAGTGGCTAAAAATATTTGAAAGTTTTATATGATTAAGTTAAAACGTCATTATTTTACACAAGCCCTGAAATTAAACCTTCTTATGCCTTCATCCAGCAAAATAAAACCAGTTTAAAACCAAAACTCAGAATCTAAACCTCTTCTTGTCAGGTGCTTTGTGGGTTTTTTCCACACTGGTAAGGCCACAGCTGTTGTAGAATATTTTTAAACACAAGAGGATTTCTTTTAGTACTGCTGGACAACATGGCCAAAATTTAAAGTGACGATAAATTAAAGCTCATTACTGTAATAATAATGGCAGTGTAACATGTTTCAGTGGTACTTAGAGCCTGTGTCTCCTGTAGTCAAAATTGATTATACCTGCACTGTTTATGACCGACTAATTCCAGAGTTATAACCTCTGATGCACTTCAAAAAAATCCTACGTTCCACCTCATCTGTAAAGTCTGTATTTTTTAATGAAAGACATAGCTAGAGACAAAACAATGAAAATAACATAATCACCCAAAATAATAGAACATTTAACAGCAAGTGACATTTCTTCCAGCACACAATGTTATAACAATTCTCTTTACAACTGTTCTTCTCAAAGGATTACGATTATTTCTGTAATAAATGATTACCTGGAAGATTTATAGTTCTGTTTCAAGATAAATATGGTAGGAATAGCTTCCTTCAAGAATGACTATAAAATTGCATTGGCAAGCAGGTTCGTGCTGATATTTTTAACCACTTAGGCCTTGATGTTCTGACACCATGATGATTTCATATCAAACAAATACTGGCTACACTGCACCAGTTCATTGCAATGGTGCGGTGTAGCCAGTATTTGTTTCATACTGCTTCAAAGCTGCATCAGCCAGGATTATAGTAAACTGGCAACTCACAGGAAAACATCTTTTTTTTGATGTGACCTCAGAGTGAATCTAGTCAGCTTGATTTCACTGGCTAGGCAGCAGAGCAGGGGAATCAAGCAGGATCTAATACATTTAGCATAGAAGCAGAAATACCTGACTGCTGCTCACATAAAGAGCACTCAGATGCTGTTGCTTCTGCTCCCTCTAAATTTCCATGGATTTAAATTAGAAGAAAAATTCTCCAGCTTTGCTTTTAGCTAAATGTAAGATTTTGACAGATACAGATACTTCCAAGGATTCTCAAAAATTTCTACTACTGTGAACTCAAGAAAACAGTTGTATTTTTACAGGATTACAAAAGAAAGCTTCCCAGTTACAATCCTACAAATCCACACATGCTGATACTTTTTCTAAACTGTGCTACCTAAGCAGATGGAACATCACTGATTTTTTTTTAACCATGAACCTTTAATGAAACCAAGGTATCCCAGTACATTTGGCACCCCTCGCCAAAGCTCACGTTTCTACAAATAGCTATCTTGAGTTGCTGAAATGGTTTTGAGTTTTTTAATAATAGCATTAGTTTACATTTTTCACATCAAAAGAAGGTGAATCTAAAGAATCATAACTGTGTAGATTGCAGGTAAGGAGCATCATAACTAAAACCGAATAATTTAGGATAGCTGGAGATTATAAACAGGTGACAGAAGGAAGTACTAATGCAAATATTTGTGGCAATCTTGATAAAGATTTGTCATTCTGACATAAAACATTACTTTATGAATTGTGTGTACATATTTTAATTTAATCCAGCTGTGATTTATGATGCATACCTTTACATACACTTATATAGCCTAAACAAATTCATTTAAAAATTTACACGAGATCAAATATATATATATATATATATAAACCATTCACTCATATGCCCAGTTCAATATGACATTACACTTCTAGCAGCATATGCTACATTGAAAACTGGTAATAACTGACTGTAAAGTCTTCAGAGGTAGAATTTTACTATCCTAATTGGTTTTAATGCACAAGATAAACTGTAAAATGTTAAAGATGCAGGAGTTGTTCAAAGTTAATAGGCAAAAAGACAGGAGAGATACTCATACCCTAAGCTGCTTCTTTAGCAAGCTCCTCCAAAGTAAAAAGAACTACAAATTTGTGTGGAAAAAAATAACAATGGCCACCAGAAACACCATTTCTCCTGCTGCTGAGTGGGTCTGCTTTGCACGCAGTCCCACAGCTGTGGACATATGTCCACTTCATGATCTACTACTCCAAACTCTTGCTACTGCCCAGTCAGAGATTTTCTGACAAGTGCATAATGCAAAACCCCTTAGCAGGGGGTTAAGATAATCAAGCAGATTAGCCCAGAATGTGTAGTTCAGTAAGTGTGAAGCAGCCTGAGAGGACAGGACAACATGCATTACTAAATCTAATTATTTCAAAGTGTTACACAGAAGGAAATAATCTAAACAAAATTAATTAGGGTCAGGGATGAGGAAAGAACGTGCCCTCTCCTCCTCTATATGTCTGCAGTACATAGTTGAAATAGAATTTAGTCACCTGAATTCAGGTAATAGCTCAGACCTGAGTCATGGATCTTCATGCAATACACAGAAATACTGATCAACGAGAACAGACATACCCGTTCCTTCCTCAGGACTGCTTTTTGTTATGCTACACATAGCAATAAAGATAACATTTCACTTGACTTAAGAGTTATCAAAATTACAGATTCTCTTATCCTGTATCTGTGCTCTATCTATCCAGCAATATATCTACACTGATTCATATTTGCTTTATAAGCAGGCCATCTTAGCCTTACTGTAAACAAAATACAGCAAAATAAAGAAATGTGAAAAAAAAAAAAAGTTGTATCTTCTCCTAAGCTAAAATGTCACTGAGTTCAGCCTATATTACATGGATTTCCCACGTTTAATTTATTTTTTTAAGAAAAAATCATAACCACTTCCCTTTGCTTCCGTTAATTCTCTTCGTTTCTTTCAATTAGTTTTCTTCTTATCCTTAAAATCTGTACAGTCTTGATTCCAGCAATGCTTGCAGTGCTAGTAGTGTTATTGGTAGTGAGAAGAAGCATCTCCATTTTAAGATTATTACAGTACCACAAAGCAATTTAGTTTGGAAGAGACCTCTGGAGGTCATCTGCTCCAACCTTCTGCTAAAAGCTGGTTCAACTAGAGTAGGCACTTGTCCAGACAAGCTCTGAGTATCTCAAAAAATGGTGCCACAACTTCTCTAGGCAACCTGTGCCAGTGTTTTACCACAGCCATTGTAAAAAAGTTTTAGTTTAGTGCTTTTTTTTTCTTTGCTACCTATTATTTGCGCTGTCCTTTTAAAACAGTCCTATGTGATTTGCAAAATACTGTAGCTAAGAAGTTTAAAAAACTTACATGAAAACAAAATAAGGTAAAAGCAGTTCAATAGTTCTGCTACACCCCAAATTAAAATTGAAGCATCTGAAAACAGCATGGGACCCACCTCAGCAGTTTCAGCAAAACCAAAGTGTGTTGGAGGCACTGCCACCACTGATCAGGTACCTGATGGCGCTGTAGGTGCCACCCAGGCACAACAGCCTGTGCTCTTTGGGACAGGATGCCCTTTCTGAAAACACAGTATTTTCCATGCTCTGTGAATCTCAGTCCCAAATGCAGCCACAGAAGAAGGAGCAAGATTATGCTTAAGGTCATTCTGATTTTTTTTATTCCCCAATTGCCATTTGACTAAAATATCAAACTTACTGACTAGCAATGGTACGTAAGGGACAGTTTCAGATTGCAAAGTATTACAAACCCATTCATATATTTCAAGTTTCTCACAGAACTACAGAAGGCTTCAATTGCACTAATTCCATTTGAGGTAAGTTGAATTTAAAATCCCACTTCACTGGAAAGAAAAGAGCTAGCTAAAAACATCTATTAAGATTTACAGGTCCAAATTAAGTAATTAACAAATATGATTTCTTAGGGAAGCTTCCTGTTGAATCAAAGTATCGCCTTTTCTTTTACAAAACCTAAAGAAATAAAATAACTGGTTATTGTACGCAGAGGAAAAAGAGATTTGAACTATACAAAAGTTTTATAAGTTAAAAACAAAAACTATCTGGAAAAAACAAGTGCCTACAAAAATCTCCAATGGTTATGCTCTGAAGAAGCTTTAATACTCTGTAATGATTCCTCTTGTCTTACCATCAGTCAATTTTGGCGGCTGCTCCCTGACAACTATTGTCAGTGCAGCTGGATCTGACACGGGGATCCCACTAGCCATTACACCGCCCACAGTCTGCAAGCAGTACGTGGAATTTTCCTTTTATCATCTTCAAAGGCCCATTTATGGTTTTTTAGTTTTTACATCGTTAAATGAAAGGAACTGATTAAATGGCTTGGCCATGAAAATTTATTGTAAAGGAAGAGCTACAAGACCTTACTGGATTTGTTTAAGGACTTTAATACATAAGAACAGGACTGTAATAATTCAGTACAAAATCCTTAGAAATTTTGGGCTCACAGACTTAAGTGGAAGTTTTGATGTCAGCCTGGCCAGGACTTCATCTCTTGATTCTGCACTAAAGTCCACCTTAAGTGAAAATCTTGTAGGTGGATATTATAAAACAGATTAAAGTTCAATATAAACATGTAGAAAGATGGACAAATGTCAGAACACGCAAAAGTTACCATTTCAGTAAGAATAAGAAATAAATTAATTACATATGGCAACTTTATTTTGTTCTCGTATGTAAGTATCAGGCAAAAGTAAATGAAAAATAAAATTCACATTAATCAATTTTTTTTCTGTCAACAGTTCTAAATACGTACTTATTAATACCATACTATTCAGATACCCCTAGTACATAAAACGAATTATTTTATGAATAAAATAAACAACTCGTGCTTTGAAGTATATTGTTTACTGAGACACTAAAGGAGCCAGTCTGTGTTATGGCTAAAACTTTTTAAAGGAGGAAGATGTAAGCAATTTCAGAAGAAGAAAAAATTACATTCTAACAGAAGTTTCACTGCAATCAGCCATCAGACACCTTTCATCGCATTTTCGTCTTTGTCACACAGGACAGTGATATTTCCCCTCCCTAAAGCATAAGAACTGTAGTAAGTTACCACGAGGAATTGTTTCTGAGCCCTAAGCACTCCCTCTGTCAGAATTATATTCTCTTTTATTCACGATACCTTTCTTTTAGCTTGGTAATTACTAAATATTTACTCACAAAATTTTAAGTTATAACTCAAAAAGTGATCTTCCAAATTTATTTTTTTTTAAGAAAAAAGTTTAAATAATTGTCACAACTCTTCGTACCCAAGTCTGCCGATGAACTAAGGAGGTGAAGCCCACGTTAGCTCAATTAGAGACGACCTGTGCAAACCCTTTATTGAACACTTGAAAACATGGGGAAATTGAAAGCCAGGAGAAAGAGAGAGCACAGAAGTGGGAAGTGACATAGTATTTCCTACTATGAAAAGCACTGACTGCATATGAGGAAATATAAACAGGAAAATCAGCACAATTTTTGCATTGTGGTTTACAGAGCACATGTGTGTAAACACAGTCTAAAGCCCATCTCTATGAATAGACAGGCTCATAGTGCAGTTACGGGCATCATGTTGTAGTAGGAGTGTACCAATAAAATCTGGCAATTTCATGAAATTGAATGGTCTCAGTAGTGAAAAGAAGGATCAGAATGTCACTGATGAGGAAACAGATGGACAGAACAACCCTCAAAGGGATTAAATTTCACAAGTGTAAATTAGAAGATGAATAGCACACCCACAAATTAACAGAACGTATTTTTTAAAAAATCAAACTCACCTATAGCAAGATAAATATATAATACTAAAGAATGATTATGAGATCATGAAAGCAAACATGAATCTAAAATTTTAAGTAATTTTGATACGCACAGGAAAACTCTGATGTCAGTCAGGAAAGGCCTGGTGAGATCCCACCTGGGACACTGTGAAAACTCTGACCATTCAGTCTAAGTACAGTTAATTTGAGCTGGAACAGAATTAGCTGGAACAGAACATACACTAGTATGACAACTGCAACAGTGAGAAAAAGGTTTGACCATTAAGGGGTAGTGGAGATTTAATCAGGCTTATATGGTCATTTATTAACCATATTAATGATGCCTATTTTCATTATGTACATTAGGAATACTGGTGGAACAAATTTAAGATGGAGTATGTTCAGATGGACTATATTTTTATTTTGACACCTTTTGAAGCAAAGCATCTGTAAACAATTGAACAAATTAACATGACGGTCTTCCACACCAAACTGTATTACAAAATCAGCAATTAAAATGAAAAAAAAAAAAATTATACAAATAGAAAGGTCTGTTCCAGCTCCCACATTTTTGCAGCAAAGTGTAAAATCAGCAATTAAATCTCTTTCATATCTGTCGCTTTCCTAAAATGCTGGGGAAAATGTTAAAGGTGTCATGATGGTGTTCACATACTCCACTATTTTTTAAGTCTTGTGCAATTTGGTCACAGGCTCCCAGAATAACTCCAAAAAAATTCCTAGGAAACTGAACTGTAAAATATTGTTATTCTTCTTTTGACTTTGATCAAGCTGCACTGAGTTACCCTGGCTGAAAAGCTGCCCCAAAACATTAATGTCAAATCCTGGGTCCAGCAGTGCAGAAGAGGGAATATGAAACAAAGACTGAGACAACTAAGGTAAGGTGTTTTTATGAACATTATATCCAAGCACTTTTACTTGCAAGTTAGTACTCAAACTAGATTGTTTGCTTCAATGCTTATATATAATGCTAATAATGTATGTTCTTTAATATTTAAGACCAATAAAGAATTTCAAGTGTCTTCAGAAGTGATAATATTCACGTCCCGCACAAAAAAGATACAGCAGGTTTGGGGAAAAAAGTTCAATGGGCAGAACAAAAGCAACACAAGGCACAGAGAGGGAATCCCAGAAGTCCTAGCCCCACATCCAATCCTTTTTACCACAATAACTGTTTCGGAAACCGTATGTTGAGGGCACAATGCAAGTATTTTTAGATTCAGAATTTGAAGATGCCAGTCTCCTCGGTTTATTGTTTAAGCAAGTGTTGTTGCAGCTTTGCATTTGCATAACATATATGAATATTCTACTTAATTTTGAACACTCGCAATCTGATAAACATGGATGGTCACATGGATATTCTTCTAATCTACAGCTGCAAATATTCAGTTGATAAAGCCAAACAATATGTTAATTGCTTTAAGGCACTGTTGAGAGGTGTGGGTCATGCAACCTGTCTACTATCTTAGCAAGCAGCCCACTAGAGACAAAAGTGCAAAAGCTGGCTGATGCCTCCTGAAGTAGTGTGCAACTGAATATAAACTGCATTGAGCGAGCAAACATACCTGAAACTTAACTACACTGAAACTACTTGCTTGTTGTCATGACCCAATGCAACTGCAGCAGATCTGTACGTAGGAGAGCTTATTATTTTTGGTCCCAGATAACCTCTGCTCCGTTGCAAGGACCCAAGGGAACAACTTGCACTTGAACAAAACCAGAAGAAAAAAAAAAAGGTGGGAGAAAAAAGGAGAAAAAAAAAAAAAAAAAAGGAAAAGTCAGTCATGTTCAACAATAGATAAGCATTTATCTTGATGTCACATTTCATGCACGATGCTAAGAGATGGCATCTGGTCGGTTTAGGGTGATCACTTGTAGTGCAGGTCAGTGGAAGGTATTTTAGAACAAAAAGTCTTCTACGCATATAATAACTGCATATAGTGCAGAAAAAAATTATTTCAGAGAAACTGAAAGCAGAAAATTCAACTTCAGAGAAAGGGGGTCACTTAAGAACAGTGAGGTTCCAAAATCCTGAGAACATCTTTGAATTTCAATATAATTCTATGGTGTTATTTCCTAAAAGGAAGATTACGGCTAATGCTGGAAATCCCAGTAACAAATTGATTCTGCATTCACACAGAGTAACCGAGTGGTAGGTGTTGGAAGGGACCTCTGGAGATCATCTAGTCCAATCCCCCTGCTAGAGCAGGATCCTAGAGTACAAGTACTTTACATATTAATGGAAACTAACCTCTCCTTAAATAAATTAGTACTTTTTTCTCAAAGATAAGACACAAACCACAGAATTATGCCAACTTTTGTTCTTCTGAAAAAATTAATTCTAAAATTACTGATCAATGTGTAAATAATTAGCAATAGCAAAAATCCCCCACGTAAAATCCTGGTGAACCAACATACTTGAGCTTGTACTAAAGTAAAAGTTCCCATAAATGACCCAAATAACCACAATCAAGCATATTTTCTTTCTCTCCTTCATTCACATGGTGATACCTCACCCCTGCTCTGGAAAAGACTTACTCTTGAAGACACTGTCTGCAGTTACCTTTAATTTTATAATTATACACACAGAGTCCGTGGCAGGACTTTCCATGCCTTTAAGAAAAACAAAAGAAGCCCTTTCCCTGATTAGAAATCTCACTACTTATCTCCCATTCAAAGCAAGCTGCAAGAATTAACTATAAAAGACTATTTTAGAATGCAAAAATCTTAAACATGAACATTTTCATAAAAAAACAAAATGATAAGACACTTCTCTGGACAGTGAAGAAAAACCTGGTGCACTGCTGCAGAGGAGTATGCCAAGGAATTACTTTGATCAGAAAATATTATCATATTTTATCTTTATAAAAGATAAGTTTTGAGAGATATCAACTATTGGCACAAGCAACTCATCAGAGAAGGGTTTAAATGAAAAACTGTATCACAGTGAAACTAGAAATTTTATGTTTTATATAGTGGGCCCTAAAAATGAATCTTAAGCTAAAATCAGATGGCTGTACTCTGGTATCAGAACCTTTCCACACGTGCTTTTAGTTTAGGATCTTCACGGAAGAACATCCTTCTGAGCTGCTGAACAACACAAATTATGAATCAAATATTTATGGTACTAAACATCCACATTACAACAGAAATGTTTAAAATTATTTAGTCTGTGCATACAGGCACTCACACACACAAAAATCTTTGATCATTAAGGGCTTACCAGTCCTCTAGAGCATAACAATATCCAACAGCTGGAGGTCAAAGCTACATTGTTCGAATTGAGGAATATTCAACACTAAATGCTACTTCCTAGAAGTCAGAATTATTAAACTCCAAACTCACTCACCAGGAGAGGTCATGAGCTTACTACTAGCTGGCAGTTGTTAAGGTGAGACCACGGCTTTTTTTAAAGTTACGCTCTTATCCACTTTCTGGAAAAAAATTAAACTTGTGCACTGGAGCCCAATTTCCTCTACTTCTTTCCTTCTTTTGCCCTAGGGAGAACTGGGTTGCTTGCATTGTCCTCAGCGTGCTTGCAACACTTGTAACCCTTCACAGTGGCACCAGTCATAACGAAATATCATCCTTAATGGCTTCTGTTGGCTGCCATTCGGAGTCTGGGAGCAATTAAGAACAAAAGTTAGGCTTATGCTTTTTGTTCTTCCCTTCACACTGAAGCAGAAGGGGCTGGCATGTGACAAGGTACTGATGACCACAGCTCTGAAGCAACACAGACTCCCTTTTTTGGAAGCTAGCTTTTGACTTCAGAGAGATCTTGGGTGACACTTCATCATCCAAGAAAGCCAGGAAGTGATTTCGACTCATTTAATCTTTCCTTCTGCTTTTAATTTTAGCTTAATCAGTGTTCTGTATCACAATTACACATTAGCACACTGCACAAAGGTCCCCAACTGACCTACCTGCAATGGTCCAGACCCTCTTCTCTATTGTTGTAGCTTGTTATGACAGTTAAGTATTTTGTGGGTTAGTCTGAATTTTTAAACAATGGAATATTTCTCAGTTTAGGTTTCCTAACCCTCCTAATTCTTTGGCAGACTGTTTTTAATAAACTTGAAGAATTGGTTTAGTTTTCTGCTTTTGTCCACATAATCTTGAAAATCCATTCTCATCCTTCTAATTTCCCCTTGAACACTGCTTGCTGAAATGTACGTTCCTTACTATTTACCTCATAAAAATTTTTCAAATTTCCATGGGTTTTTGTTTGAAGAGCATTTTACACTTTACTAGTTAAGCATCCCATCTTACCTTTCCTTTCTGTTCAATGGCACGCTGACTTCCAAGAAACTGCTGGTGTTCTCTTAAGTAACATCCAGACCATGTGTCTAGTTTTTTTTCCTTTTTAACTTTTAGCCTCAGGGCCTCTCTGACTAACTATCATCTCATTCTATTTAAATCACTTCCTCTAAAGTTTAGTCTCCTTCTGTGTTGCCTTTTGGTTCTATATCTTCCCTTAGGATGTTGAATTTAATTATACTGCAATTATTATTAAATTGGTGGCTCAGCCATTCCATCTCAAATTAACTTCAGTTTGCTATTTAACATTAAATTGAAAATAATGTTGGCACTCCAACTAAATGTTCTGAAGAAGTTCTTCAATGTGCTCAAAAGCATATCTAAAGTTTTGTGCTAGTCGACCACTTTAATTCTGACTAACTCAAGTCCTGCATCATAGTAATTTAGACAAAATTGCACAGACTCTTCACAGAATCACAGAGTGGTAGGGGTTGAAGGGACTTCCAAAGATAACCTAGTCCAACCCCCTGCTAGAGCAGGATCCTAGAGCAGATCACACAGGAACACGTCCAGACGGGTTTTAAATGTCTCCAGAGACGGAGATTCCACAACCTCTCTGGGCAGCCTGTGCCAGTGCTCTGCCACCTTCACAGTAAAGAAGTGTTTTCCTGTGTTACGACTGAACTTCCTGTGTTCCAGTTTGTGCCCATTGCCCCTTGTCCTGTCACTGGACACCACCAAGAAGAGTCTGGCCCCATCTTCCTGACACCCACCCTTGAGATATTTATAAGCATTGATGAGATTCCCCCTCAGCCTCCTCTTCTCCAAACTAAACAGACCCAGTTCCCTCAGCCTCTCCTCATATGGGAGATGCTCTAATCCCTTCATCATCTTAGTGGCCCTGCGCTGGACTCTTTCCAGTAGCTCCATGTCCCTCTTGAACTGGGGAGCCCAGAACTGGACACAGTGCTCCAGATGAGGCCTCACCAGGGCAGAGTAGAGGGGGAGGAGAACCTCCCTTGACCTGCTGGCCACACTCCTCTTCATGCACCCCAGGATGCCATTGGCCTTCTTGGCTGCGAGGACACATTGATGGCTCATGGCCAGCCTGTTGGCTACCAGGACTGCCAGGTCCTTTTCCCCAGAGCTGCTCTCCAGCAGCTCAGCCCCCAGCCTGTACTGATACATGGGGTTGTTCTGACCCAGATGCAGGGCTCTGTGCTTGCTCTTACTGAATTTCATTGAGTTTCTCCCTGCCCAGCTCTCCAGCCTGTCCAGGTCACACTGGATGGCGGCACAGCTCTCTGGCGTGCCAGCCACTCCTCCCTCCTCTTCAGCCTGCTCTGTTGATAAATCAGTATCCTTCTCTTGATTTACATCTGACTATGCAGCATATTTAGTTTCTTTCAGTTGTGGATGAAAATGTGAAAATCAGTGGCTTTAAATCCACCAGCAAACAGGCCTGTGTGAGAAAATAAGTAAAGTTTGAAAAAAATAAGCATTGCTTGAGCTATACAACTGACTGCCACACCTCACTTTTCACTTCCACACACAAATGCACACTAGATCTGAAAACGTGGCCAAAAACCTGTATACTCTGGCAACCTTTGCCTCCAGGGCCTAATAAATTTCCACCTGCCTTAGGGCTTTTTTAATTTGCAATGAGATCCCATGCCTATTATTACTTATTGTTTACACTTTAATAAAAAAGTCTCAGCCGAGTCTGAATTTGATTAGAGGAGACATTGTATAAACAAAAATTCTTACCACAAATAATTTACAGTTTAAATAGAGGCAGGAGATCTGAGAAAAGGACAATTATGTCCAGTTTACAGACGAGGAACTGAGGCAGAGAAATTAAATGATCTTCATATGCATACGGGAACTCTGACTCCAAGCTGGGCATTTTTGTCAGTCCTTCTCACTTTATGTGAATATATATTTTTTTAACTACAAGATTATCCTTTCTTTCTGGATTGGAAGGGAAAGAACAAAAGAAAACCACTGAAAGTCCTCCCTCTACCTCTGTCTTTTGTGTACTGAGTATTTTAATGCTCTACAATAATCTGCCATAAAAGAAGGAGTCAAACTGGAATGTCTCTGTGTAGAAAGTGAGGCATGTTTATCTTCTCCGTTAAACAAGCGACAATTGTTTGTGGTATTTCTACTGTGTTCTGTTAATATGCTGAGTATATTACACAGAAAAAATGAAACGGCATTAAAAAAATACACATATCACATAGAATACAGGTATGCACGACACCTTGATGGATGTGATTGACGTGTCTCTCACCAGGAGTTTACTCATGGAAAAGGGGTTCACTAACATACACAACAACTGAAAACAACACGTAGCAACAGCTGAGTACACCCCTTTATGGCTTCTAACATTTACCATTTTGCTGTATGAAGAATTTAATAATATATCCAGTCTACTTGGAAAGACCAGTGCTATTTTTTACTGTCTGGATTTATTTCTGCATTCTTTGATTAAACAAATTTTAGAAACACAATCACACTTCACGTGCTTTCTTCTGTATGTTATCTGACAAATGTATATTTTGTAATATAGGTGCAGCAGTGATGTTGATACTTAAAGGTCTGATCATGCATTACAAAGGAAATCAGTCACACACGCTGAAGACACCGATTTTGAAAACTGGAAACTATCGTGTCACTGGCAATGCCAGGAAAACCTCCACAGAGGACTTTATAAATTTTTGTATAATCCAGGTGTCCCAGAAGGAATGTGAATCAGCAATTATTCAGCAGAGACGTACCTCCCCAAGAACTATTGTAAAAGAAACAATAATATGACTTCTCTGAAGTAGAACAATTATACTTCACACTTGTAAAACTGATACTGTTAAACTACACACTGCATTTCATTTATATCTGAATCTTCATATAAACTAATCTATTTGATATTCCCATCTCTTTCCTCTAAAAGCATTCATAAATGTGAGTTTTTACACATATAAGTACACCAATGTAGAGATTTAACCTGTGCCCTATAGTCAGGTTAACTGCTGCCTCGTTTAACAACTGGAAAGTATTCTTCAGTCCTACCAATGTAATTGTAATGCTGCTTTACCACTGCTTTTTTTCTGTTGTAGAACAATAATTAGAGGAATAAATAGAAGTTTATTTCCCTCTCTAGTGTAGCAAGAGACTACTGTAGAATTTTATTACTACTGAAGATTGCCTTTGCAGAGGAAAGGGGCATCTAGAAATGGCCACAGAAGTAGGAAAATATGAGAATGTCTCACCCCAAATACATTGATTATATGATACTACCCAAGATCTAGCATTTAGTTTATTCAATGAAGTATACTTTTTAATGAGACTGCTGATACTGTCTTTCACTTGACTACATAGCTCTTAGGCAGGGCAAGACTTAAGCTGTGTGTGTTGTTGGATGTTCACAAGGGACGAGAGAAGCATCCTACTTGTTGTTGATATCCTCTTACCAATGTGCCCACCTCTAAAGCTTAATAGAAAGCACAAAATCCATTGTAGTTTTTTTGCTTTTTTTAATTAGAAAAAAGTTATTTATCCACTTCTTCACATCTTAGGACAAAAGAGAATTAAAAGCTCAGTTTGCATCTACTATTTAGTTCATAGCTCTCTAACTTGAGTATTTAGAAACGATTCACAATAGCAGCTTGAGATTCTCTTGCTGGCCTTAACATGCTAGGCTTGGCACTACTTACAACAGGATGACTTTCTAAATACCGAGGTTCCTTTGACCTCCAGGACACAGAACTGACTAGTGCAACTACTGCAACAGACCGACTAGTGCAACCATGCACAAGGAGTCACGAGAAAAAAAGAGAAAATAAAATAAAAACACATGTTCAAGTCTTTCTTCCTGAAGAAGACAAATCACTTTGCTTGAGATCTTCTGTTCAGTGTGAAACTACCATCAAAGAGGGTATGGAAATTGTTGCCTAGATACAGTAATATTTTTGCAGGCACAACTATCTGTAAGTTGAATCTCTGGGAGAGAATTTACTTTCAGCTTGTATCATGGTGAACTGAAGATGTTAAAGATACATTAAAACAATCTTCTTATTTTTTTAATGACATAAAAGTTTGGATTTTTCTATTATTACTGTGTTCCTGTTCTACTTAGATGAAGTCTTCCAAATCTGCATAGAGAGGGATAAGATATTTTTTTTTTAATGCTGTTGAGTGGAAAATATTTTCTCGTTTGTTTATTCCTTTTTTCCTGTGCTGTACATGAGGATGAACATCCAGGGTATTAAAATAACTCAATCATTGTTTTAAAAAACAAACATGCACACCCTAGGGGAATGATCCTTCCTGAATTTCTTCCTTAGATCTATCCAGATCTAATTCTGAGAACTCTTTTTCTCCTACAGATGAGAGAGGAAGAGATGAACACGCTCTTGCTTCTTCATGTTTACTGTTTTATTTTTTATTTTTCTTTCATCTTTGGACTTGCTTGAGGAGCAGTTTCAACTAAATTAAAAAAAAAAACCAACCTGCTTTGCCAACTTCCCCTTTCTAAGTAAGAGGGATTAGTACTCCTACCAATATCCTTGCCGGAAAGTGAGGATAAATCAAACTAACATTAAGGTTTCGTGGCACCTCTTCTTTCTATGACACAGTGAAGTTTTGGACACAATGAAGTTGTGTTTGAAGAAAGATGACAGAAGTGGATTGGGGGTTTGTTTGCATGCTTGGGAGATAAGGGATCACCTCGCTTTCTCAGTGTGGAAATGGTGCAGAAGTGGCAGGCAAAGACTCAGAGGGGAAAAGGGAATAAGATGGTTCATTCCTCTGGAGTAAGACCAATTGAACTTATTTGTAATCAGGGCATTTGCAGTTGCGAAGAATGAATTGAAAAAAGACAGACAAACTCAAATGCAATACATTTCAGAAAAAATTCCTAATACATATAATAGTAAACTTGGTATTCTGTAATAGCGTTGTTAATGATGCTAACAAGGCCTTCTTCGAGAAGTCTGAAAATACTTAACATTATTAAGAACGGAAAAGTGGTTAAATCACAAACAGAAATTAATCTAAAGTTCTAAAACAATCTTGCTACCATATTCAAACCATATAACACACAGCAGTGAATTGCTAAGCAAGTTCCTCACACAAACAACATACTGAGTAACAGCTAAAATTGTTTAAACTCAAGTTATGTTACGTATGTCAATACCCATAAAATGTTCTTCACTTGGGTTTGTATCATTCTCACAAATTTTTTTCCACAGCTGTCTGTCCCTACAACTTATACTATTTTTGGATTTGTACCTCATTTCCAAAACTATTGTCTGCATGATTAAAGACACTGCTGATCACACCTCTACTTCTGAAGATTTTGTATTTGGGAATTCAGTAATTTTTCAAAAAACATACTAATATAATGAGATATGTCTTTGAATTCTTTGATTTATTTTAAACCACCTTACCGGTACAGTGAGCGCTGCTTCCATCTTCCACATACCATCTTTGGTCGTAAGGCCTTATTCATTCTCCAGCCTAATGAGTTGCAATAGTAAACTCTCAAAATCTCCCTCTTGAGATTACCAGATTTATTTTCTTTCTTTTTTCCCTCCCATCTACTATCTATGACATTATCATTCACAGGGCATAAGTATTTGCAAGTAACAGAGTTATGTACATCGGGAAAAATGTATCTTTTACTGCATAAATGGAAAATGGTATGTACTCTTCTGGTTTAAATATAAATAGCAACTTTACCATCTATAATTATGTCCAAAAGTTTAGATCTTGCTATTACTGCTTGACCCTACCCAAACAATCATCATTCTTTACTTAATCAGTTTTTCTCAGTTGTTTATACATCCCTCTAACCTACATCTAATATATTTTAATATTTAGGGAAAGACTTTGAGGGCTGGGAATAGCTCAGAGGTGAAAAATAAAAGAACTAAAATAGACTCTTGCCTACACATAGCTACAGAATAACCTTGAGGTCACTATAACAGTTCTGGTAACTAAATCTGACCTTGCTAGCCCTGTAATCGGTAGATACCCAGACATCATACATGTGTGAAAGTCATTGCACACAACAAAAAATGCTGGAATTGATGCTGTATCAAATTTCTCAAATGTAATTCCATCTTGTTTCAGCTCAAGTAGAAAGAGAGGAAAATTACATTTATTATACTAAAACAGGTATGCTTCTTTAAAAGAAAAAACTTCTTTGCCAATTTATATGTATGAAGGAAAGAGAACAAAAGAAACTTTTTTTTAGACTTCATTGTGTCTTGCTCAGTCACCGCGGATGGTGAAATGAGCAGCACTTTGCTATTTCCTCTGTTTCTGAGGACACCATGTATTCTAAGACTCTTTGTCTTTCAAGTCCTGTCCTTCTTCACAGTACCTTAAAGACTGTCTCTGACAGTAGGGAAGGTTGTGGTGTCTGTATAAGGCTTGTCCCCAGGGGGACAGAGCGGCAGCAGCTCAGAAGCTGATGTGGACAGAGTCTAAGTAGACTGGAAGTTCTCGAAAAAGAGTTTGTTCAAGCACTGTATGTCAAGTAATCCTCTATAATGTCATGCTAAGACCAGAGTTTTTTCTTGGTATGGAAAATATAGAGATGATTACATTGCCTCAAACAGAACATAATCTTCCTTCATAACTCTAAGCATTCTGAGGAAGTCCAAAATTGGTCTTTGCGAGATAAGGTAAAAATAATTACACAAGGTCAGACAAATACCATTAATATTAATTTTTCAACTACCAGAAGAACTAGGATTATAAACAGATGGATATAGAAAACTGGGAGGACTCAAGGAAAAAATGAGACAATACTGATCATTACTTAGGCAGCAGACAAACCAAATTAGCAACACATTTCCCTGATTTTTAATTTAAAAAACTAAAACAAAACAGGTCTCACACTAAAGCAAAGTTTTAGGCATTAACCTGAAGAATGGTAATAAGATGAACCTGAGGATATTCAGAGAACTTCTCTTCAACACAAACGGAAAGCACTGGAGTGCTTGTTTGAGAATCTATGCAGGAAGGACAAAACCAGAATTATGGGAGGTGATGAACTTTTGATTAGTAAGTGGTAACAGAAGAGTGTGATCTCTGAAACGAATGGAAGGAAACACAGAATTGGCAACCAGCAGCATGTAGCAAAGAAAGTAAGCAGGAAGTTAGAAAAAGGATCTTTACAGAACTACTCTGGATGAATACTAGTATACCAAACTCAAATTATTCAAGAACAGAGAAAAGTACAATTCCATAATCAAGATATTGGTTAAGCACAGAGACAGGAGTTTTAGATATACAGAAAGACATGAATGAGCATATATATGGTAACTGGAATATGCCTACAGATCTCAGAGCATATCTGGTTATGATAAGAAGAACAAGCCAAAGAGAATACCAAGTATAAAGTCTATTGCTCCATGCAGTCAGAGAACAAGATGGCAGAGAGAAAGAGAGGATACTCTTAAGTCTCCATTTTAGTCAAAACGAGCTTAGAAAGGTAAAAGAAAAGTTAGGATGCTTTTGGGGGGGGGGGAAAGAAAAAGTTTTTAAAGGAATAAATAGGTAGGATTATAAAGATAGGAACTGAGTTTGTGTTTGGAAATGAAGAAAGTGAATTTACAACAGGAAAAAGGGCAGAAAGCTGGTGAAAAGGAGAAAGAGGTGGCAAAAAGATGAGGAAAAGCCACCGCAGGAAACACTGAGTACAGGCTGCCCAGAGAGTTCGTGGAGTCTCCTTCTCTGGAGACATTCAAACCCGCCTGGACATGTTCCTGTGTGTCCTGATCTAGGTAATCCTGCTCTGGCAGGGGGATTGGACTAGATGATCTTTTGAGGTCCGTTTCAATCCCTAACATTCTGTGACTCTGTGAGAGCACATAGCTAAGTAATTAACGGCACTGGAGGTGGGACAGGTTGAATCAAATCAAGAGCAGGTCAAGACTTCCATTTCACTTTAACTTTACAGGCAAAATCTAGATTGGAGAAGTTCTTTCACGCCTCAGAAGGAGAGGTACTTCACACACATGCAGTGATAGATGAAAAGCTGGTGGCAGGCAGCAAAATGGCTCAAGAAAAAGGGAATGAAGATTTTTTTGTGTTTTTAAAAATGTCTGAGGGATTGAAAAAGTAGTTAAAAATCAGGGGGGAAGGGAGATTAAGAAAAGAAATGTAAAGAATTATCCAAAGGATGTAAGAGAAGAGGACTGAAAGGCTGGAAGAAGCAGAAGGAGAGCTAAAACCCCCTCCTGAAACTGAGAGAATAAAACTGAACAAGGAAAGCAAAGAAGGAAAGGCAAACCAAAGAAGGGGAAAGGTCACACTATATGTTATTATACTATTATTTTGTTATTTTCAAGAACTCAGTGAGCTCACACATGGAGAAGGAGAAGCCAAAGACTTCAGCAGGGATCCAGAAGCACAGAAGAGCCAACTGAGATAGCAAGTATGGGACTGTGTCAGAATGTAAGGCTGCTCAGCGACAAAGATGGCAGAACTGGGAAAAAAAGGAGCAAAAGGAAGTCAGGCTGGTCACAGGATTTCCGCTAGAGATACTGTGCTACATGAGAGCAGGACTGGAGGAAGCAGATGTTGGGAGACTGCCAGGGCCAGCAGGGGGGAGAAGAAAAAGAGGACAGCAGAGTTTACCTAAGAGCTCTGTTCAAATACATGGTTAGAAGAGGACAAATCCAGGAGTCAGAACAAACAGAGGTCAGGACCTGCAGTGTTTGCTCCCACAGCATGAAATCTGCAGGGCATTTGACAGGCTTAGTCTTGCTCTCAGATGGAGGGGAGGGAGGAAATTACAAGTCAGCATGCAGAAAACTGAAATGTTAATTACCTTAAAATATTAATTATCTCTAGAAAATCTTCCCTTTGATATGAGGAATCCCAGCTTCCCAGTGGCATAGAATATACATGTACAGAACTGGAGACTTATGAGATAATTCTGCATGCCTAAGCTACTGGTCCCTAGATCTAGAAGTGGTTTTGATCCAATACGCACTACAAGTTCTCAAGAAGACTAGTGATTTTTCAGTCTTTTCAGTTTTACATACTAGCATGTCAACATTCAGGCAGTTCCTGCTTACATCAGCCACACAGTTGCAGGCTTAAATACATGCCTCCTCCTTCACTGATTGTTAAGAGCAGTAATATAATACAAATTCTGCAACACCTAATTGTTTTCAACAGAAGTACTGCTGAAAGATATATGCTTGACATTATTTCACCAATTAAATACTGAAATTAGAGACAGCTCGATTTTGAGACAGGCATTCATCAGATGTATTTACATATGTATGTTTACACATCTTGCAAATCTAATTCCAATTTCACTGTAGTGCAGCAGTCTAGCAGTCAATGTATCATACTGGGGGAATTTTATTTTTTTTCAAGAAAAAAAAAGGGTTCTCTAGAACTACTTCCAAAAAATACTTTTTCAATAATCACCTTGAACATTCAAGTTCAGGTGCAACAATGCTGATTTTTTTTGAAGAAGAAGACTACACAATACCATTATTCATACTGTGGAAAATATTATCTTAGATCTTAATAAATTATTCTAGGAGTCTAAACTGCAGTGTTTTCTGAAACTTCCCAACCCTCAAACAATCTAGCAGCAGATTCTCCAAATCCCCACTATTGTGGTATTAAATTAGCAGACATGCAAATTAAACAAATCCTGAAAACTTAGGTCCTTATTTACTCCCTAATCCTCCTGAAATTCTCAAGAATTTTGCCATACTACAGGAAATCAGGTTTTGCTGGAGAGTAATAGATTTAAAATTTTTTACATATTACATTTCATGCTAGCAGCATTGTTTTAAGACTACATGCATGTGCAATACAAGTTAATAAGCAAAAGGGGGTTTTATATTAAACAATAGATGAAAGCTTGGTTCCAAAACTCAGTACAAATGTAATGTAGCATCTGAACTACTCCACACAATTCTTTTGTACTGTGGAGACACAGCATGTGCTAATTGCATATCTTCAGAAATAAAAGGCAAAAAACCCCAAACCCTGGAAGAACTCAAATAGAGAAAAAAATGTCAACTACTTTAAGCAGCAGGTATCACTTTCTGGATATAATGGTGAATTGATTAATTTGGGGGTTGTTGTTTAATTAAAAAGCCACTGAGGAGTCCACAGATGGAAACAAGCTATGAGAATATGGTTGTACTTAATCTATACCTAACAGAGAAATTAGAATAAAAACATTTTCCACAGTTTGACACTGGATATGGGGCCCATTTCTACATCTCTTCCACTCCGTAACAAAGATTTAACTTTGGTAGCTGCTGCAATACAAAAGCCCCTCAACAGTATTATGCTGCAAACTGCTGAGTAACTAGAACAAAGAATATTGACAACACTGTTTAGGACTCAAAAGAGTACATTTAGAAACCAAGTAACTGGAAACAAGACTAAAACCAATTCTATGGTTCATCAAACATATGCAACAACATGTTGATTCTAGTGCAGTTACAGGCAATGAATCTGAATGCCTGCCAGGTCAGGACTAAAAATTAAAGCAGAGGTCTTGGTGTGTCAGGGATTGACGGTGTTTTCTGAAACAGTAATGCTAGAAGGGGTTTGGAGGGAAGGCATAATGCACCACGAGGCTTCTCATGATGAAATATGCAGGGCAACATCTTTGCCTACAGCAGTTGTTAACCAAAAGGGGAATATTAAAGAAGGAAAGGGGAAGGGGAAGGGGAAGGGAAGGGAAAAAATGAAAAAAGGAAAGGGAAAAGGGAAAAGAAGGGAAAAGGGAAAAAGGAAAAGGGAAAAGGGAAAGAGAAGGAGAAGGAGGAGGAGAAGGAGAAGGAGAAGGAGAAGGAGAAGGAGAAGGAGAAGGAGAAGGAGAAGGAGAAGGAGAAGGAGAAGGAGAAGGAGAAGGGAAAAAAAGAAGAGGAGAGAAGAGAAGAGAAGAGAAGAGAAGAGAAGAGAAGAGAAGAGAAGAGAAGAGAAGAGAAGAGAAGAGAAGAGAAGAGAAGAGAAGAGAAGAGAAGAGAAGAGAAGAGAAGAGAAGAGAAGAGAAAGAGAAGAGAAGAGAAGAGAAGAGAAGAGAAGAGAAGAGAAGAGAAGAGAAGAGAAGAGAAGAGAAGAGAAGAGAAGAGAAGAGAAGAGAAGAGAAGAGAAGAGAAGAGAAGAGAAGAGAAGAGAAGAGAAGAGAAGAGAAGAGAAGAAAAAAAGAAAAAGAAAAGGAAAAGGAAAAGAAAAGAAAAAGGAAAAGGAAAAGAAAAAGAAAAAGAAAAGAAAAATCACTTAGCAGTGGGGGATTACCAGAACAATGGTGACAGTGAATTGAGAAAAGGAGAAGAGACTAGCAAGAAAAATTTGCATATTTTGTCAAGGTTGATAGCCAGTTTTAAAACAAGCATTTGAGAATGCTTGAGAGAGCAGTACTTCAGTCTTCTTTTTACCAGTTTAATGCAAGATACTACATACCCGTACAGAAAGTGAAAATATAATTTTAATAACAGAATCAGGGATCTCGAGGGATTTATTCTGTTGTGCACAGCCCCAAGAACACAGATTCGAGTAATGTTAGTTGTGCCTGCAAGCCAGGATCATCTGGCTGATGGCTTATGAAAAAAATGGCTGGCTATGTCACTCAAAAGTACGATGAGACATCTGTCTGCACACAGCAAAGCCGACATTAAAGTATTAACTAACTTACCTTAAAATAGTTTCAATAAGTCAAGATCAAGACCTCAGTCAAGATCAAGATCTGCAGAGATCTAACACTGTTAAATATGCATGGAAAACATAGGAAAACAATAACCTGTGCCTTGTCTTATTTATTAGGTGCACACACAAAGAATGCTCAGAGTTATCACCTTTGTATTCCAAAGCATTATTTAAAATGTCTTTTTGACTGATCTGTAGAGGAAATCATTATGTTTTAGTACTGCACTAGAATCTGAGCGGGGAGAGGGGGGATGACCAAAAGCAGCTCATGTAACTTGTGCTAGTTAGTGAAACCGGAACTAAGCGCTTAATTCCTGACCTTCACAAAACACTCACCTTGGATAAACACTAGCACTAGTGGTTTTCACAGTAACATCAATACTAAGCACGTGGAATTTTGTTTTAGAAATCACTTTCAATTTATTTCTAAAACAAAATATAAAAGGAAAAATATTGAAGGTTTTCTGATTATAGAGCCTTCTTTTATGTTCCCCCACTATACATTTGAAAGGACATTTCAGTGAAAAGGAATCTTTTAAAGTAAGATGAACCTGAAGCAGGACTGCTAAAGTTAAAGTTTGGAACTATGTGTGTACTAACACACACGAAAACTCTTCTTGTTCTTCTCAATATTTTTTAATATAAAAATGTGTTTGTATTACATTTATGTAATTTGTCATATAATTATTTTTTCCCCCTAAGTGATACAATGAAAAGTTAAACCAGGCTAAAGTTAGTAGTTAGTGGAAAACTGCGCTAAGGGAGTGGCATTTCCAAATAATACATGTTCTTTCTCCACACGTGTAGAGATCAGAAGTTGACAAATCCTAGGTTATTGGAAATGGCATATTTCAAAAGCCTCAACATAAGAGGTAATTTCTACCACCCCCTGCTGCTGGATCCACAAACGAACACAAAAATGATGGCTCTAGAGACAGGCATTTGACTTAATTTCCCAAAAATATGCAAGATGTCAACCTGACAATAGATGTCAAGGGCAGTCTAGGAACTACACTGGGCTGCAGTATGCAAGTCTAGCAGCCAAAGAATTGCCCCATCAGGGAGGAGTCCACGAGGTTAAATAACTGAGCCATGTGCTCAATAATTCATAGAAGGAAAGGAAAGGTTAGATAATTAAACACCTCCAGGTCTACATGAATAGGTAATAGCCAAAGAAATAATTTTGTTTCAGAAATGTTTAAATGGTAAATTGCAGAAGTCTTCTCCTCGAGCTTTTAAATCTAAGTGATCTCACAAGCATTTTAAAAATAAAATAAAGAGAGAAAATTGACCCATGATAAATAATGACAATCCCCCCATCCCCCCTCCTTTTCTGTGTGTGGATCTCCTGATGTCAAATTGGCGTGATGCTCCGGAGGGCTCTGTGCTGGCTCCTCATAAGATCCTCACAGCCCATTCCAAGCACGGAGCTGGTCTACGTGAGTCAGCTCTGCAGATCTTCCAAGCTTGGAAGATACTCATAGTGAGAGTCTGGCCAAGGTTATTCTACAATATTGTAAACACATAGAAGACTTAAAAATCAGAACATCAAGTTTAGACATTCAACAATTATGTGACTCCATTTTACTCCGGCAATTTGTGCAATACCAATTAACTAGTATGGAAATGCCTTTTCACAGAGCAGCCAAATGTCTTCTAGAGTTCATGTGCCACAGGGCTATCAAGAGCATTAGGTTCAAAACTTCCCCCTCTTTCATATTAAGGAGCACTTTCAAATGCCAGAAGCATTACAATTTCAGATAAAATTATGAGGAAAACAGGAGAAGGCTTTAGGATTCATCTACTGTGACAGGAAAACATCTTTTAAGAAACTCTGGTACTTTTTCTTCTCTAGAAACAAATAAGTTTGGCAGATCTTCAAGTCAATCACTTTTATTTACTAAATGTTAGTGACTTTAAAACAAGATAAATCACAAATGGCGCTTTTAGAACATTGTCCTGTAACAATCTTTCCTTTGTACCTCACTCAACTTTACCACACTTTAATCACCAGTCCTATTAATTGCATTAAAGTTACTAGTCTAGAATTGCAAGTATTGCAGCACAGCTAACCATACGTAACGCACCTTCTGAACCAGCATCAGTACCAGGTATACTAAGCCTTTGTATCTTCCATGGGAGTCACACTTTGGGAAACAACTCCAACAGTATTTTGTCTCTTTTTGGCACCTGAATTTCCAATGAAGACCACCAGAGGAATCAAATGTCACCACTAGGGCATCAAAAAACTAAGCAAACAATAAAATAAGGATTAGAAATCTGAGGATGAAATACAGAGAGACTAAAAGATGCAAGAAATGTGACACAGGAGAATCAGAGGCATGCTCTCACAGCATGAAGAAGAAAACTAGTTATACATTAGGAAGAGAGCACATCCTCTGGACAGGTGAAGAAATCCCACAGAAGGCAAAGCATCCTATGTCTGGAAAGCTCCAGAAAGGAAGATACTGAGCCAGGAGCATGCAAGCTAATTATTTTTAATCTAGATATTCTTGGGCAAGCCAAAAGTTTGTTTTCCAGAACCTACACAGAGTCTAAACAGAGTCAAGCATCCACCTCCAAAGAGACAAACTGCACACCAGAACAGAAACTGTGCTTCTGACAGTGAAAATAGAAATTTTTAGAGTAAAAGCAGAGGGCATCTGACCTAGAAAGCCTGACATTGATGAAAGAGTAGACAGTTGCAGGTAACAATCTTTTTGCTAAGGAAAGAGTTAGAGCTCATCCAAAAGAAAGTTTAAGGATGGAAAGATTCAGTGTTGCAGGAAATAAAACAAGCACCCAGTCTGCAGAACTGCATCATGGCTGTGCAACTGCATGCATTTTAGAAAGTTCAAGTTAAGATGTGTTATCCACAACACAAAAATGGATGCATTTTACAGTTCTGCAGATTCAACAGCTCCATGATTTGCTTATTCAGAAAAATATAACACAGAAATTACTATAAAAAGGCAATTTTCACTGACAGAATTCTTCTTCCAGGAGAACATGCAATATACACATTTAGGTAATGGTTGTGTATAATTGCTTAACAACACATGCAGAAACAATAATTCAGTTAACTGCTGTTATCAAGGCAGTATCTCAACAAATGCAACACTTGCCAGGCCCCATTTAATGATGTTGGAACACATTTTCTGACATGGCTTCTAGTCACTAATAAATAGGAAATCCAATATGTAAATGCTTTATGATCTATTTCTTGCAATATTTCTTTTGAGCTCACCTGAAATTCTGAAAACTGTGAGTAATCTAAAGAGAGAATTAAACAGGTACCCAAATTACGAAGTTTTACTATAATTTTTCATCCTTGCAGAACCAGAGTATACCATGTCTTTTAAGCGACCAGTTTACGGAGTCCCTTTGGCTCATCCAGTACTACCTGTGTATCAAAAAGTGTGTATTTGTTGAGAACAAAGATATTACTACAGACACACGTATGAACTGAGCCACAGCTTGAAACAATATACCCCAAGATTTACAAGAATAAGTATCCTTATGCCTATACATGCACCCAGACTCTTAAATAAGCATCCTGATTTACAACAGCCAGAGCACCTCTAGAGTTCATCTCGCTTCAATAAAACCTGCTGCATACTCAAGAGATTTTGCAAGGAAAAAAAGAACAACAACAACAAAAAGCTACCCATACTAGCAAGAACTTGTAGCCAATCTATAGGCACACATAGCTGAGATTTAATTCATACTGTCACAATCAACAGTGCCCAAACTGCTAGCCCTTTCAGCTCTCTTTCATCATGTTTTTGAGGCACATAATAAAAATGGAGGTTTTAACCATCGTTCAAACCTAGGCTCGATGGTAGTAAGGTTAATAATGTTAACTGGGCCATTTCCAGCTAATGCTAATAACAAACCATCCTCTGCTCTTTCTGCCAGCACTGTTTTCAAACCAGCAGGGGCCTGAGTTACACAAAATCCCACTCCCCGAGAACAGGAGACGGGAACCTCGTTAGCATCAGTCCCCTGCAGCTCACAAGAACAGAATAGCTGGGGCAGCTGAAATGTTTTGCAAAGTGTATACTGTCATTACACTATCTTTTTATTTATTTTTTAAGACTGATTTGTTTTGCATTTTGGGTAGTTGACAAATTAAGAAGAAAGTGCAAAATAATCATATCAAGGTGATGTTTTTTGCTTTTCCATTTATTTTCAAGTTTTTACATAACAAGTCACTGTTACAGTAAATACACTGCTTGTTAGGGCTGCCTAATCAACAGAAATGTGGACTAACCCAAATTGTCATTGACAAACATTTTTAAGACTATGGTAGAGTCTAAGAGGGTCTTCTGGAAGGAAAATAATGTGTGTGCCTGCCATGGGATTTAAATATGGCATAGCTAAACATAGGTATTTAATAAAAGAATACCTTCTAGAAAAACCCAGCTTTACCACCATGTAGCTTGAGAGATGACTAACTGCTATTGCAGCCTCTTTTTTTAAACCCAAGTTGTAGTTAAAGTTTAAGTTTTCTTTTTCTACTCAAAAGCACTAGTTTTCAGCAGCTCTGCAGTTCAGTGCTCAAACTGCAGTTTCTCTCAGTTCAGCTCCAGAAACCAGGCATTCCCATCAGAACTTCACTAGACAAACACTTGTACAAAGCTTCACAGGAAGGGTAGTGGTGATGACCATTTTCCTCCAACAACTGCTGGGGATCCCCAAATCCCCACTCTGCCTTTAAAAATTGTCTGTAACTACACGATCATGCATAGGGTTTTCTTTTGGGGGACCCTTGCTCCTCAGAAGGACTGGGCTGCACATTCCTCCAGCTTTACCTTGTAGCACAACAGGGAGGTAATGGAGAAGCATTCTGCATGCAAGGATGGTATTTACAAATACAGTATTTAGGTCATTTACAAACGAGTGATGCCAGCCTCATGGGCATAAAGATTCTAGAACTACTACGATGGGATGAGATGATATCTAGTAACAAAGTGGAACATTAAAATCCTACCAAAGCCCTCTTTTGACATCACCCTCTTGGATACATCTTCAATACCATTTTCTTGTGCTAATTTGGATTTCAGGAAACTGAATATAAGCGATGTCAATTTACTGGGGAAATTTATTTTTTTGGCACCTAATCATTTTCCATCATTCACTCAGGTCATATTTTCTAAGCAATCAAGCAGGCTAAAAACCATGTATTTTTAAGAACTAACAAAAGCTAAGCTCCTTGAAACATTTGAGAAGAATGATTTAGGGAACGGAAGCTTCAGCAAAACCCTCCACATAATGTAGAGCTGCAAAAAGAGTTAACAATACTAATTTTCTTCCAGGAAGGTTCTACAAATTATCAGGAAAGATAGCATGGGTGTAAATGGACTGCCTTTTTTCCTGTTACAAGGAAAAGGAAAGAGCACTTTTCCCTGTGTGTCTTGCTGTTGAAAAGGCATGGGATTAAACCTCAAACTTGGATAAAGCATGAAGAAGTTTTCTATCAAAGTCAGGGCTGAATATTCATGAGGATACAGAGAATGTACCATATTAACTATCCCAAGAACTAATGGTATTCAGGTAGCTACTGGAAGTAGCTAAACTCCAGGAGACCTCCACAGCCAAGCACCGAGAAAGGCCACCGACAAAGGGAATATAGAAACCTGAGACGTGGATGGATCTATAACTTCCTTCTTACTCCTACAGGAAAAGGTTTCCCCGCAGAGAGTGAAAGGAAGCCTGCTTTCTCTCCAGCACTGAGGACAGAAGATCCCTCAAACCTTTCAGGGATGGTCATCACACAGCAAGAAAAAGAAGAGTTGGTAGGAGGCTGTTTGTTTTTAATTTTGTTTATCTTTCAAAGGAGAAGGGCAGTTACTGGAAACATTAAAATAAACCATCCAACTAGTAGAAACTAAATTGTTCTAAACGAGTGAAAGCCAAGACAGCAGTTGGATTTCACCCAGGAGTAGTAGGAGCTATACTCTTGTGATCCATCAGTCCCCAGTCTACCACATGTCCACCACATAACAACAGGAGGAAAGCAGCTGAAGCAAGAAGAACAAAGTAATTGGCAATGGGAATCAGAAAACACTATGTTGCTGTACACATATGTACCCATGAAAACAGTGGGAAAATAAATAAAATATTATAAATTAACTGCTAGGATGGAGTAAAAAGCTTTCTTCAGAAAGAGTTGTCCAGGGAACCCAGTTTTGTTCTTTTAAACAGAAATGTTTATATTTTCTTCACAACAGAGGGGATCAAAAAATTGCACATAAATATTCAGAAAAAAAACCAAGACTAAATAAATTAAGAGCTGGTTTCTATACAGAAAAATAACTCTAAAATTGGACACTAAATAAGAATGACCCACTGTGTTCATACCATTTCCTATGACCCTGATACTGCAAACATATATGTGAGTTTAATGAGAGTGTTCACACATACAGTGCTACTCGACCATGAAATTGTTTGCCAGATTAGGGCCAAAGTCCCTAATCCTGCCATCAGATCTGTACAGGCAGATCACACCACCTGTGTCGATCAGTGATAAAGTCAATGAGGTCATGCTCCACAGAGATTCAAGTGTCTCCCTTCACAAACCTCACTGTAAATCTTACTCATGTAAAATTGATTGATGAAGTGTAACATCATACTCCACTATATGCATATATACTATCTGCATACTTTTCTGCCTCTCTCTTTAAACAGCAAAGATGCTAAAACTCACCTCATGGATTATATTCCCTTAACTATTTTACAGTTAAGAACTTTGTAGGCTAAAATTTTAGTTTTGCAATACATTTACAGAAATCGGATCTGAAAGTAGAACTGGAAAACATTTCCCAGATTCTCTATGGCTCAGAACATAACATTTACCATATACCTTACAAGAGTCTTCCTCTTTCTATGTCAGAGCAAACTAGACTGGTCATGCATCTCTTCTGGTGTGAATTACATATAGTACTACTTTCCTGGCAAGGTAAAATAGCCTCTGATGGGTTACAGACTGTTCCATTTGAGTTTTGTTATAAGTATTCTCGCCTACCAGCACAAACCTAGTTGGTAGATGTCACTGTGACAGCACTGTGGAGATGTCCACTTAAGTTAAGGAGGGGTCACAATGAAACGGCCTACAATGACAAAGTGCAATGCAGATTTTCACTTTAAATCAAGCTTAATTTTGATTTTCCTTGATTATGCCACAGTGTCCATTTTTCTGTACACAAGTATGAATATATGCTTTTTTCTGCAGTACTATACACGGGAATGAAATGTTCTATTTTTATACACTGAAGTTTTATGTATTTTCAGTGGCTAAGTTAACATGCTTAGAATGCTTCAAAACAAGAAACAAGATTTGCAAACATCATTTGCAGAACAGATATTCTGATATGGAGATGTACACAACATTTCCTCTCAAGTAAAACATTCTGTGCAAGCTCAAGAATTCATGTTAGCACGACTGCTTATAATATTAAGGCATTAATTTGGTAGAAAATTCAAAAATAATATTATCTGTTCCCCATGACTAGTGTTATATAATGTGCATTTCATATTTAGTGTAACGTTTGGATGTGACTGTTTTAGTCAGCCATGGATAGCCATGTTCCCTCAAAAGGCTTGCCTGCCTTTCCTCCTCATTACTTCATTTTTCACCACCTCTCATAAGGCATTTGTTGTTCAGCTGTTCTTATTAAGAGCTGCATGTCTCCCGCAATTTGTGATATTCAGGATTCATCTTTCATCAGATTAGGGAGCAGATGGAAGTCATAAGTCTTTGGTTTTTCCAGGCATGTGTTAAGCAAGTCTGAAATGAGTCACTTAGACGTATTAACAGAGCAGTCAAGCTTATTACAAAATCCGTGTTTGGCATATTGCGCAGAAATAAGACTCTCACTTTCACTTTTATTTTTTATGAGGCTAAAGAAGATTTCGGCAAAGTGCCTCAAGTCTAGCCAAGCACTGGTATGTGAAAAATTAAAATGCTTCACATCAATGTAGTACTGGGTTGCACTGTATTCTTCTGGTGGAGGCAAACATATCACTACACAGAGATGCACACATGGAAGCACACACCTTTGCCTAGTTCTCAAAGTATCCTCTCGTAATTAGCTCAGAGAGAAGTCTCACTACCTAAACTGGAACTCTGAAATGAAAATGTCTACTGGAAGGCCACCTAGATCATTTAGCATTATAAACATCAGATGAAATCCTGATACAGAAAATAAAGCATCAGAAGAAAGAATACCAAGGGGGGAAGAAGAGTGCGCAGAGGAAGTAGATTGTTGCAAGGATTTAATCCATTTGCTCTCTATTGATCAAATGTTTGTTCAGTACTTTATTGATGTAAAGCACTATGCACTATCAGTGTTAAATATTTATGTCAGCAGATCTTCAACTCTAAATTCAGAGCATTTGTTAGTCAGTTTAATATTCCCAGTGTTACTAAGCTACAACTTAACCTCCTTTAATAACTTTCTGGACTGCTGTAAAAACATACTGAGTACACTATGCAATGAATAAGAATGATCTGTATGTCAACAGCGGTAAATACAATGTTTTAAAATACAACTACTAAAACAAAAGTTTAGAAACAGGACATTTCTCAATGTATGCTACTTAAGCTCATGATAGGATGCATCTTCTCATTCTTAAAAGCAAAATGAATTCAAAAGAAGCAAAGTTACTACCATTTTTGAAGAAATAGCTAAAATCCACAAGGTTGAAACTTTTATATATTAAATTATTAAAATGCACGTCATGAAAGGTATATGTGCTTAAGAAGTGCTTCCATTTGTAAAAGTATCCTCTCTCTATTGAAACCTTCATTAAAAATATTTTGAGTTCAAACCAAATTATAAAGTTTAAAACTTAAAATGTAATGCAACTTTTGAAGTGGCAGCACAAATAATCCATTAGAGCAAAAGACAATCAAAATACTAATCAGTAGAGCTCTATTCCAAATACTTCAGGAGTACTGCATGAAATTTTACACTAAGATACATATAACAACACTTTGAGAAACAGGTGAAATTAACAACTGTTCACCAGGACAGCTAAACAGGAAAAAAACCCCTGCAGTATCCTGGGATTTCCATCGAACTGGTCAAAAATTTCCAGTGGAGCCTTCTTCCAGGCAATAACATGTCATAACTTTAAAGCAGAAGTGCCTTGGTTTTATTTTAATTATAAACAAAACTGTAGACTTCAGAACACAGAGAAGTGAACAAATGGAGGAATCTATTATAGACTACAGTATATAGTAATTTAAGTGCGTCTATCAACTTTAAAAAAAATATTCGTAGAACCAGATTTTACCTGTATATTGTAAAAAACTAAAACTAAACCTTTGGAAGGATGCAAAGCAGCCTGAGCATTTCAGCAACTTCCCTTAGTCTTTTGACCTCTACCTCATCCTGTGCACACCACATTATCTCTTAAACCACTGACTTCTCCCCTAACTTGTTGAATCTTGACATACTCCCCCTTTCCTCCAAGCAAAAGATCGCTTGGAACAAAGGTTTGTCCCATTTAATAAATTTGGCATGGTTTTACACATAGTGTATATAAATCTTTTTAGTGCTCTATTCTAAATAAATACTATTTTTTGCACAGAACATTTCCAGAAAGCTTTCCCTCATTAGAAAGACTGTTATCTCCTATTGTTTTCAATGAAAATGAAGCGTAAAACGGTTCTTAGAAAAGAGGCACTCTTTCAACATGTCCACTGCCTCCCTCTGGGAACCATGAAAGAGGAGCTAAACTGCCTTCAGGGGAGATGGTGGTTCCTTATACTGTCAGAGGCTTCCACTTAACTCAAACTAATTAACCATTTTACTTCTAAATTCCAAGAAAATTGAATCTCCACTTAAAGGAGAAGTGTTTAAATTTGGAGAAGGATATGATGCTTTTTCTCTCTGAAACAAATGGCTTAGTCTTCACATTAAAAGGGAAGCAGAGTACAAGTTTACCTGTGAAACTACTTGTATAAAGAGAAAAAATTATGTGAACTGTAAGAAAAAAATACATTTCTGTATCAGAGCTTACAATTAACATTTGGACACAGAGTAGTTCAAATCTAATCATTATACTGTCTAACAATTTATGGGAAGAAATCATGAAGAAGGATGTCCGAAGAACACATTCTGAAGGCGAAATTACAGATACCGAGTGATAATCAGTAAACATGGAAAGGGCTTTCTACAACTGTGCAGGACACATGTAAGGAATTAATAGGTAACTCAGACCATTGTTTTTGGTACCGAGCAAAGCAGGTCAAGCACAAACTATGCACAGTATCACACACACTCCTCTGTCAAAAGGAAATCACACCTACTCACAGAATTGTGCCTGGGAACTTCTGCTTTTAACGACAGCCCACTGGACCATGGAGAACCTCAAAAATAGAGAAGAAAGCAATAGAGAGAGGTTCTCCTGAGCTTGCAGTAAGGCTACCAATTTCTCAGAGATCGGAAAACTGTTTCTCTCATTCATGGACCCATACATTTCATGATCCCCTGGCAATACAGTTTGGCATTTGTCCCACAAGTGACAGTGGATTCAGCATTCTTTAGATTATCTTTGAATCCTGCCTTGCTGGTATTTGTCATCTCTTGCTCTTCCACACTTGAGAATGATGGGGAGGTTTTCTTTTGATTTTTGTTTTAAGCAGGAGTCAATATGCATTCTCCATGGAAACAGACAGCTGGAAATCAGATCTAGAATTCAATTTTCAGCAAGAAACCTGGGAGGACCCAGAACACAAGCTGCCCTAGCTAGAATGTCTGAAGAAGATCACAGTTGCAAGACCTAGGGAAGGCAAGAAGATCAACAGCTAAAAAAAGTTCTTCCACCCCTGATACAGAAAAGGCAGAGAACGAGGTCCTGTGACAGCTGTTAAGCATGAACTCAGACCACCTGGGGAATACAACAAGAAAATACATTTTCAAAAATTATCCTGAAAGAGAATAAACTTCCATGTATTTAGATCAACAAAAATCTGCACCTAAAAGACAGTTCTGTGTGGGTTTTAGAGGTTAAAAAAAAAGTAGCTTAATGAAAATAGAACAAAGCAGTCCTTGTTGCCAAATACAGTTCCACTGTGCAATGGGAACATAATGCTTGAGATCTATAGTCACTTCCAACAAACATTCAATGATGACTTCAGAGAACATCTTCTCACAAGCCTTTCAAGGTAATCTTCAGTTCTCAGGAAAAATGTAAAAATATTCATAATCCTTCAACTTATGAGTACTGCTGATGACAAATCAGGGGACTGGCGGCATTCAGGGCAACCAAGTGTCTCTGTTCTGCAGAAGGAAGATGGACCCAGAAACGAGGGCATTTGCCGAGGACACAGCCCGAGGGCGCGCTGTCCCACAGCAGAGCAGGGATTCGCGATAAAACAAGGCGAATTTCAGGAGTTTTGAGAGCCAGGAGAGTTGAACAGAGCTCGAGTTCCAGGGACAAAACAAGGCAAATTTCAGGGGTTTTGAGAGCCGGGAGAGCTGAGCAGAGAGCCGAGCTCCAGGGAGAGAGGGACAGGAGCGGGCAGACAGGAGGGGACAGGGCTGTGAGGGGGCACGGCAGTCTGCCCGGGGCGGTTCCCACGAGTGGAGAAGGCGCTGAGGAGCCGTGAACTGGGGAGGGGAGCGAGGAGCTGAGGTGCTGACAACTGATTGTTGCAGAGATCAGCTCCTGGGGGCAGTCAGCACTGCAAGAACAATGGTCTCCACCAGGCAGAGGAAGACCAAACTGGATGTGAGAACCCAGACAGAGCTCCCGGGAAAGGATGCAGCTGTGCAGGCAGCAGGCTGCAGGGGATGCCACGGCATCCCCCTGGGAACAGGGGCTGTGTGCTGTGAGCAGGTGAATGATCAGCTCAGCCTGGGGATGGAGCTAAAGGAGGAGGTGGAAAGGCTGAGGACAATAAGGGAGCGTGAGAGGGAGACAGACTGGTGCAGTCAGGCCCTGGCATCCTTGAGGACAGGGCAGTGGGTGGAGGCTCCCCTAGAGAGAGAGGATCCCCTCCTCCCTTGCCATCGGGTTCAGGAAGAGGATCTAAGAGGTGAGGGGGAATGGAAACAGGTCCTTGCCCAGCGAGGCAAGCGAAACCCCCTCGGCCTCCGTCCCCTTCCTGGCTGCCCTTGAAGAACAGGTATGGGGCTCTCGAAATGGAGGGGCAAACAGAGGGGCAAACAGACCAAAATGGAGACGAGGGTCCATCAGAGGAGTCACCCAAGGTAAGTCGGTCTCCCCCACGAGTTAAGACCAGCTCTAACAAAGGGAAAAGAAGGGTAATTGTAGTGGGTGACTCCCTTCTGAGAGGAACAGAGGCCCCCATATGTCGGCCAGATCCACTTCACAGAGAAGTCTGCTGCCTCCCTGGGGCCAGGGTTAGGGATATCACTAAGAAACTCCCTAGTCTCGTCTGGCCTACGGACTACTACCCACTATTAGTCGGTAGCGATGAGGTTTCTGAGAGGAACCTGAAGACAATTAAAAAAGACTTCAGGGCCATGGGGAGATCACTTGAGGGATCGGGAGCCCAGGTGGTGTTCTCCTCAATTCCTTTGGTGGAAGAGAGGAATACTGATAGAGGGAGGAAGACCCACCTGATAAACATGTGGCTAAGAGACTGGTGCCACAGACAAAATTTGGGGTTTTTCTCAGATGGGGAGCTTTATACTACGCGGGGTCTGCGAGTAGCAGATGGAGCTAATCTGTCTCAGAGGGGAAAAAGAATGCTGGCAAACGAGCTGGCTGGCCTCATTGAAAGGGCATTAAACTAGGTATGAAAAGGGGATAAAATTGGGCCTGCTAGAGTTGAACCCAAAGGTGGCAGGCCACAGTTGGTAAGGAAGTCGTCAGCCCGGCTGAAGTGCTTCTACACAAATGCACGCAGCATGGGCAATAAACAGGAGGAGCTGGAAGCCATTGTGCAGCACAACAGCTATGATGTAGTTGCCATCACGGAAACGTGGTGGGATGACTCTCATGAATGGAGTGCTGCGATGGATGGCTGTAAGCCCTACAGGAGGAATAGGCAGGGTAGAAAGGGCGGTGGGGTGGCGCTCTATATTAGGGAGTGTTTCGACTGAATGGAGATTGATAAGCGTGATGAGCCAGTCGAATGTTTATGGATAAAGTTGAGGAACGTGAACGAGGTAGATATCCTGCTGGGAGTCTACTACAGCCACCTGACCAAGACGAAGAGGCTGATGAACTGTTCTGCAGGCAACCAGCTGAAGCTGCAAAGTCATAAGTCCTTGTTCTTGTGGGGGACTTCAACTGACATCTGCTGGAAATATAACACAGCAGAGAGGAAAAAATCCAAGAAGTTCCTAGAGTGCGTGGAAGATAACTTCCTGACTCATCTGGTAAGTGAGCCCACCAGGGAAGGTGTCTTGCTAGACCTGTTGTTCACAAACAGGGAAGGACTTGTAGGTGATGAGGTTGTCGGAGGCCATCTTGGGCTGAGCAATCATGAAATGATACAGTTCTCGATCCTCAGCCCAGTTAAGAGGGGGCACAGCAAAACTCTCACCATGGACTTCCGAAGGGCAGACTTCAACCTGTTTAAAACACTGGTTGAGAAAGTCCCTTGGGGAACAGTCCTAGAGGGCAAAGGGGTTCAGGAAGGATGGACTCTTTTCAAGAAAAAACTGTTAGAGATGCAGGAGCAGGCTGTCCCCAGGTGTTGTAAGACAAACTGGCAGGGAAAGCGACCAGCCTGGCTGAACAGGGAACTGCTACTGGGACTTAGGAGAAAGAAGAGAGTCTACCACCTTTGGAAGAAGGGGCAGGCAACTCGGGAAGAGTATAGGGATTTAGTTAGGCTGTGTAGGAAGAATATTAGGGAGGCAAAAGCTCAGCTAGAAGTCAGCCTGGCCACTGCTGCAAGAGATAATAAGAGTTTTTATAAATATATTAACAATAAAAAAAGATGCAGAGAGAATCTCCATCCCTTATTGGATGCGAAAGGGAACATTGTTACCAAGGACGAGGAAAAGGCCGAGGTACTTAATGCCCTCTTTGCCTCGGTCTTTAATGGCCAGACCACTTATCCTCATGGTATTCAATTCCCTGGGCTGGAAAATTGGGATGGAGAACAGAATAAACCCCTTGTAATCCAGGAAATAGTAGTAAAGGACCTGCTGAGTCAATTAGACACCCATAAGTCTATGGGGCCAGATGAGATCCACCCGAGAGTGCTGAGGGAGCTGGCGGAGGAACTTGCCAAGCCTCTCTCCATCATCTATCAGCAGACCTGGTTATCGGGGGAGGTCCCGGACAACTGGAAACTTGCCAATGTGATGCCCATCTACAAGAAGGGCAGGAAGGAGGATCTGGGGAATGGCAGGCCTGTCAGCCTGACCTTGGTGCCAGGGAACATTATGGAATGGTTCATCTTGGGGGAGATCACGCGGCAAGTGCAGGACAACAGGGGGATCAGGTCCAGCCAACATGGGTTCACAAAAGGCAAGTCCTGTTTAACCAACCTGATGTCCTTCTATGATCAGGTGACCCGCCTAGAGGATGAGGGAAAAGCAGTGGATGTTGTCTACCTGGACTTCAGTAAGGCATTTGACACTATCTCCCACAGCATTCTGCTGCAGAAGCTGGTGGCTCATGGTCTAGACAGGTGGACTCTTCACTGGGTTAAAAACTGGCTGGATGGCCGAGCCCAGAGAGTTCTGGTGAATGGAGTCAAATCCAGATGGAGACCGGTCACAAGCGATGTCCCTCTGGGCTCGATCTTGGGGCCAGTCTTATTTAATGTCTTTGTTGATGACCTGGATGAGGGGATCGAATGCACCCTCAGTAAATTTGTAGATGACATGAAGCTGAGTGGGAGTGTCGATCTGCCTGAGGGTAGGGATGCTCTGCAGCGGGATTTGGACAGGCTGGAGCGATGGGCTGAGGCCAATTGCATGAGGTTTAACAAGGACAAGTGCCGGGTCATGCACATCGGTCACAACCCCACGCAACGCTACAGGCTTGGGGAAGAGTGACTGGAAAGCTGCCTGGCGGAAAAGGACCTGGGGGTGTTGGTTGACAGCCGGCTGAACATGAGCCAGCAGTGTGCCCAGGTGGCCAAGAAGGCCAATGGCATCCTGGCCTGTGTCAGAAATGGTGTGACCAGCAGGAGTAGGGAGGTGATTGTGCCCCTGTACTCAGCACTCGTGAGACCACACCTTGAGTACTGTGTCCAGTTCTGGGCACCACAGGATAAGAAGGACATTGAGGTGCTGGAGCGAGTCCAGAGAAGGGCAACGAGGCTGGTGAGAGGTCTGGAAAACAGGCCTTATGGAGACTGGCTGAGGGAACTGGGGTTGTTTAGCCTGGAGGAGACCGAGAGGAGACCTCATTGCCCTCTACAACTACCTAAAAGGAGGTTGTAGTGAGGGTGGTGTTGGTCTCTTGTCCCAAATTGCTAATGATAGGACAAGAGGAAAGGGCCTCAAGTTACATCAGGGGAAGTTTAGATTGGATATTAGGAAGAAGTTCTTTCCTGAGAGGGTGGTTAGGCACTGGAACAGGCTGCCCAGGGAGGTGGTGGAGTCGCCATCCCTGGGGGCGTTCAAAAAACAGGTTGATGAGGCACTTGAGGCCATTGTCTAATGGTCTAATGGTTAGGAATATGATGGGATAAAGGCTGGATTTGATGACCCTGGAGGTCCCTTCCAACCACAATGATTCTATGATTCTATTCTATTCTATGATTCTATGAAAGCAGTAACTTTTTTCCCACTAAATACAGTAATAAATGCAGACACCTAACTTGTTCTTATGAAAAACTCACAAAGAGATAGATCAGCCATCTCAAATGTCCAAACACTATGTCAAGTAACTTCTAGAAAATTTGATTTATATCACTATGACCTTTAAAAGGAATAATCTGGACAGAACTGATGACAGCATAGTCTTTAATATACTCTACAACCTTCATGGAAAGCTAAGCTCCCTATCACACCTCTCTATTAAAACATGCTAACAAGTCAGGTAGGAATGTAATACCAGCTTATGAGACTACTGTCCCTGGGGATACGAACTTGCCTTTTTCTCATCCTGTAAATTACCTGGCATTCTTTTGGGAGCCATAAAAACAAATGAGAGATACTTTCTCATACCAAAAGTGATCTTTCAAAGAGCAGTGGAGAAGACAGTAATAAAACCTTACCTGGAAAACAATCAAGATTTTACTATAGCTATTTGTGTAAATTAGCAGATCCCGCTTTTCACCAAGATCACTTGAAGAACTTCCATTGTAAGGACGGTAAGGCAGGCACGGGAACTTCTGGACTGTAAAAAGATCTTAAGCATTATATAAATAGATTATCTTGTAAAAATGAACTTTTCAGGTACCATCCCACCAAAACCAAGGTCCAGAGATGTGAATGAATGGCCAGGCCTGAGGAAGAGAAGTTCAGAAGTTCATTGGTAGAGGTGCCACTAAAAATCTATTCTTCTCCAAGGAACCCCAAGTTCTATGTTTTATTTCCCCCTTTGACCTGGTATGTTTTCAGCTTGTAAAGAAGTGGAACAAAGGTAGGAACAAGGTGGATGTTGGAAGTCGCTTCTCTCAACAGAAAATCTCATCTCAAACCCCAGAGAAATGTGATCTTAACTAGAGAGATTAAGAGATCTCCTTAGTCCACTGAGAAGAAAGAAAAATCAATTGTACAGTGAAGACTAAATTTTGTCTTAGAGCATCCATGTAAATGATTTTTCACTAGACTTCAAAGCATGGAGAAGTTTTCCTCCAGGAAAAGCAATAGGTACCTGGAAAAGAAACACGGAGGCTCTTCTGCTTCAAATAAGCTACTCCTACCATAACACCTGCAATATTAATAGGCTAGGCAAGCAAGCACCAGTTTTCTTCCCCAAGTTATCTGAAATGTAAACAATTTCTAATTCTAAATCATTTACGTTAAAACTTCAAGGCCAGAACCTATCTATCTCCTTGATCCAGCACAGGCACTTTCATGACACACATCTGTCTTTTCAAGCCTAAAACAGATTACACAAATGTACCTAATGAGTTCAGAACCTTGTTTACTCCGAAGAAAACATTTCCAATTGCAAATCACAATAGGAAATAACAGTAGAATCCCTTTTAGATAATATGAAAGAGCTGCAAATACTTAACCTCAGGATGGGCATACAAAATCTTATTTTTAAAGCCAGAAGAGGTGTTTGCTTTTCTATTTATTGGATTTTTAGTAAGATAAGCATTGTTAGTACTGCAAGCAGTTACAGCCTCTACCTTGAGAGCCACTTCATGTTCCTGCTGTCAGACATGAAAGATTCTTCTCCTCTTACTAGCTTGATAAAAATCAGAAGCTGTATTAGTACAACCCAAACACAATGAAATAATACTTCCAAACCTGTTTCTCTGCAGAACAGGGATGCTACTATATAACAAAATGTGTATACACATTATATCAGAAAATTTAAATAATAATTACCTAAAAATAATTTGACTTTACTGTTGTTTTACACAAATAGTCAAGAACAGACTCAGCAGCACACACTGATACGCACACATAGGTTAAGACTCAGTTAGCTTGATTAGGTGGAGTCAATAGTAGAGGAAACTCCATATGCACTGTTTCTCAGGACAGTGCTACAGAGTCCAAGAAGGATCCTGCTAATATTTTCTCATCCATGTATACTGCAGACGTACAAAGTCAATCTGCAGATATTTAATTGTACTCAATGACAAGCAAAGCACATGTCGAAATCTTATAGTAGAATAAATAAAGAAATAAACCTCATCTCTCAAAAAAGGAGAGTGGGAAATCAAATGGCATTATTTTTGCAACTGCAGTTAAGGTACTGTAAAACTTCAAATAAACTTAAAACCACATTTTTTTCTCTACCTATTATGAGTCAACTTGTATGTGTTCCAGACTGACTTGCAACTGTGTTGACCAAGACAGCAGTATTTCACAAATTATTAAATCATCCACAAGTGCTTTCCTCCTCCACCAAACATTCTTAAACATCTCACAAAAGCAAAGACAGACAAAATATTTGTTCAGCTAATTTAGCATTCTTAGTGCTAAACATGACATATCTGGTGTAACCAGATCACTCACAACTTCAGCAAGAATAAAAATCATTCTTAGATCAAGTAGAACACATACCTATAAAAAATTCTGAGTTGCTAGTGTGCACTAACAGTAAACAAGCTTTCTGTGGTTTTTGTACCTACAATTACAGTTTTCAGATATGACAGTACAGCAACAAATGCTCTATTACTTGACCTGCAATGTGACAGCAGGGTTTATCAGACACCTCAGCCGGACAGGGAAGCCAGAATCAAGCAGTTGTCTCTCTGATGGTCTTCACTGACAATGGAATTCTAACCCCTCTGGAGTCAATGGCAAAACACTACATGGGTCAGGATTTCACTTAATAAATGTCCACCTTCCACTACTGTGGAATATGCTTGGCTGTATTTTATAACTATTTGCCATGTGTTTTAACACAAACGTACAAGAGACTCATGAAATATGAAATATGTGTAACATTTCAAAAGTATGTACTTATCATGATGCAGACTGTCTTACTAAGCAAAAAGCACATGATGCTAAGGAACACCATGAGTCCTGCTAGATATTAGAAGAGTTTATCTCAACAAGGACAAAAATAATGCAAAAAATTGCTTTTCCTGTCACCTTAAAAGATTAAGAGAGAATGGATTTTAGAAATATCTGGTGAATTGATTTCTACAATAAACCAATTTATTTCCAAAACAAACATCCATCCTGTCTTAACACAGACTGGTGTGCATAAAGAAGCATTCCATTATTTTATTTTTCCTTCATCAAACATGACTTTATACAGTAACTTAAAAATTCAGACAATCACAAAATTGAATCACACACAGAACTAACTTGAGTATTTTCTCTTTTTTTTTTTTTATTTATGACGACACACATCATAATGCAGAGAGAACTGAGCCATGTAATATTCCAAGACCTGTAGAAGTTAGAAATGCTAAAAGGGTAATGATAAGACAACATTTTTTTATTTGACACTATTTTGATTCACCTACTCAAATTCTTAGTATAACTCAAAATTTAGATTCATTAGTGAACTGATCGTTGAAATTCTCGTGAGCTTGAAGAATTCCAGACTCCATTCCTTTTTAGATTTGAGGGTATTTTTTTCATTGAAAATTTCCTCCTGTTGATCATTTTGTTTCAAAATTATTTCACAACAACCTTTATGGGTATCAGATTTTTGGCTTTTGTTATATACATTATATTATGAGAGCACCATGTCCCCCACTGAAGTCAACTGTTGTAATGAGGACTCTGATCTCCACAAATTTAATCCACTAATGTCATTCCCTGCAGTTATAAACTACTCCTGTAAAACTGTTTCTTGTTCAGTGGGGGATTGAACCTCACTCTAATAACAAGAATTCAAAACAACAGTGAAATATTGTATTTTTACAGCAACTGTATGTTTAAAACAGAACAGGCAAAAAAGACTGAAGCAATTGTACTCACAAGAGTTACTTCATTTTTAATTTGAGGAATATGCTTCACCAAGTTGGTTGACATTAACTTCCTTATAACTTTTTTTCTCTCCCTGACACTTTCATTAATTATGACGAATGATCATTCCAGCTTGGACACAACTGTGTAAAATTGTTCAAGCTCCTTTACCAATTAGCCTCACAATCCAACCACCAAGAACAGGGTATTAAAGTGGCCTTGGTCTGTAAGTAAAATATGCTGAAGAGTTCTAACTGTGTTGATGGTACATCTACACCATAAGTCATTGTTCACAACAAATAAGGCAAGATCACCATTAGCTCACATACTGTAGGGCCTTGAGACATTATCAGATTATGACAACAGAAAATGGAAAATGGTCACTTGGTTGATTCATTTCCATTTTTCCAAATTTGTGTTTGCAAGACACAAATGGCTATTGTAGTCTGATTTTAATTTTATGTGTAAAAATATTTTTCTGCAGTAACTAGACAGTATTTCTAAGACAGATCTGGAAAACACTTAAGGAAAGAGGTTTCAGAGTTGTACTGTGAGAGTTATACTCCTGCTTTAGACTACACAAAAGGCCCAAAGGAACAATAAACTTGGAGTGGTCAGCCTCCTAAGGATTTTGTCATTAAAATGAAATTACCAGATGTAGAGGAGTCGACATAGCAGAAGGAATCCAAATTCCATCCTAACTCTGGAATGCAGTTCTACATTTCTGGAGTGTTCTGTTTAGATTACGAGAACAGGGAAACAGGAATTTAACTGTTGCAATGTTTTGGACTCTAGTTTCTAGAACTACTTTTTTACTAGTAGTAGTCTTGAAGGCAAAACACCACCAAACTCCCTGCTGTGTTTTGAACTAAATCTCAAAGGGATCAAACCTGCCACAATACTTTTGTTCCTCCCATTCTCTTGGATCAGATGATTTTGCATTTAACTTGTTCTATGATGCCTAAGTGTTTCCTACACTGATGAAAAATAACTACTTGAGGATACAAAAATACCAGAAGGATAAGCACACGTCGAGTCAGTATAGTCCTGACAGAAGCCAGGTGGTCAACTCCATCTACTGAACAGCCTTTTTTTTTAAGCACTGACAAAAGTAGGGCTATTTCGATGGGACACCTATGTGCTTCCATTTGCCCTGTGCCTTTGTGACCAGCCTCGTGTATCCACGGGTTACAGACAGAAGGACATTCTTCATCCTGCATTAACACATGGGACAGCACTTTGATCTCCAAGATGGCTTCCAGGAGTTTTCCATATGGTGCTGGGTAATCACAGAATTAGGAAGTCCTAATTCTAAGGTATTCTCAAAAAACTGATAGTTACATATGCCTCACACCTGCATTTTTGAGTAGTGCAGAAAAATTTCTCCATCACATTTATACATACAACTAATAAAAGTGTGGTAAAGGTACATAAAACTTACATAGTCATGAAAGGCTTTTGCTTCACTTGAATGTTCACATGTTTCTCGTCTTTCTGGAGCTGCACAGTAGAGATCCCAAAATACACTGGAAGTTACAGAGATGGTGAGAAAATCATTGTGAAACTCGTGTATATTTTCTAGTGTATGCACACCACACATGCACATACATATAGAAGTAGACATATCGCTTCCTTGCCAAGGGATGACAATACTTACTTCTATGAAAGAATTTAGCTTTGTAAAATATCTATGAGGAATCAAGACCTGCTATCTGATTCTCCAAGGCAAGCAGTGCTGTATTCCTTCAATAACACTGCAGTATAGACCAAGGAGCTAGTCTAATATACAAGGTTTAACGGTATAAACATATTACTAAAACTCTGCATTTAACCTCATCCCTCTGTCAACTGCTGTAATTAACTTTCACAAAGCATGAGATGGAAGAGATTCATAATAACATGAAGGGGTAAGAAACTGGAGAGAAAACTGGGAATTCTTCCCAGGTCCAATATTGTGCTTTAAACAAAAGTTCCCAGAGAAACAGGTGTATGGAGAAGAGTAAGAAATAGATGGCTATATTCTTCACTAATAAAGAGTAAAAGGAAATTATGATACTCCCATCAGTCTTCCACCCCAAACCACTTCAAATAGAGTTATGCACAAATCTGTTCTAACACAAAGTTTCTGGAATGTAATCATGTGTATGCTAGAGCAATTAAAATAATAAAATCTGTTACGAGTTTCATGGGGTTTCTTTATTTAGACTTAATCTTCTGTAACTTAGTCCAGCACCATAGTAAGGAATTCGGGAAAATTTGAGTGCTCTGCTGCAGACGATTAAGGATAATGCAGACATCAGACATACAAGGAACACGTTCTCCTTACCACGCTTCCACCACAGAGCTAAAAGCTATGGAAGAAAGGGCAATGAAGAATATGCCACCTTCCATGCAGCTGCACAAATTATTTGGGTTCGAATGAAACCACTTCAGAACCTGTAAATTTCTTATACCCCCAACGGCTGGACATATTCACTGCATTTTGTATTCTTTCAAACACAAGCATATTGGATATATTCAAATCATGTGACAACTAATAAATACCATGGCTCAACAGCAGTGACTATGAACACTCTTTTCTCCTTGGGAATTCTACATACACAAATGTGTCCCTGCACATCACTACATATGAGCAAATGGTATCATGGACAATTACAAGCCAAGACATGGTAGTCAAGACCCTATGCCTACCCATATTCTGAGCTTAGAGAAACTGTGACAATACAGACACTGCCTCCCAAACAGGCTGGTAGCTTGGGTTCAGCTAATTACTTCCATATTGCTATTCCCGTGACTAGAATGTGGACTGAAGACTGAGGAAGCTCACATCTACACACAGAGTCTCTGTACATACTGTTTTTTTCAAATGCAGTTATTTAGGATATGTAGAATGATCTCTTAAATGCAAAATTTACTGCAAGGTGGTGAAGAAACAAATGCAGGCTACTTTCTTTCAAAGATGCTTTCTTATCAATGGACTATGCAATATTTATTTCCCTAATAATATCTGTAACTTTTTTTCTATATCTAATTTTCTGTTCTTTCATTTCTTAACAAGAAAATGGTTCTTGATGTTCAGCTTCACATTCCTTTTACAATGTTCACCTGAATTTCTTGCCTCCAGCTGCTGGAACTAGCAATAGACATATTCTAAAAATCAGAAGAAAACAAAATTGATACTTACCACCACCAGGAATGCAAGAATCCTGGGGGCTCCCCCAGTGTGATATTTTTTTCCCATCTTATCTAAAACAAAATAATAAAAACAGAAGTGTATATTATTTTTGTGATCAGTGTGACTAAAAACCATTACATAATTCCTGGAGATAGAAAAAAGAGAACGAATATGGTTTTGAAAGGCTTTATCATCATCAGTCTAGATGGTCACATTACTTACTTTAGTACACTTACAGCTGACACTTAAAATAAGCTTTTCTTATTCTAGGAATGCATTTATTAAATATTATTTTTAGATTCTGAATACAATTTTATTAGCAACCTATTTTGTGCCACTCCATCACAGACACATGCATTTTAAGGTCAAAAATGCATGACCAAAAGGGGGGAAAAAAAAAAAAAAAGAAGTTAAAAAGTACCCTTAAAATTATCCAAAAGATTTTCCAATTTGCACTAAAGAAGACATAGAAGACACAGAACTAATGTTATTGATTCAGCAGGTGGCAGTCTTCCCTCCGTATCCAAAGCCAGCCAGTGTTTTGTAATCCTCAAGGAGTGCTTACTGTTAGAGGTAATGTGGCAAATACAAGCAGCATCAGAGTTATAAAAACCCAGTCTTTCACCACTCGGTGAAAAAGTAAAGCTAGTTTGGCTTGGTTTGTCTGCACTGGCAATCTCTCCTGAACAGCTATCCTGGCTGTGATTTCTTTCCCACCTAGGAAGCCTGGTTTGTTTAGCACTGTTTTCAAAGGAAATGCAGTATAAGAATTCTTACCCTTGACTTACACTTTTCTTGTTGATCAGCGAACCCATAGAACAACATAAGGCATGGTGACAAGTGTTCTGTCTCTCCGCAATACTTCTCAAATGTTGCATCTCAACTATCATCACATAATCATTTTTCTAATGTCGTAAGTCATTAGTTTGTCCTTAACTACAAAATTAAAATAGCTTAGACTATAACAAAGCCTGTTTAACTGCTTAAGAAGCAATGTTGCAAATAACTGGAGGTCCTGCAGAAATCCACACAACACCGTACACATGAATGTCTCATGTTAAAACTGGGTGGAAACGAGAGCACTGCATGCACTCCAAATTCCTCCAGTTACAATGACACGTAGCATTATTTCCTGTCCAACTTTGTTAAAACCATATTATGATCTAGAGACAGAAGTAATGGCAGACAAAAAGAGTATTATTTTAATTAAATGCTTAAACAGCCCTAATATGAAAAGTGTATATATTAAAGTACATAAAAGCTTACTGTAAAAGGTAGATATAGTGTTCATACTGCAAGAGGCACTAGTAAAGTTGGTATTTTCCAAAAGAGACTAAAACTTTGATCCTTAACCCCAACTTGACTTGCACATCCAATTCTTTGACACATACAAGTCCTGTCAATAGCTTGCAAGAGAACATGTAGTTCATACACCTAAAAATGTTCCTTGCACTCATATGAGGTAACTTAGTGTAAATTTGACAGTTTATATGAATACCACTATTTGAAAATAATTTTGTTATTTAAAAATTATTTTTCAAAGGTAACCTTAAGGCACTATCAGGTCTGTTGCTAATGTTGGCAGAATGAACCAACTCCATGGTGCTTAACCCTACCACCACCAAATAACAGTTCTAATATATAAAAGAGCACCTTTTAAAAAGCTCCTGCATAAGCACTGGCAGATTAAAACATTAATAAAAATAAAAAGTATAAATAAAAGCCAAAGCTAATATGAAGGTATCACACTCTTGAAATACACTCCTCTGAGGAACGATTGCTCCTCACATGCACTGGGAATGGCTTGGAAGGATTTGTGCTAATCACCAGGAATACACAGAACTTCTCAGAACTTTCAAAAGCAACATAATGAAGAGATGCAACAAACAATCAGAACAAAAATTTGTTCCTGGAGTTGAAAAATCATTCAGTTAAGAGTAAAAATTATGTCTCTGTAGAAAGCCCTCACTATGTCTCAGCAGTATTCACACTCATCAAAGTGGAGCTTGATGAGGAAATAACCCAATTCGTAGAATCACAGAATCACAGAACAGCATTGGTTGGAAAAGACCTCTAAGATCATCCAGTCCAACCATTAACCCAGCACTGCCAAGTCACCACTACATCATGTCCCTCAGCACCTCATCTACACATCTCTTAAATCCCTCCAGGGATGGGGACTCCACCACTGCCCTGGGCAGTGCCTTATGCTGATCCTTTTCAATGGGACATATTTCATCTTGAGAAATTTATTCAGAGAAGGAGCCTGAAAGGAATGTGGCAGTCTGGGGCTTGTTTGAAGGGGTTTGTTTTGTTTTTCAAAACATACGTACTTCTGTCTCACATGGTCGATGTCATTTTGTCTGATCATGAAGACTTAAAAAGATTTATAAAGAATTATTGATTTTAGAAAAATGCCCTTATTGTCAACTGTATCTATTAAGCCCATAATCAGTGACTGATTAACTGGGAAATACCCACATTCCTGGTCCAGCCAAGATAATGGAATTATTCTTTCCAGGTTAGAACCTAAGCTCAAGGATAAAAAATACATGGGATAAAGATCAGCTCTTCAAGGAAAATGTAGCACCTGGAACACCAAAGGAAAGATTCCCTGGGGAGCCTTCTCCTCCTCACGGAGACAAGACCAAACTCCTCCAGTTTTTCCTCACAGTGCAGGTTCTCCAGCCCTTTGACTTGTAGATCAGTTCAGTGAAACTAGACACAAAACATTACAAAAATATAGGAATGCTGAGGACAAACACCTCTAAGCTATCTAGTAGCAGAGTAGATTCCATGTTCCTTTTCTTAACTTTGTTCCATTTGTCTCAGACATATTCCCTGGTAGGTCTCTGAGTAAGGGCTCTCGACTTTTGTCATTTATACATATATAGATACCACTGACCACTGTAGAGCTTGGACAATCTACGTCTACAACTACCCGAAAGTGAGTTGTAGCCAGCAAGGGACTGGTCACTTCTCCCAAGTAAAAAGTGCTATGACAAGAGAAAACGGCCTCAACTTGTGCCAGGGGAGGTCTAGACTGGATATTAGGAAACATTTCTTCACTGAAAGGGTTGTCAAACACTGGAGCACGCTGCCCAGGGCAGTGGTGGAGTCACCATCCATGGAGGTATTTAAAGGATGTGTAGACAGGTTGCTTAGGGATATGGTTTAGTGGTGGACTTGGCCGTGTTGGGTTAACAGTTGGACCTGACAATCTTAAAGGTCTTTTCCAACCAAAATGATTCTGTGATTCTATGCCTCAACATTCAGTTTTAGAGCTACTGTGAACCATTTCATCTTTAAGAAAATCCACTCAAGCTGTTCTGGCAGGTGCAGAGTGCCAGAGCCAAGAGGGTGCTGAGCCCCAACAGCCATGTTTTTTAAGGAAGGACCAAACCAATAAAAATTTCCTCCTGTGCCAGCTGAGTGTCTCCTGCACCTCAAGTACTCTCACAAGCAGCTCTCTGTAACAGGGAAGTTGCTTCTCTGCAGCCATGAGCCAGACAAGGATGAAAACGCTTGGAAAGTTGTAACTTTTATTACATCATAAATTCACCAGAAGGCTTCTTGTGCACTTCTCTCAACTAGTGTTCTCTTATTTTCATCCCATATGCCAATATTCACTCTGTAAGTAAAACAGCTGATTCTCAAGGGGTACAGAGTTGTGGTAGAGCTATTTGTGACCCAGGAATGAATGGGGGCTACAGTTTTAAGACATGTTTACTACACAATCAACTACCATTCTTTTTTCTGCTGCTTTTACCACCTGCCATTTAACTTGTGCATTTTAGTTTATTTTCTCCAAGTTATATTAGCATATAGTTTTCTCAATCTGAACCCATTCAGCCATGTATAATTTTTTCCAGGTTTCTCTGTATCGCTGATAACCGTTCACAAATATTATCAGCATAGTATTTACCCTTCTGCACTGCTAATGAATGAGGTACATGAACTACCAAGTTTGTGTGAAATCTAATGGACACCTTATACCAACTCTATACATTATTATTTGTCCCTGCCCTGTTTTCACCATCATTTGGCCAGTATCAGTCTTGATTTGAATGATTTTGTACGTTCTCGTATTACATTTGTTCAGACCTGAGTGGTACTCTATAGCACAAGATCGAACTAGTTTAAAAAGCTAAGTTTCAAGACACTGTACTGAATGTTTTCTAGAAATCCGTATGTCATAGCAGTTATACTTCTGCCAACTGCTCATTTTGCAAATATATCATAAAAACAAAACGAGCAAAATCAATCTTGCAGAGTGTATTATTTACAAAGGACAGCTGTTTTGGGAAAGCCAAGATGATACTCTCCATTATTTTCTCTCTTATTTTTCCATTGCTTTACCAAAGTGAACAAAACAGTTGTCAAAAACATACTTCATTATAAACATAAACTGATACTACCACAGTTCTGCCACTTTTCCTTATCTTTGCCAAGTGACTTCTCTATAAACACCACAAACAATGCTCCAGGTTCTCATCCTCTCCTTTCCCACCTCCAAAATGTCATCACCAGCACAGAAATTTTATTAGCTTTTGGAAGAGTATCAGCTGAAACAGCCAATTTTCCTAGTACATCATCTTGCCTTTTTTTATCTCGCTTCTGCTCACTATTCAACTATTATTATCTTAAATGTTCTTGTCAAACAATAACAAATCCAAAAGACCTAAATATGGGGGTGACTCCCATCCATGATGGGGATGACTTACATTCCATCCCATGGGAATGGTTGGACTTGATGATCCTAGAGGTCTTTTCCAACCAAGGCTGTTCTGTGATTCTATGATTCTGTATCTGGCCTACAGGTATTTCTGTATCCCAGAGTAAATGTAAAATTCTAAGGAGACATAATTTACTCCAATCTTCAAAATAAGTAAGCAAAGACTTTGAAAAAATATGAAAAATAATAACTGTTGTGTAAAGGTAAAAATTCCATTAGCAGTTGAAAGTGTTTAAGAAACAGGACCTAAATGGTTGTAGTCATAATTGATTTGCCAGATGAAAAGAAGTGAAGTAGTTAGAAACATGGTAAGAATACACAGAGAGATCAGCAGTGCTTAAGAGAATGAGAACTGCATGTCTGTGACAGCAGGATGTAAAATACATGATTGCTCTGTATTTTGGAAGGGTACATAATTCACAATTGGAGATATCGATGATAAGTTAGAAGGTCAGCAAAAAAGTGTATTGTCGATGCATTCTCTAACATGCACATTTATCACAGAAAATATATGAATCTTTCTCCAATGTAGTAGCAAATCACAGAACAGGGATAACAAATCACAGCAAAAATAGTTATGCAAAGGCATACTAAATGACATGGCAAACTGGCTTCCGCAGAATCAGAAATCTACACTGATCAATGTAAACAGAAATTCAAGGTTGCCACTGCTGTTTATCCTAGACCAACGTATATTTATTTCATTTGCACATACTGCAAAGCTGTCTAAGGGAAAAAAGGATGGGGAAACATACCTCTGATAAAAACGTCTGGGCCGATTTCTGTGCTCCTACATGGAGCAGATATTCATATACGTACAGTGCTAATCTGAAAAATAAACAGAAAAGACAATATTTAGTATTGTGCACTTGTTTGTTCCTCTTCTTGAGAAACAAAAGATCATCAGAAGTTTGAGGTACACTCTATTGCCTTTCACAAACCACTATACACTGAACATGTCAAATCCATTATATACACCAGAACTTTTAAAGTAGCCATGTAGGTCAATCTAAGCAGAGGTGTTTAAATAGTGTTTAATTAAATATTATTAAACCCCAATTACTTAATGTCAACATTTTTAATGATATTTGGACAAATGCCCAGTGAGCTAACAGCTGACCTACTGCTGCACTGTATTTGCCCACTCTATACCACACTTATTGTAAAGATATACATACAGCAACACCAATTGTCTTTCCAGATCGATTTTTTTGACATGTGGAATGTGTCAAGTTGTTGAACAATCGCCTGTGTTTATCTGGAGAATGTGCAAACTTCAAGCTGCATCAGGAAAAATAATCCCAGGATCCATCCACGGCATGCAGTAACAACCACATCTCTCAAGTGAAGTGCAAACAGAGTTTTAGATTCATTCAGACTTGTGCACCTAGAAGCTCCAATGACAACACAGCTACAAACCACCCTCCCACCTCCCAGAGGAGCTTCCCAAAAAGTGATCTTGAGCACCCAGGCACATCTACAACCAAATACAAAGAGCTGGAATAAGGATCTCACTGCAGAAAGAGCACTCATTCCCTGAATAATTACCCACTGTAGCCTGGGCTGGGAAGCCTTGTTCAACAACTCAAGAACAGGGGATCTGTAACAACCACCAATTTCTATTGATATAGGCTATGTAGGCTAGATCTGAATTAGAAAATGGAAGAAGTAACACCTCCTGTTCCTCAGCTGACTCTCCAGAGAGGCTCTCGTCTGTCTCCATGTTTCAAGTCTTTCAAAATGAAATCTCGTTTAAAAGAATGATTTAATAATAATGCCTGTAAATTATCTATAAAACATTTCAGTCTGCACAAAGAAAGACAGGCTGTGTGTCTTTTACATTTGCTAGCTGAATTGTTTTTGAGAAGTAAAATGTATTTGCGTGCATTGCCTGATACATCACTATTTTATTTTGAACATTTTACCATTCGTATTCAAAAATATGTAGTTTAACTAAACAAGGTAGAGAGGCAGAGAAGTATATATTTTCCTATTACTGTTCAGAACGTTAAGACACTGTCGTCACGGCACTGACAGAGTAGTAATTATTGCAGCAACCTATTAAGTGTGAAATTTTAATCTAGGAAAGGCATTACATAAAAATTGTTTTCATTAGTTGTTTACACTTTGTACATGCACTACTTTACTCTCCAACTTCAAAAGCAAAAATGTACTTTTTTCCTCAAATTAAAAAAAAAATAACTAAATTGATATTGAAACGTGACTGGTTTTAGCTTGAACCTTGAGAAGGGTCATATCCACTTTTTAACTCCAGTACTTCACAAAACAGATATCTATTAGTTTGTATTGTGGCATATCGACAAGTGCAGAGCTCAGTGTGCTGTGCAGAAAGCACTTGTTTTTTCTAAAGGAGCACAGTAGGACACAGTGCTCAACTGCAAAGCAGCTCAGAGAGGACACAGTGACATACATGCCTCTGTAAGTACTGTGGAGAGACAGAAGATCATGTACTCTCTAGCCTCTCATCCCAAAAGCACAACTGCATCTGTCAAAAAAAAGTGGCATCTTGTTGACTTAATTCTTCCCAGTTCAACTATCACTCTATTTTCAAGCAAGAAACATTGTAGACAAAACCTAAGATCTAATAAAGACATGAAAGGCAGAGAGGAAGCACTTTCCACAACAGCCAAGATGACTTGAATACCCAGTAACACTTTAAAGCTCCTCATTTGTCTTCCGAGATTCCTTTTTTTGTTCTTATCAAAACATGAAGTCTGCAGTCCAGATAAAAGGATTTGCGTGATCACATCCTTCCTACCCCGCAAAGGAGAGCGCAACAGCACAAAACCCAGCAGTTCACTGCAGGCACACAACCTTCATAAGTCTGCCATCTGTTGAAAGCTTTAGCAAATACTGCACCATGATACCCAGGATACTGACAGTGCAATACTTTAATATAAAGATTTGTGAGTCTCATCTCGGGACTCCTGAAGTCTACCTGCAAAAGGCAGCACATGCATCTGTGCTCCAGCACAAGTCAACGTCACTACCCTGTGCCCATCTTCGCTTGTCCGCAAAATCCAGGATATTTCAAAATACCCTGCGAAAAAGACAATCCTAAAACTTTGACTTAAACACATGGAATGTGCTAATTAGGTGTAATTAAAACTATAACAACATCTCCCAACTCTCTGACATGCATTATTTCATCTTGGTCTAAATATACCAGCCATGAAATGAAATGGTGAAACAGCTGCATTTATTAAGTGTGGGTAGTAAACACAGCAGATTTCAGGAAAACATTAAATATTGCAGATTTTAGACTTCCAAGTTGATCCACCTGTTGTAAATTAAGTGCAGGACCATGCTGGCAAGGGGACTGCCTGGCTCTCTGACAGGAAAGCTGGGACCACCTTCCCTGAACAGATGTGAGACAGAAGGCACAACACAGAATATCCTGATTGGGTCTTATTAAATCTGAATCGCTGGTCCATGCCTAGTTATTATGCTGTCAGGAAGTCTTTACAGAAGTTAACAACATTATAGCTTCATCCAGAAATAAATGCATTTACCACAGAGATCAAAAGAAAGATACTAACATTTTACTGCTTTAGGTGCAGCACAAAGATCAATAGAAACTGATACTCTGAGGTAAGACAGCAGAGAAACCCAAAAAAAGAAGCAACGCTGTGTAAACAAGGAGGATTACCATATACATACTTTAACTACAGCATAAACCAGAATAAGATAAAAATGGCTACATTCCAACTGTGTAAAATTAACAAGTGAATAAACTATTGAACATCTCAGCAGAAGACTAAGAAAATAATAGTGAGACGGTCTTCAACACCAAACAACTTGGGTTTGAAATGGCATTTTAAAAGACAGTTTTTACTCATTAAACTGGTGTGAGAAACCATGTAAAAGCAGCAAGGAGACATATGTTAAATTTTCACATTTGCATACTTGTTGACATCCCATGAGTAATGTGAGGAAAAAATATTTCCAATCAATTGGAAGTAATTGGAAGCTGAAGTAATTTTTGTTAAAGACATGCCATAAGCCAGAGTTCCCCCCTCCCCATCAAGACAATTAGATCACACATTCATCTATGGCCTGATGATACATTCACTCTATCCAAAAAATATATATAAATATTACTCTCTATCTCTTACTGCTATAGTGCTCATTTTGCTAAACTGAGGTGTTTTGCCTGAAGTTTCTACTCTAATTGGACTAGGCATTCACACATACTACAAGTATCTACTGAACTCCAAAGAGAAGAACCATTTAAGCAGTTCTAGTCAACCAGTTCCCAGAAGATTACCAGGAAATAAATAGTAATCACTCTAACGGTGCTCTGGAAATGACCTTCTTAGATGTCAAGGTGGGAAGATGCAATCAGCTTAATGAAAACTTAGAACCAAAGCTTTGCAGCAATTTGTCCATTGATGAAAACCAAGTTGGAAACTCCCCTAATGCTGAGTCAAAAGATCAAGACAACTCCTAACTTTCCATAAAAGGCAGTGGATATCTGAAAGCACCACAAAGATGTTCACCTTCTCTGTTTCTGGTATCTAACTTAGATGCCCTGACTGGTACTCCCTGCACCACCCTGGCAAGCTTTGGCTATTGGCTATATTGGTTACTCAACTGGCTGTTCAGACAAACATATGCCTACAGACGAAGGGCTCGACTTACTATCACAAAGTCTTTCAGGAAATAATTTGTCCATAAAAGGTAAACCAGTAGTATCTTCGTTTTGTTCCGTAAGATGACATGTACCAAGAAAGTTTCTGTCTCTCAATCTAAGATTTAACTTCCAAAACTGAGTTTGTTTTATTGTTATTTTTAAGGAGACAAAGAACAAAAGGTGAACGGCCACATTTTTCCATAAAGTTCAGAAGGTGGACTTAGAAGAGTAAGGAATTGCAATAAATTAGCTTCTGTTTCCTCTTGAAATCTCCCCAGTAAACATGACAGAAGTAAGCAATTATTATACACAGCTTCATGCAGCTGAGAAAAAGTGCAGTTGCTTTCACTGTTTTATTAGCCACACGTCATAAGTAAAAATATATGTAATTTAACTGAGGGTACAGTGATGTATAACCACCATCCAGAATGTTATAAAATCAATGTGATGGAGAGAGAGCCTGCAGCTCCCTAGCTTTGCCAGGTGCTGTACCTGCCTTCTGCAGCATCGACACTCAGCTTACCACACTGATAAGCAACCGCTGCCTCTTTGCCACAAAATCTATAATGAGAATGTTCCAGATCTGAGCATCACCAAGACAGATCTACCATTTTTGCATTGTTAAGACTTCTAATTTTTTAAAATTACTCATGTATGGCAAGTCCTATATATGACATACTATCCAATTAACTTTTGGGTTTTTTAATAGCAATTAAAAACCATCATGAAAACTAGTAAATCAATATTCATAATTTTTAGTTTGTGCGAAGAAGAGCGAAGCAGCTGAGCATCATTTAAAAGCAGCTCCATAGGAAAGATTTAAATGTTGCCCTCTATATTTCAGATCTGCAGTATTCCAAAAATCGCTACTCTGACTGACACAGAGAAGCAGCATTTTTTTTGTTTCCAAAAAGGTATATAGACTTTATTTCACATCCAGACTCCTAGGAATCTCACTCATTTAATAACCAAAACATAAACCTCTTTCTCTGAAATAAGAGAAAGCAGCACAGAATCTGTATTTTAAATATAATACAACAGCTAAAAACATCTCAAATTTAAGGTTTCTTGAACAAATTTTCTTGAATCCATCACTCCAGTACTTTTAAAACTGCTCTGAAGCTCTTGATGGCAAGCTAGTTTTGCTAAGTTTCAACTAACAATGGCAATCAACTTCTTTTAGAAGGTTTCTTAACAGACATGTATGTCAAACAACTCTTTCCCCACTATTTGATCATATTGACAGTTATTTTCTTCTCTCTCTCTCTCTCCCCCCCATCCTTACATTTATATACTAATATAATTTTTCCCTATACATTTGGTTTTTTCATATATATATATATATATATATATGTACAGACCTACTGCCTTTTCCTATACACCTCACCTGAGATGTAGGTGATTCAGTCTGCTGTCAATTACCTATGACACAGAAGGACTGTGACAAGAGACCACAGGGGCCATGCTGGGTCCAGAAGTGCTCTGCTGCACAAAGCCGGACCCCGCAGAGTCACCGGTGCAAATCTCTGCTCAGCTTCCTGGAATGGTGGGAAGGTCAGTTTGGACGTAGCATCAAACCTGAGCCATGCTCAATAATTCAGTTATGCTTTTGCTTTTGCTTAGCCAGGTATGTTAACAATGGCCTTGACAGGACAGCGATTTACCTGCACACACACCCCCAGTGCATCAAGTCTCCTGGGCACACCATTTCACCTGCACATAATTTACATTTTGGTTTGTTTAGCTTCAGGCCAGCAGACTGCTCTTTTCAAGAGCCTCTAATTATGCCAGTCTACTGTTGGTTGAGTTTTTTCCCAGCTGAAAACATGACCTATGTTAATGTTAAATGCACTGTATCCTATCAACAATGTGATCAGTTTTCTTAGAAATACTGGGGCATTAAATGAAACCCAGACACTGATCTGAGGAAACATTACGTCCCAAAGGAGACACCTGATGTTTGTTTTTTCTGAGAGCTCCTATCACAACCCCACAAACACAGGCAGCATAAATGTGTATGTATTCAACATTATTCATATCCATTTATTTTTCCCTTTCTCTGTAGACAGCAGAAAGCATTCTCCTTCTATGCGCCTAAATATTCAAGGCTATAATGAACAGCGGCCTCAGTGCCTTGTATTAGGCCAATGCGACATTCCAAATAAGCTGATCCTTCTTGTTTATTCCAGTTTTACACATAGGGGGAGCCTTCTCCGACCATGAGTCTGGGCAGGTAGCCTCATATAGTCTCTTTTCCACTTGATTACAAAGTGTCCTGAAAACACACCTCTTTAAGTCTGGTCACCCTTCCCTTGATTATATATACTGCTTCAAGTGCTAAAAACAATCGTAACCTACTAAGTACCCTTTCATTCAAAATAACAGCAGGGTTTTTTTCTGTTTATCCATACAGTTGCAACTCACAAATTCTTTTTGTATCCCAATTTCACATGCTTTTACTACTTAACCGCCTGTAGAATTCAAGCACCAGCATAGCTATTTCCAGCAACACATTAACTTGTGCACCAGCAGTATATAGCTAAACACTGAATAGGTATCTAGTATCCATTGATCTTTTGAAAAGAATCAGAGATACACACTGTGGTGGCGTCTGCAGTCTCTCCCACAAGCACTTAATTGCATGGTTTTACATATTCTTATCTGCTAAGGATGTCTTGGCTTGTGCTAAGGTGTCACACTGTATACAGTGTTCTTGACGTTACTTTCATCGCACTCTGGTTGTGCATCATATTCATTTTTGCCTCAGGTCTCAGCCTGTAAAAGTTACTACAGAACCAAAGTACTGCAAAATTAAAACACTCTTCTGTAGACTCCATCCTGAATGGGATAATTTCCATCGATTTCCAAACTCCTAAGACATCAGCAAGAGGTAGACTTTCTTGATGACTTCTAAGGATTCAAATCAAAATCTTTATTATTTTTGCACCTATATTCTTCAAAAAGTTTTCCAGTAGAATTTCACAGGCTTCCTAGTCCATGGTTAGGAAAGAAGTAAGGCTTCCTCACAACCAGATTTAACAAGTGTGGACTGGATGACTGGGTAGTGAGGTGGATTGGGAACTGGCTGAAGGACAGAGCCCAGAGAGGAGTGGTCAGCGGGGCAGGGTCTAGTTGGAGGCCTGTGGCTAGTGGTGTTCCTCAGGGGTCAGTACTGGGTCTATTCAATATATTCATTAATGACCTGGACAAAGGGACAGAGTGTATCCTCAGCAAGTTTGCTGATGATACAAAGCTGGGAGGAGTGGCTGGCACGCCAGAGGGCTGTGCTGCCATCCAGCGTGACCTGGACAGGCTGGAGAGCTGGGCAGGGAGAAACTTAATGAAATTCAGTAAGAGCAAGCACAGAGCCCTGCATCTGGGGAAGAACAATCCCATGGATCAGTACAGGCTGGGGGCTGAGCTGCTGGAGAGCAGGGAAAAGGAGGAAAAAGGACCTGGGAGTCCTGCTAGACAGCAGGCTGACCATGAGCCAACAATGTGCCCTCACGGCCAAGAAGGCCAATGGCATCCTGGGGTGCATGAAGAGGAGTGTGGCCAGCAGGGCAAGGGAGGTTCTCCTCCCCCTCTACTCTGCCCTGGTGAGGCCTCATCTGGAGTGCTGTGTCCAGTTCTGGGCTCTCCAGTTCAAGAGGGACATGGAGCTACTGGAAAGAGTCCAGTGCAGAGCCACTAAGATGATGGATTGGAGCATCTCCCATATGAGGAGAGGCTGAGGGAACTGGGTCTGTTTAGCTTGGAGAAGAGGAGGCTGAGGGGGGATCTCATTAATGCTTACAAATATCTAAAGGATGGGTATGAGGAAGATGGGCCCAGAATCTTCTCGGTTGTATCCAGTGACAGGACAAGGGGCAATGGGCACAAACTTGACCACAGGAGGTTCAGTCTTAACATAGGAAAACACTTCTTTACTGTGAGGGTGACTGAGCACTGGCACAGACTGCCCAGAGGGGGTGTGGAGTCTCCATCTCTGGAGACATTTAAAACCTGTCTGGACATGTTCCTGTGTGATCTACTCTAGGATCCTGCTCTAGCAGGGGGTTGGACTAGATGATCTTTGAAGGTCCCTTCCAACCCCTACCATTCTGTGATTTTGTGTTTATACACCTGAAAGTTTGTTGTTTTTCTTTTCCAGCTACATTTGCTGGCGTAGCAAAATAATAGAGCTTCCTGCAAATCTCTGTATTTTAAAAAACTTTGTATTTTCAGTGTTTATTTAGCTTCTCAGGGCTGTGGGCCTCCAGTTTGCTCAGGTGCCACTTACCTCTGCTTAACGGTCATGTGTTCCTGTAGTCTCCTCTCCCACCTTCTTACCTCCCCCAACTTAACGTCACCAGCCTAGAAACCTAAATCATTTAGATGTACCACTCCTGAAGTCACATTACAGATCGTTCTTTGCTCTCTATACAGGTTGAAAGACCATGCCCTCTTCCTTCCCCCCTGTACTGAAGGGCCAGGATGTGTGGAGGCTTACTCCAGACTAGTCAAACAGATGCTGATGGAATTCTTTTGCCATCAGAGGTGAGCTTGCTGTGCCAAAAGAACCAAGACAAGCTCGCTGGGTGCTCTTGTGACCTGCAGAAGCCATAGGTAGTAAAATGCCTTTATCATGTAATTCTCAGGGCTGTCCAACACAAAGCCAGTCTGTTGCTCATGTAGCCATTGCCCATTTTCCTGATGCTCATCAAGGACATGCTATTTACCCTGAAATAGCCCAATTCCTTCCTGTACAAAGAGAAAAGCAGCCTGAGTTCATTCAAACACCCAGTGACACTTGAGGACAAAACCCATCCTTTCTCACTACCCTCTTCACCCCTTTCCTAGCTAAGGGCTTAGAAGATTAACCCAATCAAAAGAAAAGTGAACAGTTTTCTGTTTGGTAAGCGAGCTGAATCAGCCTGCCAAGGGCCAGAGCAGCCACTCAGGAGCAGCAAGAAGCAGGAGATCTCATTTTGGCAGTCCTGGACTGCCAGCACAGCTCTGCCCACACCTTCAATTCCTTCTCCTGGCCAGAATCTCAAACTTGGCATTTTATGAAAATAACTATTTTTAAGGTAACGTCTAAGTACTTGCTTGGGCTTAAACCATATCAAGTATTCAATTTACCATAACTTTAAAATGCAGCTAAAAAAATACTTGTATTACAAAACACATTTTAAAGTTAAGCTGAGACATTTATAAAAATACATTAAGTTCCACCTCTTCCTGATAACAAAGGTGGTAACCTTGGTCTTCCCTGCTGCTTTCAATGGGATAGTAACAGGTTTTTACAGGCTATTTTTTCCCTGGTATATAATTTTCTGTAGTTAACGAGTTTAAGGCAATGCATCCTGCCCTGGCAGTAAGCAGAGCTAGCAGCACAGAGCTATCATAAAGGAGAGTCGCCAGCAGAGAGCAAAGCACAGACACAGTCCTCAGCAAAATGTACACTAGAGCTATACACATGCCATAGGATTGACGGTAGGAGGTATCCAGCTGAGCAGCTAGTATACAACATTTCCTTGCAGACTTAAAACACTTGTTACATATGACAGAAGGCTGCTTTAAAATCCTCTACCCACAGAAACCAAGGCTGACACTGACCCGCAAACACCAGGTTTCGCTGCTCACCACTTGCCACTTGTCACCCACTGCACTCAAAGGAAAAGTCAATTCACAAAATCTGCCACTGACTTAAATGTTTTAGAACCATCTATTAAGAAAAGATACATTTGTATTTATACACCAACAAAAAAACAGTGACTGACTTCTAAACAGTGCATTGGTAGCACACATGGGCTCTTGAGAACATTGCTGCTTTAGAACCAGTGCTTCAGCACTGCTTGCCTACAGCACAGGCAGATGACACCTTCTCAAGCTACAACAGCTTGAGAGGCTACCACCTTCCACACTTCACAATGGTCTTCTCGATGGCAGACTCTCTCCTCCTCATGGTGACATGCACGGCTGAGTACTGGAGGTGCTGCCAGCCTGCTCCAGTGCCAAGCCAGCCAGGTCACCTTTGATCAACTTCAGCAGCAACCGAAACCCCAATGGCTTACGTTGCACAGATGCCAGTGAGGGGTTACCATGGCTCTGTTGTAGTAATAACTCCAAGCAGCGGAGTAATATTATCTCAAAATACTACAGCTGTTCCTAAAGCAACTGCTGCTAGCCTGGAGCACAAAGAACTTCTCCCTGCCTACCAGCAACACCAGGAGAAGGCAGCACAACGAAGCATGAATGTATACAGCCAGCTCCCACGGATGAGTTAGACTCATCTCAGTTCAGCACTGACACAACATACAATGCCCATCAGCCCCACAAAGCAAGCACCATGTAACTTGATTTTCATTCATAGAAAGAAAAGAGGATTTCTGAGTATCTGGCTCCTAGAAGGACCCATGTTTTTGCCAGCAGCTTTCCCAGCTCTTCACAGGAAGTACAGGTTTAATGTCTTTATTAAATATGGTGGGTGGGTCCACAACATTGAAGATTACCAGGCATCACTGCTACTGAAACCTTAAGTCCTCTCTCCAAAGCTGTAGAGTGAGACAGTAGATTAGCATCTCACTTGTTGCAATGCAGAGTGAAGAAGTGGAAGAGGAGGACCCTGGCTGGTACCACAGACAGGCTGCACGATGACACTGCTGATATACTTTATAAGAGTAATAGTTTATGTTGGGCAAATTTTTTTTTTCTTCTTCTTCTTTTACAGTATATCATGGTTAAACCAAGTTGCAGATAGTAAGTCAAACAAAGATTGTATCATTCCTTCCCACTCGCTGACTGCTCCAGTTTAAGTTTTAAAACTCTGTTAAGAACAAACTTCATACTGGGAGGTTGGTAGGACACTCTGAGGAGCTCCCTTTCGGGTTTCATAAACTGGCATATCACCGCAGGAATATGTCAGCATACATGTCAGGCTGCTGGGACAGCCAACTAGTAACAGATGCAAATCCAACCATCCACTTTGAAAGCCACTGAGCTGATCCTGCCCTTTCGGCACACCCATATGGCAACCCATAAGTAAAAAAGATCTGAAGGATTTGGGTTCGGAGAGAGCACACAGCTGTGGTTGTTTCAAGTAGACACCAACTCTCCTCCTGCAAAAGGCTCAAGGCTTTGGAGAGATGACTTGTAAACTTAGTGGCCAGTTTAGATTAAATGCATCTCAGACTCGCTACCAAAATGTTTTCTGAATTTCATTGCAAGTTTCCTGTTGAAACCAAACAGTCAAACACCGACTATCACTAATACTCCTGTCTGGCAGATTATCTCAATGGCAAGACGAAATAATTAACATTATCACAAAAGAACAGAACAGTAGACTTCCAGAAGCCACTATCAACCATGAAACGGAGAACTAGTCTCAAGAAGGAAGGGCAGAAAACAAGGATGAAGAGACAAGCAATAACAAGTCACCTCACGAATCTTACAGAAATCATATGGGATGAAAAAACTGAGGATGAATTTCCCTGATTACCTATCTAGAAACTGACGGTGGAAATACTTTATATGACTGATCATGAAATGACAGCATTTTCTTCTAGAGAAAGGAAATTCTGAAAGCATCACAGTAAAGATAACAGAAATCAGAAGTCAAACAAATTCAGAGAACTGTTAAAAAGAGTTTATTACAAAAAAAAAAAAAAAGATAACCTCAAGAAAAAAGTGCAAGACAAACAATAGGCAATTCAAGCTATATTAAAAAAACTCAGTGGCAAATATCAATGGAAGACAGGTAATAAGAAGAGGTTACTCTGACTGCATCAATAATTCCTCACTGATCCAAGGAAAAGGCACAACAAAAAAAAGTAAGTAAAGGCACATCACAGTACTAAGGAATAAGAAAACCATGCAGGTTGGTGAAGTGCCAAACAAGTTTCAACGAGCAAGGACGTTAACAAAGCAGCAAGAACAAAGCCTATGCCACCAAAGAACTGGAGTTACACTATTCAATGGAAGAAGTGTGCAAAGCAATGTGAATCACAGAATCGCCTTGGTTGGAAAAAACCTCTAAGGTCATCAAGTCCAACCACTAACCCAGCACTGCCAAGTCACCACTAAACTATGTCCCTCAGCACCTCATCTACACGTCTCTTAAATTCCTCCAGGGATGGGGACTCCACCACTGCCCTGGGCAGCCTGTGCCAGTGCTTGACGACCCTTTCAGTGAAGAAATTTTTCCTAATATCTAATATAAACCTCCCCTGGCATAACTTTGGGCCATTAGCCCTCATCCTACCACTAGTTACCTGGGAGAACAGATTGACCCCTGCCTCACTACAGCCTCCTTTCAGGTAGTTGTAGAGAGCAGTGAGGTCTCCCCTCAGCCTCCTCTTCTCCAGACCGAACACCCCCAGTTCCCTCAGCCGCTCCTCATCACGCTTGTGCTCCAGACCCTTCACCAGCTTCACTGCCCTTCTCTGGACACACTCCAGCAGCTCAGTGTCTTTCTTGTAGTGAGGGGCCAAAAACTGAACACAGTATTACAGGTCTGAAGTCCGAAGTCTTGGTGGATGCTTTATTTCTACCACCACAAACAGCAGAAGAAAGCATTACTACATAAACAGAACAGGAATACACACAGCTGGACGAAACAACAGGTTAAAGAACAGCTTAGTAAGACAGCTCTATGACAGGGGAGAGGGCTGGAGCATGTTGTCTCAAGAGAGCTAAGAAACGAGCCAAAATATTTTCTGAACTTGGAAGAACTTAAGAAAGTCTAGTACGTGTCTTTTGAAAAGAAAAAGGGCCCAGAGATGTATGCACCACTCAGAAATAATCCTTACTACCACAAAGTTCCCCTTTTTTGGACCAGACAAGCCATGAATGTAACATTGGCTCCATTTCTTAAGAACAGAACGCACAAATTCTACTTCAGTAAAAACCAAATCCCTTCTCTGAAAGGAGAACTGGTGTTGCTAGAAACAGGGAAAGCAGTCCTTGACCTCAGCATAAATCATCCTGGTCGCCATCAAGAGAGGTGCCCAGTGTCTTTCCAACCAAGTAGCAAGCAGTAGGACAAGAGGTAACAGTCTCAAGTTGTGCCAGGGGAGGTTTAGATTGGATATTAGGAAGAATTTCTTCACCAAGGGTTCTCAGACGTTTAGAATGGGTTGCCCAGGGCAGTGGTGCAACCCCCATCCCAGAAGGTATTTAGGAATCGTATTGACATTGTGCTCAGGGATTCGGTATTGTTGAGACCTGTAAGTGTTAGGTTGATGGCTGGATTTTAAAAGTCTTTTCCAACCTAGGCAATTCTGTTTCACCTTTCTATATACTGAAGTCCAGCAGATGAGAACTAAGCATCTGCCTAAACTATCAAGTTTCCCTTTCCAAAACAGGCAGCTGAGATGCTGGTCCCTGGGAATAATCACCCGCTGGCTTTGAGATTGCTACTCATGTTGGGCAAGAAGTACTGCACAGGAGACTGAGGTGGAAGAACTCAAGGTATTTCTCCAAGAAAGAAAAACAAACCAACAGCAACTACCCCAACCAAAAGACAGTCTTCATACGTACAGGTACAACTGTAAGTGTATGTACAGAAATTCTCGGCACACACAAATTGATCCTGCAAAACTTCATGTATTCCTCCTCAAATCACTGCAGTTTTCACCCACAGGTCAATTGCACACAATTTGATATTATCAGACCTACCGACTGCCATATGGCTGCCAGCCCTATCACAACCTGTCTGCTGAATTCTCACATCTGGATAACCTGCTAGAAGGCTTTAAGCATTTGCCTGCTATTTCTCCCCTTGGCTGATAGAGACATGCTGAGTAGACAGCTGGAGGTATTCTCTTGCTGCTTCCCACACTGGATCACAGCCAAGAAGGATTAGCCAAGACCCCCAGCTTACTCAACATTTCCACTTAGCTACAACTCCAGATAAGCTCAAGCACCCAGCCACAAGCCACAGTTCATGCATGACAAGTTTGCTGAACTTCCAGTCCTCTCTCAAACTGCCCGGGGGATAGTCTACTACCCAAAAATATGTATTTTACAACTTTACTGATAATTTGCTTAGACTCCGAACTGGAAGTTACCAGAAATATTTTTTTTTAAAATGCAGGTCATAAAAGAAATACTAGTTTCAATATCCTCCCACTTTTTTTTTTTTTTTTTTTTTTAAATAGTAAGAATACCTTCTTAACAGAAAGAATTTCATCAACAGAAAAAAGATATCCGAAAATTCAGCTAACAAAGAGCTGCTATCCAAAAAATCCAGCAACAATAAAATCTCGCAGTTGTGAAGCTATACTACCAAATGTTTGACTAGCAGTCTCGAAAATTTTAATGCTAACTCTCCAAATCGCTTCTACTTGTTGGTCTTTGAAAGGAAGAAACCAGGTGTTGGGGAAAAGGGATGAAAAGTATTTGACTCCATACTGACAGATGATGTTTGCTGGAAAAAATGTTACAGTATTGTATTCCTTCATAATTAAGAACAGGGAAAATAAGCAAACCACCCCTCATACAATCTCTAGCAGAGCACTTATTTCCAAATCAAATTTTAAAGGACATAAGCATCAAAAAGACTGCAGTTCTACCATGTGGAGGACACAGTTCAGACTGGCTGTTTTGCTCTTGCCAATTACAAGTGTGTTTCTGTACAGTACATATTCAATTCAGAAAAGGCTACCTTACATTTGGCTTACACTGGAAAACAAAAAATTCTACTTTCTCAGTTTTGTAAGGAGGTATTACTCTGGGGGGGGGGGGGTGGAGGGTGGGGACGGGGAGGGGGAGGGCTGGAGGAAAAAAAAAACAAAACCAGATGGGTTCTTGACAGCCAAACAATTTAAGCTTCCAGAAGTTAGCATCAAGGCTTATGCTTCAATAAGCTTACGTGTCCCGACACTGCACATCTATTAATATAGCTGAATGAGTCCACACCTGACCCCAGCTATGGGAGCACAATTCAAATCGCCAATACCCTTGGGGATTACCATCAGTGGCATCCTAAGCACAACAAAGTACTTAAAACTACCAGCTTGGCCAAAAGGAAAAAGATAGTGAAGATGTCTTAATGGACTCAAAGGTTTACAATTTAAAAATACTGGTGAGCTATATGCAAGAACTTTAGGCATGGACGTAGCTTTGCTAAGGAGAGTTTCAGAAAACATCTTCCAAAATATGACCAGTGATAAGGCATTTTACCTAAACATCGTCTGTAATAATTGTGTGTGTGTGAAAAACCAAACCAAACATCAACAACCTTCAAAATGCACCCAAACATGTTTTATTAAATATATAGTCTACTTTGCCTATTGCTGCCTGAGAAGCATTTTTAATTTCTTCTCAGTGACATTTTAAAGAATTCTGATCAAACTGCTTGAGAACACAGAAAAGTTCATTAAAAAGACTTAGACAACTTTCAGGTGTTTTTCATTTCTCAGTTAAATATAAATAATAATATTCAGCAAATATTTGTATTTAAGAAGCTGTTTACACACTATTTGAAATAATGACTTGAGTTATTTATATATATCAGATAACAGATCCGATATCATGCCACAAAGCTTCACACACGCACACACTGCAATAGTTACACTGCTATTCCATGCATCAATTATTACCTTCAACACCCTTTCTTCATTTTCTCTGTTTATTACCAGGAAAAAAGAAATTAATCTTGAATTTCTCTGGAAACTGTTAAGAGCAGATTCAAATGTAAGCAGCAGTAGTTTGCTTACCATACGAGAGGTACAAACAGCAGAGAGCGAGAGATGTGACGTGCCGAACCTTACTGCAAAAGCATGGGAAAAGAGGCTTACTCTTTTTTTTTTATGACTGTGTCTTCTTCACTCTACCAGCATTATCTGTACAGACTTGTAATGAAATATTGGTACTTCTAGTACTTCCAGGGGTGGGAAAGGTGGTGTGGGGGGAAGCTTTAAGACTCCTCCAGATATATCGTTTCAAGTACCAGCTGATGAAAAAAAGGTATCAAGATGCTTTTACTCTTTCTACCAAACTACATTATTTCTTTTTACCAGCTTACACAAATAAATCAATTTATGCTTCCTTGTTTCATGATTTACACATGGAAAAGTGTGGCGTCTAAGGCACAGTCCCTTTTCCCAAAGAAAAGAAAGGCTGAACACATCAGAATTTTTCAGACACAACCACTTCAGTTTGACAATGCATAATGGTCAAATTATTACGAAATTATAATTTTATGTTACACAACACTTTTAAATGATAAATTCAGTTTATGCATCAAACTATACGCTCTTTCAGCATGTATGTGCTTTTTACAAATAGATGCCAATTCAAGTTTCTGAGTAACTGTGAAAACTATAAGTGAAGAAAATGGTATGAAATTTGCAATGAATAGCATCAAAGTGAAAAGAAAGACAACAATAGTGATTCATTACTGAACTCTCCTGTTTCTATATTAACTGTTCCCTTGAAATTTAAAAAAAACATCAATTCCCACTAAAAATAGTTTAAATCAGTGGACTCACATATCACTGTATTTTCATGGTAGAATGACATGGTTGCAAAACACTTACTGTAAAAATCTTTATCTTTTGGATGAGAAGTTACCACGCGTCACAGGTGAGTGGCTAACAACAAAACTGCCTCTTTGCCACCCTTAAATTTCAGTAAGATTCAACAACTCATGGAAGAAACCAAGCCCTGCACAAAGCGAGACATACAAAAATAGTTCACCTTATTTTCAGTGTGTTATCCTGGGTCCTGTATAAACCACAAATATTTGTCCCCAGATTGAACACAGATGACCGACACAAAATATGTCCACTCTGGAAATCTCTGCCCAGTTTATCTCTGGAGTGAGTTAGCTGTGTGCCACCTTGGTTTTCTTCCAGTGGTATAACATATACTTAGGCAAAGCAGAGAGCACTGAAAAAGGTTTATCTGTAGAGACTAGGGAACCTTCATCACTGGAGTTTTTGAAGGTCCGCTGCATAACACCATGGCTAACCTGATCTGCTATTCATGATGGATGCAAAACTTCTGGACTACAAGACCTCCAGGTGCCCCTCCTAACCAACATGTCTATGATTTTACAAACTGTTTCCAAAGAATGCATTTGCACTATCTTTCTGATCTTCATCACATACAGTTTGTTCAGTATCCTGCCCCCAGAGCCAATCATTCAGAGCCACGTCCTACCTTCATACATCCCCTCCATTGTACATGAAGTTTCTGTACAGAACTGTTGTAACAATGAGAGAGAAATCAGCTTAAGAAGAGAGGAGATCACAGTAGGACTACATCAGAGAAGAGGTTCAAATCTCCTCTTCCACTGAACAGCTGCTGGAAACCTCAACCCAAACACACACTGGAAAGGGGTTACCCAAAAGGCTAAATGCTGATTGTCCTTCAGCTCCATCTCACACTTAGCAGAGACAGACTAAAACAGAAAAAATGGCAGACTATGCCTGAAATGAATGGAAATAATCAGTTACCATTCAAGAAAAAAAGATTGTGAGGGGGAATCACAAAAAGCCACCTCTCCCATGACCAGAAGAAAAAGCTTCAAGATATCTGTGATATTAATTTAGTATGATGTGAGATGCATGTGCAAAAGTTTCCCTGCAAACATTAACAACAGATCTCACAAGAAAGAGCACTCATAAACACAAAACTGCATTACATGCAAGGGCTGCATCTGCATCAGCAGCTAGCTGCATTAAAACCAAAAATAAACAGAACACAACTGCTTGTTTACGTACAGTAACTAATTTTCCTTAGGAATACCATTTTTTACTCTCAATATGACCCAAAATGAGATTTAACTCTAAATCTTACACTGAAGTTATAATACCCTACTTTATCCTCCAAATTACTGATGTTTGACTTGGTCCTATGTCTATTTAGAAAACATATTAATTAGTTCTTAAAATTTCTTTTTATTAGTATGTTAGGAGAAGACAGTTTGTCAGCACAGCACCGGGCATTCACAGCTCTAGATTTCACAGTCACCTCTAAAGCCAGCCCTGCTTCATTCCCTGCTCAGCAGGGTTTTACTACAGGGTTGGAGTCAAGTCCTGGGATTATATTTAGTATTAAATATAAAGTATTTATAAATCTGTATTAAGTAAAGTAAATGTTTATTATACATTTTAACAAAGGGTCATTTGTTATAGTGCAGCAGTTAGACAAAACACTGTCTTTAACACCTTCTACTGGTGTGCTTACTGCCACACATAATACACCCTCTTCACCTCTGTTACCTATTTAATAACTGACATTAATTATTTATTAGCCCTCTATAAACAATTTATAAATGTACCCTTACTATAAAGAATGACCGGATTGGCCTTTACTTCCACAACAAGAGAGTCTGCAGTATTTTAACTGGTGCATTAAGAAGTAAACCCTACTTACAAAGAACTTAACAGTAATGCACATTTTGTCATATAAAAATACAACCAAATAGCATAGCTTATCATTTATCTCAGAATTCAGTAATATGCAGTGGATTTCCCACAAATTTATGTGAATTAGTTATGATGTCTCTGTAAGCGAAACTAGAATCAGGTTAAGGTACAAAAAAAGAAGCATTTTATCCCTTTGTCATGCAACTATTGCATAAATGTAGTTTTTTCACCTTGGGCACCAAACTACCTGGTTTTGTGAGCACAGGAGGTGCTACCCAGATGCGCTGCCCTGGCACCCCATCACCAACAAAAGGAAGGCAAATTTTAATATGAAATTCCTGGCAGCAGCTTGCCCATATTCTAAATTCTTCTGAAAATTCCAGTCCCCAGTTCTGTGACCTCCACATCCTATTGCAGGCAGGCAGCAAAGATGTCAGGTATGTTATTTGTAAAACTCACATACACCTTCACTGCCCCAACACTGCACTATGACCAGCTTTTGTTTGCCTCCGCACTGTATGAGAAGTCTTTTCGGCTTTTCTGGATAACTTGCCATTGACACAAATATTCTTCAGAGCCAGCGGCTCAGTGACACAGTGCTCCTGTGCAGATAAGCTCCTGGATGCTGAAAAGCCTGCATGACAACTCTCCTACTTCTCCCATCACAGGCTGGAGAGTCTTAGAAGTACTCATTTTAACGAGACCATCTTGGCCAAGGCTGCCTACAATCTCTTGCTTGCTCGATAGCGAATGCAAAGTTTATGAAAACTGCATATTTTGCCACTCCAGGCTTTAAACAGAGACTCTGGAAATAGTACTGTATTTTAACTGAGTGTCAACCTTCATTTTCAGAGTGGCTGACATTCGATATATTTTTAGTATTAAAATCAGTTATTAGTTTTAGTATGTATAAGGCATTCTCCTGGCACTGCACTGGCTTGCTTTTACTATAAATGTTATTCTTCTCACATGAGGACTGCATTAAATTTAAAGCAAGTACTTGCAGCATAGCACAACGCAAGAAAAGTTCCTCAATGGCAAGACAAAAGGAACATAATTTTCCTAAGTTTTCAAGTCTGCTGTTTGCACCTCCCTTCCCTTGGATTTTTCTCCCAACTTGGTGAGTAATCAACCACAGCTTTGTAACAGTGCTTAAACTTTCAGCACTTATTTTTTATTTAACTCAGAATTTTCCTTACAGAAGACATTCCTTCTGAACACCAGCAGGAGATCTTAATGTGACCTAAGCAAACTGGTGGGGCATCAAATCGAAGTATCAGTGGTGCCACACTTATTTCTGTTGCCCAACTCTGAAAGCATGTTCTGCAGGAGAAAAACAACCGTGAGTAAGATCACATGCAAAAAAAAAACCAACCCAGATATCGGGAAGAATGTAGCATGGCTTCTTAACTCCTTGTTCCCAGCACTCTGCATTCATTCAGGGAACACACATTGCACTAGGGGAAAATAAAATACAAAAACATAGGCTCACAGTGTACATTTAATCCATGTAGTTCCAAATTAACCATCTATTTTAAGTCAATTAGAAAATATAAATCCCAGTCAAGGCTGCTCTTTGTGCATGTGAAAAAAAACCCATCTTAAATAATAAAATGTCCTTTTCAGACTTAAATTATGCCTTCTATGTACCATCTCACTTAACACAAAAGCAGAGAAGCTCACAGGAAAGTTGACAATGGAACAACTACATTATTTGAATAGAAAAGAAGTCTAAAGTTCATAAATGAAGAGAGACTAATAATTGCTTTATAAGATATGTGAGGAATAAGAAAAACAGAGCAAACATAGAAGACAATATCTATGTACATTCATGCAAAAGAAAATATTAAGGGAAGTACAGAGACTGAGAAATTTCTTCCCCTAATGGGTTGTGAAGCACTGGAACAGGCTGCCCAGGGGCAGTGGCGGAGTCCCCACAGAGGTGACTTGGCAGGGCTGGGTTAACGGTTGGACTTGATCTTTTCCAACCAAAACAACTCTATGATTCTATGAAATAACCACAGGATGACACACAACATTATGCAGCACTTAAGATCCTTGGGCCAAGACAGCCTAAGCTGGACATGGATGGAGGTACCAGGTGGGAGTCTGAAGAGCAGATACAGTGGTTACAGCATCAGGAAAGAACATAGCACTAAAAGTGACAATGCTGCAAGTAACTCCAACATCCACTAGTGACATCTTGTCTCTTTCCACGGAGACAAATTAAGTGCGAACAGAGCAGACACAGCTAAGCAGCGAAATTCAGATGATCATAGCTGTACTGGTGATGCAATCTTTCTATTGCTTGGTCAAAAAGCCAATTCCACTTGGAATTCGGAGTCACTTAAAAGGTCTTTAGCACCCGTCAGGGTGATGAATACAACGTTCCAGCACTCCTTTATGCAGGTATCCAGTGCTTTGAAGATCAGTCCCTGGAAGTACACAGCACTGACTAGCTTTGAAGATGTCCTTAAACTGTAAGACATTCATGTGGGGAAAAAGATGCAGGTATTGGAATAACAACTGAACAAGCAAACCTGAGATAAAGATCTGTCAAGTCCAATGTGAAGCTCAGACACCCCCAGCGAGATCAGCATGGTTAAAAGCTGCTCATTATTTTGCAATGTGTTCCCTTCACAGCACTTCTGACCTAAATAATGTCCTTGCTTTTTAGAGGATGGCTACTCAATGGTTCCTCATTGCTCTCTTTCCAAGCCAGCTCAAGCCTTGCTGTGATAATCACTATAAAAGGTGAAGGGACTGCAACCTAAAACCCAGGGACTCAGCTGCATTCCACGCCAAAGAAAATGACAAGAGGCCCAAGGCCTAAAATCATATATGCCCTTGACAACAGTGTAAGGGATAAGGAGAGGTAGGTAAGCCTGTAATTGCATCAATCAAGAAACTGCAACAGATGGAGAGATACACTTGGAAACATGTTAATCTCCACCGTGTTTTCTGTCAGACTATGCAGTCTCTCTTCATTCCTACCAACGTGGAAATGGGGGAAAAAGGAGTTGTCAGAAAAATCTAAGTCTTGCTAGGATGAAAGTAAAAGTCTCTGGCCCCCGTGGAGCCTACCTTTATAAAATATTTCTAATGGAAACCCTGCGATTTCCCTAACCCTCCCTGCAGATGCAACAGCCACAGAATGGAACAGAGAGATAATTCTTAATAAAAGATCTTTTTCCAAAGTAGCTTGTTACTGGCATCAGCCATTAGACTGGATTTAAGCCCCATGGGAGTATTGGGATTGATGGTGAGCAAAGTCTGACTGAGCCTTTTACCTTCTACTTCTGAGTGTTTATCTTCTACTCGGGTCTTTTACCAAGACCTCCTTACAACCACAAAGACCGTTTTTACCAACCAGAGCCGTTATGACCCACGAAGAGAGGAAAAAAAGAAAAAAGAAAAAAGATCTCCTCACAAAGCCTGCAACACACAACCCCCATCTCCGTACACAGGCAGTGAAGACCTTGCTGGTGTGCACAAAAAGATAATCCTGGCTTTTATCACCAGGATCACACATTTCGTAATGTAGTTTTGAAGGAGTACAATTTGTCCCACCCTAGCTAACCGGTGCGTGGCACAGCCCAGCTGCTCACCCAGAGGTATGAGGCACCACTTTAGCTCCATGGAAAGCAAATCCTAAAGATGAGCAATTCCCATCCTTATTCCTAAAGATCAATCTCAGGATAGCACCTTGATCATGGCTTGTGTGTGGGCTGCTTGCAGTAAAACCCACAGCATACAGCTTCCAGACTGCATCTCCCAAACCCAAGATGTCATGCTCCATTGATCCTTAGGTCCTGACGACAACGTTCGAGGCACTGAGACCAAGTTTCCCCAAAAGACAAGAAAGGGAGTTCACAGGTCAGCTCCTGCTTATCTCCCATCCGGACCTGATGGGGACATCGGGGACAGGCTGCTCCATGAGCGCTGGGTGTGGGCATGCTCACAGAATGGGCTCCTTTTTTTTTGCAGAAAGGCGGTTTCTGTGGTTTGCATTCACACAAAGCACACTGAAGACCTTCTGGTATTTTTGCTGTATTTTGCTCTCCTTTTATAATTTACCCACTTCTGTGTCAAGTGCTACAAAAGACAGAGGAGCTGCTTCTCATGCCCTGTCCATAAAGCTTTCTCCTTCACTGCTGCAGGTGGCTTTGTGTTTGCACTCTGGCAGCCCTGGAGCTTATCCCCAGTCCGGTGTTTGCTTACGCCCTGGTTACAGCTTTCAGACAAGCTAGACATTTCCTTATGACTACTCGAGAACACTGTTTTAGTCAGTACAACAGCTGCAAGTATTCCTCAGGAAACCAAACCTTATACTTCATTTAATTTTCAATGCAACATTTAAAAAATCTAAGTATGCAAAAAACATCATTGTCATCCTTCCATTTCATTGGGAGGACCACTTAGTAAAACAGAGAAAACTATTTTCTCAGTACCTCTATTTAGTAACCATACCTATTGACTTTAAAAAAAAAATAAGCCATTGCTTGTTTGTGAAAATCTCACATCAAATTCAAGAGGCAGGCAACCTTTACTACTCTTTTGTGAGTTTGATCACACCTCTACAGCAAAAATTTCATGAAACCATCGAAATATTAGACTTTAGAATTTTAGAATTTTTAGAATTAGAATTTTTTCTGGAAACAAAATACAAGAGTTAATTATTTCTTTTTATATTCATCCTCAGACAATGTTACTGAAATAATTATAAGAGGATGTAAGTGTAAAAGTTATCTAGAGGCTGAAATTTCTCATTATTCACCTCTTTCCCCCCAAAAAGTTGAGAAAATATTTTTGTGATCATTGCTTCAGAAAGTTACTAATGACTGTTAGAAATGTGATATATCTGTGCTGTTCAAGTTTGCTGTGTTTAACACATCATGCATCAAATGCCTGATGACCTATAAAACTTACCTGGATTTGAACATAACATGGATGACTATTACCATCCTCGAATCAAGCTCACACACACACACACACACACACACACACAAACAAAGACCACCTACAACAACAAAAAACAAACAACGGAAACAAAAGAAATCGTGTCACTGAACTCTCCAATTAGTGTTTGTGATTTCAGTCTCCAACTTCAGCATCCAGTGCACTACCCTAAACGCAGAACAGGTTCCCCTAATGCTTCTATTCCAAGTATTGGTGTGTCATTTCTAAAAACAACTTTTCAGAGCCAACTGGCAGCTCTTTAGGGCTGTTGCTTTTCTCTTTCACATGCATTCTCTCACATTTGCAGGTAAGAAGGAAATATTAAGTCCCATAAGGTGCTTTTTCCACTCTCTTTATGAGAAGAGAAGCACAGAACCTTTTCTATGGGTAGGTGCTAACTTTACAACATCAGGACTAAATCTCAAGCCCAGTAAAGTGGCACTGAAGACTAACACTAGACACTTTAACAACTGGTTTCACAAAGCACTCCAGTTCCCCAAACTTCAGCTTGACCTGCATAGTACCCACGATGGGTGTTTATTTTCCATTTATTCTGCGTGGGCTAATGAGTTAAGCTAATGCTTGCATGTGACCGCGCATTTCACATATATACATATACAGAGAAACAAAACTTAATCTGTTTATCTATTTAAAATCTCTGTCTCGTGCCCAAGCTGCTACAGCACTCTGCTGTGTTGAGCAGGAAAGCACAGCTTCATTCCTGCTCTAGTTATTTCACTCCCCAGGGCTGCTATGAATACAACAAATGAAATCACATGGACAGTGATCTTGTCAGAACTCATAAACAAAGCAAGATTTGGCCTGGTCATTATTAGAATAGGAGATTTCAAATATAAGCTTGAAACAAGCCTATGAAACTTTCTGTTCCCTGAGTTGAAATCGCCCTGTGCAGCTTGTCTGTAACATCTTCCTTTGAGTACTTTATTGCTCTCTCCATGTTCAGGAAGCACCACTGGAAAAACTAGTACAAATGGCACAAATGAGGAGACAGATGCTCAGTTTATTTAGGGTCCCTGCAACTCACGCGGTGTTTTAAAAGAAGTTGCACAGGAAATTCATTCAGCAAAATAATAAAAAAATAAACAAACCAAATTTATTAAGATTAGATTTGCAAAGGAAGGAAAAAAAAAAGTCAATAAATTCCAACCAAGATGTCAACAGTGTAATTACATTAGCTTGTTACAAAACAATTAAAAGTAATGAAATTTTGACTATTCTCACTAAGTGTTAAGAAGCTCAAGATTAGTATTTAGTTAATCTGGCAGTCCCACTGAGAAGCCACAACACAGACCAGACCACATGCTTGAGGTGGTAGTGTTGCTCCACAGCTTCTCAGCAGCGTCAGTCCTCCTGGAGCACAGAGAATGACAGTGCAAAACAATAGCAGCATACATAAAATTACATTTTGACAGGTGCATAGAGACTCTCCCTGCAAAAAGGCACCAAAAAGCAGTTGATATCTAGTGATACAACATGGAACCTCTTGTCGTTAATTGGCCCACAGCTTACAGTTTGAGAATCGCAAAAATCTCCACAATGCTTAATAAGTATAGACACAAGTATTTTTCTAAGTGCTTTGGAAAATAAAACTGGTGCACATGTAATAAATTGGATTCTCAAACAGAGATTTATATGTAAGTAGGGAGTGGTGACTGGCCAATCCTGGGGAGGAACAGGGGAATTGGGATTGAACAAGTGTGTGTATATATATATATATTTAAAAACACACTACTATTTTAGGTGCCAGATTTAAGGCTTCAGCTTTGCAAATGACTACTAGAAGGTTCAAGGTCCCTAAAGGAGGAGTTGGGGGGCAAAGAGCTGCTGTAACATGTTGCATAGAGCTGATGTAACGTGTTGCATAGAGCTGCTGCAGGCTTGCCAATACATACTTATCTCCAGCTGGTCCCAATTAATAGGATATATCCTGGTGGTTGTTGGCAGCCTTCAAGCAGCTCTAACTTATGCCACAGACCAGACGGGCAACCAGAGGACTCAAGACAAAGACTCTGCATAGATGGCACAAAGTCATCTTCCCACTCTGCAGAACTACATCATATAGCTAAGTGGATAGGAGTAGAGCAATGTAAAATATTGCCATATATAAACAAGCATCTTGGAAGGGATAACAAGAAAAAGGTAGCATGGACAACTTATACCCAACAGCAAATGTAATTTAATTTTCATTTTAAACTGAGCCTGATTTCCACCATCTGCCCCTCTTACCCTCACCTGCCCAGTCCTACAGAGACACTTCTGGAATATCTGCTGGAATCCCTACATTCCACTGAGGCAAATATAAGTATAACCAGTAAGTTTAACAAAAATATAATATTGTCAAAGACATTTGGAGGAATCAGTTGCCTAAGGTAGATATTAGTCCAGTGACCTAAACAGAATTACTCTTCAAGCAGATTATTGTTTTTCATAGTCAAGAGCAGCCCTGCTAAAAAAACAATAAAGCTTTTCATCTTTAATCTGAAACTTTATTAGGAAAAGGGAAAACAACTGATGACAGTAGGATTTGTGAAATTATGGTTACACAGGTTAAAGTGGTTCTTAAAGGCAAAATGTTGATATGAAGCAACTTTAGTGTTTTCTTTCAACGTAACATTCATGTAAATTTCCTGGAAGGGTAAGGGTATTCAGCAACTTGAAAATGCTGTGTATACAAGATGTGCCAGAAAGTTCAATATTTGGAATATTAAAGAACTTCATCAGACTGTAAGCCAGGCAATCAATAAAACAGTAACATTAGTTGTATTACAGAGGATTCTGCTGCTTAAAAGCTACTTGGGGAAAAGAGAAACAAAGAGAATTTCAGAGAATTTATATTTCATAGTGCAAGTTCCCATTTTACGATTCTCTGCTTTTTTAAGTTTATTTACTTCTGAGTGTTTTAAAGCAGAATATCAATTACATTATTAATACAAAACACAATGTCTTAAAATAAAGAGGAAGATTCAGTAAGAACATAGCTACAGCAGTATCAGAGAATGGAATAGTGAGGCCAATTCAAATACTTCAGACCAGAACTCAAACTTCCCCCCAGTTCTGAAGTGTTTAGACTCCTGGGAATAAGTACAGGCAAGCATGCTCATGAATATACTAACTGACAAGAACCACTACACACACACACACACACACACACACACACACACACAGAGTTAATACATATCGGGGGAAAACATGTAAAGAGGCTCAAATAGCTAAATATCTCAGGCTAAAAATACCAAGAACTTCCTCAGCTGGAAGCTGTTAGCACAGCTCTTATAAAAATAAGGAACCAGGACAGCATAAATTCTTTCCCTTCTCTGCAGAAAATAAACTGTATTTGGGAAGAAAATATTCAAAACATAATAAAAGAGGTGACTCACCCCTTCAACATACAGTACACATTGGAAGGAGGCGTAGGGTGTGGGACGGGGATGCAAACCCAACTGTGGTGTTCTGGTGGGAGGAGAACAGGCATTCCCCATTCCCTGCACCACCAAACACACAGGTTACCCACAATAGTTTTGTAACACACACAGTACTTCTGTCCTGAAGGATGACCTGTGGCACTTGAAGGTCTTCAGAGAAAGGTGAATGACCAACCAAAGGTGACACAGTCAAATGAGCAAACCCAGATGTAGATGAGCCAGCTCTGTTTTGGTTTGCAGGTAGACACATGCACGTCATTCAGCTTTTCATTTTTGTGAGCAGGCAGCGTATTGAAAAGCAAGCAGAATCCACCTATGTTTAACAGCCTTCCACACTCAGAGGAGTAAAGAAGGGCAGCAGAATGGGCTAATATCAACTATAAAGGAAACACAGCAACCACAATGTTTTAGGACAATTAAACTAGCAACTAATCTACAACGATATCACATTACTTCATTTTGGATGGAAAATTCTTAAAACTCTGGAGGAACTGCATAAGGAGAAATGATCTTGCTAAAGCATATCACACAGTCTTATCATTTTGTAATGTCACAATTGAAACTTGTACATCACACATTGGGTCGTACGACACCAGAGACACTCAAAAGGGTTTTTTAGAACCATCTCAAGTACTTCCTTCCATGCAGCATTCGACAGAAGGGAGGGATGCTTTTGTACACTTATGTCTCCACTTAGAGAAATAGAAGTTCAGGAAAGAAAGTGAATACCAGTACAAGTCTGCTCACCTCCAGCAGACAGTGTAGTTGAACATCACTTACACGGATGCCCAAAAGATAGCTGAAATTTACTTAATTTTATAAACTAAGTGACATTAAAAGAAATAAATAAAAGAAAACATAATTCTGCCACCAGGAATACTCATATCCCAACCACTCCAGGCAGTGACATTCTTGGACTCTAAATAATACAGAATATTAAGAGGCAGAGCACCTGTGGTCTGAAAAATGACAGTTTACTGAATTTGAAACTTTGACTATAAAGGAAAAAAAACCCTTGACTACTATGTAAGGACATCTCAGCATCTTCACTGAAGGAATGAAACAGCAGCAACTTGTGGGTTAAATCATGTCACTGAATGTTATGATCTTTTCTACCAATTTATAGAACTAATTTCTCACTTTTATATTTTAGATTCAAAAAACACAGAAAGAGATGCTGGGAAGCTTCCAATGCTAAACAGTGGGCTGACAGAAGAGAAGATGGGAAGTCTTGTCCAGGGAGCATCTCTGAGTAGCCAGGCACACTGTATATTAGTGTAGAATAAACATATTCTTTATCTTGTGGTTCTTACGGTCATAAGGCTGCAAAGCAAACAGCGTTCAAACACAACCTTGATACTTAAAACAGTTTATGTATTATTTCAAAAAGTGAAACATCTGGCTTTTCCTCTTTGAATGTTCATGTTTAGCTGAAATATCTGCTGCTAGCTTAAAAGCGTAGGTCTCATTCCATTCACATTTCCCAGCTCCCTGCATTCAGTACACTAACCTCATCTTTACCAAAGCACGAGTTCTCCACCCATTTGATATACTTCTACTGTGCTCAGTACACTACGTCACGTAACACACCTTTCACAAACAGCCACAGTAAAGTTAAGTGTCAAACACGTGATGCACATGCTAAGGAGCGAGCCCAGAGAGGACCATCAGGTGAGAAAACAGACCGGCACCATGTACTTCATCCCGTTCTTCATGCTGCTTCCAGAATTTCCCCAAACCAAGGAATCAGACTGTAAAGTTCTCTCACCAACAGAAGGTTCTGCTCTGGACTCCAGGCACGGTACTGTTTAATGTAAGACAGTCTAAGAACACTGTAAGTCCCAATCTAAGCACTGTAATTCACTAGACCAAATCAACAGAGCTGGGGAAAAAACAAACAAACAACAACAGACCAATAACAACAACCAAAAAACCACAACAACAGAAAGATAAACCTTTGGGGCACAAAAGCTTCTTCAGGTCACTTGGGCTGCCAGAAGGGAAGAAAAAACTTTTATCTGTTTTGGATAAGCTTGGGTCAGTTGCCAGGGGGCTATCCAGGGAGACACACTGATGGACGGTTTTTGGAGGAATCAGAAGCTTGTTTTAACAGATAAGCATAAGGGGAGTTGTACATTCCTAGGCAGAAAAAAAATATTACATATATAAACAGCTTTTGTTGTTTTCACATGCTTTTGTTTACATTGCTCTAAACAAAATACGTCGATTTAAAAAGTTTGGTTGTTGGCTACTCCTGTCAGTGCTCCCAAAGAGAAGTAAATCACAGGTATGGAATACAAAGTCAGCCTTGGCAAGGTAACTGCAGTTATTACACAACAGACCATATGCAGGCCATAGGTAGGAAACAGTAAATTTCTCAGTTCCATACCAAGAGATGTGACAAGAGTATACGGGTGACGCTAAACAAGCACAGAAGTGGATCAAGAGTGCAGTTAGTGTATTAACACTGAAAATCCCCCCTCTAATTTTATTTCATATTAGAATCAAAATGCTTTGTTTTTTGTGTTTTTTTTTTTAATCCACCTGCTTCTATGATTCAATATATACAGGTGATGTCTGGTTGCCTGCTCTAAGAACAAAGATACTAACCTTGCCTTCCAAGCTTGACTATATACATAGACCTATGTATACACATACACAAAACCACACACACACAACCACACACAATACAATATCTAAAACTAGTACATTCAGTTTCAGATGGGGAGAATGCAATGGAGATCTTTCTTCAGTTATGTTAATTCTTTAAATAAATATGCTATTAGACTGGAAAAAAAAATTCCAAGAAAGTTGCACCCATGCTCAAAAATAATGGTGATGGAACTGATTTTAAGTTTAGCTGAAATCCGTAACTGAATCACAAAGGCAAAACGAGTATGAAAAAAAAAAATTCATTTTGATGCTAGAGAATACACAGGAACTAACTAGGTTGCCAAATTACACTGTTGGTCTCTTTAATCTAGTTTCTTGTTTCCCTCTACAGCCCCGTTGGAATGCTTCCAAATAAGGTGCTAGAAAGCCCGAGGCATATATGACACTGCCATAGGTTAGGCTTCCCTTCATTTTCCTCCATTAGTTTTCCACTCGTACCCTGAATTAGTGAGAATTTCCAGTTTGTGCTGAACAGAAGAGCACACTCACTTAAGTACGCAACCCTTCGTAGCAGCAAAGCTCTTATCTGTGACAACATACTATGCCACAAAGCCCCTCTAATTGTGTTTTGTCTATTGAATATATACACTGTGCAAAGAGAAATCAAACAGAAACTAATACCAGCACACTCTCACAGGTTCTGTGTTTCCTCTCAGCCGTTCTTTACAATCCCTGCTCTTGCATTAGCAGAGAGTCCCTTTTGCACTACCTTCTCTTTTGCTTTGCTGATCTTTTAACAAACACTCCCAATTTCTTGCACAGCCTGTGACCACACCAGAGGACATCCAGCTACAGGACTTCAGCACTTCAAGCACACTTCAGCCCTGAAAAGGAACACTGCTACAAGTGTACCTCCTTAACTAGTGGGTAACTGTGAACCGACACGACATGTGCAAAGCTGGCTGCTCCAGCAAAGTAGCAAACAACCATTTTCAGCTTTGGATGATGACCTGAGTGTTTTAACAGTTCAGGCTACTAAGGATTAAGACGGTATTAAAGAGGGAGAAACAAGACTAGCTGTTGCATCACTGTGAATCTCGCCCTAGTCCCTGATACAGCCTGCAGCTTTCAGCCCGTGCTCCTTGTTTGTGCCACTGCCCTAACCAGTACACTCACAACCTGTGCAGCCATGGCTGTATATTTTCAAATGCATTTGTTTGACTAGCAGTCTAAATTTTAAAACCACAGAGTCATTTTCCAACTTTCTGAAGTATTTTGTAAGGGCTTTACTAGATAGCAATAGGAGTGAAAAACTGCCCAAGTATCATTTTACAGTGGAAAAATAGTCACAGTTTTAAGACAAGAAAACCTTCTCCTGTCTATTATGCCTTTTTATGCCTGTTATGCCTATGTCAAGTGACTAATCCAACACAGAACTGGAGACTGCCAACAGGCAACTCCAAATTTTTTTTTTCCTCTAATTTTCAGTAATTAACTGCAGACTTACAGGGCTGTTTGGGGAATATTGGGAAAGATTTATAACTTTCTCAATTACTAGAATTAATACAAATATACCTGCATCCAGTATTCCAGCCTGTTTTTGGTTTTAATCATCTATTTAAGATCTTCTGCAAAATCATTCAAAATCATTTCTTCATTCAATCTTTATAGGTTCCTCAACTACAGCTGGACAAATTATTTAAGTCTTGCATCTTCAAAGCATAAGATACAGCTTTCTCTCATTTTATTTCTAGAAAGGTTTTAAAATATATATAACTATGTTTGCAGTTTTGTCTACAGATACTGGTGTCTTGTAAGAGTAAACATCTTTCTTTTATAAAGAATTAGATGTACAGATCGTAAAATTAAAAGTGACACTGAATTTGAGGAGCTGCAGCAGAAGTCAGAAACACCAATGTGTTGTACCTTTCAGATCTGCTTGTCAAGCATATTACCGTTGCTAGAGGCATATTTTCATATTTCTCACACTGCTCTTCATCTTCTGATAAGAAGGCCTCCTTTATCTTTTCTAACTTTGTATTTTTCTGTATGCAAGCTCTAGTTGTCTGTTGATCACATACTTTTCCTACTCCAATCCCGAAAATCAACTTTCATTTATATTATCTTACAACAGGCATATAAATACACAGGAAAAACAAACTTAATTCCTCAGGCCAGGATACACACCTTTAAGTTTTTAGAACATCCTCTCCACATATAATACTCTATAAATATTTTATTAACACTGGCATCATCACAGAAGCCTCTCTGACTTGCAGAAGGCAGCACATCCCCTACCTGCATGGTGGCAGGAGGCACCAGCAGTTCTGCTGTCCCCCATCAAAGAGGACCGACTGCTGGAACAAGCTACCAAGCTGCAGTTTACCAAAATTTAGGAAGCACTTACAGAAGATGCAATAAATTCAGACAACTTTTCACTATATTACTCAAAGGCCTTTGACTTGCAGTTCACATTTCAATGCAGATTAAACAATAGACACCAATTTAGGAGGGGGTTAATAATACACAATTAAAGGAGCTGAACAGTCCAAGAGACTGCCAATGGGAGTCCTAACCTTCATTTCTAGGGCAGTTTCAGATTCGGCAGTGGAGCTTCATTATTCCCAACGCACCTGATGAAGTTTCATTATCTCATCCACGCTCTCATCCATATAAATAGCATCTATCGAATCACCACTACCTCAGTTCAAAAGATGAGCTAAACAGGAGTCATCGGAGCCATCCAAGACCAGCCCCCATTCTTTGAGGGTTAGTTCGGAGAAAATAACAATAAATAAAAACATTTACCATGGACAAAACAAAGGGATTTTGGTTTATCAAGTCCTGCTGTTGCAATTACAAGGATCTCACAGAGCACCACAACTTCCATAGTAGGAGCATCGGATGACATCCTTACTTCCAGGCTCATAAATCACAGAATATTTACGACACAATCATACAGCCTGTCAGCCACATGATCCATTTCGTCCTGAGACTGTCAAGAACAACATATTTATTAAGGAATTATAGTTCCATTTCTGCCCCTCAAGTATGTTCTTCAGAAAGCACAGCCCTTCCCAGGGAAAGGCCAGCATGACAACTCAGGCTACCTCAGGTGGCCACTGTAATTGCTGTAATTTTTTTTAAACTATAGAAACAGTTTCCAAGACTTAACGCTGAATCTTTTTTAGAAGCATTAAGTTGAGTACCACAGAAAATACAGATAGAATTTTACCTTCCTTTAATACCTGCAAAAATACTTAATCCCAACAGTGGAACATTCTTATTAATTTTCCAAATTCATTAGATGAATTTTAAAAAGCATCTGCTAGGAACAAGATATTTTCAATATCAATATTAAAAAAGTATTGCATGCACTGGAATTTACATATACTGATAACTTTTTACTACTAGTAACTTACAAGGGTAAGTGCCAGGTCATGCACTTTGGCCACAACAACCCCACGCAACGCTACAGGCTTGGGGAAGAGTGGCTGGAAAGCTGCCTGGCGGAAAAGGACCTGGGGGTGTTGGTTGACAGCCGACTGAACACGAGCCAGCAGTGTGCCCAGGTGGCCAAGAAGGCCAACGGCATCCTGGCCTGTATCAGAAACGGTGTGACCAGCAGGAGTAGGGAGGTGATCGTGCCCCTGTACTCGGCACTCGTGAGACCACACCTTGAGTACTGTGTCCAGTTCTGGGCACCACAGTTTAAGGACATTGAGGTGCTGGAGCGAGTCCAGAGAAAGGCAACGAGGCTGGTGAGTGGTCTGGAAAACAGGCCTTATGGAGACTGGCTGAGGGAACTGGGGTTGTTTAGTTTGGAGAAGAGGAGACTGAGAGGAGACCTCATTGCCCTCTACAACTACCTAAAAGGAGGTTGTAGTGAGGCTGGTGTTGGTCTCTTCTCCCAAATTACTAATGATGGGATGAGAAGAAATGGCCTCAAGTTACATCAGGGGAAGTTTAGGTTGGATATTAGGAAGAAATTCTTTACTGAGAGGGTGGTTAGACATTGGAACAGGCTGCCCAGGGAGGTGGTGGAGTCACCATCCTTGGGGGTGTTCAGAAAACGGGTTGATGAGGCACTTGAGGCCATGGTCTAGTGGTTTAATGGTTAGGAATATGATGGCATAAAGGTTGGACTTAATGACCCTGGAGGTCCCTTCCAACCATAATTATTCTATGATTCTATGATTGCCTCTGTATTTTCTTTCTTAAAAAACCCACAAAGGTTTGGTTTTGTTTTAAGGCGAAATCTCTCCCAAAAATCAGAGGCATTGCAAATAAAAATGAAAGTTAATATAAAACATGGGAGACTGTAATCAGTATCTTCTTACATTAATTTCTTCTTCATGACTGAAATTCCCTCTTTCAAAGACAGTCTTTTATTTAGAAAAGGAAGACAGGAAAGAAACAAAATAGCCAAGCCTAAGTACCAAATCTGCACTTTCATTGGCAGTTTAAGCTTGATCACTCCCTTTAAGAGTTTGAGGTTAACAAGGGATGTACTTCAACTAGACCCATACAAACTTAGCAAAAAGTACTGGTTACATCATGGTCAGCTCTCCCTTAAATGCTTCTACCTGAACAATGGAACTTGACACCAAAACACAAGCCCAAAGGCAGAACATGAAGCCTAACAAGGATGGGACCAAGAAGTCTGTCAATTCAATGCTAAGAGGCACTGAGGAGCTAGGAAACCCTCACAATCCACAACCACAGATGACAAACCATACCTGCCATTGGAAGTGTGATTTCTGACATCCAAAGGCACGAACACAAGAGGCTCAGGTCTCTCTGGGCACAGGGAAGGGAGGTGCAAAGGGAAGAGGAAGGGCTTCAGGGGGCCAGCTGTAAGGAGGCACTTAGGAGAGCATGACAGTGAGATGTTTGTCAAGTTGGTATACAATAGCCTAGCTGTTGGGCCACTTTCTGAGACAAACACAACCGAAAAAAAAAGAGGATCTGAACTTATTTAGCTCTTCATGTTAAACTTAAACTCACACCAAAGTGTAAGGTGAAGCTCTGCCACTGCACAAAAAAGGAAGATAAAGGTGGGCCGAAACAAGCTGTCCAACCTCTCTGTCTGTCCAAACACTCACATGATAAGCAGGAGTCACCATTTCGGCCTGTTTACACATATTACATTAGTCGGGTATTGGAAAAAACAAAACCAAAAAAATCCAAGAAACAAAAAAAATGTAGCAAGCTATAGAATGTATAAAATTTTTTAAAATATTTTAAAAAGGAAATTTCATGCAGACATTAGCTTGGCTACCAAAAAAATACACAGAAAGCTATTCCAGAAACAAATTTGTAAGCATCTTCAGAACATAAAGACAAGAAAGAGCCAACATTATCGGTCAAGAAAAAGAGCCTGTCAGCTCAGTCAGGTTTACTTGGAAGGGAAACTCCACAGTGGCTAAGGAGGAACTCATGGATGGCTTACTCTAAGTTAAGATTTTAAAAGAGTTGTGATTCTTAACCTATCACGTGACATCTACTTAAGTGAACAGTCTTCATGAAATGAAAAAATGGTGTACAGCCACATGGAAAAAATAATGGAGGAGTCATTATCAATATGTTCCTACAAATGAGAGAATATTTCAAGAAAGCTCTTGCTATCCTAAGCTACCTCCATTAAAAGACTTTCATTAATTACTTGTACGTAGAAATACAAAAGTGTGCATGATAAGTTGGGAAAGATTATAAATCCTTTTGGGGACACAAACAGAACAAGGAAAGTAAGAGAAAATTCAGTACAGACATATGTAGAACACTATGCTCAGGAATAAGAAATCAAATACATAAATATGAAATGGGTAATAATTGGCTAGGCAGCGGTATTGTAAAAAGAATCTGGCAGGCATGTGGACTGCAAAATGGATTATTTAAAGAAAAACAAATGAAACAAAGCCCAACAACAAAAACCAGGCAAGTGTTCTTGGGAGTATTAGGAGCAGTGATACATCTATAAAACCATCAAAAGAGAGGTAATTATTTCATTTTGCTCAGTTCTGTGTTCTGATCTGAACATGCTACTAATAATATGGAGAAAAACTATAAAGAGTCCAGAGGCAACAATCATAGAAAGTTTGAAAGGGAAAAAAATGATCCATCACAAAAATGTTCAGTTTATTTTTATATTAAATGAAGCGGGAAAGGAAAAAGCTAGGGACACTATGGTCTTGACTACTGCCACCTTTCAGTTTCTTAGTAAAGAACATTCTATGCTCTCACCTCTTACCTTCCTAGGACTGGAAGAGAGAAATATAAATATCCCAAAGCCTAGAGAAGCATGCATGGAGGTAATAAAGATTTCTGATATAACATGTTTGTTGCTCTCTGAGGAAGATCTTCTCTTAGCAGCTGAAACAGCTCCGTAGGACTTGTCCACTCCCTAAACAATCTGGACTCAGGGGTCTGTGCCTCAACTGAGCAGACAACAGAAAACGAAACTTCAGCTTCAACACAGTCTGGACCAGGACGGCTTTCTGGCCTGTTTGTATGCCAACAAAGCAGGAACCAACTGGCCCTAATCTCGAGAAGTTGCAGCTACAGAATATTAATGGATAAAACCCATCATCTAGCTGTGTTCTTGCTGGTGCCCAAAGAACCTTTTGCAGAAAACTCTTAAAAGCAACCATTTTGAGCAGTTGCTAATTAACCACACTCACCAAGTACCACATTGTGCTGTGCAGGATCGTGCCCTTTTCTGCACCCCGAGGGTTCACGGAGCAGTCATCATGAAGTGGCTCTACCGCATTACAATGCCACCCTGAATCATACAATCACATATTTGTAGCCTCCGTCCCTAAGGAAAGCAGGTTTGTGAGGTCATGCTGTGTCTAAGTACACAACTGTCCACCCTGGATAACTTCTGAGTTCATTTTCCAATTTCAACTACGTTCAAAAAAGAGACAGCAGTCTCAAAAAGAAATATTAGATTTCTACAAGTTGCTTCAGCTGTTTGCCTTCACAGAAAAAAACCCAGCATGACCTCAAGAAGATAGATGTCCAGGAAATCAGGCTTTGCCCGTTCCATAACTCATGGGACTGCTTTTTTCTGGAGTGGACTGAATCACAGTCCATCTGAGACAGAAGCGGCATGCTGTACCAAGAGAGATTGCAGACTCTGGGGCACAGGGCACCGTGCTGCAGATGGGTCCTTCTGAGACCACCCAAAATGGTCCTCAATGGTTGTGTCATAAACCACTCATCTGAAATAAACCTCACAAAAGGGATGAATCATTTCCTGTTCCTCATCTTCTGGATGCCGAATGTGATAAAATGGCATCTCACCCTTAGAATCAGTGGCAGAGAGGCAAGGGAAATTGTACATATGCATTAGTGGTGTATGTGATGCTCCACAAAAAAAAATTCAGGGCTACACAGCTCAAATTGGGCACCTAATAATCAGCAAGTATTTTTGCCTTTCACCCTTCTCCACCTTACTGCCATTTCTAAAACCAGCAGGCACGCAGGAGTGGCTTGATGCATACTTTTAAAGGTCTGTGAAACTCAGACACCGTGGTTCTGGGCACCAAAGAAACAATACATTCTTCCTCTAGGAACAGCAGTATTACGAAACAGCAAGTCAGTCATAAGGCACATACCGCATGACAGAAAAACAGCAAATTATCAAATAGCTACTCATTATGAAAACAATGCTCTAGCCTGCACAATAAAAAAAACAAGAGTTTTTCCAGAGGAAAAAAATAATAATCCATGAACATGCAAATGAGAACAAAGTAAGAACAACACTTAGTATACATCTGTATTTTTCAAGTTACAAGAACGTTACCGAGAATGCAAGTACAATACCCAAACACTGCACTTGGATGCATACAGACACTACTCCAGCTGTTGGTGAACAGCAGATCCTGTCCTTCCCTCCCAAAGCTCCGACATCTCATCCCAGCTACAGGTTTTAGGACTACCACACACCTCTCTGTCATTTCAGTCAGGTCAGTATTCCATAGGTGTTTCTAGGTTTGGTCTGGGAGATAAGACAGTTTACCCCTCACTCTCACAGGTACTTGCTGGTAGCAAAGGAACAGGCATTTTATAGTGCCTGAAGGAAAAGCATGTTCCTCCTAGCTTAACAAAAACCTTCCACATCCTGACCTGTCTCCATGAAGGCACCGCTCTCCTGGCTCTGCTCCCTGCTGTGCATCAGGGCTATCCTCCTTGCGTAGATGCACCAGCTCCCACTCAGATCTGATTCCAGTGCTAGTCCCCTTAGGGAGCAATTCTTTGTCTCTTCTCTCCAGACCAGCCATTTCCACCCTGCTCCTCCCATCGTCCTTCAAGAGCCAACCCCGTTACCTCTAGGTCCTGGCATCTCACGGCTCCAACTGCTCATATTTATACGTTTCTTCCCATCAGTCCCATCCCATTTTTTCTCCCCAAGCCACTCACTCTTCTGATCCCAGTATCTGCTCAAGCTCCCAGCAAAGATGAAATATTCAGCAATTACAGTTAGTAAGCCCTACGCATATGCAAATTGATCTTTTTGAAAAGGCTGGTATCTTGGCTAAATTCAGATGCTTTGTCATGCAAATGAAAGAAGACACATCCCTGGAATAAAATCCCTCATGTTTTTCAACCAGATTTCAAGTGTTTCAAAGGAGAGGGTTACTACTGGGTCTTCCCCAGTAAAAGCTGCAAGAACTTTTAAAACACTGGAAAACACATTTCTTCTTTGTTGAATTTTCAAAAAAAAGCCAAACCATTTCAACTGAAATTTTACACACACAGAAATTAAATAAATCAGCACAAGGCAAATATAAGCCATTATAAATTTTCCATCCAAACATTTCTAGTTTAGCAAAGTTATGAAAATCTTGTTTGGCTACTTGAATACTTATGATGTTACCATATGCTTATAATTTAAGCAAAATGAATTATTAATATATACCCATTTCTGTTAATTACTATCTTCTCCAGGAAGATTTAATTATCTCTCAGCCAAGCCCAAATCATGCTCACTCTAGTCAAGAGGGTGTCTGCTGCATCCAGTGGGTCTGAGTGGGCTCAAGTCCTTGTTCTTCAGCAGCAAAGCTTTGCTCGGCACTACAGAGGCTACGAAAGCTGGAATCGCACACCTCAATGTTCATCATTAAGAAAAACCATAGGAAAAAAACCCAAACCTTTCATGAGCAGATCGACTGTGTAGAGGAATCAGTGCAGAAACCAAAGCATCTTCTTGTCCTTGGTTCCTGCCTGTCCAACAATGCACTTGCATGTGCCTAACTGCATAGAAACAAATATCCCTGCCGTGAGCAGTAACCTTAAAAGTGGGGTGTGTATTTCAGGACACTGCTATACTGAATTATGTTTCTGTGGTCCACCACAGCTATCCTTCTGACTATCGGTTACCTGTTAAATCTACACTGCAAAGGCAATTATTCTTAGTGGTCTGAATAGCAGCATATATATTATCTGAAATGCCTTCATACGCTTCCCAACATACCTGTGCTGTGTAAAAGAATACCTGAAGTACTGTGATCACATTAAATACTGATAAAGTTACTGTTTCCAGAACCTTCCCTTCCATGCTTTTCCTTATTAAAAAGTATATTCTTCTAAAATTGCAAAAAGTTTATGTTCGTGGACTCCTAGAGCAGTTAGTCCTGATGGATGAGGTCAGTGTACAAGCATCAAACCTAAATTTTGTAAAACAGGCTGGATTAAACTACCAGTTTTGTTTTCAAAGGGAAAAATAAAAATAAATTAAAAAAAAAAAAAAATAGATAGATCGGTATATCTTTCACCATCTGAAACTTGAAAAACTAGCTCACTATTTCCTAGGGATAAGCAGCAAATTTATCATGGAAGCCAATTAATTTTAATCAGTATCTTATTCTTAGCTTAAAAACATTACACTGGGGAAAAAAAAAAGGAGGCTAACTACTGTAAATTCATGCAATGTTGTCTTTCCAAATTAAAAAAAAAAAAAAAAAAAGGAACTATCTGCAGAAATCCATAAATCCTCAAAAGCCCTCAGAAATCTCAGTTCTCCTAAACAGCAGCAGAATCAAATGAGGAAAGCTTTGGTGAGTTTTTCTCTGTTTACAGAGAAGGAACCCTACTGGCACCAACAAGAAAATGACAGAAGTTGTGTAAATTTCACTCCACTTTCCCACTTGGAAGAGAGATCTATCAAGGCAGGCACCCGCACCACTCATAAAAAGGAGCCGTACATCCCAACAGCCAACCAGCCAAAACAGACTTGAGGGGAAATAACAAAGGAGACAACTTCTTTCTTCTCCAAAGCAGCAGCAAAGAGGAAAAGAAAAACGCCCATCTTCCTCCATGTGACCAACTAGTAAAGATCAAACTTAGGAGACATTTACAATTAAAGTCATACAAAAAAATGGAACAAGAATACATGGCAGCAGCAATCAAGTATTCTGACTTTCTCTGCGTCCTCTCCCACACCAAGCTGAAAATCAATCAATAACCAACTCTAAAGTTTGCTTCTATGTTGTTATGTTGATCATGTATCCTTTTATATCAAAGTAAATCACAGCCTTTAGTCACCTAGTCAGTTTTTAAACAAAATCTACATGTCTGCTGAGCCCCAGCAAGGTAAGAGCATCTTGGGAAAAAGGACTACTTCAGAAGACCAAGATAACTTAACTGAACACAAAACACATAACCCCTTCAGAATTTAGTTTTTCTTACGACGTATGTTCTTTTAACTATTTTTCTACATGTATTTCCTAACTTAAAACATTACTTGTATATAGAGTTCCGTTTGAAAATGTCTATAAAAGTCCTGTTTGAAAAGCTACGTAGAATTTGTGTAGTCTGGTCCTTCTTTCTCCAAGATATAAAAGTTTACAGTGTCACCATTCAACGAGATGTCAGCAAGTCCAAACTCCTTATGTGAATTCATCCAGTTTTAAGGAATAAGGAAAATAAGGAAAAAAAAAGAAAAATATCTATTTGTATATATTTGCTGTGAAGAGGTAATAAAAGAGGATGTTTAGAAAAGCTTTACTCTTTTTCCTTAGCAATGTAGATGACATTTATCTGGCCCTGGCACAGCACAAATTTCCCATCCTTGATGCAATAGGGACGGTCTGAACCCAAAATTTAGCCACAGCTGTTCCAGAACAGGAAGAAGGGGCACAACAACACTTACCGTTTTTCTCTCTTCATCTTTGTAGCACCTCACAGGTATCGTGCGCCTGCCTTCATGTTTAGTGTTTTATGTAGCTGTGCTGTGCTGTACCTCTCTGGCATAAAATTAGGTATTATATTTCCCAAATTTACCTATCCACACTTCACATGTGTTGTTAAGCTACGTAATACAGATAATTTACCCCAAAGGTTAGGCAGAAGGGACAAAAGGAAAGACCATAAAACAAATGCCACGTTTTGAACTGAAATTTTGCCAAGGGCTACTATAAATGACTTGGAAAACTTGCTCATTTTAATAGAAATTACATAACCTCAAAGGACGTAAATACTGAAGCCAGCGCATAGCGAGATGCCAGTCTATAAACGTTATTTGGCACCAGGTTAGTCTGTAAAATATATCACATCCTTGATTACAAACAACATCTGAATGACACACACGTCTTTTCCTCACTTGATACTCTTTTCACACTCTAGTCCTGTCACTGGCACATACCCTCATGGGGAAAAAAACCCAACACATTCCACAGAATTGAGCTGCCCAAACCCGAGGTAGTGTATTTTAAAAAAAAATAAATAAAAACCCAATTCCTTAATTATTACAAGTGTATTTTGGAGATTGGTTACTGGCTACAATTTTTAGATACTTAAAACTTGAGGAGACATGATATAGCTAAATTACATGTTCTGTTCTAAAAACTTTCAAATTAAACGTAATTATAATCCCGCTCTTCTTGATTAAATAAGTACTTAAGGCATCAGTCAAACATATATGTTTTCTCTGTGGTTTTCAAATTAACACAATCTCACACAGAAGTCGGAGATGTATTTTGTACAGAGGTTTAATTCGATGGCAACTTTTCTGAGCAGAAGAACTCGCGCATCACCTTGGGAGAAGCACTGCATGGCCGCGAAACAATGTCATAAGAAAGAAGGAAAGAAAAATGTAATCACAGCTTTTTGGATGTCAGAAAGAAAATGTATGAAAATGGCAATGATGTGACCTGATCTACCCAGAAGAAACTTGAAAAGATGCAACACAAAATGAAAAAAATTTTGGACAAATCTATACAGTGGCATTCTACAGCCATAAACCAAGTCTTTAGGGTTTTTTGTTTGTTTTTTTTTTACTAAAGGGAAGGTGACAGGGAGGGCAGGAGATGAGGGAGGAAGAGAATGTTTCTACATTCCCAGTTGTGTTTATCTGCAAGTAGACGCTACCAAGAAGTCACCGATCTGTCGAGCCTGTGATCTAAGAACAATCCACTTCAGCGTTCTGCATTAAATAATCCATACATGAGGAACTCGCATTTCCAGCTATTACTCATATCGAGTGGGAGACGGACTGTATGTAAATCGAACAGCACCACCTAGCAGCCCCCCGTAACTTCACTTCGGAGGGCAGTTGCTACTTGGCAAGACGTCAGCTTGGCAGGCCGGCCTTGAAAAGTATTAAGCATTTCCATATCGCGTGAAATACTATGTGCTTTATGGCATCGAGAGGGAAAACCAGCAGCAACGAAGGAAGGATGGGGGAAAAAAAAAACAGCGGCAAGTTTCGGCCCTGGGAGCAGAAGGGCTGTGTGCTCACACTGGGGAGTTACTGCGAAGAGGAATTAAAGGAGTGTGATCTCCACCTGATCGCAAGCCCTATGGGTTTGTTTTATCCAGCCCTACGGTGCCCTTCAGGAACTTGCCCGGCGTGCTGACAAACACCAGCAGCGAGAAAAGTGGTTTAGTTTTGCGATAGCCAACCAACAGCGTTTCCACTAGCCGCTCAGGCAATCATTTTTTACAATTATTCCCAACACTGGGAGGAAGAAGTGCCACCAGTTGATGAGGATTTCAGCGCCTGCTCCGTCTCAGCAATTAACGTTTCGTGTCAGTGCTGCCTCTCTGCCTCTGCACTGCCAAGTTACACACAGCATTCCCAAAGGTGACCAGACTTCACATCCCCCGTGGCATCTCCCTCTCCCGTGGCGGCAGGGGTGCCTGGCCTGCTGCTCTCCCAGTGCGCACGCCAGACTCTGGAACTGGGGAGTATCTAAAATACTGTAGCAAAGAAAAAACACCAACCTCACAAACCCCAACCAACAAACACCACCACAACTTGTGGGTGAAGGTTCATCAGGACGAACCGCCCGGCAGCAGAACTCCGGGCCGTGCCCGAGGATGCTGAGCCGCACTCCCGCAGCGGAGCAGCGCACCCCGCAGCCCTGCCCCGCGGTCCGCAGCCCCGGACCCCTCCGCAGCATCACCCCGGCTGCACTCACCTCCCCCCCCCGCCCCCCGCAGAACCGGCCTCAGGGACGCCAAGGAGCCGCCGCTGCAGGCAACTCACAGAGACGCCCGTCCACGCCAAAAACTTGTTTTTCCCCCCGGTTCTTTCCTTACGGCAGCGGAGGGCCGGGAGAGGGGGCACCCCCGGCACACACACACCGCCCCCCGCCCCGGGGCAGCCGCTTCCCGCGGGCGCCGCCGGTTTCTCCGCGCTCCCCGGAGCCGCGCGTGTGCACGGGGAGGGGGGACCAAAACCGCGGAGCCCCCGTCGCTCGGCCGGAGGTGTCATTCCCCTCGCTCGCCTTCCTGCGGGGGAGAAGAGAGTACTTTCTCAGGCTGTTTCGGCACCGGCCGCCCTCCTACCGGGGCCGGGGCGTGGGGGGGGGCGATGTGCGAGAGAGCCCCACGGCGCATCCCCCCCACTCACACGCACAGAACGGGGGTGCCGTCCGTGCCCGCAGCACCTTTGTTCGGTGGGGCGGGAGCCGGAGCGCCGCGTCCGGAGAACAATGCGGGGCCGGGGCGCGGGGCCACCGTCCCGGGGAAAAGTTGCGAGGCGGCGAGTTGGGAAGCGGCGGGCGGCACCCCACTGCCCGCGTCCCCCCCGGCCCCGCGTCCTCGGGCCGGGGCTCTTTGTTACCCAAGCTGTCCCGGCACCTGGGGCCGACGAGCCCCGGGGAGGGAGCGGGGGCCCGGCGCCGCTCGGCCGCCCGCCCCGCGGAGGACCGCCGGCGGAAGGGAGGGGGGCGCCGCTGCGGTCCCCCGATCCAGCCGCCGCCGTCCCGCCGCGGGGACCCCTCCCGCGGCCCCTCCCGCCCCAGCAGCGTGGCCGCTCGTCCCCCGCCGCCGGGCCGGGCGGCGCCAGGCCCCCCTCGGTCGGTCGGTCGGCCGGTCGGTCCGTGCCTCCCCCCGCCCCGCACCGCCCCGCCCCGCACCGCCGGCAGGAAAGTTACTTGGCGCGCGGTGTGTGGGCCCGCGCGGGTCGCGTGCGGGCCGGGCGCCCCGCGGGTCCGTACTCACTTCTCCCTGGCCTGGCTGTCGGACGGGACGCTGCTGTTGCTCTTGCCTTTGCCGTACATGCCTGCAGAGAGCTCCGACTGTCACGCACCTGTCAACCCATCACAGCCTCCCCGGGAACAGCCCCGTCACCATGGAGACGCCGCCACACACACATCCCATTGGCCGGCGGAGCGGGCGGGCACGCCCCCCGCGCGGTGATGGACAGGCGGAGACCCGGACGGGCTGCTCCCTCCTCCCCCCCCCGCCCCCTCGGCTCCTCCTCCCCCCCCTCCCGCTCGCGCTCTCCCTTCCCCGGCGCAAGGGGGAATTAGAAACGGTTCTAGAAGGATTTTAAACAACCGGCTGTTCCGAGCGCGCGCCTGCCCCCCGCCGCCGCTGCCGGCCAGGGAGAGCGCGCGGGCGAGCGGGAAACTGCGGACCGGACTCTCTCGGCAGCCGGCGCCGCCAGCCGGCTCGCGGCCTGCCCGCCCCCCCACCAGCCCGCTCCCCTCAGCGCCCCGCCGCCCTCCCTGCCCCGCGGGCCGGGGGCGCAGCCGCCGCTCGGTCGCTACGGCCGCCTGCCTCCCACCCTCCCCATCTCCCCAGCTGCCCCCCGCAGCCCCCTCCCCGCCTGCCGCCAGCCACGAGTTACCTCAGGGTCCGCGCCCCCCTTGTGCCCCTCAGAGCCACCCGCCTGGTTTGCACCCCACGGGGACCCCCCGAGTCCCCCACCCTCGATGGGGCAGCTCCCGCCGAGACCTGACCAGCGCCCCCATTCCCTCGGCGCCGAAGGTCAAAGTCTGCCCCCATCTCCCACCCCCCCGGCCAGGCCGGGAAGGGTCGGGACGGGCCGAGAGCGCCGTCCCTGTCACGGGAGGGCCAGTCCCGAGCGCAGGGGGCTCGTGTCCGCGGTCGGGCAGCCCAAGGGCAACTGGGGCCTGGCAGGGGAGAGCAGAGAGCCGTCTCCCGCCATGGGACTGTGGGGAAGCGTTTCCTGACCCCGAACAGTGTGTCTCAGAAAAGCTGGGACAGAGGAAAAAATTAAAAAAAAACCAACAAAACCAACCCATCGTCTCAAGAAAATTCAAGGAAATGCTTTGGTTTTTTTAAAGGTACATTGCAAATAATTGCGTGCCTCAGAGGGATAATAGGAAAAGAGCAGCCACCGGGGCCATTTATTACTTGTGTTTTTCTGAAGCACCCCGGTCTCTGGGTGTTTTTTCCCCTTGCTGCTGAAGTATCATCCCAAATTTTGCAGATGTTAATGCCTGCTTATCTTCACACATGTATGACTAACCTTGCCACGTGTGTAACCCGAGGGGGCTTCTCATGTTTAATGCCAGGCCCTCGGAACGCTTTTTTGTTTCAGTCCGTCCAGGTTGTAAATACACCCATTTGGGTGTTGCGTTGGCAGGCAAAGTTCACCGACAATGAGCAAAATTCAGGGAGGGAAGTTGTCCCAGGCACAGACCCCCGGCATCTGTTTATCATTGCTGGAGCCGCAGGGGTAAAAAAAAAATACACATCCTCTGGATCTTGAGCTGCGAGAGTGAAGGGAACGGTTGGTGAGGTGAAATTGTTGGGGGGGGCGGGGGATGAAGAGGGTATTAATGAGCAACTGGAACAAATTAGCGATGGAGTAGCAGAGACAAGAGGAAGGAGCTAGAGGCTGAAGGGTCCGAGGTGCTTGGAGCTGCACATCGGCCATTCCTTATCGCGGCGCGGGTCGCGTGGGATGTGTGCTTTTGCAGCTTGCTGCAATAAGTCATCAGATGAAAGCATACCGCAACAAAAGCCATTTTGTTCCAAAGTTGGTTGCCTGCCTCAGGCTTTCACCCTGCTATATTTTTTGTATTAACAGGTCACTGGGAGAGAGCGGTTGGGGTGGCCCTAGCGAAAGCAGTAAATTAGGCTGTCCGTGCATCCCGTGGTCACCCTGGCCTCCACATCTCCACGTCGTGGCAGGACAGAGGCTTCCGCTTCCAAGTGACGCCAGAGAAAGCAGAGGAAGAATGATGAGCAAGGTGGCAACAGCAGGTTATGGTGGGAGAAGAAAGTGGGAAATGGCAGAAGAGAAGCGAGGGAGAAGCGAAGGGAAGAGTAGCAGAAGCTAAAAGAGAAAATGAAGGAGGTGAAAATGACCAAAAAAAAAAGGAAACAAGGTACAAGAACAATGCACAATGAATGTGGGTGATAAAAGGGGGGAAAGACTGTAGGGAGGGATCTGAGAAGGGCACACTAATGAAGCGTGAACCAAAGGGATGTGTTTTGCCCTCATTTGTACTGAATAATGCTTACACATTTTGCACCATGGAGTTCAGGTGGAGGCTAGCCATGTGACTGATCGCATTCAGCGCGAATAAGGGTAGCAGAAAATGGTACAAAGAAAGAAAGGCAGAGAAGGAATAAGGACAGGGAACAAAGAAGGACTGGGGTTGTGGGTAAAATATAAAAAAAATAAAGAGTTGCTGAGGGAAGGAAAAGAGTGAACATGGATGTCCTTGGGCAAGCACACAAAGGATAGCTGACACTCTGGTGCAGGATCACTGTCACCTAGAGTACAATTTTCATCTAAATATTTGCTCGCCTTTGTGGAACATCCCATCATATACATTGACTACCTTCTGTTCAAGGCTTTGTACTGCCACCCATCAGCCGTAGTATCAACAGGGCTTCACATGAAACTGGTAACAACAGTGAAATCATTGACCAGCAAGGCAGTCCTCTTTGCACCATTTTTTTTCCCCCCCTTGCAGAAATCTCTTGTTTTGTTTGCCTCCATCGTTTTTGATTGATTTATTTGTGGTTTGAAGGGTGGGGGGCATCATTTTGAGAAGATGGCTGTGTCAGGGTTGTGTCAGCCTTGTATGGGGAAAAGTTTTGTTCTGGAAAAGGACAATCTTGAGGTGTTTCCTAAAACTGTGATGATGAGATTGCTGTAACATCCTTGGATATGCATTCTATGACAAGATTTTCACAGCTGAAAATGCTTTGTTCCTGTTCTTCGTGTAATTTATTTGCGTTCTTGTGATTTATTTTGGTCTGGAGGACCGCAAATGCCTTGAACATTTGTAGATCAAATTGTGATTGGGAGCAGAGTGGAATGAACGTTGGGAGGACAGGGATGGACTCTCGGACAGGAGCAGGATGGCTCTGACCCCAGTAACAGTGTTAAAGCTCCTTCTCTTTCCAGATCTGGTTCCTAGGCTAACATTAACATTCAGGTGATGACTTCGTCATTTTGCTTAGAGATCCTTCAGTGGAAAATACAGAAATAGTGCCAGTACTTATTTATTATGCATATGAAAAATACAGCACAAAAAGGAGTGAGGTACTCATAGGACTCTGCTGTAGATTTGCCAGGCTAATGTTACCACTGCCTTTGCAGGAATGTTATCGTGGTGTATTATCTGTCAGCAGCACACAAACAAAACGTTACCACGTGCATACAAAAGTTTGCCGAGTAAGCAGGTAAATTAACATGGAAGCATCCAAATAGTCTTACGAAGTTTCATGTGTCATTAATTCTTAAAGTGTTTATACACACATAGTATTTGTGCATTGGTGCCCTTGCTCCAGTCATTCTAAGCACAAACACTGCTCTTAGCAGCAGCAGTTGTATCTCATGAGGCCAATACTGTATTTAACGAGATTTGGGGCACAAATACCGAGACAAATTTGAGTTCCTAATATCAGAAATGAAGATCCAGTATTTGTTAAAAAGGGTGGCAGTACTTTAAAGCTTCTCAGTCCGACACTGGAAAGGAATTCACAATGTATTTTTAGAGTGTTATAAAAATCTCTTACATAATGCTGATTAATTCTTAGGTTTTAGGGAAGAGCACTGGGCTTTGTGTGTAAGAGTGTTGACCAGCTAAGCCACTGAAAAGAGCCGGTTTGGGCTGGATTTTTAATTATTTTTTTTTTTAACTTCTTGGATACAGAAAGCTGCAATTATTCAATTATTACAGGATTTTGCTTTTGTTTAGGTGTGTATGAGTATTTTTCTGGAAACGGTGTCTTATTCTTGGAAGTCTTTATCATTTTAAAACATATGTTACGTTATATCACCCTGTCTGAGATACAGGATAGCTACAAACTGGGTGGGTTTTTTTTCCCTCTCTTACTGCAGCTAGTTACGTTATGGATTAACGTTAAGAATGTCTGCGGTGAAACATTACTTATGTGGCTGTGTGAGACTTTACTTAAACAATGTAATTTATGTTACGGAATCATGATTTTCCTCATATACTTGTAGTCATATATACAATTACTATGTAGTTCTGCCCATTTTGTTCATTTTCAAAATCATCAATTTATCTAACTGGCAGGTTTCACACAGCTCTTAACAAAGGGGTATTCAGGAAATTAGGTTGGTAAATGGTACTCCCATATTTTAATTCTAGTTATATACAGTTGTGTTGCTGGAAAGATTTTTTTGGGCACGATATCATGGGAAAGAGATGCTTTAGTTTGGTCTTTTTCAACAGATACGTGACTGAGGCAGCTTTGAAGCCTGTCTGAAGAATCCTTCCTCCTTCTGTAACATGTTTAATCTTTCTGCAGAGCTTCTAACTGTGAACCTCATTCTGCAGACTTTCATTCTTGTGCCACACAGATGACTAAGAATTGCTCAGGTGAGTGAGGTGAGCCCTAAATCGTTATTTTGAGAATTTATTTGTCCCTCTTTTCAAGTTGGGATAAAATAAAAGTAATTATAGCTCAGTAGTAGGGAGGGTTGATCCTTATGGGTTTCTTCCAACTTGAGATACTCTATGCATTCTATGATTCTCAGGTCTCAAAGAAAGGCGTACTAATAACCTGTTTATCACCCAGGTCTCCTGCCAGCAAGGAGGAGAGTTTGACACCCAGATCTCCTGCCTCTTTCCCTCCAGGATACCTTTTATAGGTGTCTCTGCAGTTCTCCTGGAAGGAGTCTCCACCACCACCAAGAGCCAGTGCTGCTCAGCAGTGTTCAGTTGCCTGAATTCTTTCCTGCTAAGGGACAGCTGCAAAGCAGCTCACTGAAGGGAGCAGAGGACATCTTCCAGCACAGAGCTACAGGATAGGGAGATGCACTGCTGTATGCTGAAACCAGCAATCTGCTATAATTACTTCTGTAACACAGTCTGTCCTCGTTTTCTCACTCTCATTCTCCCACGAAACCTAAGTTACGGCCCTACTTCCCCCTTGCACTCTATTTCTTCCAGTGAGAACCACAATTTTCTCCTGCCTTTGGGGAAGAAGCAAGGATGCTTTGCAGCCCCCTGTGACACAGTTCATCCATGAAGGGGCCAGCGAGAACCGGAGTATGTTCAGCTTAAAAATAAAAGTCGGTAAGAATAAAACTTTCATTAGTTTGTTGCTCTCACTGATAATGTATATGGTTGCTCACACATGTAAGTCAGTACTCTGGCTTCCAGTTTCTGCACACGTGCAATTCACAGTATCAGAAATTATCTCCAAAGGGCACACAGTGAGACACAGTCTGAATCTTAGTTCATAGAGTGGAAAAAAAACATGTTCATGAGTACTGGTTTCCTCCATATTAGCTCTTATGACTTTGTTCTCTGGTTTCTTATGTGGTTTCAGATCTCCCTGATGCTGTTTCCACTCGAGGGGCTTTCACAGGCTCTCTCTCGCTCTCAAACGCACAGACGCTCACGCGTGTTGGCTTTTTGGTGCTGGCTAAGGGTTGAACTCATGTTGCCTCTCATGTAAGATATGTTCTCCCTCTTCTCCCCAGCCATGTATTTTCACTTATAGACCTGGAATTGCTACTATTTTTGTAAAATCTGGTTGGTAATTGGGTAATGGGTTAAAATTATGACTGATATATATATAAAGACCTGCAGCATGTGGGGTTACCCTCATTTCTTTGGTTAGCATGGCTAAAAGTGGTTGTTTTAAGCTCTCTGACTGAAACTATACATTACCAGAAAACCCAGTCTGTGAAAATAAATAAATAAAAAATTAATAGTACGTGGCCTCAGTTATTACTCATTTGAAGGATAGCTGAAAGTCACCATTGCTGGTTCGGTGATGCGTCACATCAGGAATGTGATTCTGTGTGCTGTACGTGCCAATAACTAGAAGAAAAACAGCTTGATAACTGGGATAAAGGTGGACATGAGGCTAAATTGGACCCCAAACCTACACAAAGCACCACATGGGCAGATCTATCTTTGCATGATGTGGGTGCAGGGATTTGTGGGTAAGGACTTTACTGCTATGGTGCCTTAGCTGCTACTTTTAGCATTTAGTGCTATGCTAAATAAAACACAACCTAGAAATCACATTAGCAGAATCAAAACTGTTGTTAGCAGAATCAAAATTGCTTTTATTTTCAGGGTCACTACACTCAGCAATATGTTACTGAAAAAGGATGAACCCAGTATGGAGTTGCTGATAATCCCTGCGTTGGTTTGACATATGCAGACTGCTGTCGACTTCAACAGGCTTATTTAACACATTTGTTTCTTGTGGTTTTAGGATTAGTCAAAATTCAATTTTGTGAAGCTATACCAATGAGATCGCATATTGTGGGCTGAAGGCCTGGAGTTGCAGGCATGGGGTTGCACAGGTGTGTCAGGAGAAAGCCTGCAGCTTTAGCCTGCAGTGAACCATGATTAGGGCAAGTAACCTCTTCAGAACTCTCAACATTTTCACATTTATTAAATTCTGTTCGTAAAAAAAAAGGATTCCCAAGCAAGCAGTAGCACTCAAAGTGAAGATCTGGGAAAATAAATGGTCAAAGCTATCATACTGTGACAGCTTTGGCAAACCTTTACACAGTTTTATAAAACAAACAGATGTGATGTTCTATTCTCTGGGTAAGTCTTTACATTAGAAGTTCATACTTAACACAAAGGAAGAATAAAATGGTTCTCTCTCTCCACATATTTACTGAGCACATATTGGTGAATTAAGTATCATCCCAGTGGTGTACCGTATCAGCCATGCTCCATCAACACATTCAAACCTGCAGCAGTTTTGCAGAACGTTCCTGCCGCCTTCGATGTGTATAACCCAGGAAAGATGGAGACTGTTTCGGCCTGTACTGTGGGCTTAATGCTCAAAGGAGCTAATTTCTCTGGATCTCAAGAATCATAGAAAATAAAATAATCATCTAGGGGCTTGCTCTTATTTTCAATGAGTATGAAGTATGCCAATGGACTCTGATAGCCAAATGTTATTTTGTTTGCTTTCAACATCAACATTGGAGCTTCTTCTGCTTTTCATGAACTATTTGAAGTTTTCATGTTCAGTTAAGAATACATACATTAAAAAATGCTAAAATTTTGCCTGGTTTTGGACCTGGGGCCCAGGGAGAGGGCGGTGATGATTAAAAACACTGGCACATACCAAATCAAAGTTATACCAGATCTGACTGATTGTTTAGCAGCTAGCCAATGGCAGTGTTGAAAGTAAGAAAGAAAACCACAGCATTATTCATTAATTTGTACTTATATATGTCTTGTTTCTCGTAAACTTCCAAGAGATCACATATTCATAAATGAACAAAACCATTACAGGAATATAATCCACAGAACCTTCCCTAAAATCCAGCACAATTACAAGGAAATTTGATTTAAAATACTTGACAGTGTATGAAACCAAGAAAAAAAAAGTAAGATAATATTGCTTATTTCTCACACAGGCTTTCACTGAACGAGAAGTAGCTGCAGCACTTACTTTGTCGCTACCCTTTGGCTTTTCGTGGGTAACTAGGAGGTAGAAGGAACTACAGCAAATTCAGTCCCTGTTACAACTGTGTGTTACAGGCACAATTACGCCAGAGGGACCAAATTACAACCTTTTCATGCTGGGTTCTCTATAGGTAAAGAAAAGTAAAGCAGGGTTATAATGGGGTTTAGACAGTGTCACAGCACCAAGGGTGCATTAGCTTGGGAGGGGAGCTCTTTGACTCTTAAATCTCTCCTGTGAGAACAGTTCTGAGGGACTGTGAAGACAATTTGCTACTCAGGTTCTTCTTTGATTCAGTGTTTCTTGGTTTCTATTTTGAATAGGTAAACAGGTAAAATGCAAGCATCCTGTTTAATGTTAACGTGTGAATATTGTTTTAGAGATTTGTTTGGGGTTTGCGCAGCAGATTGTTTTGTGAGACACAGCCTTTTATAGAAACCAGACTATTACTTGTATTCTTTGGCATTTCCATTTACAAAAGCCACTCATGTTTACACACACAGAGGCACGCACGCACGCACGCACACATGCACACACATGATATTGTTCATATATATTGTTCATCTGGTAAGGAAGAAATAATATGTGTTCAAAAGCTTAGTGAATTCTTCAAGTTCTGCTGTGGATCAGATTTCATGAAACTGCAATAAAAAAATCCTTTTTTACCTTGTCTTTGTGTGTTCTGAGGTGGGTTTGTAAGGTTTGAATTACTAGCTAATCATCCAGAAGTCTCTTTTTCATGAGCCTGCAGCTGGGAAATGGACAGTTTAATATTAATGGAAAGAACAAACTCTCCTTCTCCTTTCCCTTCCCTTTCTTCTCTGCACTTCTACTTTATAAGTTTCTTCTCTAAGTTCCCTACCCTGAAACTGCCTTTGTGGAAGTCCAGGATGAACTACAAAGCAAGAGTAGAGCCCAGTTTTTCAAAATCCCATTTACCAACTTCAGTGAGTGTCATATGACACTAACTTATGAATATTCAAGATCAAAAAATCTGATTCATTGATATATCTGCAATTATTTATTCAGGTAAGAAACTAATATTAACCACATCTGCAGGCTTTCCTTCTGAAACACTGACAAAATACTCTGCCATCACCATGCCGAGGTATGGGAATAATCACTTCTAACTTCTAAAATAAGAAAAATATTAAATGGTTATTGAAAATGAATAGGCACAAATGATTGAACTTTGTGGAGTCTCCTTCTCTGGAGACATTTAAAACCCGTCTGGACGTGTTCCTGTGTGATCTATTCTAGGATCCTGCTCTATCAGGGGGGTTGGACTAGATGATCTTCAGAGGTCCCTTCCAACCCCTACCACTCTGTGATTCTGTGAAACAGTAGCACAGTGGCTGTAATATGGTACATATCCACACCTGTGCTGTCTGTACATCTGGAATGTCTTTAAAGATCCCATTAACTTCCATCGTTTAATGATGTATCTAAGGAAGGTTTCTGGATTGTACCTCTTCCACTGCTGCTCACCTCTAGATCCATTCTGGCTTCACTTTCAAAACAAGCTGAGCAAGAAATTGAAGATAACTGCCAAAGTTTTGCACATCACAGTTTTTTAGATTAAAGAACACTTATTTATATTCTTTCTCCTTTCAGCCAGCCTCTGGAGATCCAGTGTGATGAAGGACAACCCCAATGCAGGGTTTCCAGGGACAGCTAGGTCTAAGGCAAACATAAAGTTAACCATCTTTGGGCTTTCTAGCACAAGGGAACTCTGCATGCAAAGGGATGTGAGAGGCTGTTGGGAGACTACAGAAGTCATGGGACTGGACAGAAGTGAGAGCTCCAAAAGGCTTCCTGCTTCTCAATTTCCAGAGATAAATGGTATATTTGAATAAAAACCTTTGCTGATGACTTCTCTGTGGGATTCTTGAGTTATGCTTCCTATGTCTAAGTCTGGTGGTTTTATTTAGGGAGCTGAACTGAATGAGCTCTTCTGACCTCTTGTTTTGGCCTGTGAGAGATTTGTTTACGTGGGCAGAGTGGTTCTCATGGTTGAAGCCACTTGCTTTCTCCCCAGGTTGTCTTTCTCTCCAATGAAGGGTGGTACTGTGGGTCTGTAAGGAGAATCAAGTCCTGGTCTGAGCAGCTGGAACAGGGAAGGTTACAAAATGAAGTCCCCAACAAGGGAACAGAGATGCCTTAGGGGTGTACTAGAAACAGTGGCTTCTCCCATCTGTTCTCTCCTGTTGAGTTCTCCACATACTTACTGCTGGTAATCTGGCTGGCACGGTAGTTTCCTAGGATATCTGAGTAACAAACCTGAAATTTAAGGTGAACTGTGTTACTTAAAATATCTTTCTTTTACTGTTTTTCATACCCAAGGTCAAAATTTATAGCTCAGCTTCATGATGCTTACCTGAGCAACGGCAGCCTTTTTCCCCTGGTGATTTAAAAGTGATTTTGAGAGGCAGAGATGTTTTAATTTCTTCCATCTCCTTTCCTTTTACTTTTTTTTTTCTTTTCTTCCCAAATTCTCTGCTGCACTTAAAAAAAAATAACCCAAAACATCCTTGCAGCAGCACGTGATGTGCATCCCAAGGTATAGATTTTAGTAAGGAAGGAAGTGGTGCATTTTTTGTATGACTGTTGCCAATACAGAAAAGTGCAGGGTAGGCAGGCAGCTCTTAAGAAGCTCCTCCCTATCCTGGAAGGGCATCATGTCCGATTATGACAATTTACTTAATTCCAGACATTGCTAAAGGAACAGGTATGTGGAAGGGCATGTATATGAAAGAGGAGGACTTTTTAATCTCGCAAGCTGGCCTCCGGGGTTTTGGTTCAGAAGCAGACAGGAGTTATATAGAATTCCCAGAATACAGCTGGTGCACCCATAACTGCATTGGCTATAATAGGATTTTTTACTGTGCTAGGAATGAAATATCAGGCTCTCATTGTTATCTTTCCTTGTGCAGCTGTAAAGAGTTTATTTGTGAGTTTTACAATATCCAGAGGTGATTCCTTTGTACCCTTTTTCAATAAAGTTGAAATGCCAAAAGTTTTTTAGTTTCTTATTACTCTCTTTGCCCAGTACAAAACCCTTGTAGCAATCCTGAGACTGACACGTCTGTCCTATCGTGAACCTTTTCTGAAACAGACCGTTTCAATTTCCCTGCATAGATGGTTCTTCTAATGCCATTTTTAGTTAGCCCCAATATCGAGGCTTTTCCAGCATGGTGAGTTCAACAAGCTTATGCCAGACTAGTGAGACATTGGTTAATGGTTTTGACAAGCTATGTTACTTTATCAGTTCTTGACAAGACTCTGGGTCATACCTCAGATTTTAGGCATTGTCTGTTCAGTGTATTGAAATCTTGTGTAAGCCTGAAGTGTCCCACCTTAACACAGAAAAAATGTCATACATGAATGTGGGGATAGAAATGTTTCACTAGAAAAAGAGATCTCAGTTGCCCAGAATACTGAGGAATCAGGGACCCGTTTCGTTTCCACATGATAGCTTTCTCCCTGGGCCTTCTTTTGTGAGACTGCCATTTAAAGAGTTTGGCCCCGATTTCTCATTGCCCTAAGTGGATGCAGGAGCAGGTACTTGATGTGGCTTCCCAAATACTCCACTTCTCATCATCAGTCAGTGGCTGCCCATGAGAATTGTTCTGCATTTGATACTGCCTATCTTTGAGCGTATTCAATCCTGAAAAACATAGCCCTTTTTAAAAAAGCTGTCAGTATTAAAGGTAACTTTCATGTTAATGGAAATGACAAATTAATCCATCAAAGAAATACACAATAATAAAGATAGTCCATTTTAAGTTATATTTCTCTACCTTCCTGCATTATGATTCCTTAAAATAAATCTTAAGAAACACCTTTTTTTCCACTGAGACTTTTTTCTCTCTTTCACTGCCTTTTATGAATCCCCTTTCATGTCTGTAGGTGCTTGTCATGGCTCAGGAAACAATAAATTTTAAATTCAGATGTAGCAGGTCTGATCGTGTTGTCTATTTGTGAGTGAGTTTTCCATTGAAACCAGGATGGAACATGGCGTAGGACTAAGCATTATTGCTAAGGAGTAAGGAAACAACAAAGTTCAAATTTTTGGAAGGACATGAGAGAAACTGCAAAGAAAATCTTTCTCTTAACCCCTTCCGGTGAATCTACCACATACATACATATAAATATATATACACATATATACATATATATGTGTATATATATATATATCTTCAATAGCTGTTGCCCAACAATCTCCCTCTCATTCAAGAAGTATTTGGACAGATGGAAGTCAAAACAGTAGGGGACTAATAAACTGTTTCAAGGTTCCCAAATTAGGTCTGCTCAAAAATAAAAAATGGATTTATAAATGCTAGCATCCAATCAGAGTGTTGCCACTGATTGCCATGGTTCTGGCAGTATTTGGCTTCAAACACAAATACAAATGTCGTAATTTGTTTTCCATCCCCTCTCTTATGTCAATGTAAACAGTGTTTGGATGGATTTGGATATTTCTCTGCAGGAGTATGAAGCGTAACTCAACAGTATTGTGCTAGTTTATGAGAAGCAGAAGGGGAATCTGACAAGTTTAGTGACATTGTCCAAGCTATCTGAAACACAGAAAATGTCTTACATAATGAAAAGCACATTAGAGTTTAAAGTATGTTCTATATTCATTGTCTAAGTGTATATTAGAAGCCAACTATGTCAAGATTTGAGCTAAAAATGACCAGGCCAAAGCAAAAAGCATAGAAATACTCAGCATGTTTCAGACAATTCACTATTTAATTCTTCTGAAGCTATTAAAATGTTTCTTGATGACATTATCTTTTCTCTCAAGATATGAGAAAAGTCAGTTCACATAGGGTCACGTACAATACACAGAGAAGGCAAGATTCATGCCATTCTTTCCTATGCTTTTAAGAATAACCTGATGCATCTTTGCCTGCACATACATATATCTATCTTTGCTCGTCTTGCAATTTGAATTTGAATTCAGTCAACTGCATTTCCCAAAGCAGTCTAACATTCAGACCCAAGTTAGCAAAAGCTTTTGTTTACTGCTTACAAACTATTAACATCTTTTGACAGAGGTCTTTAAGCTCATTTTTTAACTGACATGTTGGAAATATTTTAGGAGTTATTTTTTCAGAAACAGTTCAGGCAAACAGATGAACGTCAAGTGGATATCACATACAAAAGTTGTGCATTTTGCTTTTCCAGGTGCTGCACTTGGTGTGAGAATTCAGGGGTGAGTGTGCCTCATAACAAAGGATGCTCTAGTGTACTACAGGCAGTGCAGTATTTCTGCACTTGCTCGTAGGCCTGGCTCTTAATTTTGAAGTCCAGTCACTCCGTGCTCAGTTAACAACATTGTTTACCACAAAGGGTTCAGCAAAAACTACTGCTAAAATTGTTCGGTGGTCAGTTCGGTGTGTTTTTTGAAATTAATTTTCAGACTGAGTAGCTGCCTGCTGTGAGGAGGTTTATGGTAGACTGTCTCTCCTGACTGCCAGAAGTTGCCTAGGACCTTTTCATGCACAAGCAACACATTTTAAAATATGCACTTGCTTAGGCACATTATTATTCTAAATGTCTTGAAGTTATGTTCTCGCTCTTTGTCACCATAGAAATGATTATGCAATTACTTACCATTTTTTTTTTCCAAAGAAGGAATGCTTTTGTGTCTGAATATGGATAAAATGGCTCTCCAAGGCATTGAAGAATTACTTGACTGCAAATGAGAGACCATCTCTTTACTACAGAGGACCGAGCAGGGAAGGAGCAGCCACCAGCCAGGCTTACCAAACACATTTTGAAAGGAGCAGGCGAGGCAGGCTGTGGGCACATCCTCTTCCAGCTGCAGATTTACCAGCTGGAGAAACTGGCACTGCAACATGGTGCCCTGTAGCTTTTACCCCTTGGAGGGTTGTGCTTCCAGGTCTGCCAGGCAAGCTGCTTCAGCATGCGTTCCTTAAGCCTTTTTAGTCAAAGTAAGCTCTTCCCCAATTATAGCACAAGCCATATAGACGCAATGTAATTCAAACGATGCTGCTATTTCATCTGCAGCAGAGGACTCATGGGCAGATGTTCTCACTGCACTTGTTTGTGCAATGGCATCTCAGGGCACTTAACCAGTACAAAAAGGGTATGTGGATCCCTCACACCCATTTCAGCTTCACCCCTTTTGGCAGCTTCAGTGTTCAGCTGAGGTGCCAAGCACTTGTGCATGGTTTAGCCAATATTCAGAGGACAGGTATCTTACACTTTAATCAACCAGACTTTTTTTCTGTTTTCCTTCGTGTTTTTTTGACCACCTGATTGAACTGCATGCAGCAGCACACTGGACTCATCTTTAAGGTAACTCCTTTTTCACTCAATAGTATACAACATATTTGTTCTTTTTAATTCAAGTTCAATTTTGATTTCTGCCACACAATTATATTCCTCAGCCTTTTTTCTACATAAATAATCTTTTATGAATCTTGGCTTCAGTGCCCAGGTTCCCTACAAGTCCTAAGAATTCCCTTCTATGAGCAGTACGTGCATTAAAGGCACTGAAGAAAACTTTTGCAAATCCAAATACATGAAAGCAAACAGGAATATAAAAACACAGAAAGCAGACACAAAAATGCAAACACAAATGCTTTCCATAACACGGTGGAAAGCAAATGAAAGAATAAGGTTTTTGATATGAGCAAGCAATTTTCTAGGAAAATAAAAATTACAAATCTTTAAAAAGGAAGATTTGTGGGTTTTTTTTCTGAGATGGGGAGAGGTATACTGAACAAGTCTCAAAGTTAGTCAGATACTGTGTTAATTTAAGAGTTGTGAGTAGCAGACTTTGTCATACAATTCTATGTCTGTCAACTCTTAGGTTGGGGCTCCAGAGGATCCCAGATGTGCCAGTGGAATCTCAGGCACCAAAACCCTATCCAAATTGTCTAGGATTTTTATTTGTCTTGATTTATTTTTTTTCCTGGCAAGTTCAGCAAGGGTAATGGAAACAACTAGTTAAGAGTAAAGTTGGACCTAAGCTGTTTGTTACCTAACAATTTATTTTTCATCTTCCAGAACCCTTTTTTACAGTCTGAAACAGCCTACTTTAAAGAAACACTTTTTTGTGTGTGTGTTTTTCCCTATTTCTAAACAGTGGAGGAGTACTGAAATGCAGTGCCAAAGCTTTTTCTTCCAGTATTTCCATCCCATTAGAAACCACAACGTGAGGCAAATTCTGAGAGCAAGCCTCTCCTTGCAAAACTTCCAGTTCAATCTATTGAACACAGAGGTTTGGATGAGTTAGATCAAGCTTGTAAAGGTTGACTCAGTCCTTCATCCTCCACTGGTAGGTAAATTGAATCATGGGATTTATAAAGAATAAACCTCGCCAGACAAACTTGATTGCGTTTTTCATAGAATTACAAAATTAGCAGATGATGGGAAAGCAGTAGATGTAATATATTAGGATTTCAGGAAAGCATTTGATACTGCCTCATGAAATTTTACTTGAAAAGTTAATTCAGATCAGCTGCAAGTAGAACACTGTCATGTGGGACAAGGAGCTCAAACCTCATGAAAAAGGATAACGACAAGAGGCAGCAGAGACTTGCCTGTGCTCCTGACCTCAGCGCTCCGAGGATATCACCTTTGGTCCTCCATGAGGAGATACAACCGCAAGGCTCTCCATGGGCTCCCAACGAGTCTGGCTGTGCTGCTGTGGTCATACTTGATTAGAGTGGAGGACTGGAACTTAGCTGCCTGCTGTGATCAGGGAACGTGCCACGTGGGATGGGGGCTTGGTGTCACAGTGGAAGTCACATGCTGCTTTCCTGGAAGTCAGTGATGGTGGCATCTAAGAGAGAAGATTGTGGTTCTCCTGCTGAAAGAGTGCTGGGGGACAGGGGATAATGGAAGCCAAACCCACCTGCCATGTTGGGAAAAGGGTGAGAGCCCCTAAAATTATTATCTACCAGGTAAAGTAAAGGAGACACAGATTTTTAAAGAACACAAACTATCCTAAGTCTGATTTACTCCTCTTTGTCAAGGAAAAGAGACACTACACTGTTACATAAAATACTCTGCTGTGATTTCACATTTTGTTCTGAAGGCATCACCCTAAGAAAAAACATTGACAAACAGAGGTAATTTTAGAGAACGAGCAGAGCAAAATGTCCAGATGCTGATGTGATAGAATTTATGTTTTTATACATATATATACATCTACATGTAGTATAAATAGCTTGACTAGAAAGGCAACTATGGAGGTTTGGCAAGGTACCAGCATTTAGAAGCCAAAAGAATACAAATACAAATGGCCTTTACCAGTCAGTTCGGGGATACTGCGGCTGACTCCAGTAGGAGCCTCCTGAGGAAAATCCTCAGGGTTTACACGGAATAGCTGAGTGCCGAGAAAGTGGTATCACTAGACAAACTGTGTTGAAATCAGTAAAAGTAGCTGAAATAAAGAGAAAACTCCTAAAAGTGAATGTCCTACAACATTCGCAAGGGAAATGGTAAATAGCTCATCCATCAGAACATTTACATCTAATTTGGATAAAAACTGGTTTTTTTCCATGTGGATTCCCCTTGCCCCTGCCAATTCCTTGAAAGCTCACAGGAGTCTCAGTGGGGTTTGGTTACACCTCAGCAGAAGACAAGCCCTTATCCACCCAGTAGAAAAATGTTTCCTCTGGCTATCTGCCATGCATAAAACAGATCTTAGCATTCATTTCAGTTCTTTCTTCACGTTTCTTGCATGCCGTCTCTCCTTTCCCACTCGTTCTGCATGCCTTTGCCCTCATTGGTGAGGGCCAGGTCTGCAGTTGCAGAAGGACTTGGCTTGTGCCATGCTCCATAGACCCTCTTCCCAACAGCATCAATCCCCATCAGTTTAACTTTGCAGGAAGCATTACTGAAAGCATTTCTGCATTGGAGCATCCCGCACATTTTGACTGTGCAAAGGTGGTTAACTCACCTAGTCAGGGCAGATTTGGTCATGCAAGCTACCAATTTGTTTATCTCTGATCAACAGTTAATCTTTTTTTAAATACTGGAAGCCTAAATGTAAAAATCCACTGCTTTCCTAAGGCCTTTTAAGTCAACTTTCAAAGGCAGTCTTTTATGGCTGGGTTATAAACCCCTTTACAGAAGGAAAGCTTTAAGTCTGAATATTAAAGTGAAGTGTTTAAAGTTCCTTTTTGGATTGTGAACCTATTATTAAAGCAGGATGGAAACTAGTTTGCAGTCTGCCTTTTACACAGAACATCCATACTGCCAGAGTCCAAAATGAAGTCACTCTTTTGGATTAGGCACCGACCACAGAAGGCTTAGAAATGCCACTTGTAATTAAAAACATTGCGCCTGGATCCTTCTGTCTTTATCAAGGTTAAATGGCCACTGAAAGCAATACAAGTTGAGAATGAAGAACAACAGCAAGCTCATGTCCTCTGTTTCCTAATATATTTAACTGTTTATAGATGCTAGGAAAGCTTTGTACATTTTGGACATTTCAACAGTAAAATGGATGCAATTTCCTCTAACTTTGATAGTGACTGTAATAACAGTTAGTGCTCTGTGAGCCCAAGCAGAGCCACCTTTCCTTGTCCCTTTCTCCATGCCATATGAGGCTGACTGTCAACCCTTCAGCATGGACAAATGTGGGCTGTTGTTGCAGCTTTCTTTGTTTTTTCAGCTTTATCCGTTGTATTTCCACTAATGCCTTGTCTGCTTTATGGATCAGAGACTTTTATCTAGCCGTCTGGAAGAGCTTAGCACAACGCAGCCCTCATCCTGCTCGAGCTATCACAGTATCAATGCTAATTGCGCAGCATTCCAGTTCTTCCAAAGGTTACATAAACTAGACAGGCTAGATACAAGATGTGTGCAGGTACCTGGAAAAGGGCTTGGTTGGAACTGAAGCGCTAAGCAGAATACTGTGGTCTAAAATATCCCCCTCCAGCTGCTAGCAGCTGTGGACTCATCGGCCTGTTCTTTCTTGACTCAACATTTTGTCAGGCACTGCACAGCTGAGTTAGTTTGACATCTCCTGCCTTAACTTCCACTGCACTATGGAAACTACACGTCTTTCCATTCAGGTTCCCCCCACCGCCCCTAGTAAATATTCTCAGGATATATTGTATAGCATCATGCTCTTCCACTAATACAGCTCTAGCCACCTTTTTTTCAATGTACCACAGGGACAGAAGAGACTTGGCTAGCTGGAAGACAGACCCACTTCCCTAGAAACATATGCCAGATTTCAGGAGGATTGTGTAGAAAAGGGGGATATGACCCTGCAGACTAGTGATCATGGCATTTGCTTTACTCCCAGGACACTTTCTGCAGCTTGCTATCTTAGACCATCATCAGACAAGAGGGAAGAACAGTTTTGTGGGCACAGTTCATAACTCCAGAGTTCCCCAGATATGTCGACTGCAATCTCAAGGTATCGCTCCCCAGTCAGCAACCTGGCTGCCATCTGGGGCTTCATGCTTCACTCAACAGCCCCTGGGCTTACAACCCATCTTAGGCTCGCCTCCTGGGGATGGAGCTTAATAGACACATAGCTTGTTTGGGTTTTTTTTTCCTATCCCCCCCGCCCCCCCTGCATAAATAGTCTCAGTATCAGTGAATTTTTTGCAGCCGCATCTTTTTAGAGGGTTCTTCGTTTCACCATAATCCTTCTATGCCCAAGTTTAGATTCTTCCTGATAAGGACTCCCAAATGTGCTGAATTTGGCATGAAGTTATTTTGTGCACTTAGCAGGCCACAAAGCAGAGGAGAAATGCCAGCAGCTCATTAACCCCTGTATCCCTCTCCTTTTAACCATATTCATTATATCATTTACCAATGCAGTTAAAGGACTGCAGCCGATTGTCAGGAAAGACCTGAGAGTCAAGTGGAGCATCCAGGCATTCAGTCCTGGCACAGCTCAAATCAATAGTAATAGGGAAATCATCCACTGGGATGCAGTTGTTCCTGCAGCACACTAATCCATAATGATTCTCAGTTGAATAGCAACCTTTAATTTTTATATTTTTTTCTTAAATGCATCCATAAATCTGGATGTCATACTCTTTGTCAGGTTACCCAGGCGCCATATTTCTATGTAGTTTACAAAATCCCAACCTACAAACAAGTATAAAGTTGTGGGTAAGAAACTACTAGTGATTTCTGATCCAGTGCTGGTTAGAGAGTTTCGCAGATCATCTTCAGTTTCTGTCACCAATGGTAATGTCTTTAGAAATATTACAGCCTGCAACAGGGGTGGAAGGGCTATGAATAGTACTAATATCGTACAATTTAATTCCAGTTTTGTCAATGAATCAGCAGTATTCGGAGAGCTGTAAATCCTTGTAATTCTTGCTCTCTGCTTGCTGACAATGCAGGATGGTGTGCCGAGTGTCCGTGCCGTGCTCCGAAGGGGCAGTTCTGTGGACATTGGTGAGCCAGTGCTTTGCTGAAAGACCTCTGGATTGCTGCCATCACAACCAGGGTCAAGAAATATTCCTCGGTGAAGTAAAGTCTAATGTTACATGGCTGAGTCAAGGACTGCGAATAGCATGTGCAGATGTGTTACACTAGCCAACAGCATAACAAAACAAAAGCCCAGTTCCCCTGAAGGTACAGCAAGGCAGCCACTTCTTATTTTTGTTTTGTTTGCATGAAGACAGCATGTACGTCTCAGTCAAAAGTACAGGATTTTTAGTATATTTTAACTGAATGTGCAAGTTTCTCTTGTTCCCTTCTGGGTGCTGGAATGCGGGGATGGAGAAAGGGAAAGCACTAAAAGCAGGGGGATAACTGGGGCCCTGTTGTCTGCAGATAAGTAGGGCAAAAATCACAGAGGAAATCTGTATATTATTGGCCGGCTTGGTTAATAAAAACTGAATATATTTGACACATTTAATGGTTTAAATATCTCTTAAAACATTTTACTGGCAAAATTTCAAAGCCATATATATTTCTGCACTGAGCCATGGAACTGTGAAGGTGTTGTCTCATGATGCTTTGCACATAGGAAATGTCAAGAAAGGCAAAAAGGGCATCTTTTGATATAGGAAACAATGGAAAAAATCCTGGATATGCTGATACTTCTTTATACATGCACTTACATTTGCAAACACACATACACCCTTTGTTCAAAGCTGTTTAGTACTTGAGGAGTAGAATAAGACGAAACTAGGAGCAGAACAGACTTTGAATGCAGCAGCTCTAAGAGAATGGTAAGAAGAAAACACTGAAAGTCAAGGACGCTGTCGGGTATGAAGCTGAGATAGGAGATGCTACGATAAACTCACAAAAGTGGAAGAATGATTATATGCTTGCTGGGGGAGGTGGCAAGGCCACTGAGCTCGAAGGCATGTGTCCAACTTGAGTATTACATCCCCCACCACACTGTTCTTCCCAAGAAAGCTACCAAAGGTGACGCCACCAGCTGGCACTTATGGTCAAGGGGAAGAATGATCAGATTTCTCTTCCCACAATCATTAATGCACAACCAAATGCTTCTCGTGGGATAGGAGTAGTGTGTGTGGCGTTGTCACAGGACTAACAACTAAAGGCATGTGGTTATAGATGTTTACCATCATCAAGTGGGAACGTCAATGAAACCATGCTTCTCTGCACCATGTTACCAGAAAGGGCTTGAAGAAAAAAATTTGAGACTCACTGGTAAATTATGGCCCATATCCTGCTACAAACAGTGCCTTAGCATTTGAAATGCATGATAGAAAACTGTCCTAAATGATCACTGACCTTCAAACTGAAGGGGGAAGAAAGCCAGACCCAACTCGACAATATCTTCTCTGAAGCAAAAAAACCTATATTTAACTGGATTCTCATGAAAGACCACGTGTGCCACAGGAGGATAAATTTGGAGCATTCTCAGTTTCAGAGTGAATATTTTATATAAACACACTAAACAGTATAGGAAAAATACAGTGCTCTCCATAACAGTAATGCTCGGTGAGCTAAAAACCCAGACTGGGCCAGATCTTAGTTATAATTCCCAGTGCAACCTATTCTTGAGTATAAAGTCTCCTGAGAGATACCTTACATAACAGGAAATTGTGGATAATCACAGAAAATACATCAAAGACATTTCAGATCTTTCTAACACAATACTAAATGTTAGGGGGGAAAACGTGCATATTAGCATTTAGGTTTTTATTTTGTAAGGGTTGGAACATTCCTTCCACGGGCAGAGTTTATAAATTTGCTAGGGCATGGAGTTCTGACCAGTCTGCTGTGTGTTATATTCAGACTGTATGATCTCAACAGGATTGCGCAGAAAAGGAACAGACACGGCGGATCAGAAGCAGTCAGGGAACATTAACTGCATACATGCATAATTATTACTACAGTGATCTGATGGAAATTTTGCTGGAATTTCAAAATACTATGTGTGCTGGAAACACGAAGAGTGAAAGCTCTCTCAAGCCCTTTTGTGTTTCCATACACAAATAAAAATAACAAATAATATTGTAAACAGATACTAATTCGTTACAGCCTCTCAAATTTCAGCTGGGATTTTCAAGAGAGAGTAACCAAGTGCTTTGGAAATAGTAGAAGACTGCAGTGATACATAAATCAAATTGGATTTTATATCAATGTAGTCCATTCAGGAATAACCAGAAAATAACAAAAGGAAAGAGCGATGGACTCTTCCTGCCATAGCCTTCACAGCCTGTGTTGTGGATCCATCTGTCTGTCTATGTGTGTCTGTTGATTTTCTATGTTACAGAAGTATTATGATAACTTAAAGGTGGAAAAAGAAAAATGCTGATTTATCACGCAGGGTTTTTTCCAGCACAGTACAATGGTGTTGAACACTGCACACTAACTTAGAGTGCTGGCTTGGAGGTGGGGACTGTAGGTTACTGAGTTTTAAAACATGCTGAAATTAATGAAACACAGTCCACTGATCCATGGTTTTATATGAGCCTGTCTCAGTCTAAGGTCAAACTAGAAAAGTTTTCTGACAAGAGCTATAGGTCAGACTCTTTTTTTTGCCTTGCTGCTGACTTAGCTGATTAGCTAAATAAATATAATATAACCCGTAAAATCCTCCAAAATGAAAAAAAAAACCCACAAATTTAGGTTAAAAACAAAAGTTATGGTAACATAAGTGTCTCTAAGTTTTGCAATAATCCTCCAGTACTTTTGCATCCCAAAAGGCTCCAGATGTGACCAGCCACTGCAAAATGGGAAGTTGTTTATCAGCATTCTACATTGCAAACTGGCACCTGTAATTTCACTCTCACTTTGCATCAGCAGAATTAAGATATCCAGAAAAACCCTACTATGACAGGTTTCTGAGCATTAATGCATAAACATTTATAGTAAAATGCCCTGTCTGTCACCCTCAAGGTGAGGTGTACAGCATCCAGTTCTTCCCCCTGCTCAGCCACATGTATGCAGCACGACCCAAGTGTTTCTCTCTGCTGGGTGTTGCGGGTAAGCTGTATCAAGCGAAAGAGAGAAAATGAATATAAACCAATTACTGACAGCACTGTTATTAAACACTCAATTTCCCACCCCCCTCCCCATCTTTCCACAAACTGCATTTTTCAGCTGTGAGGACCACAGGCAGCTGAGGGATGGGGCTTGCCACTGCCCACCCACCGCCGTGCTGGGGCAACACTCATGCTGTGCATATGCTGACCAGATCCTGCAAACTTTACTTTTTGTGTGAATAATCTCTACTGGTGCAGTGATCACTTTGAAGAGATAATGGGGTCCCAAGCATTTGCAATCACTGACAGATTGGGGAGGGGGGGGGGTGTAGATATGATGAGCCTGAAAACTTGTGCAGAATTTGAAAATTGCCTAGTTTTGATTCATGTTCCCTTCCTTATCTGTTCTCAGCTTCTCTTTGTTTTGGGAAGCAAAGCTTCCTCCTGATGACTTCTTTCTAAAAATGAGTGCCACCTTCTTCTATTTTACAGGTGATAAATTCTGTTGTGGATGAAAACTACAAAATAAGCCATGCTGTACTCCAGGGGCAGATATATTTTCAGAAAGTCACCTCCTTATTTGTGAGAAGCACCTGCCAATTAATATCTTAAAAATATCACTAGAGTTATGTAAGATCTTTAAAAATTCTTCTGCTTCTTGACTCTGCAGCACTTCACCTATTACTAAAAGTAATCAAGCTTCAATATGCTTTAAAATAAACTCAAACCCAAACAACCTTAATTTAATGCAAGTAAGAAATTCTCAACTTCTTCCTCTTGTGGACAATAATTCAAACCCGTCCATATGACATGCACCCTGATCTTGCTGCAATTGTCAGTCTGCGTCTCTGGTGAAGCACCCCTCAACTGTGGTCCTGGTGTTACTGGCCACACCATCATTCTCCATTAATGATAAATAATATACGTGACACTGTTTACCATGTATTGGCATTCGGACAGCAATGGCTGAATGAACTTCAGGCTCAGCATATCAAATCATCTGCCTGGGGGTCATTCTGAGGCCCCATCATTCTGCTTTTCTAGTTTTTTTTAAGAGAAGACTATATGGAAATGACTCTTCTGGAGCAAGTTCTGGCAAATATCTTCTTTGGTGATTGGTGCAGTTTAGAGGGTGAGAGGAGAATGATTGCAGGTAACATGGGTCTCTACTAGGAATTACACATGCATCCGAGCTGCAGCAAGCACAAGGGCAGAGTAAACCTGCTGCTTATGGCACTTCTCAGTGTGTCCTGCAAAGTGCATTTAAACACAATGGGATTTGTGTAATATAAATATTAAGTCCTTCACAGCAACTGTTTAGTAGATGGTGTGTTAGAAGCTATGTAGGTTTTCTGGCTTTAAAGTGTAGAAGATACTGAAAGTGATGCATGGTATTTTCTTTTTCAGGAACTGATTCAGGGCACAGAAGTTAATGAGAATTTTTCTTCTGTGAGCTTTGGATCAGGCTTTGAGGTTAAGACTTCTAAATAAAAAAACAGTAAATAAGTAAATAAATACAAACACACACACACTTTCTCATTCACCACCCATTTAGAGCTTTTTAGGACTGGACCTCTGGTGCAGGAGGACCTATTTTACTTCAGGACAGTACCAAGAGCTGGTAAACATCTATTCTTTCCATAGTCTTGCGACTTCAATAAAACCAAATATATTTAGACTGATGACTTGATTCTCTCATCAGAAAGATATGCGAGTAAGAATTGTTGTCTATCTTGTAAAAACAGCACTACACTTGTACATGCATGTGTAGAACTGTTAAAGATTTTACAAGATACATGGGAATGTGTGCCTGCTTATCTTAGGAAAGAAGTGAGCTCAACATTAAAAAAAAGAAAAAAATCCACCCTCTAGCTGAGACCTTGCCTGCCAAGTTTTAGCTGCGTGTTCTCTGTTTGAGGCACATACTCCCACAGCCTGCTCTGAGAGGTGCACACACTCTTTAATTTAGAGTGAAGATTTAGGAGCAAATTCTACTTTCATTTACTTCATTAAAGTCCTAATGAGGCTGTAAATCAGGATAAGAACATGGCTGAGGTCGATAGGGTTGGATGGATTTAAATGATTGTAGAATTTGTCCGGTTTAGGTGGAAATATAAACCAGACTAGCCAAGGTAGAGCACTGAAACACAAATATAAATGCTGAAAGAAAATTTTTCACATTCTTACTAAGATCTGAACCGAGTGAGAACAGCCCCCAACTTTGGGTCTGTATGGTTTGTTTCTTCCTGAAAAGAGACAACAGTGAAAATGTTTACTGTCCTAAATAAAAATGGCCAACAAAAAATATATTAAAATGGTCAAAAAATAATTTACAAAGGTTTGAAATTCATTTTTTTCCTGAAATATCCTTGATAGGGTAGTAATTGGAATTACATTTGTGTACTTCAGGGTTTACAATTTTTTTAAAACCATTGACAAAACTTAATGTATTTCCCAAAAGATACCAACACAATTACATTTTCCATGATTTCCTTTTTGTAAGTAGGCTTCAGTATTTCAAATATTATATAATGTGGAATGATCTAGCAATACATATGCATTATATTCACTGAGAGCTTTGCTTATACACGGACAGTGGATTTGTTCTTGAATCTGAAATTGAAGTACGCTTAATTATGCCAAAATGCAATCTGAACTTGCTTTTTATTCTGTATTATTCCTTGAGGGGAAAAAAAAAAAAAAGGACAACAACAAACTGCAGTTGGTAGCATATTCTACATAGGAAGCTATTGCTTAATAGTTTTGTAGGGAGTGCATGTCTAGGATGCTGTTGTGCACCCCAGCAGTTGCCATTTCATGAGCTGATGTTGATTAGGCACACCCCGATGCGGTTAATGGTGTCTCATCTCTATTTTTCAGATTATCTCTTTCCCTGGCTCACTTTTACTTTGTGATTAGCAGTTTTCCATTTTATTTGAAGTCTTAATTAACATTGTTTAATAGTGTTTCAGTACAAGAGAACATAATTTAGAAGCTGAAAAAGGTAGCCTCTCCTGTATGCCCTGTCCAGGCCACTGGTTTGAATGGAAGCCTCCACCAAGCAGAGTCTATGGAACCAGCCTCTCAGCTGAGCTGAGCTGCAGCCAGCTTGTTTTTGTATTCCTTAAGAAGACATGCAGTACTTGCCAGGAAATAGAAGAAAATAAAATGAGTCACTAAAACAGTAGTTGTTTTTATTGGAAATTATTAAAACAAATAGTCATATTATAATATATAAACTTTAATATTAACATTCTAGAGCAAAATGATTTCTGATAATGAGTAGAAGCATAATATCAAGGACTATTTTGTCTTACAACTAGTATTAATATGAGCTGATGCAAATGGTGAGATTACCTAATACTATTTTGCTGACACAAGGCATGTAATGAGAATCTATGGAATATGACATATAAACCCATTGTCTTCAGAGTGAAGCTCACGTCTTCAAACTGCACAGCAGCAAATCTATGATTTAATTGTGAAGCTCTTTCCTTACAGGCAGCATTAATTCCATATACCAGCAATGTTAATTATGTTCATACTAGAGAGACAGAAACATGATTATTATTTCTTTTCTAAAAGGTGAAGGGAGAGGTTTTAAAAAACAAAACAAAATTCCATATAAGATTTCAAACCTGCAAGAGAAACTGTAGATAAAGAATTACATTTAAACAGACTTGAGCATTGAAATTATTAGAAATTTTTTCTTCTGTTATGTATGTCATGAACCCAGTTCAAGATTCCCTGTTTTCTTTGGAAACTTTGCAGTATCTATTTTCTTGCATTCTTTGATCTACCTAAAAACATCACAACACATCCCAACACTTGAAATACAGACTTTAAGACTGGCATATGCAAAGGGAAACATCTACAGGAATGAAAGAGTCTGAGGATTTATACTACATGGTTGAAAGTGCTTAATATCTGGAATTCTTGAGACTCAAGTGGGTGCTCTGCAATGCCCTCTTTGTAGTTGTTATTTAACCTGGGAGTTAGTAGTCCCTAACTAAATGTAAAAGCACATGTGCATAGACATACTTCCTGGTTTAATGATTACATAATAAAACATACATTAAAAACAGCAAGCTTATAATTAGATTTCTAGTGAAAACATTTGCATTTGTCAGTCTAAAATATATTATCCATGAAATTTTTGAAATATTTGCTTAAAATGCGCTGTTTCTATAAACAATCCTAACAGTAAACCTATTAGCTAAAATATTCACAAAAAGTAAACAAAAGGAGCATGAATGCAGCCAAATCAAATTCAGCTTTCTGTCTTAGTAAACACTCGTGGAAGCGTTTTTAAAAGTATGTTTCCAGCTGTATCTCAGAGTCCCTCTCTGACAGGCATCGAGTCTTTCGAAACTTCTAAATACTATTCTTTACAGAATTACAAAATATATAAATATACACTTACTCCCAAACAACAACAAAGGAATTTTTATAAAAATAAAACAATGTAAGGCAGCAAAGTCAAGCACTCAACAGTCGGGCAGAGCTGTCGTGACTCTTGCCCGTGCAACCTTAGTTACTACCCCTATGCTTGCTGATGCAATCTTGCAGGACATAGGCTACTTTTTTTTTGAAAGACCACCTGCTAATTTAGCACACAGAAAATATTTACAAACTAACAAATATTTATTCAACCTAATTTTTCAATGTATGACCACAGCCTTATGTATCCTACAGTACACTTTATTGACCCTATTGCAAAAACAGAATTACTTTCTCCTAGGTTTGCCTGTGATTTTAATATGTTTATAACATCTGAAGGCACAAAAGTATTAATCAATTTGTTTTCAGAGCAACTACGAAAATAGCAAGGATGCAAAGAGGAATTAAAAATTCACACATATTGGTGCCCAATTTGAGAATGTTCATGTTCTTTCTTCTGACCAATTAGCATTTTTATTATACTGTTTGTTCATTTCCATTAAGAGCTTAAACTCTACCTAGCTGCCCCATTGGTACCTGAATCCAAACTACACATTTTCAACTCCAACCCCTTTTTGGCTGCTTTCTACCCTAGAGACGTCCACAGTAGAGAAAGATGCATAAATTTTCCCTGTTAAGGTTATCTAAGCTGGTCTACTTCTGGACACACCTGGAAACGCATGCGTCTTGTCAACACAAGGCAACTGGGCTATCACAGCCCTGTCAAGACCTGCAGTCTAAATATCTCTTCGCTTAACCTCACTTCTATATCTGGTATATCAGAAATCGGGATGACTGGCTAAACCTGTGGCCAGAACATGAGGAAGGTATTCTCGGTCATCAATCTGCCATTTTTTAAAAGTGTATGGAAGACACTAAGGAGACTGCAGTCGCGCAGGCTGGGATTTGGCACACAAAAAACTTCTCATGAACTGTGCCATTTGATGCTGAAATACTACAATATTCAAGGACTTTGATGTCTGAGGGATGACACCTCTAATAGCAGATTGCCTCCTAGTGCCACGCTAAGGTAATGACTTGAGAAGGCAAAATACCAAATCACCAGTACCAAGCCAGATACTTTCTTGTGAGTCCCGCATTTAATTAATGAGTACGTTTCTTACAATGCAATTTAATGGCTGGTTTTATGAGTGGATCATCATTTTCAAATAAAGACTGCAAATGATCTTAAATCCACTTTAAAAAAAGTCCACTTTCACCCACCCCCAAAAAGGTTGTTTCTGGTTTCTATCATGAGTTAGAGAAACTCCTTGTTTTAAGAAGATTGTACCAGGGACATTATGCATAGTTTTTCTACTTTAAGGTTAAATTTAGCTCAATCAACCATTTATTTTACCTTTTGGTGTAATAGACCGTTACTCATTCTTAACATATATAATATACATGATGAAAAAAAAGAAAATATTTGTCCTAGGTCTGTTCCTTTTTCTTTTGAGGACGTCTTTTGGAACCACAACTCCTCCGCCTTCTTTCCAGAAATGATATACATAATCTATACTTCTCCATGCTTGCTTGGCAGAAGTAAAACAATTTTCTATCTCCCACCCTTCAGATCTTTCAGTAAGAACAGTCAAGTGGATTTCACACCTCACACAATTGCAAAGGAATTACAGGCACATTGTGAACACTTGACTCAGTTTGCTTCCAGGATAATGTATTTTTGGTAAGAAGTAAGATTTACAGTATATAAAATATATCTTTGCAAATGAAGTAGAGCAGCATAAGGGAACAGTATCTATATTCCACTTTAAACGTACGTTCGAGAAAACAGAAGAGAATGCCCAATGTAGTATCTAGCAGCCTTAGACAAAGGAAACAGAATTGCTTCATACATGGTTGAATGTGTTGTGCAGGGATCAAATGCGAATATATGCACAGATCAAAAGGGGCACAATGCAAGTCATAATCTATCCAACACTCACCTCAATTTACACAAAGATCCCCATGATGTGGTGCAGACTTATCTGCACCACTCTACTTGCCAGCTGTAAAGAGAAAAACACCAGACGTTAAAAACATCAAAGTGTGCTTTTGCGGTGCCCCAGATTGCATAGCCTACTACGGGAACTGCACAAGCCTCCTAACGGAGCCTGTTCCTCTCGTGGAGAAGGAGCAGGCAGTGCTCCTGTGCAGAAGAGGAAGGAGCCCCAGGGTAAAAAAAAAAGGCACAAATGTTGTATATTAAAAACCTAACTGAACTAACTTGCAGAAATTACTCAGATAGCTTGTTTCATTCTAACTGCTCCTTGTATCAAAATTCCGTTAAGTTCTCTTAGAAGTGGTGCAACGTGACTTCTTGCACAAACAGCAGTGAAAAAGTCTTAGGATGAATGCCACAAATGAAGTAGCACTTTTACCACTAGTGAAATTTCACTCTGGTCAGATCGTTAGTAGATTAAACCTCTTCATCTCAGAAGCCTGATACAGTGCAAGAAGCAATGGGAACCCTGAGTATCCATGGGAATTCAAGTTTATCTTCAGGAGGTCAAAACCTATCACAGTTTCAGTTTTCAACTTAACATGGGGAAAGAGTTCCTGAGGTTCAGCTCTTTAAAAAACCTGTAATAAAACTGGCTAGAAGAAAAAGTTTGACTTGCCCCAACAGGGTTCATTATTACCCATATCAATGCAACATGGCATTTCAATATGTTTATATTGTGACTTCAACAGTTTTTGTCATGTATTTCAAATATAATAGGATTCAGTAATAGTTCACGGCAGAGTTCTTTTAAAAATGTATAATAGTGACAGCATTCAGACATATTATGTACTTTATTTGAATGAGAAAAAGTTTATGATTCACTTGTGTTACAGAAATCATATTTTACTGTCATTATCATTATTTAAGTACTGTACCATTTAAAAACCAAATTATCTTTTCACAGAAAAATTCTGTGTGGTCAATTACAGTGTATTAAAATCCGGAACACCATTTTCATATTACATTACAAACATTTTTTTTTGTGCATTGTTTCTTCATTGTAGCTTCACTGTTTCATCAGATACAACCTCATGGTTGAGATTTGCAAAGCTGGTCACAATTGGAAAGCATATACAGGAGATACTGTTATTCAGATCCATTATGCTGAATATATGTGTTAATAATCTGTGTTCTATTATGCTTATCTTTCTATGGATTTTTGGCTAATTTTCCAGGTCTAGAATATTAACAGGGTTTTTAGTATGCATGGATTAGGTTACTATTTTAGGGATAGAGTGGCTAAATGAGTGAAACTGAAGAAATGCAGTAAAAAGCTGTTGTCTGTGGAGTTGTAAATAGTTTCCAGCAGACGTGTTGCTGCTTACTCTGTTAAGGGTCAATGCAGCAAAAAGCACTGGGCCTAGAGAAGTGGATTGTTTTATTTGCTTGAATTCATGGGTGGCTCTTACTGCTCTAGGTCTGTTATTAATGAGGAAAAGAAGGTTAATGGAAATAGCAGATGCTGACAGTCCAACATTTATCTTTCTGTGAAACCCATGTAATATCAGATAAAAATAGCACTCCTATCATGCTGATTACAAAATCAGATGGTTGTCAAACGTGTCTGAAGTTAACCACACATTTCTTTTTAGCATATGACACGAAAGCTACATATAAATACTATACAAGCAATGCATTAAGGTGACCGTCTAATTTCACTAGTTATAATTAAATGTTAGAGATGGCTCAACATCCAAGCTGATGCTGTTTCTGAACAAGCTGATAATGCCCTTCTCATACAGTATATCTAAGGTTGAGAGGTAAATTTAATCTCATTCGCTTTCTTAATTATTCTATAAACAAGCTAAGAAGGTGTCTGGACTCTAGTGACAAGCATTCCTCCTTATCTGCTGATTTTTTGTCTAATTTGTTTTATTGAAAAAGCTGCACCATGAGTATGTGGTCAAAGAAGGACCAGGTCAAATACCAGGAGATGAGGTAGAAAAGACACAGTAGAACAGGCACTGTAGGACTGGTCTGTTTGAAATAGGCAGCTAAGGGTATGTCCCCATTAGTGATCTGCAGAGCAACAGAGATGGTGCTGTGGACCTGATATCCGCCTTGTATTTTTCCAGATTTCACTTAAGACTAAATCAAGTTTCCTCCCATGGACTGAATGCTGTATTGAAACAAATTGGATGGGCTCTTAGGGTGCATCTTCTGATTTAGCTTTATCTGAAAGAAATCTAATTTGCACGCTTGATGATGCAAACAAAAGAATGGTAAGCTAGGATAATTGGGAGATACACTTGAAAAGCAAATTGGTCTGAACTAAAAATGATACAGATGGACTCTTCACATCGTTCTTTAGCATACCTTGCTGCCTGTTAGTTATCTGTGCTTCCTCATATCTGAAGAGGCAAGATGGGCTGGAATAAAGAAGCATACTTTACAGTCGGTGAGTAAATGCCTCTTGAATATGCTGAATTTCAGAGCAGTGTTCCTGAAGAATTCCAAAACTGCACAAACATTGCAGTGTTTTGATCTGTCTTATTAAAGAAATAGGTCTCAACAGCCACCTGAGAGCTGGACCTCCATTTGCTGTAAACCAGCACAACATTAGAGTGGGTAGGGCAAATAAGGACAATGGCGAAGTACACAGAGCATGCAATAATGTTTTACATTTTTAATCTTAATGTATGTGATGTCTGGGCAGTTACTGAAAAATGAATATAACTAATAGCAAAGGCAATACCTGTGTAAATCTACAATGATTAATTACTAGGATATGATAAAAAACTGGGGAAATGCAGCATGTAGAGAAAAAGTGATATGCCATAGCTGTTTGGGTATGGCTGATAGCTCTGACTGGAAAAATCAGGTCCTTGTGAGGGAGTCCCACGCATCTACACTGCAGGAATTAGTACTATTTCTCCAGGACAGAGTAGTGAAGCACACGGTATCAGGGATGGGAACATATTTTGGAGTATTTGTCATGTATTGTCCATACACCCTTTCTTTTAGTTAGAATTCATTATTTTATTTACCATGTGTATTATCATTAGTGTTACCGTACTACATAAAATCCCCATCATTCAGCACCCATTGCTCTGCAAACACAGACAAAAAGAACTTTAAAACCAACCAAAGGTACAATGACCCATACCACCTGACCAGGGTATTTTGGGCTCGGTGTTGCTCCACGCTCATGTGCTGTAGTGCTTTAGCCCATCAGCTGCAGGTAGTGTCTTAACGAGGTTGCCTTGGCAGTGTCACCTGTTTCAGTACTATTTTGGCCAGTGACCAGATGGAGGGGAAAGGACTCTGCATACTCTTCTCTGGCACATCACAGATTGAAAGGAGAAAATAAAGAGATTCCACTACCAGAGTTTAACCTTTTTTAGCTAACAGAATGGTAAGTGTGAAAAAATCTATTTGCATGAAGACCATGGGAGATATGTGATGTCTTAATTCTAAATAAAATCCAAGCTTTTAATACAATCTTATAGGAAATTACCATTGTTAGTATGTACAAGAAGTATTTAACTTCTGGTAATTTAGGACATGTTCCAATCCAACATCCAGAAAGGCCAAATTATACATAATAAATGATCGTTGAGAAAGAGGTATCACGTTATCTGTCTTGTCCACAGCAAATTATAAAGCTATTCTAAACCACAAATGTTGAGTTCTTAATCAAAGAAACTACTTACAATAATTTTACTACAGATTTTTATATAGCTGTGAGGATGTACGTCTGATGGAAAGAAGATAAAATGTTTTTATGAGATCAAATGTTATTTAAAAATTCATATTGCTGTATGTCTTGAAATTGTACTGGCAAATCTTTTCATTTTTCTCTCCTCTTCAGTATTGCCATAGGCTCAATACTGCAGTCTTTACAAGCAAAAATACCATGCATGGTTTGCCTATATGATGACATAACGGGGGGGCATTACAGGATCCTCCAAATAGTAAAGATGACAGTGTGATCCTGCTTCCTTAATCGAAGTCAGTGGGAGTTTTGCCTGGTTAAGGAGGTTAGGATTGGGTGCCTGAAAAAAAAAGAAGATAATGAGACATAACTAGGAATAATGGGGTGATATGAAGACGTGGAAAACGTTGGTTGAATATCATTAAAATCTTCCTGACAGTGAGCTCTATTATACCAGAGAATAATCTCATTGACTTCAATGGGAGAACTGCCAGAGTAAGATCTGAGCAAAGCCTGGAGTAGCCTTGGTCCTGATCCAAAGCCCACTGACATCAGTGGGGACATTTCCATAGACTTCAGTGAGGTTTGGATCAGGCCCAGGGTGAGCAGTGCAGGTATATTTGCCTGAACCCGCACAATTCCCAATGCTTTTTTCATAATTCTGGTGAATAGTTGTTAAGATGCATCTAAACATGGGCAACAGATGATGTTACTGGTTCATTTAAGTACAGCTAAGTATACCTGTGCAATCAGGTAACTTAAACAACAGAGGCCACTATGAAGAACACTGATATGTAATAAGGCTATACTGTGTGGTCACCTGGAGCTTATGGCACAAGGGGTTATGAAGGCTGGGCCTTACCTGAATTAGAAATCTTTGTGTTTTGTTTTCATGCCTATGAATGCAATGGGCAAAAAAGCAAGAAAGCACCAGGCACAGTACCACAGACACTTGCAGAGCAGTGCAAAGGAAAAGTGAGGAAACAATCTTTTTTTTCCCCATCCCTCTTGTGTACATTCTTGGTAAATAAACTGGATCATGTCAGAGTTGCCAGCTCCTGCATCTGTTTCTCTCCTCACAGACAAAACTTGCAGGATTATAAACTTTAGCTACTACCTGATTCAAGAAAGGCAACAGACTGAATATTTGTGGCTTATGCCTTTGCACAAATAATTTAAGTCATATGCTGTTTTGTAGACACCAGTGATTAAATGCATTTTAATAGTCGCTCCCACTGAACCTCAGTAAAGTGTCACAACTACCAAGTATTAAAAATTAAATTTCTTAACAGCAAACATGCTTTTGTCCTTTAGTGAATTCTCTGCACCTGGGCATTTTTTTCAGCACCTCATGCGGCTCTCCAGCCTATCCATATGTTACTAGCCTCTGCAACAGACTGGCAGTTACTTACATGAAGGTTTCTGTGCCTCAGAAAAATTTCTATTAGCTCATTGGTTGAGTCATTGATGGGCAAGGGGAAGGCAAGCAAAGAGGAAGGCCTAAAGCTCATCAATATTTTATTCATTAATAGACGAACCACAGTCAATGAGAAGGAACTGTAGAGATCTGTGGCACTCATATGAGACTAATATAACCAGATTAAATAAAATTGCTGCATTTGTTCAGGTAAATTTATTAAAACCTCATAATCCACATATAGGGAAAAATGAGTATACAACTCCTTAAGTTTTAACTTGCAGCACTCGTTGGGATGTGACAGATTTGGAGATTTGGTTTGCAGTAGCTCCAGAATGTTGATCCAGACACTATAGTACTCTGAGATTATATTAGTTTAACCCAAAGCAGAGTGACTGAAAAAAAACAGGCAGCTGAAGACAAATTGAATTGATTGGCCCCACCTCTCCCATAATAATTGGAAGTTGTTTGATCAGACAAGTCATAAGAAATAACCTGGAATATCTTCTAGTCAATGCTGCTGCCTCAGTGCAGATTCACTTCTAGGCACACTATTCTGTATATGTGCTCTGCCTAACTTCATCCTAGAAAACTCCAGTGATGAAGATTTCATTCCAGGCTATCTATTCATGTGTTTCTCTAGCCTTACTGTTACAAAGATTTTCTTAATACCTAACCTATAGCTCCCTAATTGCAATTTAATCCACCAGCAAACATGGAAAAGAACGCATTGACTTTCTTTCGCAGCCACTTATAGGAATTTGAAGTCTCGCACCGTGCTTCTATTGTCTTCATAGACTATGCAACCACTCCTTCACTCTTCCCTCACAGAAGTAGTTTTCTAGTCCTCATTCTCACTGCTTGTCTCTTTACTCTCTCTAGATTGTTATGAAATTGCAGAACACGTGTCTATGTAGAGTGTACCAAGAGAGCCTTATCAGCAGAAGGATTACTTTTCAAGTTTTGAGGATGACACTCCCAAGAATATATATCCTTGAATAATGTCCACCTCTTTCTGCAACAGTGTGATGTTTTTGAGCCTTGTTAAAGTTTAGTTTGCTACAACTGTAGTATTTCTTTCTGCAGTACAAAGTCTGTCCTTACCCTGTGTAGCTGATTACTACTTCCTGGGAGTGAAATTTTGCAGTTATCCTAATTGAATTTCAATCTGTTTCAGAATTTTTCTACTTTTTCAAGAAAATTTTGAATTATCATCCTGACCTTGAACACGACTGAGGCTGCCCTCCACTTGCTGTTATCTTCAGATTCAAGAAACATTTTCTATTCTGTTGTCTAAATCATTACTAAAACTGCTCTATAGTATTGGACCAGAAAAGACCCTTGTGGAACCCCATTTGATAGGTCTCTCTACTTTAATGAGGAACTTCTGATACCTTCTCAAAACACATTTTTGGTAAGCTGTTTAGTAGTTTCACATAGCCATGTTTCTCTACCTTGCATATGAGAATTATATGGCATAGTGACAAAACCCCACTGAAGTAAAAGATACGCAATGCCTACTGTTTCTTCCTATTCTTGATGCCCCTTACTCTGTCATAGAAGAAAATTAGATCGGTTTGACATGATTTGCTCTTGACAAATTCATGTCAGCTGCTACTTATCTCTTTGTCTTTTGGAAGACCATTAGTTGGTTAATTAATTGGTCACAATTGAAGTTAAGATGACTGATCTTTTTAGCGTTTCTCCTCTCTCACTTGTTTGTCGCATTTCAGCAGTCTGGAACCTCAACCATCCTTCACGTGCTTTCAGAAATAACTAGTAATAATGCTGCAACTGCCATGGCTAGATTTCTAAGTACTACACAGGCTGAATTTCACCAGATGCAACCCATTTTAATACATCTCATGTTGTTCAGGTATCCAAGACTTTTTTCCCAACTACAGTCTTGTTTCTTACCCTTTTATCTTTAGTGTTAATTACCTTTGTTGTCTGATCACAGTTTTTCTTGTTGTTAAGATGGAAATTAAAAAAAATGCTTCTTTTTGTATCAGTATCTTTCTCCTCCTTTTGAGAAATAAACTTTCTCTTGATTTCCTTCTCCCTACTGTATTTCATTTTTAGTCTCAGCCCTTTTAGTTTATCCCCATGATTTTATATATATATATATTTTTAATCTGATCTAATTTCCAACTTCCTATACACTCTTCTTGTCTTTTATGTCATTGAAAAACTCATCATTTAGCTACGTTCATTTCTTATGTGCTTCTGCATTGGAAGAGTTTATGTTTCTGCCTTTAATGTACGTTTTTAAAGGAACTGTCAAATCTATTTGATAACTCAGACTTGTTTCCCAGAAAATCTTTCCAATTCTGTGTATTTATTGAATGACTTCTGGATGTCCACTGGTTTTGTTTTGCCTTCCCAGCTTAAGGTCTAGAAACTCTGACATTTTATGGTCAGTCTCACCCAAGCTGCTTTACACCTTCACATTCTCAATCAATCCCCAATGGCTGGCTTGAATACAATCTAGAAGAGCTTCATTTTTTTTCCCCACAACTCTATAAAATTGTTTCCGACACATTTCTAATACTTGCTGGTTTGTCTCCTATTTTTCTGGTTTCCTGCCGGTTGTCCAGACCAGTTAAATTTCTGCATTTCACCAAGTCCAGTGCTTTCACACAATTCTCAGTTTACAAAAGCATCATTCACTTAATCTTCCCTGTTCAGTGGCATCCAAAAGCCTGTGGTGTGACAGTGCTCTCTTATTTTCCTCTTACTTTCACCCAGAAACTTATAGCCCATCTACCTTCTCTCCCACCCTGGACCTTAGAACAAATCTTGATATGCCAGAAAACACTACCTCTCTTTCGCCCTCCCTACCCTTCCAGAGCAAGTTATACCCTTCCATATTAATATTCTAGTCATGTAAATTACTTGAACAAGTGCTTGCTATGCCAATTAACTTGCAGTTTTGATCATGCACTGAGACTTTCAGCTCTTCCTGTTAATCCCCCTACTTTTTTGCTCTACAGAATTGTAAAATACTGGGTAGATGGCTTCATCCTCCTCCTTGTCCCTCCTATAACCCTATTATGAATATCTGCAGCTATTCTACTTGTAGGCCTTTGAGCTGAACTTTTTCCTTGTCTAACAAACACATGGGTTCTTGTAACAAATTCTCATTATTTCTAATTTAATGTCCTCATAGCTAGGCTTGCAAGCCTATGCCATCCCAATTAACAAAGACAAATCAGAACAATTAATTTTAAAGACACTTCCTGCTCCCCAGCTAACTTGCAGGTGGCTGAAAGCAAGAAAGGAAAAGGCTGGCTAAAACAGAAGATCAAGTAAACTTGGCAGACTTGAAAAGGAGCCTTCACACGGAGGAAGTTACTTGTTCAAGGGAACCAGACTGAGACATGGAGGAACGTCTGAGTTACAATCAGGAAGGACAGAGATCTAGGTAAGACATACAGGTATGTAAGCTGCTTTTTGGAGGCATTTCATCCCCAAATACTTTATTCCACTGCTAAATAAGCAGTTCTTGTCCAATTTCTGCATATTACTATAGCAAAGGGGAAAATTTTAAGAACGCATGTTGTTGAGGTACAAGTACATTGGCCACGACTGAAAGAAGGATAAATGGGCTTTCCCCAGGATGGGCTAAAACATTAGTCTTGTCTTTTGGGGCTCCACTGATTGGGTTGTCCCTGTTGTCCATAGCCGCGGCTGGCTTTGGGCGTCAGTCTCACAGCCATGCGTCAGTACTCAGTGCAGAGTCAGATTGCAAGTGTGAGACATTTTGCACCTATGCTGGAGCTCCTTTGCACACAGAAGCCATCCAGCTTTTTCAAGACTAGTAGCACAGCAGTGAGATGATGTTTAGGTTTCATAAAGGATTGGGACTTATGCATATGCTTAAGCCCCAGACTAATATAGACCTAGACTAAAGCTGGAAAATAATACAAACGTAAACTGAAACCAGTAAAAAGACAGAAACCCACTGAACTGTAACACAACTGAAACCTGGGGAGCACCTGGGTATCCCACTTAGACCTCTGAATGCAGCCCATATCATTATCTCAAAATGGCACGTCAGCGGCAGCGTTCTGACCCGTATCATCAGGTGCATGAAAAATCACAAATTCTGACAGTGCCTTTTCTCTACTTTTTTGAAGATGGATGATGCTTTTTTTCTTTCATTTTTCTGATATTTGCAAAGGGAGATAATCACAAAGACTTGTTTAAAATAATGTAATTTTACCAGAAGTGACCAAGAACTCTACTAAAAAATACATATAAAATAGCAGGCTGAATTAGGGGTTAAATTGAAAGCTGTTTTTTGAAATGCTTGTTAAAATAAGGCCCAGCTTTGATGAAACAATGAAAAATGTGAAAATTTGTGCTATTTAATAATATCAAAATCCCCTGGGTTACTGAAGCTCCACAGATACTTAGAGAAGCTATTAGGAAAAATTTGGGGGGATTTAGGAAAGCCTTTCAGTGTCTTGTGAATGCACATTTTCTACCAGATGTTTGTAAAGAAAGAAAAAAAAAAAAGCATATTTTAATTCCATTGAATCATCAGCTGCATGAGAATCTTTGTCTTCTGAAAGCCCCTTAAGCACTTTCTCTAGATCAAATATTAAGAGGAACTTTTATTAATTCTTTTTTTCCCCCTGTAGATGACAGGGTCTGGGTTTGGAAGCTTCTCAGGAAAATTTCTAACAATTTAGGAGACGAGTTCCTATTTTCTGGTATTTTTCCAGAACATTACTAGCCAAGGTAAGGTGGTGTTTTTAAGATTAATTAGCAGAAGATGTCGTTTATAATGCAGAACCCTCCCTGTCACAAAATAATGTGAAAAATATCAAAATAATGTGTTTTAATGCCACTGATAATTGCCATAACTTAGTAAAAGCAAAAGCAAATCGTATTCATGTGGAAGAATTTGCTTTCTCTCCTTAGGTTTTATTGAAGCATGATTTTCAAACTCCCTGTGATGATCACATGCATAATTGCTGCTGTTACTGTTCTTCAATGCTTCCCGTTTATGTTACATTTCTAATGAAAACTGATATATAGGAGTCACCATGAATAAGGCAACATTTACCAACAACCACCATACATTGGCATCTGGAATACTACAGCTATTGCCTACCAAATGTTCAGAAAAGAATATGGGGGCGACCTGGATGTGACCTGAAAACTGAAGGGTCTTGTCTCCTGAGCACCTTCCGCAGATCCTCAGTGACGGAGCTGCTAAAGCCGGCATAAGCAGCTCTCCCACCCCTCCAGCTGCTTCTTCCCACCCCTGGGCCGCCCACAGCCAAAGAAACAGCTATGCTAGCACAATGCATCAGGCAGTATGGGAACGAGGGCTGGGAATGAGGAGGGCTGCTTAAAATGCTGAAGAAATACATGCAGTGGAGTAGTACAGTGCTTAAATTCCTTAGGTGCTTTTAAAACCATCCACGTTCATTCACTCAGCACAATTACTCTACTACTTTTGCCCATCTCTTCATGGGGAACGAGAGGATAAAACACCCTATGGCCAGCCATGGCTTCTTGGCGATACCAGTCCACGCTGAGGGCCAATTAGTGTCCCAGTGCACTGACGAAACTTCAGCTACTGGATGAAACTACAGAACCAAGGCTAGTAGGAGCCAGATCTTCTCTGGACGCTAGAGCAAGCTTTGAGTTGGTGGAAATGTACCAGAGCATGGAGCACACAGCATTAGTTCAGTGGAGTGACAAAAGTTGTGTAGCCCTGTCACCCTTCATAAGCACAGCAAAAATCTCAGTAACAACTAAGTGGATCTGATAAGCAACAACCTTGTGCCCTGTCACAGTGATCTTCACAGGCTGCATTTTTAAGTCCTAAAATGCACATTTCTGTTATCTACACTGGGGTAAATAGGAGTAGCACAGATATACTGAAAAACACCCTGTTAAGATTAGTTGTTTTCACTTTTCTATTATTGTTTTTCACTTGATGTAAACATGGGTAGAAATTAGAAAGATACTCGGCTCCTCCCTGACGATGCTGTTGTACATCTGTCGGACACAAGGGTGCAGACCCAAGAAGAGCCGTAGTGGGCAGGACCAGCTGGACCGATGGGTGGCCAAACAGCCGCATGTTGGGGAGGCAGCAGACTGTGCAGGGACAGAAACACACCTGCCCTTTAGCCAACCATGTTGACAATCCCACCAGCAACAGGCTGCAGAGTGCGCGCTGCGGACTCGGCTAGCTGGCGGTAGAGCTGTACTGTTGTCCTGCACACACGGGCACACAGGCAGCTGTGTACGGTGTTATGTCAGGCTACCATGGCTTTGCATGCTGAGTTCAACAGGCTGACGTCCCCGGCTTTTTGCTCTGTCCGGCAGCAGGAGGAATGAAAGCAGGTTGTTCAGAGCCTTTGCCAGCAACCTGAAGTGAAGTGTGATAGGCAGACACTGCAGTGTGGGGTGGAAAAACCTTATCCTAGTCCTGATCACAGGCAAAAGTGAAACTGTGAATTTAAAGTGTGCTACCCACTCCACGGTAACAGCTTGCATGCACATTTCTGCTTAGGGATGAAAGTGAGGTAATTCAAAGTGGTCTTAACCCTTATTTCATGCATGCACACAGTCAGCTCCACCACAGGAGGTGACTGCTCCAAATTCACACCCAAAGTCACCCTGCAGTGACTTGTCCATTTGTTCATATCCCAAGGCAATCTGGCCTAACACAGTGTCACAGTGGAAGCGGGACTGTTGCTGTCCCAAAACAGAGATGAATGACTTCCTAGCCATCAAAGTAGGAGCCAAGTTTGTAAAATGAAAATCTGCCCTATGAAAAAATGTTTTGGTGGATGTAAAGTGGGTTAATACTCGTCTCTCAGCTTGAGGAACCCAAGTCACATGCACCAACAAATGTAATTGAAAGAGTATGTCTCCATGGTAGGCATTTTCCAGCAGATCAAAGTGACCACACAGTTTAAAACAACTCATTAATTTGTAATTTCTTCTTAGTTCAAAACAAATATAGGTGTATCATTTAGGGATTAGATCTCCTATTTGGTTCTTTAATCTGTTTCAGCAGTGGCAAATAAAACAGTAGTGTTTTATTTGACCATTCAGATGTTTCAAATAAAAGTTCAAGAAACCTTCAGTAAAGATGAGTAGTAATCTGCCTAGTATCTGTCCTTATCTCACTTGCTTATTCTCAGATTGAGTGATTATCTGGAACCTGAGGTTTTATATATCCTTCCGTACATGTTTGTTTTAGTTTATCTATTACGGTTTCGAGTGTTCTTGCTACTCATAAAAACACTGCTTTCTTTTGTAGCTTGGATACTACTTGACCTCAGTTATCTATCGTGGCAATGTGTTCCCCCATCTAAAATCATGTGGTTTGATAAAATGTTTTCTTTCATTGGTAATGAATTTGTAAACTTTAATTTTTGGTGGCTGTTCTACTGTCCTTATGTATCAAAGAGTGGGAACAGAAGCTCTCAATCTTTTTTTCTGCAACAAACCATGAAATCAGCATTGGCATAGCAAGTAAGGACAGAGCGATCTTTATGCAGACGTAACTGTTCATAATGCTGCCTGGCTACTGCTGGTGCATCAACAAGATCATATATCTTTTGGAAGCAGTATCTTAAAATGATTGATTAGAGGCTCAGAAAAACACTAAAATAAAGACTAGAAAGGTGTCCTGTGCTTCCCTGTAACTCTTCAGTTGTGCTATGCTAGTTTCTGAAGGTGTCACATGAAGAATTGTTTGGCTTCAGGCATTAGGACTGCCTACATGCAGTGCACAATTCCTCACAAATATACCTTTCTTACTCTGCAAATGGAGATGCCTGCTCACAGTCTGATCTGCAGGCTCCTGTACGACATTTGGCTTCTTCCAGCATTATCAAAAAGCTACTGCAAAGAGCTCCTCCTAAGGTAAGACTGAAGGAGTATGTGTCATAGCTTGTCTCTCCCCAGCCTGAGAATGAAAATGTTCTTTCTTTCCAACTTCCAACTCCCAGACTCAGGTTTTTGATGTGCTGTGGCACTAAGCCTTAGAAGTGCTGTGGCACTGTGCTGTGGCACTAAGCCTTAGAAGTGGATGACCTTCAGGATCTTTGGAGACCCTCTTCGAGAGCTTCTTAGAATTTCTTGACCAAACTTTTCTTTTACTGAACTCCAGATATTGTTCCAAGTTCCATGTTATTTGTGCGTGAGAAAAATTTGGACATAGAGCAGCTAACGCTTGGAAGCCACTTGTGTCAAAAAAGATGGCTGAAAAAGCCAGGGAGCTAATTCTCAAGAACTGCAACTTGAATGCTTGAAATAAGTCCCTAAATAGCAAGAGCAAACATGTCAATTCTACGGTTGTAGAAAAAAGAAAGACATTTAATTCAGTTTTGTATAGGCTGCAGTGGCAAGGATTTGGTTCACAAAGCCCTTGGTTAGTACGAACAAAACATGTATAGGTGTTTCATTAGAATTACAGAATTAAACAGGAAGGCTGAATTAGGGTACTGGGCACCCATCTGTTTGATAAGCAGATGTTGAAGGTACGCAGCTCCGGGTACCACATGTGAAACCCTGATCTCACTGAACTCAGTGGGAATTTTGAACTGGTATTTCAGCATCTGGATTGTATGCCATTTATTCTTCAGAAAGAGAATAGTTAATGTTGGTATATGTGCGTGTGTGTGTGTATCTAATCAAAGTGCTATCTTTTTTAGATAGCAAAAAAAAATCAGGCATTAATTAGCAGCAAGTAGTGGAGTTGGGCAAAGAGCTGTGTGGAGAATACAGCTGAAAGAGCAGAGTGGTCCAGTCTGAAAAAAGCACCAGACGGAGCGGAGTTCACAGAATGATATAAAGAGATAGGCTGGAATAGTGAACCATCCTGGACAGGGAATTAAGGAAGAAATGAAATAGGCCAGCTTGCCAGGAGGCAGCAGGGCTGACTGGACAGCTCTGATTTTAATGAGTCTCCTGCAAGCCATGTTTGCAGGATGTCAATAGTACTCATGCTGCATTTATTCTATTTATGAATAGACATCTCGGTGGCAACGGCGAATGCATAAATGTTCCAAAGATGCAGAGCTGTAACAGTCGACACAACACGTGATGTAGCAGTGTCACAACATGGTAAAAGATGTCACGACATTAAGCTGCAGCTGATGTTATGATGAAGTATCAGGATACCGCAGTTAATGGCAACCGTAACTGCAGATAGCGGGGCTGATCTGACATGAGTAAAACGTGAGCAGAGGGGCAACCTTGTCTTTAGCGGGGCTACAGGAGTGCCGCTCCCTGATATGAAGTACTGCCCAACTTCCTTAAAAATGGGTGCTCGAAGGTAGGTCCTGACGTCCTTCGTTAGGAGCCTCATTCTCAAACGGTGCTGAGCCGCTGGCTCAGTGGGAATTGTTAGATATTGGGCATTTTTATAACTCAAAATGGGCCTCTGAGCATGTATCCAAAAAATTACTTTGGGAACCCAAAATGTGATGCTTTCAAGGCGGGCCAGCGCAGTAGCCCACCTCCTGCCAACCACCTGCAGGCCGAGCAGGCTCAGGCAGACCTCACCCCTGCCGGTGAGGTTCGGGGTCCGCAGGCGTGACGGGGCACAGGCCGCGCGCCAGGGCCTGGCAGTGCCAGCGATGGGGCCCACGCCGAGGCGCTGCGGGGCCCCGCGCCCTCCGCGGGCCTGTGAAGGAGGTCAGACCCCGGGGGAGCCCGCACCGGCCGCCCCCAGAGCCCGGGGAGCCAGACCGGAGTCCGGCTGCGACCCGCCGGCCGTGGCCCTGTGCGGGGGGGCGGGCTGAGTGCCCCGCAGCCCTCTGCAGCGTGAATCAGCCCTCGCCACCAGACGCAGCGGCTCCCCTGCGGCTCCCAGGCTCCTGGAGGGGGGGAAAGGGGGAAACGAACACCCACAGCCGGGAGGGAGATCCCCACGCTCCTGCCCCCTCGCCCCTTCTGCCCGCCCCGGCCCGCTGTGGCGGTGCGCCGGCCGCCCCCGCGGCCGGGCAGAAAGGCGGAGAGCTCCCGCTCCCACTTCGCCTTGGCAGGGCACCGCCATCCGCCGGAGCGGGAGGAAGGAACATTAACTCCAGCAGCTGTTTCTTGACCCCGGCTGTCACTCTGCCCGGGAACGCTGGCTTTTTTTGGGTTGGTTTTTTTGGGTTCGTTTTCCCCCCCCCCCCTTTGAAAAATTATTATTTTAAATTCGGAGAGTCCTACGCGCGGGGGGGAGGTGGGGTGCAGACACACACACACACACACACACACAAAAAGGCAGTTTTCGGGGGCAAGTTGGCCGCCCCCCCCCCCCTTCCTGCCGCCCCTCTCCTCAGGCGGGCGCGGAACTGCAGCGCCGCAACTCCGCGCTGCCGCCCGGCGCGCGCGGGCACACGCGCACTGCCTCACACACACGCGCGCACGCACACAGGCAGCGCTCAGAGCCGTAGCTAGACTACAGTAATTCCCCAGCATGGGCGGCTTGAAACTGCTCGGGCTGAATAGCATTTGCTGTTCCGTCCCCGCGGCCGCCTCCCGCCGGCCCCGCGCGGCGCTGCCTCTCCTCCTCCTGGAAGTTGTGCTGACACAGGGCTGGCTGCCGCACCAAGTTTGTCAACAGCCGTGCGCGCGCCCCGCGTGCTCCTCCCGCCGGCGGGAAGGGGGCCAGCGCGCGGCCCCTCAGCGAGGGGCACCCCCCCCCCCCCCGGCCCCCGCACCCCCTCTCTCCCAGCCCCTCTGTGTGAGGGGTGTGTGTCCTGTGGGGTGGGGTACGCTGTGTGAGGGGTGGGCTGGGCTGTGAGGTGTTGCCGTGCCCTCTGAGGTGAGGGTCGTGCCTGCCAGGAGGCCGGCGGTCCGGTGGGGGTGAGGGAGAACGCAGTCCGGTTTGGCTGAATAGTTTGGTTTTTTGGTGTTTCGCTTTGTTTGTTTTTTTTTTTTTTTTTAGTATTTGGGGGAAGTGACAGTGGTGCCCCTTGGGCTTCCTGCTGTTGTGACTTGGAGAGGGCAGCCCGGCAAAGTCAGATGGAGGTATCTCCTCCTGCAGTGCCCATCCTTTGAACAAAGAGGTGCCACAAATGTCTGTCCTTGCCTCTCGGAACCGAGCAGAACTGAGGAATGCTGAATGTACCGACACGCACAAGCAGATGTGATGTACCAGCAGGTATGCCCACACCTTTGTTGTCAGGCAGGCCGAAGACTTCAGTCGATGCCTTCTGTTCACATTGGACCACAGTTGCCTGAAGTTGCTTCTACGTAATCTTAAGGGTTCGGAGCTTTCTAGGCGGGGTGTGGTGGTGGTGGTTTTTCTGTTGGCTTCATGCCCTCTGAGTCCTCTGAAGGCTTTGTGAAAGGAGGATTAACTCTTTGCAGGGCTCAAAATGCACATTCCACCCAAACAGCCCTTTGCAGCACTTGACCTCTTGAAAATAACGTGCCTGTTCGGCAAAGCCAGAACCTGGGCATACCTAAGGGTCTAAAGGGAGGAAGGAGAGCAGGCAAAGTGGTAATCCCCCTCCTCTCATTTGCTTTGTGTTTTACAGTATGAGATCATTGGTGAGCAGAAAGCATGCAAGCGTACCTGCACCAGTGCCCTCATAGATATCAAGAAAGCCTAAAAGCTGGAAAGCTTTGGCCTGCAAAGTGCTGACTGTCAGTGTGGCTCATGTTGAGGCAATGCTCAAAGGACACGTTTACCTTTCTGCAAGCACAGAGTCCCACTTGCTTTGGCAGGATATGGAATTGCAGTACTCTCTGTGCAGTAACCCTGCTGCTCACAGCGCCCCAAACATGCGTATTTTCAGCCTAAAGTGATCATCTGTCCACAGTGATCTTGTGGTGTCTAATAAGGACACAGCAGTGGTTCAGTCCTCCCCAGCATCCCTAATGTGGCGAAAAGAACTGGGAGGAGAAGATGACTGTTGAAATGAACATGCCTGTAGGTGTCTGTGCGTGGGGGGAAGAAGGTGTGAGGAGGAGTACTGTGAGGGTTGGCTGAGGGCAACAGATTCATGACGGACCAAGGGACAATCAGCTTCACTTGCTGTGCTACAGATAACAGACCATTCATCCTGATCAACTTTTTGAATGAAATAGTAGTTCTGTATTCTACACTAACCATAAAAGGTCCTGAACAGATATGTTCTGAGGGATATTTATCTTAAATTAGTGAAGAATAATTTTCCCGTTCAATAGAGAGAAAATACTTGTTTCTGACTCCTCACACCTATCTCCTCCTTATTTTGGGGTGATCAGAGATACATTTTAAGTGCTTCTAAACTTAATTTGATTAGAACTGGTGAATAACTCTGGGGCTTTTAAAATAAAAACTATGATTATACAAATGAAAGATCGCTGATGTATTTTAGAATGTGTGGAGCTGCCTGAAAAAAAGCAGAGATGTTCTTACTGCTCTTTAAGAAAAATCTTACCGACCTCTTACAAAGTTTCTGGAAAGTACTGTGTTAGTGCCTAGGATGATCACGCTGACCTATTTTTCCATCTTGTGTTGTGGGTTTTTTTTTGTCTTTCTACTTAGTACAGTTATGTTCTGGGGAAAAGGAGTTCCTGTAATAGTTTGCCCACTATATGCTGTGGGGTGCGGATGAGACATAACTGACAGTGTTTCAGGACAAATTTCCAGATACACAGCCAAGTCATTTTCACCAGTCCTCATTTCTAACCATAATAAACTATACCAGCAATGAAAACTGTGCCTAGTCTTTAAAAGCTTCAAAAAATGCTGACTGACTCAGGAAAATAACGAGTGAGCGTATGGCTGTACATATTTGAAATAAGCACAGTTTCGTATTTTTGTGATACTTTTACCTTGTTAATTGCATTTTTCGCCAACGTTAATTGCCCAGTCTTTAAGTGAAAGGTATTAGCTTGTGTGAAACTCTGAGCACTGTACTCATTTCTAGTCAATTACTTGTAGGTTAAATAATAAAATAATTTGCAAATGCTGGTATCAGATGCCTTAGTCAGTGTAGGGCCAAAGTAGGACATCCAAATACAGGAGTGTGGGTCTAGGTGCTGAGGATGATGAAGATGTATTGTTAATTGAATATTTTCTGGGAACTTTTTACCACATTTTAAAGTCACATGTTAATTACAGGTTGTAAGCATATGATTTTTAGTCAAAAAAGCTTTCAAAAAAGTTTTATTTCAAAAAAAATGTTTATTTTAAGGCCTATTTTAAAATAACATTGTGGATACAACCCTTGGCTCACAGAACTGAGAAGAAAATCATTTGGCTTTGGGATCTTAATATGTACCATCCCATTGGAGCTACACCACCTACACAAACTGCAATTAAGAGATCGTTCTGTATGATCCTTCAGATGCATTTGATTTCATGTTACTTTAATAGTACTACTGCTCTATTTAAATACTGAACCCCGAGAGCTGTTCAGGCCTCTGGCAAAGCTGATACTTTCCGTCCTTCTCACTTCTGCTGGAAGCAGTGGTGCTCTTTGCACATGAGGTGGTTGGCACCTTGATGGCCTGGGCTTGCCTAAGTCTGTTGCCTCAATTGATTACAGTGGGTGTGCCATGAAGGAATCTGTGGATAATACGCTTTAGCATTGCAGATAAACAGTGACTTTTGTGTGTTTGACTTTTTCGATCTTTGAGAGGCACCAATTATTCGATCAAGCTGTTCATCAAAGCTGTTTCTGAATGAGGTCTCAAGGCACACATTCATCATGGTGAGAAATTTCCTTCTGAGACTTTCAGAGGGTTCCTTCTCTAATCCAACCTACAGAAAGAAGCATTTTTGTAACTGAAAATGAATGACCAAACACTTCTGTGGTTTCATGTGTGCTTATATAGTATATAATGTGAGTGATTGCTAAGACAACCCATTCATTTGTCTAAATTTGCTGAGGCATATTAGAGGCTGCCTACGCAAATTTATCTGAAAATGACAAATGAATGCCTGTACTCTGGCTCCACCCACTTGCCACCATGTTGTTTGCAGGGCGTGTAAGTAGGAGAGGAAACTTTGTTCTTCATTCGCATAATTAGATGTAACTTGTGCCTGCACAGAGGACACTGACCTAATAAACATTCGAATTTTCTTGTCATTAGTCACACAGATCCCATGACAAATTTTGGTAAGTTTAGTCTGACTGGAGGTAAACAGGAAATATAAAAGTGTGAGGAGTAAAAGGTATCCTCAGTGTGATTGTTTATGTTCTGTACTCTGAGTGTGTATGCGCCCATTACAGCCTAACTTCACTCTGATGAACTGTGTTTGTAGAATATCTCCATTTGTAATGGTATTAACAAAAACAGGTCATCTGCTCCTGTTGAGAGTGAATGCATACAAAGTTTACCAGAACACAGTAATGATGATTTTCACGTTCACGTCAATAGTTTCAGTAGTTGGCACGCTTCAGTAAGTGCATACTTTTTCTTTTCTTCCCCTCCCCCCCCCCGCCCCCCCCATTTATTTAGTATTTTCTTTTAAAACACTGTTTAAATGTTGAAGTAATCTCTGGAATGATTGGAATATTTTGATACTTAATCCAGTGTTTAGTATTCCCATGCCGTAACTTTTTAACTCTTCTTACAACAAATACATATACATATATGTCTGTGTGTGTGTGTATTATCATGCCTGCAGGGTTTGTTTTATGCATATTTAATAATAAGGCAGGTGTAGAGAATGTGTTGCATGAGAGTAAAGATCAATCTGGTGCAGCATTGTTCTGCACAGAAGAAATATTGTGGAGCCGCAGATACAGCTAAGATAAACAGAAAGATTTTGTGCTCTACAGTCACAGTCCACAGTTAGCTCCTTTAACAATTTAGTAAACAGATTAAATGGAAGGAACTGGAAGAAGATGCATTAATCTCTTTAGAGTGCAACCACTGTGTATTCAGTGAAGGCAGAATCCTAAAATTCTAACTCAACTGCAGCTGAGGATGAACATCAGAATTGACTGCATTGTAACTAATCAACTAGGAGTCATTTTAGGAGTCTTCAAAATAGTAGACGCAACTTAATTTCTTTGCATGTTACCTGGTTGTAACTTGGTAGTGTCCAAAACTTCTGCAATTAGCTAAAGGGTTTTTCTAAATCTAATCTGAACGATAATCTGTTCCGTATTTTACACAAAAAATCTTTTTATTTTAACAGCCTTGTAACTGGAAGAGCATCTTGTGCATATTTTTAATCCAAATGCAGTATTTCCCATTAATGAAGAGGGTAGTACTGTATCTGGGCAGAACAGTAGTAATCAAAGTCAGCAAATGCAAGGCATCTTTGCAGGACCCTACAGCTGCTTCCATTGAAGTCAGTGACAGAACTCCCAGAGATCTCAGGGGCATGGGATCAATTTGCTAAAAATATTATGGTAACACAAATAAACAGAAATAATAATAATAGAAGAGGAGAAGAGTAAACAGTTTGGGTAACAAACTGTTCCATGGCCCATGCAGATGAAATTAATGTTTTTCTAAAATCTTCACGCTAACTTTTTGTTCCTTTTCACTGCAGTTGATAACCATCTCTATAATGTTTTGTGGAAGAGGAATTTTATTTTAATGTCGATGCCAGTTTTAACCCGAGAATATCTTGCCTGAAGTTGGAATCTGTGCCTATTTTATAATGTCTGTCGTGTTTTTACATGTTTAGCAGCAGTACTAAGAAAGGTATGATACGTAGAGGGTGTGCTAATTTTATGTTTAGCTAAAACATGTATAATGCCTGGGTTTGAAAATGAAGGTGGAGGTAAAAACTAGATTAATGAGGTCTGGATAAACAGTTGCTGATGGATTAAATAATAATAAATATTGATAATAAATATTGATAATAAATATTGATAATAAATATTCAACCTGTACTTCCCCCCACACCCCCACCCCTGAAAAGAATTACATTGTGTTGTCTAACTGTTAAAGAAATTTCTTAGCCTAGAAGGAACAAATGCTGAAAAAAATAATTTGGTAACTTCTTATCTCTTGAATTACCTTAGATTTGGGCAGCAGCTTATTTGTTGGAACAGTGGCTACTAATCTTCTAGTCATGAATCCTGGCAAAGTATTTAAGTTACCCCTGTGGACAAAACCTTAAATCATTCATCCTTATGGCAGAACTTAAAAAATGTTTTTGCTTACCATATATTGGGTAATTGCTTAAGTAATGCACCAAATGCCCATCTAGCATAGCAGCAACCATAAGCAGGAGTGAATGTGGCTCTCTGCTGGAGCAGTCTGGAAAAGGTCATCTTAAGAGTAGTGCAGAATGACTGTTTTCACACACCTATGTGAGCTAATGCAGCTCCCACAAACTTCACCCGGAGTTACACTGTAATACAGCAGAGGTAAATGACATGCCACTTGAAAAACACTCTCAGTCTTTTGCCTTTACATTTTTTTGAAGGAGTACTGTGGTGCTCTCAGGTTGCATCTGAAATGTGTCCCAAAATTAAAAGCATTTTGACTGATGATGAGAAAGATTAAATCTGTCATGTAAGAGCCGAGTTTGATAGTACAAGGATAGGGAGCTCCGCTTTAACAACCAAATTTAATATTATCTTTTTGTTACAAAAACGTACCAGCAGTTTACAATGTCCAGATACTGGTTACAGAAGTCTCGTGAGAGCTAACCCTGACAGCCTGGCAAGGATTCATCAGTGACTACCACCTTGCTCAACCTTAACTGTAATTTACTGTTCTGCGGTAGCAGAAACATGTATCCTGTTTGTTTTGTGTACCAGTAGGTAGATATAGCAAAGATATAAAAAGAGTATCTCTCCAAAGTATTTTAACGCCCATCACCTTAGTTGGTAGGTGCACTCCTGGTGGGATTAGCTAGTGTAGTAAAGGAGTTTTTTTATGAACAGAATTAAACTGATTGATCAGATTGGTACTAGGTTACGTGTTGATTATATGTTTATGTAGGTATTGCAGACTAGCATGCTTGTATTTAAAACTATTCTGCGTTATCACCATAATTTATGTGCGCGGTTTTGTGTGTCCTTCGTGCTTTTTCTTTTGGTGGAGAAAATAGTTACTGTTATTGCTAGACTGCTAAGTCTAGATACTATTGGTTTTGACTCGGGAGAATAAATGCCTGCAACATCATCAGACTTGCATAGATCTATGCAACTATTCTAAAAACATACATGTTGTAAACTGGGCAGGAATAATATGAGCATGGAAGACTGTAGCCAGTGTTGAAGAAGCAGATTACTCAGTTGTACAGTGTAAATTGTATACTCTCTGAAAAAAATAAGCTGAGCAGCATGTAATATCACAGACTCATTTCTGGGAGTTGAGGAGGAAGAAGTGAAACCAAAGCAGAGCTAGTGCTGCTGTTTTTTAAAACAGGGTGTGTGAGGAATTTGGAGAAAGAGCAACTTTTTGCCTGAAGAAACAGAGAAGAGAAAGAAAGAGTATATCGGTTCTTTTAAGATTTTTTTTAAAGGGAGAGGTTAGAGCTTCTGCTCCTTTTCCTAGACGGAAAAGTCCTCTTGATATGCTAGGAAAGTTTTTTTTCTTGCACATCGAGGAGGACAGCAATAAGAAAGGGATTCCTGAGGGACCCAGGATCCCCCCCCACCCAACTAGTCCAGACTTTTCTTGTGGGTTTGTGCAAGAGCAATGACAATACCAGCAAAGCAGTTCCTGACTTTAGATCCCACTACTAACGTCTTCATGCATTTGTGGGTTACAGGAATCACGAGGAGATAATCAGTGAGTGACTCAGAGAGGCTGGAGATGAAAAAACAGCTCCCAAAGTGACAACAGGATTGCTCCCTCCATCTCTGGGTCTCTGGTTACCCAGCAGCTTAGGTAATAGCACCACCCTTCTCCTGGTCTCAATGAAAAGCTCTGGTACTTGAACTGCAAAGGAGCTGCTGCAATTCAGTCACAGCTCTCCCTCTAATTTACCCAACATCTTCGTCTCTGTTTCCATGGAGAGGGTTTCAAGCCAACCCCTTCCTGTGATTACAAAACCCCTCATCCATGAGAACTGCCTGCTGTGTGCCCCTGGTCTCCCATCTCTCTGTGCATCTCTTCAAGCCTCTGCTCTCTGAGCTTTGTGTTCTGATGTATTCTGTCCCTTCTTTATTTCCCCCTAATCCAGGCCAGATACACTCAGGTCATGTGTTCTGGATATCACGAGTATTAGTCTACTTATTTCCTCAATATTTGTGTTACTAGAAGTTTATTGTAAGTGGTATGGTATAGACAGTAACTTCCTGTGACTGAGACTCACATTTCTGGCTGATCCAAGAGTGTTCAGCTGGTAATAACTTTGCCAGTCTTTTGGATGAAGTTTTCCAGGCCAGTTGTCCACATCCAATTTAGACACATAAACATGCTTATATACTGGACTGAGGTGATCATGTAGTGTTTTTCACAGGCACTCTCCCCTTGTCAGTGCCCAGAGTGGACCTGCTGGTAGATGGACCACGGCTTGTAAGAAGGGAGGATATTTTCTGTAAGAGCTCTAACTCATTTGGTCTGGAAGGTAGAAGGTATTTGGTTAGTGAGTCAGGATATTGCTAACACAGAAAGGATGCTTGAATGATTGAAACCATTGAATGCTCCCTCTGGTAGGAGTCCTGTTGTGGGATTCATATGTGCCACGAAGCAAGTCATTTAACCAGCTTTATCACAGGTGGTCATTGTCTGTGCCCTTCTCTTTTTCTAGCTTCCTGACTGGAGACTCCACTTGTGGAAGTCATGAAGTGCTCATGGTTGTAAACAAAATCAGAGGGGACAATCCTTGGCATACGTAAGTTCTCTGAAAAAAGAAAAAAAAAGTCTTGGGCATACCAAATTAACAGATATTTCTGGTTTTCTTCTGCGCACTGCAGTTCTCTCCTATAAAACAGCGGACGGTCATAGGGAGTACTGCCCCATCTCACACAGGAACTGTGTAGATTCCTCTGATGAAGTGGAATGCTTTCTTTATGAGACACCCCAATGAGCAGTTAATAATTCAGTCTTCCAAACATGGTTTAAATTCAGTACAGTAAATAGGACCTGCAACAACATATTAGAAAATGAAAAAAAAGCATAAAAAAATATATAGCTGCTCATTAAAAGAGCATAATCTATTCTGTGCCCCAAAAAGGTGGCCAAGTACTATACAATTCAGTCACTAATTACTGTACCAGAATGCTGATGTGCAAGGTGGACAAATTAAAACTTAATTCTGTATTTTGTGACTTTTGAGTACTTGACTTTACAATGTAATAATATTCTTTTAACATATTCTTTTGTGTACAATATATGTAAATGCTGATAGTATTGCTAATGCAAATGTTGCTCTTCAGAGGGCCACTTTGCTAGTGGGAGGGTCACTTAAAATCCTGGATAAATCCCCATTTTATAAAACCAAAGAAATAATAAATACAAAAGTACCCAAAGAAATAAACCTGTATATATATTTTAATCCCTCAGCAGTCTTCCTATAATACTAAAGGGCACTTCTTAATGAGGCCCACAGAACCAAAATCAAAGCAAAGATTCCAGAGAAAAGTTCAGCCAAAATAAAACCGAAAAGAATTTTCAGCTTGTTTTCAGAACAGTGCAATTCAGGTTCTTATTTTATATATTTTACCAAAACCTCCTTTAAAAACATATCTGGAAGTGAGAAAGGATGCAAAATTGGCATTGTTTTATTACAAAGAAAGATGTTTAAATGGCCAGAGGGGAGAAAATGCTTAAAAACATGTTTATATCAAAAAGCAAATTCTTTACCTTATTGTGAAAGTCGCTATTGCAACCTTTTAATGCAAGATCAGCGCAGATACAAAGACAGAGATAATGCAACCGTTATAAGGCTGGTCAGTGATGAGGCTGGTTTTGCTTCATATGACAGGTTTTGCAAAGACAGATGCAGTGATTTTGTATTTGATTGAAAACTGAAGCTTTTATGAGAAATTATGTTTTAATTGCATAATAACTGTACAGTAAAACTGAGCTCTGTGACAAAAGCCTTAAGATGTCCCAATATACTAGCAGTTGTTCAGGATATATATACCTATCACTCTGAGTGCTGATGTACATGCTGTAAACAACTGTTTCAGATAACTAAAATAATTTGTAGGCTTATAGGATAATCCATGCTGGAAGGGACCTTGGGAGGTCTCTAGTCCTAACTTCTGCCCAAAGCAGGGCGAGTTTCGGGATCAGACCAGGTTGCTCAGGGCTTTTCTCAGCTGGGTCTTGAAAAACTCCCAAGGCTGAAGACTGGAAAACCTCTCCAGACAACCCTGACTGTCATGATGCAAAGTTTTCTCCCAGTATATAAGCCAGGACTTCTCTTGTTTCAGCCTATGCCCACTGTATTTTTAAAAAGCATGTTTTAATTGGATAGCAAATGTTATACCTGACTCCTCATTGATGTTTTAAATAAGTATATAATTTCAGCTGTAGCTGAAACTGATTGATATTAAAAGTGATTTTAGTATGGAGTAGTAACTTTGTATGATTAGAATACTCCAAATTCCAAACAAAATAGTAACACTGAAATAGAAAAACCACTGGATGATAAAATGTGTTTGTTAGCATCATAAATGTAAATGATGAAAAATGCCTCTCCCCAGTGAGAGTAAAACTCGGCAAAATGAATCTAAATCAAAAACTAAACAAGCTCAGATTTGTACAAACTTGTCCTGCACACACCTTCAAGAAATATTATATACTGCTGCGATCAAAAGGATCATCTGCAGTTTCCATATGATACCATCATTTTATGACTGGCATTTAGTGCTATAGCTCATGGATTCAAACTTTGAAGAATATTAACAATATCCCCCCTAATGACCCTGTGTTTTTTATTTTCTCTGTCTCAGCATGTCTACTTGGCGAGAGGCTTTCTTCTCTCTAAAAAGCTTCTCCCAGTACCATTCAAAAGGTTTGTGATGTTATTAGTTCACAGTGACAGAAAACATACCTGGCACTGGAGTGCTGAGTAAATAAATCAGAAAAAGAGCACCGAATGACTAGGAAGGAGGCATTCCCTCACACTACCAAACTTTCCTTACTCATCCACCCTATTAGGCAGCAGGTCAGGGCTAAAGCATGTGTAGGACATGTAGGACAGAAAAGTTCCCTTTGTGGAGTACATGCTTTTTCCAGCATGCATCTCTGAGTAAAATCTGTCTGAGTCAGAACATTCCAGTGTTTCAGGCTATTTATAAAGCTGCAGGACAAATGATGTCTAAAATACGTAGTAAGATTTCACCATCTATAACCAGCTGCTGTAGATGCTATAGATTTGTCTTTAAAAGACTACATACAAACACTACAGCACAAAGAGATCTACACTTACAAGATGGATACATACTTCAGAGGTAAGACCAAGTGCCAACAGCGTAATGAAGTTTATGTTAAGCACTGTACTGTAACCACATGCCCTGGAATGAATTACTGAGCTGCTTAAATGGTCATGCTAATGTTTTTACTTATGAGTTCTTACCTGTAGAGGTATGGTCTCATAATTACTGTAATTACAAGGCTTATGAGCCTCATCAGTCAAATCACCTTGCTCCCTCAAGACATTCTTCAAATTGCTATCTGTCTGATTTCCCCCACACTAAAAAGGTAATTTTGGAGTAAAGTTTCCACAGTGAAAAAACAACCCAAACAGTCAGAGGAAAGAAATCTGCAGCTATGTCATGCAACCCCCTACACACCCACAGGTTTCCTTTCTAAACCTCTGCCATGTCGTCCCCACCATCCACAGGTGACATATGGAACGCCCCTACCTGGAGCAGGCACACCACAGCACGTACAATTAGGTTTTGATGATGAACACAGTTAGTATAGATTGAATACATTACATAGTGAAAACTACTGTGCATAGTTCTCTCAACTGGTTCTTGAGTTAATGTCAGACAAGAGGTGGTGATGAAGAAATATTTATCTGTAATGCCACTCTTGATATTTCTAATAACAGCAGCTGCAATACTGACAGCTGCAATAAGGGCTGCACTGGCAAGTGTACTCAGGATTAAGTTGTTGAATATTTCTTGGGTTTGTTTTTTTCCTTTAAAATTGTAGAATCATGGAACCACAGAATGGTTTGGGTTGGAAGGGACCCTTAAAGGTAATCTAGTTCCCAGCCCCTTGCTACAGGCAGGGACACCTCCCACTAGACCAGGTTGCTCCAAGTCCCATCCAACCTGGCCTTGAACACTGCCAATGTTGGGCATTTGCAGCTTCTCTGGACAACCTTTTCCAGTGTCTCACCATGCTCATCATAAAAAATTTCCTCCTTATGTCCAATCTAAACCTACGTTCTTTCAGTTTAAAACCATTACCCCTTGCCCTGTCGTTACTGGCCCTGCTAAAGATTCTGTCCCTCTCTTTCTTACAAGCCCCCTGTAAGACCTGAAAGGCTGCAATGAGGTCTCCCTGCAGCCTTCTCTTCTCCAGGCTGGACAACCCCAACTCTCTCAGCCTGTCTTCATAGGAGAGGTGCTCCAGCCCTCTGATCATCTTCGTAGCCTTCCTCTGGACTAGCTCCAACAGGTCTGTGTCCTTCTTGTGATGATGACTCCAGACCTGGATTCAGTACTCCAGGTAGGTGTCTCATGAGAGCAGAGTAGATGGGGAGAATCCCCTCCCTCAACCTTCTGGCCACACTTCTTGTGATGCATTGCTGGCTCATGTCCAATTTTACATCCACCAGTACCCCCAAGTCCTCCTCAGGGCTGCTCTCTATCCGTTCTCTGCCCAGCCTATATTTGTGCTTAGATTGTCCTGACCCATGTGCAGGACCTTGCACTTGGCCTTGTTGAACTTGATGAGGTTTGCACAGGCCCACCTCTCCAGTCTGTCCAGGCCCCATTGGTTGGCATCTGTTCCCTCTAGTGAATGAACTGCACCACTCAGCTCAGTGGCATCTGCAAACTTACTGAGGGTGCACTCCATCTGTGTCACTGATGATGATATTAAATAGTACTGCTGCCAGTACGGACCCTTGTTTGACATCACTGGTTACTGGTTTCCACTGGGATACTTAGCCATTGACAGTAACTCTTTAGATGCAGCCATCCAGCCAGTTCCTTACCCATCGGACAGTCCCTCCATCAAACCAACCTCTCTCCAATTTAGCAGCAAAGTCTGACTCCAGTTAAGCATCACGTAGAGCTAAGTAGTTCCCATGGCTATCATGACAGAAATTATTTAGAATGCAAAAGAAATCTTCTATCCTACAGGGAATAGCTGTACACTTAATTTTGAAAGTTCAGAATTGCCTTATGGCTAAATGTGTGCATGTGTGAAATGTGAAATGTGTGGAGATGGTGGCTGTTTAGCTCCAAAATACGTAACAGAAAAACAGGAGGAAAACGTAAAAGAGGAACATTTAGAAATGTATCCTCTTTCACAGTTTCAAAGAATTATTAAAAATTATTGTCTTTTGAAAGGATACTGGGTAAATTTTGTATCTAAATTCAATTACTAAAGATACCTTAATTCCACTTTAAGGGCCTAATTACTGCCTCATTGAAACTAATGTGGAGGGGCATCCAATGAAGAGAGAGTATGCTGCAAATAGAAATCCCAGCTAGAGCGCTGCCACTGCAGTGTTCATGAGACTGTGTAATCCAAACAAGCAGATAAATTAAAGAAAGTTCAATAAATGAAATGCAGGGTAATATAACTTCCACTCTCTCAGCATTATATCTCATTTATGTCTGACTTTACATCATGTGCAGTACAGTTATAGTTAAATCTGATTTGTGGCAACTTGAGCTTTATAAATGTCATCCTTTTAGCCTTTTCTGGATTGAGTTGTAGATACTCCATTTCATGAAGTACTAAATGTTCTCTGAAAAGGAACATTAGTTACAGAAGTAACATTGGCTTCTTGGAAGCAGCCAGGGGACTTGAGGGCAATGTGGGTTAGTTCAGACCTTTCATCTCTAATAAATCTAAATATGGTAAATCTTCAGGTACTTTTGGATCACAAAATTCTTAAGAAGTCTCACAATTATAATAAACGCATAGTGTCTCCAGTACGCCTTTATCTGATGGTACAACCAATAATAATAATAGGGACCTAAATTTGGACTTACCTTGTTAATGTGTTCACTGGGACTGTGAATATGGTTACAGGGTCAAGCCCTTAAAATAATTTTTTACAACTTCCTATTTCCAATATACTACAACATCTTACATCTTATTTCAGATACCAATCTGGCAAAAAAAAAATCATGAAGGAAATGAACACTGCTTGCAAGGAAAACCCTCCCTAAGCTCAGTTGAGTGTTCTGCTTTTTACTTATTTAATATCATGTCTCAAAATCCTTCAGTTCCAGTGGTCTGATTATCTCATCATCCTGCCTTCAATTCCCTTTTACTCTAAACAATAATGTACATTTTCATAATAATTATACTTTGATTTTTTATACACCCATGTTTTCACTTGAGTGTCTGAAAGGGCCTTAAGTACTGTTGAGTTAATCTTCAAAACACCTATTATGTTATCATCCTCATCCTCGTTCCACAGTTAGATGAAAAGAACAGCAAGAAGCAAGTAACTTGCCAAAGGTAATGGAGAGAGGCAGTGGCAGAGATGGAAGCAGGTGTGAGCTGAACATGGATGACAGCACCCTCACCACTACCCCCCAGTAATCCTCCAGCTGATAAAACAGGATAGAACAGCTGTCTCTCAACTTCTGGATACCTGCAAAGAGCTGTCATCTCCCAGGGTGCTAAACCACTGCTTTTAGCTACTTCTCAGTCTTCCTAAAAAACAGAAGACATTTACCAGACAGACAACATTGGTAAGTGCTGTTGAAAACATACATGAAAATGTTTTTTACAAAACCAAAATACATTCATCCATACACCCATGTTTTTTTGGCTGTGAGCAGGTAAGAGGACAGGAGAAGTTACGAAGTGTTGGGTAAAGGGGATTAAACAGAAAAGTGACCTGGATTTGTGTAAACCCTCTGGATGGCAGACAAAAGAAAAAGGGCTGGGAAAACTGCACTCCAGTTCACTTCTGCTGGGTGGGTCTCATTTGAATTGGTGCTTGGGGGTACATTCCACTATTGTTACATACAAAATTAGTACCTCTCTAGCCTCTAAATTACAAATCACGTACAATATGTATACATGGTACATTAGGGATCCACAATTTAAATTTACATCTTATTTTGGTTTTGCTTCTTGAATTTGGCTTAGTGAAAATTCCTAGGAAAAGAAATCCATCTCGTAAACATGATTTAGTTTGAATCATATCCAGTCAACTCTCAATTATCTGTGGACAATATGTGCCAGATGTGGCCCATTTTGGTAAAAAGCTGTATGTAAGCTGAAAACTTATAAGCTATATTTTAGCTGTGTATCAGCTAACCCCCCCTATAAATCCACCTCAGCTCTGTGCAGATCCAACCAGGATGTCTCAACAGTGTCCTCCAGCTACAAGGAGCATGGGGGGTGCCGCTGCTTTTCTGATTCTGCGTGGACCTATCTGGCTGAGGCTGAAATGGAGCTAGTAAATCCATCCAGAAGGAACCTGATTCCTGTACCTTTGCACTATGCTTCTCTGCGCTCGAGGAGGACGTGCTAGCTTTGCGATGTGCACGTGGCCCACAGCATTTTGGGGTGCTGTACAAAGATGCTGGAGAATTTATGCAGAAGTCATTTCACCTCCAGTTCTGGGCCTGTGCTGGCTACACTAGGTCTTAGGTGTCTCCGAGCACGGTCATGTTGATGCTTTCAGCCATGTGCCACAGTATCTGTACTATCCGGGTTTGTCATTCTGTCAGGTGTTGCAGCCCCACCATCACTCCAGATAATGGAGAGTAATTGCTGGGCTAAATTAATTCTGACATAGCTTCATTGACTTCAGCAGAGTTACACCAGTGGTGATTTTGGCCCGTGGATTTCATTGTTATGTTAAGAAGCTGTCAGTGCCGTGTACAGATGAGGGGAGCTGACACTGATGAGCTGGTAAAGCTTAAGCGTGCTACTTCACAGTGTTATTAAGTAAATCATTCCAATTTCAGTGACAGTCTTCATCCTCTTGTCTTCCTGTCTTCTTTGACTCTTACTGCATTATTTACCTTGTGAAAATGCTGCAGGTGGCTAAAGTACAACTGCTAAAGTTTAGGACTGGAAGTGGTTTGGATAACCTCTACACCTTCCCCGTGTGAAATATCCCAGCGCAGTCTAACTGTGTTACGGGTAAATATAACTTTGGTGCACAAAGCGGAGGTACAGCCTCTCATGACGGGGTAAATTTGGTCAGCTAGGTCAGTGCATTTGGGAATCGTAGACAAGAGGTAAGAAATTACAAAGTGAGTATTAGGGGGAAAAAAAGAGTACTGAGACTGCAAGGTAACTTACTCTGAAACTCTACTGACAGTGGTTTGGAGGACTGGACCCCTACAAATCCTTTTTTTTCCCACTCATTTCTTTGGGGGCAATCATCAGCAGTTTCAGGGTCAGGAAAGTATTCCAGCATTGTTCAAAGGATCGTCTTACTTCATGTACGTAATGATTTTTATGCAGCCATGCATAAAACATGCAAGTTAAACTCTGTCAGAATAAACATTCAATTTTTCTGGGAAAAAAAAAATATTACAAACTGGATTTGATAAAATCCCAGTAATTTAACAGCTGATTTGAATTTTGAAGGTTTCATGAATTACTGGAGTATATTACTTCAAGGGAATGAAAAAAAGCCTTTGGCCTTGTCCAAATAAGGATAAACAAAAGCATGACTGTCATGTATTAACTTACGTTAGTTAACAGAGAATTTTATGAAGTGTAGTATAGAGCCAGTATTTTAGCCTGTGCTAACCTGTCCATTTTAAATGGCAAGCTCTTTCTGTGGTGTAAAGAAAAATCTTTTCATTAATAGTTCACTGTCAATTGAATGCTCAATTGCTCACTGCTCACTTCATTTTATTAGGATGGCTCCTGATTTTTTCCAGTCCTGACATGTGACACATGTATATTTTTTAGGCAATAAGAATTTTATTTGTCAGTTCAAACTGACGAAACAAACTCAGTGGACTGACTCCTAAACTCTCCATTAATGGATATGATGTTCTTCCACTGGGCTTCTAAAAATCTCATTTGCATATCCGGATGAAAACTCCATCACTGGCTGAAATGACATTTTTGTCTTGCGTTTTGAAGCATTCAGTACATTTATAATTTTGGTAGCAAGTTTGGAAAACAGGACTCCTGACAATAAAAGGTCATGTGTTAGGAATCAACCTTACTCATTCTCTATTTGTAATATGTGCCGTATGAGAAAAGAAATGTAATTTTAGAAAGGATTATAATGTTCTTATCATGCTGAGGATATTCACTTGCTAGATTTCTCACAAATGGGAGAAAGAGGTATACTAAAAATGTTAAGTTAGAAGTTGTGATCTGAAGTTCATGAAGCAAGTATTATGTATGGGGCTTTTCTTCAGTGTTTCACATCAAACTGGATACTCTTTTTTCCATTCCTGTGACAGGCCCTTCCAAACAAGAACAGGTAACTATGCCATTCGGGAGCCTGAACAAGTGAACAGTCCTGCTGTTCAGAAAATAAGAAGGAATGATAGACAATGTGTTTGTTGTCTATTGAGAAGCAATACCGAGTGAGGAGTACAGGAGGTGGATTCAGCAGCTATGAAAGGCAATTGGCAACAGAAAGTAAAAATTTAAAAAAATTTTTAAAATGTAATAAAATGTTTAAAAGCCTTAGCTTCAGGGAGGAGAGGCCCAAAGGAGAACTGTGTAGTCATTGAGTGTACCTGCAGTGGATCTCACTGAGTACCAGATCTACTGTTGTTTGTGCCAGGGCTGTGCAATTGCAAACCGCTCCTGTTCCTTGCTTTACACAACTGTATGGGATTTGGAAATCCTGTGAACTGGACACCCTCAGCCTTGGCATGGGAGGAGGCCAATACACTTGACCCTGGGCTTGAACCTGTGCAATGGTTGTGAGATGGGGTTATCATGAAAAACAGACAAGGGGCACACCAGACAGTGAGCACAATTCTGACAGTGCAAGTAAGTTTGGTTTCAGTATTGTAGGTCTGTGTTCATAGCCCAGCGAATGTTTGTTAGAGTACAGAAGTCCAGAGTCATAGCCACAGCTTTTAGTCAGCTGACATCAGAAGTTATTTTCACAGCACCAGCGTGTCTTCACTTAGCCAAATGCACACTCCAGTTCTACTGTTACACTGCTAGGTATGCAACTGATTTTTCTCTTGAGACCTATGCAGTTAGCAAAGGATTTCATGATCTTTAATGAGATAAATTAGTTGTTACTAAAATAACAGGCAGCAGTAATATTCCATGGGTAACAACATGACTGGGAAGGACCTCATTTTGTCTGTAAGCTTAAGCACTAGGATTCATTACTTTGGTGTCACAGATCTTGCTGTATTTCCCGCATTGCTGTTCAAAACACTGTCCTTACCATCCATCAAGCCTTTAGTGAGCTAGAGTGCATTGCTCTTTTGGCTGGCATAACTCTTTAAGGACAAACTGGGGGCATCTGCTGTCCCTTAGTATCTCCTGAGTCTGGGACCTTGCTCAGCACCGAAAGCATTAGTCAATGAAAGCCATTTCTTTCCCCCTTTGGGACCATAAGGGGAAACACAGGGTTTTGCAGAGGAAAATGGAACCCAAGTAACATTCTAACTCCTGGAGAGACACCTATGGTGATCCCTAGAAATCCTGAACTCAAACATGTAGGTTGTATACATCCCTAGTGTGCAGGATGTTGTGTCCATACAATGCTGTGACATGAATAACATACGTTAAGTCAAACTTGCTGGGATACAACATGCACGTAACTACATAGAAACACTTTCTAACAGGCATACCTCTTGTGATGTTATTAGCTGTGTGTTAAACACTCAGAGGGGGTTCCAAGCCAAGAAAAGGGTGTGTGTATGGATCAGACAACAGCCTTGAAGGGGTTATTTCAGGCAGTGTAAATTAGAGCAACCATAAGGGAAAGTTTGTCCGCTAGACAGCCTGAAAAGAGAAAAGGAGGCTTTGTGCCTCCCCAACTTTCCTTCACTTCGCTGCAGCATCAGTACAGGTAGGGCTTATGCAATTTGTGTCATAGGCACAAATTTGTGCCCTTTCCTAGATGAAAATTCTTTAGTAGCTGCATGTTAGTCACATGGGTCAGAAAGAGGTACCCAAACAGAGCATCTTAGTAACTATGACTGAGTGTTATGACTTCTACCAGATTAATTAAAAAACAGAACTAACCTGCAATTTTTGACCAAAGATCAGTAACGTTATGTGATGTCCTCTACTACTTGTATTACTTTTTGCTTAGTTTCTCAATGGACAATTTTGTCATATACTTTTCTCTGCAAAAATGACAGTGGAAGGTACAAGCTGCCTTTCCTGCCCCACCCCCCACCCCCCACCCCCGCCCCCCAGTTTTGGATAGTTTCTGTTGTTGAATTACTTTACAAAAAACGTACAGTCTGTCATTCTTAATTCATGAAGAAATTACCGCTCATTCTTCAATTCAGTCTGTCGCCTTAAATAACAGAGTTCTTGACTTTTACAGTAACACTTCAAGTTAGGCTCTGAGTCTTTCCTCTCTACACAAGGCAGATGATAATTGGTTCTTGCCTGTCATTTCCTATCCAGCCAGCTTCCCTCTTGACCTTTCTGTCTATCATCTGAGGAAAATATTCTCAAAACACTGCTTTGAATGTTACATTATATTATTTTGGATTCATAATATTTTGTAGGGATCAAGAATAAAATCCTGTTTTCCTAGCATCAATATCTGTCCGTCTTGACTCACTTCAGTGTTAATTATGAGCTGCTAATTTTATATGTGGGCCTGCCGACCTATACCGGATGAATAATTGGAATAATTTACTCTGGAGCTTAGCACTAGGCTTTATTTACCTTATATGTGTAAAATGAATCCTTGTTCTGATCTAGCTAGCATCCTGAACAAAAATATCTCACATATTGTACACTGAACTGATTTCTGATTTACCACTGGACAGTGGTAGCATAAGTTCTCTGGTTTAATGAAACATGAGAGACAGAAGGTAACTTGCATATTTATTACAATTATATATATATTTACTACAGGTTCTAACAGTATTCTTTTACTGTACTTTCATATAATCCTGTGTTATAATGACCTTTGCTCCACTGTCTGCAGATATTTTAATGCTGTTTTGACCATGAACTTGTAAGCCGATTTAAAAATGTATCTTTCTGTATCAATTAGTCCTCCTCTTTATTCTCAGCATCCCCCAAATCCAATTTCCCTGCTTAAGAGCAACATTTTTGAGGCATTCAACTGCTATTATCTTTTGCATTAATGACCTGAGTATTCCATATGTAGTCTGTCTCAAGTTGTCTTTAATATGTATTTGTCAAACAGGAAAAAAAACAACAAGAGTGGAACATAAATAATAGAAACAGGAAGAGAACACAAAACAAATGGGGGAAAAAAGCCTGAAAGATGTATTAAACTTTTAGACAAAATAAAATAAGTAGAAAGAAGTAGGAAAAATTACCAAAACCAGAAGGTGGACACAATTACTGCATAATGCTAATACTTCCTTCAGTGCTGGTTGGTAGCTGCTGGAGTGGAATAAAAATACTCATGAAAAATGAATGCTCTTTGTATACCTCTCAGTTTGTTTCCGTTTGCACTTTCTCTCAGAATAGTCACAGGGCCCAAGAGCAAGTATGTTGAAGGCATAGACCATGCATCTACAAAAATTCAGCTCCATTCACTAGCCTAACAGTCACTACAGCCTTCAACAACTTATTTAATTCTTCTTTTTCTGCCAGCAGAAGGAAAATAACACTACTTGTCTATTTCATAAGAGCACTGTAATATTACTGAGATTATTAGAAAATAATGTTTGTAACTCCATTAACGATTTTGAAATACTAAGTCTCCACCTACCAAGTTCTATCAGGGGAATTTCAACTGTTAACTCTCCTAAACAAATGAAGCAGAAGAATACAGAATATCTTACTTTTAATTATTATTATGTATAGTTGGTGCAGAATCTCTATAAGCACTATTAATTTAATGACAGACAATGAAGAGATTTAAATTAAACAGTCAGCCATGGTGAATGTTTCCTAATATCAATTTCAACTGGAGAGAAGGCAAGAATTTAATTTTTGAAGGTGTTGCCTGCATACACAATCCTTCTTAAATTGTCTTGCTCCTGTGACTGTATTAGCACTATGAACGAAGAAACGATTTGTTATAGCATAAGTGATATGTTGGATTTGAACATGCTGTCTGACGACCTCAGGAGACATTTTCATAAACATTTTGCTTTGGCTATACCATTATTTCTTATTTGACTCACCTGGCAATATTCCTTTTTTATAGAACTTTGCAACCCAAGTACTGCCAGGCACTGGCAATGATAGATTATTACCTCTTATTGTTTAGCAACATTGCTCAGCATTGGAAATGACAAGTAATCAAAAACCAAAGTGGAAGACATAGCATTAGAATTACTGTGAATTGCTCAAAATCCAAACCATACTTAGGAGGATTTGTGAAATTGAATGTACATTGTATTAATTGTATCAGTCCGAGGGTAGAGTATTGCCTGAACTGCTTGACTGATCAATGGGTTTTGAATGAAGCTGTGTTTCTTGGGACCAGACAATAGGATGAAGAAATGAAAAAGACCTTTTTGAGATCATTCAGTTCACTGCCTGGCTGATGAAGGATTATTCTCCATGATCTTTGTTCAGTTCAGTTCTAAAAGTTCTGACCAACAAAGTTCCTACAATGAGTGTATATTACTCTCAAAAATTATCAATATGCAATATTAACGTATTATATATTGATATAGTAATATATTGATATAGTAATATCAATATATGTTGATATAGTAATAGAAATATATAAGAAATGAATATATTAATATATTTAGGATAAAACAAACTTATCTGATGATCTGATATGGATTTGTTTTAAGTACATAAACATCTGAGGAGTGACACATGGAACAGGACTGTTACTGCACAAGACAAGATGGAAACCTGAGACATTTATTCAGAGTACAGTAAAGAGAAGGAAGAGAAAGGAGAGAAAACCCCATGTTGGGACCTCTTGTCAAGTAATTTTAGAACTACAGCGAATGAATTTCCCTTGATAAAGAGGCACTCACTGCAACTTACAGAAATGCGCTGGCAACAATACTGGTGATGACCAAGCTGATACCAGATGCTGTAGGAATACACTGTGAGTCTGATTTGCTCTGAAGACAGACAAAAAGAAAGAAGGACATAGAAAACTGAAACTGTTAGCTCAAATTTGTCAATAGCAGAGCCAGGATTAGAATCCACTTCTGGTAGGTACAGTGTCCTGTCTACATAGAGGTATATAGAATATCTGTTAGCAATAATGTATGGATACTAAGAGTTTTTCAAAGTTAAGCATTTTAGACCTTAACTTGTGTAACATGAAGAATTGGTTATGCTCACCATGAGGCAACCAGCAAGTCCTGAAAGGGGATATTCAGTCAATTGTTTATTATTTTTAATAATGCATCATTACTTAACATTGTATATGTGCAGTTTAAGGTCCATAGACAATATTGCCTATTTGTGATACTCCAACAAGATGGCTAAACCCTATACTCTTTAAAAATGACCACTAGTGTTGAGATCCTAGTTACTGAATGTCCTTGATTTTTACAGGGGCTTTGTCCTCACAGTTTTAAATACAGTAAATGGAACTGAATATATGGAAACTATGGCTTAGTCTTCTGGAAACTGCTGGTCATAGCAACTCCTTTGCTAACTTCAACGCAAAATCACAGAATAACAGATTCATAGAATGGTTTGGGTTGCAAGGGACCTCCAAGATCATCTCGTTCCAACCCCTTGCCATGGCAGGGACACTTCCCACAAGATCAGGTTGCTCAAGGCTCCATCCAGCCTGGCTTTGAACACTTCCAGGGATGGAACATCCACAACTTCCTTGGGCAACCTGTTCCAGTGCCTCACCACCCTCAGGGTAAAGAACTTCTTCCTTATATCTAGTCTAAACCTACCCTCTCTCAGCTTCCACCCATTACCCCTCATCCTATCATTACAGGCCCTTGTGAAAAGTCCCTCCCCAGCTTTCTTATAGGCCCCCTTCAGGTACTGGAAGGCCGCTATGAGGTCTCCCCAGAGCCTTCTCTTTTCCAGGCTGAACAAGCCTAACTCTCTCAGCCTGTCCTTATAGGAGAGGTGCTGCAGCCCTCTGACCGTCTTGGTAGCCCTCCTCTGGACTCGCTCCAACATCTCCATATCTTCCTTGTGTTGGGGGCTCCAGAGCTGGACACAGTATTCCAGGTGGGGTCTCACGAGGGCAGAGCAGAGGGGCAGAATCACCTCCCTCAGCCTGCTGGTCACACATCTTTTGATGCATCCCAGGATATGGTTGGCTTTCTGGGCTGCAAGCGCACACTGTTGGCTGATGTTGATCTTATCATCCACCAACATGCCCAAGTCCTTCTCCCCAGGACTGTTCTCAACCCACTCATTGCCCAGCCTGTATCTGTGCTTGGGATTGCCTTGACCCAGGTGCAGGACCTTACACTTGACCTTGTTAACTTCATGAGGTTGGTCTGGGCCCACATCTCAAATTAGGGACCTATCAGCCACTTTTTAAATGAGCTGTGTCTTAAACCCAATGGTTCTTCCCTAAGAAAATCCAGAGAGACAGTAACAAAGCTAAAATTAGAAATCAGGAGCTGTAGCTTCCAAGGCAATGCACATTACGTGACATTTTTTCAGTACTGCAGGCATTTTCTGTTAGCAAAGATGGCTTACAGAATATATTCCACAATGTAAAAATTGTCCTTCAGAACTCAGGGTTGGATGACAATATGGTGTTTACTTACCAAATTTCAAAACCCCAACATTTAAAAGAGACAGTGGAGAACAATGTACATAATTAATTCTGATGATTAAATAATGATTATAGCATCACAGCTCGTAGTTATAATGGCATAATCTAAGCTATGCAACTGCTTTCAAAAATAGTATAAGCAGTCAAAGTAGTAATCTTTGAAGGTACCATAATCTGTTCAAAGTACATCACACAATCATTCTCCAGAATACCTTAATGAAACAAAACTTTGCTTATATATACACCTGATGTTGAAAACTACAGATTTACGTGGAACATTTCATTGCTTGTGAAGAGTAGTGAAAATTATCTTTAAATATAAATCACAGGTACATACTTGAAAAACTTGGCTGCCAACAGCCAAAATCTAGAAAATGGAGTTTTAAGAACAAAGAGAAATAGTTTATCTCAGGAATATTCCAGCAGAAAGCTTTGGCCCTTGTGAGGCAGCAAATTACAAGTGAATTAGGAACTGCACAAGCTGGAGAACGTCACATTGCAAGAAACTAGAGCAAAGCACCATTCACATGTGGAGGCTCTCCACTCAGCAGCATGGTCTTCAAAGCTGATGGGACAGCTTTTCTTTACTCTTAATGCATGTCCTGGTTCCCCAGGTACAGCCCCATGGGCCAGCCATGCAGGCAGGCCATGAGTAGCCCTGAGTCAGCTGAGAGTTCCAATCAAGGCAGCTGACTCACAGGTGTATCCCACACCACCTCATCATGCTCATGATAAAAGGAGGGAGCTCAGTGAGGGTGGGGTTCCTCCTCTCCTTGGGGCTCCTCTCTTGTGGTCTTCTGTTCCTGCTGTTGGCATTGAGAACCAGGCTTAGTAGAACCCTCTGTGCTTTATGTTGATTGTTCTTTCAGTTTTGTTATTCTATTAAATCTGTCTATACTTCAGCTCATGGGCCTTCCTTTTTTTCCCTGATTCTCCTTCCCAGCTGGGGAGGCAGCTTGGGTGAGATGCTAACTGCTACAGTTTAGCCCTGAGTGCTGGCTAACTGTAGACAATGCAACATTCATAAAACTCTTTAAATGGCAGTTTACAGTTAAATAGGTAAAGCCAACATTTTACATTCCACTTAAGTCTATCCAAATATTGTGTATTCGACACATACCACAGTTTGGAAAGCTCAGTCACACTGGACAAGACATTGCTACTGAGAAAAGCATATGGTTTAGTAGACTTGTAAATGTAAGAGTAATCCTTCTAACATTTATGTAGCACAAGAGCTTCTCTGCACCTACCACATTCTCAGAACTAAAAGCAATTAGAAAGACAAGACAGCTAGGTAGCAAAATGAGCACTGGAATCTCTGTTGTGTATCTCTGGAAAGAGCTCAGGATTGCAGCTCTGGTCAGACCCTGCATTTTCTCTTATTTTCATCCAGACAGCTGTATAGCCATTTTGGATTACTCTTCTACTGATCCCCCATGTTATGTTACCAGACAGTGCTGAGGTGACCTGGCCATTTTAATTTCATGTTTCCCTCTTCCCATCTTTGTTAGGGAAAAGTAGTAACATTATATATAATCTTCAGCATCCTGGCTTGCATCAGAAATGGTGTGACCAGTGGAACCAGGGAGGTGATTGTCCCCCTGTACTCAGCTCTGGTGAGGCCGCACCTCGAATACTGTGTTCAGTTTTGGGCCCCTCTCTACAAGAAGGACATTGAGCTGCTGGAGCGTGTCCAGAGAAGGGAAATGAAGCTGGTGAAGGGTCTGGAGCACAAGTCTGATGGGGAGTGGCTGAGGGAACTGAGGGTGTTCAGTCTGGAGAAGAGGAGGCTGAGGAGAGACCTCATTGCTCTCTGCAACTCCCTGAAAGGAGGGGGTAGCGAGGCAGGGGGTTGTTCTTCCAAGTACCAAGTGATAGGAGGAGGGGTAATGGCCTCAAGTTGTGCCAGGTTTAGATTGGATATCAGAAAATTTTTTTTCACTGAAAAGTTTGTCAAGCACTGGCACAGGCTGCTCAGGGCAGTGGTGGAGTCCCCATCCCCGGAGGTATTTAAGAGATGTGTAGATGAGAGGCTGAGGGACATGGTGTAGTGGTGACTTGGCAGTGCTGGGTTAATGGTTGCACTTTATGATCTTAGAGGTCTTTTCCAACCAAGGCTGTTCTGTAATTCTGTCATCTTGTAGGGAGAGAGGTGCGATTAACTTAGGAGGGGGCTGACATTAGAGCAGGGCCTTCACAGGGCCTTGCTAAACGCTCAAGCCTCTGCTGAAGGGGTTCAAGGCCTCCCACAGCCGATGTGCAGGGCCGCAGCACGGCGGGACAGGAACAGACACAAGCCCTCAGCCTCCCGCCCCTGTCACACCGCCGCCTCCCCCCGCGCATGCGCAGCCACAACCCTCGGGCCGCGCTCGGCTGCGGACTGCGCATGCGCAGTGTTAGGCGAGCCGGAGCAGGCGGGAGGAGGAGGGCACGGTATGTGGAGGGCGGCGCGGCGGGGCTGCTGCCACCCGCTCTCCTCGTCCCGCGCCCCTCTCTCGGGCCGTCCTCGGGGGTGCTCCCGCGTTGCCTCAGTGCGCGGCTGCCGTCGCCTGCGCTGGGCCTCGCCTCACCCCGGGCCCCGCCGCCGCCTTGCCCGCGCACACGCTTGAGGGGACCGGGCCGCGGCGCGGGGAGCCGTCCCGGCGGGGCAGGCAAGGAGGAGGAGGAGCCGGCCTGTCTGGGGGCTTGCCCGGCTGTCCTGGAGCTGCGGGGCCCGTTGCCGAGTGGGGCGGGTTGGTTGGTGTGTGCTCGCCGCTCTTTGCGGGATGGTGTAAGAAAGGGGGATGTGCTGCGGAGGCGCCGGCAGCCTGGTGTCTCTGCACAGCTGCGGCTTGCCTGGAGCACATAGCTCAGCTCCCGTCCGAGAACGGCGCTCTCATGACGTGGCCTTACCGGAGGTTTGCAGCCCGTCATCTGGGCTGTTAGGCTGGGGAGCTGCAAAAATACGTACAGTGACCCGTTTGCCACATTCCCTCTTTCTTGACACCCAGGTAGTACAAACAGATGTGTCTTGGGTTAACTGCCATTGAAAGCGATGTGTTTTCAAATGCTGGATAAATAATTTATGTCATGGGTAGACAGGATGATGTGCTTTAAGGCCAGTTCCTGAAAAACAGTGAACACTGCACCAGGTTGTATGTCCTTTGTATTTCTTATTAAAAAAAGGTGTGGTCTGGTTGCAATAGTTACTGAGTATTTGTACGTGGTGCTGCAGTGATGGCTGATGTGTGTAAACACATTGAACAGCCGTATTTATGATACAACTTCTTTGAAAGGGGAAAAAATAAAGCTGACCGGATTTTCTGAGGTTTTATGTTAGCTTTCAGACTCTGTTAGGGAAGCATTCAAGGAACAGGGAAGGTGCTTGTTAGAAGTACTCTGTAGCCCCCTGAAGACACATCGTTGGGCCACTGAAAGCTGTATTGCTGGCATAAGCAGGAGCAATTGCTTCACCTGGACTCGTGGCCATCGTGTAGGCTCTGTGTCCACAAACACTAGAGCTGTTAAGGTTGTGTGGAGCTGTTCAGTTCCCCAAGGAAAAGGTGGTAGGCCCATAGAAGTAGCTCACATGTGGATTCAGGTTTCTCATCTCCAGTTGGATTTCACTGCTAGGGAAACATATGTCAAAACTACAGTACTGTGTCCAGCTCTGGGCTCCCCAGTACAAGAAAGACAATGCCATACTGGAGCAAGTCCAGTGAAGGAACATAAAGATGGTTAATGGTGTCTGCCATGTGAGGCAAGGCTGAGAGAGCTGGGACTCTTCTGCCTGCAGAATATAAAAAGTTAGTGGAATCTTATAAATGTGTATGCATACCTGGTGGGAGGTCATAAAGAAGATGGAGCCAGGCTTTTTCGGTACTATGCAGTGAAAGCACAAGAGGCAAGGAGCACAAAGTGGCACATAAATTTTTTCATTTAAACAGAAGAAAAAATATTTACTGCTATGATAGTTGAACACTGGAACAGTTTCCCTAGAGAGGCTGTGGCATCTCCATCCTTGGAGGTAATCAAAACCCAAATGGAAGTGAACCTGAGCAAGCTGCTCTAGCTGACCCTATGGTGAGCAGGGGGATTGGACTAAACAGTTTCCAGAGGTTTCTTCCAACCTTATTCTGTATATCTGTAATTCTCTAATGTGTTTGACAAAATGTGTTTTACTTAAAGAAACGGTTTGTTTTTTTCCAGTGCTTTGTTGTTTTACTATTCAGTTGCTATAAATCAGGGAAAGTTTTTAGTGTTCATTGTATCTGTCAGCACTAACATTTAGTTTGCTCTGCAGGTGTCCTGCAGTATGGCAGGTGAAGAGGACTTCTTTCTGGAAGAAAAAAGATTCAAGCAGTACTGCGAAGAATTTATTAAACATTCACAGCAGATAGGAGATGGTTGGGAGTGGAGAAGTAGCAAGGTAAAAATAATCATAGTGTTAATTTTTAGATACCCTTGGTGGCCTTTTTGACCTGTGGATAACTGCCACAGTCTGGAGTGTGCTTTAAGGGGGGTTTGCATCATGTGAAGTAAATGGCATTTTACACAGCTGGTCCAAGAACAAAATAATGCATAGGTGGTTCACATGAGATTTCAGGCCAGTACATCTATTGAATAAGATTCATGAATCCAGGAACAAATGATGGGATGATCTAGTGCAACTTCTGTTACAAAGGGGTAGGATTACTTGAGGTGATTTCTGTTTTGATCAGAAAATGTCCTTTAAGGCATTATACAGCCTTCGTTTTTGGAATTCCTAATGAGGGGGAAACAGTCACAGCTCTCAGCCTTTGGAATGGATGGCTGTACTTAAAATTGAATTTAAAAAACCAAGCAAACTGTTACTTTTAATCTTAACTGCCTAGCTTCATCTTCAGCCATTGGTAGCTGTACCTTGCCTACTAAGCTGTGGGCCTTTCTTTTATCAGAACTCTCCCTATTTTAATGTTTTAGATTCAGATCAATTCATCCCTTAACCTTGTTAGTGCAAAACCAAAATATGTTGAGCTCCCTGACTATTTGATATGTTTTCCAATATTTTAATCATTCTTGTGGATCTCCACTGAATCCTTTCTAGTGTATAAAAATCCTTTTTTCAGCTGTGCAACAAACTTGACAGTGAATTTTGTATCACTGTGAAATTCAAACCTTCCTACACCAGACAAGTGCTTGTGGTTATATATCTAAGGGTCATTTTAACCCGTTAAGTTGAAACAGCGCATAGTCTTTATTCTAGATGTGTGACTTAGTATTTTGTATGAAACTACATGTTAGTTGCATACAGCAACCAGAAGAATCTGTCTGTATTATTAAGTCCTCATTACTTTCCTATAACTTTCAAACCTCACCAATAATAATTACGTATTGTTTCTAGGTCATTTATCAAAATTTTAAGTAGCGTGAGGCCAAGACTAGTCTCACAGGACCCCATTAAAATCACTTCTTTTATGATGATTCCCCCTTTTAAAGTTACATTTGAGATCTGTGAATTAATCATTTTTACATCCTTTAGCATGTGTCTGATTAGTGTGGGCTTTTTTATTTTTTAAATTTCCTCATGTGGAATCAACAGTTTTCTTACAGAAGTCTGAGCATATATGGTTATGATTTTTATGTTTATCAACCAAATATTAAATATCTTATTAAGTTACCCTGACAAAATCTATTTTTCTTAAAAAATAACTACATTTACTGTATATATTTCTTTATTTACTAAATTCTGTATGACGGCTTCTGTTATTTTGCTTGGGGTGATCTCAAGCTAATCTGTGTATAGTTACACAAAATAGCCAATATATAAAGATATATTGGTACATGCTGGCTTTCTCCAAAGTTCTCTGAAACTTCCACAGTGCTTGAAAACTTAAAGAAAATCAGCAGTTCTTATGTACTGATCTGAAAATATCTAATGATAGCCGCTTCATGCTAATGTCCTGCTTAACCACTACTGAAATGAAAACTTCGTCATAGTTATGGCTTATGGCTGCATAATTTGTATTTGTTCTATAATAACAACAGAAATATTTAGAAAACTTGCCTTTCCTACTTTGAATGCTTCTGTTGTTTTCCATCTAATAATAAATTCACACTGCTCTAAAATTTCTTTTTGCGGTGCTTTTTTTTTTTTTGATGGGTGGGCGATGTAGATTTTCATATATTCTCTTGCTTCTCTGTCTTATTTTCAATAATGGGTGGTTTGTGATACTCATTATTATCTGTGTATTTCTTCTTTGTGCTGTAGAAACTTTACTTTTCTAGTGTGTTATTTTGGGGTTTTTTTAACTTTAATGGCTTTAGTGGTTTCCCATGCTTATGAATTTTGTGGAGCAGAATCATGCTTGTACCATTTTTAAATGCAAGAAGTCCTGGAATAAATGTGTACCATTGTTTCTACATAAATAATTGTACATTAGCATTAGTAACCCTTTCATCACAGGTGGAACAATTTCAGTAACAAGCAGGTTCTTGGCCTTAGACGCATTCTGTTGAGAAGTTTTTAAAAGAGTACAAATATTATCCAACTGTTACAATGCACCTTTTCTTACTGGCAACCATTTGAAACTTTAGATTTCAGTCCAAGGCTATATTTGTGAGGATGTATTCAACAAAGAAAGATGTTCTGAACCTTTATTGGGAATTTAATACATGGGTCAAACTTTGAACTATTTGTGAAATAAAAAACTTTGCTGGAAATAGCAGAATGAGATAGATTTTTGTTCTCCCATATAAAAAAAAATGTGGGTTGTTTTTTTTTTTTAATGGGCCAAGTTGGAGACTCTGTGATTCCAGTATGTGATAAAAACCTAGCCATTGGGACTATCAATTTATAGTGTGTAGTCTGGGAAGGAAGCTTTTTGTTAACGAGATGTCTCATTGTCTTTTTGCTTTTTTTACCAATCTACGTGTTGTGGGTAGTTTGGGGCACTCTTAGTTTTGCTGATGTAATGCACTTGGATCCCATTCCTCATTCCATACTCACGTGAATAGACCCATTGATAGCAGTAAGACCACACAAGTAAACCAGGCTTGTAGAACTGTGTTCTTGTGTTCCTGTGTTTTCTGTAGAGATTAAATTTAGATGATGAAATCCTCATTGTTTTTGTGGAGCTGGCTCTTGTGGCATAAGATCACATGGCTCAAGCAGAACTCTGTATTTATAGCTGTAAGTGAAATGTTCTAAACTCTGTTATTTTTATAATCTGTTCTTTTTTGTTTTGATTTTTTTTTTTTCCCTAGAAGAAAGCTGTAAAAAAGCCAAGAGCACCTCTGCTGTAGGATCTGATGAAGCTAAACGTGGGTGCTGTTATTAGGGATGGATAGTTAAATCGTGTCTGGAAGGCTGCTCACTGTTTGCTTTCTGCTTTATGTTTGTTACATACTTAGTTCGGTTAATCTAGGTCATCATATCAAAGGCTGTATCAGTTCACTTTTGCTTATAATACTCACAAGACAGCTGGAGTAGAAATGAATTCCCTTTCCACATTAATGGGATCAAAGTCCTTGCTAAAGTATCGATTTATTTATTAGGGGAGAAGTGTACAAAATACGGAACACTACAGAGAGTGCAACAGGAGGGATACTTCACTTTGCTGCCACCTCTCCTCTGGCCTCTGATGTACAGCTGTCAAATACAGAGACTGCTAACTCCACGTTTCCAGCTATCCATGAGTAGTTTTTTCATGGCACTCAAATAATACAGAATGCAAAGGTTATGAGGTTGGCTCCATGTCAGGAAGAACTAGTTGAGGGAGGTGAATGCTGTATCCAATCCTGCTCTGGCAAAGCTCCTTGTGCCTTGGGGCATTTTACCTCTGTGGGTGGCTGTAGTACTTTCTTTGCTGCTCTTAGGGGGATAAATACCAATGCAGGTAGCTTTACTCCTGCCGACACTCGAAGCTCCACAAGGAGAGACTTGAGCGTTGAGAGTGAGAGAAGTGTCTTTTGTATCACCGAGTTAGGCTTAATTTTTCTGTCACTGTTATCCTCTGCATGCTCGATTCTTCATTGCACAGGATGCGGTTCGTTCTACAGCCAGGACATTGGCAAAGTTTGGCAGATTCATGCTTTTGATGAGATTTAGTGAGAAAGTAAGGCATGCAGTAGGAGAAGTTACGAGTAAGGTAATTGCCCATAGTACGATTCATGCTTAAAAGTTTGTGGACAAAGTACATGTAGAGAGTATTGTCATTTTTTATCAGGCGTGAAACTTGGTAAGAACAAAGTAAATAAGTAGCCCGTAGCAGATTTTGGAGGTACATATATTCTAGAGTGTCCTTGAAAAGAGAGAACTAGTGTGTCAGAATAAAACCCATGATGATTTAAAGGTTAGAATACATGAAATAAATTGTGTCAGCAATGACAGATTAACCAAAGAGTTAAATTATAGTTAAATTTGCAGCCTTGTCAAGCAATTTAGTGCTGCATTAATGAATTTTGTAGGACTGTTTTGAATAGAATCCTTTTTAATCAGCTGTTGTGCATATGCTTTCTGTGTTTGTCTAAAATAAAATGTAATGAAACAGCTAATAAAACCCCAATTTATTTGTTTCCTTTGAGAAATAATTTCTTAACATGTGACTACTGTTCTTTGTGTTCTGCATACTCTTTCTCCCTTTCAGAATGTACCTTTTTCCAGTGATCTGTTATTAAACTTTTTCTCTCTTCTTACTTCTAATTAAAAAAAAAAAAGCAAAATATATATATGTGTGTGTGCAGATAGTCAGGTCAGCAAGGGAGGAAAGCTCCTAAAACCTTCTCCTTGCACTCTGAAATTGTACAAGGGCTTTTTACAACAGTAGACCACGTGGCCTGGCAAGCAGAATGATGAAAAGGGAGCTGGGGGAAGGTACAGCTTTGTCTGTGTTCTCTTACATTTAACCCTCAGAGGCGATCAAGAGAAGGGAAAAAATTGTGACTACACACTTAAGTTCTGAAGTGGGTTTCTATGTTTGTTTTTTGCTTTTTCCCCAAGGGCTTTAAGAAAGTTAGAGGTGGAATGGTGCGAAAATAAACCAATCTACCAAGAACTAGGAAGTTTATACTAGCATGAATGCATTCCTTGAAATAAATAGGTCAAAATTGTTAATAGCTGCGCATCTCTTCATGATCTTAGTGCACTGGCTTCCAGTTCTTTGGTACTCATCCTGATCCCCAGGTAGCAGTTGCCTTAACTCAGTTAATAGATATATTAAATTTTATTTTTACTGTTCAGGTCTTTCCACTAGTTCTTGATGTTAAAGGAAGTCAAACTACTGGTGAAAAGATGCTGAAAAGCAATGCAGTTGGTGGTGCCTATGAATATACGTGAAGCTTATGCCTAAATACCATGCTTTGTTTATTTTCTAGAACAGTGATAGCATTTCGCATTTTGGTGACAGAAAATTGTTTTCTTTCTTGTTTTCTGAACATAGGACCTTGGTGATGGTTATCTTAGTAAAACACACTTCCAAGTAAGAAATAGAAACATCCCACCAGATCTCAAGGAGGAAAACAATGATAACACTGAACAAACGCTGTTGACATATGTTGAAGTAAGTACTTTGTGTTTATAAAATAAAACATGAACATGATTTTTTAAAATACTATACTATTAAATTAAGTCCTTCCAGAAAGATTTCAGATCTTAAGTTACCAGTGGCTTTTAATTACTCTTCTTTAATGACTCGTACAGTTGTTCTCATTCAGATGTACAGCTGTTCTGGTGATGAAATCTGGGAGGAAATGGAAAGGCTCCAGCATCTTTTATGTATATATTTTCCTCATGGAAGGATAATATTTCTTTGCACATTGATTCACTAACATTAAACATATTTTACTTTTTTTGTAGAAAAAGATTAAGCATTGACATTTAGTTATCTTAGAGGTAAATATTAATTAAAAAATAAAGAAAACTTGGAGGTTAGTATTAATTTGAAGTGACATTTACTGAATAATTAAGTAGTGTATAAATATTTTATATGCAATATATACTTTTTTGCTGTGGTACCAACTTAAAATATTGAGAAATTTTTTGAAACGTATGGTGGGAAATAATTCTTTTGAAGGAGAATAAACTTCTTTCTTCCAGAAAGTGAAAACCATTCATTAACCTCAGGGTGAACTGATCTGAATAATTATTTGTTTATTCAATTCTGTATTAGGACTCCAGATTATTGAGTAATCAAGTTATAAACAGTAAAAATTCACTCCCTTGTTATGTTGTTACCATAAATATGAAAAGAAGTCTTGAATTATAATTGACTAAAACCAATGTATTCTATATATTATAAACTGTTGGATAGATGGACATGGTATCTGGTTGGACATGATGATCTTAGAGGTCTTTTCCAACCAACGTGATTCTATGATTCTGTATTTTCCAGTTACTTTTTTCTGCAATGATTCATAGAATCATAGAATAGTTGGGGTTGGGAGGGACCTTAAAGATCATTTAGTTCCAACCCCCACTGCCATGGGCAGGGACATCTCCCACTAGACCAGGTTGCTCAAAGCTCCATCCAGCCCAGCCTTCACAAAATCACAGAGTGGTGGGGGATGGAAGGGACCTGTGGAGATCATCCAGGGCAACCCGCCTGGCAAATCAGGTTGACCTAGAGCAAGTTGCACAGGATCGTGTCCAGGTGGGTTTTGAATGTCTCCAGAGAAGGAGACTCCACCACCTCTCTGGGCAGCCTGTGCCCAGTGCTCTGTCACCCTCAAATGGAAGTTTTTCTTCATGTTCAGGTGGAACTTCCTGTGGAACTTCCTGTGTTCCAGTTTGTGCCCATTGCCCCTTGTCCTGTCACTGGACAGCAACAAGAAGAGTCTTGCCTCATCCTCCTGATACCTGACCTTTAGATACTTATAAGCATTGATTAGATCCCCTCTCAGTCTTCTTTTGTCTAGGCTAAACAGGCCCAGTTCCTGCAGCTTCTCCTCATATGAGAGGTGCTCCAATCCCTTAGTCATCTCAGTGGCCCTGCACTGGACTCTTTCCAGTAGCTCCATGTCCCTCTTGAACTAGGGAGCCCAGAACTGGACACAGTACTCCAGATGAGGCCTCACCAGGGCAGAGTAGGGGGGAGGAGAACCTCCCTTGACCTGCTGGCCACACTGCTTTTCATGCATCCCAGGATGCCATTGGCCTTCTTGGCCACAAGGGCACATTTTTGGCTCATGGTCATCCTGCTGTACACCAGGATTCCCAGGTCCTTCTCTGCAGAGCTGCTTTCCAGCAGGTAACCCCTAACCTGTACTGGTGCATGGGGTTGTTCTTTCCCAGATGCAGGACTCTACACTTCCGTTTAAATGACACAAGTAAGCTGGAAACAAGACGTGGTTCTGTTACCAATAAGATAAGTCATTCAGTCCACTACAAAAAAAGGAGAAAATTTTAAAACACCATTGCCGATACACCAGCTTTGATATGAACTGGAATCTATATGGTCTTTAGAATCATTACCTTGCATTTGTTTGATAATTACCAATTATAAGCATAGTATGTAAGTCATCTGAAGGGTAGCCGAAGCATTTAATTTTTTCCTTTAATTTTAATTCTAGTATTTCTTGAAATAAAGGCTAATATCAATACTTTAGAGGTTGTTACTTAGTTGTCACTACAAGTGTTTGTATGCTTCAGTCCTGACTTGTAAGAACAGATTGCTGTTTATATTCAAAATTACTTTTGATTACTCTGACTTTTTTTTTTTTTTTTAATAATGAATGGAGTCTTCATTGCAGAGTGTATTTTAAAAGAATATCTTGTAAAAAACTATTGAGAAACTATTAATTTCAGAAAGTGCAGTCTTAGAGGAGACTTAACTGAAAAGTAAAATCACTGAAAGGAAAAATTGGTTCTGTTTTAGTCAAACCAGGACAGTCTTGAAAGACGTACCAGCTATAGAAAAAGTGTCACAATACAAAAAAGGCTTCATAGCCTGTAACATACTGAAACAGAGTCTTTAATATACTGAAATATGAAATAAACAGTCTTTAATATATTGAAATATGGATACAAATATTGCACCTCCGTGGTTTATCAAGATGCTAATATAAATAATTACCTCTTGAAACACTGTGAAAGATATTATGTAGGTTGTAAGAAATGAAGTTATGCATAAGAAAAAAAATTGAGTTTCCTCTCCAAAATGTTTACTGCCTCATAGAGATTATGTCAGATTTATATTCTTCATTGAACTGAAGGGTAACCAGGCTGTTAATTTAATCTAGAAAAAGGGAGAAGCACACCAATAAGTTGGAAATGGTATGTATACCTAAAGTAAAACTATATATTTAACACTAAGGCGAAAGGTGGAAATGATGACCACAGAAGGGATAAATTTAGTAAAGCACAGAAGTGCATGTATAAGGTGCATGTTCATTTCCATGGATTTTGTATGTGATAGTCCAGTTAACAGTCTAATGGTCTGTTAGTTAAATAGGTTTTATTTTTGTAAAAATACCTGTTGCACTTGGAAACAGGTAGAACTTGGTAAGGTCTCTACTGTTCATATGCCTTTAATATTCGGCCTTTTTTTCCTTAGAAAATGTTTATTTTTATGTATATATACATATATATATATTTGAAGTCTAAGGGAGTTCTAGATAAGAATTTTAATTTGTTTTGGAAAAACTGTGGCCATTGTCAATAGTTGTATATTTCACTTTTTTCAGTTTTAGAATTACTGCTGTGATCTAAATTTTCTATATTGTATCTCTTCTATTTGTGTCTTACCGAGATATTTTCATTTGTCAGTCTGATCTTCTCCTTCAAGGTGTGGCAGGAGATATGACCCATAGTTTTATGTAAGATAATTTACTAGGAAGAGCAAGAAAGGAAAAATTAAGAAATAAAGGTCTGGGTTATCAATATCCATTGTTAGGAACAACCACTGCTGACAAAAAGACAAAGAAAAAAATGTAGTGTGGTATATAACAGGGCATGAGAGGTCACAAGATTTTCCTCTCCTGTTACTGAATCCAGTTCAGAGATTACAAATAGAACATTAGTTTTTTCAGGCAAGGTGAAAATTAGGAGGAAAATTAGAAGACAGATTTTTGAAGCTGGAAGGAAATACAGGGAAGTTATCCATAGTGAGGATATAAGTCCTATTTAAGTAATTGAACCAAAGATGTATCAGGGAAGAGATAATGTTGAATGGATCAGTGAGTATATCTTGTTGCAGCAAAGAGTACAATTAGAATGTTGCAGCTGCAGAGATGCAAAATTAATACTGTTCTACTTGGTTTTAATCTGTGGAGAGATACTGAAGTGCAGAAAATACACAGAATAGCTGAAGTAACTTTATTCAAATAGAAAATCAATTACAAGTTATCACACTATCAAAAATGTGCTAATCTTACGGGATCTCTGGGGAATCTGATCAAATTATTTGAAAAGTTTATTTCAGCTCATTGGTCATATGGACAGTTAATGTTTCCAGCTTTCCATCTTCTTGTCTGGTATGTAAAGATGCGGAGCCTTCCTGGTGAAGGAGTGATGAATAACTATGTATTGTGGTCTTTTCTACAGAACAGTCTGTATTATGTGGTATGCTTGGTTCCATTTACACAAGTAATGTTTTCATCTGAAAACCAAGAATAAAATTCTGTGTGGGTTTCTTTCTGCTTATTTTAGGTATCTGCAATATAGAGCTTGTCACTTAAATCTTTGTTTGAGCCTGAGGAGGTAAAAAACCATTTTTGGATGAAAGTCAGTCAACCTATTTTAGGTGTCTTCTCTAGGAGAAGATGAGTCTAAAAGTGTCTGTTTTTCTTCACTGATGATCAAGGAAAGTTAGATGATTAACCTGTCTGTACATGGATGTACATGTCTCTATTTTGTCATGTGAATCTCATACAACAAAATATGGATCTGAGCTCATTAAAAGCAGTAGTAATTTTTGCTGGTGACTTCACTGAGGCCGAGATTTCACTTTGACAGTAAAGCTTATGCTTAGCTGAGGACTGTATTTTGTAAAGTAGCAGCTCAAAAAAAAAAAAAAAAAGGTTTAAGAATAAACTGTTGGAGTAACCGTCATTGACTGGAGCTTTGATTGAAATCCTCACGTTGAGACTGGCATGCTTGTGCAGTGGAACACTGTGGCCTTTGTGGTACGAGGAATCAGAACTGGCAGTCACAGTTAGCACATGTAATGAATCTGCACATGCTGGTACTATACCAAAGTACCACCAAGTACTTTTGGGGGGGGATGATGGTGCAAGTTACTGTATTCCAGCTCTTGTTGCAACTTCTTACTTTCACAAAGGGTTCCTGTAATTGCAAGTATAGTGAGATACTAAGTATCAGCTGATTGGCAGTAAGTTGCTGTAACGGGAGGCACCCTGCTTTATAGAACCAGCAGTACAGCAGAAGCTAAGAAAAGATTTGGGAACCACTGTGCTGTACTGCAGCAAGTTGGCATGTTGTGAAGCAGGTTTCCCATTTTCTGGAATTTGAAGGCTTCTGCCATGCACATAATAGTTAATTGGTGGTTTCTTCAGCTCATTGGCAAGCCTACAGTTTTCAGTGTATATTCTTGTTATCCTTTCACATGTCTGTGAACCTTTGATACCTGCTAGTTTCCAAACACACTCTTGCTAATTTCTGGACTGTCCTAGGCAGTAGAGGAATTACCTTATGAACTCATATGAGGACTCTGTAGGGTGTTGGGAGCTGTGAGAAGGCTAATAGCTTTATGTGGGTACAGTATAAGTGTCACAAGTTGGATTTTACTCTTTATATTGAAATGACCTTGAACACAAGCTTAGATGAAGGTAAATGTAAAAAAACGATTTGTGTCCACACAGATGTGCTGATGCTATAAAGCAAGGTGTTTGGAGATGGGTATGCTTAAATGCTAATATGTACTTAGAGCAGTTTAAGAAAGTTTGTGTCTTTATACTTGGCAGCAGCTGAGTTGTCAAGCTGTTTATCTAACCAAGCGCGTGGGGATCCTGTTTTGTACAGACCCTGTCTTGCCATTTGCCATCTTACTAGAAAAGGATTGGGAATGTTCCTCTGGAATGCCATTCTCTGATTTCTGTGAATTTAGTTTAATCAAGATGTTTGTTTTAACATCCATACTGGTAAACAGAAACTATTAATGGTGTTGTGACTAACGATAAAACTTTTGACTGAGTTCATGGAGGACACCCTTCTCTCCGGTGAGGTCAGACTCAGTCCCTAGGATATGAACTGAAGTGTTCACAAATCTTTTAGAGTATCTTCCAATAGAATAAAAATAGCATAAGAGGTGAAACAAGGAACACGATGCCATTTCAAAATTTTTAAGTTGCAATTTTTGTTCTGGTTAAATTTTTATTGAATCAGTTGTTGTCTTTCCGTGCTGTCCTGATTTTATGCCAGATCAGTGTCATCTATACTTTTCTGCAGACAGCAAATGTCTTGTGTAACCACCATACTGTGTTCTGGCTAATTCAACAACAGTCTTCGTTATATATTCTTTCTTGATCCAAATCAAATCTCTCCTGCCAAGAGATCTGTCAGGGTCTGTATCAATGAGCATGGAATTGTGTCTTCTTTTGTGTAACTTATTTTATATATGGAAACGTGTCAAACATTTCTATATTGACAATCTCGTATTAACCCAATTTATAAAAGAGATCTCTCAAAGTTGTTCATCACAAGCTCTTCAGTGAGAATAGATGCAACAGTGACAAACTGTGGGAGGTAATAAGTTCGATGAACTTAACACAGGCTTGGTTTTTAGGGATACTGTGACACTGATATCTTGACTGTGTGAGGCAGTAGCTTCTGCTTCCACTGAAACTGAAATCTTAGTCTTCCATATTTGTGAAGTGGCTTTTTCCTTTCTCTTTTCAATCATCCTTTTTTTCCAGTCTGAGTAGATAACGTGAACAGAATGGGATTTCCTTTGTATGATTGAAACTATTCAAATGCTACAAAGTCATGTTTCATTTACTTTATTAGGAACCCAGGTAGCCAGCTGCACTGAAACGATGCCTTCCATTCTAGACTGTAGTATTTACTACAGATTTACTACAGTCATCTAACTCCAGGTTTTGTAAAGTGCTATGTAGAAACATTTTAATCAGGGACAGAACAATTACTATATTATTACATGAATTGTTGATAAGGTGAAAAATACTGTACAAAATTCAAAATCAAGATAGTGTTCTGGCCTCAAAGAGCTTATATTCTAAAAGAGTGAAATAGGAAAATCTGGATTCAATTTATGCATTCTTTTTGTTTGTTATTCAAATAGCTCAAGGGAAGCAATAACTTGGAGTAATAATTCTCTGTGTGTGGTTTGTCTCAGCTCTTCTGGGTATTTCAGAAGTGAGTCAGCATGGAACCATTTCTGACGTTAGAGCCATTGCTGCTTTATGAAGGAGTGGGCAGGTTGGGAATGTTGAAGGTCTGTTAATACCTGATGTTGACTTTGGAAAATGAGCACTGAGCTTCACAAACATGTTGGTTAAGTTATGTATTTACTTTTACGTGGTCTCCACCATTGCTGGCAGATGTTCATTAGTGTTAGTGAAGATCTGCCTGACGAAGGCTGTGGGAACGAATCTGACATCTTTCTGAATGTCAGTACCATGTGATTTGCTGTTAAGCTTTGCTGTTCAGTTTATAACAACTAGAAAATTATAATTCTTAGTAATTATTAGTATTTTTTTTCTCTAAACAAATCCAGTATTTTTAGAATTAAGAACAACTCCTTTTTTTTTTTTTGTGCAAAAGTAAATAAGATGAACTCAGTGTAAACATTTGCATAACCACAGTATTTGTTGGATAGCTAAAACATGAGAAGTGAAACCCCAGCAAACTACTTACGGGGAAAAATGTAAATACATTTAATTGAATCCAGCACTCACTGCAGAAAATAATGAAAGGACCTTAGTAACAGGGGATGAAATCAAGTATTACATACTCACCTAAAACATCAGTTTGGAATGAATTATCTGAGCTTGAGAGCAGTGAAATTGCTCAAAAATAGGTGAATTTACCCCTAGTCTTTTTGATATTTTCCTTGTTGCTCTGAGAAGGGAAGTAAATCATGTTGCATCTGTATTCAACCTAAAATACATTCCCTTGAAAAACTGATGTAGGAAGCTTTGGTAGCTATGATAGGAAGGAAGTATTCTAATTTCAGTTTGTCTTGGATCTACTCAGACCGTTTTCATCACACTTGGCTTCCTATTCCAATTCCATTAGGTCTCCTGGGAATGAACTTTTCCTTTGGTCTTGCTGCCCAAAATGTTGCTAGTCAGCCTTAGTTGGGCCACAGTACATGTTTGTGCCCCATAATTCTGTGTTAGCCAGGCCAGTTCTTCCAAAGTCCTTAATGCTTCATTGTCTAGCATGTGTACCAGCAGCCTTCTCAAATGCCAGGTCAGAGAAAAGAAACCCAGATTGTTGATGGAAACCTGTAAAAAATAAACCAAGAAACCACTTAGTCTAAGGAGATCTAAAGTGTCTTGCAAAATGCAGTGAAGATGCTTGTGATTTTGCTTAAAAATGTATTAATCTGAAAATAGAATTAGCCTTTATTAAGCAACAAGAAAATATTCTGGTGTGGATTTTATTAACTGTGTTCTGCATGAAAAGGGTTGGCAAAAGACTGACATTGTTTAGAAATGTCAAGGCTGGAGGAAACTTTGATGTAGATATTACACCCCTTCCTTGAGCTGGAGAAAACTCAAATGAAGGAAGAATGCTGTGGTGACAGAAGTAATTTGAATCCCAGATATGTCCTGCTTCTGGACTTCTTTGTTGATGGGATGTCTCAGTCTTCATGGAAGAGGCTAAATACTTCTCCTGTAAAGTTCTGGAGACATGGGAAATTTTTGTCTCCCACGCACAGACCTTTGTAGATCACTTTATCTGTGTCACTTTGGTATCCTGGCAAATCTTGTTAACAGTAGTTACATTTAGTTTTCAACAGCTTTGATGACATGCTGTTGGCTTGACTATCATTGTGGGTGGTGGGACTCTGGTCTTAATGCTCTATCTTACATATTCTTTGATTGCGGTTATGTTTTACCCCGTAGGATATGCTTGATTTCTTACAAACCTAAGAAATTATATCAAACCAAATACATAAACTAATTATGAAGCTTTTGGAACAACTAAAGCTGTTTTGAAAAATTTATTTGGGTGGTTGTAGCACATCTAGAAAAAATATCCAGGCTGAATCCTTTAAGCATTTCAATTTTTCAAGTTAAATTTCATTAAATAATTTTAAAGAGTGATTTGATTTCATAAAATTACAACTTGTCTTTTTTTTTTTTTTTTTTAAATGTGTGGGTTTTTTAATAAATTAAGTCATTATTATGAAGTTGTACAAAATAATTTTTTAAAATGGTGCCAGACTGAACTTCAACAGCAGTTGTCTTTGCCCTGTAAATTGTACTGTTGAATTTACCTTAAAACTGTGTGTAACTGCATATACAGCAGAAGTATCAGAGATACGTAGGCCACACATTCAGATAGTTTACCTACCTGTGCTCTGTGTTTCCCCTCTTGGTTTGCTCAGTGTTTTTTTACAAGGCTTGGTCACTTTTGCATCAAATGTTTTGATAGCCACATGCTTGACATGCTTTGATACATCGATGAAACATCCAGAGATTCCAACTTCTACAGTTTTATCACTAGAAGGGCTTGTGAGAAATTAAAATCTCTCTTTCTGTTTTCAATTTAAAAATATTACTGTAGCAGTCTTAATAAGAAAAACTGTTACAAAAATACACATTTCTTGTTTGTCATGTTACTGTTTAAAAAAAAAAAAGGTTCATGATGCAGTGGTTGATTGTTACCATGTATTGTTAACTCCCCTTCCCTCCCTTTTTTTCCCCTCAAAAAAAAATTCAAATTGAGCTACCTTGAGTGGAAGAGATAGTGAAGTGATGGGCGTATCAACATGCTTATGGTGGCACAGATGGCCACACTGTGTCATCCTGTTGTATTATTTACTATATTAAAACTAATGTGTGCTGTAACATAGTACCATGGTGGCATTTCCTAAGCAGTGCTGTGCTTGGGGATAATGGGAATTAAGAGTTTGTGGGGAGCATATCAGTAGGATACCATGATTCTTCGTCATGTATGGGCAAGTAGATACCAAACACTTCCCCCGTTAAATCTCCAAAACCAGATTGTTCAGGATTTGAAAGAGACTCTATACTACAACATTTTTACTCAGTACAGCTTATGAATGGGGACAGGCATGTCGTTAAAAGTTCACTAGAATGCATAAAAGACGTATATGCATTACTCTGAATTTTACTCACAGTTTGCTTTATCTCTAAATTGTGTGCGTTTTCGTGTTAAGATGATACAGGTTAGAATTCAGTAGAACACATGATACATATTCGTGGTAGTTGCTCAGAACTGATTCATCACTGAGATATGCAAAATACAAAAGGATTATGCTCCAAGCATGTACATTGAAACTGACAGTGATGTTAAATATAATAGAAAAAAGATGGATGTTAAAATTCTTATGTTCCTCAAAACAAATCTTTGTGTGTGTTTGGAATAATCTGGCCTTAAGAAGGTAAAGGGAAGGGATTTTGGAGCAGTAGAAATACTTTTGAAATTAATTGATACAGAATTATGATTTGGTTTGGCCAATGTAGGATATGGAAATGTAAGAGAGCCGCCCAAATCATGAATAGCATTCTGGAAGCATGGATTTTAAAGTATGTTTCTGTTTTGCGCCTGTACCCATGTCATAGAGTTGTGACGAGGGCAAGTAGGGATGGATGGAATGAAGAAGAATGAGCTATGCTCCCAGTTCTCTGGGTGGCATTGCTGCACCGGCATGTAGAGTGGTGTGTGCTGTGCCAGGTGTAGATTAGTTTGCTCCTTCCCAGAGTGGCGAGGGAGTCCTGAGGGAGCTTGCAACACCCTAATCATAATTTCAGCATTTGGCTGCTCCAAGGGCAGTCTGATGATATGCTGCCCTAACTTTGGGCGGAGCATTGTCTTTTTGTCCAGACTGTATTTTTCAAGTGTTTATGACACTAGCTCACAAACACAAAAGGTGACACTATAGTATTTGTCAATACGGTTTTACAACAAAGGAAACAAAATCACAGTCTAGTAAATTGTCAGCGGTTTGCTTTTTATGATGAGTCTCAAAATATTTCATGTCGCTAGTCTTGCATGTGTGCCTGCCTTTGTTTCTTTTAAATTAAATTGTACTGCTACAGTATTATGCTCTAATTTTCTAGGGACAGTGCTCATTTGTGTTGGAGCAATACTCTTATTTTGGCGAAGTGCCTCTATTTTTTAGCAGTGTTACATGATTCATCTTTCGGTGTGTTTGGATTGTTTGCCTGCAACACACAGGTCATGGTGGCTTGGAATGAATACTGCAGATTTAGGGCCTTAGAGTGAGCAGTGTTTTCCTGAGAACCAGGCAAAATGGCCAAACTTCCACATGTTGCTGCTTTGTAGAAAATTCCAATGTTAAAAAGCTTATAGATTGTTTGTTGTATTTGTTTCTGAAAATTATTCAACTTCTCTTTAAAAGATTCTTAAGTAATGGCCCCATTTGCTGTGTTAAATTGTATAGCGTGGACTGCAGTCCAGCAGACAATCGAGAAGACTGTGCCGTGGGAGGTGGGGAGCTGGGGAATGCCAGACCTGACTCCATCCCCTGGGGATGTTGAGGTTAGACCACCTTCAGTTACACCACTGAAACTTTAAATATATCAGAAACGTAAGCAACATATTATTTTGACAGTTAAAACGAGTGTGCCATCTTTAAGCATGCTTGTTATTGGTGTTATTGCAAAGTTAGGCCACACAGTCATGATCCTAGCTTCCAGTTTATTTACCTACCTTAATCATTGTTACTGTCCTTTTAGCTGTGAGGTCTAACTATGAGTTTTGTTTCCTCCTCGACATCACCTCACCATCATTGTCTGAGCTGTTCACATGACTCACTCTCCAGATAAATGAAACAATCCTTTTCCTCCCCAGTGTTCCAAAGAACAGTTATTATTTCCTGCTCTGGAAGAAGATGCAGTCCCATACTTTTTTTCCTGCATGCTGAATCTTTCTTTACTGACAGTCTTACTTGTTAGCCTTATTAATTAAAAAGCAGCCACTGCTGATATATGTTAATATTGGAAAGATAGTGATTTAGTTTTCTTCTTGAGCTCAGAATGTGCTGTTCCTCAAGGACATTGTAGCAATATACTCTGTAATCAGTGTGTGATTTTGAGGTTTAGTCCTTCCTATATACAACTAAAGACCATTGAAGTTGATTGAAACTGAGGAACTTCTGCTGCAGGAAAATATGTTCTAGAGTTACAAAATGTTTTGCTGTCAATAATAACAATAACTTATCTTTCCTCATACAGACATACTATACGCAGTGAGGACACACTGCTTCCTTACCTTTCACGAATCAAGTCTTAGTATATGTCCTTTAAAAATGTAGCTATGAAAATAATACTTGTTTTCATACTGGACTGGTACTCACCGTGGTACTACCAAAGCAAATGTTAAAATTTGGTACTAATATGATTATAAATGCCCCAATTTCAAAATTACTATTCTAGTTTACATCAGAAATGAATTTGGTTCTGTGAATTTGTATGAGATACAGGTGTTTTCCTGAATGAGCAAGGCAATATATCTATAATACATAGCAGCTATTTTTTACTTGAATTCAGCTGGTTAATGTTGTATAATCTTTCCGCCCTGGTTTCCCAGGGACTAGTTCAGACATCGCTTAGAGATGTTTATTGACAATTTGAATGAGACACTCTCACTTCTACTGTATACAAGGTACTGAAAGCATATTCCAAGTAAAGGGAACATGGTTTAAATGTTCATATATGTTTGAGGACAGGAAAATACACTGCTTAACGTAAATGAATGTCTGTAACTGGGAGGATTTTGCTCAATGAGTAGCTTTCTCATGATAATCTGTGATGGTAGCAACGAAAATAAATAATTTGAATTGACTCAAACATCTTTTACCATTTTGCTCTGAATTCTGGAGGAAGACATAATGTCATATGCTAAGTAAGATTTAAGTTTGCTTTCTGAAAAAGAAAACAATGAAGTGTAAAAACTCCTTGAGATTATGAGATAGACATTTCTGTGGGATAAGTGATAAAGAAAGATGCAGAAAGGCAAACGGCTCCAGTGTAGAAGAGACAAAGCTGTGGCTTGTAAGAGGTGAAAGACTTGTGCTGTAGGTAATAGGTCATACTTTATAATAAAAGCTTTGTGTCCATCTAGTGATTTTTGTAGTACAATCATTAGTATTTCTTCCCATCTATATTTTGTATTTTTCCCTATTTGATAGCTTGCCAATAAAATTTATTTCCCAGACATCTGAACCTAGCTCGCAGACTGACAGGGAACAAAAAAACCACCTTCAAAGGAAAGCACATAAAAAAGCTTAGAAATCACCAGAAAGCGTTAACGGCTCTGGCTGTTACACAATGGGATGCAGGAATTGCAATAATGTTCTTCTTCCATCTGGTGCCTGCAAACTTGCTGTTTTCAGAGGCATTCATTGCTGTAGCAAACTGTTCACTTATTCATTCATGTGTAGCTGCCTGTTATTCTTTGGAAAAGTCTTGAGTTGAAATTGACTCAGTTCTTTGTTACAAAAATGCTCAGTGTCAAACATATTACAAGAAGATGTCAGTCCAAATGCAAATATCATCAAATTTCAAAGCATCTCCGCATGTTGTATATATTTGGAATGTACTGTGAAGGTGTAGTCCCAGGAGTGAAGATCTTGACTGACAATACTCAAAGGCAAATCATGCAATATCCATGCCAAAGTGTCTGTCTTAAACTGAAATTTCAGTTTCTTTTTTTTTAAATTTCCTGGCTTATGTTAGCTAGAATCCCAACCTTAAAATTCCTTCTTTTCTTAGAATCTCTGTAGCTGTTTTCTTTGTTACATCTGGACTGGTTAATTTTCAGGACTGTGAGCTGGCTACTGGCTGGAGGGAAGGTGTCACTCTGAGAAGGAAGAATGGTTTTGTGAACTAAAGGGTGGGGAAGAGCTGGAGCTTTTCACTCCCAGTAGCAAAAGGAGACAACTTTATTTTGGAACATGCTTCCTCATTTCCTTGTATTGGTTGCCAGTTTTAGAATCATAGAATAGCCTTGGTTGGAAAAGACCTCCAGGATCATCAGTTAACCCACAGCACTGCCAATTCACCATTGCACTATGTCCCTCAGCACCTCATCTACATGTCTCTTAAATACCTCCAGGGATGGGGATTCCGCCACTGCCCTGGGCAGCCTGTGCCTGACAACCCTTTCAGTGAATAAATTTATCCTAATATCCAATCTAAACCTCCCCTGGCACAACTTGAGGCTATTACCCTTTGTCCTATCTCTTGTTACTTGGTTAAAGAGACTCATCCCCACCTCTCCACACCCTCCTTTCAGGTAGTTGTAGAGAACAATGAGGCCTCCCCTCAGCCTCCTCTTCTCCAGACTGAACACCCCCAGTTCCCTCAGCCTCTCCTCATCAGACTTGTGCTCCAGACCTTTAACCAGCTTTGTTGCCCTTCTTTGGACATACTCCAGCAGAGTGTGTCACTTTGTTGCAGAATAAGGACTATCTTAGGTCCTCATGAGGAATATTTGGAGGAAACATGGGCCTCAATCTGCTGGCAGGGTTAGTATTTACAGCTTTCATAGGAAAAGCTTCAGAGTTCTGTTAGGAGGAAGGTGAGCGAAGACAGAGAAAGGACACTGATTTCTTGCCAGACCAGGAGATAAAGGACTTGATACGTAATTTCTGAGCACAAACCAGTTAAAACTGTCCAACTGTTTGTCCTCCTTGCACATCTGAAACAACCTTGTTCATATGGCTAGAGTCTTCAATGATAACATTTGTAGCAAGACAAGCTTGCTGTGTTAGCCATCACCTATCTCACGTTCTCCAGAATATGTATAAATCTCTTTAGTCCCACAATAGTGAGCAGTTAAATCAATTTACTAATAGTTTTCCTGGAAGTGTTATAGGAGTTACTAACATTCTGCCCATTTCCATTAAATGTCATATAATAATATGCATTTATGTAAATCTTGTCTTGCTTTCAGAAATTATGAGCAATAAGGGGGCGAATTGAGACTATGTGGGAAACATTCATTTTGACATACAGAAGTTACTGGACTGGCGAACCCTTGTGAAGAAGGAGCAGATTATAGCAGCTAGAACATCACTGATTTTCATCTACGATTGATATATTACTTGTGGGAGACAAAACCCCAGTATTTCACAGAAAGGAAAAGGCTCAATTAAGCGAAACCCATTTGGTCTTACAGCTAATGAGAGATGTTTGAAGAAATAAGCTGTAATTGGTGGAATGGCAGTGCTGCAGAAAAAAAAATTAGGAAGGTATAAGCAACATACAGATGTATAGCATAGCAATCCATGCAGTAAATACGCTTATAAAAATTTCTTTAAAATCTCACTATGTTCTCCCTACACAGTTTTGAAATGTTCACATCCTGACCACTTATATTTCGTTACTATAATAGGCTGATAACATGCACATTTCTATTTCAAACAATCAGCTACTATGTTACAAGATTTCAAAATAAATAAATGTGAAACTTTGTATAAAAGTGCAGTTTATGCTAAGGTCTTCTCTTAAGGGTTTCAGTATCAAGGACATTAAGGAAGAAAGTGTAGCTCCTATAGTCAGGAAAAGCCTATGGGAAAGGCAGTGGTTGTGAATAACTCTTTTTTGACTGATTTCCTTTGGAAATGGTCTTAAGAGGTCATACTGGCTGTCTGCCAACTCCACCACAATGTACTTTTGAAGTTGTTTGCCAAGTTCAGTCCCCTCTGGCAGAGGTTATTCATGTTCTGAAGATGCTGAATTCCTAACAAGCTTTGCAATACCAGTCCGTGAGATGGACGAGAAGGGTGCTCGTAGTAACTCAAATGACCTGTTTCCACACAAGGATGAAGAAAAGAGGAAGGAGGGATGGAAGCCATAGTGAGATCCTGAGATTTATTTAGCCTGTGTCTACATTAGTACTGTGGTTCAGAGCAGTACTGTAGTTTTGCAGCAAAGCCCCTGACTGCCCCTTGCTTACCATGAGTTGGTTGGTTTGGTGGATATGAACTGGGTTACTTCTGGAGAAAACTAAACTAGGAAATCTGTTCCAGGTATGTTCTGCATGGACACCAAGTCCTAATGGAGATCTAAGAATCCAAACGAGTGACTGATTTCTGTGTACAGATTCGAACCACATGTGGTTGGTCTTTCAGTTCAGAGACTCAGACTAAGTCCAATCTGCAGTAAAATCTTGGAGCAGTATACGCTGTAGGTTCTGGGATCTCTGAACCAAGTGCTGATGCCCTTGATTTATTCCTGTAGTGCTGTATTGCTTGCTGATGCAGGCATAGCCCAAAGTCACTTAGTGTACCAGCACTTGTGCCTAATAAAGTAATCCTCTGCCTACATTTAGCCAGTACCCGATGCCTCCTCCCCAGCTGAGAAGGGGAATTGGGGAAAAAAGGGAGAAGCCCTGTGAGTTGAAGTAGAAACAGATTTAGTGAAAAAACGAAACTAATACAACCACCAACATAAAGCATACAATGTTCTACTCAGCCTGGTCCTTGAGGTCAACAGCAGGAGCAGAAGGCCAGGAGAGAGGAGCCTCAGGATGAGGAACTCCACCCTCCGTGAACTCCCTCCTTTTATCATGAGCATGATGAGGTCGTATGGGGTACACCTGTGAGTCAGCTGCCTTGATTGGAACTCTCAGCTGACTTGGGGCTACTCATGGCCTGCCTGCATGGCTGGCCCATGGGGCTGTTTGTGGTGAACCAGGACATCCTCCTAAAATAAGGACCAGAGTTCCTGTGTAGTCAGTGGAGAGCAGTATGTGCTTTTGAGTATCTCTAAATAAAGATCTTGTCTGCTTAAGTTTAGGCAGCAGTTGGGCAGATATGGTCTGCTTTTGAAGGCCTTCAAGGCCAGTTATTTCACAGAATAACAGAATCACAGAATGGTAGGGGTTGGAAAGGACCTCCAAAGATCATCTAGTCCAGCCCCCCCTGCTAGAGCAGGATCCCAGAGTAGATCACACAGGAACATGTCCAGACAGGTTTTAAATGTCTCCACAGATGGAGACTCCACACCCTCTCTGGGCAGCCTGTGCCAGTGCTCTGTCACCCTCACAGTAAGGAAGTGTTTTCTTATGTTTAGATTGAACCCCCTGTGTTCCAGTTTGTGCCCATTGCCCCTTGTCCTGTCACTGGACACCACCAAGAATCACAGAATCACAGAATGTTAGGGATTGGAAGGGACCTCAAAAGATCATCTAGTCCAGTCCCCCTGCCAGAGCAGGAACACCTAGGTCAGGTCACACAGGAACATGTCCAGGTGCGTTTTGAATGTCTCCAGAGAAGGAGACTCCACAACCTCTCTGGGCAGCCTGTTCCAGTGTTCTGTTACCCTCACTGTGAAGAAGTTCTTCCTCACATTTATGCGGAACCTCCTATGTCCCAGCTTGCACCCATTGCCCCTTGTCCTATCATTGGATGTCACTGAGAAGAGCCTGGCTCCATCCTCATGACACTCACCTTTTACATATTTATAAACATTAATAAGATCACCCCTCAGTCTCCTCCAAGCTAAAGAGACCCAGCTCCCTCAGCCTTTCCTCATAAGGGAGATGTTCCACTCCATCATCTTTGTGGCTCTGCGCTGGACTCTCTCAAGTAGTTCCCTGTCCCTCTTGAACTGTGGGGCCCAGAACTGGATGCAATACTCCAGATGTGGCCTCACCAAGGCAGAATAGAGGGGAAGGAGAACCTCTCTTGACCTACTAACCACTCCCTTTCTAATACACCCCAGGATGCCACTGGCCTTCTTGGCCACAAGGGCATATTGCTGGCTCATGGTCATCCTGCTGTCCACCAGGATCCCCAGGTCCCTTTCCCCTACACTGCTCTCCAGCAGGTCAGCCCCCAACCTGTACTGGTACATGAGGTTGTTCTTCGCCAGATGCAAAACTCTACACTTGCCCTTGTTGAATTTCATTAAGTTTTTTCCCGCCCAACTCTCCAGCCTATCAAGGTCTCGTTGAATGGCAGCACAACCCTCTGGTGTGTCAGCCACTCCTCCTAGTTTGGTGTCATCCGCAAACGTGCTGAGGATACATTCTGTACCCTCATCCAGGTCATTGATGAAGATACTGAACAACACCGGTCCCAGTACCGACCCCTGAGGGACTCCGCTAGTTTGAGTCACAGGCCTCAAACTAGACCCTGCCCCACTGACCACTCCTCTCTGGGCTCTGTCCTTCAGCCAGTTCCCAATCCACCTCACTGCCCAGTCATCCAGTCCACACTTGGTTTGTGAGAATGCCATGGGAGAGAGTGTCAAAAGCCTTGCTGAAATCAAGGTAGACCACATCAACTGCCCTCCCCTCATCAGTCCATCTAGTTATGAGTTATGTCCTCATAGAAGGCTATCAGGTTGGTCAAGCATGACTTCCCCTTGGTGAACCCATGTTGACTACTCGTGATAACCCTCTTTTCCTCAACATTCTTTGAGATAACACCAAGAACAAGCTGTTCCATCACCTTTCCAGGGATAGAGGTGAGGCTGACAGGCCTGTAGTTACCTGGGTCCTTCTTGCCCTTTTTGTAGACTGGAGTGACATTGGCCTTCCTCCAGTCTTTCACCAACTAAGTGGAAACTTAAGCCCCGAATCTGAATTAATGAATCTGAATTAAGTGGTGGTGGAAGACAGAAAAGGTGGAGTTACTGAATATCTTCTTTGCCTCAGTCTTCACTACTAAAGTGGAGCCTCGTGAATCCCAAATCCTGGAGGCAAGAGGGAAGGTCTGGAGAGAAGAAGACTTTCTCTTGATACAGGAAGACAGTGTTAGATACCACTTGGCCAAACTGGACATCCATAAGTCCATGGGCCCTGACGGGATGCACCTGCGAGTGCTGAGAGAGCTGGCAGATGTTATTGCTGGGCCACTCTCCCTCATGTTTGAAAGGTCGTGGAGAACTGGAGAGGTGCCTGAAGACTGGAGGAAGGCCAACATCACTCCAGTGTACAAAAAGGGCAAGAAGGAGGACCCAGGAAACTACAGGCCAGTTAGTCTCACCTCCATGCCTGGGAAGGTGATTGTCCTGGTTCCCCAGGTACAGCCCCATGGGCCAGCCATGCAGGCAGGCCATGAGTAGCCCCAAGTCAGCTGAGAGTTCCAGTCAGATCAGCTGACTCACAGGTCAGCTCATACCACCTAGTCATGCTCATTATAAAAGGAGGGAGCTCAGTGAGGGTGGGGTTCTGCCTCCTCTCCCTGAGGATCCTTGTTGGTGGTGCTCTGTTCCTGCCATCAGCAGAGAACCAGGCTGAGTAGACCCTTTGTGCTTTGTCTTGATTGTTGTTTCTGTTTTGTCATTCTATTAAATCAGTCTATACTTCAGCTCATGGGCCTTTTTTTTCCCCCAATTCTCCTTCCCATCTGGGGAGGGAGTCTTGGGTGATATACTAACCGCTACAGTTTAGCCCTGAGTACTGGCTAACTGTAGACAGTGATGGTGTGACTTGTTCTGGATGTTATCTCCAAACATGTTGAAGAACAGAAAGTTATTGGGAGTGGTCAACATGGATTTACCAAGGGTAAATCATGCTTGACCAATCTGATAGCCTTCTATGATGTTATAAACAGCTGGTAGGATGAGGGGAGAGCAGCAGATGTCACCTACCTTGACTTCAGCAAGGCTTTTGACACTGTCTCCCATAACATCCTCATTAGGAAACTCAGGAAGTGTGGGTTAGACCAGGGGATGGTGAGGTGGATCGAGAGCTGATAGTACCAAGCTGGGAGGGGTGTCTGACACCCCAGAGGGCTGTGCTGCCATCCAGCGCGACCTGGACAGGCTGGAGAGCTGGGCAGAGAAGAACCTCATGAGGTTCAATAAGGGCAAGTGCAGGGTGCTGCACCTGGGGAAGAAGAACGCCAGGCACCAGGATAGGTTAGGGGGGGACCTCCTGGAAAGCAGTTCTGAGGAGAAGGATCTGGGAGCCCTGGTAGACAGTAAATTATCCATGAGCTGGCAATGTGCCCTTGCCGCCAAGAAGGCCAATGCCACCCTGCGCTGCACAGGGCAGTGTGTGGCCAGTAGGTTGAGGGAGGTCATTCTCCCCCTCTACTCTGCCCTGGTGAGGCCACAACTGGAATACTGTGTCCAGCTCTGGGCTCCCCAGTTGAAGAGAGACAGGGAACTACTGGAGAGAGTCCAGAGGAGGGCAGCGAGGATGATTGAGGCATCTCCCCTATGAGGAAAGGCTGAGAGAGCTGGGACTCTTTAACCTGGAGAAGAGAAGGCTGAGGGGTGATTTTATTAATGTTTACAAATACCTAAAGGGTGGGTGGAGGGAGGATGGAGCCAGACTCTTTTCAGTGGTTCCTGATGACAGGATGAGGGGTAACAGGCACAAGCTGGAACATCGGAGGTTCCATTTAAATATGAGGAAGTACTTTTTTCCAGTGAGGGTGCCAGAGCACTGGCACAGGCTGCCCAGAGAGGGTGTGGAGTCTCCTTCTCTGGAGATTTTCAAGACTTGCCTGGATGCAGTCCTGAGTGATGTGCTCTAGGGGATCCTGCTTTTAAGCAGGGGAGTTGGGCTAGATGATCTTAGAGGTCCCTTCCAACTCTGACAATTCTGTGATTCCGTGAATCTGTGAAGTGTCTAGTTTAAGCAAACAGAATTCCATCTTCCAGCTTCATTAGTTCTTCAGCTTGTGAAATTTTTGTTTTCCCTCCTTTGTGCACTGCTCAGTCAAATCCACACTTTTGGGATGTTAGCAGACGACACTGATCACGTAAGAAGTGAGTTTTATCAGAAGAATAAATTATGACTACAGATCATCCCATTTCTGGTAGCTGGGCTGCACGATTTTCAGCAAACCCTAGAAACTAAGTGTAGGTTTCTGACTTGACCTGGTATTTAGCAGTAATGTGTCCTTTGACTTTCTTTAGTGGATGCTTCTGAGTACATGATGCTGTGGAAAAATCAGGCCACATAGGCACTTAAATAGAAACCTGCTAATCTAAATGGAAGTTTCTGATTTTGAGGGCTTTGTCCAAGATTTAGAAGTTAAGGCAAGGTTAATTGTCTTGAATAGCTGCATGGTTTTGCAAGAATGAGCACAAGAGCAAGAAAAAGCTATCCATGTAGCATCCTAAATCCCAGATAGGGTGCATCGAATACTTTAAAATATCTCCTTTGTAGGATCGTTGTGCTTCAGCAGTCTCACAGCATGTGTTTTAATATATGTTTAATGTATGTTTAACTAGTCCAGTGATGAAGATGTAGAAATGCAGTTAAAGAACAATTGAAGAGAGTATGCAATCGAAATTTTGATCCTGTAGTCTGGTATCAGCTAGTATTACCTTTCAAAAATAAATATTACAACAGTAGCCATTTAAATACAAATGTAAATGGTAGAAACTCTTGTGAGTTTCTAATTTTTAAAATATTTTTATTTTCCATCTTTTGTTAGATGCATATTTTCACATTCCCCATTTTTTCCCCCCACATTTTTAAACGGTACAAACACACTTGCCTTTTAACAACAAAGATGTAGTTTTTGTGTAAACGATAACTGCACAAATTTGAATTCTAGGAAAAATGTTAAACATTAGAAAGATGAGAATACAAAGCTCTGCTATACCAAGAATTAGCAAGGTTTAGTACTGTCCTTTGGACTATATTAGAAAAACTATTTTTATCTGATTTTCTGTGATGTGTGTTTCTGTCTCTGCCCTTACGTTTACTCAGAAATTCTTCCATCAGTGCAATGATGTTAACCACATTTGATCAAGGTAGAGGTTTTTAAAGATAATTAAGCTCCTGTAAGTTTTATGGCATTAAGTGGCTGAGTGGAGGACAGAGACCATAGAAGTTCTTCGCCTGAGGGAAAACTTGCAGCATGTGCTGATAACTTACCATGTACCAGAGAATCCACATGAGAATGATTTTATAAATATCCCAGTGGAAGGAAAAGCCCTGTACTTCCTTGGACCTAAAACTCAGTTAACCCTAAGATGCAAATCTGAAGGAAAGAAAAATCAATTTCAAAATAATTCAAGGTAATTCTGAGTGTACAATATTTAACAAGCAACTTGATGCACAATTTGAGAATGTTTTGTCATGTGGATTTGATGCAATATGAGAAAACAAACATGAGTTGATTAAAGAACTGTGCTTACATAAATAAAAGATTGGGTTTTTTTGCTGTTGAAATTTTTCCTTCTTTCCTCCAGTACCTGTGCTTTGGGAAGACAGAGAGTGCATTTGACTAACTGAGTAAATTCTCGTGATGGGCAGCTCTGTAGGCCTGTCAGAATATGTTGGTTATATAGATACTAAAACATTGCTTTCTTTGGTGAAGCCCAGCATACCTTTAGTTTATACAACATCTGTCCCTGTGAATGGAAGAGTTGAATGTCTGTAAAGAGCAAAACTGTGCTCAACCTTTCTGGTAGCATTTTTGATCCTACATTATACAGATATTCAGGACTTGCTTAGTCTGTCCTAAATTTCTGGACATATACAATCCTGTATGTCTGTGTGTGGTACTAAAGTAAATCCAGAACTGATGCAGCAAGCCCAATGATGTCACCAAGCTTTATTACCCAGTTCTTCATATATGCAAAAATGTATAACGCTTCCAGGGAGAACATTTGACTTACTGTTCAGGCACTGTATAATGCTAGGCATCTCTCACAGTTACGCTAGATGGCTATCTTTGAAAGCAAGATGTAATGGAAATACTCTTTTTAAATTCAGTATGAGGAATACTTATTTTCCCTATCTTTTTGCATATTTGAAGATTTTTTTTTTCTGGTTGATTTCATAATCTAGTATTGCATGGGCATTGGTTGCTGTAGCAGATTTCAGAGCAAGGATATATTAAAATTCTATCCAGCTTTCACAGAAGTTATTGTAAGGACTCACAGTACTGTTAACTGTATCTGATTCTGCTTTACAGGTAACAGTCTTCGTAGCCAGACATGCAAAGCTCTTTAATATCCAAGGTTCTGAATCAAAGTGAATCATACGTTGCTGATGCAGTAGAGGTATTTCTAACCCATAGTTTCCAACACCAGAGCTAGTCTAAAACACCGGAGCTAGTCTAAACGTCTTTTATACATGGCTTCTCAGGCATCCGGAATAATTTGACCATCAGTAATCTAGACAAGGTATTTTTTGCCACTGCTGATCAGATTTTTTGTATTAGATTTTATTTACTGCTCCATGTAGTTCTCCAGGTTTTTCACTTCTTCTAACATTTGTTTTCTTTGTCTCTGCACAAAAAGAGCATTCTGCTACCACAACAGAGTTTCATTACAGAATTTTATTTCCAACCCATCTCTAGAAATACCTCTAAAAATAGCTAGACTTTAATGTCCTGTTTTTAAAGTCTTGTTTCTGAAAACTGCCCAGATACTACTGTGATGGAAATATTGTTAAAAAGGAAGATATAGAAAAATAACATGAACGGGGTTGTTACTGAAGTCTTTCAGTTAATGCACTTCATTATCTTCAGTTGAAATTCCCGTTGTAGTCTGATACACTTATTGTTTCTGAAAGGTGTCTTCACAGTATTTTATTTAGCTGGTACTTTCAGATTTTTTTCATTGGTATTATTTTAAACTGTATCTGAGAATTAACTTCCACTTATTGTTTTTCAAAGGTAGCCCTTTATCACAGATCTCCTAACTTTGTGTAAACGTCAATTTTATAAGAGTCTACTATACTGTCAGCTGGTTGTGTTGTAGGTGTTCCAGTGAATGGTATCTCTTTTTTCAGTCAGGTCTAGAAACCTTGATGTGATGAGTTGTTCCCTTATACATGTGAAGTCCTTCATAAAGGACAGCACTCTTCAAAGATGTAAAAAATATGTTATTTAAAAGCATAAACAGTTTTCCTTAGTGATTGAAGAATATTTAATAGGCATACATGAACAATACAACAAAATGCTTAAGCAAATCAAATCAAAATCAAGTGCCTTGAAAATTTTAAAATAATAATTATTAAAAAGTGAACACTTAACACTTTGAACTTGTCCTGGTTCCCCAGGCACAGCCCCATGGGCCAGCCATGCAGGCAGGTCATGAGTAGCCCCGAGTCAGCTGAGAGTTCCAGTCAGGTCAGCTGACTTACAGATGTATCCCACACCACCTCATCATGCTCATGATAAAATGAGCTCAGTGAGCGTGGGGTTCCTCCTCTCCTTGGGACTCATCACTTGTGGTCTTCTGTTCCTGCTGTTAGCATCAAGGACTGGGCTGAGTAGAACCCTCTATACTATATGTTGATTGTTCTTTCAGTTTTATTATTCCATTAAATCTGTTTCTGTTTCAACTCATGGGCCTTCTCCCTTTTTTCCTTGATTCTCCTTCTCAGCTGGGGAGGGAGCATCAGGTGATAGACTAATTGCTATGGTTTAGCCCTGAGTACGGGCTAAACATAGACAGAACTGGACTTACTAATAGTATGTAGATGTACAAGGAGTGAATGGATGAAGAGAAACAAGTCTTAAGAGTAGGAGGAAAGTGAGCTCCTTACTTTGGTAAGGACGGGGATGAGCCCGTTCTAGTCAGAGACTACTTTTAAAGCAGTGCCAGTCTACCAGAAGTTAGATTACAAATAGTTTCATTTTCAGGATCAGGAGAGCAGAATGGTGCGTTTTCCCATCCTTCTTTTTTCTATCCATCTTTTGACCTATCTCTTAAATTTTATCCTACCAGTATCAAAGAAAAGGTATTTAAAAATATTTCTAACTATAGAGTAAATACAGTTATATTCAGCTGATTCTGAAATAAAATAATTGTCCTTAAATAGTAATTTAGTAAAATGCTAGAAATTCAAAGCACTGATTAAATGTTATGAAATGTTTTGAATTGACCAACAGTGAGTATCACTTAGAGTAGAAAGAACCCTTGCAAATGGATTCTCCCACTATACATGCACAGTTTGCAGTCATGTGTTGTATGTTGCAAGTAACAGAAGAGGAAAAAAAGAGAAAACATTTTTCAGATGTTTCAAACATGACTATAACAAGGAAATAACTTAGGTTGTAAGCTATTTATTCTATTTTTGAAGGAGTTATAAGTGCATACTTCTGGAGGCAGAGTAGCTATTATTGATGTATTGCTTTGTTAGGTGTAATTAACCTCATAGAGAAGTAGGATATTATGTTAATCCAGGCAGATTATCATATTAATATGGATATGTTCTTTCTGGTACCTGAGCCACCTCTCTAGAAGTTGTGAACATGTCTTTGCTGAAACAGATGATTCATTCTGATAATGTCAGGAAACCAAACCGTATAATAAAATGACTGCATACACTGAATGGTTTCCATCTGTCCATACCTTCCATGTTTGTGTTCAGTAGTATGTGCTTCCCTGAATCTTACTGTAAAATAAACAGGAATAAATGTAATCCTTTCTCTCTCCTTATTTTACATCTTTCTTTTTGCTGCAGTTCATAATCTTTTTCTTGAGTATTTTTAGTAATGGTAGACAAATAACGATCATATCCATAGTATTTGGAAGAATATAGAAAGCTTCCTTAGCACATCTCTCCAAAAATAGGTCAGGAAAAATATTTATTACGGAACTAGAAATTGGTTCTGGAGGGTTTATAACTTTTTAGGTTAAAAGAACAGTTGAAACAAGAAGTTTTTACCATGTCAATGATAGCATTTGAAGGTAAACTTGTAGAATTATTTTTCCCCACTGGTCTGTTGCAAGTGGTTTGTTGATAATTATTAAATTTAAATATTATTCTGGTATTTCTAAAAATGCTAAGTCTTCTGTATGTAACTGCTGTTGGGTTTTTTCAGCAGTTGTGTTTCTTAGTGAGCAAAGCCTGAAACTCTTTGGTTTTAGCATGTAGTAAGAATTACAGAATAGCTGGCCTTAGAAAACAAGCTTGAATGGATGTATCATTAACTGATTCCGTTTAAAATAAATAGATGGACAACTTAGGTATTTCAGTTTCTTAATTTCAAAAGCACAATTTTTAATTTCTTTAAGATATTTAAAGGTTTTGGCTGAAGCATCCTTTGACCTCAGTTGAAAGTGCAGAATAGTCTGAAACACAGCCATTGTAGCAAGATCATCGGGAAAATAAAGCAACCTTAAGGAATGGAGCAAAGGTATAGCTTACATGTTTTATATATAAAATAAGAATTCCCCAAAAGAGAACCTGCATAATATCTTGGAAATAGGTCTGAAAAGTTGCTAAGACAAATGTCAAAAAGTTCTTTAACCCAGCGTATAGAGAGATTAAAGGAAGAGAAGCAAGCCCACGGAAAAGATAGCAGACAGAAATACATTTTGCTCTCTCCACCAGGTAAATGGAAATTAATTCTCATTTTCAGTAAAGATGGTTTCAGAGAATGCAGGATGGCTAATGAGAATGGGGGTGTACATAGACAAAAATTACTTTGGTCATGGGTGAAGCAAAATTTGAGAGGAGATTGTGATGTAGATGATAAGAGATAACGTCTACCCTAGAATTCCTGTCAGGTGTCTGTCTTGTTGGGTGCTAGTGTTGGAATGCAAAAAGTAATAATCTGGTTTTTTTTTCTATTTAAAAAGGCAAAATGTTATAGCTTTATTAGCCTAACATCAGTGTATTCAAGTTTTTGAATAAATTCTTAAGAAACAAATAAGTAGAGGTTGAAAGTGGAAATAGGATGGAATGCAAGATGGGTTTACAGGAGGCAGTGGATATATTGAACTGTTACCCATTATTTGGCAAAATAACTGATTTGTTGAAGAAAAAGAATTCAGTGCCTCTAATCCTTTTAGAGTTTAGTAAAACTTTTTCTATTAATAGCACACAGGAAAACAAAGCTGAGTGATAATACCACAAAATTTGTCCTCGGACAAATATTTTAACTAGTAATTGTAGTACGGGTGGTAGGAGAGGCTTAATTAAATTTGCTGATGGCAAAATATCTGGAGGCATTGTCAATACAGCAGAAGATAAGAAATTCTTGTGGAGAGAACCAGAGAACTTTCAGGACTGTCATAACAGAAACAGGATGAAATTCAGTGATGCAAAGTATAAGGTCATGTACTTTGGGAGTAAGGATAAGATAATTCTGTTTCAGAAGCTCGTGGCTCATTAGATGGAAATGACTGAGGAGGAGAAAGAAATGGGTGTTTTAGCTGATTGTAGGATTATTGTGAGCTGCTAATGGGCATGAATGAAATAAAGGCAGTTTTAGGTTCTGTCTGGGTGTTGCTCTCAGCTAAAATTGGTATTATACAACAAGGATGTTGAGGACTCATCTGTAATGCTGTATGTTCAATTTCAGTTACTCCCACTCAAAAAAAAGAAGAAGGAATTTTAAAAAGTAGAATTGTTATGGTGATTGGGAAAATCAGATTGGGAAAAACCTATCTTATGAGAAGAGACCAGAAGAATTCATCTTGTTTAGCCTCGGAAAAAAACAAAGTCTGAAAGGAAAGATGATTTATCTCCATTAATACACTGGGGAAAAAAGGGTTTGAAATGCCAAGGAACGAAAGAGCTATTTAAACTAAAATAAAATGCTGTCACTGGAATTAAAAGTTATAAACTGAACTTGGATAAACTTGTACTAAAACCAGAGGAGAAGTGAAATGCTGAAAAGGCTTTCCAAAAAACCCAGTGGTATCCTGAAGCCAGTTAGTTTTCAGATAAAACTATATAAATTTAGTAAAAGGCATTGTGTGACATCTAATACCTGTGATAATGAGATACTGACCCAGAAGGTCCCTTGCCCTCCTATTTCAGACATCATTATTACTCAATCTATGTTATCCATGACTCTCGTGAAAGATGGGCATTGAGTTAGTGCTTTTGTTGATCAATCGATCAATCTGTCTTATCTATCTCAGATGAGTTGAAGCATATGTGCCATTAAATGGTCCTTCTAGTGTAGTCCTTAAATGGTCCTTGCCTTCTAGTGGCTGAAAGTGCAGCCATTTGGAAAAAGAAGAAATGTTTTTATAAGTGACATTTTACATATCTGTGCTGAAAACTTGCCCTGGTGAAATAGATGAGTTTTGAATTCTAACATTGTTCTTAACTTCCCTTGCCCTTGCTCTCAGCCCCACACATCTTCATGAACTTGGTTCAGGCTTATTATTTTACTTTCCTTTTAGAAAAATGAGCCAATACATAGTAAAGAGTTTGAGGTGAATACTTTTTGATGATGATAAAATGAAGACTATGTAGAAGTCATCTACAAATGTGTTGAATTTTCGTTTCCTTTTTTCTAAACCTGAAGACCATTCTGCTTTTTTTTTATTTCTGAGAAATATTATCTTCTGTTTCATTTTTAGTACCCAACTGCTCAGCAGCCCTTATCTTCATGTTAGGACTAAGGCCAGCAGTTCTGAGTTTGCGTAGGCACTGATCTCTTGGCCCGTGTTGGTGTTCTCTCCCTATCATGCTGCAAAGCCTCAGGAGGATCCCCAGGAGACAAAGCTGTAGCACATATAAGTTTTGTATGTAGCACATATAAGGTTTGTATGTAGCACATATAAGGTTTGTATGTAGCACATATAAGGTTTGTATATGTTCCATACAGGCTGACCTATCTGGTCAGCTGTGCCTGTTAAAGCACGTCCATGCAGTCACAAGTGGGGAAGAGCACAGACCATCTATATAGTCAGTGTCTTAGTAGAGGTTTGTGCTGCAAAAAAACCCACTAACCTTGATTATAGACTTACGGTTTCATATGAGAAAATCATATGAATGTGTTCTTTTAATGTGCTCTTTTTAGGTTAATTTTGTCTGAGTGACTCAGATAGTTCCCAATTGTGATTGGCAATCAATAGCAATAATATGAGCACTAAGTCATGTTTCTTCATCAAAATGACAAGCCTCAAAGCAGACAGTATAATTGTTTGCTTTTCTGCACAGATAGAGACATGATTGCTCTGCTTTTTTCTAAAGAATGAGTTCATGGGGGCTGAAGAAATTAACATGTCAAGTACCAGAGACAGACTTATGTAAGGATAGGCAAGTGTAAATATAAACCAGAACGGACATATAAAAAGTCACACTAAACATTTTCAATGGTAGCTAATGCCAGGTATTTTATAAATACCCTTTAGAAATCTGAAACAGTAGAGCCTCTACATGGCATCTCAGAGAGACTTGTTAACATGAAGGTAGAACAGTGTTAGGTACGTACATACATGGTCTTTTAGGAAGAGAAACAAGGGTTTTGGAGTTTCTACAAGTAATAGAGCTCATGTCACCGCTGTTTCTCAGCAGTGTCTAACCTTAAACCTTAAAACCAAAATAAAGTTTCTAATAATTTTTTTTAATTTTCGAACAGGGCATATGATTTTTCCTGTTTTCTTGAGTCTTATCTCTGTATCAAAGAAATATCACTATTTTCTTTCTATTTTTAGTTAGTAAAGTTACATGTTTTTTATCTAGCATCTGATTTTTATTTTTTTGTGTGTTCCAAATGGTATGTATCTTTTGGCTCAGTTATGTGTGTTACTTCATATCTGTAATATCAACAGTTCCTTCAGTACCAGTGTGATTAAGAGATAAGCAAGAAAAAGTTAGTTGAGAGCTCCTGATATCAAAAGGCCGAAAGCTACAGAAATTCTGTTGAAAGCTAGATTGTTTCTCACTGTGAAGTTTCAAGACTGTTGGGAGGAAGAGTGGAACAAGGACCTCAGAAAGGCCCAACATGTGATCTGCCAGGTCGACAAGATTCAGGTATTCTGCATTTATTCGCACATTTTTTCCTTTTCATTCCAAATCAAATGGAACTGTGTAGAACTGTCTTGTATCAAGAAGGTTGCTCATGTACAGCCACCATGAACCATGGCAAAATGAAACAAAGCAAATACACTGTAGCTGGTCAGTCAGTTTTGGAAAACTGATACCAGTCCTATTTGACACACATGTCGTTCATAATGTTAAGAAAATATATGTATATTTAGTTGTTGTTATAAAGTTTGTGTTTCTTTTTTCCCCGCCAACTTTATCTTTTCTCCAAAGATTAAGAATTGAGATTTTCTGCTACTGTTTTGTATATAAAAAAAGAAGATTCCTCACCATGGGGAAAAACTGTGTGACTGAAGAGCTAAAAGGAATACTAATAGGAAAACATGGGAAGAAAAATTTTAATCAGAATATGTTAAACTATTTAAGTATGCTTTCAACTCCTACTTCTGTGATTAATCCTTACTTGAGTAAACCACAAATTTGTGAAAGAGCTAACCATCTCAGTGTTTAAATTATACTTCTGAGTTGAAGGTACAAACCATCTTGTGTCTGCTGTTGCTTCTCTGTCATTAAGTTCTTTGCCTGGATTTACACTGGAAGTTACCTACTAGAATGATATTTGTTTTACAGGCATAGTCGTATGGTTTTCCTTGGTTAAATCTAATAATAGTTTTGCACTATCTGAAGAAATTCACAAATCCTGATGTTACCAGGTTCAAGTATTATTTAATTTTGTTGTTCAAGGTTGCTGAAAACTATATTTTACCTTTGCTAATGTAGGGACATCCAGCTTTTGAAAGCACGTTGTCTAATAGTTCACAGAACAATTCGGCAGTATTTTTGCTCTTAAACTTAGTTATTTAGTACAGAGAGTTACAAGCTACTTGTTAGATTTTTTCAAAACAAAATTTTGACAGTGATGCAGGTCCCAGAATGTATTATAAGGTCATCTGAGACATGGTTATGTTAGTATTGTCCTGTGATTAAAGATGGTGCTGACCTTTGATAAACCATTAAGGGTGGTTTGTACTAATTTCAATTTTAAAATTAAACAATTACAAAAAAAACTTTCTAAACATGTTGATATTTTAGCACTGAATGATTACAGCTTGATAATACTGGGTCCTCATTTTGAAATGTTTGGGTTTGAAAACAAAACTATAATATGTCTTACGTATTTTACTGCCATCGCTTGTTTTAAAGGTTGCTAATGACCATAAACAGTTTACCTACTGAAGCTTCAGAACTGGTTTTGAAGATGTTCTGCTAAAATACTGAGTTGTGAAGTAGCTGCTTATTGTTTTGAGTGTTTGGAAATACACAACATTCTGGCACTAGGAATCAGAATAAATAAATTATGCTCTCAGTTCTGTTGTGAATTTACCATATAAACTTGATCAAAGTGCTTCACCTTTCTGTCATAGTTTCCACAGAGCAGCTTGTGTTTGTAGGCAGTAGAAGTTAACAGAATAAAGTAACTTCATAAAAGAGTAATCTTGATACAGAATATGCAGTGAACTTTGTAATGTCACTTTGTATGGGAAAAACCCCCACTTATTATATCCAATAAAACTACTAAGGTGAGACCTTTACCTTCAGTTAATCCCTCATTACATTGTAATGTTTACTTTCCTTTCCACTATTCCCATTTTAAACAAGGAATAGATATATTTAGGACCTTCCCTCTTCCTGTTATATCTTGATCCTCCTGGGTTTATTGCTGAAAATTTTGCCTAATATTTTTTAAAGCTGGAGATGTAGAATAAGCAAACATGATGCAACTTAAAAAAAAAGATAAATCATGTGAGTAAAAACTGAGAATAAAAATCTCAGGAATGAGCTATTTATGTTACAGGTGATCAGCCTATACATTTAAGTTAGAACAAACTGTATTTCATGTAGAACTATATATAACCAGTGTTAGTGCAACGATCTACATTGTTCTTCCATGTGACACAATAAAACAGATAGAATTAAACCAGGGACTCCATTTGACTCCATTTGACTCCATTTTGGGGGTTTTTATTGTCATCCAATTTTAATTTTACAGTTTTCCCTGAGGAGAGGGGGAAACATTACATTGCCCAAATGAAGCACGGTGTATGATGTGAGGAATTCCTGCTGCATGTTCTGTAGTAATGAGAGCATGTTTATCATTATGGATTCCCCTGCTGCAGGTTGTTTATTAGGGTTGGGTAGCAACCGTGTTTTCTATTTGGCTACTAACATATAGTATTGTAAGTAGTTACACATTTCTCTGGTGACCCATAACTCTGAGCAGTTGGGGACAATTCAAAACAAAGAAAAAGAAACGGCATTAGAGGAGGACTAAAGGGCTAGCTTAACCTCCTCTACCCTCAAATTAATTTGAAATAAAACTTCCTGTTGGAGGTCTGCATCCCTAGTGGGAGTGGGAGGAAAATACGTTTTTTTCTTACTGGATGTGTTCTAATTGCTGGGAAGGGTGGAACAGGTTCATGTGAATGTTCATAGTCAAGTGAAAAACAGGAACATTGTTTCTAATTCCATTGAAGTACAGACATTTTAAAAAGCTCTCTCAGAAAGATATAAGAAACTACTTGGACGTGTCTCAGTAATATGGCAAGTTGGCACTAAATGTGCTTTACCATCAGGCCCTACCAACAAAGTGCTGCTGTTGTGGGCATAATTCAAGAGCCACTGTTGGCACCTTCTACTGTGGTAGGAAGTAGAACCATCCCTGGCCCCAAATGAGACAAACTTGGATAAAAACCCACAAATTTCTCAGTATGACATCATCTCCTGAACCATATTAGAGACTGCTGCTGTCTCAGTTTTTCGTATTATTGAGCAGCTTATATATCACCTAAAACATCTGAGACAGATCTGTGGAGGTGGTAGATGCTTTAACATCAGACCTTGAGGACTAGGCTGTTTGAAGTTGATTTTCTTTTAATTCAGATTTGTTTGTTGCCAATTGTTTTCAGAGACAAGGAACAAAACTGATGTAACTGTAGCCTTCTATGTGGTGAGCTGCAATACCTTGATTTTGATTTCACATTCTGTTGTAGAAATGTGTACTTTGGCTCTTGAAGTCCTTTTTCAGCATGCTCAGTACGTCCATGTAGTAAAAGCCTTATTAAAGGATTTGAAATGTCCCCGGTATCCATATGAAATAAATGGATTTTCTCTGACTAGTAAGTGGCTTTATTTTTATTTTTTTCAGAGTTATAATTGTAGTCATGTTTATAAACCTCAGGTTTATAACTTCTGTTGGTTAGTGTTGTATGAATACTGTGGCAGAGGTGAAGATGTTAGTGAATTTTTTAATGGAAAATTCATTTTCTACAAACTCAGATTTTCTTCAGAAATTTATTTTTGTAATTAGACAAGTAAAAACAAAGTAGTTTACTGAGGATCAGTTTAATCCTACTGAAAGTGTGACAATGTGTGACAAGTGTGACAATGTGACAAGTGTGACAAACTTTTCTGAAAGTTTTTTTAGAAACAGTTGAACAATATGCTGTGTTTGCCCTGCAGAGCTGTATGCCCCCACCAATGCTCTGTTGGGGAAAACACCATTATACTTTTGGTGGTACAGTATTTCCTGTATTGCCATTGGAGTAGTGAAGTGCCTTTGAATGCCTCAATTTAGAGATAGGCTGGTAGAAACCTCCGTTTCTTGGGTGAGATTCAGATGTGCGGTAGATCTTTGGCACACTACTAGGATTACCAAACCAAATGTCCATCTCATTCTAAGTGAATCGGTTCAGCACATTTAAATGTCACACTTTAATCTGGAAATACTGATGTTTATCTTTTTACTATTTACCATCTATAGCCAAAAGTTTTTGTTGTCTGAAAAATTTTCGTATCTAATTTTTGTGTTAATTAGAAAAAAGACAAATGTTAAAATACTGGAATGTCTTGTGAAATGGAAATTGCAGTATTTGGTCAGATCTCAGCATTTCGTGTTCTCTTTTCTTTGTGTAAAACATGGTTGAGCAGATGAGATCTGTGAAGTGTGGGGGGAATCCCTAGTTGCAACAGGAGAATGAGGGGCATTTGTCTTTTGATTTGTTGATACTGTCAATACTTTTGTGACAAAGAGAGAGAGTAGAGCTGAGATCAGCTTGTGGGCAATCTGGATGTGGCAACACTTGTGTTAGAAACTGTTATAGGAAATAGAGTTTATATCTGCTGCTCTATTGACTGTGCTTCCCAGCTTTGCATCATCAGCAAAATTTGTCAACAAGCTCTTGCTTTTGTGCTCAGGTTATTAAGGGATATTTTAACTTAAGATTACTTTACAGAGCAGTTTTAGAGGCGCTTAGTCAGATGTCTCCTGGTCAATAGTTCTCCTTTTTGCCTAGCTCAGTACTATCTCCCCTTTTCCCAGTTTCTTAAGTATTATATTTTCAACATAATTCCCATCTTCTCCAGTTTAAATAATAATTTCCCATTTGGCACAGTATTAAATCTTTTACTGCATCTGGACAGATTGAATCTCCTGCATTTCCTTGTCCAGTACTTCAGTTATCAGAGGAAGATACCAGGTTAGTTTGGCATGCTCTTTCTTAGGTAAACCAATGTTTCGTCCCAGTTTCTATATAGCTCTGTATGTTTAATTATTTTTTCCTTCAAAAATAGTTCTAATGCCTGAGGTGAGACAGTGATTACCAAAGTAGCTTCCCCCCCCCTTTCTTAAATGCAGAAGCTTCATCTGTTATTTTTCATGCAGGTCTTATCACTCCAGCATGATTCAGTTATAAAAAAACTTGCTGCTGGATCTATACCTTCATGTGTCCATTCTTTTAGACTGGAGCTTGTTTTGGTCCCCCTCCTTGGCTCTCCTACTAGTGACCAAGATATGTGTTGATCATCTGTCATGGGTGAACGTACCCTCATCCTCATGAACCATCATATTGTGCTCCTATCTTCTGCTTTAGTGCTCTGAATGTGCATACTGGCCACTAAGACAAAGTCTAAAATTAGGCTGTTCCTTTGTTATCTTTTATTTGAACCTCAGTCTTCCTACACTTTTGCACCACTTTTTTTCCCTCGTTTTACTTCCACTCATATCTGGTGAGCCTTTTGCTGTTTGTAAATGTAAATCCAGCTTGAATTTTGGCACCTCTCACTTTCTCCTAACTTAGACTTCAATATGTAGCTTTTTTCGCTTGCCATTACTCTTTTCTGTTCTCTGTAGGTTGGGGGTTTTTTGCATACTCTTGGTATCCTTTTTGAGGTGATTATTCACTCAGTTAAGTCTGCAGCTTTATCTTACAGTGAGTTTTTTCAGTGGTTCAGGTTGTAAATTTTAGGCAGTTTTTGTATCTGATTTAAATAAATTCAAGCCTTTTCCAAATTCAGCCTTTCACCTTTTTAATTAGGCTGCTTTAACTCATTATCTCCCTTAATTTCTCAAATATTTTTAAAAAAATGTTAACATGAATTTAGAAATGGGCAGTTTCTCTCATCAGGTACTCAGTACAGGTTGATCTGTAAATACCTGTTTTGTGATCACCTGCATATTGCAGGCCAAATCCCATTTCTCAGTTCGTCATACAAAGAGAAGATCTGTTGTAAAATACCAGCAGCCACTTCTTCAATTTGTAAAATTCTTAAGTGAAAGCAGGGCTTACTCTGATCTTCTGTCCAAGGCATTAAAATTTCAGTAATCTCTGCAGGTTGATGGAGAGATTCTTACCTGATTTGCAGTTTTGCAGTTGGTTGCTTTTGAGAGTTTGAGCAAGACCCAATAGTTAAATAAGCTTAATATCATGTATGCACCTATCTTTCTGTATCTGTATTTACATGTAAATGAAATCTTGGAGTCAGATTTATTTTACATAAGCAGCCATCCCATAGTCATCCCCAAACTTTGTTAATCCACTCTGTTGTTGTTAATTCAGTGACTGTTTGAAGAAGAAATAATTGAAGTATTTCATCTAAGAAAAAGTGAGTCTTACTAATATTAGAAACATTGTCTCCTGCAGTTGATGGCAGTACTAGTATCTTTAAGAGTATTTGATAGATTTCTGTGAAAATATAATCCCATCTGTCCTATTTGTCCTCTTACAGACCCTATTTTTATAATTCTTCCCCCAGATGATTTTTCACCCAAGTTGAGTTATCTTCATTGGTGTTACTTGTATTTCTCTGCAGCATTCACAGCTGGAATATAGGCACTGAAAGCATTTTCTCTCAAGGGGAGTACCTACTGTAATGTTTTCCTCCACGTTTTGCACCAACCATCTGCCAGAAGTGTCTGGTTCTTCCGACGTTGCCAGAGTTCTTGAGTCAGTGTACCAACATTGTGAGTGCTTCTCTTTGACGTCCCATCTCCTCTATAACTCAAATACAGCCCGTTCACTAATGATGAACACTAGTTTCAAGGATCATACCTCCTCTCTGCTGGTGATGTTTCCAGCACCATTATTTTTATGTTATTTTATTTTTAATATTTTACTGTGTCTTAACTTATGGTTTTATTCTCTTTTTGGATAACAGACAAATCATTCACAATACATTTCTCTCGACTTAGTTTTAAAACACTGACTATACTAGATGGGACTGTAAACGTGTGTGACCCATGCTGAAATGATGTCTTTTTGTTGACAGAAGTCAGTTTTGTGTGCATGCCTACCAACAATGAAACATCCCCAAACCTTCTAAAATTAGTCAGAAGGTCATCTGCCAGTTAACACTGATACTATGCCTCCACTTTCCTTCCCTTGAAAAGCAAAATCCTAAAGAATCGTACACGTCTCCATCCAGGGTGTGGAAGTTGCTCATTGAGTGACAAGAATGCAAAACACGGCACTGCTGCTGACTCTTTGTCCTGTGTGCTGAACAAGGTGAAAAGTCCTTTGGGAAAAAATTATCATCTATTATGAAAAAAAAAAAAAATCTACATGTCTACACTAATGCTCTACATAAGTGTGCAAACATTTGTGAAAACAGATGCATTGATATAAAAAGACACCATTCACCTTTTTTCTATAAGCTGCATACAGTCCTATAGAATTCGACATAGGAAAGATCCTGATACTTGGGAACTGATACCTACAGCTGTAAATTCTTGATCTGCTCACATATTACTTCCAGACTCAGTGGAGTCAAAAATGCCGAGGCCCTCCTTTACCTGAAACAAACAGCAGTACTGTTTGAAATATCATATGGACACCAGGCCTTTATTCTAAAATTATTCCTTCAGGAATTGCAGTCGAGTTGCAGAAACCCACGAACAGAAGTTAAAAAAAAATGAATTAAATTTTGTCTTTGATTTTGGTGCAGCACTACCATTCATAGCTTCTGCCTTATGAATAAAGTTATAGCTTAGGATGTTAAAAGTATATTTAATGTATTTTTAGTAGCTTTTTCTCCCCCTACATCCTTTGTTTTGCACATGACTGAAGTTTAGTATTTAGGAAAGCATGCTCTTAGTTGATTCTAGATTGATTCCTTTACATAACCAGAAATAATTTAAGTAGTAAATATCTTGCTGTTTCTGTGGGATCCTATTTGGGGTACATGCAGCAGCATGCAGTACAATAAAAGGTTCTTTCAGTAAATGTTTAGGAAAATACTTTCCAAGAGATCTGCACGCGATTAGAATGACTGAGTACTCTCCTCTTTGGCTTCCTGTTTTGAAATTAAATGCCTTCGGGACACTTGGAATATCTCAGTTTTGAAAAGCAAGAGCAATTTAACCAATTAAATACTTCATCGTCTTGGCTATGATTTCAGTGAGTTGTAAATAGGGACGAATATATGAAATAATTCCTGAGATACCTTAATCGAATTGAAGGCATAAATTAACTCAAGTAGCTGTGGAGTAGCTTTTGAAGGAACTGGGAGAAGGAAAATCCACCCACTGTTAGTGAAGATCAGGTTTGAGACCATCTACGAACCTAAAGATATACAAGTCCATGGGACATGAGATCCATCCATGGGTCCTGAGGGAACTGGCAGATGAAGTTGCTAGGCCACTTTCCATCGTATTTGAGAGATCATGGCAGTCTGGTGAAGTGCCCACTGACTGGAAAAGGGGAAACATCGCCCCCATTTTCAAAAAGGGAAAAAAATAACACCTGGGCAACTGCAGGCCAGTCAGTCTCAGCTCTGTGCCTGGCAAGATCATGGAGCAGATCCTCCTGAAGGCTCTGCTACTGCACATGGAAAATATGGAGGTGATTGGTGGCAACCAGCATGGCTTCACCAAGGGAAAATCCTGCCTGACAAATCTGGTGGCCTTCTATGATGATGTAACAGCATCAATAGACAAGGGAAGAGCGACTGATGTCATCTACTTGGACTTGTGCAAGGCCTTTGACACTGTCCCACGTGACATCCTAGTCTCCAAGTTGGAAAGACATGTATTTGATGGTGGATAAGGAATTGGCTGGAAGGTTGCACACAAAGGGTTGTCGTCAGTGGCTCAATGTCCAAGTGGTGTCCCTCAGGGATCAGTACTGGGACCAGTGCTATTTAACATCTTTTTTTGTCGGCAATATGGACAGCGGCATCAAGTGCACCCTCAGCAAGTTTGCCGACGACACCAAGCTGTGTGGTGACACGCTGGAGGGGAGGGATGCTGTCCAGAGGGACCTTGACAGGCTGGAGAGGTGGGCCCAGACCAACCTCACGAAGTTCAACAAGGTCAAGTGTAAGGTCCTGCACCTGCGTCAAGGCAATCCCAAGCACAGATACAGGCTGGGCAATGAGTGGGTTGAGAACAGTCCTGGGGAGAAGGACTTGGGCATGTTGGTGGATGATAAGATCAACATGAGCCAACAGTGTGTGCTTGCAGCCCAGAAAGCCAACTGTGTCCTGGGATGCATCAAAAGATGTGTGACCAGCAGGCTGAGGGAGGTGATTCTGCCCCTCTGCTCTGCCCTCGTGAGACCCCACCTGGAATACTGTGTCCAGCTCTGGAGGCCACAACACAAGAAAGATACGGAGCTGTTGGAGCGAGTGGAGAGGAGGGCTACCAAGATGGTCAGAGGGCTGCAGCACCTCTCCTATAAGGACAGGCTGAGAGAGTTAGGCTGGTTCAGCCTGGAAAAGAGAAGGCTATGGGGAGACCTCATAGCGGCCTTCCAGTACCTGAAGGGGGCTACAAGAAAGCTGGGGAGGGGCTTTTCACAAGGGCCTGTAACGATAGGATGAGGGGTAATGGGTGGAAGCTGAGAGAGGGTAGATTTAGACTAGATATAAGGAAGAAGTTCTTTACCCTGAGGGTGGTGAGGCACTGGAACAGGTTGCCCAAGGAGGCTGTGGATGTTCCATCCCTGGAAGTGTTCAAAGCCAGGCTGGATGGAGCCTTGAGCAACCTGATCTAGTGGGAGGTGTCCCTGCCATGGCAGGGGGTTGGAACGTCATGATCTTTGAGGTCCGTTCCAACCCAAACCATTCTATGATGATTCTATGGAATTATAGCAGATAAAATACAGCAACAGTCAGAGTGATGTTCTGGCTCTTTCTCTGCAAATGTATACAATTACTAGCTCTTTCCTTATTTCTTGTATCCTGTATTTCCAGTTGTGTGGGATACTGAGTGAATCACTTTCTGATACGGTCAAAGAAGATGGGGCTGTGGAGCCTCTCATGCTCTATGCCCTCTGAACACAAAATTGACCTGCGGAGACTGGTATGGCATGGTGTCATTCAGTGGAACCCTGGAGTACCCAGGCTCTGTTGCCCACTCCAGTGAATGTTTGGTGACTCATTCAAAGTGGAACAGGAGACATATCACCTCAAGTGCTTTGTGGCTTGGTGTCTGAAGTGCTCTTCTGAGGGAGGAGAAATGTGCTTTTGAGTTTCCCCGTACAGAAGGAGGAACTGTGCAAAATGGATGAATGCAGCATTGAGAAGGAGGAGGCAAATGTACCAGCTTTCCTTTTCCTTTTCAAGTTTTCTGCTGCTCCCAAAAAATAAAAATAAAAAAATCGAACATTTTTTTTGAACAATTTTCTAATGCTTGAAGTATTTTACGTAGTTTATTTATAAAGTTTGAAGGAAAATTTACATATGCTTGTTGAACAGTCGTATACAGAACAATCTCTTCAGATCCCTCCATCTAGTACTAAGCAATTTAACTACAAGAATTCCCTAAAATGGGATAAATTATTGTAGTTAACAGCTCCATTATGTGGATTTTGCATCTGTGTAAAATTTCTATAGTAACACTATACCTGAACTTGGTCAAGTGTAGCTATGTACAGTGCATACCATTCCTTGATTTTTGTAAACCTTCTGCTGCGGTGGTGCTGTCTGGTCATTGTATTTATATAGCATTGTTGACCATTACAGGTGTTTTCCACCACATACTATGGTGGAAATATTTGGGTATTCCTAATTCTGAACTGGACTTTCTTGTGAGATAAAAGAGTTTGCATGAAGATGGAGATTGTTAGAAGAACCCAGACAGAAACATTGCAAATAATTTGTACACATTTTCTACTTGGCTTTAAAGAGTTCTACAGCAAATTTCAAATTCTTAAATTTGGAGTATAGCTGGCTTCAAGGTGCAGTTAAATTGAGTCGTACATTTAGTGAATGGAGTTAAATCCAGATGGAGAGCGGTCACAAGCAGTGTCCCTCAGGGCTCGGTTTTGGGGTCAGTCTTGCATAATATCTTTATCAATGACCTGGATGAGGGGATCGAGTGCACCCTCAGTAAATTTGCAGATGACAAAATTAAGTGGGAGTGTCGATCTGCTTGAGTGTAGGGAGGCTCTGCAGCGGGATTTGGACAGGCTGGAGTGGTGGGCTAAGGCCAATTGCATGAGGTTTAACAAGGACAAGTGCCGGGTCATGCACTTCGGCCACAACAACCCCATGCAGCGCTACAGGCTTGGGGAAGAGTGGCTGGAAAGCTGCCTGGTGGAAAAGGACCTCAGGGTGTTGGTTGACAGCCAACTGAACATGAGCCAGCAATGTGCCCAGGTGGCCAAGAAGGCCAATGGCATCCTGGCCTGTATCAGAAACGGTGTGACCAGCAGGAGTAGGGAGGTGATCGTGCCCCTGTACTCGGCACTCGTGAGACCACACCTTGAGTACTGTGTCCAGTTCTGGGCACCACAGTATGGGAAGGACATTGAGGTGCTGGAGTGAGTCCAGAGAAGGGCAACGAGGCTGGTGAGAGGTCTGGAAAACAGGCCTTATGAAGACTGGCTGAAGGAACTGGGGTTGTTTAGTCTGGAGAAGAGGAGACTGAGAGGAGACCTCATTGCTCTCTACAACTACCTAAAAGGAGGTTGTAGTGAGGCTGTTGTTGGTCTCTTTTTCCAAATTACTAATGACAGGAGGATAGGAAATGGCCTCAAGTTGCGTCAGGGGAAGTTGAGGTTGGATATTAGGAAGAAGTTCTTTCCTGAGAGGGTGGTTAGACATTGGAACAGGCTGCCCAGGGAGGTGGTGGAGTCGCTGTCCCTGGCGATGTTTAAAAACAAGTAGAAGTTGCACTTGAGGCTGTGGTCTAGTGGTTAGGGAGATGATGGGATAAAGGTTGGGCTTGATGATCCTGGAGGTCCTTTCCAACCATGGTGATTCTATGATTCTGTGATTCGGGGATTGGAGCATCTCCCATATGAGGAGAGGCTGAGAGAGCTGGGACTCTTTAGCCTGGAGAAGAGAAAGCTGAGGGGTGATTTTATTAATGTTTACAAATACCTAAAGGGTGGGTTGAGGGAGGATGGAAACTCTTTTCAGTGGTTTCCAGTGACGGGATGAGGGGTAACGGGCACAAGGTGGAACATAGGATTTGGAACATTCCATTTAAATATGAGAAAGAACTTCTTTTCAGTGAGGGTGCCAGAGCACTGGAACAGGCTGCCCAGAGAGGGTGTGGAGTCTCCTTCTCTGGAGATTTTCAGGACTCGCCTGGATGCAGTCCTGAGTGATGTGCTCTAGGGGATCCTGCTTTTAAGCAGGGGAGTTGGGCTAGATGATCTTAGAGGTCCCTTCCAACTCTGACAGTTCTGTGATTCCATGAATTTTCTCTTCCCGTTATTTTATTAAGAGAATAACATATATGCCTTAGCCATAATGTATATTTAATTTAATTGGATCTTTCATATTCAAATGAACTAGTTGTAATTAAACTACATTGTTTAAGATTATTGTTTCCGTTTGTTGTGCTTATATAGTAGAGGCTATGGCCAAGCTTAGGTTAGCATCTCAGGTAACTTTTAAGTTGCATCATTTTGACAGTTACTAACTTAATCGGATACTATTCCTTTTTCAAGTAGGCAGTATGCAACTATTATACTTACTGCAGTAAGTTACTGCCCCAGTGACACTGCCTTTCTCTTATGGTGTCCTAGGTGGGCATCAGTGCAGGTAAGCCTCCCTGAAGCCTAGCCCCACTGTGACAACCAAGCCCATAGCACAACAAATTACTCCAGAACTGCACCATCCCTACTTCCCCTTCATCCACTTCTAATTGTAGCCTTTAACTTGGGATTTCTTGTTTTTATAATGCCAGATTTTGTGACAATTTGAGCATTTCTGTCTGTAACTTTTTCACTTGAATTACTGCTAAACACTGTCTGTCAGTGTTGGCACCATTTTCATAGTTTTCTATCTGAGAAATTAATGAGGATTTGAGTTTGTCTTCTATAAAGTAAAGGTTTGTAGGCATTTGCTGTCAGTCTCCCCGTTGAATTAAGCGTGGTCAAAACTAGGTTGCTGCTGAGAATCTCAAAGCAGAAATAATAATGCTTGTTCTAAAAAAATAAAAGTGACCTAAAATACGGTTGAACCACTACTTTTGTCTTGTAGTGTAGCAAATTTTTTTCTTTTTGTCTATTATAAAGCGTATTATTATGAAGCATAGAGTCCAGTCCTGGAAGCACTTCAGCTCAGAAAAGCAATAATCTTATGAAATAGTACCTGACCTTGAAGTAGTAACTCTTCCCACTTTGTACAAATGCAAGATAATGACAAAAGTAATGGCAAAATACTGCAATTTGGTTGATGTTTTTCTGTATAAAATTCAATGATATAAAACCTTGCTTGTTTGTGCAGTTTAATTTTTTTACTCTAATAAATATTGCAAACTAACTGCAACAACATGTAGTTATACCTACTTGATCTGTTTTTCATGAGCCTTGAAAACTCTGTGCACCCCTACGTCTGTGTGTAGCTTGTTCTCATACAGTAGAACTGTTGAGGACTGGTGTGTTTGCAAGTATTTTTTATGAAGGCTTGTGAGTGAAATTCCAAAACTTTCTATTAAACATAGGGTTTTTTTTTAATGTAATCTTAGAATAGGAAAATTCACAGATCTAAATCACTAGAGTTTATCTCCACCAAAGGATGTGAATGCACTTGGCAGCACTGGCCCAAAGTTAGTCTGGAAGAAACCTTTCTTGCCTGCTCCTTAACCTGGGATGTGCCTGGGGTCATTGGAAGTCCAGTCCCAGGTTGGTCATGCCATGAACTTCCACAACCTGTCTTGCCCTCAGGACTGGATCTAGTTGAAGCTTCTGAAATATGAGTGGCAAAATGTGCTGTGCGAAAGATGGACAGAGGAGATGCTGGCTGTGCTGCATTGTCCTGTAGTTTGAGGGAGGTTACGGGCAATCCTGATTTCAGTTCTCTGCTTTGGCAGAGGCTCTCGAAGTTGCTTTGAAAGTGCCTGACTCACTGAGGGTTAAGGTATTGTGGAAGCTGTGCTGCTTTATATGGGATAGTTAAATATACATTGGATGAGACAGAGGAAAGGGCTTTGGGATGACGTTTACAATACTCACCTCAATGAAGAGACTGGAGTTCTTGTGTCTGCAGAGGGACATAGGCAGAATGGTCTCCATACGTTATCTGTCCTGCATGACTTTTCTTACAGAAAAGATGCAAAAAAAAAAGGAGGTACGGGTACTGCCATCTCTAATTGCTTCTTATCTTGTCATACTTTCTTAGAAAGAAGGACTGCTATAAATGCCTAATTCCAAGGAACAGTATTGACAAAGAATATTGGTTAAAGGTAGTGGAAGTAAATGCAACAGATTAAGTTGTTCTGTTCTTCTGCAAAGTGTATGTCTGTAGCTTCACGCGTGCCCTTCTTTTAAGAATTTTGAATAGTGTAGGTTAGCCCTGTGTCTCAAGTGCTTCAGCCCTGTTCAGAGTGGAGTCTTGTACTTCCTGCATAAAAAAGGAGAAAATGGTTTTTTTGGGGGAGCAGAGAAGCCACTAAATTCTGCATTTTATATGTGACAACCTGGGAAGAATGAAGAGTGATTTTGAAAGAATACCCCAACTTTATGTGAAGAAAAACCTCAGAATTTTTCTGTTTTCATGGTCCATTGCTTCTTTTGCTTGAAAAGATTTTGTTTTCACTTGTGATAGCAGTTTTAAAGCAATCTAATTTCCAACCATTAGAAGTGACTGTTAATGCATGAGGGACAACTACAATTTTATGTCTTGTGTCTTTTTCGGGTGGAAGTCTTTGTTTTGGTCTTTTGGTATGCTTTGAGTGACAAAAGGCTGTGGGGTTTTTTTTGATAGTAACCTGTATTTTTGGGGGGAAAACAGTCATTCTAATAATGACTGTATCACAGAATCACAGAATGTTAGAGATTGGAAGGGATCTCAAAAGATCATCTAGTCCAATCCCCCTGCCAGAGCAGGAATACCTAGATCAGGTCACACAGGAACGCATCCAGGCGGGTTTTGAATGTCTCCAGAGAAGGAGACTCCACAACCTCTCTGGGCAGCCTGTTCCAGTGCTCTGTTACCCTCACTGTGAAGAAATTCTTCCTCACATTTATGTGGAACCTCCTATGTTCCAGCTTGCACCCGTTGCCCCTTGTCCTATCATTGGATGTCACTGAGAAGAGCCTGGCTCCATCCTCATGACACTCACCCTTTACATATTTATAGACATTAACGAGGTCACCCTTCAGTCTCCTCTTCTCCAAGCTAAAGAGACCCAGCTCCCTCAGCCTTTCCTCATAAGGGAGATGTTCCACTCCCGTCATCATCTTTGTGGCTCTGCGCTGGACTTTCTCAAGCAGTTCCCTGTCCTTCTTGAACTGGGGGGCCCAGAACTGGACACAATATTCCAGATGCGGCCTCACCAGGGCAGAGTAGAGGGAGAGGAGAACCTCTCTCGACCTACTAACCACACCCCTTCTAATACACCCCAGGATGCCATTGGCTTTCTTGGCTGCAAGGGCACATTGCTGGCTCATGGTCATCCTGCTGTCCACCAGGATGCTTTAACAGTGTCATGATCAGGGTGCTGACCTGCAGTCAGAAGGTTTTCCTTTGGAAGTGAAATGTTAGAGGAAGGAATCCATTGCCTCTTTACATTAGCTTACCTCTGAGTTTTTCTGGTGGCAGCATAGTGGCTTCTCAAGGTAGTTGCGTCTTCCAGAAGAAAGCTCTTCAGACATGGCATTTAGTAACATCAGTGACTCATTTAAGGGCTACTTTCTGTTATTAAAGGGCAGTATTTAACCAGGTTCTTCACTTGGCTAACTGAATTTGAAGAAATCCAAGATAGCGGGGAGGATTTTGTAGCTACATACAGAAAATAAGTATGTATGGTAACTTTGTTATTCCTCAGAGCTCTTTTGTTATCTTCATACTGCCTCGTCTTGCACTAATGATGGCGACGTCAGAAAACACATAGAGATGGTTGGTTTCCCCATATATGCTTCACATAAAAGAACATCTTATTAATGTATATAAAAATGCTGCAACTGTTGGCAAAGACTTTGTACACCATCCATCTTGCACTTAAATTATTCAGGAAGATGTCCGCATTTTTATGCATTTTTACAGGCCATAATACAGTGGGGTAAGTTTGATTAGAGCCTATAAATTTTAGCATAGTATGAATATTTAATAGTGAACAGAAGATACTGACAATCACTTAACGCAAACTGAAATTCTCTTACTATATTAAGATTAAAAAAAAGTACCAGGATGGTTTTCAGGTTTGTGCAAGTCTTCGTTTGTTGTGTTGTTCTTTTTTCCTCAGCATGTTTAGTTTTGCAAGGAGACTTTTTTCATGTTCTGGGCCTCCTTGCAATAATACTTCGATTTGAGACTTGAATGCAGGCACCGGGCATATTGGCAGTTCAGCCTTCACTCAGTCAGCCAAGCTCCCGTCTGTTGCCATCGTCCAGTTTACAGGGATGATCCAAGCTGGTCATGGGGATGTGATGTGGGCTGCTGCCTGGAGGTCCGACTCTCCTCCTCTCCGACCAGCGTTACCTCGCTGACCACTGTGACTCCATGCTGTGTTTTCAGTATGGAAGGGAAAGGGAGGATGGGATCTGGAGATTTCAGGTCTGTGTAAGGGTCGGGGGGTAGCTCGAGACTGCATGGGAAGGGACAAAAACCAGCAGCAGAATGAGCTGCAGAGACTAGACCTGTGGGGGCTTCAGGCAAAAAGGTGAGACATGGTCCAAATAAATGTGGAGAACACCCAGGAGGAAGAATAAAGAGTGCAGATACAATCTCACCACGCTGCCGCGCCCTCCACATTAAGCTCTGTTTTAATTCTATTTGATGAGCACTGTCCTACCATTCAGTTTTCATGTTCGAATCTCCCTATTTGCCAAAGGGAAAGTCTTGAATGGGGAGGGAAGCTGCTCCCTGAAAGCCCTTATGTTTCACACGGTGGCTTATAGTCATCTCCAAGGAAAGAGAAGTGCTGTGCTGGAGAAACAATGATACATTTGTTTTCAACTTCAGAGGCTGAAATGAAATTAAGTGTAAATGTATTCCAAGCAATGAAATCAGATTTGCTTAATAATCTGGATTGCATCTCCTTTCCCCCCCCCTCACAACGAAACTAGCAGTACCAGTAACTGTGCCTGCGTCACCTCTTCCTCTCTTTCCTGCTTGCAGCCCGATCCAGCCACACTCCTGCAGGAGAATGTCCCAGGAGGCTGGCCTGCAGCAGGAAGAAATCGAGGTCAAGACAGCAAGAAAAGAGATGAGGAACATGGGAATTGGGAGAAAGGCAGCAGTGACCTGGGATCCAGGAGAAATGTGCCTGCTGTTCTTTAAACCACTTCTCTTAGCTTTGCCCCAGAAAAGGGCATTAGGGCCTGCTTTTGCATTTCAAAGGGGATTTGGGCTGAGCAAGGAAAGCTGGCTCAACCAGCCTCTTCCGGTGAGGTGGAGAGAGGGAAATGTTTGATGTCAGCAGCAAAAAATCCCTTTTTTATCAGGTAATTCTGTTGCCTTCCCAGTTTACCCAGTCTGTCACTTCCCTGGCCCTTCCCTTTCCTTTGGAGCCCTCCCTCCAAAGGTGACCTGCCTTAACCCATACCTTCCTGCTGTTCTCCAGGCTGCTGAGCACAGTTACTACTGAAGCATATCAAAACACACTATTAACTCTCTCCTGCTGTCAAATTAACTTGGTACCAGGGGTTTTTAGCTTGCCTTCTTCATCAGGAGGAATAAAAATAGTACAAATTTTGCCTTCAGAATGAAATTTCTTATCTATTTATTTAAATAATGTAGCATTTTAAAAGGAACAAATGAACTTAATTTGTTTAGGGGATACTTAAAGGTTGAGAACAACTTTATATCTAATAAATTTAGTGATATTTCATTTATGATAGAACTAATATAATTAATTAGGTAGTTGCTGCTTTTTTAGAATACATATGTTGATTTTAAACATCTGCTCAATAGTCCATTATGATAGACAAGAATGATTTTACATGAGAGCAATAGAGGAGCAGATGCTTCCTGATGACAACTTCCCCATTTGTTTAGGAAACAGTCAGTGAGTCCTGAATTCACAGTTTTAACTTGAAGCATGGCAACCATGCAAGCAAATTTGCAAAGCAGAAACAAAAAATTGAGAAATCAAATTACTTCATAAAATTTTTAATGATTGCAATTTTTTCAAAACCCCTTGTTTGTTAACATTTTAGTAATGTTTTTTCTTTACATGGGCATGGTTATTTTGTCTTTACAACATCCAAGCCAAATAATCTGTTTTCTCATGTACAGGTGTGAATGTTCTGCAGCAATTATGAAATCTTCTGAAGTTAAAATTGATTCCAGTATTTCTGTTACGATAACTAAAATTCAGCATTAGCTCAAAAAGAGATAGAACAACAGTATACATAAAAAAGGAAAGTAGAACAATTACTTGAAAAAAAAAAAAGTAGACAATCATATGACATATAAACATAAAATTCTGTGGTTTTGTGTTGGGTTTTTTTTTTTAATAAGTTGCACCTCCTTTTTATATTTATGTCTTTACCAGTAGTGGGTAAAAAGTGAAAATAAAATCTCTTCTTTTGGGCTGGTACAAAACTCTCTGAGGCTCCATGGCTTTATTTGATCATGTATAGATTTTCAGATGTTCCAAAGATCACCTAAAATGGCTGTACTTATTTTATTCATCTCATCAGTTAGAGAGATACCATCCAAACTTTTTGGCTCCAAAACGTACTTTCCCTGCATAAATACTGTGTGTTGTACTTACAGAGACTGTAAAGTACAGGATTACACATCAGTGCTGTATACTTTCATGTAAGAAGTCTTGGAACTGCTGTTTACTGAAAGGAGAGGGGATTAGGGGTAGCCCTAAGAAGGATTCAGCTATCTGCCTTTGTAGGCAGATCACAAATACAATGTCACTAGAACTAGAAACAGCAGAAAAAGAGACAGAAGTATCAGAAGCTTATTTTGCGTAAGTGTAGAAACTTTGTAGTAGACTGAAGTCCATCTTGTTACAGAGCAGAAGAATGTCAAAGCTTCATTGAGCTTTGCATTCAGCTGAATGCTTGATTTCAGAAACTGCCTAGCCTATCAGTCAAAAAACCCCAGGATAATGCAAAATAAATGTGTCCAAAAATATTCTGCTCTTCAAAAGAGTAGAGCAGTAAAGTTGCCTTCTTCCCTTCTCTGCTGCCTCTCCTGCCATCAAACTATGTACATCTTCTGGGAAGGCCACTTCTGGGTAAAAACACCTTTCTCTGAAAGTCATAGAATGTTTTGGTAAGTACCTCAAAGTCTAATGTTTGTCTGGTAATGGCAGAAATTCTTAAGATTTCTCAGTGGCCATCTCAAGGAACAATGAAATTAGAAAGTCTCTCCTTTGCTTTCCTTTTCCTAATCCAGAAAATGAAGATCGAAGTTGCTTACCTGCTGCAATATGTGCTGAGTAAGTTGAAATCTTAATGATGAAGTTGTTCCTAGCTTAGTTTATGACTTTCTGAGATAGTAAGTGGAGTTTTTGTAAAGCATGTTTTCCTTAAGGGTATACAGGTTTGAGTATTTCATTTTTGAGTGAGTATTAACTTACTTCTTTTCCTAAGTATTTGGAGGTAATAAAGAATATATCTTCCTTATCATTCAGTCTAAAATCATCACAAATTAGCTAATGTGAGGGTATGTGAGGTGATGTGATTCGTTTTACCCTTATGTACAGAAAGCAGGAAGAAGTATGTGTATGCATACAGCTTTTTTTCTAGAACAATAGCATTTAATACATGAACAGGTACTCTTACCATTTCCAGGAGAAGTATTTTTTTAGGTCAAGGTAAGCTAGTGAATAAACGATAGGCAAGGCCATAATATCCGACGAAACACTGATGTCTGTAAAGCAGCATGATTCTGATTTCACAAAGCTGATCCAAAAGAGTTTTGTAAATTTTGGTGTAGGTTCAGTTCTGAATATGGACTCCTTCTCTTCCCCACCCCTGCAAACTTGAAAGCAAATCTCTAGGCTTTTTATTTCCTTTTACTACATGCTACTGCTGTTCTTTCTTTTACTGTTCTCACTAAAGCATTGAAAATGGATCCATTTTAAAGAAAGTTCAGCCTACTATAGAGAAGAAATTTCTATTTTCTTAAGAGATTTTTTTAATATTATTGCCTCTGTATTTCACATCTCATCAAAGGGTATGACATGTGAGGAGGGAAAGAACTTGCCACCTTAGTCTGTTACACATTTACATGGGAACTGGGCATAGCATACCTAACTTTACCTGGCCCATGAAGTCAGATGCAGTAATCATCATTGACCCTTCTGTCATGTTGTCCTTAGTATCCCTTCACATACAGTTTTTAAAATAGGTTATCACAGAGGGCACTTTCTTTAACGTTCTCTTTCAATGCTTTAGATACCTGTTTCATGCTAAGCTAAAAACAACCATTCCTGCAGCTGCCTAGAATTTCTGAGAAACCTTCTGTTCCATGGGCATCTATGATTTTCTAATTCAATGTCCGAAAGTGTATTTACAGTACCTTGGAATGTAGCTTTCCAAGGTCTGGGCTTTCCATTTTACGTGGGCTACCAGAAAAATTTGAAAGTATTTTGGTATCATTACTGTTATAGTTTATCAGTTCATGTCTTTTCACAGATTGATTCATGGCTGAGTTGGGTTAAGGATATGAGATAAAAAAGCAAAATAGCTTTAAGTTTCTTTTATATTAAGCCGGCATGATGTTCAAAGGATGCTGGTTCTTGTTTTCTGTTCAATCTTTTTTTTTCTTTGGTTGGACAGAGACAGTAAGCCAGTATTCACAGTTGCTTGGCAATAGGCAAGTTGTGAAATGCACACCCAGCCTGTGGGGCATTATGGTTGCTTAGTTCATGCATGTAAATGTGGGGGTTTGAAAACCAAACACATCCACACCCTTAGTGTCTTCTTGGAAAGTTTGTTCTAACATTTAATCTTAATGGCATTATTAATTTAACGGTTCCATTTTCAGAGATGTTGATCATTGATGATTTTTAGAACAGCCTGGGTACTTAGCAGTGTTTGAGTGTTAATTTGAAATGTTAGAAAATTTATGCTGCAACTGGGGTGTATCTCAATGCAATAAGTTCCACCTCTTCTGATTTATTTGAAATCTACAGTAAGCTTTACTTACTTTACACTTGAAATATACATTAACAGGAAAAAATTGTTTCAGTTTTAGAGGTATTATTAGCAAAACCAACCTCTGGCAGAAAGCCTTTAAAGAAAGTAGAACAGAGATTTTTTGATGGATACATTTGATTTGACTTTTGGCAAGCAAAACCTGATTATTTAAGGATATACTTTTAAAATGGTCTGTATTAAAGGTAATGAGGAGAGATGCCACTGTAGTCACCTTGTTGTACCAGTTATTGTGCCATAAAGATTTTAGAGAGCTTTTGTCTTTTGCTTACAAAAGGAGCCTGCACTTAAGAAGACCTCAGTTTTGCAAATGCTTACACATAGTTCGTAGTTTGCAGGAGTAAGTCTGTAAGATGCCTTTGTAGGTTTTGAACTTTTCGTGATTTTCTTGCTAGTATTGAAAAATTCCTTTGGGAATTCAAATGAGTAGTGCTGTGAAAAGGATGACTGCCATTATTTCTGTTCTGTGTATTTATTGAATTTATTACAATAGAAGTACTGATGCAAATACGAAAGTTAATGTATTACTGTGTTCATGTTTGTTGTTTTAGGAGCCTTTGGATGATTCTCAAGTACCTGGAATTTGTGCAACAGAAGAAGTGATTCGCTATGAATATCACGTACTGTACTCCAGCAGCTACCAAGTACCTGTACTTTATTTTAGGGCATGCTTTTTAGGTAAGACCAATCTTCTATTAGACAAAAGGAAGAATAAAAATATGTTGGATGTAATAGATGTTAAAAACACAGATATTTTATTAAATTGAGGAACAGAGTAATGATCATATGTAATAAGAAAGAAAGAGATGAGGATGTTCACCAGTAAATTTTGTAATATTCCCGACCCAGAGCTTCGGGACTTTGGAGTAGATGATATCATCTCAGCCTGAAGGAGACTGATCTTTGGCTCCTGGCATCTTGCCTGTGGTTGACTAAAACTGCTGGTCATTTTTCTTCTTCTATCCTTTAAATGAATACACAAACTTAAAGCTGCAGGTTTGAATTTGGCTACAAAATAAGTGGGCATAATAGAGTGCTTCAGCAGAACTTGCGTGTTTCTTTGAAGCCGCCATTTGAGCCACAGGGCTGGGGTCTAAATGTGCCTTTTAAAAAGTGTACATTGTTTTCTATCTGAATTTGCTGCATAAAACCCCCAAACAAACTAATAAGGTATTGCCTTTTCCTGTCTATTAAAACTGGCTCTTGAAACACAAACTGGTCGTCTTTCCTGCCTTGTATTTACATCTTGTTACCCATTACTCAATTGCTATAGCCGCTCTGATTTCACTCACCATCCTGTCAGGAAGGAAGGAGGAACACACAGCCTCCCTCCAAGGCCGCTGTTAGTGTCACTTAATCAGCAAACATAGAGTGATCACACTGCAGCACTGGCTGTGCTTTGTGCCTCTCTGCCCGAAGACTGTGTACTGAGGGCAGAGGGACTGAAATCTTCAAGTCATTTCAGTCAGTCTCCTGCATGGTAGCATCAGCATCTTTTGTGTTTTGAATAATCTCCTAACTTTAGATAAAAATATCTGAATGTTGCCAGTGATATCTTTTCGTTTTTAATTAAAAAGTAGCTTAAGCTGCTTTGAGTGTGTTAGGTAGATTTAATCACTCTCTGCCTTATATTCTTTAATGGTTTCTAATTTTGCAATGTTAGCATTTTAAAAGGCACTTTAGATTTAAAATTGAAGAACAAATCCTCATAGACTCCCTGGTGGAAAGATTTTAGTCTGAGGTGCAGTTTCAGGAATGGATAATTTGGGGTAAATTTTCAAATTGGGACATGGGGAATTGGGGACATTGCTCTGCCTTTACCACCAGCAGAACTCACTTGCACACATCCTGCTGCAAATTTATTTCTAGGATTATTACAGACATTTACAAATGTGCAATATTTTGCCTTTAAACTTAAAGTGTGGATAGGAAGATAAAGTAAGTTTTGTTGTAAGAGACAGATTAACCTATTTGTGGTCCTGAAAAATGTCATCTTCTTGGTTTTAGCTGCATTAATAGTGCGCTGTCTCTACAGAAGAGGATGGAGACACTGCAGGTAGAGGAAATAGGGCACTATTTCTACTGTACTGTACTTTCATATAATTAGTATTCACCATAAGCAGTTAATCACCAGAGAAGAGCTCCCAGAGACAAAACAAGTTGTTTAGCTTGTCAGCATCAGGGAATCGGAGGTGTTGAAACACGACTCCTTATAGCTGGAAGTGGATATTACAGAAGCTAGCAGATGATCTAATGCACAATCGTAGTATTATGTGCCAACAGCTCCCCTTGCAGTACAAAACTGTAATTGTTCCTATAAGTACAATTATGTTTTCAAACACTTCTTGGGAACCTTTCACAATGGAGAAAACAAGGACATTTTGTAGATTATTCCTAAAGTCACCCGGGTTCTCTTCAGTGTTTAACATTATTTTTTAACATTTAACATTCTCTGACTCTTGAAGAGAGAATCTGGCAAAATGCTGGCAATAAGTATTTTTCCTATAATGTATTCAGCTAGTATTCCCAGATTTTAATTATGGATAGCTTAGTTTTGAAAATGAAAAACTCTGTCATCCCTACAAGTTATTTACCCACCTATGCTGTGTTGTCTAAAGGTCCCAACATAGGGTTTTCAGGAACGTGCAGATGACAGTGACTCACAATCACGTGAGATATCTGAGCAAAGTACCTTTTGTTTTGCTCCAAACCTGATATGAGGAAAACTTCAGGTAATGCCTTGAGATTTTTTTTTTTACTTTGAGGTAATAGTCTTCATGTGATAGGCTCCTCACCTTGTTTCTCAGACAACTAGTCATGTTCACTGCATTCCTCATCTGAAATAATCAGGGAAGAGTCTTCTGAGACCTACATTGAGACCTACATCAACTTGCCAGTCTAAATTCCTACCATTATTTGTAGATTAAGTAACAGAATTGGTTCCTCACAAGTCTCTTGTGAGCAGTTCATTGTTTCCCTTCAGTCCTGTCCATACTGATCCTCATGTTAATTAGAACTTGTTGCAGGAGGTGAAGGTAGCTATAATCCTTCCAGGGTTTCCACAGCCCTGCCCTGTCTTGCCTTCCCCAGCAGCAGGGCACAGAGTTTGAATTCAAAACTCTGCTTCCTTTCTGGCAGTATGTTAAGTGGACATTATACCTTGAGGCCTGCCTAGGAAATAATTCTTCTGCTTGACCTCATTAAGTAGTTTTTCTTGTTTTGCAACATTCATTTCCTCACTTTGTATGTTCTAATAGCAACTGGTGCCAGCCTGTCCAAATCTGTACTCTTCCAATCAGAGCCTTTAAAAACTTCTCTAGAGCATTAAATCCTTCCTTTCTCCCATCGTATGAGTCCAGTTTTCATTGACTTGGTCTCTTGCAGTCCTGCTTAGCAGAGTTGCTGGGGAGATTTTCCTGTCATCTTTGGCATGGTTGGCATCTTCAGGAGCTTGTGTCAGGGAGGACATCCAGTTTTCACTCCTCTCTGCTAGCAGTTGTGCTTAAACATTACAGATTGGTTTCTCCTGTAGAAGGGCTTATACTTGCTGCTGTCTGAATTGGATGAAATAACTTATTTTCTGGAATGATCTAAAGATTCCTCTTTTTTTTTGTGAAACAAAGTTTGACATGTAAGGTAGTGCAAGGTAAGGGTTTGAAATTTGAATTGCAACAGAACTAAAACATTTTGAGATACATCTAAACTTTATGGTAGTCTCTGGGTGTACATTTACAGGTAAGATCTTGTTGTGTGCAAGGACAAATACTTGAGCTGAAAATAATGATTAAGTGTGATGACTCTGAAAGGAATTATGTTTGGGAACATTATAGGATACAAGAAGATATTTTTAGACTACATATATATATATGTAAGACACATTTCTCACTACCTCATGATACTTTCCACATGGTGTATATTCCTAAATTCAGACCTACTGAAGTTCCAGTCTGTGTCAGGAGCTCAAGGCAGTGGTCCTTAATACCTCAGAGTCTCAGAGAACTGGGTGTCATTTCTCCTAAATCAGTCTTAATGCATGCTGTACCTTTCAGAAATGGAAACCCTTTTTTCTGTCTCTGGCTTCTGAGATTACCAAATAGGTAGCTGAAGAAGTGCACGAACCCCTGCTGATGTCTGATGTCAGCAATTAGCCCTCTTAGAGACAGATGGTATAGGCAGTTAGTCTTCCCCTTCAATGCTGGCATCAGCCAGATGGGCTGGGCTAGGTCCAGTAAGCTTTCTTTAATCAGCAGAGTATTTTCCCCTTTTCTAAGTCTTAAGATGTCAAGGAACTTTGGTCTTTTCCTGAACTGTCATCATCTGAAGCCATACATTCAAAAACCTCTCACACCAACAGTGAGGTAGCAGCAGCAGCACAGTCACAGGCGGACATCATTCACGAATTGCTCTGCATGTTAAGACAATAATGGCTTGTCTCACACTTCTCTTCTTGTATGTCCTATAAAGGTAGAGGAATAGCCATGAATGCTGGCTAAGCACTGAAAAGAAAGAGCCGAACTAATGGGAGTCAATAGGGACTGCAGCCTAACTCCTCTAGAAAAGAGGGAATGGGATTTTCAAGTTGACCTGCTCAAAATACGTCTAGCTCACTGATACATAGATCCCTGCCAATAAAAACCATGCTAATCAGTGGTTAGAGAGAGGGAGCTTGTAAGATGATGTAACTTCCTCCAGCCCTGAAGGCATGACTTTCTGTATTCATAACTGTAGTGGGCCTGACAGATGCGCTATCCAGAATATAGACTTAACTTCTGGAACTCAAAAGCATGTAACCACTACGTCTTTTCTGAGAAAAATAGCTCCTCTTAAGACCATGTCCCATGTGAACTGGTTTTATCATGGTTTTGGACGTAAGTAAAATTGAATGATTTGTATAATCAGATATTCTCCTAAACTGGATAGGTGTTTTATCTTTTATGGCTATGGTTTCTTAAGAGTACAAAACCCTACTCTTTCTTTGAAAAGTATGCCAGAATGAAGCCAAAACAATTCGTGCACCATTTCACCAAAAGTGTCAAATAATCTTTAATTAGAAATCTAAGGAATTATTAAAAGCCCTCAGTAAACATCAAGAAAACAGAATACAGCAGCTTGGGAAGCCTGAAAATTTTCTCTGAAAATGTATGTGAAATTTGTATGCCTAAAGAATTCCTGCTCTTTGCAGAAATTAAGCTGCCAAGTAAGCTGTGAGCTGCAACTGGTGTGTCCTCTTAATGCCACACCTTCCTGCTTTGTGGGGGCACTCAGGCATCTGCTTTTTAACTGTTTCTTATCTGTGGCGACTTAAACGAGTTAACCCCAAGCGAACCATCCAGAAGCTTTTCTCTGAGAAGTATGTTATAGTCTAGTCAGCTTAAATAATAAAAATCCTTGTTTGTGCTAGAAAGACTGTAGTTGTTCTTGCCTGACTATTAAGGCAGATAAACTAGCTGATTCCAGCCCATAGTTAGTTAATGGCAGAGACAGAACCCATACTTCAGAATTCTCGACTACCGTCCTTTATCTCCTTTCTCTCAACAAAAATCTTAGTTGGTTACTTCCCAGGCTCTTTTGGCCTTTCTTGCTGGGTAGATGTCAAGTTTATTGTATCAGAGTCTGCATTTTGCAGAGCCTGGGGTAGTACTGATGAGCTGATGATGTGCCAAACTGGTGGCATTACAGGAATGGAGCTTCAGACAAAGGACAGAAAATCTGGCATGACCCACAAGCAGCTATTTCCTTTCACTCTCTATAATTATTTAATGAGCTGAATTATACAAAATCATACGTTTAACTACAAACTTCCACTTCTGTCTGTGCACCCGCTCCCAGCTAGGCTTAGGATAGGACTTGGGACAAGCTGCAAGCACCTCAGCAGCTGTGTCATCATGGGTGGATGATGAGTAAACGTACTGCTGGGTGAAGCTGAAGCCTCTACCTCTCTCTCCTGTCACTTGTCTTGGCTTGATGCTGCTGAAGTCTTCTTTTTATGGCTGGACTTTCTGAGTTCAGCTCCATCACAGGAAAGAATGAGACAAGAAGCAGAGAGGCTGCTTGGCTCAGCAGGTGCTGCAGTGGACCCTTGTTGCTAGCAGCAACAATTACAGACTGCTCTGTCAGCTCAGCTGGATATTTGAGGTCTCAGTGGGTTGCAAGAATGTGTAACAGGGCTGCTAAACATGTGAATGCTGGCAGCCTTGGAAAAAGGAGTCTAAAAGTGCCCGAAGAATACAGATGTGTGTTCTGTGCAAACCTGGGAGCTTGTGAATAAAATGGGTTTAGTTATATCATCCTAAGCAGATGACCACACAAACTGAGTAGTTTTAAAATATAAAACACACTGCCAGCCAGCTTACCTGAAATAGGTCCTTCTGTCAGTCATCTCAAGATCTTAGTATAGTTGTGTTGTTTTATTTTATTTTATTTTATTTTATTTTATTTTATTTTATTTTATTTTATATTTTGTTATTTTTACTTTATTATTTGATTTTATTTTAGAGAGAGAAAACTCTTTTAGTAGACTTTCAGGTCTTCATCCTGCAAAAGAGGATGGGGAAACTGCCAATCTGCCTCTCTTCTTTTGCAAGAGTCTTACAGTTCCCAGCTATTTAAATGAACCTCACATCTATTTTAAGTATTGATAACTTATTCTTTCCTGCCTCATCTGGCCTCCCATCTTCTGAGCTAGTCAGTTAAATAAGAGTTTACAGGAATAAAATACTTAGGAGCATGCATGAAGCTTACTCAGTTTAAAACCCACACAATTCAAACTCATTTAAAAATTAGTGAAATAAATTAAAATAATGCAGAAAATTCAAATTGTCGGGAAATTTAAATCCAAGCATATTTCAATATAAAAGTGCATAATCAGAATGTCCAGCTCATTTTTTTTGTTCCTATGGGAAACACTGCAATTGCTCTATATTAACTATTTAAGTATTTTACTGCCTGTGGTCTCACTCCAGTGTAAAGCGAAACATTCAGTTTGTATGTTTTTGAATTTTTCTTTGAAATGAAAATATATCTGTACTGAAATATGATGGAAGATATACTGCTTCTCATACATGAAGTAATAAAATCCATGAGGTAAAGACAGAACGTAATTTTAACTATAAAATGATTAATGCTTCAATAGTATTTGATTGTTTTTGTAAATGAGGTTAACGGTTAGAGTCAGAGTAATCCATTCCATGTGTGCAATCTGAGTGTTACTATAAAAATTCACAGATACAAAGAAAGGTGTGCAGAACAAAATCTAGAGTGGCAAATCAAATTTTGCATTAGAATGTGTTCTACATGTTACAGTTGGACTTTCTCTGGATTGTCTTTGCAGGTTGAATAGAAAACGGAAAATTGCAAGTATGCATGCCATCTTGTATTACCTGCACACAGATGATCTGAGCGTAAATGCATCTTTCTGAAGTTAACTTATGCTCTTGTAACAAATTTCTTAGCAAATATTATACTGTCTCCAGCACAGCTCTGGTATGTGCCATCATATGACAGAGGGCATAATGGTCTAACAAGTCTCATGTTTGTGAGGATGGCACAGTATAGCTAGTTAATATGCTCTTACCCTCTCAGATACTTTGCCACATGCTTCTGGTATATGGTGCTTATATAAGTTCAATGCTTTTTTATAAATGTGTGCAGAAAATAAGATAAAACAGACTGTAGGCAGCTGGTTTTAACTTATATCTAAACATGGCATTCAAATGTTAATTGGGTGAATGAATCTTGTTCATTTTACAGACACAAAAATGTCAGTAGCATAAATATCACAGGATAATGGTTTCTGACACCTAATAAATGCCAAGATGAAGACACTTATTGAAAGTATATCAAAATCTTCTATTGCTGTTTCCCAAAAACAAATATTCAGGAAAAACTGATGTGCTTATTTTCTAAGTGGTTGACACTAATATCTTGGCATAAGTCTTACATCACAACTAAAAACCTGATGAAACAATGCTATATATATGCAGGTCAAGAAAAAAATCTGGGCATGCATATTACAAAAATGCAATAAGCTTTTGCCTGCAGAATTTTGTTCATTAGATTTTTTCTTCTCTCTCACTATGAATTGCATGCATTTACATGAGACGACTATTCATTTTACTATTTAGTGGTTTGAAATTGATCTTACACAAGCATTGTCTTACAAAATCAGTTTAACTTCACATTTTACAACAGGAAGAGTAAGTTGTTACTGTTAAGTGACACTGAAGAGAGCTGAACAGACACTGTCTCCCATGGCATCCTCACAACCAAACTTAACAAGTGTGGACTGGATGATTGGGCAGTGAGGTGGATTGGGAACTGGCTGAAGGACAGAGCCCAGAGAGCAGTGGTCAGTGGGGCAGGGTCTAGTTGGAGGCCTGTGGCTAGTGGTGTCCCCCAGGGGTCGGTACTGGGTCTGTTCCTATCAATATATTCATTAATGACCTGGACAAAGGGACAGAGTGTATCCTCAGCAAGTTTGCTGATGATACAAAGCTGGGAGGAGTGGCTGGCACGCCAGAGGGCTGTGCTGCCATCCAGCAGGTCACCCTGGGCAGGCTGGAGAGCTGGGCAGGGAGAAACTTAATGAAATTCAGTAAGAGCAAGTGTAGAGTCCTGCATCTGGGAAGGAACAACCCTGCGGATCAGTACAGGCTGGGGGCTGAGCTGCTGGAGAGCAGCTCTGGGGAAAAGGACCTGGGAGTCCTGGTAGCTAACAGGCTGACCATGAGCCATCAGTGTGTCCTCACAGCCAAGAAGGCCAATGTCATCCTGGGGTGCATGAAGAGGAGTGTGGCCAGCAGGTCAAGGGAGGTTCTTCTCCCCCTCTACTCTGCCCTGGTGAGGCCTCATCTGGAGTACTGTGTCCAGTTCTGGGCTCCCCAGTTCAAGAGGGACATGGAGCTACTGCAAGGAGTCCAGCACAGGGCCACTAAGATGATGAAGGGATTGGAGCATCTCCCATCTGATGAGAGGCTGAGGCAACTGAGTCTGTTTAGCTTGAAGAAGAGGAGGCTGAGGGGGGATCTCATCAATGCTTATAGATATCTCAAGGACGAGTGTCAGGAAGATGGGACCAGACTCAGTGGTGTCCAGTGACAGGACAAGGGCAATGGGCACAAACTGGAACACAGGAGGTTCAGTCTTAACATAGGAAAACACTTCTTTACTGTGAGGGTGACAGAGCACTGGCACAGGCTGCCCAGAGAGGTTGTGGAGTCTCCTTCTCTGGAGACATTTAAAACCCATCTGGACGTGTTCCTGTGTGATCTGCTCTAGGATCCTGCTCTAGCAGGGGATTGGACTAGATGATCTTCAGAGGTCCCTTCCAACCTCTACCATTCTGTGATTCTGTGAATTTTGGATGGTTTTATATGCACCTTCAGTCAGGATTTGCGCAATGCTGTTTTTGGAGTTGTGGGGCCAGAAGTGGCTCAGTCACACTTTGCTGTTATTTTTTCCATCTGCTTCCAGATAATCAGTATTTTCAGATTTACATTTGCTATTCTGTATTAAAGATATAGCATGCTTAAGAGCTTTGACTGTGGGTGGTTTTCACCCCCTCACAGATGGAAGACCTTTAACTCTGGATGAAATATGGAAAAGTGTTCATGCATGCTACCAGGCTCGTCTGCTGGAGGGGCCCTGGGACACTATTACACAGCAGGTGAGAAACCACTGGTCCTTTACAAAATTGATGAATATAATATATGCCTGAATCCTTGGTGGCTTTATTCCCCTCCTGAACACAAGTAAACTATATAAAAGCCTAACTGAGGTTGTGCAGAGCCAGTTACCAACAATGGTTTTAGTCCTAGATTTTGAAGGATATGTAGGTAAGTAAGACCTAAAGTGACAATATCTCTCATTTAAAATACTTTTCCAAAACCAATCCTGAAAACTTCAGGCAGTTTCTGAGAAATCATGATTTGGGTAAATACAAAAGTAGACTTATTTATGTAAGTAAAGTATGTTGGTGTAACATTTCACATATTGTCTGTTAATGAAATTAAAAAAAAAAAAAGTGTAATTTTCAATTTTAAATAGACTTGCAATCCTTAGGATTGAAGGAGAGGAAATTGATATCTCAATCAATAAGTTATTGCCAACTCCTGTTCTTAAGAATCAGTTGTTAATGAATGCCATGTTATACAAAAGGAAACAGATTAGCAAACTGGGATATCACTACCTTCTTTTAGAGATACTCAAATTGCTTTTATTTGAAGTGGTTTTAAGGTCACCAGATCATTTCAGCCACCGTTCCCAGACTTGTGATGTTGGCTGTCTTGAAAATGGTCACACTTGTTCAAGGAAGAGTGAGATGTGTTTCAGTGCTGAGTTGGTTGTGCTGGTTTATTCCCTCGGCTCCAGGTCTCTGGTGCAGGTTTGGACAAAGAGTCGAAACTCTGCAGGTGTGCATTTTTTGTCATCAGACAAAGGTACTAATGTGTCCTTTCTTCCTCCCCTTTCCTGTCTTGACTTTTTGGTTTTAGCTCTTTCCAGGTACACAGGTCTCTCACCACAGCTGCTGGCACAACAGGGAAGTAACCTCAACTGAGTTCTACAGGTGTTTCCTTAATTCAACTAACACCTAATAACTGATTTAATTACAGAATGCCTATTTGTAGATGGTACTCAATCATAGGAACACAAGCAGCATTCATGTTTTTGGAGCCACTATTATTTATATTATAATAGCTCCCTGAGAACCTAACGAGCATTGGTTTTCTGATGATTGCTGTGCATGTCTGAATTCCAGTTGTGAGTTTGCAGATTCTCGTAATACACACTTCACATAAAGTATTAATTACCTGACTTGTCTACTGCAGAATGAAGATGAGAAAATTAGGTTTTAATAAAATGATGTAATGTGGTAGCAGGTAACTGGTCTTCTGCAGAAGAAAGTATTGTAGTTCAGATTTTCCAGTAAAGTTTTATGATTTATGGCTGGAGTTTCAGATTTGTAGCTAAATAATGACTGTTTCTGAATAGAGAGGCAGGGGATTCAATTAACTTTGCCTTCACTGCATCCACTTTCTTGCATTCCTAGTAGACAGAGACCAGTAGCCTTGTGGTCAGATGCTAGGTATCCTTTAGGGCTGACATCTCTGGTATTTCCCAGCTGAGCTGTTCTGACTTGTGGTTAGTTTATATTCTCACCTGCAAAAGTGCACAGAAAAATCTGCTACGTGCACTCCAGAGGTGGTGTGCCTTCTCTACACTTATGTTATACCGTGGCCCGAAGCCACATTCAAGCTCCTCTGTAGAAAGCAGAGTCTCTTTCTATTTGTCTGCAAAGCACTGCAAGTAGCTACAGCTCTGTATAGGTAATAAATCATAATGCAATACTACTGAGAATAAAACATAAACAATATGTTTGGAATGTGTAAAATCAGAGCAGTGGAAGCCAGAAGGAAAACCAGGTCACTCCCACCCAGAGATCATTTTTGCCTCTTAAGGGGCAGTAAGGTAAAACTGTCCTGCATCTAATAACTGAAGATGTGCGTGAGATACCTACACACAAAGGCTTGCAGAAACAGGTTTTATGTGTGGTAAAATGTTGTCTCTGTGACATTTCTCCAGAGGTGGTTCAGCCACTGTGAGTCCAGTGACAAACACAAACTAAGATGTAAGGAAAAACATTTGGAAATTAGCAAAGTTATAGCAGCAAAATACTACTGAACATAACATCAAGGTGACTTTCTGTTAATCAAGGAGGTTATAAACTAAGTTAAACTGTTTATGCTAAAGTAATACAGACTGTACCACAGGCTGGTAGCACAATACTGTTACTGTTGGTAGGTAGCAGAAGCCGGAGAAGCTAAGATCCTCCAGCAATCCCACCTCACAATTTGGAATTACTTTCTTTCTACGCCATTGGTATGTACACCTTCTACCTGAAGACCCTGTACCTGTGGCTCAAGGCCATTGAATTCCACTGACTTCAGCGAGGTTAGCCTGCTTTACATCAGTATTGGACTTTGTCCAAAGACCCCAGCTGCATTCCTGGGTTGGAAATGTACTTTCCCACATGGCTGCAGGAGAGAGCCTCCGGGAAAGCAGCTTTAAGAGGTCTACAGTTTTAATTTTAGATGAAAGTAGAAAGGCACGAAACAGTGAGGGTGCAATTGCTTATGGTCATTCAGTCAAGTGATAAGAAGACAAAGAAATGCATAGTTCATGGAAGTGTACATCTCTGGAACTGAATCAGAGCTGGGGAAAGCACTAGTACCATTAGCAGTGTCAACACTATCATATTTTCAGTGCCAGCAACCATTGGTGCAACAAACACTTCCTCTTGTAAACTGAGAGATGCGTATGCCAGTCCAAATATAAAACAGCAAAAAACCCGAGGGTATTCTCAATGGAATTACAAAGATAATAAAAACATACTGTAAGCAATAGCCTGCAAGGCTCAGATCAAAACGAGTTTTTTTCCCCCCTCAAATGAATCAGGATTCTGAACTGAAATACAGAGTTTCCTCTTCTGATGACCCATTTTGTAATGTGGGTTAGGCTTTGCCTGCGGGGATACGGATCGCATAATGCAAGTCACTGGGCAAACTCACCAAATCAGGCTTGAACTCTCAGTACACATGAACAGCAGAGAGGAAAGATTTTGCTCCAAAACAGATACAAATTTTAAATTTTACAAGCAATTCACAATTGGGAAGAAAAATTGAGCTTACCACTGTCCATGCATAATGTTACTTAACTTTTAGCTAGGACTGATTTTGCATTTTGATGGCAGTTGGCAGATTAGAAAAAGAAAGTCATACCGCCTTTGTTTCTCCCAGATGCAGGATCTTACACTAGTAATTTGGGACTTATATTTCTTTTATTTTATGAAGTGTGGGTGCCATGCCTATGAACATTTTTGATACAACTATATTTTGTCTTATACTCTGTATGTAATACATATCTAAGATGAGGAACTGAGGCATTACCTAAGCTCCAAAGAATTTAGCTTTTTGACAATTACATTGCAAACCCAAATTTTGGGTAATTTTAGTTACTTTTGATTATTGTGGAAAGTCATGCTCATTTTCAGAGAAAGCATCTTCAAATATTTTTACTGACTAGATTATTTTTATTGCAAAAAGCAGAAGTCAGCTAGTTACCTTCTCATAAATAAATTAATATAATAAGGTTGCATAGTATTTTATAATGATAATTGATAAATGGTGATGATTTAATTGCACTTCCTCTAGTAATAATCTGAAAATGCTCAAATGAAGTTCCTGTGATTGGCTTTCTTCTGAGTTAAATCTCCCTAGAGTCTTCAGTCATCCCTTTTCTACATCCGGTGATAACTTGCTGTAGCTGTTTTAAATAATACAAATCAATTATAACACACAGCTGTTTAACAAAACTTCTAAATGTTGCTACAGGTCGCTATGTTATTTCCTGATGGCTTATAATGACATCAATTTAGCACACCTGGTAAGATCTGTGTGAGCTGGAAGTAGCTTAATTCTGCAATGACAGGAAAATTAAGGAGTATTTATGGATTACTGTTGCATTTCAGAACCGTTGCCAATTGTGATTATAGCTTCTTTTTACAAAAAGTCAGAAATGGAACTGCAGGCATTGCACGCCCTTATCCCAAACAGTTTACTTGTGACCTGGTGAGTACTTTTGAGGATATGCTGTATTAGTTATTTCTCCCTATACAGTATACACAGTGGAATGTCTCTTTGCCTTTTTGGATTAATGGATGCTAGAAATGTACTCTTTACAAGAAGCTCCCTTCCAAGTCTTTGTAGCCCTTCTGGAACTGCAGACAAGCAGAGCTTTCCTCAGTTGTCCCTCAGTTGGATTTTCCTGTTCATCTTGATTTAGGATGGAATCCCAGCCCAGCATCCCCATACCACCATGCTGGGTAACCTTCCTGTCTCCTCTGGCTGCCAGCCCTGCTGTTTTTCCTGACTGCATTGCTTTTAAAAAGTGCTTTCTAAGCCAGTTATATAGAATCGTAGAATCATAGAATGGTTTGGGTTGGAAGGGACCTCAAAGATCATCTCATTCCAACCCCTTGCCATGTCAGGGACACCTCCCACTAGATCAGGTTGCTCAAGGCTCCATCCAGCCTGGCTTTGAACACTTCCAGGGATGGAACATCCACAGCCTCCTTGGGCAACCTGTTCCAGTGCCTCACCACCCTCAGGGTAAAGAACTTCTTCCTTATATCTAGTCTAAATCTACCCTCTCTCAGCTTCCACCCATTATCCCTCATCCTATCATTACAGGCCCTTGTGAAAAGTCCCTCCCCAGCTTTCTTGTAGGCCCCTTCAGGTACTGGAAGGCCGCTATGAGGTCTCCCCATAGCCTTCTCTTTTCCAGGCTGAACCAGCCTAACTCTCTCAGCCTGTCCTTATAGGAGAGGTGCTGCAGCCCTCTGACCATCTTGGTAGCCCTCCTCTCCACTCGCTCCAACATCTCCATATCTTTCTTGTGTTGGGGGTTCCAGAGCTGGACACAGTATTCCAGGTGGGGTCTCACGAGGGCAGAGCAGAGGGGCAGAATCACCTCCCTCAGCCTGCTGGTCACACATCTTTTGGTGCATCCCAGGATATGGTTGGCTTTCTGGGCTGCAAGCGCACACTGTTGGCTCATATTGATCTTATTGTCCACCAACATGCCCAAGTCCTTCTCCCCAGGACTGTTCTCAACCCACTCATTGCCCAGCCTGTATCTGTGCTTGGGATTGCCTTGATGCAGGTGCAGGACCTTACACTTGGCCTTGTTAAACTTCATGAGGTTGGTCTGGGCCCACCTCTCCAGCCTGTCAAGGTCCCTCTGGACAGCATCCCTCCCCTCCAGCGTGTCACCACACAGCTTGGTGTCGTTGGCAAACTTGCTGAGGGTGCACTTGATGCCGCTGTCCATGTCGCCGACAAAGAAAGATGTTAAATAGCACTGGTCCCAGTACTGATCCCTGAGGGACACCACTTGTCACCGGTCTCCACTTGGACGTTGAGCCATTGACCGCAACCCTTTGTGTGCGACCTTCCAGCCAATTCCTTATCCACTGGGTGGTCCATCCATCAGATCATGTCTTTCCAACTTGGAGACCAGGATGTCATGTGGAACAGTGTCCAAGGCCTTGCACAAGTCCAGGTAGATGACATCAGTTGCTCCTCCCTTGCCTATTGATGCTGTTACACCATCATAGAAGGCCACCAGATTTGTCAGGCAGGATTTTCCCTTGGTGAAGCCATGCTGGTTGCCACCAATCGCCTATATCAGCTGTAAGAGCAAATAAGAGGTCTAGATGTTTGGAAGAGGTTGGGGGGAGAAAAAGACTCAGAGAATGTAAAAATAACACTAAGGGTCCTGGAGAAATTTCAATTAGTAGTGGAAAACAAAACCAAGGCACGTTCTCCAAAACCTCAGGCAAATGTACCCAGCTAAGAGAAGGTTACAGTAAATGGGAAGAAAAGTCTAGACAAAAGAATGGTGAAGTCATCGTGGTTATGTATGGCAGCAAGAGAGACACGTATTTCTCTCACAAGTGCTCTGATACTCAGCAGAGGAGTCCAATACTGTTTTAGGTAAATACATAGTGGCATTGTGTAAAACAGCTCAAATGTAATGGTCCTTCATTGTGTAACTGAACAGCAGATCCACCACATTAAAATCCAGGTATGATATACCTGAGGCATATTTAGTTGGTAGTGGTCCAACAGTGCCATGGTCAAGTACTAAATGATGATGCAATTTGAAAAGAAGGAACCAGAAGAATAGTAAAAAGTTCAAAAAGAAAGACCAGAGACTAGAGAGAAAAAGTGAAACAAAGGGGGAGAAATCTTCTTGGTTATAAAGGTGAACATATTTTAGCACATGGCAGTGCATGATTTAAGAAACAGCGATTTAAAGCAAAAGAATAACTAATGTTTAGTTAATCTGTAAAGTTTACACTTTACCTTTTGTGATTTTGTGATTTTGGAAATCTCTCCCAACATGAATAGGAGATGTGAAGCAGCAGAAGGTGACTATATGGTTATAGTCAGAACTTCTGTCTTTGGACTATGTGGTATTAGGTCTTTGCGGTAGAAATTGGACGTACAGAGGGCATAAGAACCTAAGAATATCAGTTTTTCTTCTCTAATGTATATAAACATGGTTTTCAAAATTATGGCCTGGTAATTGTGAAGATTTAAGAGCATAATAACTTCACTAGATACTATATACACTTCCATATAAGCTATACACATTATTGCATACAGCCATAAAAATGCTTTGCAAATTTTAATGTATGTCTGATGGCCAAAATTTCAAATAATAATTGAGCTATTTAAAAATACAAATAAAACTGACCAGAGATGCTCAGCTGTCTTAGTGATCAGCCTGGTCTAGTGGGAGGTGTCCCTGCTCATGGCAGGGGGGTTGGAACTAGATGAACTTTGAGGTCCCTTCCAACCCAAACCATTCTATGATTCTATGACTGTCTATGAAAGTTGCTGAGATAGCAGTCTTCAAGACTGAAGCCCTTTTTTTGTCGGAATGGGTATAGGATAGGCATTGGCAGTGCATGAGTTTTCATCCTGATGTGGCTGAGTTCTCCAAACCTATTTTGAAGCAGCCGCATCAAGGACAATGACAGTAGTGTAGTCTCCACATCTAGTTGAGTCATTGTTTTCTGCAGAGAGTGAAATAGTACTGGATTGGTGATCATAGAATCATAGAACAGTTTGGGTTGGAAGGGACCTCAAAGATCATCCAGTTGCAGCCCCCCTGCCATGGGCAGGGACATCTCCCACCAGACCAGGTTGCTGAAAGCCCTGTCCAACCTGGCCTTGAACACTTCCAGGGAGGGGGCAACCACAGCTTCTCTGGGCAACCTGTGCCAGTGCCTCACCACCCTCACATTAAAGAATTTCTTCCTAATATCTAGGCTAAATCTACCCTCTTCCAGTTTAAAGCCGTGTACACAGTCATCTATTAGAAGGTGAACTGAGACCCATTTACTTTCCAGAAACCTTCTGAAGTTTAAGATTAGCAGAATGTTTATTGGATTGAAAAAAATGGGTAAAGACACTAGCAATTTTTCATTCTGTCCTTGCCCTGATGGGTATTTATAAAAGCGTATTCAAAGTAGAATGACCTCAACAGGGGGAAGTGAAGCATTCTGACCTCAGAATACCATGTAGGTCAATGGTGAACTGCTCTCCTAGGAAGTCAAGAGATTTACTCTAAGTCAAGCAGAAAATAAATTTGAATCTAGGCCTCGTGTGTCTCAGGAGAGTTCTCTGTTTGCTTGTAGAATAAAGGGAAGGTGTAACTGCCTTCTCCTCTTTCCTTTTGATATGTTTCTACAAGACTTGCTTTTGTTGGCATGCTGCATGGATATCCGTAGGCTACCTGCATTGCTGTCACAGACATACTCTGGGAGTCGTATCAGGGCATGGACCATAAACTGATCACCTTTTCAAAATGTAGTTGTTTCTGCACGTGCCCAGTGACAGAAACGCAGTTGTTTTTTTTCCTATGGGGAGAGACAACACCGAGAAAAAGGCATTTCAAAGGCTATGATGAAGCTGAGTAATAGTTTTATGAATTTTGATATAAGCCCTTCAACATATGTGTCCAAGTCCATTTTTGATTCTTGTAACTTGTGCAAGTCTAGCAAACTAGCAACAGAATTTTAAAAGCTGATGAATAAACCATATCACTGTCAGTACCAAGTATCACCAAAATTTTTGTTTTTAACAGTGTAATGCTGTCACAAAGCCTGACCTTCCCCTCAGAAAATAAAGTCATAAACACAATCAAGTATGTGTGCTAAGGCATAATAAACGTTTAGTGATGATGCAATGTGAAGTCAAACATCCGATGACAGAAATCAGAATTGCATTATTATAAGAGGCTCAACAGTTGAAAAACTCACCAGTAAAACAAGAATGAAAGCTTGGTTACTTGGAGGTCCTGCAGAAATAGTCTGAAAAACTAATCTGTGAGTCAGGACTCTGAAGGACTGTGGAAGTTACAGAGCAAGTGTCCATACATCCCTCCCACTCCTGCCCTTTTTAACCAAAACTGTTCAGACGCAGTTACTTGTATTACCAAACTGTGACTGAGAGATCTGTGTGCAGGACACTCCCCCCAGCCACAGGACTGGTCCCATTTCATGTGAGATACCTTGGTTCTGGATTTGCCAAAAATAAATCGTCAGTTTGCTTGTTTAGTGCTTTACTGTCACTCCAGAAAAAAGACATCCACAGAATCACAGAATCACAGAATAGTTTCAGCTGGGAGAGACCTTCAAATTCATCAAGTCCAACCTTGTTCCTAGGCCTTTCAACACCACTAAATCATGTCCCTAAGCACAACATCTACCCATCTCTTCCAGGCATGGTGACTCCACCACCTCCCTGGACAGCCTGTTCCAATGCCTGACTACCCTTTCAGTAAAGAAATTCTTCCTAATATCCAGCCTGAACCTCCCCTGGTTCAGCTTTAGGCCATTTCCTCTTGTTCTATTGCTTGTCACTAGGGAAAACAGACCAGCTCCCGCCTCGCTACAACTTCCCTTCAGGTAGTTGTAGAGAGCAATAAGTTCTCCCCTCAGCCTTCTTTTCTCAAGGCTAAACAGCCCCAGATCCTTCAGCCTTCCTTAATATGAGATATGCTCCAAACCCTTTACCAGCTTGGTAGCCCGCCTCTGTACCCTCTCCAGCACCTCAACATCCTTCTTGTAAAGAGGGGCCCAAAACTGGACACAGTGTTCAAGGTGTGGCCTCACCAAAGCCGAATACAGGGGCACGATCACCTCCCTGCTCCTACTGACTGCACTATTCCTGATGCAGGCCAGGATGCCATTGGCCTTCTTGGCCACCTGGGCACACTGCTGGCTCATGAGAGACCTCCAGGTCTCTCTCTGCCTGGCAGATCTCCAGCCACTCCTCCCCAAGCCTGTAGCGCTGCTGGGGGTTGTTGTGGCTGAAGTGTAGGACTGGCATTTGGCCTTATTGAAACTCATGGAATTGGCCTTGGCCCAGCAATCCAGCCTATCTAGATCTCTGTAGAGCTTCCCTACCCTCAAGCAGATCGACACTTCCACCCAGCTTGGTGTCATCTGCAAACTTACTAAGGGTGCACTCTATCCCCTCGTCCAAGTCGTTGATGAAGATGTTAAACAGGAGTGGCCCCAGTACTGAGCCCTGGGCAACACCACTCGTGACCGTTCTCCAACTGGATTTAATTCCATTCACCATAACTCTTTGGACTTGACCATCTAACCAGTTTTTCACCCAGGAAAGCGTATGCCCATCCAAGCCAAGAGCAGTAAATTTCTGTAGTAGAATGCTGTGGGAAACAGTGTCAAATACCTTACTAAAGTCAAGATAGACAACATGCACAGCCTTGCCTTCCTCCAACAAGCGGGTTGTTCTTCTGTCACAGAAGATCAGGTTTGTTAAACAGGACCTGCCCTTCATAAACCCATGCTGACTGGGCCTGATCACCTGGCTGTCCTGCATGTGCTGCATAATGGAACGCGGGATGCTCTGCTCCATCAGCTTCCCTGGTATGGTTCAGGGCATTCTGATACTGACTGTAAATGGAGCAGTTTGTGAGGACAGTGCATATCTAAGATTTGGGATTACATTAACTCACATCTTCTGCCAGTCTGGAATTCTGCTTGCAGAAGGGTGCAAAAACCTTCTAGATTCTTAAGAATGAGAAGTTTCTTGTGGTCACACTGATTGTGTTATTCTGCCACTCTGTCTTCTCATAAGACTTTTTCATGAGCCTCTCCTTCATACCACTGCAGAAGAGGTAAACCTAATGGTCTAAATTATGAATAGCAATACAAATACACTTTCCTTCAAAGTTTATTTGTCCTTTAGTGCATTCCTGCTGTTCTTTAACCTTGAATAAATTCTTAAGTATGGGAAATCTTTGTGTCTATGTGGTGGTCTATTAAAAGATCCTCCACAGTGCTTCCACTCTTGACTTAAAGGCTCGCCTTGTGTAACTTCTAAAATAAAAGGATGTGGACTGTTGATACCAATGATAGTCAAATGAGGACTGAAGGTGATTCTGCTCATTTCCTTCTGCATTGTTCATGCATCTTCAGGTGCAGACTATCCAAGCCTTTTTTGAGCCCTCAACTACAATGAATAAAGCTTTTCCATTTACTAATAGCACTTCTACTACGAAAAGGGATGAGTTAGCAACTCTGTCCCATGAAGTACTGATCTTAAGTTGCAGCATAGTGAGTGATAAGGAATTCTCCTATGTCTGTTTTTTACTCAACATTTATTTTTCAATTTCATCTGAATGGGGTGTTTTTCTTCTCTCATGTGATGCTTAGCAGGTAGTTGTAATATAATTTCTGGTATATGTCCATTCTGTCATATTAAAAGTAGTCAGCCAAATCTAAACTACCCAAATAACAGCAGTGAACTGCACTATTTCTATCTTAATCCAGAGTCTGCTCTTTTTCAATATGTAGTTAAGAATCTGGAAGATGTATTCTTTATAGTACTTCAATAATCCTGTCCATTACATCACTTAATTTATAGCAGTGTTAACAGAAAAATCAATAAACACTGTTTCTAAAACGTCAGGGATGTTAATGATGTGATTTAAAAAAGGAGAAAGATTCAAAACACTGAACAGAACACATTGATATAGTGTTGCAGCGGCACATCTTGCTGAAACTGTGGTAGGGAGGATTTAAATCATTATGGCTCAGTCATCTTGAAAAATGTGTGTAGGTAGCTATTCTTAGACATACAAATCTTTCTTGCCATATTGTGGGATTTTGCTAAGTGGAGGAGGCTGTGTACAGTGTATCTTAACAGAAGGTTGCTAAGATCAGTCTTAAATCACTTTGAGTCATATCAACAGTTGCTATGGATTCCCTGCTAATATTTTTGGAAAATTATTATGGCAACTTCCTGCGGAAAGGGAGTCTTACTGGTATAGATTGGAAGTCTGTTTCACATGGAAAAATCTAAGAGTGGGAAAGGTGGGTGGTTATTTATTTCCAACTAAAATTTTCTGTGATGTATTCAACTTCTGTGGTTTAAACCAAGCAGTAGTATTGTACAAGCTGGCAAGTAGGTTTTATCTTAAAACTAAGCATTTATTAATAATGTCTAGCTGCCCTACAGTTTAGTCATGCTTTTCCCGGTAAGACTTTATGGACATAAGCCTAGTCCAACTAATTTCATAGGAGGAAAGGACCAAACAATGGACTAATACTAAATGATGTAGAATAAATACAGAGGCTTAATGGATAATTTACATGTAGAGATAAAATGCAGTAGGAAGATCCTTGCAATTTCTGGGGCAAAATTCAGCATAGACTTTCAAGTCCTGGTACTGTTTTTACTTGAATTGATCAGTTATTTTGAAATGGCAGATTCAATAATATTTTCCACAGAGATATGTAATTAATTGGATGAATTACAGTGTAACAGTATTGATTATCTTGATTCTTTTCTACTTCTGTAGAAAAACTGTTTCAGTGCTATACATTGCCTTTACAGATAATTTATCTAGCAGTGGCTTTGCTTCCACAGAACTTCCCAAGCAGTGATTTTGTTGAATAAGTTGTAATAGCATGTTCCCTCTCTGGTCTGGCATTTCTCCTTGTAGGCTGAGGTGGGTTGCTCTTCTGTCCTCTCCCTCTAACAGTTCACTACTGGAATGAAACTAGTAACTGAACATTCCCCATTATTGAACGTATTTGTGAAAAATTCTACAATACACAACAACACTGATTGCACAATACAGAAGAAGTGGACATCATATATGACACATTCAGATCTGTTTGAAAGGCAACTGGTATGATCATAAGGCACTGAAAACTTTATAAAAATTTTCCTTTTTTTTTTCTGCAGCAAAGACTTTCGGTCAAGCCCTTTGACAGATTTTTTTTTTAAAAAAATTAAATAAATAAAACCAGTGGAAATACCATGTAAATGGAAGTTGGATACCCCTGTTAACAGAAAGCAATTTATGCCTAAGCACCTGCGCTCTCAAGTTGTGGAAGCAGATGGTCAGCAGTTCAAAAACATTCAGGCAAATTCATGAGACCACTCGTCCATAAATGGATGCAATATTATTAGGCAGGAATGTGTCCTCCATCATCCTTAATACAGCAGACATGCTGGAGCAATACAGTTCTCCCAGAACAGCCTTTTTGCATGCCACTGTTGGAGACAAGATGCAGTGCGTGGTGGACTGTTGTTCTTATCCAGTCAGGCACTTAGATTTTTAAGGCAGTCTGAGGTTCAGAAAAGGAAGTGAACTCATCCAAGAACATGAGAACTCATCCGTATAGTCAGACTTGTATGTGAAGCTGTATACAGTCTCCAAGGCTCACAAAACCAGCTGAGAGCCCTTGATGTTGAAAGTCAACCTGAGTCCCTTTTTGACTTCTTTTTTTTGTGTATTGTATTTCTGATTGCATAGCAGCATGATTCAAGAATAAGAAGACAGACCACCCCAAATTCCCCTGCAGAGTGGGAGCTGTAGCTCCTGTGGAAACGGTGGGTTCAAACTTCCATAAGCTGTAGCTCTTTTGTGCTCTGAGAAGAGAGCTCAGCATTTCAGTCCTGTGTTGACCGAGATACTAACGTAATCACAATCTTCTCTAAACTCCAAATACCAGTTTCATCAAAACATTTAGCTAAAGTCCTGAGACAGGTGCTTCAGCCTTGCAGGAGACAGTTTCAGTGTCCTTTTGTCGTTTTCTGTTGTCCACCTTTGTTGTGCCAGCATTAGCTGGTCTGGTAGTTGCTAATCCTTCTTCAGACCTCTGACTTTACCATGCTGCGTATAGAGATCCGTAAGTACCTTGGGGAAACTTGTGACAGAACTGGCCTTTAGGCAATAAAAAGTTTGTAGCATTATAGTGAGTCTATCATTAGGAGAATTACCATGAATATTGACAGTCCTACCATGCCTGTGCAAGAACACTGGATATTCAGTTTCAATAGTGATTCAGAGTACTTGGTCCAACAAATGTTATTTCAAATGATAGGTTTTATAAGATGCTTTGACTGGAGGAAGGGAGCCCAGATATCTGCCAGTATAGAGAGAGATGAGGAACAAAGAAAGTCTTCGTTGGCCTGAACTAAAAATGAGGGTTGAGTCAGACTTCTATGGACACGTCATTGCCTCCTTATATTTGATATAGTTAAATTAGTGTTCTGCTGCAGTAGAAATTTGCTTTCCATTCATTACCTTGTGGTAATTGTCTGTCTGCTGACTATTAATAGCTATCAGTCATACTGCCTTCTTGATAAACTGTAAAGAGGAGGTAGGAATATATGCCATCCCATTTTCTGGTTACAATATTTCAAACTCAAAAGTCTTATGAAATATCTCTTCCCAATATATTTTTTGTCCAGGAATTCCTGGGATTATAAAATGAACCCTTTCAGGGCACATTTGTCAAATGCCAGTATGGACTTTTTTTCTTAACTTACCATTTTTTTAATCAGGGTAGGAAATCTGTCTCCAGTATCTTTTCCATACTTCCACAGCTTGTTAGATCTTTCAGTTTTGCACCTTAGATGAATCTCTTAACTTAAGAACAGATTTTAAATAGTAATTAATTAAGACTATATGCTACATAACTGAAGCGGTGACAACTGAATTAATCTTATTTTGGCAAGCATGGAAGAGGAATCATCTGTTTATTTTCTTAGGAAAATGGCTGAGATGCCATTTCTTGACAATATAACTATGGACCTGCCAATTTTTAACTACAAAGTTTTCTTAAAGAATCCTAAATGCAAGTTACATGCTTGTGAGAAGTTTAAGCTTTAGAAACATAGTTTTGTCTGAGCGTCACCTAGTGCTTTGATTCCTCTTGTTCTTAAAATTAATATTTCAAATCTTATTTTGTATATATCTCACTATGAAAATATATAAATATGTAAATATATAAATGTATAAATTGGCTATTCTTAATTATCATGCTTGTCCTGCATTATCTCTTAAGTATGCTTTTCAAGGGTATTGTGTTAGCTATTCAACAACTCAAAAAATAATAAAATTATAAATTGTAAAAAAAGGATCAGCATCCCCTCAAAACTGTAGATATTCCAGAATCATGCAGATAAACTGTTTTGGGGGTGAAATATGAAATAGGTCTTGGTCATGTAGTGATTACATTTTGTATTCTGTAGTATCGAGTATTACAATAATAAATTAGCTCTGCACGGAAAGTGCATACGCACATCAGATCGTATGGCTGTCTTCTCTGTTGTTATCATTGTCCTAGTTGTAGAAATCACTACAGGGAGAATATATTTATGTTTTGAATACACCTAAAATATGAAGGCCTAAAGTTGTAAAGTAAACTGAAATAGAACAGCTGATCTAAAACCCATTTCCATCAGCCACCCTTGAAAACACTTAACTTCTGGCAAACTGGCTTTGTCTGTGACTTTCTAGCTTGCACTATGCATTATACAAGAGAAGTAAAGCTATTTTCAAAGATCGTGGATAGAGGTATTGTACCTGTTTTGAATGCATCCTGATAGTTCTGATAGCTTTTAAAATGGAAAAGTGAGATTGATGTTTTCGTGGCATCAAACTGTAGACATATGCAGCTGTCAAATTCAGAAGAAGCCACAGCTGTTGACATTAAGTAGCAATAAGTTAGCAACATAGAAGTGATGTGTGCATGGAGCATGGTAGTCAGAGCTCTGTCCAAAGGAAAAGTTGGTTTTATTATAAGATATAGTCAAGAGGCAGTGTTCAGGCTGTGATCAGCCCGGCTTCATGACATTAGCAGGGTTTTAAGATGTCCTTTATGAAAAGAGCAGTTTGTGCCATTAAGTGTTTGTTTCTTCAGAAGCTGTATTTCCACCTTCGTGACCATGATGGATTTGAAACAGTGGGTACAAAGCCATAGGTGTGGTTCATTGTACAGAAATTCTGTCTGTGTTACGTGTCGTCATATGTTTGTGCTGTAGAATCTGCCAAAGCAACTTCATTTTCCTCAGAAAAACACTTAGCCATTTGATGAATTGCCTCCTCAGCTTGATATAACTTCATTTGATGAAAGAAGGATAGGATCCAGCGTAGTTGGCTGTGTGGGGTTAGTAGTAGTAAAAGTATTAATAAAAACTTGTCACTAAAGTTAGTTGGTATGTCTTTGAAGTACATGGGGAGGAGATACATTAAATCATAAGCGCTATTGCAACTGCTTGTCTGCAAAGAGGAACTTGAGCATAAATCAAAATCCCTCTGCAGCCTTCTCCTCCAAAACTCGGTTCAGTAATGACAGGAATTTGCTTTTTTGGTCTAGTTTGCACTTCTTTGTTTCATCAGGGTCCCTTCAAGATTTCCCTTGCTCACTACCATTGCAGATTTATTTTGGTTGTCTAAGAAAATGCAGGAGAACAGCAGTAGTTGCATTTTCTTAGTCGTTCTTCAGCACCCGTTACAGACATGTATGTTGTTTCATCCTCAATGGGCTTAGCAGTGGGAGTGCTTCTCTGGGTTTCACAGCAAAGTTATAGAAACTTTCCTCAGTTATATCAGCAGGATGACTTCGCTTCTGCTTGTAAATTGAAATCAAGGTGACTATAAATATGTTCCAGGTAATAAACTATCCCATGCCCACTAGGATAAATGGCTTTTTTGGAGTTGACGGCAAGTATGTTTCTTTCAACAGCTGTTTTGCTCTCTCTGAAATTGTTTTAATTATAATTTCTCTGTAACCAATACCAATCCTTTTACTCAAGTGTTATGTTTATGAAATGACCACATTAATAGAAACGTTGCGACCTATGTCAGTAGGATAGAGAAGCCCTATACAATTAGTATCCTAACAACAACTTTATTACTGTGATCTGTACCTTCTATCAGGATGATAAAAGTTCCCTGTGTAATTACACTTCCTTAACGTTGCGTCTGCAACATAGTGATTCCACAGTGATAAAGTTTCTGCTGTAGTAATTCCTATATTAGAGGAAGATCTTCTGTGAGGAGAAGGGGAGAGAGAGAACTCTGGAATATTTTTCTTGCGGCAGCTGTTGCTGTCCTGTTGCCTTTGCAAGCACTGTTACTAGTCCTTGTAAACTCAACGTGCATATATACTCATGTGGCTTCAGTGTTCAGGCTGAATGTCTCCCTAGCCCTCATTCATAAAAATGTTACTCACTTTTTACATCTGAACCTGAGCACATGAGTAATTTAAGCATAAAGTCACCCCTTTGACCTCAAGTTCAACATGGTTTAAGTTCCATGTGTGCAGTTACTGTTCTGGCTGTGGGACACAGTCAATCTGAAGAGAAAAATTGTATTAGTTTCCTTCTGAATGAATGGAGTTAGACTTCATTAACAAGTAAGTGATTTTTGATGTACATAAAATAAGGAATGGAAAAGAAGATAGACTGTAAATTCAAGAACATAAAATACTTGCAGTATGATAATCTTGAGCGAAGGATTTTTACTTAAAAACAGGCATTGGTTTCAGTAAGTGTGGTCAAAATTTGGTGAAAAGGGAGGAACATGCAACTTCTTTATTGATTGCATCACTACTTCCATTTGCCTAAATGGAAGACATTTTGTGGGACTTGTTTTATTAATCCTGCCTTCTGGTTTTTTGACGTGAAGGCTGGGATTGTGAACACTGCTGGGAAAACATGTGAAAAGAGTTGGTCCTGGCTGTGGTGTTTGGTGGTAGTACCCTGCATGTAAGTTTTGACAACCCTCCATGAATTTATTTTTACAAAGCAACATCATGCAAACTGGGCTGAGGAAGAGGCAGTTTTGGGCACAAATCTCTTGTGCTGTCATAAATGGAGGGACGATAAATGTTATGATGGATGCTCAAAGGCAGTTTAATGTAGCACTGGAGAAAATAGACGCCATTACTACTGGAAGAGCTCCAGTTATGACAGAGAAAATAAATGGTGCTGTTTGCTACAAGAGATGTACTGACAACAAAATACCTGCTGCTGTACAGCACAGTACAGATACCTACAGGCAATTACCCGTTACCTGAAGTAAGGTTTATTTTTAATTTAAATTTGACATCGACAGTATTTCCTATACTCACTGCTTGATAGAATGACATAATCCATTCTGAACGGGAGTTTTATACTTAATTATACGTGTTCTTAGGAACTACCCAGTCTTTGCCACTGTTCACATTCATGTCTTAACGTTTCACTGTGCTATAGGGACTGCAGAGGAGAAGGGATGAAGTTAGTTTTTTTACATCTTAACTCTTAATGACCCTGTGAGGGACAGTGCAGTTTCATTAGTAAATGACAGGACAGGTGAAGGACAGTTGATCAAGCCTTCATATCCCTGATGTTCTTTATGGGAAGAGGCCTTCTTACGCCACATAGAAAAAGCTGTTGCTCAGCTGATGTTTTTCAGTCCTCTGTGAGCCTGTAGTGTTCGTTTTTTGTTGTTGTTGCCAAGAGCTCAGGCACACTATCGAAAATAAACCTCAGTGAAAGAGGTTTAAGCTCACCAGTTTAACCTCACAACTGAGGCAACTAAGCACCTGTGCATGGATGGTTATAGTTGTGTGGCTAATGAATAGTAAGCTGTTGTGCTGCCAGCACTCAGTCACGTGCAATCTTGTGTCACATTCCTAAACAAAACTACATTCATTTTCAAACTACCCAATGAAATTTCTCATCTTTATCTATCTTTTATATGGGAAGAGTTGAGGTAACAGCCACAGAAATGGGTACAGAACATCCTTACACTGTTTTCTTGAAGTCACCTAGTAAAGAGTTCATTCTACAGAAAATAAATGAAGCAACATTTTGAGCTTTAAAATTCAGTGGAGCTAGTTGCTGCCTGTAAAAATTTTATTTCCCAAGGAAGTTGGGTCAGACTCAAAGCAATATGCAGATGTGTGATGGGCTCCAGCATCCAGTGCTGAACAGACAGTGTTATGAATCAGCCTCATAGACAGATAGATACAAGATCATAGATATAAGAAAATAATGCTGTTGATTTCAAATGAACTGTGTGCCAGTGTATTACTGTCCAGAAGAGTTGTGCACAACCCACAAATAGGTTCTTGCTGTACAATGCCAGCGAGTAATGGTGAGAATTGACTTGAAACTCCTACACATTACTCTCTAAAATGCATTCCTACGTGACTGATTGGAAAAAGAATATTTGTAAACTAAAAGTGGGAAGAGTTTTTTATAGTATTTGAAGTGGATGGGCTTTTGCATGAAATCTCAGTAGGACTTTATATTTTTCATGTAACTAGCTCATGGGTCAGACTAGCTGAAGGCCAGTATTGCTGACCTAATATTTTGCTCAGGATACATTCGACTGCATGTGGAATATCATCATTCCACTAGATGACTGCAGCAGGTAGTATATACGCTCATGAAGCTGATGCAGCACAAACTTTCATTTCTTCTCACATTCTAATAGCATTTGAGAAGGACTTGGAATTCATAATACTGCGAACACACAGCCCTCTCTCAGGGCATGCCATGAGCAGAAGTGCGAGTTGCCTTCAGAGTTGACCTACAGGGACTGCCTGCCACAGTGACAAGATAAACCATCACCTTCACTTCTGGACTTACCTGCAGTGACTACCAGCAAGGACACTAATTAATGGCACTTTGACTCTGCATACCTGACAATTGCATATACACCCCTTGTACAGGAATGACTTCTAGCTACCACCAACCGGGGTCAGATCTGATCTGGTGACCTGGCAATGAAGAGGCTCTGTAGCCCATTACCAATTCTGATATCATTCAGGGCTTTGATAACTCTTGCATTTTTATTGGCAGCTGTCTGGTACTTCCTCCTCAGAGCTGCTGTGTCAGTAATTTAACCTTGAGTATACATTAAAGCCTCATGGGGATGCTGTTATGTACAGGATTTGGAATTTAGGATTTGACTGAATCAGATCTGATGCTCTCAGAGTGCTTTTTCCCTGATGCTCAACAGCCCTTCTTCCCTGCCTCAGCTTTTCCCTGCTCCTGCTTAATGGGTCTTGGCTCAGGATTTCTTTTGATCTCTTACACTTTTGTGTTTTTCCTATCAGTGTGTGACATATTCCTGTCTTTCAGGTTTTGAATAAACAGTGTGGCATTCTTGCAGTTTCACGCCTTTTGTTTAGGGTAAGAAGGACACACGCAAGCAAGCTTACTGAAAAATTCCGGCTTTGGACACAGCTGTTTTCAACATGGACTTTTGGTGCTGGAGGGTCTGTGTAATAATAAACTTTTATAATGAACATTTTCCTGGGTCAGAGGTAAACAAATACAAGTGACAGTGCTCAGTTTTCAAAAATACCCTGCTAAATGGAAACCAAAACAACTCTTCCTGAACGTGCAGACATGCAGCTTTAGTGCACGTGCCATTCTCAGAGCCTGGCCAAGGAGCAACATGAGTTTAACTATGAGTTTAACTAAATCCCTTGGTCATTTCATTCTTGCCATTCAAAATTCTGTGGATTATACTAAAATTTACACCACCCTGGCACAGCTGTTACTTCAAGATGTGTATGAAGCAACCCTTGATAATTCAAAGAAGGAGACAAACTAGGAAGAGACTTTGACTCACCAAGACCAAGTGTCCTCAGAGCCTTCATATCAAACCAAAAGCTGATGGCTTCTAGCTTGAAGTTAATAAGCTATTTTAAAAAAAAAATGGAGTCTGGCCTCCATTTGTCACTCACTGGTGGTTTGCTGAAGCAAGAAGTGCAGGATAGAATCAAATACCAGGTGACAGTTGGAAATGACTTCAGGCTGAATATTCAGCTTTGGGAATTATCTGTATGCCTAGTTCAGAGTACTAAATCCCATAAAGGCCAGTTTATATTCTCAGTTCTTTTTGGGAGTGCGTGCTACCTCTTTACGCTCGTTCTTCATGTAAGGGAGTTAGCTGAAATTGCTGCCCAATCTACTTTTTTTTTTCTTTGCTTAATAATTTTGTAAATATTGTTAACTATACATTTTTTTCCTATTTTTGAGGAATACCATTGTTACAGTCTATTTATTTTCTAGGATTATTTGGAGACCTGAGATGATTTAAGCTAGCAGATAATTAGAAACCACTACTTTTTCTCAGTGGAAAACAGCATCAGTTCACTTTTACCAACAGCAGATGGTAGCATTCTTGCACAAGCTATCTGCACTGCAGTGTAAAATGAAGCTTTCTGAACATTATTTTTGTTCTGAAGCTTCTGGGAGTTTTTTAAAGTTCTCTTAGACATAAAATGATTTGCCCCATGAATACATTTTTAGCATAAGAAACAAGTGTCCTTCAGCTGTAAGTGACCCTAGTTAATAATATAGAACATGTCCTGTTTGCTGAACATGACAGGCCAGGATTTGGTTTTGGGTTCTAGGCCAGGAGTTGGGGATGGAGTTTTTGCTCCATCTTCTTGTGTAGCAGGAAGACTTTGTGAGCATCTTCTCTTCAGTGCAGGTGGTTTACTGTGTGCTAAGATAAAATGCCATCACAGAACTGAGGGAGTCTGGCTACAATTGTATCAGCTTGGATCAGGGAAATCTGTATCAGAGCATAAATTTAGTATTTCTTCTCCTTTACCATCAAGAGACAGAGCCACCACAAGAAGCAAATCTAAGGAAAAGGGTCTTTACCCCAGATAAAACACCCATCATGTTAATTCTTGTAGCCGGTCTCTGTGGTGGCTCGTGTTTGACATCTTTCTTGTCTGGAATCCCTTTCTAGCCATTCCCTGCTATGCTGTTTTGCCCCTTGCTGCGCATGGGGATGAGGTAGGATTTGTTTGTTTTGGTGCAGAAGTAGTAGCAGTGACCTCGGTAGCATTTAAGGAAAATCACTTCCCTAGGGCATGGTGTGTGAGACAGCCAGATAGGCTGATCGGGTGGTATCACCCATGTGACAGCTGATGAGATCGCTGTTCTGGCTTTGCATTCAGTGCAAGCTTGATTAAGTCAGAACACGTATTCTGTTTGAGTGCCGGCTGGAGATGAAAGTGAGAGCTTTATGGAGGGTTGGATTGAGTTTTCAGCAGCACCGTGTGCAGGAACAGAAAGAATCTTATCATGTCATAGGGAGTGTGTCTGATTGCAACCTTCACTGTCCATGAATTTTATTTTTTTTTTTCCCTCAGGATGGTTTTGACTGGGCTTGTTGAAGAACAACTGTTTCAGGACATTTTTCTGTAGAATAGCCTAAAATGAGGATATGCCACCTACTGGAAGTTAAAGCCACCTTGAGGGCTCTTGCTTCTTCCTTCTTCCACCCCCTCACAGACTCCAAATTAAACCATGTTTACTTTCCAGCACCAGTCTGAGAAGATACAAGGATAAGGAGTTTTCCATGGAGAGGATTTGTTTTATGTATTACATTTGATCAGATACTTGTTTACACAGTAGCTTTGCCTACCTGCCTTCAGGTAATGCTGATACAGTAACTTGAGTTTCTTTTGCAGACCATTACATTTTAACCCAAACAGTGGCATAGCATGGTTGGTGATCTTATTTCCCTTCTAAGACAGGAGAATATGGTCTCAGGTATTAATTTGTCAATGACTATCAGTAGAAAAGCAATGAAATAAGAAAAGTTGCATCAAGGATTAATCGGCCTCTGCTTTGTCTTTTCCAAATGCAAAGAGTGTCATTTCTGTTTTCTTCTTGCATAATAAAACAACTGATGTTCCCTCTTAGGAGCATCCCTTACTTGGGCAGCCATTTTTTGTTCTGCATCCCTGCCGGACTAATGAATTCATGTCTTCTGTACTGACTAGTTCACGGAAAAACAGGTGAGAAACACTACTGTGCCTTGCAAGGCCTTATGCAATGCAGATAAAGTAAATCAGCTGGGAAGTGGAAATGGTCAAAACAGCTTGGTCCAAAAAGAATAAGATTCTGGACTGCCACCTAAGGGCTGAAAGTTAAAATACATTTGATATAAAGTGAAGGACTAGCCCCATCTGAGGTTGTTTTATGACTGTCAAGTGTGTCTGCAATTCAGAAAAGGTTTGGATAATATGTTTATGGTGCTTTTTTGTTGTGGTTTTTTTTCCCCCTAGACACACAAATTACATTATATTGTGGCTCAGTACTGTAGGCCCAGTTGTGGGTCTAAATCTGCCCCTGAGTTATGCAAAACTAGCACGTGAGCAGAACACAACTGATTCCGTTGAAAGGTAAGAGAAAATGAAATCACCTTTTTTTCTCTCCCATTCTCCTTTGAAATTAAAAAGATCAGATGGATAACTGGCAAAAACATTATCTTCTCCTTCAGAGCTTTTGGTTCAGTTCATTTAGGACTTTTCAATATTTTGCTTACATGGCTGCCTTATTACCTTACTATTGCAATGAAAATTTGCACTGAAAAATATGTGTTTGGCACATTGCTGACACTCTTCATGACTGTCAGAAGGTCCCTCATGTCCAGGGCTCTTTCTCAGGTGTGTAAAAGCATTTCATGGTGGTGCCTCCAGCACATGGTTGGTGGTGTGATTTAGAATAATTCTGCTACGGTGATTTTAATTTCACCTCTTTTTTTTCTGTCTCCACTTCAGACCTCTGAGCTGAAGGACAGCTGATGATTACCTGTAGTAAACCTACTGCAGACATTCCTTCCTAGGGATGAAATCAAAAACAAAGCAATCCTTCCCAACCAGTAAGCAATGCAATGTGGAAAGGTGACTGCTCGTGGCTCTTTTTCTGGCAAGAACTTGCCTGGTTACAGTGGAAGACCTAAGAGTTGGCTGCAGTTGTGACAACAGCTCTCAAGCACCACCAAGACCTTAATACCCTTGTGATTGCATTGACCCCTTGAAGTCACTCATTTCCTACCTCTGTTTTATTGTGGTTATGGCCTTAGTAAACTTGCATACAAATGCACGAGCCTGTGGTTCCTTGATATAGAGTTGAGATGCTGGGTTTGGATCTACTAAATGTATCTACTAAAAAACGTGTCTCTGGAAAATCTGCACCGTCTGTGAGGATATGTACAGAAAAATACTTGTAAGATGTGGCTTAAGCTTGTGGCAATCAGTGTATGGGCTGAGTCTTCTTTGCCTAGGGACCACCTTCTCCACCACAGCCTGATGTATGGACCATCCTTGTGCCCTACAAGAAGGCACAAGGAGAATATCCTAATCCCAGGACTGAGTGATGCTTTAATGAGAATATTTTTGGTACGTCATGCTTCAGGGAACAAACAGGATTGGGATTGTAGACAAGCAGAGTACTTACAATCTACATCTGACTAAGCATGTACAGTTCTAGAGTTCAAGGTGCCTAATGCTATCGTATGAAAACATCTGGCTTTTCCGTGCTTCACTGCCTCCGAAGGAAGCTTTGCCATACCCTGTGGGAGTTACTGTTATAGTCAATTAGTATTTCTCATTGTACTAGTAGTTGTTCACAGGTTTGGCCCCTATCCTGCAGTCTTTGTGCAAGCCTCCCGACAGCTGTTGAATTTTGGGCAAGTAGGACTTGCATAGTAGTGCAATCAGTGAAAAACAGGTTAGAAGTAGCTTGCATACAAGGCATCTTGGATTCTTTCCCAATCACATTTTATTTGCAGTATAAACCAGATCACAAGTTCTGAGCAGCTGAGAAGGAATTACAGATTTTACTTTTTATGTTCAGCAATATGTCACTTGTATCCAGAGTCCAATGTGTGCCACATCAGAGCTGGAAATGTGAAATGCATCGGGTTTTAGATTCTGGGTTTTCAGATACTGATTGATTGCATATTTTTAACTTATATCATATGTTATTGGTGGATTGAAATATAGTGCAATCTTTAAAATTCCATGGTTGCAGAAGTCTTTCACCAGCCATTTGGAATTAATAACGAAAGCATGTAATTTATCCCATTCTGCATCATAAGAATGTGAACAGCCATTTTCCCATGTAAGATTTATGAAATACAGCTTTCCGTTCGTGTATCATGACAGTAGCCACATTGTCTTTTCTAATGCTTTTGACAACATATGCTTGATAATTGTATCCATAGCCTATTTTCAACTTAAGGGAGACTTACACAGGAGGAAAAACAAAGAAAACCCAAACAGACAGCAGTTTTAAGAGCTGCTAAATGTTCATCCCTGCTCTGTGATCTTCATTTGAGATACAGTGGAGCAGAGGCGGAGAAGCAATCAGCCCTCCTCAGCTGCTCTGCATTGCTAATCAGCTCTCTGTCAGCTTCTCCTGCCTCTATCCAGCAAACTGGCACACTCACTGTGCTGTCTAGCCCTTGGGACCTTTATTCCCAGTATAACTTAGAACTGGCCTCAGGTAGCTTTATTTAAATCCAGGTCTGAGTTAGCTCCTGCTGACCTTGGGATCAGGGAAGTGGAAAGGATTGATGGGGTTGTTCCTTATAAACCATCAGCACTGAATGCAGCGTATCTGAGGATCAGTTACACCCATTTTCCCAAAGCATCACAGATGTTATCCGGTACTGCACTGAGGGCTGAATATACAGAAGAAATTCCACTTTCAAACAGTAGAAATAATAATAGACAATCATAAATACAAAGTGGCTTTGGAGTAACTAATAGATGAAATGCTGGTTTTAGTGTTCTCATTTACTGGACAAGAGCTGTTCCTTGATAAAGGAGAAGAAAAGAGCCTGGAACAACTTTTAATATTATTTTTAGTACTAGTTGTTAGACCTTGGGAAGATTCAACTACTAAGATGCTGTGCAAAATTTATAAGCATAGTTTCATAAGCATTTCTTGGAGACCAGCTCTTCCTGTTTCTGTCTACGAAGCAGAAACTGTGGTACAACAATATTGTTCATAATAGGATTTGACCAGTTGGGCTTCTTCATTGTAGGCAAGACTTCTTATTGCAAGTCTGTGAAGTGTCATTGCTCTACTCAGAATGTCAGTATCTCAGCCATGTGACACTGTGCATCGGACACATTGTAACTACAGATGAAAGAAAACAATTACGAAATAACTGTGGGAGAATATACTCCAGTCACTTTCTCCACTCCATCAGCCCTCCACAGCACCTCGATCTTATCTTCTCTTTTTTTTCAAGAAGCAGAAGAAAAGTGGAATTTGTATGTAAATAAATATTTTTCTTTTACATGGAGGAATTCTCAATGTCGATTACTTTCTACCTTAACGTATAATTTGTAAACAAAATCGAGTATTATTTGGACAGGGCATTGCACATTGTACTAGACTTAAAATTGCCTCTATCAGAGACACCCCTAGGCATTTGTCTAATGGATGGATGCACACAGCAGAGTACTGCTTTGTCAGTGTCCTGACAGTCACACTCTTAACTCCTAGACGTCCTCACCTAGCAATCACTCGACCTCCTAGATATCTTAAAACCATCCGTTCACTTGGCTGGGCACTCAAGTTGTTCCCAGTTTCTGAAGCTATCTCAGTCTTGCTTCCTTCCTGCTGATAACACTCCTCCAAATTCCTCTTCAGCTCCTTGCAGATCATCTGATCCCACAGTGACTGAAACATGGTAATAATAATGGGGAGCATGAAATGGATAAGCAAACGGACAGTCCCCCTGCCCTGCTACAATTCTTAACCATTTAACACCATTAACAATGAAGTAACAGAGCAGTGTCATCATCAGTGTCGATGTTTCCCTGAAATTTGTCAAGAATACCACTAGAGAAAAATTCAGCTCGGTTAGTACAAATACACTAAGCTTAGATTGAAAAAACAAATACCGGATAACATAAATATTTGGGATCAAGGAGAGATATTATCCTGTTTAGATATCTACTTTCTAATGGCTTAAGTGGGAGGAAGGCATCTAATTTACATCTGTGCCCTAATGACTTAAAGGATATTTTTCACAGAATGCTTATGTACAAAAATACTATTTTATTTCAAAAATCAAGTTAATTGCAGCACTATTTTGTCATTTTCTTTAGCAAATCTATTGAAGATTCTTAGATCTGAACTTGGATTTTGGCTACATACATTATCTGATATCTTGCAGCCTACCAAAAGAAAAAATTCCAGTTCCGAACAGTTTTGTAAATTAGCTCAGTTGTTCATCCTTGCTAATCTGGGAAGACATACTGAGGACCATCGCTTCTGGGGACTTCTTAAAGGAACTGACTCATACCTGCCCTTAGTTACAAGAAGCAGCAAGAAGAATGAATTTTATACATTCAACTAAGCCAAAAATATGCTTTTATTTGGAATGCAGTTGCTACCTACATAATCCCTCATTTGTGTCAGCATGATCAGGTTAGAATTCAACCCCCATCTGGTCTGCCAGAAGGTTTGTAGTTGGTTGGTTTTGGTTACTAAAAGAAACATTCCTTCAGTCAAACTGCATGCTTGTTTCCACAACAGTAGATGTTGAACTAGTTAATTAGAGCTGAATATAGGGAAGCAATCAATATCAATTCTTGTTGCATCTCCATGAATTTCAGCAGCACTTTTTCAATATTTTAGTAGGGTTTTTTGCCATTTGCTGTGACTATGATTTAATAAGTTTGTTTGGACATCTCTATTTATATTGCATAGTGTTTCAATTCCAGCACAAAGGAAAACTGATTGCTTTTTCCTCTGAACTGTGAAGTTACAACTATTTCCTCCAAAATACTCTCTGCTAGAGAACAGTGTATGTGTGAGTATCTGTGCATATTTTCAGTAGCATGTAGGTTTTTTAAAATGTTTCAGAGAGTTCAAAGCATTTCTTAGCATAAGTTCTTACTGTCTAGAATAAAACAATGTGTATCTGAAGTTGATAGCTGCAAAACTGCCATGTCAAGTAGCTGCAGCTTTAATTCCTAAATTTAAAGAGTCAGGCTGATACAGAGACACGCTAGGAGAGTACCCCTGAACAGAGTAACCATGCATTGAGTGCTCGCGAAGAACTGGGAAAGTGTCACACCTGTTATCTTTATGTCCTAGATTTCATTAGAGTCTTAAAAAATGCTGCACAAGAAGGAAGCTTTCATTTCACCACTTGAGAGCTGCTTGTAACTGTCACCTACTGAAGATGAATTTCAACTTAAGGCAAGAGAGGAGTTTACTGCTGTGTTTGAAAAGAGAATGGTTTAACAGAGCCTTGCCTGGAACGCCTTTTTCCTGAAGCCTGTTAGAAAAAAACATGTTTTCCTGTAGTATTATTTTTCAGTAATGTTGTTAGTACTGCACACTGGATGAGGCTGCCCTGTCTAAAGAGATAAGGCTGTGTGCTTTGTGCACTGCTGGGTTCAGCAGCCGTGCGCTGTCAGCCTCAGCCGCAGAGGCCAGATGGAGGGAGATGCTGTTGAGGTGTATCGTTTCCCCACCTTTGTTGCTGCCCAGGATTAGGCTCTAGATGGAATCCCAGTAAGGAGATTTTCACCAGCAGTCATCTGCATCCCCGGGAGCAATCCCCAATGTCTCTTTTGGAACACATCACCTTAAAACGCAGAAGCTGATCTTAATGATTTTTGTTTCTGCTGATGCAGCACGACAGTCAATGCCACTGCACTTGCAGGGGCAAGTAGAGCCCACAGCAGGGGTGAACACGGGCTGAGCATAGGTGGAAAAAGATTGGGCAAACGGTGGAAATAAACTAATCCTCCTTTCCTTTGCACCTGATCCAACTCAAAATCCTGAACTGAATTTTGGTGGGTTCCGGCCAGGCCCCACTCCACCAAGCATCGATTGCTTCTCCAGGGTTTGTAATGTTTGTTCTTCTGCATTCAGCAGTCAGGTGTTGTTGGCTTCTTACGATTAGCCAAGTCTTCTAGTATTTACACATGCTTTGCTAATAAATTAGAAACATGGACTGCTGTATGTATTGCACCAGTTCACCTCTTCTCTGATCTCTGTGAATTCCCTTCCATTATAGAGGATTCGGATTCTATAACACATAGTTTCAACACTTCTTCATTAGGCTTAAAACCCCTCATCACTTGGTGATGAGGTTTGGCTTGGTTCACCTTCCTTCGACTTCTTCCTGCGGTGTACCCAGCACACAAGTTATTCGTGGGCGCTGACAGAATCTGCAGATGCATTTGCTGGAAGAAACCTGGTGCCCAAGCGTTGGCTAGATGTTACATGCTAAACATGCTTGTAAAGCAAATAATAAAATGCAACTCAAAATGTGCAACTAACTTTAATAATGTTGTGCATTACTTGTTCAGCTCCCAGTTCTGTGCTTTCTCCTACTCCTGGTAACTGTTATTATTTCTTCACTTTAATAGCAAGTCTCACTTCTGCTACATTGCAAGAAGTTTAAAAAAACCAGAATGCAACAAGCCCCTAATTCGGCCAAACCTGTAAAATGTACATATGTGATGGAGTAATAAGCACCTGTGTGCTTCTTATCCGTGTTTTTGATCTAACAAGATTTCAGGTGAATTTACTCTATAAGCTGTTGTGTTACTATGTAGCATCTAGCCACCATTTAGGTATGCAAAGACAAGAAGACAGTGAACGTCCCATTTTCTGAACAGGAACTCACTGAGTCAGTTAAAAGCTAAATTTCCCGTTTTGAAGATTTCCTTTGTTAAATTCCACATAAACAGCTTCTTGGTTTACACCTTTTATGTTTCAGCTTTTCCCCTCATTTTACTGATAGCAACATCTAGTGGCAAGATTACCTCATAACAATGCCCTACTTTTGGAAACTGGTTTAACTCCATGTACTGCCGGGTAAATCTTCGTCTCCTCTACCGCCAGATTTACTTCAGAATTTTAAAAAGAATTTGAACCACGAGGACTTCAATAGTCCTCTGCACTGGGTGGAGTAAAATCCGTTTTTTTCAAAGGGAGTATCGCTGCAAGCCCTTCTAGTAGTTTTTGCTACGCAAGAAATGCAAATCAAAGTAACAAACCCAAACAGACTCAGTTTGCTGTATTACAGCGAAAACCCCAAATCTGCTGATGTTCTTAGTTGAAGTAATGTTACCTCCTGCAGAAATTGAGCTGGGATCCTAATGCCAGTCATTGTGTAGGATAACATTTGCATACATAAGACCATAATTTCCAGATGAAATGAGCTGACTGGAATCTCTCTCTTCCAGCAGGAACTGCTGCCAGATCTGCACGCTGTGAGTCGTAGTTCAGTGTGCAGGTTGGCTCATCCAGTCGATTCCAGTCTTACTGTAATCAGGGATCACCTGAAAAAAATGGGGATGTTGTAGCTGTTTTGCCTGTAGTTGTGTACCCGATTTCTCTTATGTGTGTACCTGCAGATGGTTTGATGGGTACTATTGGTAAATACAGCTGTATTGATGGCAGCCAATGCTTTCAAACCCGGCTGACTACTCACACTGTTCTGCTCCCAGATGAAGGCAGAATTTCAGAGGCTTTGTAGTAGAATATGTATGCATCTCCACTGTGTGCTGCCTCGGATTACTGTGTATGTATTCCAGGTTTCACAGAAGCATTAGGATGAGCCACAGCAGATGCGATAAGGATGTATCTGGGATTTCTGGGCATACAATAGCATGCTCAAAGTTACTGTGCATAAACAGTAGCTTTGATTCAGTGAAGCTGTAAGAAATACTGGGCAGATGTAGGAGATCCTCAAAATCTATCCATGTAACGTTTTGGGTGAAAAGAGAACACACAGAGAACACGCATATGGTTGCATGAACGAAAAAAGTTACAAGCAGTTAACCTTCTGCTAGCCAAGAAGACAGGAGGGCTAGGAAACCAGAAAGCACAGTAAAATAAATGGGCAATACTGGGTACCGCGGGTAGCCATGGGGATAGCTGATGGCATGGACCACCCAACCTCTTCACATGTGCTCCGACTAAAGTGCGCTACAGCTACTGTGCATTTACACCGTGCCCGAGAGCAGCCAAGGAGTTAAGGCCTCACTCTGAAAGTCCTAAAGGGTATTTAAGTCAGATTCCAACAAGAGTCTTAATTCTGGAATCACAGAGAGCAGCTTTTCCAAGTTCCCCTGTAAAGCAGGGCAGGAGCTGCACCAAAAGCCATTTTTGTTACAACTAGGGCTACCGCTTTTACAAGGATAAGTGAAACCCAAGTTCAATGTTGCTTCTGAGCCTGAACAAGGGGTTGAATCCAAATCTCGCCGATTCCCAGTTGACCAAGCTACAAAATACCCAGTAGCAGAGATTTTCAATCTGTCCTTAAATTTTACTCCCGTTTTCATATAAAGGAATGAATACTAATTGAATCAGAGCCTTTTGGATTAATTGTGATTATGAGGGAATTGTTTACGCTCTGACTTCAGCCAAATAAATATTTTGAGGTTTCATTGCATCAAGCAGCTCTAACATCAAACAAGGAACGCGGTGCTCTGCTGTAAGCTTTGTGCAAAATGTACTTTCAAGGGGCTAAATTCAAGACAAAATATATGAGTGCAAGTATCAACAGACCAAGATCCGGCAATGGTTGAAAGGCTGATACAGAGGGGCGTGTCGGTGTCTTGGTTGATGTTATGTTCTACAGTTCTGTATTAGTTCTGGCACTGACAATTTAAAGTGATGTTGAAAAACTGGATGATACAGAGAGAAAAATGATTGAAAATATGAACTTCAGTTTTTCAAGTAGCCCAATTGTGGCACAGACATCTTTGAAAAGTAAAAAAATCCCACTATTTAAAATTTTCTCTTTAATCTAGCAAAGAAAGCCAAGAAGCCCAACTCAAAGACACGTTCAAGTCAGTAACACAGCAGATAAATGAAAACAGCTGGAATGCACATAAAGAAATGAATGTCTTCAAATCAGGCCAAATCCAACTAGTTGGACTTAATTTGCATTTAACATGAAAGCAGCTGAGTGAAGTTCTGTGGGCTGAGCAGGACAGAGATGAGATCAGAGAAGATGAGTAGTTTAATAACTCCTCCAGGACCTAAACCTGATGAACCGTCAGGGGCCATTGCCTGTCTTCCGCTAGAAACTAGAACTGCTGTCATGATTTGAAGACCATGAAAAAGTACCATTTTTGATTTGGGTAAGGCTGTTTTCCAAAATTTCATTTTCATGAAATTTCTACTCCCAGATTGCTTGAGCAGATGTTTTGATTCCTGATGTATTTTAGAGTCGCAGAGGGGTGTTTTTGGCCAGGCCTAGCAGTAAGAAATATGATTTCAGTTCCTACGGGAAGAGTTTTGTGACTGACACGATTGAAAATTCCAGCTGTACTAAACAGAGGTCTGTTTATTCTAAAGAGTGAGTCTGTAGTTTAGTTCTAGGTTGTGTCGTATTTATTACAGTTAATACAAATGCCTCTCAAACATCTATGCTTGGCCACTGGATACACCAAACCAACAGTCATCTATACTACTCCAACCACCCACCTTTCCATTGCTATGTGATAATTAAACTGGTGTCCAAAGAAGTTATCCTGTGCTCCTGAAAAGCAGCTGATCTTTCTTTCTGGAATGCAGTGGTATTTTATAGAACTGGGATTGCCTCTTTTAAAACAAAAACAGTACTGACTGACTAGCAAGATATCCGTTAGATCTACCATGACACTAATCTTGCTGCCTGACAAGTCTTTTCATTGTAACAGTTATATTCCCTCTGTAAGCGCTCTACTATACCCAGTAAGAATTACCCACTCCAAACCTTTATTGACAGAGGAAAACGAGGAAATGTAACTTCACTGCAAGATGTGACAGTAAACTTGTTACTCTTCCAACCCCCTCCCCGGCAGAAGCCATCCCTAGCACTACACTGTGACACCACGTAACAGTCCAGGAATTGTTTCTGGCAGACAACTCTCTTTCTCCACACGACGCAAAGGTAAATTTGGGAATGCTGTACTTTTCAAGCTCACCTGCTGGTTATGAAGATAGTCAGGCTCTTTTCCATCATTTAGTAGGAAAGCATTTCTTACAGAGGAAAAGCCAGCTACCAACAACACAAAAGACAACATGCCCCACCATCTCTGAGGTCTGTCACTTGCAGATACACATTAAAAACATCATAAACCTTAAATAACAAGCACAGAGGTTTTTCCAATCAAAAATTTTATTGACATTCTTGGCAAATTAATCTAAATTTATGATCTTGGTCTCTCCTTCTTGCCCTTGTACAAGGCCAGCAGAGAAACATTGGCTACTTTGACAACCTTGAAGCGAACTCCAGGAATGTCACCAACAGCGTGACCCTTCCGACCGAAGCCAGCAACCAGAACTTCATCGTTTTCCTGCAATGAAACACCACACAGTTACACAGCCATAGATGTTAAACACGCACATACTTCTGGAATGGGTAACATTACAAGGCCTAGGGTGTGGCTCAAATTTAAGGAAAGGGCAGAAATACTGAAGGACTGTTGCCCCTTTGGTGTCTTGAGGAAAGGAAACATCAGCAGAGATGTCAATTTAGCTTCCAGGAGCACATCTGAGATCTGGCTTTGCTAAGGGAAAGGACAAAAACATCCCTCACATTCGTAGTCTGCCTCTGCTACTACAGCTCTAAGTTACACGTGGTGCAGAATGCCATGAGCCCTTGCCTAACCATCTCCTAAATCCACCAATTACATGTTTCTTTGATACACAGCTTTTTATAGATCACTTCTAGAAAATTACCTCAATGAAGTTCAGGCAGCCATCATTAGGAACAAAAGCTGTTATTTTTTTGCCGTTCTTAATCAGCTGGACTCTAACACATTTCCTGATGGCAGAGTTGGGCTGTTTAGCTTCTACTCCACTAAAATGGAAGCACATGGAAATAGATTAGCGAAAATCAGTTTGATGGAACTAGCATATATTCATCACACCACCACGAATTGCTGTATTACTTCATACTAACTAGAAATTCTATCTGTACTTCAAAACCAAGAACTACTGGTTATCTATTTAGAGCTACTCAATATAAAAACCCAATTCCTAAGCTGAATGAAAACTGAAAATTGATCACCTACATACACACACACTAATTCAGTAAGTAAAAATCTGGATTAAAGTCCCTGGAGCCCTGGCAGTGTCCCAGTGAATCTTACAAATTACAAAATTAAAAAAAAAAAGCCAGAAGACAAGTAGATGGGATCGTTCACACAAGGAACACACAAAATCCAACCCCATCATATCCTAAACTAAGTGGTGGTTTTCTTCTTTCGCTTCTGAATAAGTGACACACGTGTGAGAACAAGTACCTTCGAGCACTGCCACATGGAAAAATAAACCAATCTAGCATATAGAGGCAGTTCAACAGAGCTGTGGCACGTTACATGTAGCAAAACCTCTCCCGTATTTATAGAACAGAACGTAGAAGCGGTGCTTCTCTCGAGGCCCCTCTCAACCGCCACACTTTCCAGGGCCTTCCCGGGCAGCCCGATGCCCCCCACGGCCCGGGGCACACCGGGGTGCAGGCCCCGCGGCCTGCCCGTGGCGGCGGCGCTCGGTGGAGCTCTACGCACACTTTCTCCAGGACGATGCCCTTGGCGTGGGAGGCACCGCCGAAGGGGTTGGCCTTCAGCGCCGTGCCCAGGTGGGCCTTCTTGTACTGCTTGTCGTGCCACTTCTGGTCGCGGCGGTGGCTGCGGAGCTTCCGGGCGGTGCGGAGGCCTCGGCACTTCCCTGCGGAACAGGAGCGGGGAGGGATGAAGGGGCCACCCGCCCATGCGTGTGTGGGGCCGCGGCCCAGCCGCAACGTGGTGGGTAATGGCGGCCGCGCGGCGACCGCCCACCCCGGCGGCAAGCTCCCGGGCACGGAGCGGGGAGCGCTACGGCCCTCCTCGCGGTGCCCCCGCCGCCTTCCCCCCGGCCCCCCGCCCGGCACCCCGCCCGGCCCGGCCCGGCCCGGCCCGCTTCCCGCCGCCAAGCTCACCCATCCTTCCCCCGCGGACGCCGAACGCGAAAGAAGGAGCGCCGCCCCCTGCGCGCCGCCTAGCTGCGGCCACGAGGCCCCGCCGGGGCTGTCCGCACCGCGCCTGAACGAAACTGCCGCCCGGCACCGGCACCCGCGCGGGCGGCCCGGCCCGGCCCGGCGCGCGTCGCACGTTCGGTTCCCGCAGCAGTACCGGTACCTTCTCGGTTTCAATTTGTTTAGTCCCGCTTCTCCGGGAGTGACCGGCCTCGGCGGGGAGGGCGTGCGGCGTGTCGGCCGCCTGCCTGCGATGAGGCAGCGAAGGGCAGCATTGATTAATTTTGAAATTGAATACTGCTAGCCCGTGCTGCCGAGCTCCAGCGGCCTGCAGGGGCACAGCCGCCTCGTTCCCGCAGCCCGCTCCCTGGAGCAAAGAGTTACGGCAGTGCTCCGGAGCAGCAGTTGGGTCTAAATGTGTGAAACTGGTGAATAAATCAAATGGATGGGTTGGAACACACTGTGACATCTGCTGGACAAATATTCCCCAAGACATGAGGATCTAGGAAAGGCGCTTTGAGGTGATGCTGCTGTGGGGTTTGCTGTTTCTCTTTAAACTTTAGTCGGACTTTGGGACACTTCCATTATGACAGTTCTTTTTTTTTTTTTCGTTTCACCGTTTTCTTCAAAATTAGTATTGTTTGATCCAAACCCGAGGGAAGTGCTTGGGTTTAGTCGGTGTCATCCATTGCACAAAACCGTTCACCCAGACACCCAGTGTTTAACAGCGTGCGGAGGGTGTATTGGTGTATAGGAACCATTTATTGTGGCGCAGAAAGGCATACAAAAACCACCGATTTAAAACGTTTATTAGTACCCTAGCTTGCACAAAAGGAACTTATGATCGTGGTCTCTCCTTCTTGCCCTTGTACCAACAGAGAAACAGTGGGTGCTTTGACAGCCTGCAACTACACCCAGCAGGGTGACCTTTCCCACCAAAACCAGTAACCAGAACGCGGACATTTTCCTGGCACTGAGTAGTAACCAGATTTAACTGAAGTAGTGAAGTCAAGTAAAGCTAACGACCAAGACTTGCTTTGTAAATATAGGTGTGTACATACAGCAGAGTAGCTGCACCTCAGTCTGCTGGCAGGGCCTCAGGCTGGAAAATGGGGGCTCGGTGGGAGGACTGAGGCTCTCTGCTCGCTTTGCCTCAGTCCTTCCCAGCAAGGTCTCATGGGCCTCTGTGACTTCAGTCAGGACTGGGGAGGAAAACAACCGGTGGCAAATGGGGACCAAGGCAGGGGTCACTTGAGCAAACACAGTCCTTTACCAGTGTGTGGGACAGGAGGTACAACACCCAAGGGAGCTGAGAGAGAAGGACGATGTCACAGGGAGGCCGCTCTCCATCAGCTTTGAAAGGTCATGGAGATGGAAGGAACTCCCTTGTTACTGGCAGCACCTAGATATTCTATAAGCTTTCAGAAATGTCTGGGAGATGAGCAAGGGACTGACAGGCTGTGCCCCAGAGTGTGTCCACTGGGATTCCACCTCTGGGTGTCTGGAAGAGAAGATGACTGGATTTGCCTGGGGGAGATTGTGCTTCTCCATTCTCTTGGCTTTCTGGGCTGAATTCAGGAGACCCACAGTGGTCTTCTTCCTGCAAGCCATCAAGGCTTTCAACATTGTCCCCCTATAATTTTCTTGTGTCCCAGATAGGATATTATGGTCTGCAAGGGTGGATAACTAGATGGATAAAAAACAGCTGGACCTTCAGGACAGGAGCGACATGGTCAATGTTGTCCTCTGCTTGGAGACACCTGGCCAGTAGGGTCCTGCAGGGTTCTGTCCTGACACCTGCCCTGTTTCACATTTCTTGGGTTCAGCCTTGGGTTCATCCTGCAGCACCAGCTCTGCTGCCCGAGGTGGCCCCGGGTCATCTGCCCTGCACTGTTGCCCTGCCCTGTCAAGACAAAGCCGTGGCCTTTCTCATCTCGGCACCAAGGAAAACTTTGCTCCCTGACACGGAGCCCTCCTGTCCCTTGGCAGCCCTGAAGCTCCTCTGCGGTCGGGCTGTGGCCTTCCCTGCCAGATCAGTCCCTGGTCATGGAGGACCATGGCTGAACAGGTACAGTTTGAATTTCTCCTTCACCTCCCTCCCCATGGCAGCCCCAGGAGGAGGCTGTGGAGTCTCCATCTGTTGTGATAAAAGACACACTTCAGCAGTGGGAAACTTCATCCTCTTGGTGAGGTGTGGAGTGCTATGCCCTGTTGGGAAAGACATTGGAAGACTCATCACTGAGGACAGGGCAGAGTTCCATCTGTCCCTGAGCTGCTCCCACACCACTGGCACTACACAGCCGAAGGACGCTGCGGGTTTGGAATTCTTGTTTCAGCTTTATTCCAACAGAGCCATTTGCCTGAGGAGAGCTGCCCCTCAGCCTGGCTCAGCACCACCAGCTGCACAGTGCTCGCAGGGTCCACCCTGAGGTCGGCTGCACCCTTGGAGAGCTCAGGATGTTTATGGTGAGTTGCCAGTGAATGGATGGTGACATCGCTGTCCTTCAGGGGCTCGAGGGCTGTGAGCAAAACAAAGAGAGCTGAGATGTGCCATGCCTACGGAGACCCCCAGGCATCCCTTCCTGACCCTGCCAGCCCCACACACCCCTTTCCCTGGCCGGCACAGAGCTGCTGCACAGGAATGCCCCACGTGCCTCTGACATGTTCCCCTGCCCCAGAGTCGTTTCCCTGGAGCAGGGCCAGGCATGGCAGCACCCTACTCAGGCTCTGTCCCCTGCCCCACCAGCCCTGGCCAACATGGCACTGCCCTTACTCACCGCTGGTGATCCCATGCAGCTGCTTCTCACTTTGGTCCCATGCAGCAAGCCCTAGGCACAGAAAGTTGTCACACCCCTGCTCCCCAGCACGCCCCCAGCAGCAGAGCCCCAGCCCTGCCAGCCCTCCTGCCCCTCCTCTGAGCTCACCCCAGGGAAGACCAGTAGCTGAGGGGGGTGGGACTGAGCAAGGTGGCCACCAAGGCCACCCGCATGGGCAGGGGTGGGAGAGGGAGGCCAAGGCCCTGCACGGGGCAGACGGGGCTCTGGCAGCCACACGGCTGCCCCTCGCTGCCAGTGCAGCCATGGGGACGGGGGCCAGGCTGCCAAAAGAGAGACCCCGCGAGCTGTGGCTCGCTGATGAACCTGATGGCTGCCTCTCGCAAGGTGGCCTGAGCGTCTTCAGGGATGGCAGGCTTTGCAGACGGTAGCCTTCAGCTCTGCTCCTGTCCTGCACCAGCTGCAGAGAGCACAAGGGGATGAGCACGTCGCAGTCCCTCTCCAGCTGGACAGAGCAGTCCCTCCTCCCAGCACCTGTGGCGTCGTAAGGCACGGTCTCTCCACGAAGTTCGAAGGAAAAACATTGTATTGTTACAGCACTGCATATTTATGCAGTGGTTAAAGATGATTACTTCATAGTTAGCAAATCAGCAACTAAACAGTTATCTACTTTTCACCTCTCAGCACTAGGCAACACACAGTTTTCTACTTCTTCACCTATTAGCATCGGATAGCTCAAGTCTCGTGCCTAGACAACTCAGCAGGTTCTTGTTTCACTTCCAGGGCCTGCTTCTGACCAAAGCCTCGCTGCTGGCCCAGGGGCTGCGCAGGGCTGGCGAGCCAATGTCTGACAGGCCGATGTCTTCCTGCCCTGTTCCCACAAGCACCCCTGTTCCCCTTCCCCCCACGCCATTCCCATCTCCCAGCCAGGAGCCCAGTGGGACTCAGGGTGAGAGGGAGCCCCAGGAAGAGGGGTCCCAGCGGTGCTAAGATCCCTCCATCCCACTGCAAGGCCCAGGTGGGCCAGGGTCTCCAGGCCCTGGGGCTTGTCCTCACCAAGCACTCTCCAGTCCTCCATGTCTGCTCAGTCTGAACCAGGTGTTTGAGGTGTACCCACTTAAGGAGCTCTGCTGCAGCAAGGAGGGTTTCCCAGGAGGTCTGCATAGCAGCAGAAGCTGGGACATGGCACCATGGCCTGGGGAAGGAGACGTGGCATCCCCCTCCTCCTGCCTCTCTTCCTGGGGTGGTCCTGCCCTTAGGAAACTGGGACATGCCCTGGCCCAAACATCTGGGGGGTCTCTTGGGCACAGCCCTGGGGACAGGGATTGTGGCTCAAAACCCTGGCCTTCAACAGCTGCAGGGACAGCTGAGAAGCCTGAAGGGAGGCATGTATTCAGGCCTTGGTGACCACAGGCTGCTGCAAAGCCCTGTGGGACCATGTAGGGCAGTGGCTGGAAATGCCCATGGCAGCTTCTCTGCCCCTGCTCGCGCTGCTTCTGCAGGCACCCTTCCGAAGGGCTGTGCTGGAGGAGGGCTGCCAGCCGCCAGCAGGCCTTGCCCCTGATGCCCAGGCCACCCGTGGGGTGTCAGCACACCCTTCTCTGTGTCAGTGCTCGGATTTGAGATCTGTACCTGGGCAACGCTGTTGGTCTGGTTGCTCATGTGGAATAAGAGTGGGAGCAGTGTCCTCTGCGCAACTTTGTCTATCCTCTTCTTGTCACTTGCCCACCACAGCCTCCAGTAGGTCTCTGAAGAATCTGATGGAGAACACTCACAGTGGGCTGGACCCCTGGTAGGAAGGAGGAGAGGTGACCGTCAGAAACAGCGGCTCCCTGCCCACGGTGAGCAGGGTGTTACCATGGCTGATATGAGGGGAGATGCTCCAGGGTCAGATTCTGCAGTCGGGAGAAGACATGTGGGGCTGCAAAGCCCAGAAGCCATCCTGTGAGAGCCCAGGGGAGCAGTCCCTGTGGCGAGTACTGCCCACAGGGCTGGGCTGAAGGGCAGCTGTCCTTGCCCAGTGCCCCTCTGCAGAGCTCAGGCTCCCACATCAGCCTTACATCATCAAAGAGGGGCAGGAGCTTCTCCGCCAGCTGTACAGCCATGGGGCTGGCCTCCATCATACTCAGGTGGTTCATCACATGTGGAAAGACCAACAGAGCCTTCATCATGATCTCTTCATTGTTATTCTGGAGCACCTCCAGCATGTGTGGCAGGAGAACCTGCACTTTTTCTGCCTGCATGAAAGACAGAGTTTCCTTTCTGGGACACAGTCAAAGCCCACCTGGCAAAAATGCTGTGGCCAGTGAGCACCAGCCTCCTGTCCAGCTTCCTGGCAGGTGCTGGCACAGGAACCTCTGCGAAGACTCCCTGTACCCTGCTCAGCCACCCCATTCCCACAGACCCAAGCTCCCCAGGCATCCACCAGGCCCCATCATGGCAAGGAGGGTGTTTGGAGCAGTCACCTCGCCGCCTGACTGCCAGCCAAGGCCAAGCCATCACCTCAGCTGCTGCCCCAACCCTGGCTGCCAACATGGCTCCCCTTGATGATGCCCTGCTCACCATGTCAGCTCTCTGAGGACATCAAGGAAGAGGGAGACCTCCACTGGGGCAGAGATGAACTGGCTGCATGTTTGGAGTTCGCTGCATATCCTGACTTTGCTGCGGAGCACACTGAAGATGTTCTCCAATGTCTGGGCTGGGGCACGGAGAAGATCACCTCCCACACAGCCATGCCAGAGCTGCAAGGCAGAGCACTCCATCAGCAAGGCTGCCTCGGCCACAGCAGCATGGCCTGGGACAGCCCTGCGGGACACAGACCCTGTCCCTCAGTTGGGATGCCCTGGGCAGCAGGAGAGGGACAAGGTGGTTCCCTGTGGGGCAGGGAGGCGTGTGGTGGCTCTGGTCTGCCTTGGCCAGCGTTGGCTGCTGTGGGCCTGGGTGACCCAGCAGGGCTGGAAGGTGCAGGGGGATGGAGGACCCTGCTCCTCGGGGGTCTCCTGCAGTACTCCTTGGGTCTGGCAGCCAGAGTGTCCGGGCCCCTCTCCCCACGGGGAACAAGCCCTCAGGGCTGTCAGGGCCGGTACCTGTCTCCTGGTGGAAAGAGATGTCCCAGCAGCTGTCCCAGGATGGGGATCTGGATGTCTGTAAGGTTGACAGGGCTGTGCGTGACTCCTTCACACTGGGGCAGTCTCTGGGCAAGGGAGACAGAAGTGCAGAAGGGTTGAGGACAGGCAGCTGGTGACAAAGCCCTGAACCCAGGAGCGTACCCAGGGCTGGATCCGTGGTGAGTCAGGGCTTTGCAGGACCCTGCCGGCCGTGGCTCCCCGAGCAGCTTGAGCTGGGCAGCAGCCCCACATGGGGAGAGCTGCAGGCGGCTCTGGTGTGCAGGGAGGGGGAGATGGCCTGGCTGGAGGGTGCCTGCTCCTTAACTCCTGTGAGCAATCATTGGCCAACAAATGGCTCAGTGCCCAAATCCTCCCCAGGGCTCTCTGGTGCACTGCCATGCTCTCTGAGCTGGTGAAGTTAAGCAGCATCTGGGGAGAGAGGAGCTGCTGGTGTGCCCTGAGAGCAGAGACCTGCTCCAGCAGAAGCAGCACTGCTCAGCTACTACTGGGCTGGACTTGCACAGTCCATCAAGGTCCTTCTGATCTCAAGCAAAGCCTGGAGTGGGGTTCCTGCCCTAGGGGGGCTTGCTGGCTTGGGAGAAATACTCTGGGCCAACCTTGTGGCCAGGCAGGAAGGCAGATGCCACCCTCCGCAGCCACTCTGCTCCACAAGAGTCTGGTTGGCAGCCCCTGCTTCCCCAGGGGAGGTGGGCACCCTCCCTGCAGTGTGCTCATGCTTGAGAGTGGCCAATCCCTTCCCTCCAGGGTGAGCAACACCCCCACTCTTTGCACATGCCAGACCTGGAAGATCTTCTGCAGCTCCTCACCGACTCTGGGGGCAGGAGAGTTGAACACCATCATCTTCAGCATGAAGTCCGGGGACTGCAGGGTCTGCAATGGAGACAAAGAGCTGTGGCAGTGATTCTGCTGTCCCTTCCACCCCCAGGACACTGATCTGAACTCCCAGAGCCAAGGGAGGACTGCTGTGCTGCCTTGCTGTGCCTGGGAGAGACTCAGGGGCAGACAATCTGCTGTGTGCAGAGCAGCCTGCGGCCTTGGACATGGCCAGGCCCGTGGGAAGGGATGAAGGGATGAGGGTGGGAAAGCAAAGCCAAGAGCCTGCCCTGCCTTGGATCTCCGGTCAGATCACAGCATGGGGTGGCCAGGGAACAGCCAAGCTGAAGCTCACCAAGCACTTACCCATCTGTATAAGAATATGTTCATGCCCCGCTTTTCCTCTTCTCGAGGAAGGGAGAAGACACTGGAGATGCAGGCTTCTGGAAGGCTTCTCTCTGTGCCCTTCAGTAAGCTGCAGAGAGAGGGGCCACTCAGACACTGGTGCTGGGAGCAGTGCTCCGAGGCCTCGTGCAGGTGGACATGGACTTCTGGGGCAGGGGTCCCTGGAGGGATGGGAGGTACCTCAATTCGGTGATGGCCATGATGGCAGTCTGATGCACTGCTGTGTTCAGTTGGTCACTGGGCACATATTCCAGCATAGCCTGCAGAGCACAGCCAGGATGGGACCTGGCACCTACCAGCACCCAGTGCCCCTAGACCCTCACCCTGCCCAAGGGCTGCCCTCATGGGATGCCAGTGGGCCTTGTCCCCTTCCCCAGAGCCAACGGGTGTCCCCTCACCTTGATGTTCTCTGCCAGCTTGTATCTGTGGCAGAAGATATCCAGGCCCTCCATCAAGCCACGGCACCTGGCGGCTTTGCACAGCACGTAGATGCACTTGAGGAAGTCCAGCTTCTGGTCCTCGTTCTGCAGCCGGGGGACAGAGAGACAAACGGAGTGTGAGAGCAGGGACAGATGGGGAAAAGATTAACAGGGTAGGCTGCTCTTTTTGGAGAGCAATAGGACAGTGGCAGAGAAGATCTTGGGTGGGGAAGAATAAAAAAAGAAGCAAATGACATGGTCAGGTCTGTTTGGGGGCATCTGTGAAGCAGCCCAACACCTGATGTGAAGTATTTCTTGGGTCTGGGAGAACCTGAGAGCCCTCCCTGGTTTGAAAACATGAAGGGGAAGGAAGGACCGCATCATTCAGGCTGGAAGAGACCTCAGGAGCAGGGTCAAACCAGATTACTCAGGGCTTTATCCAAACAAGTCTTGGACACTTTCTGGGACAGAGCTGGAACAAACTCCCTGGTAAAGAGCTTTCAGCATTTAACTATTCTCATACTGGAAAAGTATTTCTCTGTATGTACCCTAACCCTCTTGTTTCAGCCCATTGCCTCTTGTCCTTGTGCTTGTACCACACACACAAGCCTGACTCAGTCTGCCTGGGAACAGTGCAATGTTGCTCCATGTTTCCCCCAAGATCTTCCCTTCTGCAGGCTGGACCAGCCCAGCTCCCTCAGTATCTTCTCAAATACAATTGCTCCAGTCCCAGACCATCACTGGGCCCTTTCCTAAACTGACTTCAGCTTACTGACATCTTTTCTATGTTGGGATCTGAAATATGGACACAGTTTTCAGTCTAACTCCTTCCCTTGATCTCCTGGCCATGCTCCTGGTGGCACAGCCCAGGGTGCTGGTGGCCTCCCTTGTTGCCAGGGCACACAGATCCATCTGAATATGAGCCAGCAGTGTGCTCAGGTGGCCAAGAAGGCCAACAGCATCCTGGCTTGTATCAGAAATGGTGTGACCAGCAGGACTGGGGAGGTGATTATCCCCCTGTACTCAGCTCTGGTGAGACCACACCTCGAATACTGTGTTCAGTTTTGGGTCCCTCACTACAAGAAGGACATTGAGCTGCTGGAGCGTGTCCAGAGAAGGGCAACAAAGCTGGTGAAGGGTCTGGAGCACAAGTGTGATGAGGAGCGTCTGAGGGAACTGGGGGTGTTCAGTCTGGAGAAGAGGAGGCTGAGGGGAGAGGAGACCTCATTGCTTTCTACATTCCCTGAAAGGAGGCTGTAGCAAGGCAGGGGTTGGTCTCTTCTCCCAGTTAAGTAGTGATAGGATGAGGGGTAATGGCCTCAAGTTGTGGCAGAGGAGGTTTAGATTAGATATTAGGAAAAAAATTTTCACTGAAAGGATTGTCAGGCATTGGTGGAGTCCCCATCCCTGGAGGTATTTAAGAGACATGTAGATGAGGTGCTGAGGGACATGGTGTAGTGGTGACTTGGCAGTGCTGGGTTAATGGTTGGACTTGATGAACTTAGAGGTCTCTTCGAACCAATGCAATTCTGTGATTCTGTGATGATTCCACAGTCCGTGTTTACCAACTGGCAGAACACAGTAGTTCTACATCCCCAAAAGTGCAGGGGGAGCAACAATGCTATTTCTGAGTGGTCACATTGGGACAAATAACTTTATTGGCTTTGGATGTAGGTTATTTACCTCATTGAAGTTGAGGCAACCACCACTGGGAATAAGGGCTGTTATTTTCCTGCCGTGCTGGGTCAGCTGGATGCTGATGCATTGAGGGATGGCAGAGCTGGGCTGCTTTGCTCCATCAGGCCTGTTTGGCAGAGGAGCACACGGGACACCGAGTGACAGCCGCCTCATCACCTGAGGCAGCCCTAGGGTCCATCCCTGCCAGCACCCCTTTGCTCAGTGTGCCCGGTGTGGGTGCAGCCCCATTCCCTACTCTGCTGGCCACAGGTGCCCTGCTGGGCTCTGTGGTTGCAAGGCCCTCTTGTCACATGGTCCTTCATCTCCCTGGATAGGTGTTTTTGCTGTGAAATACCCCACATTAGTAACTCTGCTGGAAACAACCACCTGGGAGGGCTGTTGGCAGCTGGGTGGAAACAGGTTGTTTTCTTTGGACAATGCCAGCACCGTTACATAAGCGCTTCTAAAATTAAATGTTTCGGTTGGCCGAGTGGATAAATCCACCCGAAATCCCACAATTTATCTTAAAACTCCTGGTATAATCTGATCTCCAGTGTTCCCTGTGAAATCTGATTTCTGACGTACCACAGAGCTGTAAAACCAAACCCTCGACTGGAGGGTGTCAGGGCCGACCTCTCCGCAGCTGTCCCCTTGCTCCCTGGTGCACATGCCCCACATCCCCACACTCCATGGGCAGCAGCTCCACTCCCCCCGCGCGGGGAACTCCAGCTCCCCTCAGCCCCCATGCCACCACCATTTTGGGCCTGTGTGGCTTTGCCGGAGGCGCTGCCTGGTGCCACCACCACTGCTGCCACCCCCCCCTTGGCAGGTCCTGTCCCCCCACTGTTCCCTTAGCACAGCCTGGCCTGCGAGTCTGTAATGTGCTTACATTTTTTCCTCATCACAGAATCACAGAATCACAGAATGTTAGGGACTGGAAGGGACCTCAAAAGATCATCTAGTCCAATCTCCCTGTCAGAGCAGGAACACCTAGATCAGGTCACACAGGAACATGTCCAGGCAGGTTTTGAATGTCCCCAGAGAAGGAGACTCCACAACCTCTCTGGTTTTCCAGCAGGGAGAACAACAAAAATGAGGTTGAGGAAAAAGCGGGGGGAGATGCAGGGCTTTGACTGCCTTGTCTGGTACCTCCGAGACTGTGGCTTTCTCTAACTGGAACCCTCTGGCTGCCACAGTTACCTTCTCCAGGGGACTGGAGGTACACAACTGCTGGGACCTCCTTCCACAGTGGCATATCTACCTTCTAACAGAGAGAGGATTTTGTTGGAATTGAGACAAGCTTTTTTCTGTAAATTAAGGCCAATTTTCTGTTTGTCCTTCTGTAGGAAGCATATGAATGTATCTGTAGTAATAGTAATGATATATTAAGTGCTAGTACCTTGCGCAGTGGCTGATACCCCATACTTTGGTTGAGACCTGTTCTTTTAGAAACCTGCTCATTGCTCTCTACAGCTACCTGAAAGGAGGTTGCAGTGAGGCAGGCGTCAGTCTCTTCTCCCAGGTAACAGTGATAGGACGAGGGGTAACAGCCTAAAGTTGTGCCAGAGGAGGTTTAGATTGGATATAAGGAAACATTTATTGACTGCAAGGGTTGTCAGGCACTGGCATAGGCTGCCCAGAGCAGTGTTGGAGTCCCCATTCCTGGAGGTATTTAAGAGCTGTGTAGATGTGGTGCTGAGGGACATGGTGCAGTGGTGAATTGGCAGTGCTGGGTTAATGGTTGGACTTGATGATCTTAGAGGTCTTTACCAACCAACGCTGTTCTGTGATTCTGTGATTTCATGGTGACCTGGAATGTCATCTGAAGGTAACTATAAACTCTGTTGAAAATAGATTGTGCTGTTGTCTGCCTGAGGAGATGCTAGAGAATTACCCATGTTTAAAATTATGTCCATGGTCTCATTTGTTGCATGCAAACTCAGTGTGTATATAATCACTGCAGCATCAGGCAGAACAGCTGTCATCTTGGAGTCTCCATCAATGTTTATATAATCATCTCATTTGACAGGGGATTTACTGGGCTGTGGTGACACATTTGGGGATGTGTGGGGTGCCAGCAATATCAGCTGGCTAACCTGTCAGTCTCTGATCGTTTGCTTCACAAACCTGTGAACCCTTACCCTGAATATAATTTGCATCTGCTTTCCTAACTACCTTTTGTGTAATGTAGATCCAAAAAAAGAAGTGTTTAAGAACAGTAGGATCTGCTGCTGTGCCTCCTCCCTGGTGGTGGAAATACCTGAACTGCCTTGGTACTAAATAAAATCAACTAAGTTGTAGCTGCTTTGTCATCAAAGCAGAAGTTTTGCATGAAGGTTAATGACGAGCAAAAGCTTATTGCCAGAGGGAAAAAAAAAAAAAAAAAAAAAAAGAGATGATAAACATCGGTTTATCCTTTTATTTGGAATATTGGCCACTTTTAGCCCACTATAGCCCATCTTGTAGGATCTAAACAAAACTGTTGACTTCCCATTGACTTTGTCCTGCAGGAGGTTTGTTGGATGCCTTTACGGAGTTGAATGTGACCTCCTGTGTTCCCTAAAACTGTGTGGACTTTGCCCATGATCCTCTGTTTACCCTTTTTCCACTCTGTATGTATGTAGTTGAAGAATGTGGCCAAGCAAGCTTTCTTTAGTTGATTTCAATACAAAACAGGCAAAAGTACAGTAACAATTCATCAGCTGAATCACAAGCACTCATCTAACTATGCCCTTGTCAGGACTACTGCATGTAAGGCTCCATTCAAGTTTTCTTTTTTAACTCAGTAGTGCAGAGATGGTGGTTTTGTCATCATTCTTCACCAGAATGAAGTAAATGCTTAAGATGGCTTCTTTGCTTTTGTTGGATCTCATTTCTATTTACATATTCACATGAGTCTGTTTATGCTTGAACCTCATAAAAAAAGGAACATTTTTAAGAACTGTATCAAATGTTTAATGTATAATAATATCTAATACTGTGTTTTGGATTTAGGATGAGAGGAATGCTGGTAACATACTGATGTTATAGTTGTTGCCAAGCAGTGCCTATACTAAGTCAAGGACTTTTCAGCTTCCCATGCTCTGCTGGGTGAGATGTACAAGAAGCTGGGAAGTAGCATAGCCAGGACAGCTGACTTCAACTGATGAAAGGGATATTCCAGATGATATGACATCATGCTCAGTGTGTGAAGCTTGGGGAAGAAGGAGGAAGAGGGGGACGCTTGGAGTGATAGTGTTTGTCTTCCCAAGTCACTATTACCTGTCATGAAGCCCTGCTGTCCTGGAGATGGCTGAATGCTTGCCTGTCTGTGGGAAGTCGTGAACAAATTCCTTGTTTTGCTTTGTTTTCATGAGTGGGTTTTGCTTTACCTATTAAACTGTCTTATCTCAACCCACAAATTTTCTCACTTTTACTCTTCTGATTCTCTCCTGCATCCCACCAGTGGGGAGTGAGCGAGTGGCTGTATGGGGCTTAGTTGCTGGCTGGGGTTAAACCACAACAACACGGCTTTCTCTTCCCTCAAAGTACACATTATTTGTTCATTTGTCCCGTACTGGTTTTTGTTTCAACATTTTTTTGCTCCCATGCTGGTGAAGAGCACTTAGAAAATAGCAGCACACGAGTGAAACCTCAGGGCACCATCAGAAAGCCTGTCTGCCTTTTTGCCCCCACTTATTTAGGAGGGACTGTGGGTCAGGAGTGCTGAAATATTGAACAGGCCAGTGACATGAGTGGCTTCACAGTTTTCAGAAAAGTGTGTGACGCTTCTGCCTAAAATTTTCACCTGAGCCATATCCCTTTACTGGTGTGATTGCTCTAAGTTTAGCATCATACATTTCTGGTGCATCACAGAATATTTAGAGATTATTTTCAACTGGTAGTTGTTTGTCACTGTGCTCCCTTATCTCATTTTTCAGGCTGGGATTCTCACATAATTATATGGATTCTTCCTTAAATTGGATAGAAGCAGTACTACTGAGGACAAGCTGTTGAGAGATTTTTAAGATTAGCGAATACTCCGTATCACTGAAGGAGAAATTAATTAAGATGGTAAATCCTTTTTAATAGTTACAATGCTAAAACCCCTATCTTTGTCTTATATCTGGAATGCAACAAACAGGAGCTCTTAATCAGTGAAGCAGGGCTTGCTGTGCAATCACATCGGCACGTGGCTGCTGTTAGCTGCCAAGCAAGAAAGCAGTGGGTGTGCAAGGGGTATGTGTGTACACAGATAGGCATATACATACACAGCGGTTAGCAGGAGCAGGTTGTGACTGTGTCCTGTCTGATATTTAAGTGGAGAAGCGCTCAGTGTGGCGAGATGTCAGCAGAGTGCTTGTCTTGGCTTCCTTTTGAGACTGAGCTGCCCACTCTGAAGGTGGCTACCAAGAACCTGTTTCTGCGTGGGCCCCAGAGTCCTCTCCAGGCTGGTCACAGATCCATGGCTCTGTTCATGAAAGTGGCCAGACTGCACATGAACATGCCACAGAACACTGCTGTTGCACCTGGTCTGCCAGTAAGTATTCAGGTTTCAGCTTTCCTGGCTCTGTGTAGACACTTTGAATACAGCTAAGTGTGTGGAGAAGGCATGTGGGTCATAGGGTTTGAGGAGTAAGCTCATGTGCTTTGCCCCTTTTTTGCCATCACGAGCACAGCTGATGTATATTTTGAGAACGTTGATGAGGACAGAGGGTCTGCAGAAGAGGTACCTGTGCCAGTGACCCACCTATCGGTTGAGAATGACCTGTCCCAGGACCAACCTGCCATATTCACAGTGATGTGTATGCACCCTGGTGTCTCAATCTGATGGTCCAGAAGCATAGCCACTCTAATTCTGTGGGCATTTAGCAGCTGTGATTCGGCTTAGAGTTATTTGTAAGTATAAAAACAATTGAGCCAGAAAGCTGGACATGCACACACTGAATTAGTGCTAGAGAAAGGAAAGCATTTCCAAATATTTGACTTCTAAGCTTACTATGTCTGCTTTTGTATCTGTAAAATGCGGACAATACTGTTACTCTGAGGGAATTGTAAGACTTCAAAATACACGTAATTCTTCCCATGGTCATCATACAAAAGGTGAAATTCAGTGCTGTTTGGAAACGGCACCTTCACCTTTCTTTAAGGTTAGTGTTGACTACAGATAAAAAGTGCTCTTCAGTGGGATTTTAGAGCCTGGAGAGACTGTCTATTTTTCTTTCTTTTTTTCTGTAGCAAACAGCTCATATCCTGGTACAATTTCCCCAGAACGTGTAATCTTTAATTCACAAGGAAGCTGGAACGTGCCAGCAGTAGGTGTCTGCCTTCGGAATAAATCTGAACAAACAGAGTTTCTCCTATGGGTACCGGTGCAGTGATGGAGTGGCAAATCCCACCCCTGATTGGCTGGACCTGCTGCCCATCACACTGCCAGGCAGAGCGCGGCGCCTGGCTGCCCGCTGGACCAGAGGAGCAGATGTGCTGGGTGTGGAGGGACTGGTTCTCTTTTCAATGGAAAGAAACGCTGCTGTTAGCTTCCTGCTGCTTTTTCTGTCTGTGGGATTCACAGTGTCTGCGAAGCAAATGATTGTGACAGTGGATGGCAGGTCAGTAATTGAGTGTGTATCTGCAAACTCTGTTGGTGGAGTTGAGTGCATGTTTTAAATGTGGTGATTTAGGTCATTTGTGCTGTGTGGAAGCAGATTCAATCGCAGTCGAGAATGTCAGGAGGGGATTTTAATTTTCTTCTTAGGCTTGAAAACACTTGGGGTTAATAAAGAAATGAATTATTTTGAAGACTACGCTGCATTAAAAACGTAAATTTAAAACCATTTTATAAACATAACTGGAAATAGTTTTAAAATTAGTGGTTTTGGGGCATCTGTCTTATATTTCATTACGTTTTGATGACTCTCACGCTGACTTTCCCTGGTCTGTGTAAAAATGGAGTTATAAATAGAATAACAGCAAGGGTGTGAACACTACTCCAAGAAACATAGGTGCTAAAATATTCTACTTGTGTAGAATAAATATTTGAAGCATGAATTCAATATTGCAAAGAAGTATTAAACTTATGTAATTACGAGATATTTGGATTTAGCATTGTTCATAGTGCTATTTAATTCTCTAATGAAATACAAGTAGGAAGTCCATATCATAGCAGGGGAAGGAGAGGACTATCTAGAGCCAAGCATTACAAATGTGAAAACAGCCCCAATTGTATTAGTTGAATCGTGCCCCAAAATCACTAATAACACACAGATCAAATATGCTGATGAAGATCACAGCTGGCAGTAAAATCTGTGTATTAAGGCAAGAAGGACATGTGGTGATTTGCCTAAGCTTGTGTTAAGAGATCTGGTAGTCAGTTACCAATAAATACTACAATATGTTTTCATTTAAATAGCCTACTTGCTCGTCTCCTCTGCCAGTTTTCAGATTTGTTAGGGACTCCTTAGCATAATTGCACTTTTCTGCAATCAGATCAAAGTCTGAGAGGGAGCAAGCAGTGGAACCTTACATGAACTTTATTCTAATAAATACTAAGAAATGAAGTTGTGTTCTTGATGCCGGTGAGTTCAATGGGGATTTTGCCTTTGCATTCACAGTGAAGGTGGAATTATGCCTGCACAGTGTTAATCTGCTAGAAGTTCTATGAGCTCGATTTCTTTTTTTATATTAAAAATGAAAGCTTGAGTATCTTGCCATTCTGATCCAGTTCTTATTGGATATCCGTTAAAGTGCAAATCAAACCCCAGTGCTCACTACATTGTAAAGTAGTTATGTAAATCTCCTCTTGTGTGAGGCTACCAAGATACGACACAGAATACTTAAAATTTAAAAACTGTAAGAGTCATGGGCTTTGTAGATACTTCTTAATGATAGAACTTGAATAGGTACATTTAAAACTGCATAACATTTTTTATTAGGATGTTTCTTAGAAGGAACTTGGGTTTGCCCTGAATCTGAGTTCCCAGGATTGCACATTTATAATTTTAATAACTTCATTGAAATTACTTATGACTACAACCAGTTCATTGCTACCAGACACTCAGCAAGCATTCATCACCTTTCATCATAACTTTGTTTTTAGTGCGTTTGAAGCTTCACATGTTATTTTCCAATTAAATGCTTCATAAATTAATTGAAACTAGTTCAGCAGCCAGTGAGGTAGTCTGCAGTTAGACAATATTAGTCTTAGAGTGGTAATTCTGGAGTAATCGAGATACTGCAGTAGAGTGCATTTTGCCATCTGATGCATTTTGTCGGAGCAGCAGTATGAAGAGTAAAAGACAGTGTGAATATGGCTTGCTTTAACCTGGTGGCATGAAAACAGTTGATGGCCTCCACACTCGATCACTGTTGAGTGCCAGGCTTATTACAGAATCACAGAATCACAGAACAGTTTCAGCTGGAAGTGACCTTCAAGGTCATCAAGTCCAACCTTGTTCCTAGGCCTATCAACACCGCTAAACCATAACCCTAAGCACAACATCTACCCGTCTCTTAAACACTTCCAGGGATGGTGACTCCACCACCTCCCTGGGCAGGCTGTTCCAATGCCTGACTACCCTTTCACTAAAGAAATTCTTCCTAATATCCAGCCTGAACCTCCCCTGGTTCAACTTCAGGCCATTTCCTCTTGTTCTATCGCTTGTCACTAGGGAAAACAGACCAGCTCCCGCCTCGCTACAACTTCCCTACAGGTAGTTGTAGAGAGCAATAAGTTCTCCCCTCAGCCTTCTTTTCTCAAGGCTAAACAGCCCCAGATCCTTCAGCCTTCCTTAATATGAGATATGCTCCAAACCCTTTACCAGCTTGGTAGCCCGCCTCTGTACCCTCTCCAGCACCTCAACGTCCTTCTTGTAGAGAGGGGCCCAAAACTGGACACAGTGTTCAAGGCGCGGCCTCACCAAAGCTGAGTACAGGGGCACGATCACCTCCCTGCTCCTACTGACTGCACTATTCCTGATACAGGCCAGGATGCCGTTGGCCTTCTTGGCCACCTGGGCACACTGCTGGCTGCATATTCATGCAGCACGTCTGAGCGAACAAATGACTGCTGATGTGAAAGCCTTCAAGGGCTGGAGTCTATATGAACTTTTTCAAACAAATAAGCTAGACTTGGTTATCTTTTGTAGAATGGATAATGCCATCTGATAAGAGGGAATTTACACTTCTTTATATTTATAATCTTATTTAATTGGGTTTTACATAGTGATTAGTCATTCCAGTGCTTCGTATTAGGACTAATCCAACTTCATGTGGAGTCCTGACATACTTGGTATGGTAACTTTAACATACAACATACGTATCTGGGTGTATCTGTGCTAAGCATTAATGAATTGGTAAGGAAAAATATTAGTCATCAAAACATATACCAGGTGTGCAACTGAATTTGAAATTATAGGGCAGAGTGGCTGGAAAAAACAAATTTGAAAGTCTAGTCTCAGTGTGCTAGAAATGATTTGCTCTCACTGATTCCAGGTTGAGCCACTGTTTGCTGATAGTTTTGCAGGCAGTGGAGAAGAAGGCTGTAGTGCTAGCTTGTTTCCTGTCTCTTATACATGTACTTAACATTTTTATATTAAAAAGGGAATATATATTTTTAATGTATGGTTATTTTCCCATTTCTTCTGACAATGCTTTTGTTCTATGAAACATGCTCCAGCTGAGAGCCAAAGGGCCTCACTGCCAGAGATCACCTCTGAATTCCCCAGCTTCCCTTTTGGTTGGAAAGGCTGCTGGTTTGACAGCAGGATGTCTATCGAAGGCCACCCATTCCTGTCACAGATCACACGCCTCAGGGTTATGAGTGTCAAAGGCAGCTGACTGACCTGATAATATCAATGTCAGCTTGTGCTTGCTCCGAAACCATGAGGCAATCCTTCCCTTATGCCACTGACAGACTGTGCCATAGTGATCTGCCTATAGTGTGACAAAGCAAAGACTGCAAGCCTTGCCATGATGGATTTCCCTCTCCTGTCTCTAATCGCACTTCATGCAATGTGCAGGAGGAGAGAAGGCAGCCTGTATTGTCAACAAACAGAGTAAAGAAACAGGAGTACCTCAGGTGCAGTTACTCCACTTGTGTGCCTCTGCCTGCCCTCCAAGTGTGCCTGCCACGTTGCTGATCGTATTTGTCATGCTGTGGTACTTAGCGGTGGTTCCTGGATCACTCTCTCCACTGCGTTCCTCATGAAAGCATGAATATTTCATTAGCTGTACACATTCATCTATATTTGAGCATCTTCATGCTGAGAGCAGAAACTTGATGTTTCTGGCTGTGCTTTGCTGTGGTTTTACATGTGACACAGAGGAATAGAACTGCATTGTCACAAGCTCCTAACCTGTGCCTGTGGGATGCGTAGAGGTCGGTTACACCCGTTCTGCTCTGGATGTGACCCCATGGGGCTTTTGCAGTGAGTTTTGCCTCATAGATTCATTGTATGCTCTCCTCAAGGCTTCATGTTGCTTATCAATTAGCATTCCTCAAGGTGATTTAACTGGCATGACCATGGTATTAGCCTTATCCCAGATGGGAAGTTAAGTAATAATTTGATTTTTTTTAATTGACAATTATGAAAAAAAAGCCCTAAACCCTTCCTCTTCCCAGAACATCATAAAAACCTTTCAAGTCCAGTGAGGGAATGAAATGTATTGTACAATTTTACACCAGTCTCCTCTCATCCCAGTGTTTTAGTCTACACACTATAGCATGATGATTTCCAAACTGGAATAATGGGCTATGAACTTTCAGTTATGTATATAGGGAGCAGCTGAAAGTATAACTAAGCATAACTTAATATGTATAGGTAGAACGAAATATAACTAAGGTCAGTATAACTGAATAATTTACATTAATTTCCTTTTGGTGTGCCTCATTTTTATAGCTATCATGGTGAAAAAATGCCCCAAAATTGCCTTTTCCAGCCTGAAAGCATGTTCTGTTGTGAAGGATGACTAGAAAAGAAAAATAAGGCTACATCAAATTACAAACTTGAGGTTCCTAATTGTTAAAAAAAACGAAGAAAGAATTTTGCCTGAGCAAGAAAAAAAGGTTTGGTCCATTTTAGCTTTTCTTTTTGGTTACCTGTCCGTCAAAATGAGAATTATTTCCACCCATCTCTGAAGGTTGCTCACTGTTGGCGCAAGACCTTTGAGCCGCTTGGAGACCTCAGCCCAGCACTAACCCTAACACCCAAAGGGTGATGGGAGAAAGTGGGACCTACTTTGAAAGTGCACAGCCTCCTTGAAGTCACTGGGATTTAACAGCTACAGCTGAGGAGAAAGTTGGCCTCATTGTATGTAAATAAAACTGCTAGATTGATTTTAAACAGTGCTACTTACACTGAACTCTTTTGAATGCAAGATGTTCCTGTTTGGTCTACTCTAGGATCCTGCGCTAGCAGCGGGGTTGGACTAGGTGGTCTTTGGAGGTCCCTTCCAACCCCTACCTCTCTGTGGTTCTGTGTGATTCTGTGATCTTTCTTTCGGCTCAGATCACAGTCACTGCTGCAGTACGGCAGAGCCTAGCTGTCTTTTTGTGCCCTTTTTCTCTGGAGACTGTCTTCTGCTTTATTGGTCTGGTTGCTAAAGGGACCGAGCTGCCTGCCCGATGCTCTGGAGCAAAGCTGCTCATCAGACCTGATGTTTGGTGGCAGTGACAAGTGACAAGCTGTAATACAGACTCCACTTAATTTTTGTCTGTTTTGCCTTCTGTGTTTGAGGAGTTTGCAAGGGGATGCATCTATTTGTGGCAGCAGAGAGTACAGCTGTGAAAGGACATTCTCACTGGAGAGACACTGATCAGAAGAAAGATCCTACTGCCCTCCTGAACCTCAAGTGTAAACAAAACGTGTATGACATCTGGGCTTTGCTGGCGCTGGTAATGTTGCCATGGGTTTTGGACAAGCCATGTTCAGTGTGATCAAACTCCCTGACTGCCAGAGCCATACGGGCATGGTAAAAAGCAGGGCAGGCTCTAAGCCATCCCACGTTTCTCCTTTGTTGGTGTTACATTGTTCGGACTCGTATTTATCTGCCATTAAGGATACTGCGATGGAAATTAGTGCGTAACACAGATCCCTCTACCCAGGGAGTCCCTTGGGCAGTGTGTTCACCCAGTTGTTCAAGGACATCCCACCAAGACCAAGGCTTGACTCTGCAATTCTAATACCTTATGGTACAATTTACACATAATTACCAAAACCTACTTTTATTCCTAGTCCTTATGTGCTGGAGTTTGTGTATATCTTTTGAACTATTTTGCTTTCGCGGTAGGTTGGCAAGCCAGTAAGAAATAAGGCAAGAAAAGAAGATGGAAGTGTATTTCCTCATGAAGTGGCCGTGAGGCATCTCCAGCTCCACCATCGCTTACGGTCTGGAAGTCACTGTGCGGGCAGAAGTAGGACAGGGTGGACAGGGTCTATACCAGCTGTAAGTGAGGGAGGGCCAGTGCATTCACCTGCTGGAGAATGCTGACAGCAAACCCGAGAAGCGGACACGTGCCATCAGATCAGTAGATCAGTCCACCGTAGGGGACTGCACATCCCAAGGAAGCTGCCATGGTGTGGAGGGGGCAGGAAGGTGTGATTCAGGGAGTGGAGTCTGGTCCTAAGAGAGATCCTGGTTGCTTGGGCTTTGTTTGATCTTGTAGGTCTTTTTGGTAATGTACATGAATCTGCTGGGTCTGATTCTCTAGCTCAGGAAAGCAGATCATACTTGCACCAGATGAAGACTTACCCCTGAATTACGCCGAAGAAGAAAATCAAAGGCAGAAAATTTCATGAGCCTGGTAGTTACTTGAGATGGGTTTCACTTGCTAAATATTTTTCTCCTCTCTTCTAGTTCACATGCAATTTCAGATCAAGGTTCTCTGCAAAAAAATGGTAAGGCTTTTTTTTTTTTTTTTTTTTTTTTTTTCCCCCAGTGGTCTAAATGGCTGGATACTGGCTTTGTTAGTGTGGCTGTGAAAGATCTTAATTCCCAGATGTTGCTTCTGTTGGCATTAGTGACTCTTCTGTCAAATGTGTTGTTAAAGCATATCCCTCTTTAAAAATACCCTTTAAAGGATTTGCCTGGTTAAAATAATCATTTACTGACTGGCTCTGAGATACAGTGAGAATGTGGAAGAAAGAAGTATTCTGAGTTAAATGTTTAAAGGATGGAGCTGTGAGAGTGTCCATGGAATGATCTGTCATCTGTGAAACTTCACTCTCCTGGCGAGCAGTCAGGTCACCAGGTTATTTTTCACAGCTTCCCGTCTCTGGCCAGAGTGGGGAAAGAAATTCCCACCCATAGTTACACGCTTTTGCCATGCATTTCAACACACCCCCTTTGACAATAGAGTTTGCTGTATGAAGGAAGAAGAAGCTTTTGTTAAGTATGTTTGGGATGAATAAATAGATGGGTAGGCTGAATCCTGTCGTTTTTGGACACTGAAGTTCTTCCCAGTAAGGGTGGCAAGATGATCAATGAAAAGAAGAGGAACCTTGTTGTACAAGTAAGGTAAAGTAAACTAGGAAATAAATGTATTGAAGGCAAACATTTTCCAAAACAAAACTGGGTATTCTGAAATACACATTTTGTGAAGGGATAATTGTCGTTTGCATAAAAATGTACGAGATGCTTTTATAAATGATTGGATGTTTTCTTTGTAGGCTAATAACACACTTTCCTGTGCAGGTCGACGTTATGATGGTGGTGTGAAGCCAAAATTTAATGTAAATCAAGTAGCGATTACACAGGTAATGTTTGAAGCAACTGGATCTGTGAAGTTTTTTTCATAGCACATTGAGATCTTTTAATTTACATTGTTGAATTAAATAATGTATTATTTGCAAGAAACAGCCAACAAAACTGTCTAAATCATTGTGATGTGGTACTGATTCACCACCTGCTTTTCCGAGAAGTGAGGTGAGGCTTCAGTTGCCATCACTGGTGCTAGTTGGCAGTGGGTTTGGGCACAGAATCTTAGTGAAAGAACCAATCCTATCATCCATATTCTGTGTAATACCATTTGACTGCTGTGTCCAGTCATATTTTGCTTATGTCACTTCGTACTAAAAGAACAGCTGAAGCAAACTGCTGATTGTTTGAAATTAGTGGGAGTTTTTTCTGAGTTCAGCCCGTAGGTCTTGTCAAAAACTGAGCATAAAAGCCTTCTTTATCAAAAAATGATGCAATCTAGTGTAAATAATCTGTTGATTAAATCTCTCACATCTGTATTTCTGAGAAGACAGCCTTATCATTTATACAAATGTCAGTCATAGTCAATGTTCCTTGCTAGCTGTTGCATCATGTTTTCTGACCATGATCTTACCTTGCTTTTAGCTTGCTGCTGCGAGTACTTACTAATTTTAATCCTAACGCAGTCTCGTGCCCTATGTAAGGTCAAGTATCAAAAGGGGTCTTTCAGGGTCTGTGCTGGGAGATGTGATTCACTAATCTGAACAGAAAAAAAGAAAATCTCTCTTTAAGCCAAGACAAAGCTTTGGGGCTTAACTGTGCCCCTTCTGGAGTCTCGTAAGATGCTGTTTATGGCTAGGACTCAGAATACCTCTCTTGTTTGTACATAATTTGAACATGCTTAGTCATATGACATGTGTAACAGCCATGCATAAGTTATCATATTCAGATAGGACATGTGTAGATGGGAAAGAGTTGCCGTCTGGAAATTTTAGTTTGGAATATGGAAATGACAGTTACATTTTCAAGTCCCTTCTGAGCCCTTACTCACTGTCTCAAATTATTTTGCCCGACAGCCAAATTGTCCTTCTTTTGTTATGAAATTTTGCTTAGAAGGGATAGCATTTTTCTAATGTCCACAGATGACATGGAATCTGGAGTCCCCAAGTTTTAATCATGCAAACTGATTTTGTAAATGAAGGAATCCATACTTGATCCATCCTGTTGTGCAGCAGTCATTTCCCTGATTTTAAAGGCATCAGGAGGCAAACTGTCCGCAGGTAAATGTAGACTTGGACATTTCTTCCACCAAGCCTAGTGTGCTTTCAGCATGGTAGACTGTCCTTGGCCCAAGCTGAGTCCTCTTTAGTGCGTTGAAGTAATTCTTATAGGTATCCTAGAGAGTCTACACACTACAGGTGTCTTCTGTCAGGGTGAGCACTTTGTGACTCTAGCTTTGCTTCAATTTTTTATATTGGGTAGCTCTACGGTGAGATGGGGGCATACTAAGAATATGGTTTTCCACAATGATACTATCCTAGTAGAATAAATATAGCTTATATTGACTCTCTGGCCAGTTGTGCTGGAGCTAGAGGTCTGTATGGTGCTGTTCCCATGGTGGGAAGAGGTTAGCAGGAGATTTCTCTGCTTCCTCAGTTCAGTACTGCTGCAGCTGAGAACTGGCTCCACAGATGCTCTCTGAGTGCTGGCCTCATTAATTCTAGTAGGATGGAAAGTAACTCCTGAAGTACACATCTTCTGATACTGGTCTTTTATGTGGTCAACCAGGTTGTCGGCTACAACTTGAGCAGGAAAGGTCAGTGGGAAAGAGCATCCTGGAAGCCTTTCAGCCACAGCCACTACAGCCCTCTCAACGTCACAGTTAATGGCATTCCCTGCATTCTCTTTTGGGCCAAGAGGATCATGATTAAGTTTGAAAACCACACACAGCTGGATTTGACAGAGAAGACATTTGGTGTCCATGCAACAGTGGATGTTGGAGATTCAAACTGCAGTGAAGACAGTGCAATGTAAGGTGGCATTCTACTCTGCCAATGTCACTAGTACTACATAACAAGTCCAGTAAATGCATACTGAAGGAAAACAGATCTTGTATGATGTGGTGTAGAGCCCCAGGGGCAAACTCCTTCCTACAATATCCTGATGTTGCGGGCACCAGGGTAGCGTGGGTTGTATACTCTCAGACCAGTCTTTCATGGGGCACACGGATGTACATATTTGTTTTCATCTCTTTCAGTGGTGTCGTCAGTTCTTGTGGCCAGCCAGTTTTGCTCTTAGTGCCTCTGAGGCTGAAGCTGTTGATCTCTTGTCTCCAGCTTTCTACGTAGCTGCTTGGGAGATCGAATAGTGGCTCCCGTGCAGAATATGGGGGATTAGGGGCTGGCTGTGTGTGACTACTTATCCCTTCAGAGGATGTGTGCCAGCAATAATGTAAACCATTGGTACAAGATGCAGATGGGTATATGGAAACAGAGGTAGGTAGTCCCAAGTCCTGGGATGTGATCCATGAGTTGCTGAAGCCAGAGCAAATTCACTACAGGTTTGCATATGACCTGGACAGTCTTTGAAAACCTGAACTCTTCATCCCAGTCTGTCATGAATTTCTTAGAACCATGGAAAGGTTTAGCTTGGAGGGGAGCTTAAAGATCATCTAGTTCCAACCCCCCTGCCATGGACAGGGACACCTCACACTAAACCAGGTTGCTCTAAGCCCCATCTAACCTGGCCTTGAACACTTCCAGGGAGGGGGCACCTACAACTTCCCTGGGCAACCTGTTCCAGTGTCTTACCACCCTCACAGGAAATAATTTCTTCCTAATGTCTCATCTAAATTTACCTTCTTTCAGTTTAAAACCATTACCCCCTGTCCTATCACTACGTGCCCTTGTAAAAAGTCCCTCCCCAGCTTTATGTAGGCCCCTTCGGGTACTGGGAGGCTAGAAGGTCTCCCCAGAGCCTTCTCTTCTCCAGGCTGAACAACCCTGATTCCCTCAGCCTGTCCCCATAGCAGAGGTGCTCCAGCCCTCTGATCATCTTTGTGGCCCTCCTCTGGACTCGCTCCAACAGGTCCATGTCTTCTTATGTTGAGGGCCCGGAACACTGTATTCCAGGTGTTCAGCATAAACAGCACAATGCTGTGCTCCTGCTATATATTAACCTAACTGGATCCAAAATCCTCCAATCTTATGGCTACTCTAGAAAGGCGTGCATTTTTTTTATTTCTTTTGTTGTGTACCTGACCAGTTCTCTCCCTCCATGTAATGTGTTGGCTGACTTCATGTCTAATACCAGGTCATTGATACCACTCTGGTAGGCAAGAGTCTAAAAACTGGAAGATGGATACCTAACTGGGCATGTGCTGAACATGGGCATTGAGTTGACCCCATAAATGTTTTTTTTAAATCTGCAATGACACACAACAATAACACTAATGTGACCAAAACCAGTAGTTGCATTTAGGTCCTATACAACATTTCACCTGTACATCTAAGGATGTTTCCACAGAGTGTAGATGTTACTTCTTTCTGATTGTACATATGTGAAGGGTAATTCCTGCCCTTTGAATGTTCTCCAGAATCCTAACCAAGAGTTTTATAGTTGTTCATAAGGCTTGAAAAATCAGAAAGACAGTGCAGTGGTGGTCTGCAAACTCCTACTGGAGCTGCAGTTTGGATACTCTTAGATTTGAGCAGGTTACTCTGCCTGTGTCACCAGTACCTCTGTACTACAGTCTGGCTACAGTAGTGGGTGCTTCATTCTGTAAATACAGAATTCTAAGAAATTAGGACCTGTCCTAGCTCTGACTGGGAGGGAGTTAATGCTCTTGTGTTTAAGTTTGTGTCAAATACAGCATTGATAACACACCAGTGTTTTGGCTCTTGCTGAGCAGTGCTTGCAGAGCCTCTGGGCTTTCTCTGTCACTCTGCCCATGCAGCAAGTAGGTTGAGGCTGGAAAGAGGCTGGGAGTGGACAATGTCTGTACAGCTGACCCAGGGTTGGCCAAAGATCTATTCCCTGCCGTATAATGTCATGCTCAGCAATAAAAACTAGCGTAGAGTACGAAGAAATGGGTAGGGGTTTCTGCCTTCCAGGGTGGCTGTTGCTCAGAGATTCACTGGGCATCGGTCTGCTTGTGGGAGATGGTCAGTGATTGCCCTTGCAAAATTTTGTTCTCTTTGTTTTTCCTCTTCCCTTCACTTATTAGATTCTGTCTTGACCTGTGAGTTCTCTCTCTTTTGCTGTTCTTGTTCTCTCCCCTGTCTTGCTGTGGGGTGGGGGATGGCAGAGTGAGTAAGCAGCTGTGTGGATCTTAGCTGCTGGCTGAAGTCAACCTACCACATGGCTGTATATTCTGCTTGCTGCATTATGTTGGAAGATGTTTGGGAATTTATAGAACACATTATTCATTAAAAAAGCTGCAGAGTCAGGAAGAAGAACCACTCTGCAACACACCCTTGACATGACCCTTCCTGTAGCAGAGGGGGTTGGAACTAGAGATTCCTTCCAACCCAAACCATTCTATGATTCCATGACATGCCTTTTTATCAGTGTTTCACCATATACAAGGTTTGATCTCAAAAATCTGTGGGTCCCATGCCATCTTATCTGCCATGTCTTCTGATCTTTCTCTTCCTTTCTCCCATAGTTTTCTGAGCAGCCTCAAACTAGGGACACAGCTGCTAAAGGCAGGCAGGACCTTGATCCTTAGTTTGAAGCTGAGACTGGCATTTTTTTTGCTGGAGTCAAGAGATGCACTGTGACTATGGAGCGTTTTCTCCTCTGTACGGTGGAGAGAGAGGGGAAAATGCTACCCCTTCCCAATGCTTATGCTTTCTTGCATGTTTTACACTTGGCTTATTTGGGATACACTGAGAAATACTAGTGACTGCTGCTCTTTGAATGTGCTCCTGAATACGAACCAAGAAAGGCCTGGCTTATTCTGAGCTCTCGCTAGGAGGGATTTGTCAGGACATTTGACAGATTGTATGAATGGATCTGTGGCATCTCTGCTAGATTCCAAGCATCAAGTCATTAGAAACTATATGTTTCAAGTATCCCTTCATTCATTGCCACTGAGTGGCATCTGCATGTAAGTACTGCCTGAGGTCCTTATACATAGAAATCGTGCTCTACAGATAGGAAAACAGATAATCTGGGCTCACGAGTCAGGATTAGACTCAGCATAATTGCGAAACAGAAGTGCTGAGTTAGAATTTCAGTCAACTTGCATTTGACTGTAGCAGAGAAGAAAGGGAAAAACTGGCTTGAATGTTGCTCTGTAATCTCAGGTTTAAGGACTGACCTAAATTATGTCAGTTGAGGAGTGAGTGCTCACATGATACATTGCCCAGTTCTTCTCACCCCAGAAGAGTGCCTCCCTTCACCAGCCTTCTTTGTTATGACAATACTCGGCTGTGGCTTTAGGTCAGCTTTCAAGCTGCTTTACACTGTATGATCAATGCAAAGTAGTTGGAGCCAGGGAAAAATATTTGTCTCTGAACATATGTGTATTTGCCATACCAATATAATAATACAACCTATGGGGTTTTTTTTATGCACCAACTTCTGGGTCAGGCCACTGAGTTTAATGTTGTATTTGCCTGTGTCTAATCCTCAACTATCTATGATTTGATTGAGAACAGTCCTGGGGAGAAGGACTTGGGTGTGTTGGTAGATGATACGATCAACATGAGCCAACAGTGTGCGCTTGCAGCCCAGAAAGCCAACCATATCTTGGGATGCATCAAAAGATGTGTGACCAGCAGGTCAAGGGAGGTGATTCTGCCCCTCTACTCTGCCCTCGTGAGACCCCACCTTCTGGAGCCCCCAACACAAGAAAGATATGGGGCTGTTGGAGCGAGTCCAGAGGAGGGCTACCAAGATGGTCAGAGGGCTGCAGCACCTCTCCTATGAGGACAGGCTGAGAGAGTTAGGTTTGTTCAGCCTGGAAAAGAGAAGGCTCTGGGGAGACCTCATAGCGGCCTTCCAGTACCTGAAGGGGGCTACAAGAAAGCTGGGGAGGGACTGTAATGATTGGACGAGGGGTAATGGGTGGAAGCTGAGAGAGGGTGGGTTTAGACTAGACACAGGGAAGAAGTTCTTTACCCTGAAGGTGGTGAGGCACTTGAACAGCCAAGGAAGTTGTGGATGCTCCATCCCTGGAAGTGTTCGAGGCCAGGTTGGATGGAGCCTTGAGCAACCTGATCTAGTGGGAGGTGTCCCTGCCCATGGCAGGGGGTTGGAACTAGGTGATCTTTGAGGTCCCTTCCAACCCAAACCATTCTATGATTCCATGATTCTATGATTTGCCTTTGTAATAAAGTGAGGGATAGTCTGGACTGAGGGTCCTGGCATATTGGACCAATGTTAGTCAAGGTACAAGAAGAAGTCTGGATCTCGTATGAAATCATAGGGCTAGCTGGTTTTAAACATTTTGTTCAGCTTTAGGTTTGCAAGTCTTTCACGTGCTGCATGGTTTCACTATGTTTTGTCCCAAGTTTAGTCTGGAAATGCTATATCAACAGTGGGAATCTATTATACAGATTTTAAGTAGCAAGATATTGTTGTTACGTCAAAAAAATATATACCATTTAATCATGCAGTGTTACAATGCCTTAATTCCAGGGATGGTAGAAGGATGGTAGAGTATGCATTAGTTTACAGGTAACTGGCTAGGGCTTTTCACTTTAGTAAACTTCAGGTGTCCAAGCTCACTGCAAATAAGCTTTGTAGAGCTACGTCCTAGTGAGTGTATTTGCTCTAGTGATGCACATGTGTGACATTTGAACTCAAACGTCATCTGCATTTATGTGCTAGTATCTAAAAAGATGAGAATCATGTAGCTGTTTAGACTTTCTAATGACATACAGAGGTGATTCATGGCTAAGATATCATGGCTTGAGAAGGAGAATACAGATGAAATTAACCTAATCGTCAACTGATGTTGGAAGCAGTGGAATTCAATTGTGTTGAAAGTGGAGCGTGCAGTTCTGTTCTTTCTGCATAATCTAGGCCTCCTTCAAATTAACAGCTGAACTACCAGATTTCACTGGAGGAAGATTTAATCCTTTCAGGTTTTTTTTCCCTACTGACTTCAGAGGTATACTGAGCAAAATGCTCCATGTATTATAACTATGCTTAATCTTTTGTGCTGCCTTTTTCTCTTAAGATTTCTGAAGTTTTTATCTAGCCTGACATTACTTGCTTTTTGACCTAGGCTTTCTCTGAAGTTTGGTGACATTGGCAATCTAAAGGGACTTGTTATTAGGTAAGTCTATATGATAAAGAAAATATTAGATAATCACATGTTAATATCCATTGTTATGCAGTTGCTTGTGCAATATTTTTTTAGGAGAATTTGTGTAAGTAAAAATGATGTGATAGAACTGTTGATGGTGTAATCAAGACACCTGCATTTAATAGATCTGTCATTTGCCTGTCTTGTTTTATTAAGGGATTTATTCTTCTATGCTGGCTTTTCTGTTCACAAGAAACACACCTATTTTGCATAGAATCTTCCCATGTCTGCTATTTTTGCTCAGCCTTGCTAATTAGCTACATTTTGTCTGGGAATTTTGCCACAAGAACTGATGGTGTGGGCTGCTTAAGCATCAGACTGTGACCTACTTTATGTTTTCTTCTTGGTGATTGAAGAAAATAGCATTTCTTGATAAATAATTTTCTATATCTTGGATGGATGTACAATACCAATGTTGCATATAGATTTTTTTCTCAGTCATTTAGGAACAAGCCCTCACCTTTCCTCTCACTATGTGGGAGAGCAGCAAACTCTTTCAGCTGCAACCTCAGATCATTTTCCAGACTCAATAGAAAGAGCTAGAGCTCACACTGATAGAAATGGATGAGACTCTGGTAATACCAGTGTGCCTTCTAAGATTGTTCATCATCTGAATTTAATAGTTCCATCTTTTAGTTAGACTTGTTTCCTTACTCATCTTTTTTTCCATACAATATTTTCAGATTATTATTAACAACCAGCTATTACCAGCTGTCTGTTCAGAACTGGTTCACTTTACACAGACTGCAGCTTCTTTACAACCACTCCATACAAGCGACGTTTAATGCAACCAGAATATGTGCACCGGCAAGTTACTCCTACCACTGTGAACATGTAAGCAGCTTGCAGAGATATGATGCACTCCTCATACCCAGCTCTGCAAATGATCTTTCGAAGCTTTGGGAAGTCACTTTTATTGATTTCCAGGTAATGTCGTGGAGTTAAGCCAAATGGATCCCATAGGTATACTGATGGGAAATTTTGCACTTCACTGCCAAGAAGGTATAATGACCTTCCATGTTCAGTTTACAGGATCTTCACAGAACTTGAAATAGAAATGAAGACTTAAATTATTATACTTATCTTCCTGTCAAAGGAAATGAAAGGCTCTGTAGATTTTCTGTAGCCTCTTGCTTGGGTTTCCTGGTAGTGTGGGGAGTGAACTTAGCTTTCAGTGTTACATCTCTCTGACAGGGGCTCTCAAACACAGCATCAATAACAGCATCAGTCACCATGTAAGGGATTCATCTCACTGACTTAGCTTTTGATGCCTCGTAATCCTAACCTTGTGCCCTGATTATAGGCACCTCAGTCTGCTTCCAAAGCCAGTGGATAATTCCTCTGGATTTAATCCTCATCTTAAATCCTTAGTTTAGATGATATTAGTAATCTTCTGAAAGTGCCTGTTTCTTTACTTCGGGCAATAAGGGAACCTAAGATAACTGGAGCAGGGTGTCTTGCTTTTAGATACCTAACTCATAGGGCACGAATAGCTCAAAAAAGGGATTGAGGGGGAAAGCTCCCCCCCCTTTCCTCACCATGTGATCAGTGCCCACAGACTGATTTAGTGGAGCAGACAGTCAATTCCCTGGATACCAATGTGGTAAACTTCATGTTAGAGCCGAAGCCACAAGTAAGACTTACTGGTATTAGCCATAGCTGAATGCAGCTTCGTGTAGTTTAGCTGATTTGCTGCCATATACTTGATGTGGTGACAAAAATCTAATATTAGGGTAGGTAGGCAATTAAGAATATTTCTCTGTTTGTCATGTTGAAGTTTATGCAGTTTGAAAATAATGTAAATGCACCGTTAATTTGACAGGTACCACACTTACAATTAAATATCACTGGGCTGTCAAGAGTGATCATAGATTGTGTTTAAAACATAACTGCAAACCCTTTGGGCAGCAGAGTGAAGGGGATTAGAATAACTGGTGGTTTCTAGAACACTGACCTGGATAAACTCTGAGCATTAACACTAGCAAGCACTGGCAGATACAATTTTGCAATAAGCAGATATTGAATTAAAATACTGACATCAGAAGCAAATTTATGAAGTTCTTTGTAACCAAGACAGGAAGTACTTTGTTTAATATGAGTCCTTTTGTTCTCTTTGTAGATTCAAGGTTTTAACATTCAAGAAGGACATTTTGCCTATGCAAAAGAGTGTGCATCCTTTTTCTCTCCAGCAATACTTATGGGATTGGTTATGTCGCTGATTCTGCTGCTGGTTCTTGCCTATGCTCTTCATATGTTGATCCACCTGAAATCTCTTGACAGGCATTATGAATGCAAAGCTTCTCCTGCCTATTTTACACAGGTGAAAGACAATGACATGGAGGATGAGAAAGAGCCACTGAGAAGCAGTGGGAATGAGTCCTATGAACTTAGAAACCAACAGTTCTGTAAGATCTATATTTAGCAGTATGCATCTGTCTCAGTGAAACAAGTGGTATTTTCTTCTACTGACACTGGCGTATATAGTTTGTGTAGGTTTTTCACCAACTGATGAAAGGAAAAGTAGGTAACAGACTATTTAACCAGTTACTTTCTGTTATTTATCGATAACCACCTCAAAGATGCCTTGGGAAACAAGATGAGAGAAAAAAAATTCCACTGCGAATAAGAGATTTCATGCAATAGGAGTTTATTCCTGTAGTACAAAACCAAAATGCATATCTTTTCATGCAGTTTACCAAGTCCTGAAGAGAGAATCAGTAATGGAGCCTTTGAAATTAAATAAAGATACAAAGAATTGCAAAATAATAAGAAAAATCCCTTTGCTTCTTCTTTCAGAAGGCAAGATTTTCCCTGGTTTGGTATTTGCTTCATCCGCCCTGCTCTGTGTCCTGACAAAATAGCATCCATTCCTTTTTGGTGTATGTTTTCCAAATTATGTCCTCTTCTCTTTGGCCTCCTTATCCTTCTTTGGAGTCTTCAGAGCAATATAAGCTATGTATTATCCACCCCTGATGAAATAGTGATGGCTCCGGTACAGGAGCATCTCGATACTTTTCTCTGTCTAAGCTGGAGGCTTACTGTAAGGATCTAATGGGAGAACAGTGGACATCTAGTCAAAGGCTTACCCTTAACTGCCCAGCTCAACTCCATGCCAAAAGGCAGATTATGAGCATTATACTCTTTAATTCTAGGTTAATTTATTTTCTATCAAATCCCATCAGTGTCCTTCGGGAATTTTACCTGAATGGAGAGAGTCAGTGCTATAATTCAAAATAGACATAAACAAAGTGGTGGAAGTTCCCCAGCAGTGAAAACGATACTGTGATATAATTTTCACTCCTTCTGGGTGTTTACAAAGCTATCTTCCCACTGTTAGAATCAAAGTTTGGCAACTCCAGATTAGCCTGTAATTTGGCCCTGACTTCTAGCAAGGAAGAACACAGTAACGTACTAACTACAGTGCTTTTAGGTCACAAGTAATACAAACCCCAGAATGTTAGAAAATCTTCTACAAAATCAGATTTAGTAAACAAAAGCCTTTTTGATTTTAGATAACAGATCTAATTAATTGTTTGTGGTCTTTGCAAACTATACTGCAGTGGTCTTTAAATACTTTGAGAAGTGTCCAAAGATCTCCTGTTTATTAGCACAGATGACACACAGACTGGATGTGGAGCCCAAGAAAGGCATTTAATTTAGGGAGGCACTTTAGAGGGGAAAAAAAACCTTTGAACTGTAACCAGACATAAGAGACAAGCTTCTGGGGACTTGGCAAGACTGCCTGTGGCTACTTACTGCCAAACTTTATCTGTTTCTTAAAGGAAGCAAGTAAAAGCATGAATGTCTGGGAACCCGAATGAGGGTAAAATGAGAAGGTGCAAATAAAAGCTACATTATTCTATGTGGAGTGGTGAAACACTTGCTGGCTTGGTCCCTTTTGTTTACACACAACAGTGGTGGATATAGGCTGGTAACTGTGTTAGAAGCAGCTCAGGATGTCACTGTGAAATAGGTGATGTTCCTCAAAGCCTACAGAGCAGTTCCGTTGCATCTGGGGTTTGCTTGCCTGTCAGGGGATAAAAACCTGACACTAATCAGTGACAGCCTGACTGTCAAAATTACCGTCATTCACTGATGTGAAATACCCACTCTGCAGAACTTTGCGTGGTGACTTTGGGCGTGGAATTGCTCTCCAGACCTCATGTTCTCTGAGGGTGCAAGTGTGCTAGTTCATCCCACGGAGCTTATTTAACCTTCTGGTTAACATCTGTGTAACTCTTACCTATAATTTTCTTGTAAATTTTAAATAGCCAATGTTAGCACCATTACTGTATGAGACTCATAGATCTGGAATAAGGGATCTTCCCTCTAAGCATATCACTTGCTCCTCATGTCCTTGTAAACATCTGTCCCTAGCTATTTCCCAACCCACATGTTCCCTTCACCTTATCGTGGTTTTGAGAGTGAGGCCATTTCTGCTGGCTTTATGCTGTAGAGACTAAGCACTGCAAATCTCCAGCTCGTGTCAGTGCAGAATTTTTCTTGCAGGATTAAAAGATGGGTGGGGCCCTTTCAGCAGGAATGCATTTGAACAGAGAGATTAATTTATACCCACTATTTACAAGGCAAACCTCATGAGAAAAAGGGAATGTAGGTAAAATCTTTAGTAAAGGAAAAGAAATTTCCTCTGCTTTTCTCAGCTTTTTCTAAACCATGACACAACTGGTATTACACCTCAGATTTCTTGGGTGGAGGAGTACAGGTAGAAGTTATCTTTTCTGTGCTGGGACTCTTCATATTGCAGTCCTGTCTGTCAGTGGCAGATGATTCTACTCTGCCAGGTGTGCTCTGTGTCATCACATTTCCACTCAGGTGCCATCAAGAGTTAGAAAGGATAAATACACTCACTGAGTTAGACAGAATATACAATGTTCAGTCATAGGACTGGAGTTATGAGCCATATATTTGTAAAGAGTTATGATGCTTTTGTGGAAAAAATAGCACCAGAAGGAAAAACCATCATCTGTATGGTTCTGTCTCCTTGTGCCATGAATAGAAGCAATCACTCATGGTTGAAAAAGACAGTGTGAATTTTTGCACAGCAGTCTGTGTTTTCTGTGAGAAAGAGAATCCTTATCAAATGAGCATTTTGGAACAACAGAGGCATTCCATTGCTCTAGTCCTGAAACAAGAAAATTCAAGTTAAAATGAATTGCTTGCTACAAAAATAAGCTACATTAATAAGCCAACAGGCTTATTAATAAAGATAAGCTTTCTTGCATGGTCCACATTCTGCATAATTTTGTTTCTGCATCAGAACACAGGAGCCTTTTCAACATGTATATGTTCATTCAAACAAAAGCCTTATAGCATCTTTTCAAAACTGATTCGCTGTTTCAGATTCAGGGTCCCATCCACTCTCACTGAAAGTCAAAGGGAAGAGTCTCATTTCCTTTAACTGGATAAATTTCACAGACTATGCAGCACTCACTGTGCAGTCGCAACACTGAATTGAACAAATAAAAACATTTGTTTCTCATACATTTCAGATGCTATAGTTAAAATTTTATATAATTTCCCTGTGCCCCAATATTAGTCCACTTCACACCTGCAGAAAACTAGGATTTCAGGCAACACATTAAGTATTGTGTTTGAAGTAAATTGGCGACCTATTGGCATAGTACTAGTTACAAATGCACAAGGAATAATCAAAGGCAAGGTCACTGTGAAGACAGGGAGAAAAGCTAAAGGTCCACCAAAAGCTGGTAAGTAACGCTAAATTCCAGCAAGCCAGACACAGTGCCCCACAACAGCCTTCTCTCTAAGTTGGAGAGATATGGATTTGATGGGTGGACTGTTCAGTGGATAAAGAATTGGCTGGATGGTCGCATCCAAAGGGTAGTAGTGAATGGCTCAATGTCCAGATGGAAGATGGCAACAAGTGGTGTCCCTCAGGGGTCTGTACTGACACCAGTGCTGCTTAATATCTTCATTAATGATATTGACAGTGGGATTGAGTGCACCCTCAGCAAGTTCATTGACGATACCAAGCTGGGTGGTGCAGTCAACATGCCAGAGGGACAGGATGCCACCCAGAGGGACCTGGACAAGCTGGAGAAGTAGGCCCAGGTGAACCTCATGAGGTTCAATAAGACCAAGTGCATGGTCCTGCACCTGGGTTGGGGCAGTCTTTGCTATCAGTGCAGACTAGGAGATGATGTGCTGGAAAGCAGCCCTGAGGAAAAGGACCTAGGGGTAGTAATGGATTAAAAGCTGGACATGAGCCACTAATGCACAACTGCAGCCCAGAAGGCCAATGGCATCCTGGCTGCATCAAAAGAAGTGTGGCCAGCAAGTCAAGAGAGGTGATTCTGCCCCTCTACTCTGCTCTGGTGAGACCTCACCTGGAGTACTGTGTCCAGCTTTGGAACCCCCAACATAAGAAGGATGTGGACCTGTTGGAGCGCGTCCAGAGGAGGCCACAAAAATGATCAAAGGGCTGGAGCACCTCTCCTATGAAGACAGGCTGAGGGAGTTGTGGTTGTTCAGCCTGGAGAAGGCTCTGGGGAGACCTTATAGCAACCTTCCAATACCTGAAAGCTGCCTATAAGAAAGCAGGGGAGGGACTGTTCACAAGGGCGTGCAGCAATAGGATGAGGGGTAATGGCTTGAAACTAGAAAAGGGGAGATTTAGGTTAGATGTAAGGAAAAAGCTTTTCAGTATGAGGGTGGTGGATCACTGGAACAGGTTGCCCAGGGAGGTAGCGGAGGTCCCATCCCTGGAGGCATTCAAGGTCAGGCTTGACGGGGCTCTGAGCAACCTGATCTAGTAAAGATGTCCCTGCTCACTGCAGGGGGGTTGGAGTAGATGACCCTTGAGGGTCCCTTCCTACCCAATACATTCTATGATCATATGGTTCTATGATTGTTTCACTGAACAGGTTTTTTAAGTGGTGGCATTTCCCTTACCTCCTTTAAATATTGATTCTTTCGGATTCAGAAAGTATGCCCAGGAGCACAGAAAGAAGGCTGATTTAGGGAAAATGGTAGCCTACTACAGAGGGAAAAATTGTCACTTTAGTACTGAAAAGCTATAACCAAGCATGAGTAACAGAGAACCATATCCTTTGCTGCCATTGCTTCTTATTTATATGCACAGAAGCTACAGTTGATGAAAGAATAGTTCCCATGCCAGAGCTGCTACATTTGACAGGCTGGCAAAAATATTGAGATCACTTGTATGAAGATTGTCTCACATGGGGGAATCTTTACTCAGAATCATCCTAAGATCTTCCAGCAGCCAACACTAGGGCTTTGGGCTAGCATTCTCATTACCATTGCTGGTTCGCTTCTTTATGTCTTCTCTTAATAACTCAGGTAGTAGCAAATCAGTCTTCAGTTCTCTCTGTGACTTCCATAGTTCGGCTAACCCTCCAATGTTTGTGTTTTTCAGGATGGGCCTGTTTTTCACCATTACTTTAATACTTCTTAAGGTTTTCTCTACTTCCAGTAAACCATGTAACATGACACAACTGGTGTCTGATCCGTCTTAAATCTGATTCAGTGGTTCCAAGCTCACACCTTAATTTGCTTGCTTTGACATTACAGGCCATATTTGATGTTAGAGAACAAAGATTCCAAACTGCCTTCAGAGCTATGCAAACCCTATTAACACCCAGTCATTTAATATGAATAATGTTTATTGTAAGAAACTTTTCATTTAAATTCAAAATTTGACCCAGCTGAAGGGGCACATCAAGAGTTGTGACTTGCATGTAGCCACCCTGGTTGGGGTGCCACGCTGTGTGGTCTTCCAAGCTTGGTTTGCTTACCGTAACAGAGTCAAGAGAAGAGAGCACACACTGTACAGTCAGTTCGGGATTCACCATCAAGTCAGCAGGTACACCATCCGAGAGGACTCTCTCCATGCCCTGGATCAGTGCTGCTCTCTGTCTGTCTGTGCAGGTAAAGCCTCATCGTGGAGTAGCTCTAAAATTAACAGTAAGCATTTTGTTAAAGAACAATTTGCATCTCCTAAAGGAGAGTGAACACAGTAACCCACCTAAGGGATCTCAAGCTTTACAGTAACAGTATACACTGCAAATAATTCCAATAAATGTGTTTTTTTCTGTGTGTGTGGCATTTCCACAGGTCATATTGATGTATTTTTAGCTGCTTCTGAAACAGGAAGGCAGCAGTAGAGAGACAGGAGAACAGCTATGCCTGCTATCAGCTTTTCCGGAAAGACAGCTGTTAGCACAGATTTGGGCTCTGCTGAAAACTCTGTTTTTTAATGACAATTGGCTCTTGGCCTCCATGGGCACTTAAAACAGAAGCCCAGAAATAATGTTGCTGTGGTAGAGTTTTAGATGCGGGGTTAATCTCAGAGGAACAGTCTGCTAACATCAAGCCATCCATGAGATAAGAAACCAGAAGAAAGTGCTAAACCTCGTGTATACATTTTTTCACTTTTATTCCTTCAAGCTGATAGCTTATCATTTATGAGAAAATGTAATTTGCTTCTTCTGAGTCAGTGGTGTAAATATGCTAGTGGCTTGTGTTATTTGGATGCCTAACAAAGAGATTCAAATCCTGCAAATTTTGAAACAGGCTTCATGAACATTTTGCTTCTGCCTAATTCTGAATGCTTTTTCTGGATAAGATTTATGATTTCAGTATAACAGCATGCCCTATGCTAGCTACCTAAAGATTTGGCTTGATTATGCAAATAACTTCTTAGCATATTTGTAGGTAAGTACTGCTGCTTGGGAACAAAAGGGAATATAGATTTAGGATAGAAAAACTCGCATTGATTTCTGCATACAGCTCTTTTCTCTGCTCATTTACCTGCTCTATAACTCTCTTCGCTTACATATGACAGAGCTTTCTTCATCTTAATACCATGACTGGGTGATCCATTTTCTGAACTAATTTGTCAGTGTTCATAATCATAGCAAAGTGTGTTATTCCATTTATTTCATAAAATGCTGCTGTATGAGGCAGAGACAGATTTTCCCAGCTTGCACTCGGAGAGTGCCCTTGGAGCTATACACTCTGTCATTCCTCCAGGCTGGGAGAAAAAGAGAGAACCTGGCTGTAAGTGAGTGCCTTCTGCCTGCCTAAGGCATTCCCAGCCGCGCGCTGTTCTGGGGGTCTGCTGCCTCTGGCTCTGTGGTCCATCTCTGATGTGTGAGCTGATGGGCGATGACCTCTACGCCAACGCAAATTCCTGTACTTGCAGCACTTAGGCTATTTAATTGCCTCTTGGATGCCCAGAAGCCAAGCCAGCTGCTGAAGGAGGCATCAGGCTTAGCTGCAGGTCTCCAGAGGCAGTCTGAAGAGGCCATCGGTGGTGACTTGGTGCTTTCCTCTCTTTCACATCCCTGCCAGTACCATCGCATGACCAAGAATGCTCTTGAGAAAAACGTGTTTTCTGCCATTCCTGCATGTCTGCAGTGGAAACATCTGTCTTCTCTAACACAAAAAATGAGCAAGATTTTCAGCCCTGGACATGATTTCTCATTGTCTTCCTCCAGGGCCCAGCTCCATCTTAGCAGGAGTAGCACCACCACAAATGCTTTTATTTGAAACGCATCTTCAGGAGCATGGCTGTTCAGAGACATTCAATCCTGAATACATGAGGCAGGAGCAGCTTTTTCTGTCTTACCCACAGGTGGCACAAGGCCTCTGGGTTTTCGTCAGGCTCTGAAGGGATGCTCTGGGTGTCTGTAATGTGGTGTGAAGGTGATCCTGGTTCCCAGGAAGTGGCGTGGTGTGATGGGCCATGAGAGGTCAGTGGGATGGGGAGGAGAGGTGGGGACCTGGGGTAGGATGAGGGACCACGGGAGGGTCAGTGAGTGCATTAGCCATTTCTGCCACTTTTAAAGTGCTTGCCCCTTGGTTTTGCAGGGTGAGGCAGGCTGTCTCCTTGCTTTGACAAACAGCTTCCCACAGCCTGAAACTCACCAAGCTTTTATCCTTGAAGGTGCAGTGTTTTTTCTTATCCACAATGAACAGGTTTTTCACTCCCAGGTGCAGTTTTCTGTCACAAAATATTAATCAAGACTCTTGAAGAAACTGAAAAGCTTTGTTCCAGTTAGAAATACAATTTCAAAAATGTGAAGCTGAAGAAAAACAGACAGTTTAAGCCTCAGTCATTGAAAATCCCACACTCAACCAATCCAGAGCCATGGCCTGTGAAATGAGATGCTGAGTCATTACAAACCTTGCCCCTAATTAGTGAGCTGTGAAGCAGAGGTTCATACCTCTAAGACTGAGCACTAAACAAAAGTAGCTGTGGTCCAGTGCCCACATCCCTGCTAGCAAAGTGCTGTCTTTGTGAAATATAGGAACAATATGCTGCCTTTGTTGTATTATACCTTACACAGAAATATTCCTCCAACTGTATGGCTGCTTTTCAGAGTAAAGAAAGTGTGATATTAAAGAAGACCAACATCCAGGCCCAAGGGAGAGCATGCAGAAAAGAAGGAATAGTGGAAATGGTGGAGAACCCAAATTCATAAACACAGTGCAAATGTCCTCCAGTCCAGACAAGTGTTGCTCTGCAGTTCTCTCTAAAGTTGCCTTGTGCTGGTTAGGTTCGTCCTGTAGAAGACGCTGTGTCTCTGGAGAAATCCCTTCAGTTCTTTCTTTCCTTTTTGGGTATTGGAGGAAATCCTTAAACCTATTCCCAAAGAAGCATACCCTCAGTATTAATGTTTTTCCATTTCAAATGTGGTTCTGTTTCACTTGGCTTGAGGTGATTTGGCTCTGTGCACAATACAAGAAGGAATTTTAAACCCGGCTGTCTATCTTGAGGGTCCCTTTTGTTATCATGGCTGTTGCCTATAGTGCCGGCTGGGAATTTTTAAGGGTTGAAATGGTTCATATAAACACTTAGAGTAAAACTGTTGCTCTGCCAAAAATCACTCGAGACCTCTGTCCCCAGGATATGCCATGCAGATTCTTAAGTTTTGCAAGAACTCCAGAATGAAAATTAAAAAGGTACAGAATTATGCATAGAATCTTGCTGTGGCATTGGAAAGATTAATGGACCACTGCCACAGGGGAAGTGATAGTGTACACTTCTCAAAAGGCAAATTTTTCATGTAGTTACAGTGATCAGGAAAACTTCTGTTCTGAAAATCTGCTTGACATAAAAACCTTGCAGGAATTCGAGTGGAAGTAGCAGGAGCATCATACTCAAGTAGCATCTTAACGCGTATTTGGCTATGTTTCTTTGGCCAGCCGCTAGGAAGGCATTTTTAGACATTTTTATAATGCGCGTTTTTGTTGTTTATTCTGCAGAGGAGCTAATCCCCAGGGCTGGGAGCGGGGTGTGCCCTTTTGCAGCCGGGTTTTGTGTTCGTTCAGGGCAGGACAGCCCCCTGGTGAGCGTCTCCGACAGTGCAGCCCCCCGACCCTGGTCGGAGGGTTTCAGCACAGATGGAGAAATGGAAATCGGATCATAGAATCACAGAATCGCCTCGGTTAGAAAAGACCTCTAAGATTATCCAGTCCAACCATTAACCCAGCACTGCCAAGTCACCACTACACCATGCCCCTCAGCACCTCATCTACACGTCTCTTAAATAGGAACATTACCCCATGTTTACCATGTTACCCCTGGGTAATCAGGCCACACTATGTGACCCCAGTCTACTTGTCAGAGGGTATTGGTCATTTTATTTGTTGATGTATTATAGAAAAATATATGACCTGTTGCTAAGGGACTTTGTTTTCCTGCTGCTACTGACATCTGTCCAGAAACATGAACATGAGGCAGGTACAGGAGTGAGCTGCTGATGCCAACCTGGGTCTTGCAAGCTGTTCCAGGCACAGGGAGTCCATCCTCTCAATCAGCTCCATTGAAATCAGAAGGTTACAGGTCCAGGGCACTGCAAACCACTTACACAAACAGATGACACCAAGCCAGAGACTACTGCTATGTTGCCAGCTTCAGTGGTACCCAATTTCAGCAGGAACCCTCACTTTACGTGAAAGGAATGCAGGATCTGGTCTGACAGCTAGGATCTCACTAATTTTTCTTCTCTACTTCCAAACTGAAAAGTGAGTTAATGGTTTTGATTATTAATGAATGCTTTCTGACCCGTTAGGAAACCTAATGTCCAAATTGTTGTGAATAACTAAACTCTCATTGTTTCCAGGACACACTACAAAGAGTGGCTGGGAATTTCAAAGGAAACACAGGTAATGTTTCTGAGCTGATTTATGGAGAATGAAAACCCTGAGGTGGGGCTGCTGGAGATGTACCAGATGACCGTGCCTGGTGCAGGAGAGCATCTACAGCGCTGAAGAGCAGACACTGACACAGCACAAAGACCAATCTCTCTACAAGGGCCCCTCTAGAGGGGGAGTGGGACCTTAGCTTCAGCCTGATGGTGCCAATCTCATTGCCTAATCTTGTGTGCCCTGGGCCACCCACCAGCGGGAGACATGAGACCCATAAAAGGCTCCTGCCATGTGGGACCAGGTGCCACCTCCACTAATAGGGAGGCAAATGGTAGGGGCTCCGTGTAAAGACCCATCTGAGTTTTTTGGCACTGTGGCAAGCATAGTGCCATTGCCAGGGTGCAGTGAGGGCTGTTCCCTAAGGGTCAGGGAGACGTCCCACAGCCCCTGAGCATGGCGAGGAGGGACTGGGGGCCTGGGCTGGCCTGTAGTGTGGCCGTGGGTAATGGGCAAGGATGGGGGGAGGCTGATCAGGGCCATGAAAGGCCAGTATTGTCCATGAGGGCACTGACAGCTCTCTCTTAATCTCATGTTGTTTTCTGAAGAGTTCATTTTCTTCCTACCCTTATTCTTGGAGGAAACATCTTCAGTTCTCTGTCCTTAATGAATACACAGAAAGATTTGGGCTAATCAATACCTGAGTCTGATTAGCACTCTTTGATCTCCCCAAGGTTCTCATGATGCAGGGACCTTCACTACTTCAGTTAAATATTATAGATTTAGAAGATTTCTTCAGGCCATACATTTTATCAGACATCCTTGAATTTGCAATAAATTAAATAAAAACTCATGAGACATCACTGAATTGGTAGACTAGCCCTAGCTCTGTAGGAGCTGCTTTGTGAGCATGATTACAGGACAATCTGAAATTAATGCTGGTAGGCGAAGCTCAAATAAATTGTGCTCTTGTTGACCCTCTACACCCAATTACCTGTAAAAGTGTCCTCTCTCTTGTACTAAAACTCTACAAACAAAACAGCTTCATTAGGTCAATTAATTTGCATATGTATGTTAACAAAAAGACTTCGCTTTGAGAGAGAAAAAAATCAGCTAAGAAATCAATTCCAATTGCAAGACTGTTAATTTATGGACTACTTCTCTGACATCAGCTTATCTAAACTTCATCTAGATTTATTTTTCTGTTCTTAGCTGGGGGCATTATTTGTTCTTCTTAACCAACTTGCCATACACCATGTGCTGCCAGCAGAGTTTACATAAACTCCTAGGATCAAGATTTATAAAGCCTCTCAGAGTACAAGTTAACAGGATAATTCTAAAAGTTTTAATGCATTCAGGGTTATGACCTTTCAAATCAACAACACCCTACTTCAGGCAGCCCATGTTCTGGTGCTTTCAAAACCCTCCAAGTGAGAAATCCCACCTTGGTGCGCTGTGGCTGTGCAAGGAACTGAGGTGTGTTCTTGCTAGTGCATTGTGAAAAGTAATAATAGCACCACCATTACTGTTACAACCAGAGTGATCTTCTAGACTTAAAGTCCTACAGTGCTATGTTCAGTATGTTTTTTTTCTAATGTCTCAACATAATCCAGAGAAATCTTATTTTCTATCATGTACTTTAAATTCTGATTCCTGAAAGGGGAGATAAGTAAAAGTTTTCTGTAAGTTTCACAGAACAGCAGCAGTTATAAAAAGTTCCGTTAGGTGCTAGTTTTGTCTTCCAAGTCATGTATTCCGATGAATTTTCTGTTTAATATCCATTAATAAGTAGATCTTAACAGAAAGCTAGCTTAGCTGGGGCCAGTGTATAATTATGCCAAAACTCTGACAATGATATTTAAAATGAACAGGTATGATTTCACTTCCTTATATTGGAGACAGATCATTATTTACATATTTTCTATATCCAAATTCAATAAAACATTGTATGATATGAAAAGGACCCTAAACTTTCAGAAGTAGTGGTGTGTTTGTTTGTTTTTCTTTCAGTTTGCCTCATACTAACAGTTATTTCTCAGCAGTACTGGAGGCTTCATCATGTCCCTTTGATCAAGATGGTGTTGTAGGTAGACAGCCATCTTTCTGTGGAGGACAGATGTACCTCTGATAACTCCCTAAAGGTAGTTTTTAATACAATAATCATCTCCATAGGCTTGGCTGGGTCAAGACTGAAAATGTGAGACAATATACCCATGGCACTTTCATTGGTGGACCTGTTGTCTCTGCAGCTGGCAGGAGACACTTCTTTCCTCAAAAGGGACCTGATTTCAATACCTTTTCCACAACCTCTGCCTGAAACCTGTCTGGAACATGATATAGGGAAGGTAGCACCATCAAGAAAAAAGATAATATCACTAGTTTTCACCGTTGCATTCAGATGGTTACAGTCTTTTATGTGAAACAAGGGAAGAGCAAAACCTGGCTGAATATCTCCAATGCTCTTTCATAAGCTTTATGATTTATTTATTTATTTTCATCTTTTTAACTGTTAGAGGGGTACGGAGTTCCCTTGTCAGGATGTTTTTTGTTGAGTCTTCAGTCTTGTCAAAACCTGCTCAGCTCGTCTTTCATCCCAGGATAACAGGACTGGTCAAGTCTGAGAGCATGAAGTCTTACTCAGGTATATGCAGCAGTTTTTTTAGTATGAACTGCTCTTTAAAGGATCCTAGAACCAAACTATAGCAATAAGCTTTTAAGGATTTCTTTAAAACCAGGTAATTTCCCTGCAAAGGCTATTTTCTTCTTTCAGACTAGGAAATAAATAAATAATGGTAAAGCTGTCTACATTTATTTTAGATAACAACTGTTTTTACATTGTCTGTCCTAGGCCCCTGGGTTGTTTTTCTACTGCACAAAACAACATACAAGAGTCATGTTTCAGCAGAAGTCATCAGGATGTTGTAAAATGCAGGTTTTCTGCTGTCTAGGTTGGAAGTGTGTGGTGAGGTAACTGTCTGCTCCTTGGAGAAAACTGCCCTATAAGGAGGTGCTAAGACAGGGATGAAAACTTAGAGAAAATTTCTGTAAAACAACAAAAAATCTTCCAGACTCTCCTTAACACCAAGGACTTTATTGTGAATGCAGTGTCTGTGTTTCCCCTTACCACCAATATATGGACATATTGTCTTGATGTCTTCAAGTCTGTATTTCAGATTCAATACTCCATCAGGATTCGTTGATGAGGAAAATACTTGAACATCATTAACTGTGGACTCAGCCTTGCTGTCATGAGCAATTTCCTATCGTCTTTTCTGGGAGCAGGCTGACACATAAGAAAGCAAGCATATGGTTCAAAGATCCATATAAACAATCAGAAAAGCTTTAATGACAATTGGAGCCTGAAAAAAAGCAGAGACACTTGACATAAGATGGTATACAAGAGTAGATCTGCTAGGATGTTCTTCTTATCATTCATAAGATGCATCTGGTAAAATATTACATTCTTTGCCCACCACTGCATTTTCTCTGTAACATTGCTTTATAATTTTTCTATAAGCTAATGAAACTGCTGCTGATACGAGCATTGAAAATTGGAAACACACTATCATTTTCTCTGGAAACCATATTTATTTATTATATTGAGGGCATTTTAAATTTGATTATTCTTAACTCTGAATTTAGAAACTTTTAAAGAGGCAAACAGCAACTCTTTGTCACAGAAGTGGAACGATTCATCTGACTAATCAGCTCTGAATTAGGGGCGGGAACTGACTGTGGCTCTAATCTGTGTGAGACGTGAGATCAATTACGGATATTTATCTACTTGTATTCTTCCCCTGGAGTCCTCCAGAGGTGCCAAGCAGAATCAGGTCCCCATTGTGCTGTAGGCTACAGAAACATCAGGTAAAAGATGTTGGTTAGAAAGTCAGTTACTTTCTATGAGTCTGTTGTGCCTGTCCAAAAGTGTTCATATTGACTAATTTGTCCCCCTCTGTGTCAAAATGACTGTCTTCAGGCAAGATTTATCCATTGTCTTGCTTTGTCCTACGTTACAGAGAAGGAAACCTACCCAGAGTGCTAACCCATCTCCTTTGGGGCAGGATTGGAACCAGCTGGTGTGGCTTGTGGGACAGACCAGGGAGGAGAAGTGGACAAAGCAACAGGGAGCTGCAGAGTTTCAAGATGTCTTATGGTTAACCTCCAAAAACTGTTCTGAAAGCTGCCCTCCCCTGGCAGAGCTGCCAAGTAGGGGATGAATGTCTCCCCTAGCCCAAGGGGGTTGAAATACATCACTTCATGAACTCAGAAGGGTTTTGTCTGCCTGTTGTAAACAAAATACATAAGAACATCCCCTGTCAGCCTCTGCTTGTGTGGTGAAACAAGACCTCTGGAAAAAGTGTAGGCAGCTTTGAAGTATTTCAGCAGGAGATGGAGTTATTTCTAGTCTAAACTTTTCAGTCTAGCACACTGAAAAAAAAAATTGTGAAAAAATCTGAGCAGTAAGAAGTTTTGAGCCTATCTTGTCACTGCAGTGTTCATACACCTGCATTGTGGCTTTCCATGGCCAACAGGGTTTTATTTTAAAAAGTTTGTTTTCAGATATCAGCCTTGTCTACTTCTATCTGATAGGTGTCAGTGCTTATCAAATGCCATGGTCACTTTTAACCTGCCCAAAGGCGCTCTAGATAGGAACGTCTGTTTTATTCTGAAAAAAACCTGCAGAACCCAGGTTTGCATACCTTTGCTTTTATCAGGTGGGCAGCTGGACCATGTACACTGGGGCAAGGAAACACCACTGTGAGTTGGGGATACACAGAGAAAGGTAGCAAGTTCCTGCTCTGTACAAATGGGATTGAGACTACCTGGTGCTTTACTACCGTTTTCAAGGTCCCTTGAGTCACCAGCCAGCAGACAGGGGATAAATGAACTCAAGAGAGAAGCAAAAATGGTTGTGAATCTGAAGGCCCCTACATTCCCTGCCCAGGCAAGACCCACTGCCACCCCGTTCCTGCCTCGACTCATCAGTCCTAGACTTCTCCTCTGCCACAGCAACTATTTGGCTGCCCTTGTTGGATCTGCTTTTAGGAAAAACCCAAACGAAGCATATACTGCCTTGTAAAGAGGCTTCACTTGATTGTGTGTAACACTTCGGTCTGTGGAGTCAGATTCTCATGTAATCCATTTTAGATGATGTATGTGCTGCTTTGCCTTATTTTTTCTGACCAGTTCCAACCACATACTCATTTAAAATATAGGAATCTAACTGAAATACCAGAAAAGCCAGTGAGGATCTCTCCAGGGACTTGGGGAGCTTTGGAAATGGCACAGGTGGGTCAGACCAGTTGTCTATTATTCTCTCTTCATCAGCAGTGGATAACAAGGAAGCCTGGGATTAGATGAAACCTGAGATGACCTCAGCAGTCTGTGCCATGTGGTTCATCCAAGGGAAGTCCTGCCTGACCTCCCATGGGGATGCAGCCTGTGCCCTCCGGCAAGGAGAGAAGCCTCTTGCTCTGAGTTTGCTGTGGAGCTTCATTTTTCTCTCTGCCCATCTTACTCCCTCTCTTTACTTTTCAGCTTGGTTTCTCTCAATATGATCTTCCCCTCCTGGCTGTCAGTCAAGAAGATTGGCATCTGCCTTGTGCAGGATGGCTCCCTTAATTAGCCCCAGGAGCATCCCGCTTGTGGTCTTTTTCCCTCTTCTGTCTCCTGCTGCATAGACAGCTGGTGAGAGCCTTCCTTCTTCTGATTTTCATTTGTACCCTTGTCATACGATTCCTACCTGACCTTTTCCATAGCTGCTCACCAGTGACACTTGAGTAACCCAGAAACCACCCTTTGGTGGACCACCTTACAGGTCAACAAGGAATTTTCTCCCCTCTGCCTCCTGCTCTCTTCCCCCTCCTTCTTTTCCCCCCAACCTTTTTTGAACTCTGAGAGGTTTTGTACTTGACAAGCTGGAGCGCTGCTGCTGCTATCTGCCCTCCTGTAGTTTCATTCTTTTGGGTCTGCACTTCCCCTCTCCATTTATCTCTCCGTGGTTGTCAGATGTGATTTCCCATGGTCCCTTACAGAGATGATGCAAAACAGAGGAGCCATCACAAGCCTCAGGCGTTCTTCTTCTTTCAGAATAGGGTCAGGTCAAGGCTGGCTGTGATGAGCATTGCCAGTCTGATGAAGGCAATTCATTTAATAAGGGGATGCAGATGCTTGGGGAGAAGGCAGCTCTCCTACAATCCCAACTTGATACAAAGATGTGGAAAATTTTTTCCTCTTCATATCCTAAAACCTTGTGGCAGATGACTGTGTCTCACTGGAGAAGAGATTAAAGGAAGCTATTGTATGAGAGGAAAGGTCCAAAGTATGGCAAAGAAAATTAGCCAGTGCCTGGAGAGGAGAAACCAGATGAGGAGTACTTTATAAACCACCAGAACTATTTAGTGTGGAAAGGCGAACAGGCAGAGGAAATATGATAGTGTGACATATTTTACTAGAGGATATAAAGACAGTCAAACAAGGGATATTTTCTCAAATAAGCCCCTTGATCTAAGGACATGGGGTCACTTTGCAGTCTATAAAGGCAACATCTTTCAGACAAGTCAGCTGAATTTATTTGTGTCATGCATATGTGTGGTTCACAAGGACACAAGGAAACCCAGGAGTGTAAAGAAATATGACTGGTCTACCCAGCCTTGCGTGCAGAAAGTGGGATTTGTGCAGCTGGCTCTGGTTTTGCACATCCTCATGAACGGATCCATGCTGACAATGTGGAGCTCTCCTCCTTTTCTCCAGATGTGAGATGGCTATGTCCAGCACATGGGATGATGGAGCAGGAGAGGTGCTCTGCTACTCTGTAGATGGAAGTGCACTATCTGGAAGAGCCTTGTTGCACCCCTGCCTACACCTACATCTTCCTCTCTGTTGTACAGTGTCCTCCTCTTGATGCAGGGGGATTGTGTGCTTGAGAAGCTGGAATGTATCATCCACCCCTAGTTGGTTGGAGGGGAAAGGAGAGGGGAAAGATGAACAGTTGATACTCCATAGGATCATATGTGTATGCATATGCTTGTGTGTGTATAGATCTATTATAATTCTTTTAGACACAGCGTAGTATTTTATCATTTCCCTTATGTTGGGAGGGGTGGGACCTCCCTCAAATTGTAGACTGCTGTTGAGTTTAAAAGCAGTAAGGTCACACATAGAAATACAATGGCTGAAAGAAGCTGCTTGGCTTTCTAAGGCTGTATATAGGTGTGGGGTATTGCTCTGTAGAAGGCAGATGCTATTCTTTGAAGAGACATGATTAAAAAGATCTAGAGACAGATACAGTTTGCTTAAAGTTTGTTGGAGAGCTTTCCCAGGCCAGTATCTGATACGGAACTTTATTTCATTCTTAGTCTTAACAGTGAGGCTACAGTTGCAAGAGGTTAATTCTCCTTACATGTGTCAGTAGCTTTCTCCACTGTAATGAGCCAATGTGTGTGCCTTGCAGTGAAAGCTGTGCACATCACTTTGTCACTCATGCATGTGAGCTCATTGCACGTCTTTGCATGGGGAAGTGCCATGGAAGAGGGGCAGGGCTGATGACACAGGATTACTCTCAGTCTGCCACTGCAGCTCCCATTCTGCTTACCAGGGTTTTTTTCCTACAACTGCAAAATTCTGAATTAGGTACTGTGTGAGAATCCAAGAGGCTTTCTGGTGCCTGCAAAACAAGGATCTCCATGGTGGAAGCTCTTTCTGGCAGATGACAGCTATCCAAATTATGATCCACACAGACAGGTGTCTGGGAAATAACTGGCCACAAAGATTTTGGAGCTTGGGTTGAAACTGTCCAAACTGTCAGCTTAAGGACTGACCTGTCAAAACCAAGCAGAGTTTACTTTCTTTCCATTTTAACAGATTCCTTCAGGTAGCTTTGGTCACATTGGCTTCTTCTACTAGCAGCCTGGAAACCCTGAAGTGCTCAAACCAAAGTCAAGTGTCAATGGCAGTGTCCCCTGCAGCTGTGCAGGCTGTTTTTGACATGGGCTTATGTCTCCCCTGGCACAAAACAGACACCAGAGTGTGATTACCCTTCCCCAGATTGTCTTTGACTTTGGGACCAGATTGTGAAACACTGACCTTGCCAGGGTAAGTTAGTGCTGCTCCTTCCATGTCCGAGTCCCTGGATATATTGAGTTGTGTCCTGTGCCTGTGCTGCTGAACAGGACTCGCCAAGGTGTAGACAAGCACCGTCTCTTCTTGGAGGTTACAGCTGCCTGGCGAGGCTTTCAGAGGACCTGAGGAACCAAAGACGAGAGTCAGGAAAGTTTGGCTTGAGGTCTAAGTTTTCGGTGCCAGGAGGGTTTGCCCTCACCACCTGGAGAAGCATCAAGTCCCCTTCCCACACTAGGGTGCTCTCCCCACTCTTGCTCCTCTTTCAGAGCACAGCTGGAATGTGGGATTCAGGTTAGCAGCAGAGAGTGACTAGGCCAGGATGCTCAAAGGTGAGTGGCAACTGAAGAGAAATAACAGATAAAAAGTTTACTAGTGAGAAGGCAAAGGGAATGCAGACTTGGTAACATTACAGGGCTGATTCCTGCTTTCCAGACAGTGAAGCTTGACATGAAAAATAAATGCGTTTGGCAGCTGTCTTACAGACTCCTGAGCTGTGCTTGTGCAAACCTGCAGACCTGCACCTTTTTCCTTCCATTAACTGCTTGTCATGGTCCACTCGATGGACTTGTGATGGTTCGTTTGCTGTGATCTTGAAAGTGCAAAATTAAGGCGACCAATGCCAAAGGGGTTTGCATCAATCAAAGAGTGCAACTTGATTGCATTGCCTGTGAAGTGGCACACAATAAATGGACATGAGTGAAAGAAAGGGGAAAAGTAAAGTTAAGTCTAGAAAGAAGAGAAAGACAGGTTATAGCTACCACCGCTGATCTCAAGGCGTCACAACAGTCCGGGGTCCAGCCAGTGTGTCGTCAGTTGTCGTGATCCTTGGTGGGGAAGATCTTCGAATTCGCATTGCCTTACTCCTCCTCTGCTTCAGGGATCTCCGCCCTTCTCAGTATGCACGGCGTGGAGTGTCTGACATGTGGTTGGCCTTGGTTTGGTGATTTCAACATTGTTAGTACTTGGGTCTCTCGGAGTTCTCCTGCAACAATAAAACAACAGCGCTTGCCTTCCTGAGGCAGAAGATTAAAACCAGACAGAAAATTAGAATGATGGAATTATCCAGTGGGTATTTATTCAATGCTCCTTCTCCAGGGCATCGGAGGCTACCCATGCATATGCAGTCAGTGGGGATTTTTAGTCTGTTCATCGGTAGAGGCATGGAGAGCTACTGCCTGATATTTCCATGCTTTCCCTTCTTGCTTTGCAGAAGGGTCAGTGAACCAAGCATTCACTGACTGATTGTGAGAAAAAGGAGGGGCCACCTGAATGACTGAGGCAGGTTTGTCTCGACTGCCATCCAGGCTCTCTGTTTCTTGGATAGTTAAGTTTCTTAAAGCTCCTTCAGTCACTGAGAAAAGGTTACAAGAGTGTTCAATCTGGGCATACCATTTTTGTAGCAAGGCTCTCTGGGCCACCCCGTCAGGTGTGTGGGGTCCTGCTAGTGACTGCCTTTATAACTTCGAACGGGCCTTTTATCACGATTGGTTGCTGACATGTAGTTTTTTCTACTTCTATGAGAGCCAGACTAACCACAAACAAACCCTTCTCCCATGCAGTATATCTCCTCTCGACATCCTTAAAGCCGCGGGAGTAAAATCCTGTGGGGTGGGATGGACCCTCAGGGCCCCGTTGCCAAATGTATACTGACAACCCTGTTGTGGCAAGCGCCCATTCCACCTGAAAAGGGTCTGCAGGGTGGATAGGGTCAAGAGCCCGGTGAGCTGTTGCTTCAAAAATTAACAATTGCATTGCTTCTTCCTGAGAAGCAGTCCATTTCCATTTGGCCCTTTTTCTCAGCAAATCATATACCAACTTTCTCAGCTTATCAATGTGTAAACCATGCATTATATCCGTGGGAGGTCCTTTTTTAATTCCCAAAGCCCACCGTTGTTGTTGGGTCTTGGGCTGTCCTCCCCCCTCTGTTTTAGGGCAGGGGTGGACAGAGGCAGCAGTTGCAGTTTTACCAGAGAAAAGGGGTAGATCTTTAACTCCTACTCCCAGATTCCTCTTGATTTCTTCTCCAGGGTTTTCACAGGACCATATTTTCTACAATAATCTATCAGTTCCTGTGCTACCTCTCCCCAGATCCACACCTTTTTATTATCTGAGGGGGAAGAAGTTGAGCTATGGTTAAAGAGTGAATCCGCGGAAGCATTATCTTCATTTCTCTTGTTTTTCAGAAAGCTTTCCAGCTTTACTACAGAGCTTAATGATGCAATGATCCTTTGGAGATCAATCCCCGTAGATTTAAGCGACTCTGTGAGTCTCTGTAACAAAGGAGTCATGATTTCAGGATTCACCAGCAGCGTCACTGGGGATTCACATCCGATAACTGATTTCCTTTCATGTATCATTTGCAAGCAGGTTACTTTATGTACACTTTTTAGCAATTGTTCAGCTGTGCCAGTGATTGCCAGGGGATCCCTTCTGTCCAAAGGGTCAACCCTCCAGCCCAATAAGCAGCGCGCTGGGTTAGGGACCATGGTGCACCTCTATCCCCTGTTGTTAAAAAGGCACAGTGGCCCTAGTAGCCCCTTGCTTCTCTTTCACTTAATTGAATTTTGTCCCCTCCCCCCAGTAAGGGATACACACCACACATGCTCCATTTCAGTTTCTTTAGGAGGGCGCCCATATTCTCTCTTCATTTTGACCAGTTCAGTGGGAGTATAAGTTATCTTTTTAATTGTAATATGAGGGTCGATATCCTCATCATTTAAGTAAGTATATTCTGCTTTAATCAGAGACCTCACTCAGGGTTTTTTCCTGAAGCAATTCCTCGCTTCCTCTAATTCCTTTTGGGGATATATCAGGTTTATTTGCCAAATACCTTTTTCCTCTGTCTTCAGTTCTACCCAATGATTCAGCATTCTTTGAATATTCCTCTCTTAAAGCATCTTATAACAAGCAATTTTCTTCCCTTTCCTTGTCTATCTGCTGTTCCAGGTTAGAGTTTGTTTTCTGCAAAGTTTCCACCAAATTTTAAAGAGATTCTATGATTTGTATGACTACGCTGCTTAAGGTGGTCTTCAACTACTGCGACCAGGCTGGCTCCTAGAACTGCATAGATTATTGCTTTGCCTTTGCCTGATCTTACTTTAGCCTTGTTCTGTATAGAAATCACTTGATGTGTTACACTCTGCAAGTTTGTCCAATTATCTCAAGCCCAAACTTCCCTGAGTGGGAAGGGTCGAGCTCCACACTTTGCCAAGAGTGCATAGAATGGGTCTAAATTTTTCACTAATGGAGAGCCTCGATAGTCAGCCTTTTCAGTCATTCTTATGAAGGGACCAAACACACTGTGGGGAGGCTAAACTTCGTTACACACATGCAATCAGTACTGTGCCACCCTTCTCTTCCCCGAGTGGCTGAAGGGACAAAAATCTACCACAGGGAGTCAAGTTTATAATCACCACAAGAGCAGACTTTCTCTGCTTGTCCCTTCAACCTCCCCGGACAATGAACCTCATTTACTAAAGGACAGTTCCCCCTTTTGCACTAAGAGATCTTTGTAATTGATCCCAATAGACAGAGCCCTCAATTCGAGTTTGGGGTGCAATACACCTAGGCGTGTGTGGTGCGCAGGAATTTTGAATCATCTCCCTTGCTTTCTGGGCACCTCTCACCATTTTCTGGGTGTAGGGTCAGGTGCAGCTGGAACGAAACATCCTTCCCCTGTTACAGACCACACACAACCTACACCCCTCTGTGTCTCAGGATCCTATCCGTGATGCCAGTTTAATGTCACGGTCCACTCTATGGACTCATGATGGTTCATTTGCTGCGATCTTGAAAGTGCAAAATTAAGGTGACCAACGCCAAAGGGGTTTGCTTTAATCAGGCAGTGAAACTTCATTGCATTGCCCAAAAAGTGGCACACGATAAATAGACATGAGTGAAAGAAAGGGGAAAAGTAAACTTAGCTCTAGAAAGAAGAGAAAGACAGGTTATAGCTACCACCGCTGATCTCAAGGTGTCGCAACAGTCCGGGGTCCAGCCGGTGCTCTGTCAGTCGTTGTGATTCTTGATGGGAGAAGTTTCCGAATTCTTGTTGCTAAGAATCCATCTTTTATGCCTAGCAGCATGCCTTACTCCTCCTCTGCTTCAGGGACTTCCGCCCTTCTCGGCATGCATGGCGTGGAGCATCTGAGATGTGGTTGGCCTTGGAGGCAGGCAGATTATTCTTTCCACGGTAGTTGCTTAAACACAACGTCTTGTTTTCTTGCCTTATACGGTTCCTAGTTAAATACAATACTAGTTCCTAGCTTTTCTTCATCAATGTTGAAGCAACAGTTGTGATCCATCTTTCTTGACAGAACAACTCTGGCTAAGCCTTGGTACTGGAGAACGGCACAACACTCTGTACCATGCATTACAGCTGCGATCCATCTTTCTTGACAGGGGTTACCTCTAACAGCTCTGGTTAGGCCCTGGTACTGGAGAACGGCACAGTACACTTCATATCATGCGGTTCTTTGTCCCGTGGCCGACACCCCTTGTATTCTCGACAACCATGTTCCATTCTTGGGATCAGCAACCATGTCTCAGGCAGGCCATGGCAGACTTGTGCCAAGATGTTAGCTTAACTTTCGGGTACCTTACTGTCCATGTCACTGATGACAGTGTTGAGACAATGACGATCTTCTGACCGACTCTTACACTGCTGTGCACCCACTTGGAAACACAGGCTACCTAGACACTCAGCCCGTCTAAAGGGCCACATCCCCTGACATCTGCAGCCTTGGTGAGAGCCAGGAAACCTTAGGATCGGCAGAATCACAGCCCTACGGTGAGAAACATGAGATACTCATTATTTATTAACAGAGTTTGATTCACAGACTGCTCTGAAAACAGTCCCTTATGGGATTCAATTACCAGCAGTTTTGTGACATATTAAAGGAAGCATCTGTAAACCCAGAAAAAGACACTCGTCTTTAAACAACTAAATAGTTCAGAAGTCCTAAGTTCTGAAATATGGAGTGGGGCTGGATTATATTGTGTCAATTGCTTGATGGAAGGCATAGACAGGTGGCTGTCTTACAGGGTTATGGAAAGCAGGTGAGGCTGTAGGAGGACAGAGCCTGAGAAGCATAAATCTAAATAATATTTCCAAACAGTGATTAGAAAGATCCCAGGAGATGTCGCTGCATCTCCTATCTTAAAGGAGTTTGAAGATGCCTCCCCTCCTTTGTGTCTATGTCTAACACTGTTCACTCAGCCTGTTTTGCAGTATGTAACATTTTCTGAATATATTTGTGGGTCTGATTTCACTCCTACTGAAGGCAGTGGGACACATGCAGTATGTTTAGCAGGACATGGATTACCCCTGGCCTCATTAGTATAATTTTATTTTACAGCTGTGGACCAGCCTTGCTTTTGCTGTCACAGGGAGGTAAAAATTAAGATGTACTGCATCAGGGTGATCTGCCATACCTTGCATAAGTTTCCCTCTCCTGTGTCTTTAGTATATTCCCCTGTGACTTTTGCCAGGAATCTATGGAAGACTGAGGAGAAAAGGGTTACTTAAGGTTTTCCTGACCCACCACTCTTTCTTCCAGCTTTGCAGAGTGAAGTTGGTCCCTAAATTTAGCAGATATTTCCCTCAGGGAATTTACACAGCCACACGTAGACTTTATAGCATTAATCACAGCATCCCTTGTGACAATTATTTATTTTTCTTTCAATTTGAGGATATTTACTGTTTTCCTGTTAGAATGAATTTTCCAAGTCACTTGCCTCTTAGAGGCTGTGCTCCTTCTCACTTGCTTTGTGGATTGGCAAGTACTCTAAAGATGAACGTACATCTAAATATGTGCATCTCCAATCATGTGTCACCAGTGGCTGAGGTCTCCTAATGTTTGAATCTTTTGTTTAGAGAATTACTGGAGCATTGATTTAGCTGGGACAGGGATGAGTCCTGGTGCTGTCGCTGTTGTTGCACTCCTACATTTGTACAGTCTTCGTATCCATGATGGAACCAAGACAAGCGTGACCCAAGGAAGCAACTGATGAACCAGAAAAGCTGGACAGTACTGCATCAAATCTAAGGCTTTGGTAAAAAAACGATGTTCATCAGATGCTGTGACTTGAGCGTCTCAGCAAGATGTCATGTGAAACTCTGTGGAGTATACCAATTCCACACGTGATTATGGAAAATTAAGTGCACAGAAGCTGTTTCGAGAAGATAGGTGCACAGACTTTTCGTGTTAGCTTTGTCCACAATGTCAGGAAACTGTGAACTTTGGCAAAGTGCTGGCATTTGCCAACTAACTTTTTACCTCATTTGGTCCAAATAGAAACTGGAATAAAAGGTAATAAAAGATAAATGATTACAGTATTTTTATTTTAAACTCTTTAAACAGCTGAGAAGCCACATGCCATTTCTAGATCAAAGCAACTGAACTTAAAGAAGCATATATACTTTTGACAAACTGGAGTTCTTATCGGAAGCAGTCTACTTGTAATTAAAACATTGCAGCTGCAGTACTAGAAGAATGGAAACACTGAAAAGCAATAAAATCTTTCCACTGGCTTTGATGGGCTTAGCACCAAGAGTCTATGGAGAAAAACAGACTGCATCTCTAGGAGTTTAACATGGGGTTCCAAACAAAACCTTCCTCTGCCTGAGTGCAGGAAGGAGTGCAGTCCTCTACCAGGAGTGCAAAAGATTAGGGAATTGACTCGTTCATCTTTGTAGTCAAAATGCCTCCTGTAATGCAGTCAGACCCTGGAGATGAGTAGCTGTGAGGTGTGTATCTCCTCTGTTAGTCTTTGCTGCTGAGTACGATTTTGGACAGTGTACAGGTGAGGTGTAGAGTGGTCTGGTAGTGAGGTCTGAGGTGAATTGTCTGTCTGTGTAACCTGTCTGCTGCAGATCTCTGAGTATTTTACTGAGAACCATAGCCCTTGATTTTTTGTGTAATCTGGCTTACTCCAAAGACAGATGTAAATCTTGCACCAAAGAAGACCCTTTCTTTAAAGTGCTGGAGAATAGTTTTATCGGTATTGGGTGATGACTGGACGTATTTTAATCACTGTTTTAGAAATCAGAGAAATTAGGGTTACAGAAATACAGACCTGGTCTTTGTTGGGGAAGAATCACTACCAAGGAGCTGAATTACGGAAGTCTGAAGCAGAATAAATACACAAGACATGGGATGGACAAGATGGACCTGAGGGTGTTGAGGTCATCAATGGACATTACTGAGAGGCTGTGTCATTTTTGAAAGTTCTTGGTGGTTATGGGAGGCTTCTGGGGGCTGGAGAAAGGAAATTGTCACATTCATCTTCAAAAAGGGCAAGAGAAATGATGCCGAAAACAACAGGGTTGTTGGTTTCCTCTCAGTCCCTTGTAAGATTGTGGAGCAAATCCTCTTGAAAGCCATATTCAGGCACAAGAAGTAAAATAAGATGCTTGGGAAAAGCCAGCTTAAGGAAAAAAATCATTCCTGATCAACCCAGTTGTCTTCTGTGATGACTGGTCCTGCATATGAAGGGAGAGCAGTGGATGTCATATGCCTTCGTCTTCTGTAGTATCCTTTTGAAAAATTGTGGAGGTATGGGTTGAGTGGGTGGAGTACAAAGTTAGTGAAACCTGGTTGAGTGACTGGACTCAAAGTGCCCAGTCAGTGATGTGAAGGTTAGCTTTCTGCATGTGATGCCCTGACCCGTGCAACTCTACAGGGCTCAGTGTTGACAGAGTAGGAGGCATCTTTGCAAGAAGTTGACCTAGGGGTCATGTTGGACAGCAAGCTGAACAGTACACCCTTCTGGCCATTAAGGCCAGCCATTTCCTGGGCTGCATTATCAAGCGTGGGGTCAGTGAGTCAAGGGAAGCAATTATTCCCCTTTACTTGGAATTCATGTGGCTGTGTCTGTGTCCAGTTTTGGTGACCACACTATGTGAAAGACAGTGATAATGTCAAACAGGTCCAGCACAAGGCCACAGAGATGATTGGAATGTACAACAGGAGGCCAAGGTTTTGTTCAGAAGTGCACATATGAAGGCTAAGGACAGGGGGGGAAATCTACTTGCAGTCTTCAACTGCCTCCCTGGTGGATGTAGGGACTCTTTTGAGGTGCATGGTGAAAGGATCAGTGATGGTGGACACAAGGTTCAGCAAGGGAAATTCCAGCAGTCTATAAATAAAGAGTTTTTTTCATAGTGGGGAACATTAAGCTTTGGAACAGGTTGCCCAGAAAGTCTGTGAACTCTTCATCTCTGGAGATATTTGAAATTCAGCTAGGCAAGGCCCTGAGGAACTTGAACCCACTTTGAAGCAGGCCCTATTTTCAGCAGAAGGTCAGACTTGGTGTCCTGTTTGAGGAAAGAAGAAAGGTTTCATGCTTTTCCTTCCCAATTGCAATAGCTCACCCCACCCAGTAAGTTCAGGCTGGGTACATTTTTCTATTTACTAGTTACAGCATAATTATAGCCACTAACATGAGTGAAATAATTTTTACCAGAGGTGTATAGGGCAAAAACTTCAGGTGATGGGAAAGACACCTCCCTGTGGGTTGGTCTTTTTTTGTGTCCAGTTATAACCTATGGACAGATAGGATATCAGGAGAAGCATTTTTGTTAGGAGGGTAAAGACCAAACATGGTGTCGACCCTTTTACCCGGGCTCTGGCATGCCCATGTGGTGTGGTGCTGTGCGTGTCTGGAGGTGAGCATGGACCCTACTAGGAGGATTGCTCCATCAGCACAGGGCTGTGTTTTGGCCATCTCGTGTGTGTCCCGCAGGGCTTGTGCTCAGCACAAGAAGCCTTGCAGCTGCTTCACTGCACAGGACAGGCACCCGGGGGCTGGTTTACCCTTTGCTTCTTTGCTCGAAAGAGCATCAGCTTCATTTGCTATTACTTCTCTTTCTGCCTCCTTTTTAGCTGCAAATCAATGAGCAGTTTCTTAAGGTGTGGCTAATTAGTAGCTCTGCTCCTAGAAAGAGGCAGTATAAGAGCCTTGTATAACCACTGTCTCTTCCTTTACTCATAAGCATAGTTTCAGTTGGCTTTGGCATATGCTGATGTCAGGGTAAACTTAGAGAACAGAACACAGACATAGCAAAATTTCTAGTTACTTCATGTAATTTTATTGACTTGAAATTAACCAATGTTAGGTCTCCAGTATGCGTGTGTTTGCATGGGTTTGGTAAAACCAGAGTAACTACATTTCTGCAGTCCTCTGAATAAAAGCTGCTTTGTTTCAAAAGCACATTTAATTTTCAATTATTTGAATTTTTACCTAGCTTACTTAACCTTGATCTAATAAATATGATTTCAATAATAACATGCACGGGCTATGGAGCAACAGCCTTTGTTTAAATGTGAAAGCAGGGAGGTGAATAGACTCAGCTGCAGATGTAGTGTTGTGAGTTCATACCTTGTGCTCAAGGCCATTTCCAGTTAATCTATCCTCCCTCGTGCCACAAGCTGCAGTGGCTTTTGTGTTTTTTCCTAAGGGAGTGTAATGGCCAGATTCAGGTAGATGTTTGCCCTTTGAGACAGCTTCTGTGTGTGGATCAGATCAAACAGAAGGGTGACATAGTCTTTTTTTTTTTTTTTTTTTTTATTTCAATCAGTTCCAAGGTGTAAGAAGCTGAATGTTCTTCAATGAAAGCAAAATCCCCACAGCTGCACAGTCAGGTCATGTGAAACTACAAACACTCAGATAATGCACATTACTGTGTTTTTTTTTAAAAGACTACATATGAAAGGCATTTATCAGTTAGAAATAATGAGGGGTGCAAGCTTATTTCCACAGGATACTGATAGATGGGAAGCAGATGCTCTTTTCCCTTGTAAACCATGCAATGTGATCTGATCAAGCTTTACCGCAAGGACGTATAGCACCTGGATTCAGGGTTTTTTTAATTAGAGACTATAGGACATGCAACTTCAGTAAACTAAGGAGCTTGTTTGAAATATGTTCCAGCTGTTCCTTGATTAAACCCCTACAATTGTAAGATTGTCTTTTGTTTCCACTTTTGCAAATGCAATTACTACTAGAGCACCAGCGAGACGTGATGTGCTTAATACAAGAACCAGGACTGTCATTCCCCACTTATACCCCCATGTTTCTGCAAAAAAGCAGTAGGAGCCCCTCCCAGTACTTTCATGTTACTTTCTCCATTTTGAAATAGGCTTCCTTTGCAGAATACGTATTTTTCATGTGGTCCATGCTGAAAGCCAGGTCAGTAGTCCCTGTTCTACGGCCAGTTGTTTAGTGTTGGGCTTTGAATCATCTATTGGAGAACCATAGAGAGCTGTTTAATCACTTGGTACTATCTTCCTCCTCTAACACAGAGGCCTGGTCTTTGTCGTAGAGTACTCTGAAGGGTGGAAGTAGCTGTTAGTGGAAAGAAGGAACTCATATTACCTTGTATGTTCTGATCTACAAAAAGATGTAATCGGTGGGGAAAAATAATTTTGATTTTCTGATGCTAAAGGCTAGTCTTTCAATGTGACAGCACCTCTGCATACAGATCATTGCTGCATGCCTGCAGGTACTGTGGGAAAAGGGGTAGTTGAGACAGTGATGTTTATGCAAGGAAAGACAAAAGATGGGCATGCAAGAAGGGAGCAGTCTATAGACAACTTTGTCTGCTTTGTTTGGAAAAGTGTAAATAAGAAAGTCATGAAAGAAAGTTTACTTCTATGAATTTTGTACTATAATTATAAGTCAAAGTTTTTCAAGAACTGTCATGAAAATATTTTTGACACTGGGGCCAGCTCTGGAAATATGCAAATCACAAAATCACAGAATCACAGAATTGCATTGGTTCGAAGAGACCTCTAAGTTCATCAAGTCCAACCATTAACCCAGCACTGCCAGTTCCCCACTACACCATGTCCCTCAGCACCTCATCTACACGTCTCTTAAATACCTCCGGGGATGGGGACTCCACCACTGCCCTGGGCAGCCTGTTCCAATGCCTAACAATCCTTTCAGTGAAATTTTTTTCCTAATATCTAATCTAAACCTCCCCTGCCACAGCTTGAGGCCATTACCCCTCATTTTATCACTGTTACCTGGGAGAAGAGACTGACCCCCACCTCACTACAACCTCCTTTCAGGTAGTTGTAGAGAGCAATGAGGTCTCCCCTCAGCCTCCTCTTCTCCAAACTAAACACCCTCAGTTCCCTCAGCTGCTCCTCATCACACTTGTGCTCCAGACCCTTCACCAGTTTCGTTGCCCTTCTCTGGACACGCTCCAGCAGGTCAATGTCCTTCCTGTAGTGAGGGACCCAAAACTGAACACAGTATTCGAGGTGTGGCCTCACCAGTGCTGAGTACAAGGGTAAGATCACTTCCCTGCTCCTGCTGGTCCTGCTTTTCCTGATATAGGCCAGGATTCCACTGGCCTTCTTGGCATCCTGCTGGCTCATATTCAGCCAGCTGTCGACCAGCACCCCCAAGCCCTTTTCGGCCGGGCAGCTTTTCAGCCCAAGCCTGTAGCATTGCATGGGGTTGTTGTGGCCAAAGTGCAGGATCCAACACTTGACCTTATTAAACCTCATATCGTTAGCCTCAGCCCATAGATCCAGGCTGTCCATATCCCTCTGCAGAGCCTTCCTACCGTCAGGCAGACCAACACTCCCACTCATCTTGGTGTCATCTGCAAACTTACTGAGGGTGCACTCAATCCCCTCATCCAAATCATCGATAAAGACATTAAACAAGACTGGCCCCAGCACTGAGTCCTGGGAAGCACCACTTGTGACTGGCCTCCAACTGGATTTAACTCTGTTCACCAGGATTCTCTGGGCCTGGCCAGACAGTCAATTTTTAACCCAGCAAAGAGTACACCTGTCTAAGGCACGAGCCTCCAGCTTCTCTAGGAGAATGGTGTGGGAAACAGAGTCAAAGGCTTTACTAAATAAAAAACTGTCTTCAGAAACAGACTGCTAGTTTGGTAGAAGATCACAAAAGGGTTATAACCCTGTAATGTCTCCTTTGCCTATACCAGAACATAAGACCTGCTGAGATAGGGGTCAGCATGACTGCCTAGGGAAGAAGTTTTGGCTCCCTGCAGTGGAAATTCCCACCCAAATGTCTGCCAGGGACCCTCCAGCAGTGGAACGTGAGTCTCAGGTGGTGGTGGTGATATGCATGACCTGGATAGAAGGGGACAGTAAATAGATACCCTGTTCTTAAGAAACAAGCCTATGTTTAGGAAATGTGCCAGTGGGTGAGGGAAGAAACAGTGTATTTGCCAGGTCAAGGAAAAGTCTCATGTGAGCTGGAAAGTCAGGACAGTGCATAGGCTGAGTAGACTACACAATGCTCAAAAGTAAATATCTTAAAATATGACTATGACAAGCTTGTCTACTCAAGTCTAATATATTTGTTCCTACAGTAGAAGCGTCAGATTGGCAGCAGAGCAGTTGCAAATCTTGGGGGCAGCACACATCAGATCTTCCTATGAGGAAGTGCTGAAGGTACCATGACACATTGTCTTACTGTCAAGAAGATCTGAAGTTCCCTTTGAAGTCTGTTAACACATCCCAGAATAAGAACTGGTTTTGAGAGGGATAAGAGATGAGCTGACCTCCTGCTGTATGGGGGTCATGGTGGCCTCCAGGAACAGGGCAGGTGCATTGCAGGGTGGTTTCTGAACTAGGAAGGTAGTTCTAACAATGTGTGACTGTGTCCCAGCAGGAGTCATGCTAAGGGACAGGAAAATACAGGGAATGGCCTTATGGAATGACACCCCCCTCTTCCCTTCAGTCTCTATGTCTCTCTGGTTTATTGTGTGCAACAAGAAGCCACTGGGTTCAGCTCGTGGGACTTCTGACATGATCAGTAAGGCATCCCTCACTTAGAAGAAATCTCTGGAGGGATTGAAGAGGTATGTAGATGTGGTGCTGAGGGACATGGTGTAGTGGTGACTTGACAGTGCTGGGTCAATGGTTGGACTTGATGATCTTAGAGGTCTCTTCCAACAAAGGCTATTATTCTATGACTCTGTGATTCTGTGATTTGCAAATCATCAGTGATGGAAAATGTGTTATAGTATGTGGTAACTTGTTTCGATCTTTTTCTACTTTCAACTGTTTTGCTTCCACATCCAGCTCCTGGTTACTTGTTGCAGCTATGCTTGCTCAGCTGAAAATAATGATGGCAAATGTCTGTTCTCTGTGGAGATGAGCAGGCTAAAGAGATGAATCTTTCCAAGTCTTTCTCTCTCCCTTAATCATGATTTTCCTATTCTTCAGTCAACAGTAAGGCTCTTTAGGGTTATGCCAGTCTTCTCTACGATATCAATATCCTTATTTACCTCCTGATACTAGAAACAGGCACAATATCGTAGTGGCTACCCCAGTGCTAAATGCAGAAGCCTTTAGCAACACTATCCCTACTCAATATTCCCTGTGTACACCCCTCAAATTCCCTTTAGTATTCTGGCTATATTTAACAATAGCAGATTATGATGCAGAGATTATCCATCCTTGAATCCTTTAAAATCATTGATTCCCTTCTGTGAAATGAATACTATATCCTGTATGTATACTGTATATTATTTACCTTACATGTATGGTTTTATATCTATCTACTTAGACTAACATGTACAGTTGGTATGTGTCATTGCTAATCCAGGTTGTTCTCACTCATTGTCCGGGTCTCTCTTCATTGTTTACTGTTCTCCCAGTCTTGCTGTCACCTGCCAAGTTCAACACTAACAGTTTTGTATATTTTCCCTGGATCACTCACAGCATCTTATATAGCATAGGGTCAATAACTAATTTCTGTAACTACAGTACAGCACATCTACTTGGTTTCAGTTATCTGTTTACAATCACCCTTAGAAATCTGCTATTTAATGTATGCCATCTGTGGGTTATTTTAATTTTTTTTTTTTTTTTTAAATTAGTGTTGTGTGGTATCAAGTGAAATGTCTTGTTAAAGAGTATTATTGCATCAATTACATTGTTGGATTGACGGAATTATTTTGTATAAATATTCAAAAATTAAAATGTTCTGCTGACCTAAATATTTTGTGAATTTATGATTAATTTAACATAGAATTTAAGTTCAACCTAATTTAGGAGAAGCCAAAAGGATTAATTAAGATTTACATTTTATACTGGAACATTTAAAATTTGTGTCAAAGCAACACTTGGGTACCAAAATATGATTTAAATGTGGTCCAAACCCTCTTAAATTCTGAAAGAACTTGTTGTACCGTATTCAATGCAATATGATGCAAAATCGTTCATTTTTTCTACTTTGGTGAGCAGAGTCCTGTCTCATGCACTTTTGCCTAGCAGAATTTGTTTATCAGCCTTCACAATTTTATATGGGGCATAAGGCTGATTGCTCATACTGCAGGAACTTAGATAACTACAATAAAGTGTTGTCCCAAATTAACTGGCAGGCAAAAAATGTCAAGACTTTAGCTGAAAGATACCTGAATAAATGAATTATAGCAAAATATATAACATCATCAATAGGAGTCAATAGTAAGATAAAAAATATAGAGGATGTGATGGACTACCTTGTCACACTCAAACCATTATCATGGTCTGTTCTGCCATATAATCATCATGATTCGTTTGTCACACGCCAGTTTAAAACTTGCTAATTTCTGCCCTTCGTTGCCTCTGTTGAAAGGAATCTTGTGCTCTGTTGTGTAGAAGCCATCAGATTTGAAGTCTGCTAGTACTCGTAGGTAGTCTATACACTTTTGTTACTGTACCAATACTGTCATTTAGCTCGATATCCATTCTTCCTCCCTGAGGTTTACCCACTGGTGTATTTTTAGACATCAATCACACTGCCTCTTGATGCTGACTTTGATATGATAAACAAGCCTTTCACATATCTTCTCTAATGGTAGCTGCCTCCTGACTGTCCCAGCAATCCAGACATGTTTCTCTTCCAGTTTTGGCTCGTCTTTGAACACAGATGTCTCAACTGTATAGGCTGTTCCAGATGAGGTTTCATCCCTGTTTAATAAAGTAGCATTAATGACTTACCTGTCTCCTGGATACCTCGTCTGACGTGCCGGAGGACTGCATTTGCCTTTTTTCACATGACTTTGATGATAAAGTGGGTCTGATGTATTAATGAGTGTAACAGACATGCACACTTGACCAAGTGACTCCAATCTTGTGTTTGCTTTGTTCTAGACAGGCATCATCACTCAGGTTTTACAGTTTTATTAAAATCCTCGGTGCGGAATGTGCAATTTAATGTGACAGTTCTTCTGGTATTCTAGGATGGAGCTGTTTGCCCTCTCCTAAATGTAATGCATTATGTGTGTGGACTTTTGTCTCTGCTGGTTGCTGATGGCTGGAGTGCTGTGGAAGCCATGCCATCAGCCTAACTGGTGGCATCCAGGATGATAAATAAGCTCTAAAAACCCCCATGAGTTGAAAGTGCCATGTCAGAGTAGGAATACTTGTATCTAACCAAGACAAACTAACCACATGAAGAGCTGACAGCTGTAGAGGCCAGTGGGTATGGATACAGATAAGGCTGGTCAAATAATTGTCTGGAGGTATACGTCAGGTCCTATGGGAGGTGGAGAAATTTTTCACATGCCTGGGACCGGCTGTGGCTGTCCTTCTGCCAAAATCAGGTGTTTAAGAAGACCTTGCAGTTTTGAGCACCAAGAGCTGCAAGGCACTTTTAGGTAGTGGTCTGATGAGGTGGAGAACTTGAATGGAGAAAATCCAGTACACAGGTCCCTAACAAGGATAAATACTTGCAAGCAGAGTTTAGTTCTGCTTGAATTGTCCCTTCAAAAAAAAAGTAAAGGGGAATAAAGCAGAGGTTAATAAGGGATTGAAAGGGGTCAGCAATAATTTGAAGTTAAAATGAAGGGATCATGCCAGTATTGATTAAAGCAGAGTGGTGTTAGATTTGGCAGTAATAAGGCAACTGCAGTTTAACTATAGAAACCAAAAGAGAGAAGAAAATGAATGGGACTGGTCTAAGAGTAGAATTTTATGTAATGAGTTTAAGGACTAACTAGATGTGGCCCTAGATGAAAAGATTTTATCTCAGAGCACAAGGAAGATGCTAAAGCACACTGGCAGGAGAGGGCAAATAAGGATGTGCGTGGAGATTACGTTGTTTGAATCATACACAGTTTGTGCTGAAATCTGAAAACCGAGAGGGAATCATATTAACACTGGAAAGGCTGTTGCTCCAATCTTATTTTTCTCTAAAAGAGTTATTTTCCTTCATTCTTTTTTGCCCTTAATGAACAAAATACAAGTCTTAAATTTTCCTTTCTGTAGTGAGAGAGAAAATTGTGCCTTCATCATTCAGTACAATATGGAGGGGGGTTTCAGAAGCTCTTGTAGCTATTCCAGCTGTCCCCAACCAATGTCTCTGCTGAAATGCCTATAGATTTCAAAGGCAGCAAAATCAGGTCAGTACTGAGAGGTTTGGAAAGTCCCACCCTGTAAGTGAATAAAACCAAGGATCTAATTTAATTTTAATACAGGTAAAGGTCCTTTGCTGACCACAAAGGGAGGTTCTAAAGTAGAAAAGATTGCTTCCGCATTTATTCACTTCATAATCTGTGGGATAGACATTAATTACTCTGCTACTGTTATGTATTTGCAGCATTGATCTCTGACTTTGTGAGAGAATCAGTGTATTTTCTTGCTAATACAAAATTTCATACTGAGGTACATGACTTTACTTAGACATTTTCAAAACTTTGTTTTTTGTTTTGCTCATTCTAACTGAAACTAGACTAAATAAATCCTATCACTACTATACTATTAGCTATACAACTATTGTTGTAGAACACCCTTTCCTCTCCTTTTCTTTATTTACAGTTTTGGTTATCAAGAATTCATGATGCATTATGACAGCAGAAAGTGGCAATTCTACAACCCTCCAATAATATCTCAGAATATGAAAGTACTTCATAGTTTGCACCACATTCCTGCTTGTGTGACTCCATTTTTCCACAGACTACTAGTGAAAGGGCAACCATCTGACTATTTGCCCTGCTATTGATATTACAAGGTGAGCAAAGTAAGGCAGTTAGTAGTCTAAGGATGTACCTGCAGGGCATGGAGTGCAGTGGAAAGCAAAACACCTTGGGAAGCCTGGGTACTAACATGCCTCTTCAGTCAGGGCAGTTAAATACTATATCAGGTGGCTCAGCCTCAGCAGGAGATCTCTGCATGGCTCTATGCTGCTATGTGGACACCTAGCTTAGACCATGCCAACTGGGACTGTTCTCCTCCCAGACTTTAAGCAAGACACATGGGGCTAGCTGACTGGTCTATCTTCATCAGGCTAATAAACCTCTTTGGTTGAGGCTCTCAACCAAGTACTTTGTTAGAGTTTGAGTCCTCTGCATCTTCCTGTCTTTGTTTTGATGGCTTAGAAAACAGCAACTTCATTGTGTTAACCACCAAAAGTAGTTAATAAAAGCCATGAAGTGAGTTTCCAGAGAACTGTGGAGTGGTGTTCCCCAGGGCTCAGTGCTGGGGCCAGTCTTGTTTAATGTCTTTATCGATGATTTGGATGAGGGGATTGAGTGCACCCTTAGTAAGTTTGCAGATGACACCAAGATGGGTGGGAGTGTTGGTCTGCCTGAGGGTAGGAAGGCTCTGCAGAGGGATATGGACAGCCGGGATCTATGGGCTGAGGCCAACGATATGAGGTTCAATAAGATCAAGTGCCGGATCCTGCACTTTGGCCACAACAACCCCATGCAATGCTACAGGCTTGGGCTGAAAAGCTGCCCAGCAGAAAAGGGCTTGGGGGTGCTGGTCGACAGCCGGCTGAGTATGAGCCAGCAGGATGCTAAGAAGGCCAGTGGAATCCTGGCCTATATCAGGAAAAGCAGGACCAGCAGGAGCAGAGATGTGATCTTACCCCTGTACTCAGCACTGGTGAGGCCACACCTTGAATACTGTGTTCAGTTTTGGGTCCCTCACTACAAGAAAGACATTGAGCTGCTGGAGCGTGTCCAGAGAAGGGCAACGAAGCTGGTGAAGGGTCTGGAGCACAAGTGTGATGAGGAGCAGCTGAGGGAACTGGGGCACCATCTATTTTAATTATCCATCTTGCAATTGAAAAAGACAGAGATTATTTCACAGTATAAGAGATTATTTTGCAATATAAAGAAGTGGGCCTGGTTGCTCATCGCTTCACATTGAATAGCAGAAGTCGTAAATTCTCATCCTAATTTTTCTCAGTGATAACTTATTTACATGCCCAAAGTGAGATATTTCAAATTGGTTGAGGTAATTTCAAACAAACATAAGCTCAGACCTTAAATCTTCCTAAATCACCACCAATTGCACCACCAATTCCAAAAGCTGGTTGGACGATTGCACCAGTTAATTGCACCACTAATTACAAAGCCTGAGGGCTCTATGTTAGGAGGGTATTTGGCACATAGTTCACATAGTTCAATTTACAAACCCAGTATCAGATTTTTTCAGTTCACTCCTGAGTACCATGAATCCTTTAGCTGCTTTCAATCACAGGTGTGGTTTGCTTGTTTGTTTTTGTTTGTATTATTTGTGCAATTGATAAGGGAAACACTCTGGGGAGATTCACCTTTTTTTTTAATGCTGTCACTGCACTGATAAAAACATATATACATTTCTCAACCCCAGGTCCCAATGCTACTGTGTTAACACAAGTATAGGCTTTATTGTAAGTTCTGTTAGGGAAGAAGAAAGTTATTGTGATGTTTTTGAGCAAGCAAATAAATAGCAAGATTTCTCTGAAAATGAAACGGTGGCCTAATGACAATTGAAATACATAGATCATCTCTGTGCTGTATGCACTTTTTTTTTTGAAAACAAAAGGATAGAGTTTTTTGTGAGCTATGAGGCAGCACTGGAAAACACTGGGTGATCATGGATGCTTTGGGTTCATATACACCCATATACAAGAAGGGCAGGAAGGAGGATCCAGGGAACTACAGGCCTGTCAGCCTGACCTCCGTACTGGGGAAGGTTATGGAATGGTTCATCTTGGGGTAGATCACTTGGCAAATGCAGGACAATGGGGAGATCAGGTCCACCCAGCATGGGTTCATGAAGGGCAAGTCCTGTTTAACCAACCTGATCTCCTTCTATGATCAGGTGACCCACCTAGTGGATGAGGGGAAAGAGGTGGATGTTGTCTACCTGGACTTCAGTAAGGCATTTGACACTGTTTCCCACAGCATTCTGCTGCAGAAGCTGGCGGCTCATGGTCTAGACGGGTGGACTCTTTGCTGCGTTAAAAACTGGCTGGATGGCCGAGCCCAGAGAGTTGTGGTGAATGGAGTTAAATCCAGTTGGAGACCGGTCACAAGTGGTGTCCCTCAGGGCTCGGTCTTGGGGCCAGTCTTGTTTAATGTCTTTATCAATGACCTGGATGAGGGGATCGAATGCACCCTCAGTAAATTCGCAGATGACATGAAATTGAGTGGGAGTGTCGATCTGCCTGAGGGTAGGGAGGCTCTGCAGTGGGATTTGGACAGGCTGGAGCAATGGGCTGAGGCCAATTGCATGAGGTTTAACAAGGGTAAGTGCCAGGTCATGCACTTCGGCCACAACAACCGCATGCAATGTTACAGGCTTGGGGAAGAGTGGCTGGAAAGCTGCCTGGCGGAATAGGACCTGGGGGTGTTGGTTGACAGCCGACGGAGCACGAGCCATCAGTGTGCCCAGGTGGCCAAGAAGGCCAATGGCATCCTGGCCTGTATCAGAAACGGTGTAACCAGCAGGAGCAGGGAGGTGATTGTGCCCCTGTACTCGGCACTTGTGAGACCACACCTTGAGTACTGTGTCCAGTTCTGGGCACCACAGTTTGAGAAGGACATTGAGGTGCTGGAGCGAGTCCAGAGAAGGGCAACGAGGCTGGTGAGAGGTCTGGAAAACAGGCCTTATGAAGACCGGCTGAAGGAACTGGGGTTGTTTAGTTTGGAGAAGAGGAGACTGAGAGGAGACCTCATTGCCCCCTACAGCTACCTAAAAGGAGGTTGTAGTGAGGCTGGTGTTGGTCTCTTCTCCCAAATTACTAATGACAGGATGAGAGGAAATGGCCTTAAGTTGCATCAGGGGAAGTTTAGATTGGATATTAGGAAGAAGTTCTTTCCTGAGAGGGTGGTTAGGCACTGGAACAGGCTGCCCAGGGAGGTGGTGGAGTCGCCATTCCTGGGGGTGTTCAGAAAACGGGTTGATGAGGCACTTGAGGCCATGGTCTAGTGTTTTAATGGTTAGGAATATGATGGCATAAAGGTTGGACTTGATGACCCTGGAGGTCCCTTCCAACCATAATTATTCTATGATTCTATGCTTCTATGATTCTGGCATCGGGCAGATTTTGTGAGGAAGCAAAAGGCAAGATATCTGCATTTAAAGCTTTGTTTGGGATGACAGCTACTGAAAAAAACAATTGGAAATGCCAAAATATAGAATTCGGTTTGGATTTTTTTTCTTTGTCACATTCTGTCTGTATCTCCAATATAACAAACACATGAGTTGCTCTGCACAACAGACTGGATAATGACCACTCATATTTTTCATGACAGGATTTTACAAACGCTGTTCTGAAGTGAACATCCATCCAACAAGTTGCTGAAATACTATATATGCATTTGTTCTTTTCATACAGTCTAAAGGAGAATCTGAAATATTCTCTTGTAGGAACACATATTATTTTATTATATCCCACTCTTGCAATTACACTTCAGACCTGTAGAGACTTAAGAACATATATTGCCCTCCTGCTGATATTTTTTGTATACAGTAGATTCATGGGAGGTAAAACAACTCAGTACCTTCCTAGTGTTGAATGTCATTGGATTTAAGAGGCTGAAATCTTTGAACAAAGGTATGTAATTTACTTCCTGTAGAGCCTTGGAAATTGCAATTACTCTGCTGACCATATGCAGTGCCATTAGCCACATACCAGGATGATATGCAATGTCAATTTTACTTACATTTTGATATACTTGTTATTTTCCAATACCTGTTGCCTAACTTTTAAATGGTACCTTGATTTTATTAAAATTAGTAGTTTTCTCAAGCTAGGAACTCTGGACTATATTTATCAAAAAAAAAAAAAAAAAGGATTCTAGGCAAAGCTTGATGACTTTTTATGAAAATTGCTTTTCATGAGGGATAAGGTCTGACAAGTGAACCAGCTTAAGCAGTATGCATTATCTCTTCAGAGTTCTCCTGAGTCATGTTTTTAATTTAGTATTAGCTCTATTTGAAGCTGAATGCTTGATTTTTTTCTTAGGAATGTTTGATGATTGGTGGAAAAGTAGATATTTACCTTGCAAAAGGCAGCTAACAGTCCCCTTAATTTGTCCATAATGACAGTAAGTGCACACACTCTTTGGCACATGTAATTACAGACCTCTAATCAGAGTGTTTGGCTTAGATGAAAATTTAAAAAAAAAATAAGGTGAGAAAATTATTTATCATTGTGAAAGGGCCTGATCTAGGAGCTAGTGGGCAGGTTCAGGCTGCTCCTTCTTTTGCTGGGAATTGGGTGAAGTATGAATGATGGGAGGAAAACCAATAAGGCAATGTTTTTGTGTTTAAATTTGCACATAGTTAAGCCCCACTGAAGTTAAAGGTGTCTCCTTTAAGCATTGCAGTGGATGGGGTCTTATACACAGTGAAGACAAATAATCATTATAAATTGATAATGAAGATCCATTGGGTTAACACCAGCCTTTTCTCCATTCTGAGTAATTTTGACCTTCTTAAAAATCACTTTGAGTGTTTGATGTGAAATGCACAGAAAATGAGTCCACGTCACTGTCTCACAATCGAGTACATTGTGAATGTGGGTAACTCACTTCTGTAGTCCCTTTTTGGTTGTAAAGGCAAATGAAAGATATTATCAGAAAGCTAAATTTTGGCATGGGATGGCTCAGTAATTTGTGATTTTAGAATGAAGCTTCCATCTCAGACTGCTTAAAAACTGGAGGAGGGAGAGGTCTGGAACTTGTAATGCCAGGTTCATCTGTACTCCGCTCTGATGGTAACCCCAGTGCTGTCTGTGTCTGGGTTGCAATTAGACAATACTCTTTATCTAGACATAACCAATGATTAAAATCAGACCTGACTACCTTCTTTGAGGGAGAACTGATTTAGCCTTTATTAAATTGCAGTTATTAATTTCACAGGTTACAAAGAAATCATTAATGTGAAACTGTTTTTAGATTTCAAACTATAAATGCCTTCCAAGACCAGCCTCTACAGGGGCAGCATGGTAAATGTAACTCTTTCTTTACTGAGCACTTAGTTAAGTGCCCACCTTCAAATAGAAAGAAGTACAGCCACCTAACCCTTCCATAGCTTTTCTCTCTGACTTCTCAAGCCCAGCATTACTTTGGGTGAATACTGGCTGTCCATGGTGTCCACAACCACCCTTGGGGATGGCCAAGCACATATTTTGGCCACCACACTGCAGGCCCATCCATGACTGTGTTACAGACACCTCCTCTTCTCCCTTCCCCCCAGATATGTTTCTGGTTGGCTCTGAGATAAGAGGACTACCAAAAACCTTGTGTACCTAAGCTGAACTTCATCCAGCACTTGCTGGAGCCAGGGTTTTTCGTGGGTTCACAACCCAGTTTGTTCTGGAGGACTGGGTTATCCCTTCTTGGACTTAATTTAGAAGGCTGTGGACAGGGTTATCCTATCCCTTAGATACTGTTTACAAAGGGACTTCACCTGAAGTTCATTATACCCCTTTGGATTTGTAGGTTGTGAGTCCGTGGTACACCTACTCAGGAGGTGATATCCCATGGGACCAGGTCTACAGCATTCCCAAGGGGACATTCCCCTATAGCCAAGTGAATGTGGAAGTGTATAATTATGAGGATAAAACAAAACAAAACAAACCCCAGAGTGAACAACCATTTAACAAGTCTTTTGTCACTTGATTCACTGCTCAGCTTTTTCCACATCTCAAGAATTTCACGAGTTTCGGGAATTTATATTTTCTAATCAAGCAAGCATGGCAACGGTGCATTTCTTTTGGAAAGAAGAAAGGATAGGAAAGGAATCTAAAATGACTATTTAATTGTTCATTATCCAAATGAGATTATCCGTGGAAAATGTCTGCAGAGTCACTGCCCTTTGGGATGGCTCTTGTGTCTGGGGGACAGAGTCTAATTTGTGTCCAGGGTTAGAATGGTTCAAGTTCAGCTAATGGGAGGTTGCAGCCAGCTGCCTGCTGTGACTGTCCCCTCCAAAAGGGGTAGAAAGGCAAACAAAGGGCCATGTTCACATCTCCCAAGACAGAAGACTATGTCTGATGTCCTCCCTCCAAATACTAGTCTGTGACCTCTGATAGTGTAACTAAACTGCCCACGATAGGCAGCCAGCGGTGCCGAGGCAAAGAGAGGGACAGACAGTGATTCTGGCTCCCAAAGGCTGCTTTCTGGTGGCTGTTTTTGACTTCGTTGTCTGTTTGCATGTCAGATCATGATGTCATTAAGAAATGAACAAAGAATACCATAGAAGACACTCTCAAGACACCCTGTAAAACATCATGTACCCTTTCAAAAATAATGGGCTTTAGCATCCAGATATTTCCAGTGTCCAAATACCTTTAAAGAGTAGCTTTGGTGCCCATTTCCCAAGGGTCATTTTGAAAATCATAATCTAAATCTCAGAGTAAAGTGAAAGGTGATATCTTAACCAACTGCTTCTAACATGATAGAAATGAACACTTCTTAGCTGTTTTGTGTTGTTTTTTGGGGGGGTTGTTTTTTGGTTTTTTTGTTGTTTTTTTTAAGTATATAAATAAATGCACAATGTTAATAAATTGTAACACAAGCTTTTAGCATTTACATATGAAAAATGATGGTTTTGCTCAGTAGCAGCTCATGCTAATGGAAAACACTCAAAAGGTTTTCTGTCAATATTGTTTAACCTGAGAAACTTGTATGACAGAGCAAGTGTCAACACCTGCTTGAAGCCTCATTCTTCAGAGTTATTCTCAGTGATGAGAAGAGGGTGCTTGACTGAAATGCCTGTCAGACTTAATCTACAAAACAGCTCCATGAGCAGAGGGAAGGCAATAGCCTGCTAGTCACATAGTGCATCAGGATCTCGGCTGCACGTAGCACATGGAAAGCAGCTGTTGGTTACTTTGGTTTCAGGGTGGCATGAAAAGGAGCAGAGGAAACAGACTTCCTCAACATTTTTATAAGCCTTCTATTTTACCTTGTCCTTCGCTTTCACTTTGGTTGCCTTAGTTACTTTTTCTCCACGGCCATGGCTTCAGCATGCCAAATTGTCACTTGTTCTCTTAACATGTCTCTGAGTTTTGGGAGTTTTCATTTTGCACATCAGAAAACGTGACACTATGACTCTGTCTAAACTGCAAGACTGAAGAGAGCTTGCACAGTCCTCCGGCTGAGCCTCCCTCCTGGCTGTGCTCTTGCTTGATGTGCAACGCGGGTGCCTCCCTGCCTTTGTTTCTGTGGAAAGGGAAGCTCTGCCCTCATCTAGGGCCCAGATTACTGAAGAAATGTAAGTACCTTGATTCAGGCATCTGATCCTCCTTGCTATTGCAGACTAAGAGGTGATGCATCTAAAACGTGTGCTATAGAGCTCGCGATGAAGCTATATTGCATTGTCCTAATGATGTCTTCTGTGGTAGCACAGAATCATCGAATTATCTGGGTTGGAAAAGACCCCTAAGATCATTAAGTCCAACCATTAACCCAGCACTGACAAATTCACCACTACACCATGTCCCTCAGCACCTTGTCTACACGTTTCTTAAATACCAAAGCAGAGAAAAGGCGATGACGAAAACTGAAAGTGTAATAGCAATGGAGCTTAGTTGCCATGTACAAAACAAGAGACAAACACAGACTAATGAGAAACAGAGTGGCCTGTGAGGAAGGGCAAAACAATGCTTGTACTATGGGGGGAAACATGAGAAAGGCAAATAAGTTGCCAGCTGCGTGAGTTTATTGCAATCAAAAAAAAACCCCAACCATTTTGTGAACAGTGACAGAAACAGTCTGAAAGTATTTGCCAAGTGGAGAGCAACAGTGAGATCTCCTTGGATGATATTGTTTTCACTGCTTCCCACTGTGCTGGAGCCTTGATGAGCAAAGCAACAAGCTTGTTTGTCCAGTTGATACTTTGAGATGCATCAAAGCATGGACTCAAGCATGCAAACTTCACACTTGGCAGTGGCTTGACTGCCAACTTAATGGGGTTTAAAAATCACCGCAGAATTACACTGGATAAGTCCTCAATATTGCAGGAGACTGTGATTTATATGGATGCATGGCTAAGGACAGTGCATGCCGGCACAGCCAAGTAAAGCAGACTTCACTAAATAGGTTTCAAAACCTCTTCTTAAAGGAAACCATTGCCTCTGCCTTCAACAAACAGCTAGGAATAGGGAAACATTTAGGATTTGTCATTTGCAGATGGAGTCTTGGTGCTGACTGCAATTTGTGGTCCTGCTGATGGAGCCACTCTTAACACAGACAGGAGAGGGAGTGCAGGGACAGAGGATAAGAGAGGATGATCAAAGCAATTTCAAATGATGGACAGATGAATAGATAGATAATGTGAAGATTAAGAGCCAGTGCATGGCTGTCAGAATATGCAATTCCCATGCTCCGAAGGACAAAAACCCCACCCTCTTGTGCACATTTTCCATATGGCCCTTTTCACCAGCTCTTAATACATTTTTCTTCTGATGTGAGTGGTCAAAAAAGGAAAAAACCAAACAGGTTTGATCCATTCTTTATTGCTTTCCATAATGTTAGAAGATGTTGCCAGTTTCCTTATAAATCTGGTTTTTATTTACCTGAAAATAGTATCTCCTTAACTGCAGGCTTCCTTATTGCATTAACACAGCAGCATGTGTGCCCACTCCTCCCTTCTTCCCTTTCTCCCTCCCTTCCTCCCTCCCTCCCCTGTTTTTTGCTCAGAGCTGTGTCATGCAGTTTTCGTGTCAGCCTTTGTCAGCTGCATTTCTTCAAGCATCTTTCTTTGTTCAAATGTAGCTGCCAGATGTCTGCGATGTCCAAGATGTTACCATGACATGTCCTCAAAGGACATTGCTCTGAACTGCTGTGGTCACTCTCTCCTTTCATCTTCTGTACTGTCAAATTGTTTTCACCCGTGATGGCCCTTGTCCATCAAAAGTACTCTCCCTGTAAATGCCCTCAGGCAGGAAACCCATTAGCAGATGGACTCCATGACCTTCTCCAGAAAGCATTGAATTTACAGCCATGTGTAGTGTGCAGAAGTGAGGGAAGGTTTATTTATTCTGCTTTGTTTTAAGATCTTGTTCTATCCTGTGGGGCAGATTTCTTCATGCCTTGAGGGAGGAATCATCTCTCTAGGGTGCTTTCTCCACCTGGTAATCACTTGTTAGTTTAGTACCTGCTAAGAAGAAATCTGTATTTCAGGGACAGAGCACTGACAGAAAACCCTTCTTCAGGAGTCCTATTTGAAGTGTTACTAAAATGCAGTGCTAGGACTGGAGTGAGATCTCACACTGAGAAGGTGGAGAGCTGTCCTTTGTTCAGGTGGAAGAGGAAAAAAGCCCTTATGGGAGTTCCTTTCCATTGCAGCTGATGGAAACAAGGACACTGCCATATCTGAGAAATCCAAGCCAGATGCAGAGCTGGTTAGCAGCCTGCACTCTGCAGCCAGGCTGCCTGCACTCCGGGCAAAATGCAAATGGCATGGACCTTGACCTAGTCCTGACAAACTGTGTGTGTGTGTGTGTGTGCATGGAGGATGGCAGGAGGAGACCGTGCTTACCTCGATTCAGCCCTGCCAGTGGATGTGGTCAGCATCCTCAGCCACCCCGGCTCCTTATGGCTGACTGCCCGTGTTTTCACTCCTGAAGCAATCAGACAATTGCTTGTGTGCCTGCTGTTTAACTTAGTCTGGTGGAAAACAAGGTGGTAGCAAAGACTTATCTTTTAAAGTGGTTAAGTCAACACTGCTGGCATGAAGCGAGGGAAGCTGATGTGAGCAGCTCTGCTTGTACATTTGCCGGGGGGGGACACACACACAACGCCTAATGAAAGAGCTATGCTGAGCCGCTGGGAATGGACCGCTGCTGGGGGAGCAGTGAGTACATCCTCTGTGCCCAGCAAGAAGCACTCAGAGCAATGCAGATATGTGGGTGGAAAAGCCAGTGAGAAAGGCTGCAGACAGCCAAAGCCACATTTGCAATGCGTCCATAAGGAAAAGGGTAAGAGACAGTCTTGAGGAAGAGTTTGAGCTGGAAAACGTTTTGGAGTTCTGAATGAAAAAGTCTTGTCTCCTGCTGGTTGAACACAATGGGGGAAGGGAAATAGGGCTTTGTACATTCTCTGCAGAAAAATAGGAGTGCATCAGAGAAATATCTGATTTCTTCATCAGTTACTTCTCCTAATGGAAACAATATGTCTGTCCCCAAATTTTGGCTAACTGCTCAAATTGAAGTGGGTGACAATGCTACAGGATCATCCCACAGAGCTAATTTCCCCCCATTGCTTCAGAAAGATGGTAACTGTGTTCTGTGATGGTGAGGTTTGCTTATCCACAGAGAAGAAAGAAATATATTTTTTAACTCTTTCCCCCATTGCTGTCCTTCTTTGGGGAGCAGACAAGTTGACTCCTCTGAGTGAGGGACCACTGGTTGCTGTGGTTTCCTTCCCACCATCAAAGTAATGACCTGGTTCTCTGGTGCTCCATGCAATAACAGATTTATTTTCCCTGCGTGCGTTCGGGGATCCCTGTGCTGTGTGCCATGCACACACGTGCCTGTTGCATACGCAAGCATGCAAGCAGTGGCTGCTCCCTCCCAGTGCAGGTGTAGGTAAGCAAAGAGTCACTAACAGCGCACTGCAGAGCACAAGTAAGAATTGTCACAGTATACCTATCACAGCAAACTTTCAAATGATGCCCTTATTCAAATAAAAACTTACATGTACAGAACATGACAACCCAGACTGGTTTCTGTAAACGATAGTGGAATTAGAGGATTTGATGACTGGTATTTTTATTATAATGCCCTCTTCTCCTTTTCCATGATGCTGTATGAATTGCTGAAATATTGACACAACATGTTATCTTTAAAAAAAAATTAAAAAGAAAACTTACAATTTAAACCAGAGGGGAGAGCACTGTGATGAACAGTTTGTTCTGTTGCCTTGTAATAGATTTCTGAGTTGGACAGTATTTGCAGTAGCTTGTTGACAAGACACACATGTTTATTAGGAGTGAAAATGATACCTACTAGCTTAGTTCTGCTCTCAGCAGAAACAAAAACCCCCTCAAACCATCAGCAATGCAGCAGCAGAGGGCATCAGCAGCCTGCATTTGAAGACTGTAATGATGTGAGCATTTGCTAGCAGAGTTTAGTAGGACAATGCTGTTTTAACTAGTGGATGGAAACCCTTAAAGCATCCTTGTAATCGTGACAAGTCAATGTGGTGAAGCATTTTATGTTGCTGTGTTTTCAAAGAGAAAATATAAATATGGCAAACAATGGCCTGGCACCGGAATACAGTGGGCAATATCTAATGGCAGTGATAAACTAGGCAGGTGATTTTGCTGTGACTGCCTCTCCAGCTGAAGCCGAGGGGTTTGCTCTGGATTAAACAAAACCATGTGCTATTTACAATGTGGTTTGAGTTTGTGCTCACAGAGGTTTGCAGTGCCCATATGGAACAATAGCTCACTGAACAGGGCAAATGTAGAACAGCTTATAAACAATGAACAAACAGTGAGAGGGAGCTGGGTTGTTTTAATTCTGATCCAAAATCCAAGGCAATTGGTTTCTTAATGGAAAATAAAAAGCTTATGAAGCTGCTGGTACATTGTCACCAGGCGAGCAACCATTCAGTGCCCTGGAAATTGAATTCAGATTTTTGGGAAGCTTCTTGGACTAGTGGATGGAGCAACACTGGATGGTGCCAATCTTCCCTCATACTGTGGCCTTCGCTGTTTCCTTTAAAGGATTTTGTCAGAAATGGAGGGCTCTAAGATGGCTGCAGCCTGAGACATTTAGAAGTCTGCCCCACTTATCTAGATCTCAGCAGGGAATCTGGGGAAAAGAGAAACAAAGAGGACTCATTCATTCCTGCTCTGTGAATGCTTTTTCTTGCATTTCACATCCTCTACATTAGGATAAAGCCTGGCCATTTCAGAACCCTGTGTTCCCCCAGTTCTAATCACAGCGCTCAGGAAGCCTGAGGGCAGGTTTTGTCATCACTACACAGATGAAGAACCTCAGTCTGCATGTGAAAGGCAACAAAATTCTTCTTGAAAGTGGTGACCTTGGCCCTTTGTTGCGATAGATTTACCGTATTCTTACGGATGGGAGGCAGTTGCTGTTTTGCCTTTCTTTTTCCTGCATTTCAGTGAGCAGAGGAAGAGGAGGATTGCAAGAGTATTGACCCCGGTGTAAAAAGATACAGGTCTTCACATTTTTTCTTTACAGGGTGTTTGCATTTCCTCTGATTGTAAATCTCCCAGAAACCGAAAGTTTAACTGCAAGGACGATGCTCAGTGAGGAAAAACAAATGAAGAGAAAATTACAGATGCAAGTGAAATAAATGGTGCCTGAAGTGCTAACCAAATATCTTCACAGTTCAAAGGAGCTTGCAGAGGCAAATGTGTTGCCCTTACATTTCCTGTCCCAGGGTCTCATCTGTCACCGGCTTCATTTCCACCGAGGCTGAGGGATGATTTCTCAAGAACGGTGTGTGCCCGTGGAGGACAGCAAAGGCAATGCGGTGTGGGAAAGCTCAGTGAACCTTCCTTGCATGTACATCTGCTGCCTTGCTTTCTCATGTCTGTTGTCAAACAGAGAACCATAGATCTAGCAACATCTCTTTCACGAGGCTGGTTCAGAGGCTAGCTGTGACAGCTTGGGATCATACCAAGCAAGCCTTTCCATCCAGGCTATACCGTTTCATTCCCAAAAGACCTCTTATGCCAAGTGGAGCTTAATTTCCTGCTCTCTATAAGTATTTTGCACCAAGGCTTCCACCTAACTGGCAGAAACAGCTCTCTTCTAAGCCATTAGCTGACCATCAGCATCATCTCCACTTGAATGAGCTTCTCTTGCAAGTTTTAGGCTGCCATGGCCTGCTCCTGCTCTTTGGCTGCTTGATTCAGCTCTGGGCTACAACTGTGAGAAGAGGGTCTGAGACACTTCACGTGTACAAGGGCTGGTGTATTGGCACTCAGATAATACACAAGATTGTTTTTTCAGGAAGGAAAAAAAGCTGATGTATAATCAATGGCTGACAAGGTGTGCCAAGAGTTGCTCCTAAATTCCAGTGAATCTTCCTCAGACACAAATTGACTTTACGTCAATTGTCTTCAGGGCATGTGTGTACTTGATTTCTCTCCAGATACAAAGAGACTTTCAGTTTTTTAAACACATGGGAGAGATTATGTCAGGGTGAAAATTTGGGCCTCGCTGAAGCTGGGAAAGAAGTAGAGCCCAGCATGCTTTCCAGAGGTGTGGATAAGCGAGGAGATTTCATGCAGTTCATGTCAGTCATTACCTTTTATCTATACTGGAAAGCAAAGAGCCAATAAAATGGATGTGCTAAGTTTAAACACTTTTCCAGAAAGATGAATTTATCCAAAGAGGATTTTTTTTCCTGAAAGCAATGATCAGTAATAACTTTTGGAGGAATCCTCCAGCTCCTATTATTGCAGCTGAGCCTTCTTCCTTCCTTCCTTTCACCATTATCTTCTCCCAAAGGTGTTATCTTTGAAGACTCTCTTAAAAGTTTTTAGCAAATGGAGCTCTTCAGAAGACACTTCCCATAGATAATTCTTGCTAGCTCATGGGTATGTTTTTGTAGTGGGTAGATTAGTTGGATTTGTTCCTTCTGTGTAAGTTAAGGCACTGAGTAGAAGACATATTTTGGCCATGGTAATAAAAACAGAAGTGAAGCAAAATCACATCCTGCATGATCCAGGTGCACTTGACCGCAGAATCTAGCAGAGAAATTCAGGTAGTGGGGTATTTTATTGGTTTTATTGCTTCTGAAGGGTGCTACGCATCGAGGTCCGGGAGACTGATGTTTCCTCTTTCTCTAGAAGCGCACAGGAAACAAAACTCACCTTGAGCATGCCACAGGCCACAGCTGGGAAAGTAATCTTCATCAACTTCTCATTTACTTGTGGGCCCTCTTCTAAGAAGACCCACAGCAAGTCCATGCAGGGGCATATTTGCATAATGCCCTTTCATGTTTTAATGTAACCAGCTAACCAGAAGACAACTGGAGGATATGGATACCTCCTAAACTTTGGGGGATATAAATCTGCCTCCTGGGCCTAAGCTCCAGAGCAATGATGGGAAGGTGTACGCGGTCTGGAATACAGTAGAAAAGATAAGCTGAACAAGGCTTACATCCATATCTGCGGTGAAGCTGCTTTCCTCCCAGAAGGATAGTGCCTTGTTTTTGAACTGTGGGTATTGCCTTTGTTTATTTTAACCTCTCATCTTGAGAAGCAAATAAGTCTCATTTCTGAATTATCAAGACTGATGCAGGATGTGCCATGGAATATTTTTAACCAAAAAAAAAAAAAAAAAAAGAAAAAAAGAAAAAAAAGAAAAAAAGAGGAAAAATAGAAAGAAAAATAAATCAAAGTACCCTTTACATTATGCTGTCTTACTATTTTTTTCTAGAAGCAACATCGTGGATACAAATGGTTTAGCCCATAACGTTGAAATATTGTGAATACTCTGACATCTCATTGTTTTGCTCAGGAAGTAGTTTGTCATTGCCACAAAAATGTAACATGACTGTTTCAAAGTTAATTGAGTATGTTGCAAGAATTTTAAAAATCTCAAGTAAACCCACTGGTCAATAAACAACCATCTCTCTTTGGATGGAAAAGGTTTTCCATATGAGAGTGTGAAAAGCTGCAAATAACCAGTAGGTATTTGTTCAGGGTGTGAGATTAATGGCATGGTCATGCTCAAAAGAGCCTGCGAGGCAACCAGAGTAGTGAGAGACCAGCCTGAGCACTTTCTTCAAGGAAGGAAGCTGATGCTAATCCCCCCCCCTCTTTCCAGACCTCATTATCTCAGAGAGCATTTCTGGATGGGATTCAGGAGGCCAATTTCAGCATTAAGGCAGTGACTGAACATGAGCAAGAAGGACTTTTCAATGGGGTGCCATCACTTAAAACCCCATGACCTCTATACTGTGACAGCAAGGGAGCAGTCATTCCCCGCTCAGAGAAGCAGGTGTCTTTCCCAGGCAATGAAAGATGTGGTCCTCACCCTGGCTTAAGACATGTCTCAGTGGAGCAAAGTGACCACTGTGTTTTATGTAGCTCTGAGAGCAAAGCCACGGGCCCCGAAGGCATGGAAATACTTCTTTAGTGAACCTGCTCCAGGCTTATGGGAGACAGGTGCAAACAGCTGAATGTTGTAAAAGCTGAGACATGCCCAGGAAGGAAACCTTTAAAAAAGTTGGATGGTTAAGGACCTGGGGCTAAATGGCAGCTTTGTGAATTGCAGCGACTTTCAACAATGGAATCGGTTGCCCAAAAACTCCCGGAGGCATCTGTATCTCTGCTGGGAATCTTGCCATGTGATTTGAAGTCAATGAAAAAGAGGTGACTTGAAGTATTGGTTGATAGATTTATCCTTTGTAATGAAATTCTCAGATGAATGTGTCTCTTCTATCAGTTTTTGAACAGCTCAGAGGTGATCCTGTTTCCATCTGTGCAAGAATTATCGGAAATAATTACCTAAAAGGTTCTTTGTGTGTGGTTAGGTTCACGGGGATAAGAATCACTAGGTCATGATTTCCCATGATCTGCAGCAGGTTTCTACAAACACTGGTGCACAGGCTCTGCCTGATCCCCTAAGCCCTACCAAGTGGTCTGTGGCACACATGTCTCTGGAAGAGGGTCACAAATAAAGCTGGTCCCCATGACCTTTACTCAAACTGGTCCCACGTTGGTGGGGGAAATCTGATGAGCAGATATGAGTCTTGCCTCACTAAGTGTCTAGCTGGCTTCATGCTGCCTCTCCAAATATCTGCTGGGTCTGTGCAGAGGGCAGGAGACTTTCTACCTTATTTTGAGATGGAGCTAAGCCTCTGCTCCTTTTCCCTGCCTGGTTTGTGTGTTGTCTTCCTTTAAAAGTACTAGAAAATTCTCATCCTGTATTGTATCTTTCTATATTTCCAGGCATCCAAATCTACTCATCTTCAACCACAAGCACCCTTTAAATTGTCAATGAGATGCTACTTGATCCTGTAAACACTCTGGTTTCTATTACATGTTTACTCAAGGGGAAGCAGCAATCGCTTTGGAACAAGATGCTTTAAGTAAATTTTTCTCACTTGTTTTAAAAATAAGGTGTAACTCTTTATCTATATTCAAAGCATGTGTAAACCACCAAGGTGGGACTGTGTGTCTGCTTCTGGAAAATTCCAGTGCTTAGTTATCAATATGAGTGGCCAGGTCCTAGTCCCTTCTTTTCTTCACTAGCAGGGAGCATTTGAATGCATTCCCGCATCCATAGCAAATACTCTAGTGGCTGGACTATTGGTTATTCAAAGTGGGTTTCTCTCATTGTCTTCTGGCAGAGACAGCCTGCTCTGCATGAAAAAAAATATCCCATGACTAGGCATGTAAGTTTATGGCTATAACCCAACACATTGTTTTGTTTTATGCAAAATTGAACAGCTCCAACAGACAAGAGAAAACAAAGCAAAACAAAAAAACAAACCAAGAGACAGCTGGGTACTCACCTGGGATATGAATTCAAGATATATCTTTGCAGCACTGACTCAGTGTGCGTCTCTCTGTGCAATCCCTTTGGACTGCTCTAATCCCAGATGGTTTGAGCCTTCCTTTTTCCGGCCTTTTGGAAGACAAAAACCATCTCTGAAAGAGTTCTCTGGCTTCATGATCTGGAAGAAAGGGAACATCTTTCTGGCTGGAGAGACTGCAGGACTTTCTAACTGAATCTTCTTACTGTAGGCTGTACATAAAATGGAGGTTATTTCTAGACAGCAGATAGTCATCTCTGGAGAGGCTCAAATAGAGGTTCACCTCTTCACTGGAGGTTTTCAAGATGTGATTGAACAGGGTGCTAGATAATCTCACTGGGAATCTCTTTCCCACAAAATATTGGATTAAGTGATCTTTTGAGGTCCCTTCTAATTTGGACTGTTCTGAGATTCAATGAGATTCAGAGAGGTAGGAAACTCACTCTTTGGAGCTTTCTTAAGTTTTCCTGCAAATAAGTGGGGACCTTGGTTACTTAATTGAGTCTGCAGCTAATTTTACCATGCTGAAGAATGGGCTGCTGTAATACCTTGCAAGGTAAAGCTTTAAGGTGTCTTGAATGTATAAACTGAACTAATTCAACTAACTCAGTCAGAGTGTACTGATCTTGCTTCAATTGCTTCTGTGAACTCTCTTAAATTGGTTTACAGTTTCTGTCTTTTGGCACACATTAAATCAGAAATAGGCTTCCTCCACTAGGGTAACAGAGTTTTTAGGAAGAAGACTGTTATATGCTTTTTTAGTACCTAAGAACACAGAGCTCTTATCTCTATTTAAGTAATAATTATAGCCTAGAATTGTTCATTTGACCACATTTAGGTAATTGTTTCCAAGCTGATGTACCTAGATCTCTATATCTTCCATGTATAGGTAGATTCTGAATCACAGGGAACTGATTTCTGCTTCAAACAACAGAATAATGACAGAAAATGAAGGCTGACATGCACTAAATGGTGGATGAGTTAACAAATTCCTTTGCTTTGCATAATTGAGTTTATCGATGTCGTTACCAGCCACTTTTGTGAACAAAACCCCATTTATGGGCAACAATAACAACAAATAACAGAATGTGTTCCAAAGAAATGGCTACTGAAACAACAAGTGCTGAGGATCCTGAATTTTGTCTTGTGACACAACCTCTGTAGCTGTCCCATTCTTTTGTTTTGTGCTAGTCTGAATTAATTAGATTGAAGTTAAGAGGTTCAAAGTGAAGTAAAATGATGTCATTGAACTGTGGTAATAATACTCAGTACATTATTTTGGGAGCGTTTCTGATCCTGCTTGGGCTGAATCTGAAATAGATGACAGTAGTTTCACTGACTGAACAAAAAAATTATAACTGACAGCAAAATCTGTTTTTGTATTCTGTTGTCTATTCAAAACTGTTGGAAATGTTAATGATTTCCTATCCTTGTGATTAATAAGTAACAACATTTCTGTTTTACAGAAGCTATCGGACACATCAGTGTGAGGACTATCAGCCCATGGACTAAAAGTGGCTGTGGTGAAGGTGGTGGAGTAGTCGTACTGAAAATCTCATATATTGGAGTGAGCTTGGTATTTTTCATCTTCTCTTTAGTTCTGCTTTAAGAATAGCTGGACTGTGACAGTAAGTTCTTCAATTAGAAATGTTGCCCTTCCTTTTTTCTAGTATCTTTTTTTGTGTTCCTGGCTGTAACTCTTCACTTCTAAGTTGGATAGTAAACAATGCTGCAATGGAGTCACACAGATGAAAAATACACATGAAGGCAGAAGCAGGAATTTTGCTTTTCTTTGGTGGCTTGGAGTTGCAGTGAAAGATGAGGGCAGTTTCTCTAGTAACATATTTAAATACTTTCTTCTACAATAGATTTTCATGCTAAAATAGTAAAGAAGAGATTGAGTAAAGAAGAGGACAACAATCTTTCCCTAAGTAGATTGTTATTTTGCTGATGAGGTAAACCAAACTGACATCAAGAATAGCTTAAGTCTGCCAATTACATGCTGATATTGGCTGGCTGTGCCTTTCCTTTGGCTACTACTATAACAGAGATTGGAGTCACCTTCCACGCTTTCCATGTTGCCCATGGGGATGTAAGTAAGAGCAATATGATAAAAAAGAGAAAATGGAGGTCATTGTAGTGGTGGAATGGATCTATAAGGAAAGTATTGAAATCTACAGTACCTGGGACATTTAAAACTGGATGTTACATCTTATTAATATAAGAACAACATACCACAACTGTCAGGAAGCAAGGGAAATGTTTGCCTCTGTATACAGCTCTTTGGTATCGCTGAAACTCTCAGAACAGGATCACGTGTCTGAGATCAGTGGTCTCACTAAGCCACAGATGGCAGTTGACATTGTTGGGTGGTCATTGGTGGCTTTGGAGATCAGTGCCACAGCACACTTACACATCTCTTTGGACTAGACATGTTTTACTTAGCCAAACAGATGAAACAGGGGTTTTCTTTTGCTTTAGAAAGATGAAGGTTATAAAGAGGTGTGGGTTTAGGAGATGTAGGATCACATAGCAGCAAAAGGCAGAGAAGAAATTAGTCATTTATGCATCTGCTGTGAAGCTGAGAGGGCTGGCAAAACAGACAGGTCTGTCATCCTAATATAACTACAGGGAGCAAGAAATGTATGAACACTGTTCCTTCTGGGCTCCAGGGATGAAAGGCAATTTTCTTCTGTTAGGAGCTAATTTGGCCACTAAACAAAACTTAATAATGGCTACCCATTGAGTTTTAAGAGGCTTTTTTTGTTGCCCTTTTCCCCTATTTTTTTTTTCCTCCCTCCTGCCCCTCCCTGCCCTCCCCCCCCACCCCCCCCCCTTTTGTTTTTTTCTAAGGCTACAGGGACTATTCTATTTGAGGAGCTTGCCTAGAGATTTTTCACATGGTTGAATCCTGTGGAAAATTTATTGTCATCAGAAAAAGGGGTGGGGGATAGGGGAGAAGAAAAAAATGAACCACATGAGTTTTCTTCCAAATCCTTTTCCAGATTTATTTTTCTGCTTCAGTTTTCATGGGAAAATCCCTCTGTGTGGTTATACATCTATTTTAGTGTTTTTACTTGTCAGTGTTTTGTTTTTGTAGCTGCTCTGGATCTTTTAGCTTAGAAACTGTTATGCTGTTTGTTGATGGAGAAAGAAATGGTATTGGAAATTACAGTGATGTAACATTTGGAGACACTGCAAACAAGAGCCTAACTTCTCTCATCTCTAACAGCCACAGCAAACACTGAGGTTATCACGGCAGCAGTTGTGAGTCCCCAGCTTGTTGCTGGTGTTTTGTCAGCTCCAGATGGGAGATGATCACTCATCTATCAGCTGGCAAGAGGTGCCCAGAACCCACTGGGAGACCTGGCATGAAAATGGTATTTCTGCAGTGACCCAAGACATCTCCCTGTTTTTCTGGTAGCTAGCTGATGCAGCTTCAGAAGCTGATGTAAGGAGAGGAGTTGAGGAGCAGGTGGGAGGGCAATTGCTTCTGAGGCATCTGAAAAGACTGTGTGGTGATATAAAGGTGTTTTCTAAGAGTGTCCCTGAAGGTGCAGCCCTGGCAGAGAAGATAACAGGGGGCAGACACCACACATTGCAACTTGGGCTGGGCTTCAGGAAGCCTTTCTTCTCCAGGAGGGTGTTGCAGCATTGTATTGGGTTACCCAGAGAAACTGTGAAATCTGCATCCATGGAGATTGTCAAGAAGTGGGTGGTCAAAGCCATTTGTGACCTGGTTTAGTGGTGGTGACAGTCCCTTTTGGAGCAGGAGGTTGGGCTAGAGACTCCAGAGGTTCCCTCCGCCTAATAGTTCTATGATTGTATGGAGAGGCTTTAAAACAGTGTTATGCAGCAGGGGTGAATCAAATACTTTCTCTTCTGTCTGCAGATACTTTGACTTTGTCATGCATTTTGGGCTTAGAGAAAGTATCAGGCAATCTGCAGAGGGAAACCCAGAGCATCAGCTTAATTCAATGAAGAAAGGGAGGATATAGGAGACACTCCTCTTATATGGATATGTAACGTGCTTGTTTTTTCCCAGCTGGACTTAACCTAGTAAACCACCTGTTAAAATGAATGAGTACTTTTAATATGCTGACATGTTTTTAACCCCACATGAATAAGTGAGATGAATACTTTTGTTATTTTTTTTTCACCCCAAGGAAAAGATTAATATTAAATTATTATGTAATTGTATTGATGTAAAAAGGTAAATAGAACTCTTTGCATGGGATCAGATGCTGAGATCTGATAGCAAGAAATACTGGAGGTCTATATTCCTGCAGTTCATTGCGGTGGAAAAACTTACTCTGACAGAGACAACAACTGAGATTTTCTGAAGAGTACAAATAAATTTACTGGACGACATGCAGGCAAGCCTGGGCAGTAGTTAGAGAAGAATAGTGATTCACAAATTCTGTCAACACTTTTTCCTGTGTCTCAGGGTCTGGTTGCATCTCTGGGACAAGAATTACTACATTTATGGATTACAAGTGGCTGAGGAGAAAGTGACAAGAATGTTTGGGGACTTGGAAAAATGTATCTCTGATGAGAGACTGAAGAGTTTGAGACAGTTTGTGTTAGAAGAAGAAAATGGTAAAAGGTCACAGTAGGACGAGCAGTTTGGAGAAGAATGTTCAGAATAGATGAGAACACCATACTCTCATTCTCATAACACAGAAAAGGGAAGGCATTAAATTTTGAAGCTACCAGATTTTAATTTCACACATAAAAATTAAATACTTTGTCCAGTAGCATGTCTTGCTTGTGGATTCACTGCCACTGGATGCCCCTAAGTTTAGAAATCAGAAAAATTCAAAGGCCACTTCCATAAAAGGAGTATTTGGAACCAGATGCTTCTGACAAGTCAATAAAGTCTCTTGAGGGTTTAAATTAATTTCTAAGGTCTTTTAATTAATAAGAGACTTTTACCCATCCTGGCCCCATGTGACAGATTGTGAATCTTCTTTTTAAGGATATGGTGCTTGCCAAACCCCTTATAGCAGAAACTTTTGGGGCCTCTGTATGTTACTGTGTGCTTCTGACTTCACTGTACTCTTTGGGAAAACAGTGGGATTTTTACTTAAAAAAAAAATGGATTAATTGGTCTCTAGTTCATTTAATAATTATTTTAAATGCAACAGCTTGAATATTGTCTCCTGCTTTGTTTTGAACTCTTTAATGGATTATATTAATTGAGCAGATGTGTTTATACTGCAGTTCTGGCTGTTGTGTGCACCCATTTGCTGATGTGTACTGGGATGAGTTTACAAATGGCTACAGATGATGGGTAGGCATTATGGGTCCACTTCCCTGTTCCCGCCCCTCCCCCTGCCTTTATGTTTTAAGCTGTGTAATTGACTTGTTGAAGTGTGAGCTGAGTTCAGTAAGCTGTTGGAAGCTATGGTTTGATTATAGCACAAGAGCTAGTTGGCTGTGAGTGAGTTATAGGGATGTTTTTTACTTATGTAGCAGGTTTCCTTGCTTTGTCTGCAATTAAAAGAAGAAAATACAACAGTAGTGCAATTGCCTTGACAGTGAAAACCCATTGCCCATTGGCCAGGGTGATGATATGTGATTAAGTCAAAGCCTATCTAGTGATGACTAATGATATATCAGCATTTACCCAAAGTGCAGTCCTCTGAGGCACACAAAAATGTGGTTTATGGCATGGAAAGTAATCTGGAGATATTCAAAACCTGCCTGGATGTGTTCCTGTGTGACCTGACCTAGGTAATCCTTCTCCAGCAGGGGGATTGGACTAGATGGTCTTCTGAGGTCCCTTCCAATCCCTAACATTCAGTGATTCTGTGATACTGTGGTCCATGTGTTCCGTTTGGCCACAGTGAAGCAGTGATGTTCTTAGCAGTGGAAACTGGCTGTACGAGAGAATGAATGGATTGGGACTGGACCCACACAGAGGTTCACTCTCTTCTCCCTCCTTCCCTTTCCCTTTGCAGACTTGCAAAAACCTGATCAATAGTAGACTGGTTTCCAAGCTGAACTTTCCACAGCCAACCTCTGTTGACAGTGCTAGAGATGGGGGAGCAGAGCCTGGGCTGGCAGTTTTATAATCCAGTTGTGTTGAAACTTATCATTGTCAGTTCTGTTATTTAGGAAATAGAAAGAAGAAAATCCTCAGTTCGACTCAGAAGATGAAGATTTATTGTGTAAAAAGGATGAAATGTCAGTGTCTGAGAAGACAGTATGTGTAAGTAACACACCAGACTCACTGTCTGTTCCTGCATAAATGAATTATCACCAGGGTATGTCTTCAGCTGAGCTCCACACCGAAGCAACATTTCAGTAGGCTCCACAGATGGGTGGTTGCCCCCTTTTTCAGAAATAGGAACAAGACAGAAAGATTCTGGGGCCATTTCTGGAAAATTTTTTCATGTGACTAGTCCTTTGTCATCCAAAGTGCAACTGGTAGGATTGTGTACAGAAGTAAAGGTTTGTCATGGTGTGTTCTGTGACATCAGGTTTTCTTTGGTTTGCCCTCCATTCAAGCAACCTTTTCATGCCATCTCATCTGCTGTGGATGTGACAGGTAAAACTACCTGTCTGTTAACAGAAGGTGGAAACCTCTGAAGCAGATTCAGATCTGGGGCTAGGTTTTCTCCTCAGTTTTTCACACCCATGGCACTTTCCCTGACTTCAGCAAATGCACCAGCATGACAAGAGGAGGACTCATCCTCTGTTTTACTGTTGGTCAACAGTTGTTCAACAGATCTTGACTCCTATGAGGGAGAGGGGAAGAAAAGGAGACCCCTTTTCTATTTGCTGCTAGATGCTTCTTATCACTTATAAATAGTACTTTTTCAAAATGCATTTTGCATGTCTATAAGTATGTCTGTACTATCTGCTTATTCATTTAACTGTCTGTCTGCATGCCTATGAATATTTAGAGACTGACACTCATCACTGCCTAATGATCGGGTGTTATTACCATTGCATCCCAGTAATAAGGGTACTGACAATTTTATTAGAAAACATTATAGGTCAGCTCTGAAATCCAGTAGTTCCTAAAGAATTTCTTGAACACAGTGTTTCTGGAAAGTCAAAATGGTCCTTGGAGATATGCAGACTAATAAACCAGGCAGGACAGTCATATCATGCTTGTGATTATACACATTCCCCATGAAATAAAACTATGCAATTGTGACTGGAGACAGAAAGTTATCAGCTGGAAACAGCTGCGCTTCTGAAACACCCAGAGGCAGGCTATATAAATATTAACAAAGATACCCCAAACTCAACTGTGTCTGTATTTATACATGTTTTGTTGCCAGCTGAGGCAGCTGTTAAGAGGGTTGATTTTGTGGAAATGGATGTGAGTTAGGAACTGCAGAGTCTGAAGCCTTTCTATTTATTTTGTTAGTCCATTAGCATTTAAAAATGTGTACTGGAAGTATTCATCAGATACACAAAGCTGTGTACTGAGAAAAGCCACTTCAAGTCCCACAAGTTCATTTTTAATGCAGTCTTTTAAAAAGGAGCAATCATCTACTTAAGGGCAGACTGATTCTGAGAAGGTTTTCTTCTAAGGAAACTCCTTACTTGCAATACTGCAAGGACTCTGTACCAGAGAGATACACTTCTCTTTGCAATGGCCAGCCCAGGGATTGCCTCTCTGCTTACGCTGGTACAAATCAGGAGCACGCCCCCTGAAATCAATGGGGCCACATTAGATGAAAATGACATGGGAAGGGGACCCAAGCTCCCGGTGTTCTTGTTCCTCCGCTTTACCAATAGCAATGGGAAAGGTCTGCAGTCCCCATGGGCAGTGCCTGCACCTACTCTTGCTCCAGCTCAGTGTGATGCATGGGTGGCAAGGTATGAAGTGTCGACGGGCAGTCTAGGGGTGGATCAGCCTTGAAGGATTGTGTATAGAAACAACTTTTCTCTATTCTCAGTTATTTAGGAGATGTTAGCTTGAAGTACAGGATGGAAACATGGTATTCCTGGCTCTAGTTCATATGCACTTACCTGTGCTTGGGCATGGGAAGGAAAAAAAGGAAAATTCTCAGACTGATTGTAAAGAGAGTTGCAGTTAAAGATCTATTCTTATTATAAGATGCTCCATGCAAAGAGTAATTGCACAGGCTATGCATTATGGTTTCATAAGTGCCCTCCTGCCCTTTTTTGTTCTTTCAGAAGTGGGGTTTTATGTTCTTCCCAGCTCTGCTGCTTTCCTTACTGTCCTAAAATCGCTGTCCCTACTAGAAGTACTCAGGGGATGGTAATTCCACCTCACAAAAGACTTCATTGTTTCAATATTTTCTGTTATTGTGAGTCAGACAAACACACTGAAGATTTTCTATACAGGTCAATGCTAGAAAAAATATCTTGGACTGTTTAAAGCAATTCATTTTGCCTAGCTAAACTTCTTTCAGCTAATTGCACTCTAATAATTTCAATGTGAGATACTTTGGTGTGGCCACAGATTTTTTTGTGTGTTCTTCCAACTCAGATCCCGGTGTCTCAGCCTGGGTTTATGAGGTATTTGGAGCCTGGTTCTGCTAAGGTTCCCTTGACAATGCTGCATGCTCAGGGAGAACAAAAGCCCAGGATGAATTCCAGCCATGTGCATCAGGATAATTATACCCCTGTCTTGATTATAAAAAAAAGAGGAAAAAAAAAAAAAAAAAGAGCCCAACTGCCTTCTTATTTTCACTCTTGTGCCAGACAGCTTTTGCTGACAGGTTGCTTTACTTAGCTGTGGGAGTGCTGAAGGGTGAGGTGCACACCTGAATTTTGTGCCTGAACCTTGTCAGGCTGGATGCTGACAGGCTGCACAAAGTCTTACATACTTCAGATTTTATTGAAATACTCTTCTGACATACATTTTCTTCCCATACTGTTCTTCTCTAAGATGTCCCACTGTTGGTGCTGTACAGTAAGCTGAATATAGCTGAAGCAGGAAGGAAAAAAGCTCTTAATTTTATTGTTTTAAATAAAAATAATAGTTACCTTGTGACTTCTAAATTCTGTTAGGTCCTTTAGAAACATAAATATTTGGAGAACACCATAAAAAGGTATCAGTTGGTAAGCTTCTACAGAAATCAATACTGTAATACAAAATGAGATACTCAAATTTCTTGAGGTGAGGGACTGAATTTTTTGGTAAGCTCTTTCCTTTTTTTCTGCAGTGTGTATGGGATATTAGTTTGTGCCTGATTTGCTGTTAACTTTGCTGGAGTTTGAGAGCCTTTTGTGTTGAAATGTAGACCCAAATGTTATATGTAGCTCCCTCCTTCTTTCTTTCTTCCTTCCTTCCTTCCTTCCTTCCTTCCTTCCTTCCTTCCTTCCTTCCTTCCTTCCTTCCTTCCTTCCTTCCTTCCTTCCTTCCTTCCTTCCTTCCTTCCTTCCTTCCTTCCTTCCTTCCTTCCTTCCTTCCTTCCTTCCTTCCTTCCTTCCTTCCTTCCTTCCTTCCTTCCTTCCTTCCTTCCTTCCTTCCTTCCTTCCTTCCTTCCTTCCTTCCTTCCTTCCTTCCTTCCTTCCTTCCTTCCTTCCTTCCTTCCTTCCTTCCTTCCTTCCTTCCTTCCTTCCTTCCTTCCTTCCTTCCTTCCTTCCTTCCTTCCTTCCTTCCTTCCTTCCCTCCTTCCCTCCTTCCCTCCTTCCCTCCTTCCCTCCTTCCCTCCTTCCCTCCTTCCCTCCTTCCCTCCTTCCCTCCTTCCCTCCTTCCCTCCTTCCTTCCTTCCTTCCTTCCTTCCTTCCTTCCTTCCTTCCTTCCTTCCTTCCTTCCTTCCTTCCTTCCTTCCTTCCTTCCTTCCTTCCTTCCTTCCTTCCTTCCTTCCTTCCTTCCTTCCTTCCTTCCTTCCTTCCTTCCTTCCTTCCTTCCTTCCTTCCTTCCTTCCTTCCTTCCTTCCTTCCTTCCTTCCTTCCTTCCTTCCTTCCTTCCTTCCCTCCCTCCCTCCCTCCCTCCCTTTGGTTTCTTTTCTAAAATCACACAAAGCAGCTTTTACTTCTCCATGTGGATTTATCCTGTAGTTAGAGGGAAGAATTAGACCCCAAAGCAATAGGCTGCTGAACTGTGAGAATTTTTTTCTCACTTGAATGAGTAAAGTTGTCATCCAGCAAAGGCCCAGGAGAATGCTTAACATTCACTAGCCACAAATGCTTCAAATTAATCACATGCTTAAACATTTTGCATGTTTAAAAGAGGATAACTATAATTCAGGAGAGTAATTCTGACCTGGGAATTAACACCAGAGGGAAGTACATTGTCAACTGTGTGTGAGTGACTCTGTTTATATGGAGAAGTGACAATAACACAAGCTTCCCAGGTGTGTATTCCTGTCTCTGTTCAAAACAATAAATATTTTTGGGTTACAGCTGCATTAGTTCAATGATTTAGTAAAGTTTATTGGATGGAAAACAAAGACAAGAAAAACAGAGAAATACCTCTGACAAACAAAAGAAGGCATACTCAGGGAAATTTAAACAGTATGTATTAGGCAGAATGGGTGAAAGGACTGGCAGTGTTTCAGGTGTTTACAAGATGTGTTTGTTTTCTCAAATCTCCAATTTACTCTAATAGGTATATTATGTTCAGGCATGAACAACTACATCTCGTGTGAAATGAATGAAAATGCTCAAAATACATGGTACAGTGAGCCTGTATACATTTAAGCATATGAAGACTTGGTTTCTGTCTATATAAGCTTGCAGTGAAGCCAAGGTTCTCACAAAGTAGGGTGGGGTTTCTTTCTGTTTAAGCACAGATGTCTAATGTCTGAAGTTTAACCACCTTAAAAAGGAAGGTAAGAACCTCATCTACTTAGCTGGACTCCTTGATTGCCAATGGAGACAGGAGGCAGGTCAGCCCTTGGAAGACAAGTAAGAGGAATTGCTTTTGGGGCAACAGCCCGCCTTTTGTTGTTGAATAATGAGGCAGTTCATCTTGACAAACACCCTGGCTTCTATACAGCTTTAATGGCATGAGGTGAGTACTACTTGGGGTATCAGTTTTGGCTTTGATTCAGCTTCTTTCCCACCTTCCTTCACTTGCCTTTGTCTCTGTTAACCATTTAAATTAAGTCCATTGCAACTGCTACCATCTTGTCCATATTGCTTGCTCAAAGCATAATTTGTTCATGACACACAAAATGTCAGTAATAACGACAAGAGTGGTGCAAGGACTAATTCCGTGTAGGAGAAGGAGGAGCTACAAGTTGAGCACATGAAGATTATAGACAGCAGAATTACCAAGCCAAGTGCTAGAGAAGATGGTGCATCATTCCATGTCATTCTGTCATTACTTTTACTCTGGATTTTTGCAACAATAAAAATCTTTAATGAAAGTGCTACCAGAAGTATAATTTCATGCAAGTGTCAAGAGAGTCACAGAGAAAATGCTAATTTCTGGGTGTAGTTCTTGTGGAGGACTTCAGAAGCACAAGGACTGGAAGAGCAAGGTGGGGTACATGTGTGTTGCTGTTTGAGTCTAGTACTGGTATTGCTGAGGCTAAGAGGATAGCGTATGTCTGTGACAACATGCTGCATTTGCTCATATTGAGATCTAACTATCAGTAGTTCAATGCATGTGTCACAATTGGGATGTTAAGGTCACATCTTTCTAACAGAACAAAATTTTCTAGAAGGTTTTGGGGATTGTTTATGCTTCGAATCACCCTGACAACCAAATCCTGGCTGTGAGATAAAGGATGCAGACCATGGCTGACCAAACAGCAACTACAGTGGTACCAAGATGTAGTAGCTGGCTTTGCTAACCTAGATGACTTTACTAGTTATTAGCTAATTCCACTTTCAAGTACTGTAATAATTAATTTGTCTTTTCAGTGGTGAGATCACTTCTCTGATAATCACTTCTCTCCCTACCTAATCATTAACTTGACATAAATGCCACCAATTTTTACCATCTGGTCCACAGTTGAAAGCCCTTATCTGCTACTGTTCAGTAATTGCTGTTTCACGTGTCTACCTTGACAGTAACTGATGGGAATGTTTTTAGTGTGAATTCAAACAACTGTCCCAGCTTTACTAGTTCTAAACTTCAGATTTTGTCTAATTATGGAAAAGAGAGTAGGCACTTCTGGGTCTGTCTAGACATGTCTCTGTAAGTGCACGTCTGATTGTATGAGTTACTCACTCCGGTAATATTAATAAATGGGACCAAGCCAAATAAAAGACAGTTCCATTAAATTCTCTGAGCTCATAGGGTGGTTATAAAGTCAACATGCTGAGCTATGTTAACATCTGACCAGTGAAACAGTTGTTTCCTGATCCCAGCTTTGGCTTTCAGCCACAAAAAACACAAGACAGATGTTATGCTTTAGTAGGGTCAGGGTTATCAAAGAGATGTGATTAATAGTCGGTTACTTTGCTTTTTTGACACTTTTGTTCTGTTGACTACGAAGGACTCCCAGCCATGATTTCTCATTAATTTGGTGAACTATATGGTACACGAGAAGAAAGGAAAGACCATTCTGAATCTGAGCTTGTCCTGGAAAAATACAGGCATGGGTGCAGTTTGGACTGCTGGTTTGCTTTGAGCTTGTTTGATGTGGATGTTACTGATACTGGTATCTTAGAGGGCAAAGGGGATAATGCCTCCTCACAGAGGTAACAGTTGTAAATGCAAACAAGGTGTTCTTAGCTCTTTAATGATTTCCCATCAGGCAAAAATGCTGGAGAATTGAAAGCACTGACTTTAAAAGTGCATCAAAGTAATTTGTTAGTCTTTGAAGTAGGAAGTTATTTATAATGGAGGGTGTTCTCTGATGGAGCGATAGGCTTGCAGTGCGTGTGAGTGATCCAAGTCAGAAAGAGGTTTGTAAAAGGATATCAGTGTTATAACTTGAATTTGTGAGCACTTTATTCCCTGAAACATGGGCATTCTATGTCATTACTTTGATTCTTGTTCAATTTTAATTCTTTCCCAAGTACTGTCCCCTAAGCAGCAATACAAGCAGCACTGATTTCCCTGATTTGACATGTGGAAAATGAAATCTTTAGCAGGGTGATGGTCTTAAGCCCAAATAATTGATAACCAGAGACGTCAACCCTCCAGGCAGAACATTGGTGAGTCAACTGAAAACAGATAGATACTTAAAACCTCTGTGCATACGACTTAGGATATATCACTAATGGGCTGTCACTTAGAAGGCTCTTTTAAAACTTTCCCAATAACTGGATGAGGTAGAATTTGACATTGATGTACCAAGTCTTGCTGGCTTCGGAAAACAGCGTGTTCTTTCCTGATACCTATCATATGCCAGAAGGGTGTGGGTTTTTTTCCTTTTCTCCACTTCTACTGCTTTCTCCTTTACTATTTAATATCAGAAAATGTTTTGATCATTATTATGTTATGGCAGCCATTCAGATTGACTGATGATAGGGCTATACTCAAGGTCAGGAAACCCTACTTCTGAGACATTTCCTTGCCCAGATTACCTTGGCTATCATGGGTGGTTGGATGGTTGGTGGAAAAATAAGTATTGAGCAACACAATATCCCATGCTAGGCATTCCTGGCCATTTCCATATTTATCCTCTGCCTGACCTGTGGTGCTGTGGTATGTGCAGTGCTCCCTAAGCTTGGGTTCTCCTTCAAATCTGTCACTGTCTTCCAAATTTTTGTTACCTATGCTTTCCAGTAATACCATAACTCCATGTTAAGTGCAACAAGATACTTGACCTAGGAGTTAATGTGGTAGGAATATTTTAGTAATAATTGTTTGAAAATGATATACATAGGTTGTTGTTGTATTCCTGGCTTGGTATTTTTAAAAAAAGTGAATTCAGCATTGTTTGTGTACCTAATTAATTTTGACTGCTTGGTAAATTTCAGCTTAGCGTTTGAACATGTTTTCTCTCACTTGCACTGTTACTTCCTGTGTTTGTTTGCTTTTACTTTTGTAAGAGATTATAAATGGGTAGAACTTTTGCTTCTAAGTAAAAATATCCCTTCTTAAGTAATTGCTTGAATTGCAATATATTTGTTGTTGTTTCTAATTGCTGATTCTCTTGATGCAGGTCAGTACCTTTTTGGTTCTAAGGTCCCAAGAATGAGTCACAAGAATAACAAAAGATAACTTCATTGTAATACAGCTTGAAAAGAATAGTTGACATAATTACTCTGCCCTGTTGCTCTTTTCTGCATCTTAAATAAGATAAAATCCTGTTTTGTCATAAGAAAAGTTGAGTAACAGGTTCATTTGGATGTCAAGAGGAGCAGTTTATAAGCCTCCTGATCTGAACCTTGAACTACTGTCTAATCTGCTGATCTTTCTAATTCTATGAGTGACAATCAATAAAATTTAGTTTCAGGAGGAAGAGGTAAACTTAGCTTTATTCCCTGTGAATGTATCCTTAATATATTTTTTTTCTTTTAAATGTAAAAGAAAGTTAATAATAAGGAGAGATTCCTTTCATATAACAGTGGGAAAAATGGTAAAGAAAAGAGAAAAAAGAGAAAGCTAAAATGTAAATGTAGAATGTAAAATGTAAATGGTGGAAAAATTAGTGAACTTCAGGAAATGTTAACATATATTGCTGTTCTGGTTTCCCAGGAACAGCCCCCCAGCCCAGCCATGGCAGTCAGGCCATGAATAGCCCCGAGTCAGCTGGGAGATTCAGTCGGGGCAGCTGCCCCAAGCTGACTCACAGGTGTATCCCACACCACGGACATCAAGCTCATTACAAAAAGAAGGAGTTTACTCAGGAGAAGGGAGGTTTCTCTTCACTCTCCTTTGTCTTATCTCTCGGCTTCTTGCTCCTTCTGCTACTTCTTACTCCTTCTACTTCTTACTCCTTCTGGACTAGGCTAAGGATAAGCTTGTACACTTTATGTTGGTGTTTGTATTAGTTTTGTTATTTCATTAAATCCACTTCTATTTCAAACCATGGGCCTTCTCCTTTTATTTTTGCCCCATTTCCCTTATCAGCTGGGGGGGTGTCATTGGGTGATAGAGCAACTGCTACAGTTTAGCCCTGGATATGGGCTAGACACAGACAATTGCTTAAAGGAAGCAGTCTGTTGTGAAGTTAAGATTAAATATTTACAAAAAGCAATAAAAGAAACTGTCAGACATCTGAGGAAAAAAGTTACTTGTAATAGTAGAAAGTGTAGTAAGGTGACAAAGCACCTATTCTGTTAACAAGCATGTTCAAAATACGTTGCAAAGAAAATAGGCTGGATAAAGCTGGGCAGGAAAGCAATGATTTGTAGTGTCATCAAGGGATTACAGCTTGGATTGACCAAAGGTGAAATAAAATTTTATGGACTTAAGCATTATTAAAAGAATGGAGTTCAAATAACGTGATATTTGCATCTTAAGCTTGTCTCTGGTGCAGCACCGAAACTGCATCTCATGCAGAATAACTTTCTAAAGAAATTACCAAAGTTGCTGAAGGACAAGACTGTGAGATGAAGCCTAGGCTGCAAAGAAAGAGGTTGAAGAAGACAGTGAGATGGTCAGAGATGCAAGTGCATCACGGACAAGTGCAGCAAAGGTCTTGACTGTGCCATCTGATGTCCCCTCCCTGGTGGGCTACCTGTGTGGACATCTGTATGCAAATAAAAACACTGGCACTGGCACGGAGGTGTTGCTCATGAGATTTTGCAATTAAGCATGAGTTTTCAGAACGATGTGGTCTGAAAGGCCACGTAGTGTGCTGGGCCATGCCCCTGCAAAGCAACACAGCACGGGCAGAGCAGTGAGAAACCACAGCTCCCTTCAAGACCTGATGCCTTTCTGACCTTTACCACAGGCAGCTTTCTGCAGCTTATAACATGGGACTATGCACTGGTGCAGGCAGAGTTTGGCATCCATGGGGAGAGATTGTGCAAATGAAGGAGTGAAAGCATGCAAATAAATAGATCCTTGCAGGTTAAGAAATGCCTGATGAGACCAGGGCACGGGTTTTCTGGCCAGATGAACTGAAGTGGCTGCTCCTCAGCACAGCGTAGCTGCTGTGTGTTGTAGACTGGGAAGGCATTTGTCACCGTCAGTGGTGCTAATAGTGAGTACATATCCAGTCTCATAATGGTGGAATGGTTATGGGGCCAAGCTACAAGCTACCAGCAGATCTACTACTGCCTGCAGGCTGTAGCTCTGCCCCTGCCTTACCAGGGGCCAGTAAACCCTGGGTGCCAGGACAGCAGCAGCTTTGTGAGCTCTCAAGGATGCTGTGGAGATGGATGTGTAGGGTAGCTCCTCACCCAGGGCTGAAGGGCAATGGAGGGCTGCTGAGACAAGTAGGATGGGGTTGTGCACCTGGTCTGAGGCCATGAAGACAGGTTATGGGAAGCTAGGATTGTGCTTACAGAGCACTGATTTGGGAAGTTATTGTGGGAGGACGGGAGATGTTTGGCTCTTAGCAGTGCACTTTTTTGGGGGGGGCTTTTAGCCTCAGGAGGGTTGTCCACCTTAGTTGTAGGTTGTATGAATGCAGAATGCCACAGATATCTCTACCTGTACAAGCCATTAGGCAGGGATAGAGGAGAAAAAGGTAGCATGAGTGTCCAGGCTTTACATTCACTCTGCCAGGGCAAATATATTTTGCTTTTCATGCATGTTTTGAAAAGTTTTGATTTCTGCCCAATGCAGAATAAAAAACATTTCCAAAATTTGCTTTCTATTATGTTTGTTGTCACCATTATGGTTTTATGTAGCTCCAGCAGCCTGAAGCCCAAGAGAAAAGGGAACTCAGTATTTCTTTTGGTGGAATAAGAGGAAAGAGCAACCTCATGGAGTGGAGGGGGCACTCTTGTATGGTATCTTTAGGTTTGATTTTAGGTTTGATTTTAGCTTTGCAACACATTGAAATAAATAAATTCAAATGCAGGACTGTTTTGAGGTGCAGGAGTATCGCACTGATGCTTTTAAGGTGAGTGGTCACTCTGATCAAACCAAGTTTGGGTGCATGAGTCAAGAGGGGAATAGATCCTGCCAGAAGTGTCCCTTCATGGGCAAAGGGAACCCCCTGGGGTTCTGCCTGCTGCTATCCTCCCTCTGAGGATGGGGTAATGTGCTGGTAGCTTGGAGATAACATGCAGAATAAAGCTGTCTGGAGGAACTTTGAAACTGAGGACTGAACAAGTACTAGAATGTGTTTTCTCATTAGTCTCCACCAGGACAGGAGGAGGATGAGGGCTAAGACTATTATGAGTATGCTCTGGGGCATGGGAGCCTTGCTTAATAGGTGTTACTGGTTTACTTATTCTTGGCTTTCACAACATATTCTTCTGCCTTCCTTTCTCACTCAATAAAGTTTTCTTAAATTCAGATTTTGAGAATGGGGAAGTTGGCTTTATACTGGTATTTATGAAATGGGTTTAGTTTTGTTTGGCTGGGTTCTAGGCCAAGGGCATTGGCTTCCTACCTGCTCTTTATGAAGATGTAAGTAGTAGTCCTCAAATCTGGCCTTTTTTGTTGACAACAGCACCCAGAAAAAAGATCAATACTTGGATCTTGCTTTTTCAGATGTAGGGTACAAGTATATTTATGCCTCTTAAACAGTTAGCTAGTGTTTGGGAACTTGCAGGTTGCTTCGACCAAGTAAGTCAGGCAACCAGCAGTCAGATAACTTTGTTTATCTCCAAATCCTAACTCCTTAACCAAGTAGAAACAGATAATCTCTTTGCTTAGAGATCCAAACCCGTGTTCTTTAGCTCTGTATTTTGACTCTCAAGGCTACACACAACCGTTTATCTTGCTTTTTGGTGTCTCTTTCTTTGCTCTTCGACTTCCCGTTTCCTTGCTCTCTGCCATACTGGGAGAACTTCATGTAGGCACTGGCCTCTGCAGTACTCCTTGCCTTTTCTAACAGTAGTCCAGACTACTATGCAGTGGGGAAATAATTTTGCAATTATTGTTAAGTGGTCAAACAGTTTCTGCCTTCTTAAAAGGAAGTTCCCATTACTGTAAGAACTAAAATACATATACAATATACCCTGAGCTTCTTAACCTCATTACTAGGGGCAGCCCAGTATAGATTTATGAAACATAATCCTGTTGCAATCTGAAGAGGACTTTTTGGCTGAGTGTTTGAAGAAATGAGAGAGACCTACAAAATAGTTGATTTTGTGGAGGAAAAGCAGAGGGCAGAAGGAATCTCTCCTCATTTTTCTGTGGACCACTTAGTGGACATCTCAGGTAGAGAAAGTTTCACTGTGCCCATATGCTGTGGTACTCACTGCTGGGAAATTCTGAGCCTGAAAAAGAATAAGTGACCTCAAAAACTACCCAAATCCTGCAAAAAAATGCTCTTTGTTGCAGTGGATGCAGTTTCCAGCTTTGGATGTCCCCAAAGAATGCGTTTCTGGAAACAAGAAGAATTTGCTAATGAAAGGAAGATTCTGTTCATGCTTCCTTAAGCATCTGCTTGTCAAAATTGCTGGTATGGGAGACAGTGCCAGAAGGTCCCTCCTGTGCAGGAGCTCCCATGCCCTGTGCCTCATTCCCTGATGATGATTATAGCCATGTCCCTGCTGCTGTTGCAGGAATTTGCTTTCAGCCTTCTCATCTCCTTGCCCTGCCTCCTCCAGCATCAATTCATCAGTAGCTTGCTGATCTGTGTTATTTTCTTCTTCCCTTGATGTGAAGAGTATGAGCATATCTGCTGTTTGTATCTTGGCCGGGCCTAATCAGGTTTGCCAATCGGACACTTTTAAAAATGATCAACATGTGGCTCAGAGGCTGGTGTCATTGGTAGAATTTTGTTTCTTTCAATCATGGGGCAGTTTACATGGCACCAGGATTGTTGGCGACAGACGGAGTTCATTTGCCTCAAACAGGGAAAAGGATTCTGGCTCATGAGTTGGCAGGGCTCATTGGGAGGGCTTGAAACCAGGTTCAAAGGGGGAAGAGAGTAAAACCAGGTGCACTGAGCCCAGGAGTGGAATGCCAGTAGGGGTGAAATGAATAGCCCAGCTTGAGTGCATTTACACCCATGCACGCAGCATGGGAAACAAGCAAGAGGAGCTGGAAGCCATTGTGAAGCAAGCTGGCTGTGATGCAGTTGCCATCATGGAAACATGCTGGGATGACTCTCATGTCTGGAGTGCTGCAATGGATGGTTATAAGCTCTTCAGAAGGGATAGGCAAGGAAGGAGAGGTGGTGGGGCAGCCCTGTACATTAAGGAGTGTTTAGATTGTATAGAGCTCGATAATGATGATGAGGTCGAGTGTTTATGGGTAAGGATCAGGGGAAAGTCCAACAAGGCAGAAATCCTGATGGGAATCTGTTACAGACCACCCAACCAGGGTGAAGAAGCAGATGAAATATTCTACAAGTGGCTGGCAGAAGTCTCACAATCACCAGCCTTTGCTCTTGTTGGGGACTTCAATTTACCAGATGTCTGCTGTAAATTCAACATAGCAGACAGGAAACAGTCTGGGGGGTTCCTGGAGTGTATGAAAGACAACTTCCTGACACAGCTGGTAAGCAAACCTACCAGAGGAGGTGCCTCGGTGGACCTGCTGTTTATGAACAGAGAAGGACTGGTGGGAGATGTGGTAGCTGGAGGCCGTATAGGGCATAGTGACCATGAAATGATAGAATTTTCAGTCATCTGAGAAGTAAGGAGGAGGGTGATCAAAACTGCTGCCTTGGACTTCCAGAGGATAGATTTTGTCTGGTTCAGGGCACTGGCTGAGAGACCCCCTTGGGAGACAGTCCTGAAGGCCAAAGGGGTCTAAGAAGGCTGGGGCATTCTTCAAGAATGAAATCTTGAAGGCGCAGGAGAAGGCCATCCCCACGCTCGGTAAATATGAGGAAGAACTTCTTCACAGTGAGGGTAACAGAACACTGGAACAGGCTGCCCAGAGAGGTTGTGGAGTCTCTCTGGAGACATTCAAAACCCACCTGGACACGTTCCTGTGTGACCTGACCCAGGTATTCCTGCTCTGGCAGGGGGATTGGACAAGATGATATTTTGAAGTCTCTTTCAATCCCTAACATTCTGTGATTCTGTGATTCTGTGTAAGACAAACTGGCAGGAAAGATGACCGGCCTGGCTGAACAGGGAGCTTCTGCTGAAACTCAGGGGAAAAAAGAGAGTTTATGGCCTTTGGAAGAAGGGACAGGCAACTCAAGAAGAGTACAAGGATGTTGTTAAGTTATGAAGAAAGAAAATTAGAAAGGCAAAAGCCCATCTGGAACTCAATCTGGCCTCTGTTATAAAAGACATCAAAAAATGTTTTTACAAATACATTAACAGTTAAAGGAGGGCCAAGGAGAATCTCCATTGTTTACTGGATGTAGAGGAAAACACTGTCACAAAGGATGAGGATAAGGCTGAGGTACTAAATGCCTTCTTTGCCTCAGTCTTTAATAGTCAGACCAGTTATCTTCAGGGTACTCAGCCCCTGGAGCTGGAAGACAAGGGTGGGGAGCAGAGTAAGCCCCTCACAACCGAGGAGGAAGCAATTACAGACCTGCTGCTCCACCTAGACCCTCACAGGTCTGTGGGGCTGGATGGGATCCACCCAAGAGTACTGAGGGAGCTGGCAGAAAAGCTTGCCAAGCCACTCTATCATTTACCAGCAGTCTTGGTCAATGGGTTAGGTCCCAGATGACTGAAGGCTTGCCAGTGTGATGCCCATCTACAAGAAGGGTTGGAAGGTTATGAAGCAGGACATCTGGAGTGCTATCACACAGTATGCACAGGACACCCAGGGGATCAGGCCCAGCCAGCATGGGTTTATGAACTGCAGGTCCTGCTTGACTAACATGATCTCCTTCTATGTCAGGGTGACTCACTTGGTGGATGAGGAGAAGGCTGTGAATGTTGTTTACCTGGACTTTAGTAAAGCCTTCGACTCTGTTTCCCACACCATTCTCCTAGAGAAGATGGTGGCTCATGGATTAGACAGGTGTACTCTTCGCTGGGTTAAAAATTGACTGTCTGGCCAGGCCCAGAGAATCCTGGTGAACAGAGTTAAATTCAGTTGGAGGCTGATCACAAGGGGTGTTCCCCAGGGCTCAGTGCTGGGGCCAGTCTTGTTTAGTGTCTTTATCAATGACCTGGATGAGGGGACTGAGTGCACCCTCAGTAAGTTTGCAAATGACACCAAGTCGGATGGGAGTGTTGATCTGCCTGAAGGTAGGAAGGTTCTGCAGAGCGATCTGGACAGCCTGGATTGATGGGCTTAGGCCAATTCTATGAGGATCAATAAGGCCAAGTGCCAGATTCTGCACTTTGGACAAAACAACCCCATGCAATGCTACAGGCTTGGGGAAGAGTGGCTGGAAAGCTGCCCAGCGGAAAAGGGCTTGGGGGTGTTGGTCGACAACCGGCTGAATGTGAGCCAGCAGTCTGCCCAGGTGGCCAATAAGGCCAATGGCATCCTGACCTGTATCAGAAATAGTGTGGCCAAAAGGAGTAGGGAGGTGATTGTCCCCCTGTACTCAGCTCTGGTGAGGCCACAGCTTGAGTAATGTGTTCAGTTTTTTTCATTTCACTGAAAGGATTGTCAGGCATTGGAACCGGCTGCCCAGGGCAGTGGTGGAGTCCCCATCCCTGGAGGGATTTAAGAGATGTGTAGATGTGGTGCTGAGGGACATGCTGTAGTGGTGACTTGGCAGTGTTAAGTTAATGGTTGGACTTGATGATCTTAAAGATCTTTTCCAACCAAGGCTATTCTATGATTCTATGAAAATAAATGGACAAGGAATTAGGAGAGAAGTCATCGTAATCAAGCTCAACATTAAACTTCAAATGGAATGTAATGAACCTGTAAAAGAGCATTCAGGCCATTAACTTACTCAAGGGGAAGAGTCATCTGCATGGTTTTCAATTTATCTGGCAAATGCTGATTAGCATACTCTAGAAGACAAATTATCTACTGTATGGATAACAGCATATCACCACTGCCAGCCTGAGCTTTGTGACTTCTCTGAGGAGCACTGAACCTATGTGCTTTTTCTCTTCCCATTTTTCTTTGCTAGTGCTGGTTTTACATTTGGTGATTATTCTTTGGGAAACATAACAAACAGCATATAAACTGAAATCACCAAATCTGTTTCTCTCTATCAAACAATGACAGAGTTTCATTTAGGTTTTTTACAGCTAGCTTGAGCTGCTAGGACACTCTCCAAAGAGCACGGCACTGGGGAAATTATGATGTCATTGTAGATGTCTTGCTTATTTCCCCAGAATAAATGAACATCATCATGAAACTCCAGGAGGAAAACTTGGCTGTGCTGGAGTTATGGAGCTATTAAGGCAGCTGAGACTAAGGTTTGCATTTAAGTCAGGGGTTATTTGGAGGTCACCATCGTATACTTTTATTTGGAGTCCTAAATATGTGTATAAGTGCCTCACTTAAATAATTTTGTCCATAATGATGTTGGTTTGCCTTCTCTTCTCAGAAATACTGTAAAAGAAATGTGTTACTGAATTGCTACATTTTTTTTTAAATTCTAAATCTACAAAAAGAATGATTTCTTTCATAATTCTTTAGGTGTCTATTTTATCATGTGCTTTAAATGAAAGCTGTAACTTGGAATCACAAAGATCAACAGTGTGCTGAAACTAACTCTCTTCTTTCAAAGAACTAGCTGTCGTTTCTTCCTCAAGATGATTTACCCTTCTAGGTTCAGCAATTTTGCATTCTTTGAAACACTGTGGGAGAGGTTATGTATCAACAGGAAGATAATTTCTAGAATACTATCCATAATTATTGTAGTAATGGTTTATTGCTGCAATTTTCAAGCTCTACAGATAAGAGAACAATGAGGATACATGCACTGACTTTTTACAGCAGAGAGTCAAACAAAGGCGAAGATGTGTTAGGAGTGTAAGATTTTTCTGTAGTGTACAGGATCATGTCTGTAGAGTCACGTGTGTTGCTTTTGGCAGCATCCCCCATAGTTCAAAACCAAGGTCTATCTGAAGAGTTTCACAATGTTGTGTACCAGGGAAATATTTATAGCCCGTGCCATTTGCAGGATGCAAATGTAGATGATTTGACTTCCTACAGGCTGAATGGATATTGGAAATTATCTAACACCTAAGTAATGAGATCACTCAATATATCATGTAGTTCTACCGTACTGTGCAAACAAACTGACTTTTTCAAATTGTCGTCAGATGCACTATAATTTCATGAAGTATCATCTTCTGTTTTTTAAGAAGCTTGAGAAGTTGTGTTGCGTCATTCAAGTATTTTAATAGCTGAAGTATCCTCTGTTCCTTGTTTGTGACCTTTCTGAATGAGTACATCAATGTTTAACCTTCAGTACTTATGTTAAGTTTATATTTATCTTATATATAAGGACCCATTATAGGAAAATCCCATTTACTTTTATTGAAAGGGTTGTATCTACAGTGATTCTGTGGATTTTATTTCCCATATTATATTCAATGTTTTCCTGATGTATTCTTTGGGGCTCATTTAGATTTCCTCATAGTAAAAAGCATTATTTGTATTTATGTTGATAATCACTGTTTAATTTTCTTAACTGAAAACCTTAATACACTCCCTTTCATTTCTGTCCATTTTGATGAAGGACCATGATTCCCAGCAGTGGTGACTGTGCATTTCTTTTGCCAGCAAGGGAGATTATTCTTCATGGTGCTTTTCTTCTCTTCATCACTTTTTGGCCTGACTTGATTTTTCTTTCACGACATCCATCTGGTTTCTTTCTGATCGGAACAGTCATTGAGGATGTACTTTATTTTAAATAACAGTATCAGTGATAAAGAGTCTGTCTCATTTCATGGCTGGACTAAAACTTCACATTAAATTTTCACAGGTCAAGTAATGTTAATTCTGAAGACAGCATCAACTTTTGAACGTGTGATTTCAACTCTTTTCTTTCTTGTGGTCATTAATTAGCAGGCAAAATATCAGCGCTTTTTGTTCTTCATGCTGAAAACCAAACTTTTAATTTTCTTTTTTGACAATACATACAACTACAGTAACTGTTTCTGCTCTAAGGTATTGTAAACTACACACTTTCATGTCCAATAATGAACCACACTTCTTTCAACTGTTCCTGGGTCTGCAATGCAGAAGGAAAAGAACGGTTTCTGTGAATGTAGGGCTTTTGACTTCTTGGCCTTTGGACCAGCTCTTTGTCCTGGGTTTTCTAGCCACCTAGGTGGATGTTACGTGCTGATTAGGTAAATGGTGGATGCTTTGTCTGTCCCTGTGTGAGGAAAAGCCAGAAAGCTTCAGTCTGGGTTTGTAAATCTGGAAGCATACATAAGCATTAAATTCACCATAAAAAAAAATTAAAAAATAAAAGGAGCTTACATGATCTTACATGATGATAGGTTATGTTTGTACATCTCTCTCAGTGTTTTGTTCAGCATTATTAGCATGTAGGGTCTGATTGAATCCCTGCTTATTATTTTAGTTGGTTGGAATCCAATTTGCAGTGAGTCAGTTCCTCATTGCCAAGTTTAACAATTCATAGGATTGAGACGGGGACTTACAGACTCTGCTTCTCGCATGGGTTTTGCACTTTTTTTTTTTTTTAAAAAAAAGAAGTGTATTGTTCTTATTCATGTTTCTACTCCCAAACCATCATTTCCACAGTTTCCATCTACCCTGCTTTCTTTTTCCTCATTGTCTCTTGCAACCTTGATTTTACTTTTAATAAAAAATAGTCCTGAAATGTTTAGATTTGTTTTGGAAGATGAGTGTAGGTGTACAAATACAAGAGAATAAGTATAAAATACAGAAGTGGTTTTGTTTGATTACTTTTTTTTCCTCTTTTTTTCCCCCCCATTTATACATTAAATATCAAAATTACCAATGCAAGAGCAATTCACTGCCACTGAATAACTTTAGGGAACAAATTTGACTCTAATCTCATGGCACCTCTCCTCCCTGGAAAAACACAACCCAAAAATTCGGTGCTTGCAGACTTAGGGTTGTCTGTTGTTTTCATAACTCTCAGAAAGCCCATTGCAAATCTTTGGTTCATAGCAGAGTGAAGGTACATAACAAGGAGAACTCATGCCTGCCTCCAGATATAGGTCAGTAGGCGAGGGATGGTGTCCAAGATTGGTAACTTAGTGCCTTGTAAAGAGAAGACTGGTTGAGTGGTGGGGAAAAACTGACAGTTACTGTGATAAAGCCCGTCACATCATTCCTGACTTGTGTGCATCTGTGCAAAAGAAAGAGTTTTGTATGTTACCTGGGAGATCTCTTATGCAGGAGTTACCCTTGCTCTGGCATTAAGATCTTATAGCCCTTTCAGAGGTTAAATAGGAGGTGACTGCTGTCTGAGGTGACTGCTGTCTGCTGTGCATGACTCCCGCTGAAAGCATGTTGTGTAGAGGTGTGAAGGACTGAAGGGAAGGTGAGGGTTATACAGTTGTCTTCCTGCGGGTAGTACGGTGTTCAGGCAGACGAGGCTACACCTTGCAGAGACATGGGGGTACAACTGAGCAGAGCAGAGTTAGCTGAAGGAGTGCACTGCATCTTATGGTTTCTCAGGAGCTGCTGAATGTTAACAGGAAAGGACAAAATACTGCCAGCTGAACTGGATGGCACAAGCCCCATCAACATAAAACTAAGCTTCTTATCTTAACTGCTCTTTGGTCAGGGAAATGCATGGTTAGAAGAGAACTGAAGATGTCCATTAGTCTATTCCTCTCTGCAGAGGCACCAACCTGCAATGAACTCCTCAAGCCTGGTAATGAAGCTTGAATGAACTTTCTGTACATGCATTGCTTCCTAGCTATATTGTGAGAAGAATTTACCTAATGATTCAACCATATTTTCTTTGCTTCACATTGTTACAGTTTTCCTGTTCTTCTCTTTCTGGCATAGAGACCCCTACCATCAAGTAGCTGTGTATGTGGTGGCCTTTGTTATATTTTTAGCAGGTTTAAAATTCCATATTAACTTCTGGTTCCTCTGCTGCCTACGTAATTATTCCCCATTTCCTGACTGTGTAATTCTTTCACCATTGCTGCTTATTGCAGTTACAGTGAAGTGTTCTATTACAGACGTGACTGATAACTACAATAGTGAAAATGGTAGATCTGGAGTTCAAAGGAGTCTGTTTCTCCCAGCCCATCATTCGCACAGGCTCACCTATGAGTGGGCCATTGTCTTAGCAGCTCCATGTATAGCTGCACTCACTGTTGCATCTTTTTTCTCAGCCATTGGGCTATTATAACAAGAAGTCTTATGCCCAACAAGGTAAACTACTCCCTCTTTTAGTTTTCTTTTTTTTTTTTTCTTTCTGCTGCTGGGTTGCAGGAAGCATCATACTGAAGGACAGCAGGCTTCCTTGGTTATATGGTGTGGGCTGTTCAGTGAAATAAGCCCTTAGTCCACATCAAGCCCTGGGTCCAGCTGACTTCCCTGGCAGTCTCTGCTGAGGCTCCCCAGGCCTGCTGTCCTTACTTCCTTGGACCAGCTCCAAGGCAACCTCTCTTCCACACCACACACTTTATATTTCAGTTTTATATTTCCCAGTTTTTGATGTCGTCTGGTGTTGACCTTGCATTGCTTCCATACATCACATGTGGCAGGCAGGCAGAAGGGGAGTTTGATCATAAGGACACTTGAAGGCTGGAAGGGTTTGTGGAGCTGATGTAGCACTTATTTGGTGGTGGAAAATGGAGCCAGTTAACTTCTTCAGGTCCTTGTTTCTTCCTCACCTCCGTGCTGTCAATGAATGCTTGTGTTATTGTTCATGGTTTCGTTCTTTCTTCTTCTTCTTGGGATTGTGTTTTGGGAACCTGCAGTTTAAATAACGTGGATTTGGAGTCTTATTTATCAATTAGTGGTGCAAATCCTTCTCTAAGGCAGTCTAAGCAAGTATGAGGTCTGCAAGCATTGGAGTCCATAACTAGTTGTCAGGTGAAACTGTAGGGCACCTGGCAGACCCCTGTAATATGACAAAGAAAATTTGTATTTTCACCTACTAGTAGTGTGCCAGTCTCACATAATATCCAAGATGTGCTTGCAGCCACTGATTGTTCCCCATGGAGGACATGGGAAGATGTTATTTTACACAGAGGAGCTGATCATAGCACTAAGTACTCAATATTGTATATGATGAGAGTAGTAGAAGATTTCTGATAGTTGTTATGTTATTTCTTATGTTCATGTATGTAAGTAATCTGCATATATTAATTTACATGCAGTGTGGACATCCAACTCCTTCAGGGAAATCTTCAAGAGATCTTCCAGAAGTTGGGAGTGTGCAAAATGGGCCAGCCATACTCTCAGTGTATATTATTTTAGTGGATCCTCAAGAGAGTTTTTCTCAAGAAAGCTGCTTCTGCAAAAGGATCAGAAATTGTCCTTTTAAGATGGCTTAAGGAGTCTTCATATAACTGTAGTGGCAAAAAATAAGTTTATGGGGCATATATTTGGAAAAATCACATTCCAGAGTAGTACAGCATATTGGTCATAAGAATAACTTTCAGTATGGGTCTATTGTGCATTCACATTATCAACATTCATACAGTATACCTTCTCATAGTTAAAACCTTTTTTTTTTTTTCCTTTTCTGTTATATTAAATAACTAATGTAACCATTTGAATAAATCAGCCACTGAACTCCTTTAACTTACGATAGATGGTAAGTAACTTGACAGCAGAGTAACGTGATTTAACAGTTGTGCTTCATATTATACATCTCTGCAAGCTGGAAATCTGGATGATAAATGGTGTGATTAACATTGGAGAGGCACCAAATTCCAAGGAGATTACTATTGCCTCCATTATATAAAACAACATGATAAAAAACTATTTTATATTTACTTTTCTTTTAAATTGACAGTTAAGGAAATAGTAAAATATGGTTGGATGGCAATCAGACTTTCTCTTTAATTATTTCATGATGTCCTTTGTCACAGCTGCTCCGATTATATTTCCTTTACAGAAAACCTTGTAAAATAATAGCTGGGCATAGGATGCCCTGTGCACACTGGGCATTTGTTTCCAAAAAGTTGGTCAGTGACTTCTCCAGAAGTGCTCACTCTGATGTCCATCCGTTAAAACAACGCTGTCATTAGTTTTCCCTCTTTCCAAAGCTGTTGGCTTCAAGGTTCACAGCTGCAGTTGTCTTTCTTCTGCTGGCAGGAGATCTGTAGTTTTTATATCAGTCTGGGTTGTTCAGTTTTGAGCCTGGAATAACTTTTCTTTTAATTTTTAGTTGATTTTTTTTTTTTTTTAAATAAGAAGTAAATACTTACTCATGAGAACCAGAGTCCAGCAGTGAGGTATTGTTACTTTAAGCGATGCTGACTTTTCCTGAAGGGTTTCAACAGCAGGATGCTCATTGGCTACCAGACTAATTGCTTTACACTGCAAACGATGCCCAGGGGTAAAATAACACAAATACTGAGGCAAATTTTCCAACATGTGTTCTTTAAAATCCCCCCCTGAGCTGGAAGAGTGACCTTTGGTGAACAAATGTTCTTTCACCTTCAGTGTTCAAAACTATTAATGTTTTAGTATACTTACATGATTAATTCACAGCCTTTCTTTTCAACACAGTAATTTCTGGGCTCTGCCTTTCTTGTGGCCTCAGATTTGAAGCAATTTGTCCTCCAAATCTGTCAATAGTTTATTCAGTACAGCTATGTTTAATTGTATCATTAGTAGTTACTGAGTAAGAGTTGCACTCAGTTACCTTGGCTTTAACCTTTCAAAAAAGGAACCACCTTGTTCCATAATCCTGATCCTTGCAGCTGAGATAGCTTGCTGAATATTTTGTAGGCTGGGAAGACCCATTAGTAACATACTGAATTTCCCAGCAGTGTTGCTTGTTTATGGTTTTGCATGGTGATGAGCGAGGAGTCCTTTCTCTTATGAAGCCTCCTCTTACCTTGTAAGCATTTAAAAACCTGGTCGGAGGAAAGCTAAAGATTTTTTTTTTTAATCTTTTTTTTTTAAAAGCAAAAGAATATTAAAGATGATGGACATTCCTGTGTCTAACTGTAGGGGCAAAAGTCTTGCCTGATGCTCTTCAGGTCATGTAGTAGCCCTGATTCCTGCTCTTATTTAGCAGCATGCCTATAATTTATAGTCTGTTTTAGGTGATGTGATGACTGCTTTCCACTGGTGAGGTTCACCATTTACTCTTTGTTAATTACACTATCATTTACTGCCCAGTAAATACTACAGCTGGAAGACAGGGGAAATCATGCATGTGTTTCCGCCTCCTGTTACTTCTGAGTGACTCTAGACTCTTTGATAAAAGGTTTACACTTGTTCAAATTTCATTAGAGCCTTTGGTTAGGAGTCGTGGGATCCCTCGTTGAAGATCCTGAAGCATGGCTCAAGAAATCACAGTCTTAGCCAAGATATTTTCCTGGCTGACTTTTATATTGCTAATAATTCAGTCCTGTTCCTTGACCAAGATGTTGCTCTTTCCCCCCGCCGCCGCACACCCACCCCTCCACCCCCACCCCCCGTCCTCAGCAGGGTAGACTGTCTTTGTTCACCTAGTGTGTATTAATGACGGATCCTGTACAGTTAGACTTTCACTTTACCGGTCCTTGTGTATTTCCCTCTTGCCCTCTTCTGTGTTTTGCAGGATACTTGGAGTCTTTGGTAAATGTGATGTCATTTGCCTCTTATAAATCTAATGTATGTATCTCCCCCAACCCAAAATCAGTTATAACTATATCTGGTAGTGTCTTGCTGTAATTCAGTGTCAGATGGCATTTAAAGTGTCTACTCTGTGGGAAATTCTAAAAAAATCCAACCAATAAAATAGCTCTATGTTGGAACACACCTTTAAAATATCTCATGGATGGAACATTTCCTTCCATGGGTTTTCAAAACAAAATTGATGCTGGACCTCCAGTCAGCACAAGGATTCTCAGCCCTCGCCCCAGCCATCTAGATGATTTTTTCTGTGCAAATGGATCAGGCTGCAAATCCCTGTGTTGTAGCATCTTTGTGAGCAGAGTGGAGAAGTTCTGAACGCTGTGTCTTGTGCCTGGCTCTGTGGCTGCCTGCAAGGTGGGCAGTGGGCAAGCAGGTAAACTGTCAGGGAACCAGGTAGCTGGTTTCCTTCTAAGCATTTGATGAAATCAACAATGCATTTTTCTAGTGGAAAAAACTTAGGTTGGAAAATTTCTGTCCAACTCTAATTGTAATGTTTCCCTCCAGACTATGGCTTTTAACTTTTCCTATGGGAAATTATGGAAAGTCCGTCATTAACAATGAGGATATTATTAAAATACAAAGAGATAAAATCTTTGCATATGTACTGTATGCTACCTATCTGCCCTTGCTCTCCTTAGGGTATGATGAATAATTCTCATCCATTCAAGTTGCTTAGAATTTACTGAAATTAACAATTTATTGGAGTTTGTATGAGTGCAAAATACACTCCTTCCTCCATTTATGCATTTTTAATTATTCAGCAGTCATTCTGAATCTGATGGCCATCTCTCACTCAGCATCCCTGCTTCAGAGAGGACAATATAAGCAAGGAACAAAGCATCTTGTGGATCCAACAGGCTATTTTGAGATTTGAGATGCATACGGTGAGAGTAAGGAGTGGGAAACAAATTTTCTTGACTGCTGTGTTCACTCATCCAGCTTCCTCTCTGTACAGATGGTTTGCAAATGCTGCAGCAGCATTAGGATGGGATAGAGCCCGACCTGTTTGTCGGTCTGTGTTGACAAGTAGGGTGGAGTGTCATCTACTCCTACAATAAAGCAGTGGTAGATTGAGGAAACTTCATAGACATATGGAAACTGAGATTTTCTGATGAGAGTAGTTCAGCATAGATAAATCCTGCTGCATGAAATGTTTTGGGGAGAGAAAAATTAAAATTGATGAGACATACTCTTTTGAGACTTAAACCTGTCTTTTTAGGTCATTGTTTTTGTTTAAAGATGTAACATGGGGGGGGGAATTATGGTTGAAATTGAAAGTGTGGCAAACAATACATATGTTTCTCCTCACCTGGAAAATACATTTTTTCAACTTTTTTTGACTGTGAAATTCTGCCTTTCATCCCTGAATAAAGAAGATTAAAACTTTCAAAATGAAGAAATGAAGAAAAAAAGGTTTTTCTGTGTCTGGGCAGCTATACATTATTATATCTTTTTCTAATGAAGTGTACCAGGAAGGGCCATGTGATTTAGGATTGTAGCTCCCTGGTAAAACAGCTTTTGGAGTAGAGCAACTTTAGCATAAATCCTGAACAAGAAATGATACTTAAAGATGTGTTTCAGAGCAACTCCTTCTGAGAGCAGATGTTCCTTTTGTGCATTTGCTAAAGAAATAAAAATGCAAAAAATTATGATAACATAAGCAGAAATGTAAGTAAGAATAAACAGCAGTGAGTGACTCTTTTTAACCTACTAACAAGCAATAACTTTTCTGTTCATTGCTTTTGTTTGCTTTTGTTTAGGAGTCACATAGCCCTTGTTGGAGAGAATGCAGGTGTATTCCAGAAATCAAAAAGTACTCGAGTCTGAAGGGAGGGAGGGATTTCTTTTTCTCCTGGGCTGGCAGTCCTTCTCCTGGCTTGAAGGTAAGCTGTGGATGTCTCTCCTCCTTGCACTTGCATCCCCAGCATGGCTGCTGGGAGGACCAGAATCTGGAGAGAGCAGTGAAGCTGGGTCTCTTGTGGCTGTCCATCATTCGAAGCTGTTATGTTGCAGAGGCCGTGATTGACTCTCAGATGGCTGGGGAAGGAGATCATTAGGGGGAAAGGAAAAAGCAGCTTGCAAAATCGCAGTCCACAGCGGGATTCAGATGGATTGTGTACAGTGTATGTGCTCAGAGGTTTAGTTAAATAATGTAAAAAGGTGACTTCTACTTGCTACAGCCCTCTGTTTGAACAGACCCATGGGCCATCTAGACCTACTTTTTTGTAAAAAACAATCAGTACCCCACATAACTAAAATAGTGCAAAATTCACACATGGATGATGCTGGAACATAACAGCATTATATGGAATATATACTTTAATAAGTTCACTCCTTGTTTTTCCTTAACTGTGTCCCTTATGTGATCACTCCTTGCATGCAACAGGCACATATGCATGTGTGTGATCCTTGCTTCTTAGTACAAAAGGAAACCATTTTGTGAAATGAAAGTGCTATATTATTATGAGTTTATGAAGGCACACCATCCCACTATCCAAAGTATTCATTGATATAAAGAGTACAGTGCTACAATGCCAGCAAAAGTGCACTGATTACGCTCAGGAATTTTGCTCGACTCTGAAAATAGGTGCGATGGAAAGTCTTGGAGCAAACTGCTCCCTGGGGCTCTTCATAGGAATAGCCCCTGGGACGACCTATCTCATGAGTGCTGAGCAGTCTGTGAGCATCTTGGTTGACACGGGACAAAGGTATGCAAGGTACCCTGATTCCATGGTTTGACAGTGCTGATGATGAAGTTCCAGTGTCTGGGAATATTCCAGATCACTGTTTTATTTACTAGTGTAGTCGCAGCTCTAGAGATTTTTGTCTCCTCCTTCAAGTGGAAGAAGGATCATTATAAAGCTAGAGCTTTATTCTGCTAATAATTTTCTTTGCTTTACTTCTTCCATTACCTCTTGTCACGTGTGTCAGGAACAGAGAAAACCTGATTCTTTTCTTCTTCCCATTTGTCTGCTTTATATCTGAAGACTGTCACCATGTCTCACACCAGTCTCCTCTAAACTGAAAAACTTCAGATTTTTTCATTCTTTCCTTGGAGGTCATGTTTTCTAGACCTCTATTTATTTTCATGGCTTCCTGCTTTTCCTGAACAGATAAATATGAAACCCATAAAATACATGTTCTGCCTGGGAGACCTTAGCTAAGTGTTGAGGACAATATTGATAAAAATAATTAATGTAATGTATGATTACGTTTCCCTTTCCCTGCAAGAAGTGAGTGGTAGAACTGTTATTGCTAAAGTTATCTAAGCCTTGACTTGACTAGGCAGGATATGCTCCTGGTATTTGATCTCTTCCCTCTTAATGAAGCTGCAGTATAGATGCTTCTGAGCTCTGGAACTTGTATAGTTCATATCCTAAATACAATAGGACTCAAGTTTTGAGGGTTATTTTTATCCAAGCTTTTAACCTTGGTAATATATAACAAATTATATAGAAGTGTTTTATGTACCTAATGTTTTAAATTGTTTTAAATATAGTTTCAGGTTTCCTCTCACTGGTGCAAGAAGGCTTGTATGGAGAATGCTCGTAAGCTGCCATCTCAGTCAGGGCACATCAAGCCCAGAGTCAGTGGGGGAAATGAGCTTGGCCCCATGATTTGACACATGTGAGGTAGACCTGAAGGGTTTTGGAAACAAAACCTAGCTCTGGGACCTTCCTGAATTTTCCCATTCTGGATGCCAGGTGAGAAAAATGATTGCTACACTGAGTTCCCAGTGCAGGGGACAGAACTGTGAATTAAGGTGGACGCAAGCACCCTGGGTCCTTTCAGGAAACACCACAGCATATGTTTTTGATCCATGTTTACTTAACCTCTTGCGTTCCTGCCTTCACTGTATCTGAGTTTTTCCTCCCTGCTACTTTACTCTTGAGTGCCTGGAGTATCTCAGATACTTCCGTTCCTTCATGTCAAAGAGAAGGAACACTGATAATATTCCCCCATCACTCTTCCTGGGAACACTCCACTAATACTTACAAACTGGAAGACTAAAAGACTTCCTTCACAGAAGACAGTCTACTACTTGAAATGTTTCTGTGGTGGTTGTGAGCTGCGTAGAAATATCCAGGGGATCTAGACAATTTCTAGTTTACACAGGGAGATGTTTGCACAGGACAAGTTGTCAATAGCAAGTGTTTTCCAAAGCAGTAGTAAACTTCAGTCAAAAAAGTTCTCTTTGAGGATAATACCTTAAGGTTGTTTGTTTGTTTGTTTTCTTGGAGACATCTAGATCTAGAACGACCAAATATTTTTCATGTTGTAACTCATGATTTTCAAATAGCGTAAAAATGAGGTGCCTTCTTGAAAAAACAATAGGTATGAAGGCCATTGTAATAGTATATAGCATCTGTTACGTGTTCACACAGAACTTTATTCATGTTTTTATACATTGAAAGAAAACAAATGCAGCCCTGTAATGCTGAATATCAGGATTTAACGCAAGTCCTATTTAAACCACTCACAGTTGTCTTGTCATCTTTCTGTATAGCAGCAATTCTTATTCCCTAAACCTAGCAGGGCTTGTTTCCTCTGACTGCCATATCATTGAGAACAAGGGGAAACAGTCTACATCTATTGCCATATGCATTTCAAGCTGCTTTGGTGATGGGGTCCATGTTTGACAGCCAGAGTCCCTGATTCCAAGTGCAGAAAATGTTTTTTGAGCCTAAAGGGTGGCTGTGGAGTTCCAACATGAGCTAGAGAAAACAAAACACTAAAAACCATTATTAGACATTTCAGTCTCAGGAATCTGGAAAGGCGAATCTATTGTATAACTGCTATATGTTCCAGGGATGCAGGAGAGTCATGAGTATAAACCTGGAGGAGTGCTAAACAAAAAAAAAAAAAAAAAAAAAAGAAATCCTACAGCATCTTAGCAGCAGCTGAAACAGGGCAAAGCTGGAAATGGGACATGTTCCTAAAAGACCTTCCTTCTGCTTGTGGAGCAATTCACGCTTCAGAAGGTCTGACACTGGTCTGGGTTTCTAATATGACTTTTAATGTTTTAAAGGCACTTTTTTCTTTCATATCTATTTCTAGAGGCTTTAGAAAGGAAAAGGGCTTCGTTTCACCTATCAATTCTTATTGGGAAAATGTCTTTATAATACTTCAGGGAACTTAAAATGCGTATCTATGTCAGGCTGAAGATCAGCAACTCCAGCAGCTTGCTAAAACTGAGAGATAAAGACAGCTTTCATCTCTGCCTAATATAGATCACTCTCTGTAACTACATATTTTCTGTCATTCTCTCCACCTGGTTGTCAACAGCAGCTCAAAACTGTTTGGAGATTTGAATTCAAATTCTTGAAATTGACTGTGCGTGCTCTCTTCATGAATAAATACTGCCTATTGCACCTCTACAGAACAATCCCTGCAGTTTTGGAGAATAATTTGAAAAGCAGGCAGCTGGTCCAGCAGGCTTTATACTACTGTTCAAGAATGGAACCTGTTCAGAGATGAAGTGCTCAAGCATCCCTGACAAACACTTATGAGACAATGCAATTGCATTGTACTGCTTAATAGAAGGGAAGTGCTTTAGTTAGAGTGGGGTTCCTTTTTTGCCAGAAAGAGTAGCAAGAGGTAAGAAAGTTATACAGAGGCTGTGCCCTTTTGCACTGAATGTGGTTCTTAGAGGATATTGTTCAGATTACAACTGTGTACAGTCTATTGCGCAGCAGTCAGGAATGTACAAAAATCTTCACTCTTCCACGCTGCATATCTTCTGCTGGCCATGGAGAACGAGTGACACGGATGAAATGATCAATCTATTATCTCCGTAGCATCCCACAATTCACCTGATTCAATCATATTGGCTGTGCAGACAACCCCATCCAAGTCCTTTCATATAGCAACACCAGGGCAGTACTCTAGTCTTTTTACAACTTACTGAGTAACAAGGAATAAAATTTACTCTGTACAATGACTTAATCTAATTGATGTGTTGGGGTAACTGCTCAGTTAAGCAGGTCACTAAACCAAATAAACCTCAAGTGACTCAACTGTATGCAGAAGAAAGTGCTTTAAACATATTTCTGAGATGTTATATGTGGAATGTGCCTATAGAGCAAAGATATATTCAGTATTTTCCTATAGGGCTCTTATGCAGTTGGCTTTACAGTGTGTGTAATTGTTTACCTTCCTCCCAACAGTATAGTTTCTTAATTTCATGGTGGTTAATCAAAAAATAGAAGCATGTGTAAAAAAGCAGTAATTTAAAATAATTATTTCTAGGAGTATCTAAGCTTATTGAAAAAGACACATATAACCTTGGCCTCTAGTGTGGAATTGAGACCTTGACTATCAGTTCTTCTTTATACTTTTTTTAGATATATAAATCCACCACAAGGTGAGTGCAAAAGTGATGATCTACAGGTATTCTAAAGCCGTTTTACATTGTAACAACGGTTGTGATACTCTCATCAGAAATGGTGATCTGGCCCAACATCATGACTTTTGTGGTTGCATTTATTTCTGAGTACAGAAGAGATATTTCCCTGTCCAGGCAATGTAAGTGGCAAGGGATGAGTTGCTGGAGTAGGCGAGTATGCAGCCTTGGGCTGGTCTGATGCACTTCTTGCTTTCATTGTTCTAGTGCCACTGACGCTTGCCTTTTCCTGCTTCTGCAGAGGGATGAAAGCTCATGTGAAGTCACTATGGGCAGTTTAACCACTGAGAATGACTGGGGCTGTGTATGGGGAGCCTTGGCCTGGGCTCATTGCATCTTCCCAGAGGCAGAAGTTTCCTGCCTGCCATGATCATCTTCTGTTGTACTTCATGATTTTGATACTACACCTTGGTAACACTTCTCTGGCTGCATTTTCCCAAGGCGGCTTTAGTACAATATTCCTTGGAATTAGCAATGCTCCTTGATGTCTAATCCTGTTCAGAAAACTCCCTGCAAAGCATGTGGAGGAAAAAAGTAAATATTTGTGCTCTTTTTACAAAACAGACTTACTCTAAGTTTTTCTTGCTACTTAATTGTTTGATTCTTTATTAATCTTTGTTTCAGTGTGCACAGATGAGAGACAGGCTGGGTTGCTAGATTTGCTCTAAGCTGTCTTAAAAAAGACTTTGAGTGAATGTGTCCCACAGGGTGTGATAAAATAAAATTCAGTACACTTTAGGCCAATATAAACTCTGCAAAATTGAAACCTTTCATATTGTTGGAATCATCACTGGAGAAGCTTTCCAAAGTTGCCAGAAAATAGTTTTATGTATATCTGATTAACCCTGTCCAAGCAGCAAAAGCATTACCAGCTGATTAGACAGAATACTGGTCTACAATTGCTGCTTACCTTTTTTTTTTTTTTTAAAAAAAAAATAGATGTTTTATATAGCAGTATTACAATGCACTGAAGTCCATCTCTGTTAGCATCAGTGTTTCTGATTGAGTCGCAGGACCCAAGTTTTACAGATCCAGCTTCTCTGTGAATAAGAACATGTCTTGCTACGTTTGCAGTTACCCCGTGTTTGGAGCTATGGCTTTTGTTTGCCTCAGGAGTATCTCTGTGCCTGAGCTAGCGAGAGGGGTGGGAATATATTCCAGAGAAGTAAGCTGCTGTGAAGTTTCAGTCTGTGTCCAAATCAGTGCTTTTCCAATATGTGGTGTGACGAATTCGGGATAGTCACTTCAGCTTGCATTCCAGAGCCTATGTTTGTTACTAAATATATCTTTGAAACATAAAACATGACTGCATTTGTCTTGAGTGAAAGTGATGCACTCTATCATGAAATCAAGAGCGCTGGACTTCCCCCCTGCACCACCCGCGCCCCAGTATCTCTAATGTTGTGAAATCGACTGTAACTCAGTGAGATGAGAACACATTTTACTCATTATGTTTAAAATAATGATTCATATTCTTTCCTGTGCTTATGTTAGTGAAGTAGACTGTTGTTACACCAATGATGAATGCGGCCTATTCTTCACACATCTGCCAAAATTTTCATTTATTTGGCCTCTCTTTTTATCAGAGGAACTGGATTTTTTCTTTTTTGAAGAGTTAAACTTCTAGCACGCATGGCAGCTCCTTAGAGTCAGTTGTTGTTACAGCTTAAATTACTCAGGACAAAAAAATGAAATAGAAACGACATAAAATGGAATCATAACTGAACAGTATTGATGATTTCTCTCCCAAAAGGACAGACTCTGTCATCTCTGGATTGTACATTTTCATGTTTTAGGAGCAGCATTGAGTCTCCTGTATTAATCTTAACACTCACTCTGGACTTTTTTTGTTGCAATTCAGTAGTTTCAGATTATTTCTTGCTGGAAAATCTGTAATTTTAGATGTGTTGTATTGGTTTTTTTAAAAAAAAAAAATGCTAAAAAAATGTTATTCTCTTGTGGTTGAAGGACAGACTAATTAAAATTATAGTTCCAACTCCTTCATAGGGAAATAAAATCATAAGTGCCTTCTTTGAGTGGAGATGGGAACAGATATCAGAAGTTAATGTTACTGTATTTTGATTTTTCTTTTTGAGTACATCTCCTTTGGAAGCATTTTGTCTAGTGAGCTGAAACATCCTGCTTTGTTTGTGGCTGAGAGAGCAGGAGTGAAAGGTTTAATTTGGCAATTATATCCCTTTCCTAAGGGCCTCTTGCTGAGTTTTGAAGTTTTCTCTCACTTGGTAATTTAGTGACTAAACTGACATCACTGTCGGTTTATAAGCCTAAAGCACAAGTTGTCAATGTGAAGAATGAGCTATTTTAGCTTGAAAATTGCAATTTTTCTCTCCTCTTATGCAATTGGTGTTGCAGTATTTGGTTCTGATTAAAATGTAGCCTGAGGTTTGGTAACTGCATATAACAATATTCTATATCTGTCACACTATATGATCTACTGAGCACACAAGCTGGTAGGTTTAGTGTAGCAGGTTTTGAAATCAAGTTGATTTTTCTTTTTTTTTATTTTCATGAGCAAATTCTTCACTATGAGGGAGTATCAGCAAAATGTAGCAGTAGTTGCCTGAAAGAACTACATGCTTGCTACCAGACTGTCGGTATGTGAATATCTATAATGACAACATGTAAAAGATCTAAGTGAGAAAAGCACTGAACTTTAGAGGCTCTGTAACAAAGTTCCTGCCACATCCTTCTTGTCCTGTAAATAACAGTCAAACTATTATTCTCCAGGGCATTGCAACTCTGACTGCACTTTTTTCCTCTTTTTGGCTTGGCAATTTATGAATATATTGAAAATGTTTACTGAAAAGGTCCCTTCTGTTGCTGACAGTTGGTTGCCAACTCTTGTTTTTACTGCTCTTGCCAAATGGTCCCTCTGCTTTATAGAATATCACCTGGGCTTCTCTGCATTAAAGGAAAGCAAAATGCTAGGAAATTTGGAAAAGAAGTTTTTGAGCTGTTGTCAAGGGTAACAAAACACTGACTAGGGATACCACAAACAAATGGTTTGTAAAATTTACGGAGTATGAATTCTCAACAAAATTATGAACTGACATTATTGAAGAATTCTTTTGATTGTATTTGATGCAAAAACAGTTTGAGATGAGACAATTGAACCAACCATATTGTGTTCCTAACTATTATGAAAAACAAGACAGCTGTGTCTTTACCAGCAAAAAAGGCCTGTTCTCTGGCTCTGAGGACAAGCTGCATGACTTGATGTGTGTCCACGTGGTGAACATCTATGTCACGGCAGTAGCCAAAGGCTAGTTTGCTGGAGAAGAGGTAAATTTTACTATCTTGCCATCATTTCTATCAAATTTTGAGATTCTGTGTTCTAGTATGATACTTCTGGAACTTAATCAACCTCATCTCAGGAAGGATACCGAAGTGGCTACATCCTAAAAAACATGTGGGAAGTGACAATGTAGACCTGAGAGCCTGCCTTGGTTTGTTCTCTTTCTTACAAGCCCACATTTGTTGTCCTTCCTCTCCCTCCTTTTGCCTGCTACTGGAAAGAGTTTTCCTTAATCAGCCCAGATTTGCACCTCTGCTGAGGTTTCCTGAGCAGAAGACCAAGAGCAGCACTTTGAGGACCATGACAGCCATACAGTTTTTCCAGCTGTTGAAATGGCTAATGGATGAGCTATGCCTGTTGTTTTCAAAAAATGTGCTTGGGAAAAAGAGTCTTTTCTTTTCACTGCTCTTTCCCAACAAGAAGAGCATTGATGAAGACTAGCCTTCAGCTGCAAAAAACCTTTTAGCTCTTTGCCAGGGTGAGTAGATAATAAAATGATGTTGAACATACTCATTTAACTCCATGATGAAAAGGAGCAAGAACTGAGTGAATCATTAAGTTGAAAGCCATAATAGTGCTTTATGTCCCACCTGATATACTTGAGTAGTTTCATTTGAGTAAGATACTAAAGACTTTAAAGGTGATCACAGAATCACAGAATTGCAGAGTCACAGAATGGTAGGTGTTGGAAGGGACCTCTGAAGATCATCTAGTCCAACCCCCTGCTAGAGCAGGATCCTAGAGTAGATCACACAGGAACATGTCCAGAGGGGTTTTAAGTGTTTCGAGAGACTCCACAACCTCTCTGGGCAGCCTGTTCCAGTGATTACTGCAAATCTGCACTTCACTCCCTGAATGACATTTAATGTAAGAAGCCAAAGGGTTATTTGACCTTTCTGAAGATATTAATTTCCATCAGATTTTACACCCAGGGTCCCAGGATGACGAAGGGGTTCTATGTGTGTGGTACTAAGTACAGTGAAAAATGTTGATGTAGGAAAGCTTTCATGAGGAAGTCTATCTTGACCACTAGAAGCAGTCTTGCTGTGGTGGAACGGAGGTCAGTGCAGTACAAATTTTGCAGAATATTTTTATAAAGTCCATTAGTCTAGCTTCCCCCAACTCCCCAAACAGCTCTCTCTCAGCTTTTCATTTTGTAGTGATTCCTGTCTGCAGTTCTAACACATACCCAATCCAAGCTGTTGCATACTATAATCTGCTAAATTTTCTGGCAAACCTTGGCACTGTTCTTAGATTTTCCTTTTTTTTTTTTTTTTTTTTAAAAACTTTTCTTGTATTGACAGCATCAATGCCGTCTCCGAAACGTAGAGAGAAACAGCACAAATTGTGAGGGTCAACTTTTGCTTTGGATGGGAACACAGTGTTCCTGTTGAAGTCTATTGAAGTCAAGATAAGTCTGATGACAGAATTTTGTTCCTAAGCAGAAAGAGGTCAATTAACAAACACACTTCATACCACCTTGTGGAAGAAATTATATGTGATATAGACCATAACTGGGGCACAAAATCTTACTTTGTCTGTCATACGGAATATGACATTTTCTTGTGTTTCTACTGGTAAGTCCCTGATATTAAAAGAAGCTAACATACAACCCCCTAAATCAATAGACGTTATACATAGAGCTCCACATTTCAGTACAGCTAGAAACTCTGAAGTTCTGAAGTTAACATAACTTACTTAAATGGTGACAATTTTGTGATTTTTCTGCATTTATGTGTTACTGGATTTACTAGACCAACTGTACCTCTCACTTTAAAGTGTTGTAAATCTGTAGTAATTGCACTGAGTTTGGAAGACTGCCAGAGGCATTTACAAGTCAAATAGAGGACTTGGCCCCAATTAGCTGTTCACTGCTGTGCAATCTTCATTATGCACAAGACATTGAAAACAATGTCTTGTCAGTTTTGAAGCTGGTTGAAAATGGGAGTAATTTTCCTGCAGACAAAAGAAACAGCCCAGGCCATAATATCAATTTTATTAAGTCTGACACTGAAAATTTAGGTGGACCATGTTGGAGTCACTGTAAGCAGAGATGGGCACCTGGGCAGCTGTGGGAAGGGCTTTAGTGAAGGCATGGATACTTCTGACAATATCTTGGAGATGACAAAAAGTAAATTTGTAGGTGCAGATGATGTAGGGGAAAACTGGAGGCAAAAAACACCCTAGGAACATAGACAAGTGAAAATTTCTTAAACCTGGATTCAATTCTCGTCATCTTGGGAAGAAAGCGATCTATTAAAAAGACAAAGGAAGAAGAGAGGAGGAAAAAAAAGCAGGAATACTTATTCTTAAAATCCTGTGATTTAAGCATTGAGGAACAATCAGGAGCTGGACAAGATCTGGAACAGTGGGTCAGCATGCGGGTTGAGGGGAAACAGAGAAAAAACCTGTTTAGGCTGATGCTCTGTGTGCTGAATTGTAGAAGCTGCTGACATAACTCCACTGTAGAAATAAAGAATCTTTAAAAATTATTTTTGATTCCTAATTATGTTTTCTGTATACTACCACGTTGAGGTTATAATGTGGTTTTGGGGGTGCTAATGAATATTTTTACTCTGTATGGAAAGTGAACTGAGGAGAGATCATTCTTAATAAATCCTTTCATCTGTAGGAGTACTTAAAATCAAATAGCATTACCAAAGCTACTTGAGACAGACCTGTGTATTTAAAACCCAGCTATGTTTACCTGCATTACTCTGACACAGTTACAGGCATTGCTCTCTGAGTGTTTCTTCAGTAGTACTGAGAAAGGTCCATGAGTTTGACAGAACATAGTCAATACCTATCCTCACATGTCTCTTTCAGAGAAAAAGTTTCATACTGAACTGTTAGTAGGTTTTCTTTCTCCTCTACTTCTATCCACAACATCTTTTTTGTAATGAGCTAGTACTCCAAACTGCCTGAGAACAGTCTCTTCCTTCCTTGACAGCATTGCACTAGTTTTTGAAAGTTACTTGCACTTTATTTTTCCTTATGCTATAACATAAGTTTAGAAGATTCCAAATAGAATAATTGTACATACTTTTTTAGTTAGTCTTTAACACTTTGCAGTCCCTCTGTTAATGATCATCTAGAATGCAAAAATGTCTTTAGAAAATGCATGGAGCCCAAGCTAAAAATGCATTTATCCTTTATTGAAGAACAAATTTTTTTTTTTTTTTTTGCATTATCACAATGAGCTTTCTGTCCTTGCACTGGAATGTTTAATAATTCTTTTTATAGGGCTTTCACTACCTAGTAACCCAAATCATTCACAACACTATGCACTTGATAAGTTTGCATTGCACTTATGTTTCAGTTTGTAGTGTGTCACATACTGTTTCTCTGTATGAAAGCTGAAGCTTCTGTTAGTGCTTCTTTCTTCTTTGCTGGGAAGTATGTTTACTTAAGCCTAAATTATTGCATTTGGAAATGGAGGTTAGTGACGACCTCTGGATTTGCTATCTAAGCTTACGTTCAAAGGTTCTTGTGACTCAGTTTCTTGTCTCTGGTCCCAGTTTAGATAAGCAATTCTAATACCCCAAAACTCATGCCATCAAAAACACAGGTGAAGTTGAGCATATGTTGTGTGAAGTACTTTCTTAAAGAAGGATCTTAGAAAAAGATGGAGAGCATATGCTTCAAAGAAAGATTAACAGCTCCTAATCTCTCCAAAAAGATTAAAGACCCACTCCCCACCCCTTGCATCAAACAAAATGGCAAGTAATTTTGTAATAACTTGTGCAGAACAGTAACCACAAACAGTAAGTGGGAAGTTTATGCCTAGTGCCTGAGGCTTTATTATTAAACAGAAAATGTTCCATCTTTGGTAAGTTTGGATGATTTTTATTGTCCATCCCTTTTGAATATTTTAAATTCCATCTTGTATTGATGAATTTCACAATATACTGCTTAAATGTTTTACTTATGAGCAATCTGAAACCACATTTTTGTATTACATGGAATAATGCCTTGTGTTCTTTATTGTAAAAGTTTGCACAGGTTGTTACCATTCAGATTCTCAAAAGTTGCTGGCTGTTTGGAATAGGATGTGTAGTGTTCAAAATATGAAGTTGTGACTAGTATTTGTCACCTGCATTTGAGAACATAAATCCTGTAACTTCTCAGAATGCTCTGGCACCTTGCAGTCCAAAATCAACAAGCTGCTTGGCTCTTCAATGCCTAATTTGAAAGCCAAAGTTGTAAGTTTGTTAAAATTTGGGGAGCTGCAGTGAGTCACAAGAATAAACAGTGCTTGGAAGTTGTTAAATAGTCATAAAAAGTTAATTGATATGAACATTAAAATTTTCTTTGAGTTACTCAATATGTAGACTTGAATCCATGACATTTTCAACCAAGAAGTAAACAGAACACCAAATGCTGTTTATTCTTCCAATAATGGAAAAATCTTCTGGTAAGGTATGTGTAGGGACCAGAGGCTTTGGCTTAACATAGATGGTAAAAAAATTAATTCAATTATTTGCTTTCTTTGGGTTTACCCTGAGCCATCCCGTATGTCTGTTGAGTACGATGACAGTAGGATCAGGTGCATTCTCTTTTAAATTAACCTTCAACACTGCTGAAGTGCCAAGTGGGCAATGCTTTTCTCCTCTAATTAAAGGAAAGAAAAGGCTTAATTTGCTGTGGAAGTAAAATGGTAAATAGCTTTAACTCAAAAGAATATGGGAAAACATTTGAAAATTTTCAAGAACTTGGTATGACATTTTCAAAATAGTTTTTACCTTCTCCAGGGGTGCCAAGAGGCTTTATTCTGCTTTCTTTTTTGAAAGAACAACTCTTATTGTTTACTTTTGGAATGGGCATCTTTATTGCCCATTGTTGTATTTAAAAGCAGTACTAAAGAGAACATAGAAATGGTTGAACAGCCTGAAAAAAAACCTGCTTCGTATATAGTTAAATTAAAATTATCAAATTGACCTTTAGATGAAATTTTGCTCTTCCGCATCAAAAGAAACCCAATCATTTGTCCAACTCTATGTGAAAGAGAGAGAAAGTTGCTTGCACTTTCATTTCAGAAAGCCTGATGATGACAAACCCAATGAATTCAGGAAGTCACAACTGGGGTTTTAGTTAATATGATTGATTTGAACCACCACTATAATGGCTGGTGATGAAAATGTTTATGCGGCAAATAACACATCTTGCCAGATTATGAATAAAAGTGACTGTGGTAGGTAACCAAGAGTTACTGCACCCTAATAGAGTAAATGGATTCAGAAATGAAACAAGAAACAACAAAACCCCCTGATTACAAGACAACTCATATTTTCATTTGGTTTCATTTTAGTGAGACCAATTTACTTCTAATATGACCTTTCAGTGATGAATGCCGTTTCCTGCACTTTCCTGTCCATGTCACATTGTCCATCTGCATTGTGTTAGAAAGAGCACCATGTAGTTTTGGCAGTGTGCTTAGAAAAATTTTCAACTAAAAGTGGAGAATTCAACAACATATCATAAACAAAGATAATCCTTTTCCCTGCACATGTTCTCTCTCCAGTATAAAAGTGACATTTTTCTTAATCTCTGTTTTTATGGATTGAAAAAGAAGATTTTGAATTAAAATGGGATGTACTATTTTAGTAAAACCATCCTTATCTTCAAAAAGATAGTATTTATGTTTCAGACAGGTTAGCAAAGATTAATCCATTGAATTCTGCACACTACTTGAAGATTCTTGGGAAAGGGAATGGTAGAAATATAGAAAAAAACAATGTGTGTTTTTAATGCCAAGACAAAAAATGCTGCAGAGGTGACTCGAAAAAAGAACCTTTTTGTTTAATAAGGTGGTATTTACTGATGAGGAGAAGTGTGCTCGTGGAGCTGGTATTAACAGTCGAAGAAAGACTGATCGGAGATGTGAAGGCTGGGGTCAGTCTTGGCTGCAGTGACCATCAGATGGTGGAGTTCAAGATCCTGCGTGGAAGAAGCAGGGCAATAAGTAGGATTATGACCCTGGACTTCAGGAGCCCATTGCTTAATGAGGTGAGTGTAGTGGTGAAGGAGGACACAGAGGAGGGAGAGTTACAGAATGCCTTCTTTGCTTCAGTCTTTACTGCTAAGGCTGCCCTCAGGAATCCCAGACCATGGAGGTAAGAGAGAAAATCTGGAGAGAGGAAGACTTTCCCTTAGCATCCTGGTTCCCTAGGCACAGACTTAGGGCCAGCCATGCAGGCAGGCCATGAGTAGACCCGAGTCAGCTGAGAGTTCCAATCAAGGCAGCTGACTCACAGGTGTACCCCATACCACCTCATCATGCTCATGACAAAAGGAGGGAGCTCAGTGAGGGTGGGGTTCCTCCTCCTCTCCCTGAGGCTCCCTGTTGATGGTGCTCTGTTCCTGTGGTCAGCATTGAGCTGGGCTGAGTAGAACCCCTTATGCTTTGTTTTGATTGCTATTTTCTATTTTGTTGTTCTATTAAATCTGTCTATACTTCAACTCATGGGCCTTTTCCTTTTTTTCCTCAATTCTCCTTCCCATCTGGGGAGGGAGTCTTGGGTGATATACTAACTACTGCGGTTTAGCCCTGAGTACTGGTTAACTGTAGACAGTTTATTTGGTGCCCAATATGTGTTTTGAAACCCAGAACTAATGTTTAAACAGATCTCACTGGATAACTCACCTTCTCACTATGGTGATGTGGGGAGGATGGTCCCTCAGTGGACTCTTTTGGTATTTGGTATTGGAATTACTTTTTGAGAACAGGACGGTTTACCACTGTTGCTGGTTGGATTGGTGTGGTTTATTGCTTTCAGCCATAGGTTTAGAGGTGTTGCCCTGGTATGTGTCTTGGTGTTAGGTAATGGTATAGTAAATTCACTTGTAATTACACCCATTTCTGATCTCTGTGACCTGGTGATGGGCACTGTGACTCTGGAACACTCTTGGAATACCTCAACAGTTGTACTTGTGTTATCAGGTATTTTGAATATTTTCTAGTTTCTCGTCCTGCTAAGAATGAAACCACGGCATAGAGCTGGGTGCTCTGTGGCTGCTACGTCTTCTGCCATGGGCTCTACAGTCAGCTCGGCCCCTGCAGGAGGTCGTGCAGATAGTCTGACCCTGGTAGCGGATGGTGCAGCTGCCCCGCATAGTCAGCCAGTGCCAAACGTCCCTGTATATAAGAGACAGTACACCAGAAGAGCAGGTTGGAATGAAGTTGGTTATGCCATCAAAAGACCTGCTCAAAGGACCTGCTCAAAAAATCCAGTTCCTAGGAATTAAATGGCAGGATGGACATCACCAGATCCCATTAGATGTAATTAATAAAATAACGGCAATGTCCCCACTGACCAGCAAAAAGGAGACACAAGTTTTCTTAGGTGTGGTGGTTTCCTAGCGAATGCACATCCCAGGCTACAGTAATATTGTGAACCCTCTACATGAAGAGAGCAGGAAAAAGAATGACTTTGAATGGGGCCCTGATCAACAACAGGCCTTTGAACAAATTAAGCAGGAAATTGTCCATGCAGTAGCCCTTGGGCCAGTTCAGATGGGTAACAATGTTAAGAATCCTCTATACTGCAGCCAGGGAGAAAGGACCTACCTGGAGCCTCTGGCAAAAGGCACCAGGGGAAATTCAAAGCTGACCTTTAGATTTTTGGAGCTGAGGATACAGACAATCAGAAATACTGGCAGTGTATGAAGGAGTTCAAGCTGCTTCGGAAGCAGTTAGCACTGAAGCACAGCTCCTTCTGGCACCACGATTGCCAGTGCTGAACTGGATGTTTAGAGGGAAGACTCCATCCACACACCATGTGACATGGAGTAAGTGAGTTGCACTGATCACTCAGCAGGCTAGAATAGGAAATCCCAACTACCCAAGTATCCTGGAAGTAATCATGGACTGGCCAGAAGGCAAAGTTTTTGGAGTCCCACCAGGAGAAAAGGTGCTGTGTGCTAAAGAGCCCCCCCCCATACAACAACCTACCAGAAAACAAGAAGCAGCATGCTTTGTGCACTGATGGGTCCTGTCGTCTTGTAGGAAAACAGCGTAGGTAGAAAGCTGCTGTGTGGAATCCTACACGACGGATTGCAGAAGCAGCTGAGAGTGAAGGTGAATCAAGTAAGTTTGCAGAAGTAAAGGCCATCCAGATGGCTTTCGATATTGCTGAGTGGGAGAAATGGCCAATACTTTGTCTGTACACTGACTCATGGATGACGGCAAATGCCCTCTGGGGGTTGCTAAAACAGTGGAGAGAAAATATCCGGCAGCACAGAGGCAAGCCCATCTGGGCTGCCTCATTGTGGCAAGATATTTTTGCCCGATTAGACAAGCTGGTTGTAAAGGTACACCATGTAAATGCCCACGTATCCAAGAGTCAGGACAATGAAGAACATTAAAACAACGAGCAGGTGGATCAGGCTGCAAAGGTAAAAATATCTTAAGTGGACCGGGACTGGCAATGCAAGTGTGAATTATTCTTAGCTCAAGGCCATCGAGGCCCTGATGTGATGTATAAATGGGCTAGTGATGGAGGGGTGGACTTAACCATGGACACTGTTGCACAAGTCATCCATGAGTGCGAGACGTGCCACAATTAAACAAGCCAAACGGATAAGATCCCAGTGGTATGGAGGGTGCTGGTTGAAATAAATACAGTGAGGCCTGGCAGATTGACTAAATCTTACTTCCACGAACACGTCAAGCCAAGTGCTATGTGCTCACTAGGGTGGAAGCCACCACTGGATGGCTAGGAACATATGCTGTGCCCCATGCCACTGCTCATAACACTATTCTGGATCTGGAAATGCAATATTGTGGTGCCATGGCACCACAGAAAGAATCGAGTCAGACAACAGAACCCATTTCTGAAATAGCCTGATAGACACCTGGGCTAGGGAGCATAGGATAGAATGGATCTACCACATCCCTTACCATCCACCAGCTGCTGGCAAAGTTGAGTGATGCAATGGGCTACTGAAGACTGCACTCAAAGCAATGGGTGATGGGACATACAAAAACTGGGACCAACATCTAGCAAAAGCTACTTCGTTAATTAATACTAGGGGGTCTGTCAATCGAGCTGGCTCTGCTCAATCAGAGCTTCTCCATACTCTGGAAGGAGACCAAGTCCCAGTAGTGCATGTGTGAAATATGTTGGGGAAAACAGACACTGAGACTAGAAAGTATTAAGGTAGTAGAAATGTGTAAAACAGCAAATAGTTCTGAAATGTACTCTAAAAAAGAACAAAAGGAAACAGTTATACTTTTTGTGTGTAGCAAACCAAGCTATGTTAATGTTGATTAAGGCTTCTTTCCACTTGCCTGCAACTATAACACTCTTAAGAAAAAATGAGAACATCTATTTATTATTTAATAAACTTCCCTGCTTCCTCTTTTCTGCTGATTTAATACTATTACATAATTCTATTCCAGGACCTTTAGTTCTGATTTATCTTGGGCTAAGGAAGAAATAATGAAGTTAAGATCTTGATGGAAGATATAAAATGTGAATTGCCTCCAGTTTTCTGCTGAGGTGAGCCTGAGAGCTCTGGAGGTTATCAAAGAAATGTCTTGACTACGTAGAAGATGAGGTTGGACAAGCTGGGCTTGACCTGGACCTTACCTGGAACTTGCTGACCTGACAGGCCCACTGGCAGTGACATAGGAAAGGTTTTGGGGAACACAGGCACTTAGATGGGGCAGAGACAGTGGCTTCTGAACTGTTGCTTCTCAAGTGGGAGGGCTGCTCTCCCACCCCTAGTGCCTCTGCAACAGTTTTTCTTCCTCCTGCTGACATCCCAGTAGTCCAGAGGAAGGCCCATTGCTTTGACTGCTTGCATGCAGCTATGCCCTTGTGGGGTAAAACAAAGAATGATAAATATTTAGAAGTTAGGAGTAACAGGGTTTTGTCCTACTTCTAACCAGTGTATTATTATTTTTTTAAAAAATAGACTTAAATCTTCTAAATTTATTCATGTTCTTGGGATTGACAAGACTGTTGCTGTCCAACTCACCTGTGAGAAGCTGCTTTCTGCAGATTGACAGGTTTTTTTTAGAGAGAATTAACACATACAGCATGAAAGGTATAGAAGTCAAGGACTCTTTCTGCCAGATCCCTGCAGTCTCATCAGCCCTGCATTTACCTGAAAATGCTTTTCACTATGTACATTACTCCAAGTGATCATTTAAAAAAAAATCTAATCCAATCAACTACCCTAATTTTGTACTGAGACTATATATTAAAATAATTTTCTTCATTGAAAAGTTATCTCTTGATCATAATTATCTAATCAATGCCAGTCGTGAAAGTGAGCAAATAATGACGTCTTATCTTAAAATACATAAAACATCTGTTACAAGTTTTGCCATCATCTTATTCATCTGCAGCTTGCATTTTTCTATTTATTTCTTATGGTTTGGAAGAAGAAAGTGTTTTATTCTCCTCAGGCAGACTTACCTGTTTTAAAATCAGAAACTAATACATTTGTATAATTTGTGCATCAGTAACAGGAATGACTTATCTGTGCTTTGCAGTGCAACCTCTGTGATATCTTGCAATCCCAATTCTGTAATGATGTATCTGTTATAAGGATGAAAAGCAGAAGTGTGCTACAGGGACTGCGAAAGGTCTGCTGACATGGAACCTGTCAAAACTGTAGAGGCATTTTTCTGAGAACTGCATAAGCCAGGAACACTACTTAATAAAGCATAAATTAAAACTTGGGAGAGATACATTTATTAAATGTGTAGAGTATCTGTGATTTCTACTTTAAAAAGCACTTTAACACTCGTAAAAATGAGACATGTCTCAAAGCATGGTCTAATGGTATTTGAAGATTCATAAATTTCAGTAACAATGCACCTTTGAGCACCTGAAGAACTTAAGCTGTACAAGTATAGTATAAGGAAATCTATTAAAAATCCACTGCCCACGTAGGTAGCAAAAGAGAACTAATTTTTTACGAGTCTTAATTTGAATGTGTGAATTGCAGTTTCCGTGATTATGATTGCAGTTCATTTTTACTAGCAATTTGCAATCTATGGAAAGACACAAATTGGCATTTATCATGACCTGGTGGGCAGAATTTGAACCTGTGATGCTTCATGAGTTATAGGGCAAAGATTTTATTCTGAGCTGCATCATCCTGGAACCATAATCTTGGGTCTAGCCAAGCGGTAAACCCTTGATTTACTATTAGCAATAGTATTGTTTTAATTGATTCTCATCTAAGATCTTAGGTAAAAAGACATGTTTCCTATCTAGCAGCATGTTAGTGTGGCAAAGATCTTCAACGACTGCTATAACACTCTAATTAGAGCTTCTGGCCATCTACATTGTCATGCTAGCTGCAGATGAATGTCATATAATCGTTCTAAAAATAATTGGTACAACCATTTGGGCTATGCTTTGCAAGCCTGTGAAATCAGCATGATTCTGTTTTCTTCTCATCAGTTTTGGTGATGTGAAACAGTTATACTGATGCTATTTAAATTAAAATGGTATAGAATTAGCCACATGAGGAAAGAATCCAGATTTGCACATTGTCAGTACCACCTAGCATGCTTTACTGCAAATAAGTACAGTTTGAAAGGGCAGAGTATGGCCTATTAACTAAATCTTACACATTTGAACTATTGGGCCTAAAGTAATATGTCTAGGCAGCTTTTTTTACAGAAAGTAATTGTGAAAATTCCTGTTTTACTTGGGGGGGGGGGAGGAAATGACTTTTCAATTCTTTTTATGTAGTAACATATGTAAATATTACATGTGTGTAAATACATGTACAACACACACACGCACATATATTTTATCTACAGTTGGAAGAGAAATCCATGATATTTTTTTAGGCAAAGTCAGCTGTAGTCTACCTTTTCTGTAAGGACTTCCCTTTATGTACCTGAAAAAGACAGACACCAGGTATATCTTCTTTTGGTTTACTGGGAAAGGTTTATTCCTGATAGAACTAGAGGAGTGGGACAATAAATACTTTTCTTTGGGCAGCCATTCCCATCTATCTGTTTATTTTGTTTACAACACAGCCACTGAAATAATAATGAGAGCATCTGGACTGACAAATTAACAGGTTTAAAAAAAACCTCATAATCTGTTCTTTTATTAACTGATATGCAATTTGTTTTGTTCAGTGTATAAGCTTTATATCTCAGCAGTGCAAACAAATCAGTGTGGGTATGAAACTCCTATCTCCTGCAGTCATGGGGCTCATCTTTACTCTCTTGCCTAGTACTTTGGAAGAGAAAATGGTTTTACTGCATTATTCCTACTTTGTTAATTCAGCTGCACAGTGGATCATGGTGCCTCACAGCACCATTCATCTTCAAACATTTAGTGCCTCCTTGCAGAGTGGTACCTAAAGTGAGTGCCTCTCCAGCCTAAACATTGCTTCTGTGCTCATCCAGAAATAAAATCATACGTGATCAGCCCAGATCTTCCAGCACCAGAGGACGAGTGCAATCTTTAAATACTGATTGCAAGTGTTTTCATTGAGCAGGGAGATGCTGATGGTTTCTAATTTTTGGGAGTTGCCTAGTTCTTGCAGCAGGGAGGAGAGCAGCTTGAGGGGAAAAGATGCTGCTGCTGGCTGAGGGACTGTGGGATTAAAAGACCAGTTACAGAAGGACAGAGGAAGAGTATGGAAAAACCATGATTGTCTGTATTTATAGTTGAATAATGGCTGGTAATGCTGGTTGCTTGTCATCACTGGGGGTTCCTCTGGATGTTAGAAGTAAATCCTCACTAGACTTTGTCATCTATCTAAGATTAATTAGACTGTAAGACAATTTGTAGTTGCGATGTACATATAAATGCCATTTGTGTGCAGCCAATTCCCTCAGAAGGAACATGTCGAGTATGCCAGAATCTGTCCAACTGCAGTGATCCAGACCAGCTAGGGGTCACATTTTCTGGCGGCAGGAACCCATTAAAACTGGAATGCATTGGAAAGGAGGAAGGTGAGCCTTCCCTCTGCCTAGCTGCATAAGGGATAATGACTTCACAAGGATGTGGCAAGAGTTAAATCATTATGTTTCCAAAATGTTTAAAAATTTTTGGACAAGAGTTGCCATAGGAGTGAAAACAACATCAGTGTCATGCTAACACTGTTCAAGTCTGATGGCTTAGAAAGAGCTGGAGATACAGAGTCTTTGCAGCTAGTCATTGCCAGTGTGTATTGGACCCTGGAGATCCTGTTCCTCATGCTTAAAATTACTGTGTTTACTTTATGGTAGTTTTTATCTTGGGTACCAGTGAAAAATTAGCAAAGAGGAAAAGCAATGTGCATGTCCCTTCTCTAATACGTACACACATAATTAATCATTTTATGCAAACTGAGGAAATCGTCCAGAGAAGGTGCAGTTACAGCAACAGGAAATGGGCCATTTTAAGAGGTCTTTGTTGTGCTTTTTCAGTGTGTGGGGGTGACTTTAAATGGGAAAGGCTTATTATATTAACAATTCAGGAAACAGTAAATAAATAAAACGTGAGACAGTTAATCTAAATTTAAGTGTCAGGGCTTGGATCCAGCTTTGGAGGATAACACAGGAAACTCCAAAACACGCAGTGCTTTTTGCAGAGAAAGTTTATCTCGATGTTGCCATCTGGCAGTGAAGGATGGGGGGCCCTGGAACTGATGGTTTATGCAGCCACAGCAGTGCAGATGGATCAGATCGGCAGTTGAGGTGGGTCTCTGCAGCTCTACTAACCAAAGCTCACAGCAGGAGCTGTGCAAGCTGAGGAGGTGACACAAAAGTCTACAAGTTTTATGAGAGTTTCTAAGCTGATTGTCACTTAGGGGTTATTTTACTTTCCAGGAAGGGAAGACCAAAGGGAAAAGAAATTTACTTGAGTGATGTGGTCTCTGCTTCTTCTGGATTTAGCTTGGTCCTTCCTCTGTCACACATTACTGTAGAGCAGTTCATGCAATTAGTCAGTCATAACGGTGATCACGTATTTTAAGATCTGCGATAACAACATGAGCTGACAAGTGCTCTTGTTCATGAGTTTAGAACAAGAATGATGAACATTTAATGTAATAGCTCAGAAATAGCACATTTATCACACTTTGTTTGCTATTGCTTTTAATGAGACATTTTGTTGTGTATAACAAAACAAAAGATGAAAGTTTCTATAAAAACCCACCTGTAACGTTTAGCATGAACGAATGTTAGCTAGAGATGGTCATTTCTGAAAGCTACTTGCAAGTGTAATTAAACTCTTTAAAGTAATGACTCCTAAAGGAATAATATGCTTTAAAGAGGAAAGTGATTTTACACTCCTCCTATTTAAGAAGTCTCAGGTGTATTTGACAACCCTTCCAGGCTGTTCTTTACCCAACGGTTCTTGTGCAACCCTGTACTCTTCCGCTGGCAGACATCTTTGCACTGAAATTTGTAGAATAATTTGTTTGCGGACTCTAGGATGATCTCTAGTTATTGACTGAGTGACGTGGTTCAGGTGTTTTACTATTTTGAGATGTCCAGTTGGCATGTCCCGAATGTCAATATAGTAATGGGGTTCCTGAAAATAATAGGAATGACATAGTGCATAAGAGTAGTTAAAAAGACCACCAGAGGCCAATATGGCTCCCTTAATAAAATTGCATGGTACGGAGTTTGTAAAATATTTAATACTTTGCAAGAACCTCATTGAAATAGGTGTGTTTAAATTATGGAAAATGTAATAGAGTCCGAAGACTTAGTTTTCAGTATGCAATTTCTGCAGTTTGATCAATTTTTTTCAACTGGAGGTTTTGTCAATCACTTACATTTGTCTTCCTGCTCTGAATTTTTTGGATCAACTGTCCTTATTCCAGCTTGGGGATTTTTTTTGGTTTGATGTTTTCTTGAGAGCAAAAATTAAGTTCACCTTCTCTCCCTCTTTGAAATTCTCAGTTGGCTCAAAATCCTTGTGTCTCCACTTCAGACACAGGCAGCAAAGTGCTGTGAAAGGAGTGGTGTAATGTGAGTCAGTGGATTTTCTACAGAAATATTTCTAATATGGTGCCACAAAGGTACCATTTAGGTTATTTTTCTAATGCAATTTCCAGGTCTTAGGAAGTTGATCTTCATTTCTTTCCCTCTGCCCCTCATATTTGTGTCAGTGTGTGTGAATATGCAGATATACATATAAACATATACATATTTATTTATACACACCTATACATGCACACTGTAAGTACTCGTGGTGTAACGTTACCACAAATGGTGCCATTTGTAGCATACGTGCTCTCTGAACTGTAATTCCACTTTAGTTTTTGGCCCCTTTCTGTGTTGTACCTGCCTTGTACATTCTTTTACTGTTGTTCTTGGAGCTGAGGTGGCTTTGGATGATGGTTTGTCTCCTTCTGCCCCAGGACTGAAAACTTCTTGGTCTTTTAGAGATTATAGTCTCATGTCACAGCAGTCACCAGGAGAAAAATATATTGTTTTGCTTTACAGATTTGGAAATAATTTTTATGTAATATCTGCCAACACTTAATTTAAAAATATTTCAGACATATATTGAATTTCTGGGAGTTTTTCAGATGATGTGAATTCTTTTTCAGAGGCATTGCTTCAAATTTGGGAAAGATATTTCATTGGCTGCTGTTCTGATAATATTAATCAGAATTGTAGACATGAGTGAGAATTACATACCTTTCAGATGTATATTTTTGATAGCAGATGTGTAACATTAAGACAAACATTTCTGTTGTGACTCCTTCCTTCTTTTCTCATAATATTGCAGAGTCTTGATTCACTAAACCTTGATTTACCCCCACAAAAAAAATTAAAAGTATTTTCTCATCTCCAGTATTACCGCATCAAATATATTTCAGAGGAACGGAAGCCATTAAATGTGTTTCGTGCTCATGTTAGGCAGACAAATGTTTTTGATTTCCTTTCCTGTTATGTGATATAGTCCCAAAATAAATTAAAGGGAAAGACTCAGCTTATTAGACTCACTTCGTTATTTTCTTAAACGAGAAAAGAATTTAGCAATGCTATTTGATATTGAGTTTTCTGCAGTTACTCTGACCTTGGATTCAGCTCTTAGGGATTTTACCTTTTTCTTCCCCCAGTTGTCCAACGAACAATATGGTTGCAGTACGTGAGTGACCCTTCATTGACAGAGCTCTTTGGTTCTTGATTTTGCAGACTTCCCAAGCGTACTGCCATAGTTCAATGTCAGGCAGATTGTTCATTATGAAGCCTGTAGGTGTATTCAGACACAAAATGAATACACTTCACTCTGAATAACAGCTTTTTTTGTGACAATGCCAGGTCTTGCCATATGTAACCCTCTCTTTTTTGCTTTTACCACAAAGCAAGATGATGGTCTTGGAAAAGAAGGCTTAATCTCAACCCTCAGGAGTTCCACAGTATCTTTGCAAGATCTGTGACCCGATCATGCAAAGTGCTGTTAAAGCGTAATTCCTGTTGGGCTGTAGGATGCCTGCAGTAAAAATAATTTCTATGTGCGAATGGTCTAAGCTTGTAATTTAAACTGTTATTATTTAGCTCAAATTAAATTTATAAGTTTAATTTATGTAGGCTTTACTCTGCTATGTATTGTGAGCTGCTAATGTAGCTTCTCATTTGTTACACAAGATTATTGCTTTTGTAGAATAGCAACTGTAAGTAATCAAACAAATTGCTAGTGGTTACACATACCATAGCATTTTTTAAATAAAAGATTTCTTAGTGCAGTGTATTTGTTTAATGGAGACATGGTGGTTTCGTATAATACTAAGGCTTCAAAGATTCTACAGAAAGTTTTCTCACAAGGACCGCGGTCAACTATGAGAAAGTTACCACTTGTTTCTATTATTGTCACTATTCCCATTTCACTGACAACATGACCAAGAGCACACAGTGAGTTACTGGCAGAGTCAAGGGAAATTAATTTGGGGATCTAGATTCTCAGTGTCTGTTTCTAGGTATTTTTCAATTTATTCCCAGCAATGTAAATAAACCAAAATGTAAACCAAACCAGAAGAACAACTATAAGATTATTGAAATAGGAGAATATGACTAAAATATCATGTAAAGTGAGATAAAGGTCAAAAGGAGTTTAGGCATGTTGTAGCCACCTCCTGATGCAAGATTTACAATTTGGGCAAAATGGACCTGAAGAAGACTGAAATTATCATTTAACGCAAACTTACAAACTTCTGTATGGACAAGTTTAAGGTAACCTTAACCTTGAGAGAAACTAAAGAGGAAAATGCCTTTTTCTGTTAAGTGAAAACAGACCTTTTAATAAAATGTAATCTCATTTGGTACCACAAACTTGTACTGTAGCAAGAGCAATGAAACTTGAGTTTTGTAATTAAGTTTGTCCTAATGGTGGTGTAGCTGAGTATCAGGACTGTGTCTGCATGTACATCTGATGCATTTGAGGCATTAATACTCTCTGTGGTCCAGGGCCCCACCTAACCATTTGCATAGCTGAGATTATGGACAGCTTGAAACAATGGACTAACCCGACTCAGGGTGCCTGACTGAGCTCCTGGATGTCTTCCAAATTCAGTATACAGTTAATTGGTTCAGTAGCTTTCCAAGTTTGGATGTTGGATGGTCCCAAAGGTCTCTGACAGCTCCTGTTGCGTCCAGATCGATTTCTGTACCTAAATGTGTCTATTAGCATACTAGGTGGATAATCCACTCTGGAGACTCCCCAAACAGTTCCTGTTGCAGAGCTGAGCAAATTGTTGGTGGATAACATAAAGGTTTGGTAGAAACTGTTCCACAGAGTGCAGAAATGGCCGCAAAACTACGTTTTGTATGTGGTTGAAGTATTTAGGGTTATTTTCAATTTAGTTTAAGCAAACTCAGTGGTGACAGATCATGCATATGCTATAGTGATCATGAAGGAACACTGGTAGATGAGTTTTTAGGAATTCAGCAGGAGAGGAGGTTCAGGGAACCTCACCTGGTCTAGCTGATGATGCTGTCATAAGGACCCTTTAAACAGAGATTTCTGTTACCTTTCCAATGGATCACTCTGTATGAGAGACTTGGGTAACATAAGTCTTGCCCTATGCCAAAATCACAATAATTTAGGCCTATTTTTTAAACATATGCAGTTCACGGGTTCCTGTACAACGGTACAAACCATTCTGTAGTCTTAGAGTGTCATTATAAGGCAGAGTTAAGGTTCATTGTGCCAAAGGGACAGCCATGCTCATGGTGCAAATCTTGATGCTGATTTGTTTTCTTTTTAATATGTAGTTCAGTTAATAAGGGGGGACACAATACCTGAATAACAGATGGTGTGACTGTTTAACTTATTGACAGCAGAGGGGCAACTCACTAACAGTCAAAACTGTAGTGTTTCTAGCTGGTTATGCAAAATATGTACTAATTAGTGAATTGGCTTTTTGGGATCCAATAATAAGTTGACTTCTTCCTCCATGGGTACTGCTATCCATTGATACGACTCATTCAAAGAAAGACCACAACTAATATTTATGAAGTTGTCCTAGGTCCTTTCAATATTTGCATTTCCCAGACCAGGAAGAAACATGATTTCATAATGCAGATACAGGTATATATTTCCTTTCAGAGGTATATAATTAATCTAAGAAACTTCTGAAAATATAAGGTGCCTCTTCATAAAAATATGAGACCAAATTAATTTTGTATCTGTCTTTAACAAGTCATCCAGAACTGGATTCACAGATATATGGAAAAATGTGCCATTGATTTCAGTTCTGAATAAAGTCTTATAAATGCACATCCCTACAAACCCATACTTGTGTCTTCACTGCTGTATACAAGGGCCAATTATGATTCTGAAATCTAATATTTTGTTTATCTTTTCAAGATTACTGCTATTCACTCAAGGAATATCCCCTCAGAGAGGGAACTTTCCTTTTGGCCCTCCATCACAGCCTTTTGGTTAGTTTTTAAAAAGTGTGGATGGTGGGACTTCGATGAGATTCGTAGTATTTTGTCAGATGGAGAGATAATGAAGGAAGGTGCTCAGGGCTCCTGCGAGGATGAATAACACCCTATCATTCCTTTACATTACATAACAAGAAAACTAATTCTTCTTGCTGTGTCATGTTAGATTTTTTAAATGAAATTATGATCTGTGGAAAGTTTCTTTATGTGCGTCCCTGATGAAAGAAGTAAATAGACAGTGTGGTTGAGAATGTAGCCAAGAAGATGAACTCTGGGAATGGGCTCTCTTTCAGAGAGCTACAATCACTTAATCTATGTGGTATTACCACAGAGCGCTGCCTAGATATTGGCTCTTTCGGGATCCTTGTCTTCAGGTTTTCATTCGCTTTATTTGCTGGCTCAGAAATCACTTGTGGCTCTTTGCAATGCAGTGACACCATACATCCTATCTGCAGACGACATGGAAGAAGGGGTCAACTTCCACTGTATTCAACAACTTTAATACAGCTTATTCTAACAGTGGGAATACTATCATTGTAACACATAAGCTATCAGCAGTCCTGTGTTTTGAATCCAGAAATTTGTTATCAAAGCTTTTAAAGAAGAAAATATATATATTCATTACATTTGATTAAAGTTTTTTTGTGTCAATTACATTCAAAATGTCTTATATTTCAATCAACCACCGAATCATACTCTGTCAAACTCTTGTCCAAATATATGTTGCATGTTCTTCACGTAAATGGCCACGTTGTTAGCACAGAGTTGTCAGATACTGAGAATTGCCAGCCACAATATCTATATGGCAAAGGCTTGTGCTGTGTTGTGTATCATGGGGGCTTGCTTTTATTGTAATGGGGGTATTAACATCTGTCTTATGTTTTTGTTTGTTTGTTTTTGGGGGGGTTTGGGAGGTTTTTGTGGGGTTTTTTTGGTTTTGTTTAAATTAAATATGTTCAGGGATTTTGAATTAGAAATGAGTGTATTCAGTTTGCCTAATTTCTAACCTACCTGAACATAAGGAGTTCAGTTAGAACACAGATTTTCCTGAGCTTATGTTCTTCATACGAGTGACTACGTACAAAAAAAAAAAAAAAGAAGAAAACAGAAGCTTTTTGGACAATTCAATGCACAAATAAAAATGTGGATTTGAAAGATGATGAAGCAGTGCAATAAAAAGGGTGGATGATTCTCTCCTTTCCTTTCACATAAACACAGGCAGAAATACAAAAGAAAAAAAAAAATCACATCTTATGTTAGTTACATGTAGCATTCATTTTTGTGGTAGTTCAGCCGTTTTGAAGGAATGCATACAGGTTTATCTAACTTCTTTACAGATACAAGCTTTTCCTAACTTTTGCTTTTAAACTGAATTGCTCTTGGGAGAGAAAAATGTTTTAAATTAGAGGAATGAAATTTTATAGACTCATGTTAGTTTGAAAACCCAAACAATTGCCTAAGAGGATTGCAAGCTCTGGGCTTTGCAGCATTCATCCATTTTGGCTGTTAATGATTATCCTAAATCCTGAGGAATTCAGGGATGATCAGAAATGCTTAAGAAACTGGAGGTTTAGCTGTATGACTGCTATAAAAACAGACAATGGGAATATGGTTTGAATGTGGTTTATTCATTCTGAAAGTATTTGGTCTCTTCTTCTCCTCAGCTGTTGACTCATCACTTGGTGTGCAAGTGATATTTCCATATTCTGCTGGAAGTGTTGTGTCTGTTACAGACGTACTCAGCAGGGAATCTTGAGGATAAATGTACTTATCTTGTGGTGGTTACACACTGTGAGTCTGCAGTGTCTTCTCATCCAAGTCTTCTTGTTTCCCTTAGGAGACATACCACAGTTGGCACCTTTATGTTCCAGGAGTTCATTCTTCATTGCGCTCAGCTTCAACCTCCCCACCCCTAAACATGATTTAAAAAGACTTTTGTTACCTTCTTTACACAGAAATAGTGCATCCAAAGGGCAGAGAGCTGGACACATCCTACTATAAATCCAACACCAATGCCTGTGAGGATGGCATGCCTCTACAGGGAATGAATCTGAAGGGCTGCAGCTGTAGCATTTATCAATTAACGGAGGAAGAACCCATGGTGCTGTTGGGTGGTTTTATTTTGTGTGGGTCTGATTCTATTTCAGATTCTGTCTAGACCTGTTTACGTATGGAGGCATTAGTTCTTCTAGAAAATCCACAAGAAAGTCTCTTTTTTATCAAGATGGTAGGAACCGGAAGCTATCCTATGCTCTATTTGTATTCTGGCCACAGGCAGCTGCAGCTTAAACTCTTCATAATAAATTTAATCTCTATAGTAGTTGTGCCAGGAAGAAAGCTGGTTAAACTGATCAATGATGTCTGGATGTAGCAGATAATTGTAAGTCATCGATGAAAGGAGGTGTCCAAAAGTGTTACAACATGACTGATATAAAACTTTGCTTATGCACATTTAAATACCCTCATTCAACAACATGATAATGAAATTCTTTGAGAAAATAGGTGACGGCTAATTTAGTAGCCCTTGTCACTTTCTGGATGATGATTGCTCAGCGTTTGGATGATGATCACTTTCTCAATTGTCAAATATAGACGGAAGTGTTTCCTCAGCTGTTTGTTAATAAACGGTGGGTATTACCTATGCTAGCTAGTTTTAAAACAAGAACTGGAAAGACACTGCAACAGGGAAAGGCCATTTTCTTTCCAGGGGATAGGTTGCATAATTTGGTTATGCAAAGAGCTGGGAATGATTCGCCAAACATTGAGCTCGGTGGCCCACTCATTGCTTCTGCATAATATTTTTTGTAATTTAAAATACGTTTATTTTGGCCATGGAATGCACTTTGGAGAAGCAGTGCTTTCTAATTTTCTTCCCACAGTACTATTTGTCTCTGCTCAGCAGCCATGTGGTTTCCCTTTTGAAGTGAACTGCTTAATTGCCTTTGAAATGGCCTATGAGGCATATTGAATGCCAGGCCAGAAATGCTACAGCTACTGCTACGACACAGCTTTTACAAAAAGAAAATGCCTAGATGCAAGTGATTCTGAGCCATGGAAAACAGCAATGGGATTTTAAATTGGTAGTTCATGGGCAAAACATTGTTTTCAGTACTCTTTGTGGTGTCATACAACCAAAAACTAAAAAACTCCTCCTCTGCCATGATTTGTTGTCTTTGTTCATATTCAAGACAAACTTGGCACACAACCAGTAGCATGCAAAAACACAAGGTTACCCAGCTCAAGGACCATCCTGCAGCTCCTTGGAGTGCTGTTTTGTGCTCTGTTTTGTGGCTTACACCTAGGGCAGCTGAATTGGAGAGTCCAGTTTTATTGGATTATTAAATCACTAGTGAATACCAGCAGAAAATACTTTTGCTTCTCCTAATACGGGATTAAAAACTAAAGGTGGGCCCTGTCCATCCCTCTGTGTTAGGTCTTTTTTTTGTTGTTGGTTTTGGTTTTGGTTTTTGTTTGTTTGTTTTGTTTTGGTTTGGTTTGGTTTGGTTTGTTGAGGATTTTTTTTGAGGAGAACAGATGATGAATTCAGATCAGAAGTGAAGAGAGGAAACCAGACATTTCTTAAGGTTTTACCTTATTCTTTGCCTGGTTTCAAGTGAATTCCTGACACTCTTCTTGATTTAACTACATTTTCCTGCTGCAGAACTCTCACTGGAATCCAATTTGGCAAGATAAATCAGTGTCACATGTATTGCCAGAGTTATTAATCTCATTTGCAACCTCAAAAGATAGGCAATTAAATTATTGAATAAATAAAATTAAATTACCAGGTGAGCAACAAAGAATATATTCTTACCAATATTTTTGTTTTGTGAAAGTGAAGACAGATGCAGAATAGAGCCACATCATATTCAAGAAAAATAATTTCCAAGGTTAAGGAAGGAATCAACAGATCTTCAAGAAAATGTGTAATTCAGATTCTTCCTGACCATGAATAAAGACAGTAACAATATGCCAGTAATTAACAAAACAATTACTATGGCAGCTCCTTGTATTTTTCAGCAAGATTCTTGATTCTAGAACTGTTCCATCTAAAAATTATACTCATTGAAAGTATTTGTCCAAAAGTCCAATAGTTCTGTAAAACTTAAAAAGAAAATATTACTTGTACACCTTGGAAAAATATTTACATGTTCAGTATTTTATTTCCCCATAATAAATTCACAGAAATTCAAAGACACTCAGTGACTGGTGAGGGTCCTTGAAACATGTGTGCAATACAGTTCATACAATAGGAATAAATCCCTATAGCCCATGCTGCATGAACTGAATACTGTGATATGCCTGGAAGTTAAGAGTGCTGTAGGGATGTTTAAAGAAAAATATATTTTGTTTTGTGGAATGCAAGAAATATTAATTAGTAGTCTCTTTCTAAATTGCATTTCCAAACCACATAGATTAGTGATATATTTATGATATCTTGGTTCATCATAGTGCAGTTGATTTTTCCAGCTTGTACTTACCAATTCTGGAAGAATCCTTCCTAGTGGTAAAGTTTCACAGGGGAAAAGGAAAATAAGTTTCAGACTGTGAAGATTCTTAAAAAGGTTGCAAACCTTTCCCCCACTTTAAAAATTATTTTGATATGCTTACAACTTACTGAGACATGTACTGTGGTTTGTGGCTTGGATTTCCATGCATTTTTATGCTTCATTATTTTCTTTCTCAGTGGCTTTTTGAGATTCCAAGAAATTACATATGGGTCTTTAATTTTGGTGCAGGATGCAGGAGTAGGCAGGGGTGAGGAAGTCCATTGTATTATAAGGTAAATTAATCAGATTGCTTTTGAGTACAGAGTTCCATGAGACACATCATGTGTGCATATATGTTTTAAAGACAATTCTATTTTAGTGTTTTCTCTTTGTAGATTTCCAAACCTCCTCTGTTAAGGTATGGATTTTTTTACTGAAACATTCTTCAAATACAAAAGTTACTGTTTTTTCCTCTCTCAGAGATAATGACACTCCAGTTAAAAATAGGCAGTACAGAAGAGATGCAAACTGGGTTCAAGAATTTGAGAATTTTCCTAGTAGTTCTAGGGGAAAGAACAGGCTTAACTTCTAGCTAAAAAGTATTGAAATAAAAAACAATGAAACATAACCAATTTTTGGTTCTTTTTGATGTGAAGAACCCTTTACACTACTTTGGTGACACAGTAGGTGTTAGAGTGGGTCTGAGCATTTTATTCACTGCAGGATGTTGCCATCAGAAATACCAAGTGATGAATTCTGAAACATGCTCTTGTAGAATGCAGAAAAATGCTAAATCATGGTATGAAGATACCTAGCTGCTGAGAGAAAAGCAGCACAACCACTTGAAGGCTGTTGGTGTAGCTGCTGCAAGGTTGTGACTACTACAAAACAAACCCCTGCACATAACAGATTTTCATGCCCTGAGTACGGGTCAGTAAGTCAACTGCTGTAGTATGCCTGTTTATATAATGCGAATATATTTACCTTTATTAGTCATATATATAATTTAATTTTTTTAAAAAAACAAACCAGACTTTTTTTCTGGCAAGACATATTGCTCATAAAATCCAGCTGATTGACATTGACATTCAAACATTTTGTTTAGATCAAAACTATACTAACTGGGTTATGATTTCCCATGGTATATTGTGTATGCTTATTAAATTCTAGCACAATATTTCTTTTTTTCTAGAAATTTTGAAATTCATTCAGAACTTTCTTAGAAGTAATTTTCTCTATGCATAAAAAGCTCAGTTATTCTTTCAGTGATATTATTTTGTTTTAAAAGTAACAATTATTCCTTAACATCTTCCGTGTTTGATGGCAGAATATCTATTAGACATTCTGCAGTGTCTAATTCTATGTTAGATCACATGAAATCTATGCCCTCTGCATTGTGATAGACAAGGTGTCATCCCTATTTGGGAATGGATTTAGTCATAAAGTAAGATTTTATTCGAAGTATCTCATGCTTAATCCTACTGGCTATCTGCTTTTCATTCATTCATTCATTCATTCATTAGCTTTTGCCATCACACACCTCTATTATATGGTTGTCTCTTTGTAGCCATTGCTATCAGTGTCACTGTTTGCTAAAATTCCTTATTTTACTTCCATCTCATTTACTGACCAGGTTAGTTTTCACTAGAAGAAGCCTTCACTCATGAATGTGAAGTTCTTGAGGAATTCCCAGTTACCCTTTGTATTTTACTGGTCTTTCTCCCATGCTACTCACAGTGGTCCGAGTGACTGCTCTGAAGACTTGTGCACCATAGAAACATGCTTACTGGTGACAGGGAGAGATGAATGATGTCAAAAGCTGAGGGGAGGCCAAAGAATATGATGAGATCACTTCAGAGCTCTACATGAGGCTGTTCTTTGCTACAGTCTACTTTGAAGGACAGACACTTTGGTGCATCTTTCCATCTATGGTACTTTTTCATGTTAAAGTTGGTAGCAAAGAGGAATGACAGGGATTTACAGTGATGACTACTAGACTAATACCAGAGAATATAAAAGTCAGTCTTGACTTCTGCAATTAAAAACAGTACACCACATATATTTTTTTCGTTAGAGTGAGGGTTATCACAACCAAGATTTGTTGACCACAACGGGAGATACTTTTATTTGTTCAGTTGTTGATATGAAACCTTTCATACCGTGAAAAAAACATGGATGCTCTAAGTCACCTTTACTTTCTGTTGTCTACATTGACTTCAAACTTTGCGTTTCTGAGAGGTCTTCTCTAACATGTCAGGTTTTATTTTTAGAATATATTGCTCTGTTTCTTTCCTTTGTTCAGTATTGAACATTTATGATAATCTTCCCACCTGTTCAGCACTGGGTGAACTTAACCATTTGGGGCTGTGCTTAGAACGATTTGGACTCAAATAAAAAACATGGTGATAATTGCTGAAAGTCCTATACAAACTATTGTACCTACAAAAAGAATTGAGAACCCCTTAATGTAGTAGGAATTTTCTCTGCTTTTCTGTTTCTGTTGTGTTGGAATGCTATGACAATTTAGCATGTGAAAGATACTAGACAGCTGGGAGTGAGACTTTGTGCCAGCTGCTGTGGCTGGTCAGTAACTTGGTTAAATTTCTTTACACTGTGTGAAAGTTGCTCATGTTTGTTTGTGTTTTTTTGTTGTTTTGTTGGGTTATTTTTAACCCAAAAAAGTATTTACCAAAAGTGTTGAGCTGCTTAAGACTGAACAGAAAATGTATGCTATTGCAGGGAATGGAGCTCCCCAGAGGTGAAAGTGATTCTCTTTCAAATACCTCAATGTGCAGAGAATAACCCATCCATGTGTCTTTACTGTAGTCATCTCTTCCAGCAGAAGCCAATTCTGCAAATACACACCAAGTCAGCTTTGAAAATATACAAGACTTGGTGATCTAAAAGGAAATAGTGTGGCATATACTTCATAAAACTCATCTAATTTTTACAGCTTTATGTCACTAATTATGTAGATTTGGGGCAGGGTGGAAGGCCTAGCAGTTTGGAAACTCAAATAAAAATGAGGAGTGAAAAAGTTTTGTGATGACATTTAGTTATTTTTTCCACAGAAATGCAAAATCATTGTGGTGTCAGGTAGTGATTTTATCTAGATGTTTGCTGTTTTATCAATACAAATTATTATTCCTTACTCCCATTTGAAATCCAACTGGGAACTAGCGGGAAAAATAAAGCACCTTTGTATACTATGTCTATACTAAATGCATTTTGACCTAGGAAAAAGTATATAATGGGTTATTTGTAGCACTAATTGGCGGTTTTATTAAGAATCTCTACTTGCTTACATGCAATATATTAGCTTCTAAAAGACCTTTTATACTTACAAACCATAGCAGAGTCATGGCTTCAGATTTTCTCTTTCCTACCTGTACAAAAAGATTTGTCTTTCCCTCTGTTATAGATAGTCCGATGGATTTCTTAATTTTCATGCATTCCTTTCAAATCAAAGGGGGGGGGGGGGGGGGTTGGGAAGACCACCTTGACCACCCCCAGGACAGAGGTGATTTTATATCTTTTAGGATGAACCCAGTATCAGGAGTGTGGTTCTTAGCACCAACAGGTTGCACAGTATTACTCATTAATTACAACAGCCCCTTAATGAGCAGCCGTAGCTGGGGGCAAGCTCATGTAGGTGTTAATCCCTCCTCAAACCATCCAGCAAGAGAGATGTGCTGGCATCAGGGTGGTTTTAGAAGGAGGTTGTTGTGCTCCTCTGTTCCTCTGTGTGCTGATTTTGGTTCAACTCTGTTTTCTGGGGATGCTCACCTCCTCCTTTCTGAACCCAGCCTCTGCTGAGTAGGAGCAGACCTGGGAGCTCAGTGTGCACTTTGTCTGGGTGGGAACTGGCAAATCCAACTGTGCATGTTGCAGGAAAAAACAGCATCATGTAAGTTTTCAGAATAATTATCAACTTGGATTATGATACTGCTTTTGTGAAGAAAATGTGCAGTAGAGTGAAAAAAAAGCATATCAGGAGATGAACAAAGGCTACAAGAATTGCTCCGAAAAATCTCAGGAGTGTAGCAGCGTAAATGCAGCCCAGCGTTTTAACATAGAAAAGAAAAAGCCTTCCAAATCAGAAACAATGAAGATTTTAAAAAACCTTACAGCTCTTCTAACTTCAGTTTTTAAAATGAGTTGCCAGAGGTGACTGTATTTCTAATATGGTTTTATTTAAAAGCTTTTAAACAACATTGAGGAAAAAAACCTGCTACTCGGCTTGACCTTAGCTCGGTGTGTTAGCAGTACACATAGTAGGAGGCCTTTTTGGTAACAAGAAGCAGCTGTTACTGCCCTCAGCACATAATCTACAAAGCTATTCAGTGGAAGTGAATAATTATTTATTATCCCTTTTCTTGCAAAACTTTTAGGACTAAACAGTAGGTTCATAAGCATGCCAGAAATAGCACCTCATTTTACATTGAGTAAGGTCAAAACAAGCCATTGAAAACTGATGATCACCTACTTTAGGAAATAAGAAATGCATGAAATATCTGATGCAAAGCAACCACACATGAACATCTCGCTGTCTGGCCTTGCAAAGTGGGTAGATCCTTGAACCTAGTTGCCAGTCACTGTTTGGAATTTTCCCTGAGTGATATCACTGCTGAATTTACTCTTTGGTAAATGATACATAATAGATCTCCTTGTCTCAAAGGAAATTTTCAAAAGAAAGGGAAAAGATCCCCAGAAAGAGTAGATGAAAGACAAAATTCACTCTCAGGACATGCTCTCTTTTCTTGATAGTGGCATTGAGAGTTAAAAAATAGGGAGATATTAAAAATTAGACTGCTGATTTATCCACAAAAGCTTATGCCTTTCATAGGTCTGTGTGAAAATCCAAAGGACATGTCAAACTTTCCCATAGTAGGGTGTAGATTTTTCTCTGGAAAGTCTGAAGCTAAAGTTTTCCTTGTCCTGACAAACTAAAGTAAGAAGAGGCTTCCTAGACTCACGTGTATGAAAATTATGAAAGCTGGTATGATAAATGCTGATACCATTTCATGAGGATTAGACTAATCTGAATTACAGACATTAAATCTTACAGCTCCCTGTAACTATGAACCACAATAGCTTCCAGAATTCCTTAGCACAGCAGATGAAAAGTAAGGAATTTGTGTAAGAGAGCAACAAGGTTCGTATGGATCCGTTGCTGAGTACTAAATTCTCAAAAATACATAAACATAAAGTTTTCAATTTCACAAATTTCATCTGATTTAATGAACAAGTTTTTAAAAACAAAACAGGAAAGATCCTTAATAACTAGCTTTAACTGTAGTCAGATTATTCCTGCTCTGTTGTCACCAGTATTTCTCGTACCTATTAGAGTGCAGTACATAGAGTTACATCAGGCTTAAATCTATCAGCTATCACTGACTGTGTTAGAAGTGAAGGTACAGACAGAACGACTTCGTGAGCAGGTGAGCAGATAATTGAAGTAGCTGAGGAACCAGCTGAGAGGTGCTGCTGTATTACAGCTCCTGGAAATTGGGCCACCAGCTAACAGGCATAAAATGTTAGAGATGTTGGATAAAGCACAGTGATTTTGCATTGCAGCATGTGATTTTCATTTGCTTCAAGAAAAGGAAAAAAAACCCTAAACCAACAAGCCAAAAGAGAATACACTCCTTAACAGTTGTTCTGATTTCTCTAAAATAAAGGAGAACAGATTTGTGAGTATGTTGTTATATGTTAATTTTTTTGCCTAACAAACAACAAACTTGAAACCTTGCATGGCAAGTCCTGGATATCCATTGTGGTTAAGAGTAGCAAAGTTTTAAATACGAAAGAGTCCTGTAACTCAAGTTTCTCATGTAATAGGGAAGCTAAGAAAGGTGACTCACTTTGGGGGGCTTCTTATGTGTCTTTCTCTTGCTTTGCAGATTACAGTTGACTTGGATAACTGACTCAAACCTGAATCTGAAGTAAACACTTTAAAATGTACAGTTATAGGGTTTTTTTCTTTTTTTTTTTGGTGTGGTTTTTTTTTTTTTTTTTTTTATGCTATGGATTTTAATTAACATAAGATTATGACACAATGACTTTCTATTTCCACAATAGTTTCCACAGAAACGTGACCCACCTCTAACCTTAAATACTGAAGAATAAGTATGAAAATAGTTAATGACAGAGTTAATTTCCATTTACTAGTTCTGAGAAAATTGGAAGCATATGATTAATCTGTGTGTCTTTTTCCTTTTTGTTCATCTGATAAAATTAAAATGAGAGCAGGTTCAGGCCTTAGTAGCTCCTTCAATACCTGAAGGATTCACAGAATCATGGAATTGTCAGATTTGGAAGGGACCTCTAGAGATCATCTAGTACAACTGCCTTGTTTTACAGCAGGATCCCCTAGAGCACATCACTCAGGACTGCATCCAGGCCATTCCTACTTATATCCAACTGGTTTTATTTTCACATTTCCCCAGCTGACTAATTATGTAGCAAAAAGAAACCCTTGAGTTAGAATATAAGTAGGTGATTCTCCACTGGAACAGCTGAAGCTCAATTGATTTGAGCAGGGATGCTTCAGCTTTGCCTCCATGTAAGAGGGAGGAGATGCACCTGCTTCTCAGAGACTCCAGTGTCTTAGTGAGCTCTCAGAGTGCATTAACCACTAATGCAATAGTGATAGCAACAGTCTGCGAGGTCCTTCAAGGAACAGACACATCACATCAGAGAAAGCACAAAAAAGTTTGGCTACTACTGGTGCAAAGACTGGGGTAGCTTCACCACCTGGTGTCTGCATCAGATGGTGCTAATGGGAGAACACTATCCCACCTATGCAGTCTCAGTCCAAATCATTAATATTGAGTGAAGCACAATTGCTTGGAGCACTGGGGCTATTAAAGATATGTGGAAACGGAACTGATTTTGAAGACTTCTTGATATCCTGACAGAAGCCCAAGGAGGAGCAAAGCCACAGGGATAAATGTTAGACATGGGCTGATATTTTAATGGTTATTCTCCAGCTGTACATACCATCAGAAGGGTTTCACTTGGTTATTGCAGCTGCATCACGTGGACTGAGGGTTTGTCTGAGCAAAACCAACAGTGCTCCACTCACCGGGAGATAACAGCACCTCCACACTTGCTCTGGCTGCAGAAAGTTCATCACACACATATACATATACACACACTAATAAATGCATGATATGCAAAATCTGTGTTGCCTACTGCAGTAAAACGTTTTGCATTTGCTGCTTGTTTCCAAGTCCTGGGCTGCAGTGCTGAAGCCTCTGGTGATTGTACACCATTTTGATGATTCCTAAATTTATTTGGTTTTCTCAGGTTGGTTTAGGGAATATGGAGCTAAAATTAGCATCTTCAGACTTGCTTTATGCATTTCTGGGATGACATATTGGCTGAATAAGGTAAAAGAACAGATTAAATTAAAAGGTTACAGCTTTTGAGGTTATCTGTTTTTAGAAAATGCTGTTTAGATGATAAAATCTGTTTAGCAAGTGTTGGAGGGAATGGGGTTTGAGAGTCCTAAGTTTTGAGCGTGATCTTGTATTCAAGATGTTTGATTGTGAGGACCCTGGTGCCTATTTGTGCGTGAGTATGAGGCAGAGGAACAAATAAATTCATCCATCCACCAGAAGCATGTCAGTGAAAAACCTGATTTTGTAAATCATGAATAGCATTGTTGACGTTTTCTGTGGAGGTGTAATCAGGATCCATTCTTTCTAGGATTTCTAGCTATTTTTACACTGCTGAACAAACCACACAGACTCAACAGTGGGCAGGGAGGAGTATGTTACATGGGGTAGTGTACACATGTAGTGGGCACACTGATCTCAGACTCGTCCATGTGACTGTTCAAAGGCTTGTAGTGTTCTATGTTCTATTTTTTCTTCCTTCCTTCCTTCCTTCCTTCCTTCCTTCCTTCCTTCCTTCCTTCCTTCCTTCCTTCCTTCCTTCCTTCCTTCCTTCCTTCCTTCCTTCCTTCCTTCCTTCCTTCCTTCCTTCCTTCCTTCCTTCCTTCCTTCCTTCCTTCCTTCCTTCCTTCCTTCCTTCCTTCCTTCCTTCCTTCCTTCCTTCCTTCCTTCCTTCCTTCCTTCCTTCCTTCCTTCCTTCCTTCCTTCCTTCCTTCCTTCCTTCCTTCCTTCCTTCCTTCCTTCCTTCCTTCCTTCCTTCCTTCCTTCCTTCCTTCCTTCCTTCCTTCCTTCCTTCCCCCCCTCCCTCCCTCCCTCCCTCCCTCCCTCCCTCTTGTTCTTCCTGGTTTTTTATACTTCCAAGTTCTAAATTTTACTTTTGAAATTTGACTGGCAGTACAGGTCAGTGGGTTGAGTCACAAATCCCTCAGGCTGATGTCTCCTTTTCAGGTATCAAACACGTGTATGTTTAATGAACGGAGCCCTTCAGGCTAGAGAAATAAACATTCAGATGAGACCCTTTTCCCACTGCTACCACAACCCTAACTCACAGGCAAATGAAAACCTGATGAAGGATATATGACAGGACCTGCTCCACTCCCCCTCAATGACCTCAATCTATCATGAATGCAACTGGCCTGTATCATGGCAAGCAACCCAGGCAACTGTCAGTGCTGCCAATAAATCACTGCAGTCCTAAAGTTATGAGCTCCCTGCAAATGTTGCCATAATTCTTGATGTTCAAGTAGTCACACGCTTTAGGGTTGCAAAAGTTTTGAACGTGGTTAGCTTATGTTGCTGTTATACTCGTTAGATCAAAAAGAAATGTGCCCCCTCACAGAGGAAGAAACAGGAGCAAGTTTATTGTTGCTTCATTCTTGGGGCAAAATGCCTCCTTTGTTCTGCTGCCGGTAATAAGCTGAGGCACCCACCATCGTGAGAAGCATATGACAGATGCCTTTCGTTCTTAGAAGAACAGAAGGTTTTCTAAAAAGAGTAGGGCTTCTGGTTCTTCTGAAGTAGTTACCATGTAAATAGTGGCTGGTAGGTAGTGCTGTGCTGAAGACAGCTTTTGGTCTGTTTCACATAAGCGGCAGTGCATACGTGGGAGTTTGGCTGAGCACTATTCCTTTTAGTTATCTTATCCCATTTCTGTCTCTTTCATCCTACCCACCATGAAACACCAGCAATTTTCAGTAATGGAGAGACTTTCTTTTCCACGTGTTAGCCTCTGATTCTCTATACTGATATAATAGTCATAATAATAACACTGTAATAATTCATTGTCATGTAGATTTCTCCAGTGTAAATGTGATCCCAGTTGGTCCAGCATAGTTAAGTTTCAATAGACCTGATCTCAGAAGATACTACGTGCAGTAATAATAGCAGTCTTCCTGATGGATAGCACTGCAGTCAATCCTTGCACCACAGCCCAGTGCCTTGCAGCTTCTCTGTGCCACACAGTGTCAGGAGCAGTGTGTTCACTGCTTTGTTCATTCCTAACAGAAGTTTGTTGTTGCATTGCAGAATTTTTAATTTTTGAAGTGGAACAATACAGCAATTGCTTCTATACTGAGAAGAGACATGGTTGTGACTGTTTGATGTTTCAGTTCTATCATTTTTTTTTTTTTCTGCTTTTGCATTTCAGTGGCATTATGCTCAAGGAAGAAAGCAGCTCTCTTAATATCCTCATCCTGCATGCTGACTGTCACTTCTGTCTTTTTGCTTCCTTCAGGATGACAAATACATTGACGCTGAGCAAGCAGAGGCTTCATATCAATCAAATGCAGTTCTGCTTACACTGAATAACCTACACATTCATTGGCACACACGAAAATAAAAAGGCAAGATAAAATAAAACCTAATTTTTGAAAAAGAGAGCCTTTCCAGATGCACAGAGTAAAAATCAAAGCATCCATATTCTGTTAGAAATAGGAACTTAACCTGCATTTTTAAAATCTCTTTGAAATATCGTAGTAACAGTGTTGTTGTGGGTGTGAACGTGTAGAATTCACAGTAAAAGGTTTACAGGGAGGAGCTATAGTCTTTTTTACATCAAATGCTAGAGTATGAAAAGAAACAAGCTTTAGGGCATGGAAAAAAGCCTTTTCCAGGTCTGAAATGCAAGTATGAAATACTAGACTAAGGAGAAACCAACTCCTCTGTACTTGCCTTGCTTACAGTAATCAATTATCAAATTGTGAGAAAAGAGGGCAGTAACATCTGAGAACTGAGCTAGCAGAAATACTGGTTGAATATTCCTTCTGCGGTCCTGGGGTGAAATCATTATCCACATACATTGGCAAGGACCAAAATGTTAAAGTACTCAGGAAAAAAAATTCAAATAAGAAAAAAGTCACCAAGCATGGTCTATTTAAAAAGAAACAAAACGCTATTTTTACCTCCTGCCCTGAAACAAAGATGTACCACAAGGTCTGAAAGACATATATAGAGTTATCAAACTGACACACTCTGCTACAAGACTCAGACATCCTATTCTTCGTTTCATTTTGCGTTTTCCTCTCCCTTTGGCATTAGGTTAATCATAATAGGTCTCCAGCTGTCTTGTCTCCAATCTCCTGGAAGGAACATACATAGATGTAGACTCCTAATTAGAGTCCTTGAATGTCCATGAGGTCTACTCAAGTGCTTTAACATTAAGTATGTCTGTAAAATGTGTAGATCATGGTCTATATTGATAGATTTGGCCTGAACCTCATATTGTTTTGCCAAAGATATCTTGCTGCTACTTTTATAGATAGAGCTGTTTCACCTTGTGAGAAGTGTTTCTGCCCAGCAGCGGTGTTTCTGTGCTCTCTTGGGTTTTTTCGAGAAGTTAGACAAAGGTTGAAAGGACTGATGGATACACACCGCCTTATCCATGCAAATGCCCCAGTCACCGGTGGAGCTGTGCCAGTGGGAAAATATTGCCCTTGAATCCTATAGCAGAAAAGGCCTTTGTGTGGGTCAAAGAAGGGATTTTCCCCACCCCCTCCCTTGTCCTGCTACTGCTGGATAAACAGGGTTAATTTTAATGTCTCTTGTTACTCAGATCCCATTCCATATGTCCTAATTAACCCTGTCTTATTCTGGCTAAAGGTTTCTGTTAACACCTTCTTTTCAGTATTTCTCACATGCTGAATAAACAGTCTCATGTACAAAGCTCCATTAACATGCAAATTCCTAAGTTACACTTTGTGTTGAACTTCATTAGTATGGAAAGATGCATTTCCCAATGGGAGGTCACTTGGACAAGTCTTACTGCAATTATACAGTTTTGGTGACAGCTCAATATCATGCGGGTGAATACTGCAACATTTCCTCTGGCATGTTTGCTTTAGTGGAAAATGAATTTTCTTTGAGAATGTATTGCACCCATTTGCTCAGCTTTTCTGCTGAATTAATACACTGGCAAGTAATCTTGCCAAACCAGTGAATTTGAAATCAGTTCATGAGAAGGTTAACGTAAAGAAACATTTGAATGTATAAAAAAGAGTTTTCAAGGGCCAAAATACTGTAATTTTTTTTAAAAAAAACCACAAAATTTCACTGGTAAACATATGTAATATCGTGAGATAAGCATGTCCAGTAAAATAAATTGGACTTAACATTTTGGTACTGATTTTCCAAAGAGTCAAATAGAATGCTAGCAAAAAATCCTCAGTTCAATATCTAAAAAAAAGAAAGACTAATTATATTTTATTCTGTAATTTCATATCTTAAGTTCTGGGCAGTTTTGAATTTGTATACACAAAACGAGGATAAATTGATTAACTTAACAGTTACTAAAAATCCTTTCCACCTATAGCACTCATTATAAATTATTCACTTGGCTGTTGTGAATGTAGAACATCAATACTTATTAGCTTTAATTCCAACTCAGAAGACAGATGTTTTCATTATCATATTACTTCTAAAGTGTAATAAAACTGTAATATTTTACCTGGAAAATTATGAAGAAGAAGACTTAGGTTCAACTGTGTTTGATTCTGTGATCCATCTAACCTTAGGTGCTTATATTGTTCACGCAGGGATACGCAATTAGCTGTGTGCTCAATTAAAAATGTTGTAAAAGTAGTTCTGATTCAGAGTCATGCTTTTTAGCTTCAGAAATAAGGATGTCGACAGTGAAAATATTTGAGTTTTAATTCAAAACTGGCAGCACTTATTGGAAAGGAGGGGTAGGAAAGAGTGGTGGTGATTGCCCTGAGCTGTGTCCGTAGTGTGGTGTGTAGTGTGGTGGGAGCTAATGGCTGTGGCTGGGCAGAGCTGAAGAAAGATGCTGTGGATCACCCTTTGCTGGATGGTCTCTCCTGGCACCAGCTGGTGATTTTTCTTGCTAAAGTGAGGACATAGGGAATGCTCTGAGAAGTCAATTAGCAGCCTTGTAGGTGTAACATCATGGGTTCATCTGTCATCGAGCACACATCAGTGGGGTGGTGGCAGCTTATATGTTGAAGTGGTTGCTTCTGACAGTGGTTGCTATCGGGTGATTCAAAAAAACAGCAAGAAAATTCAGTAACGGCCTTTCTTCTTCAGTTAACTCAAGCTGCTTATGATGGTGTAGGGCCTTTGAGAGGACAGTGGCTTAATTGCTTTTTATAGCAACTGAGGTGATTATGTTATTTATAGGAAGTCTTATGCATTTTGGTTCTGTGGTATGTTTCGGGCTGCAATGCTGCCTTGTGACAATGAGCTTCACAGCTTTATTATTGTCTTCCATAAAAGAATGTATTGTAGTCTTCAATTATGTGCTGTTATATCACTGAATAGCCCTTTGTTTTTATAATAATTTTGAGAAATCACAATGCAATGACTTTCTCAGTCACTGTAGTCTTGAAATGTGTCTATCATTTCTCTTCTTCTGAGTATCCTCTGTGAAACAAGTTTGCCAGATATTTCCAGTTTCTTTTCTTATGGAAGCCTTTTCATGTTGTTATGCCATTCTTTTGAGACCCTCCTATTGTTACAGCACATCTTCTACAGTAGCCAGAGTCGTAGACGAGTACCCCACTGGTTTACTGAGTGACTCCGTAATCCCTTTGGTATTCTTTTATGCACATATGCTTTATATATCCTTAAAAACCCACATCTGTCCCTGCACATTTCAAAAGAGACTTGCACAGAACTCTCCATAGTGTCACCATAATTTTTTATTCATGGTTTTCTTACTGTAGAAGACATTATTTCTTGCAATACATATTGTTTTGAATATCTTTCATCTGCCAGGTTGATGTATAGCTGTAGCTTTTTCAAATTCTCTGAAATTCTTCATACTGTTCTCTCATCTCAACAAATTGAAATAATTTTGTCTCTATTTCTAATTGTTTTTTCTCTTCTTCTGTCTCTTTCTGCCATTCTTGAGTCCCTTCTTCAAAGAGGTTCTTGAAAAGCTCTTTACTGCCAAATATAGTGCATTTGCATCTCACAGTTATTCCTGGACCTTGTCTCGTATTTCCTGTGAAAAATTATCTGTTGAAACATTAAACATACATAGCATGGAGGATCAGGACAATAATTTCTCTCAAAGCATTTGTTTCTTCGTTTTATGCCATTGATATCGAGTCCATCAGAAAGCTGTGGTATATGCAACATCATAAGAATTTTCAAAGAGAGAAGAGGGCAGATAGCTTTCCAAATGAAATATTAACTTTATATGCAGCTTGAAGACAGGTAGAGTTATTTTAGGTAGAGTTAATTCAAAAGTGTGTAAAGACAAAAATCTTTAGTGTCTGAAAGAGAATCGGTGTGTGGGTTTTTTGCAGTATGTTGATGACTTGTAGAAAGCCTGATTGGTTGTGGTGGCCCATAAAAAGAATGGCTGCAAAGACTCTGCATATCAGGGTCAGAAGGCATTTGCTTTTGACAGAATGCATGGATTACTGGAAAAAGATGGGGTTCCTCAACCATGCATAAAAATTGGAGCTGAATAAGGAAGGAAGCAGGGAAAGACTGCAAGAATTTCCAAACTGAATGTTTTAAAATAGAAAATGAAGTACGAGTTGTTCCAGATTAAATTGTGTTGGAGCATGTGTATTGTGAAACAAGTGATTTGTGTTTGCTATGGAATTTTACTTTAAGAAAGATCTTTAGGGATCTGTAATGTCTGCAGCTTACTACTGTGTGCTGTAAATAACAGAGAAGTGGTATCAGAACAACTGCAACTGTAACTTCTCCAGTTCCACCCTCTTCAGAGAGCTGAAACTGCTTCAGGATCTAGTTGCATTTATTTTACCTTGTGATATATTACAGAAGTCCTCTAACTCCTGGACTGTCTTGCTGATTTTCTTCTGGAGGTGCATCTCAAACAGCAGTGGTGGAATTTCTCCTGATTTATTTGAGGGTCTAGTGCAGGACTCCTTGACTTCATCCCTAACAGCTATCTGATTTCAGCAGTACATATCAAATAAAAGGGAGAGGGAGCTCTTGCTGTGGAGAAGAAAGCTAACAGAACCTACGTGCTTCAGGAGAGAGAGGGTTAGAAAATGGCCAGCATATCTAAACTGTCTTTTTAATTAAAACCTTTTAATTTAATTGCCTAAGTTCTTTTAGATAACTTCAGAACAGACAAATCTGAATTTAAGTCTAAATTGCAGATTAGATAATTTAGATTATCTAAATAATCTGCTTCCAGGCAACTAATTAAAAAAATAACACCCACCTCCACCACCTGTCTCTCTATGATAAGACATAATAGCACAGAAGACCGAGAAGCTTATATCTGACGCAGACCAAAAGCCAGCAGCTTTACAAAATCTCTCTTCTTTATCCTAGAAGATAAATTTGTTTCCTAATTTGCAAGGATAGCGTGCTTCTACCAATATACTATGCAACAGTATTTTTCCAATGTACACAACTCTACAATTGCTATTTGCCATTGGGTTAAAAGCCCAATTTTCTTTGTTTCTCAAAAGGTTGACAGCTGACTTGAAATAAAATCCCTCCCCCCGCCTTTCATACTAAATTTCAATGAAATCACAACCAAAGTTGTAATTACTGTTCAGGAAAGTGTCATTAAAATTTAATATGACTTTATGATGATCTGAGGTAGCATTCTGGCACACCATGTATGACTTTCCACGCATTTCAGCAGTGCCAAGATTTCATCACTACCTTATATTTTATTTTATTTTATTTTATTTTATTTTATTTTATTTTATTTTATTTTATTTTATTTTATTTTATTTTATTTTATTTTATTTTATTTTATTTTATTTTATTTTATTTTATTTTTCTGCAATGATTACTAGGGACCTGAGGGTTTTCTGACTTCATATTCTTCTAGTGCTTTACAATGCAAAACAGTTTTTCCTATAGGGAACTGGCTATTCAGAGACAGTTCTAAAACTACTGTTCTAAAGACAAAAGAATGTCTAGACTTGATCTGGAAGGGACTCTTCCATGGTCATGTCATTTTAAAAAAAATCCTTTCAATAGCAATTTTTTATGAGGTGGTGATCCCATGCTGGGATAAAGATAGTATAGGGACAGACCAGCATTATGGAGTCACAGTCAAATATATCCTCCATATTCAGAAATAAAAACATCTGTGTTCTTCCACCCATAGAATCACAGAATCATCTAGGTTGGAAAAGACCTTGGAGATCATTCAACCATCAACCTAACGCTGACAGTCCTTGACTACACCATATCCCTGAGCATGTTGCTCAGCGTCTCTCTGTTCGCATCAGGATGTTAATATTTAGGAAGGAAGTAAAGTTTAGATATTCGCATACTGTTTTGAATTCATTGCAGAGGGAATGGTTGGGGTTTTCTTGTGAGCTCTCAGCATACATACATATACATACATACTTTCTACACAATAGAAATCTCTGCCAAAATCCTCATTTTTTGGGGGTGGGGGGGTGGGGGGGGCGGGAAACACACTTAGACCTTTCCAACTTACAACAACAGCTCATTTCTAGCATTTATGATCACAGTAAGTGCATATTACATGTGTACTCTACATGAACTGCATTTTGAAGTAAATGAAGTTCCACACTGTTCTTTAAGTTCATTTGACTCCCATCACAACATATGTAATATCTCATAACAGACTGCAGACAGGATAATATTTCTGCCATTTGAATTACCAACAAATCTTTTAATTTATGAGTTTTACTCCATTTTTAAAAGAGAGTCTGGCCAAGTAGTTTTGTTTTCTTGGTAAATATTATGCACAGAGTTTATTCCTTGAGAAGTTACCAAGGGCATGTTAGAAAAACCTTACCTTTTAGCAGATTTATTTCAACTGTATGATACTGGAATTCATAAGCTTTTTGTGCAGTTTAAAGAGAAAAAAAACCATCAAACCTGTTAGAATATATAGTATTGTGAGACATTTGTAATAAATTCAGTTTAAGAGAGTCTGATTCCTCCACTGTAGCAGCACTCAAAGCTGCTGTCCTGTTGCAATTTGGGTAATGTCGTGTCTTGTCTTCCGCAGATTCTACAAGTGTGTAAACTGTTGAAATCAGAATCTGGACCACATATCAAGCTTTGGGCTGAATCAGGCTTTTCCTGTTGTATGCACTTTTTCATAGTTATAGACTTGGAACCGTACTGCCAAACTCTGTCCATTTTTATGATTCAGCATCTGCTGTGCTGAGCTACATCATCTGTCTAATGATTCAAAGGGATCAGCTAGGGCAATCTTATAATAATGGTATGTCCTGAAATCTCAATATGACGCATGGCTGTGAGGTGGGACTACAATTCAGACTGGGTTTCGCTGTGAAAAACTGTGAGAATGGTTGACTTTCATCTCTGCAGATGGGCTGAAAAGCTGCAAACACTTTTTTTTTTGGGGGGGGGGAAGCGGGGGGAGGGCAGAGGGATTTGGTCTGATACATTTGAATATTTCAACTGAAATGAAAGATCAAAATTCATTTTATCTTAAGCAGCAGTTTCATTGGTATTTAATGTAACTGCCTCTCCCCCAGAAACCTGAGCAACCAAGCAAGTACTGAAAGCAAGTGAAAAATTGAAGAGTTCTGTTAGGGAAAAAGTATTCAAAGAATTGAAGTGAAAATGCGAATTTTTCTTTTTCTTACTTGATTAAAAACATTACTCAAGAGTTAATCATGCATGGTTGGTAATCCGATCCTGCATTTTAGATTAGGAATTTTAACACAAGTTTCTTCCCATGACTGCAAAAATAACAGGGAACGGGGTAGGGATGGACTTGGGTCCATATTTTGCATATGATCGACAGAAGGTCCTGTCTCAAAGGCAGAGAGAGAAGTCAGTCCTGAAGGACCCTTTGTAGCACAGAAATGATGGAAATAACATTACCAGTTTGAACAAATTAAGATAGCTAGAAATAAGTGATCTTCTAACCTTAAAGCACCTACTGACTGGAGGAAGAGGAAGGTCTCGAATCTGAGCCAGGCTAATGTTTAGAACCAGTAATTTTGAATCCTACTGAATACTGAAGAATGGTTGTGTGTAACCTTTAGTGTTCACAAGGTTTTCATTACAGCGTGATTTCCACAGAAGTCTTTTTTCACACATTGTGGCCACACCAGTGACACAATGGCTGCACGGTATTGATAAAATACCACTGATGCTGCAGATATCCATCTCTTGTAACTCACCTCACTTAGGACCCAAGCATCACACTGTGCTTTGAAAACTTATCCCTTCCTGTTTAAGCTGTTGCATTAAAGGAATCTGCCTCAAGGTCTTATTCTATATAGCCGAAGGTGTGAGGAAATAGAGCACATAGCAAAATTTTATTCTTAATTTATTACTCCAGTATCTTAAAAAATAAATTCATTGTTTTGATGGGATTATAGACTAACAAATAGTTATAAGTTTTTGCTTTATTGTGCTTTGTGGGCCTTTATTCAGTGTCACAGTCTATATGCTTTCTCACAGGCTTTCATCCAACCATCTGTCTAGGGACAACCAGGCAAGTATTCATTTTGAGTATACATTATGAGGCAATTAAATAAGAGCTGCTCTCCTCAGAGAGGAGATGGAGTGAGATTTGAGACATTAATTACTGAGATGTCATGAGAAACTGTAGTGAAGTAAGTCATCTGGTTCCAGCTTGAACTTGCAGCCAAACTGCAAACTCACTGCAACTTGATACTGCAAGGCAACTCCAGTGATAGCTCCTTGCTCACTTGCTACAAAAGAAAGGGAGACAGGAGTAAGAAAAAGAAACTCTTAACAATTTTGAGAGATGTGGGAGCTCTTCATAAGCAAATAAAGCAGTTACCATTATTCCTTCCACAAGCAATTGAAGGGGCTGCTGAAACTTCTCATTGGTTTTAACTTCCATGCTGATTACTGAGATGGTCTAGAGAACTGTTTAACCTAAGAAGACTCAGAAACTGCAGTTTAACAAGATTTTAGTGGCTCATACTGGCTGCTTATATATTACATGAACACTTTGGTGTTATGATTAATAATATTTTTTTTAAAAATAAATAAAATTGTTTCCTAAATTAATCAAAACCTTATTTTTAAGTAGCAAAACCTTGAACCAGCAGTCTACTGCAAAATCCTCTGTCTGGCACACTTTAGTGAATGAGCCCGAATTCTCCATGGTTGCGAGGGCCAAAGCAGTGAGAAGACGGCTGTTAAACTGATGATTAGTTCCATACTTTCCAAGTCAGTCCCATATTTTCTTCTCAGGGCAGTGGGACTGACTTATAATCTCAACAGCTCCTTCTGCATTCTGTACATGATGATGCAGCTGGAGGACCATGCCAGGATCATCATCAGCAGTATTTTGAGTGGAGGTGAGTAGTGTGAGTTACAGCAATGCAACTCATGTCAAGGCCAGGGGAAAAGCTACAACAGGCATCTGGACAGGAGTGAAAATGTGTTTCTCAGGCCTCTCAGGAGGGCATGTTGTCTTGGACATAGCATCCCTTTAATGCCATTACATGGTTTTCAGGCTACAGCTGGCTTTTGCCCATCGGCCTTGGAGAGTCAATGGTTGCCTAATACTACCCCTCTGTGTAGTTATTTCTCAAGATGATACAGTCTTAAATAAGACCTAGGCAGGAAGGATTAAATCTTCAAAGGTTCTGAAACTGGAGGTGAGGGGTGAAGGGCGTGACCTGCAGAGTGTGGGCTGGCAATTGTGCTTAGGTTATGGGCTTGAGTATTTGATAGGGAGGTGGAGGAATCACCTACGATGATGGGCAAAATTGAGCTGATGTGAAGGTTGGAGAGGAAAACATCAAAGCTCGTTTTTATGGAGTTTAAGTTGACAGCTGGATCTGCACTGAGAGATGCTGTCAGGGAGGTAAGAGAGCCAAATCAGGCAGAGGAAACAGCACTGTATGAAGTGGATGTTGCATTGTCAAAGATGGACACATGAACCTCCTCTGAACAAATAGCAGGGAACTATTCTGAGAGAGAAGAGGTGGGAACCAGGCCCGAAGGATGACACTGGAGAAACTTGCTTGATTTCCATGTATTTTATGACCATGAAATTATTTTTACACGTGTAACTTTCCCTGTGCACTGGGTGTGTATAGAAATTCAAAGGGCCAGCATGCTCCCAGTGTGCCCTTTTCCTGTTGCCAGCCCTCCATGGTGTCACACGGTCTCACTAAAGCATTGTTAGCAGACAAATACCACAAGAAAAATGACTGTGGCCCAAACTTGAGCGCGACTGCATGATGAGCTGACATTGTTAGCAGAGCGAACAAGTAGTACAGGGAGGAATTTAAATGCCCTTTATTTTAGTGTCTGGGAGCTGATTTCTGTAAAAAGCAGAAAAATGTCATGAGAATGGAAAAATTTAAGAGGCCCTGCAAGGAACTGCCTTTCTGTGTGGCAAGAGGGCTGTGTACATTACAGCAGGGAGGTCACTGCTAATTAGCGTGTAGGAAGTGAGATCTGCTGCTTGCACTTTCTCTGGTTACACCACGAGGCGCTTTGGAGAAAAGGAGCCTGCAGACCCCAGTTTAGACTCTTTGTGCCCCCCACGCAACCCCAATGGAGCCCTTGGCCAACTCTTGTGCCCAGCTGAGTTGTGCTTTAAACTGCGCCTACATTTTCCCTTTGGCAAGGGAAGACAAACCCAGTCTTGGATGGAAGTCAAAGCTCCCCAGAGCTGTTCTCACTTACATCCAGCTGTTTGCTGACCACTGAGGCTCTCACGATGAGTAAGAATGACCGTGGGCAACAATGATCTGCGAATGATTGCTTTTCTTTCTTCTCATTTTGTTGGGACAGGGTGAGGGAGACATGAGATCTGCTACAGAGATTCCTAGAGACATAAATATTTCCCATAGGAAGAGATGTTCTCATGCAGCTGCAGCGAGCACTTTGGTGGCTCAGAGGAATGTGAGGGAACACAGTTGGAAATGGGCTGAAAGGAAATAAATTTGGGTTAGGGGACCTGGGTGTTGTGGAACTCAGCTACCTAATTTTGGCATTAGGAGTAATTTTTCTGCATGACTCACTCAGATCTGGTTTTCAGAAACATTAGCTGTGGGTAGATGCTTACAGATGAGTCTTCACATTTTTGGGGGTGAAAAAAAGGGAAGAAAAAAATCTTGCAAACTCATTGCTTAGGTTTCTCTCCTGTTAGGTTTGGGGTAAAAAGTAAAGAATTTTGACATCCCACAAATATTTGTATTTAGCAATTCAGTGGTTTTATCTCTGCATGAGACCAGGCTAGGATAGAGAATGCCTTGGAAACACAGATTAAAACAGCTCTTTCAATGGTGACTCCCAACCCCCTCCTTGAAATTTCTCATGGTAATTTAATTAAAATCAGAGAAGGAGTCTGACTAACACCTCTGAAACTCAGGGACACAAATACCTAGTCTGAAATTAACTCCATTTATGCAATGTGCCCAAGTACAAATCGTGAGCAAACTTTTAGCCTGGATCCAATCATTATGTGTCAAACAAATTAAAAATGTGTCTTTTTAAAATTATAATTATTTCTGAATTCTCCGTCTAGGAAAGGCAGTAGGAAATATTGCAAGGCATATTTGTTTAAAGTAGTCCAGAAAGTCCAGTCAGTGAACAAGCTGTTTTCAAACCAACCCTAAAACTAGTCTGCAGTCTGACAAGTCTTTCAGTTAATTACACTCTCCCTTTGCTAGCAAATCAGAAGTTTTTAAACACCTTTTCTGCTTGCTAAGTGATTTTCTGAAGTTTGCAAAGTGTGTTGCTACAGAATACACTGATTTTCAAGAGTGGACCATTGCAAAACATAGTAAGTAATTATCCAGGTTTGGACAGCAGAAAGGAATAAGCGGCATCAGTCAGGATCTGCCGTCTCCAACTTGCTGACGCAGGTTCCCCAGCCGTGAGCTCTGCTGTGAGGGGAGGCCAGTTAGCAGCTAACACATGACACGCAAGTGAGCAATGGCAGTGGGAGGAGGATGTGGGGAGAATAGGCAGGGACATGATAAGAGAGGATGTCCAATTAAGACCCCACAGTAGAAATTCAATTTGTCACAGAATCAGAGTGGTTTAGATTGAAAGGGACCTCAAAGATCACAGAATCACAGAGTGGTAGGGGTTGGAAGGGACCTCTGAAGACCATATAGTCCAACCTCCCTGCTAGAGCAGGATCCTAGTGTACACCACACAGGAACATGTCCAGACGGGTTTTAAATGTCTCCAGAGATGGAGACTCCATAACCTCTCTGGGCAACCAGTTCCAGTGCTCTGTCACCCTCACAGTAAAGAAGTGTTTCCTTATGTTAAGATTGAACCTTCTGTGTTCCAGTTTGTGCCCACTGACCCTTGTCCTGTCAGTGGACACCTCTGAGAAGAGTCTGGCCCCATCTTCGTGACACTCGTCCTTCAGATATTAATAAGCATTGATGAGAACTCCCCTCTGACTTCTCCAAGCCAAACAGACCCAGTTCCCTCAGCCTCTCCTCATATGGGAGATGCTCCAATCCATCATCTTAGTGGCCCTGCGCTGGACTCTTTCCAGTAACTCCATGTCCCTCTTGAACTGGGGAGCCCAGAACCAGACACAGTACTCCAGATGAGGCCTCACCAGGGCAGAGTAGAGGGGGAGGAGAACCTCCCTTGACCTGCTGGCCACACTCCTCTTCATGCACCCCAGGATGCCATTGGCCTTCTTGGCCATGAGGGCACATTGCTGGCTCATGGTCAGCCTGCTGTCTTCTGGGACTCCCTGGTCCTTTTCCAAAGAGCTGCTCTCCAGCAGCTGTACTGATCCATGGGGTTGTTCTTTCCTAGATGCAGGACTCTACACTTTTCTTATTGAATTTCATTAAGTTACTCCTGGCCCGGCTTTCCAGCCTGTCCAGGTCACTCTAGATGGCAGCACAGCCCTCTGGCGTGTCAGCCACTCCTCCCAGCTTTGTATCATTAGCAAACGTGCTGAGGATACACTCTGTCCCTTCGTCCAGGTCATTAATGGACATACTGAATAGGATTGGACCCAGTACCGACCCCTGGGGGACACCATTAGTCACAGGCCTCCAAGATAATCTCATTCCAACCACCTGCCATGGGCAGGGACACATCCCACTAGAAGTGGTTGCTCAAAGCCCTATCCAGCCTGGCCTTGAACACTTCCATGGAGGTGACATCCACAACTTCCCTGGGCAACCTGTGCCACTGCTTCACCACCCTCACGGTCAAGAATTTCTTCCTAATATCTAATCTAAATGTACCCTCTTTCCTTCCCTTGCATGCAGCTGGAAGCCAGGACAGGTACCTTCACCCCTGCTACATTTGCAAGGCCATTTCTGGGGATGAAGAGAGTCATGAGAGAAAATACTTCTCCCTGAGCTCTTAGGCATGTGCAGTGGTTCATGCCCTCCTTATGCTTCCCATATGACATTGCTAGCGTGTAACGGGAGGTCAGACAGCTGAGCTGCAGTGGTTGAGAGCTGGATGTCTTGTCTCCATAATCTTTTAAGCTCCTTTCATACCCTGTGAAGAGAAACAGGCACCTCCAGGAAGTGATTTATCACACCCATCCTGGAGCCCTTGCTTAGAATAGGATAAATAAATTGTGAGAAGTGGACCCCTCTTCCCTGTGACTGTAGAGGGAGAAGAGGCTGCTGGTTTAAGTACGCCTATGAATTTTCAGTGACTTAAACTGGGTTGGATGACACTTGTCCTCAGAAACTAAATGCATGGATCTTAGCATGAAAGTTGCCATATCAAATAGGAAATTCACAGCAGTATCAGGCTGAACTGGAGGGCAGGAAGCCACAAGAGTAATCAGAATTTCTCTTAATGCTTAGCAATGCCTAAAGCTGTCATTGTTTCAGGAGGTAATTCCACTTGCAACTCATCTTGTTCTCCCATAACATTCACATGAACTGACCAGTTATCTGAGGCCTGGCCACAGCTATCACAGACTTAAAAAGTGTTTTCAGACTCTGCCCAAATTCAGTGGGCATCCTCCTACAATATCTCAGGGACAACCTCCTCCCACCCGTGGAGTCACCAGCAATTGTAATAGCAGGTCACCAGGACCTCGGGTAGGGAGTACGCCAAACTGGAGACTTAAGCTGAAGAATGTGTGTAACTGATAATCTACCTTGTCTGCCATACCCATGGCATGTCAAAGCCCCAGGTGGGGCTTTCCCTGCATGGAAACCTATAACCTTGTATGACTTTTCTTTGCTCAACACTAGCCTCTTTTGTTTTTCTGAAATGACAGTACTGATTTTTCTTGATTTAAAGGTCCTTAACTAGTGAAAATGTGAAGGAAATGATAGGTTTTGCCTTCCCAGAGAAATGCGAGGCTTTCTCACCCTTTTATGTACCTGATTTTTCTCGTGTGAAATGTCACAACCCTTTGGACAAACGTAGTACAAATGCTTTAAAATGCTAATAAAAGCATCTAAGGGTTTTGAAACCCAACACAAAATTGCTGATGCTAGGGAAAATGTGAAATAATTTCAGCATGGGTCTGTAAAGATATACATTCAAAGGACTTGAATAACAGCAAATGTGCTTTACACATCCGGTGTGAGGAATAATTAACAATCTTAAATGAAAAATGGAAGCTGAAGAAACATAAAAACTGGGAACCAGCATGAAATATCTTACTGCTTCAAATCCAAACCTCATTCACTAACAGCCAAAATATGTCATCTTATACTCCATCTTAAGATGTACCCTCCTACCTCTAAACATTTATGTTTATGGTGGAAGAGGAATAACAAGTTCTGACTGTCTTTACTGGACTTCATTGACATTGTTACACTGAGATGATCTGTTCTGTTCTTGCAAAGAATCCAGGAAAGCCTTTATAAAACCACAGAATTTTATCCAAACACAACTGATGTCATAAATAATTGCTTTTCTTCATGAAATAAAAAAGTATTGGAGCTAGCATTTTGTTTAATTTCTTGGGTTGGAACAGAGCAGTATTATCTTTACACCTATCTCTGTTTTTTATGTCTGGTCATAGCAAAATAAAACACCAAAGAGATAATCACTGTGTGTCTTTATTAGTTTCAATATAATTATAGCTATTTCATTGTTTTTATTTTTGCAACTCTTGTGGACAGAAGTCCTCCTCCTAAGCAAGAACACTTTTGAGTTGGGTGCTTTCCAACACAAGAATGAAAAGATGATCGCTCCCTCCAAAAGCTTGCAGCAAGGAAACAATAAGCCTGTATTATTTAGCAGAAATTATTGCAATCACAGTGTTTCAGTAACTGCTCTCATATCAAGTGACTTTTATGTCACTTCCTTAGGAGGACAGAGTGCCTGCAAGGTATTAACAATTTATTTGCCTCCTGTGAGAGTCATGCACAATTCTACTTCTTTTTCAAAGCTCAGAATAAAACTTGCCAAATTTTGAAGTTAAAAATAATTCCTAGGTTAAGTGAAATTCCTATCTCTAGAAACAAATTTATTTTGTGAGCTGAACTGAGGTCCTTTATGATGCTAAAAACTGATCTTCAAACACTTTTTGTTGTCAATTTTAGCCAGTTCTACCTGGAGAGGAAATCAATCTACTGTCTACATAGAAGACACACTTGTGCATATGCACACACACACTTTCTCACTTTTAGCCTCTTATTTTGATTACAGGAGCAAACTACCCATTAAGAAAGCATTGAACATATAATCACCAGTGGGAAGTTGGTGGTTTCCACTCTGTGTAACCAAAGGCTCTGTTGAAGGGCAAATCTGACTAGTGATACGGCAAAAAGCTTACAGGTGAAAAAAGACAGAGCACTTATTTCACTGTTCCAAGAAACTTTAACAATATGCCATTAATAGACCATTTTTAGCCTATAAACCTCTTCCTGAGTCCTGAAATACTGACATTCCCATACCTACGTGGAAGATCAGCTTTAGCCATTTAAACGATTACCCAGTGGAGTATATAAACTGGGCTGCCCATGCTGCCAAGGGATGTAAACCTTTGCTCATTCAGCGCAATGGGATAATCAGTAGCTGCACAAACTGGCAGATGTGAGGTCTGGAGTGCTTTCCCTAGCCTACGCAGAGACTGAACAAGACAAACCTTTGTTTTGCAAGAGTCTATGTATTTCAAGTAGTTCTCCTCTTGGGTACCAATAAGGTTTCAGGAAACCAGACGGGTTCCCATATCACTTTTCAGCTGACAAAATACACTCTTTAAAATATACTCGTAAAATATACTTTTTTGAGTATGAATCAGGCTATACTGTACAGGTCTTTCTTCTTATCTGGGCAGGCTAAAACAAAGATAAGCAATAACTTTTGTACTCAGGTAGAAAAGTTCAATTAAATTAACAGCTTTATTATTGAACCTACATGGGCATATGCACAACTAAAGCATCTTTTACCCCCTAAGTGTCTGAACTGTGTGAGAAATTGCTTTTATTGCAATACAGGCTCTGCATCTTTGAGCTTCAGCCCTCTTGGAGTAAGAAAAAAAAAGAGTTGCTGGCTGGATAATGCTTTAAAGCTTTGAAAATGTCTCTCCTCACCCAGAAACAGTTTGACTGAAGTGAGACCTTGTGGGCCTGCTTGAAAACTCTGTTTTTCTGTGATGTAATGGGAACTCACTGAAGAAAGCTGTAGCTGAAGTTGCAGGAACAAGCAGTATGCTACCCGAAATTGCCATCCTTGTATTTCAAACTAGGCAAAAGCTATTATGTGTGTGTGTACGTGGCTACTCTTTTTGAACAGTTCTAAGAATCAAAACTAGGGAATTAAGTCAATATGCATTTAACTGTAAAACAGTAAAACCATCTTATCTCCTGTCCTTCAGCAACTACGTTGACTTGGGCACTCACTTATCTGTCCTCTGTTGTGAAGCTGAAGTTTCCTCAAGCAAGAAACAGAAATCTACACCATTCTCAAATATGCTTAAAATTAGGCTGAATGCTATCACTAAGCCAACAGTGCAGACTGATCTAAACCCTTATTTTAATGAAGTTATATAAATTGATCAATTAAATGGCTATGAAGTAATTTAAGAGTTGGCTTCCTATGGTTCTTTCAATTCTCTTGAATGAATACATTTAAAAATAATTTATGAAAATGCAGTACAGTTGAAAAATATTCATCCAGTTCTTTTCTGTACTGTACTATTTTTTTGGTCTGCAGCAAATTGGTATTACTCTTCCCTTTTACTGCAAAAGGCTCAATGAATTCAAATGACTCCCAACTCTACTGAGACAGTTGAATTATTGCAAAAATCTGTCTGGGTCTGTAGACATGTGTTCTTTTGACTACCCCTCCATCCTACTGAAAAATAAACTACTGTTCTTCATGGCTTATTTTGTCTCTGTCAAGGAAACTTTCTGCTCTTATCTCAGGAGAATTGTACAATAGCAATCTGATTCTGACCTTTCTACCTCTTCCTTGAATAACAGATGAAAATTGGACAGTGAGAAGTGGTATGCACTCCATAACTTGTATCCCAGACACAATCTAATGACACTCTTCTTCTAGTAAAAACAATAGTTGCAGCAAAGGTTAAGGTAAACAGGTTTAGCTAATTACCTCTTAATCAAATCCAGTTATAATTTACTGCTGTCCTCTGAAACTCTGTGCCTACTAAACCATGGATTTTTGTTGGATTAGCTTATCTCTGATAAACATAGTATCATTAATTTTTCCACAGTACAGCAGCACATAAACATCAAACAGGAATAATATATGATCAGCTCACACACTATCACAGCAGAACTCTCCAAGGCCCTTATGTACCAGGCAATGAAATCAAATCCCTTTTTTAACAGAAGGTGATGGTGGCGAAACAATTATTTTTATGGTATTCTTTGTCCCAGAGAGAAAGAAACATCAGAAGTGAAATGCACCACCACTTTCATGATGAGGAAAGTCACACTGCGTACGTATAATATGTACTTCTGCATGTGCAAATCCTTGCTGTAGGTATGTAAATCAGGTGCATACATGTGAACATTTGTCATATTAAGCTTTGAAAGTGTGGCTATGAACACCCATGACTTATTTTTTCAAGTTGTGTTTCTGGAATATGAAATAATCTGTTTTTCAAGTAAGTGAGAAGGAATAAAGAGAGCTCAATTAAAAATCCATTTGAAATGTTTATATGAGATCTGAAACTACATACACTTCTTGAGTTTATACTTTGGTTTCAAGCTCAGACTGGTTTAATCAAAACATTTGTTACTTTTTGAGCAAACTTTAGAATACTTTTAAAAGAAGCTGCTCTGAGGTATGGTCCTGTATCAAAACAGTAAGTAAGCCATAATCCCCCAGAGCTCTCTTAGAAGTCCTGTGAAATTCATCAGTTTTGATTTTCAGTTGCAGTTTGTTTTTTTTTAACTTTATACAAATCCAAAATGTGGGGCAGAGAGTAGAAGACGTTTGCATAAAATCCTTGTTGTGGTGGGAAATGGCAGAGCTTCATACAGCTCTGTCTGCTGGCAATGCTCCATTATGCTTAATGGGACAGAAGAAAATTACCTGACCTGACTGATCTTAAACACAAACCTAGCCCTGCTTTAACATGAACTTTACTTCAGTGCCACTTGCTTACTGCAAAGCAGCAGGTTGTTCAAACAACAACAGTTACACCAAAACACTGCCCTAACTCTAACATTGTGTGTCCTTTCCCATGCCCTGAAGATCTGCTGTTATACTGAATGCATGTTGAACACCAATTTGCACTCCATTGTCAGCCACATATTGCTTGCTATTTTTGTTTGCTATAGCAAAAGCTAGGGCAAATTACTTCTCACATCTTAGCATTAGCCTACATTTAGTGTGCTGGGCAACCCTTATTGTGGGCACATCTGAGGAGGAATTACTCTAAATGCAAAGCAGTGGATTCACTCTCCATGACTGCTGCTCTGAACAGTGGTTTTCTGTTTTCTGGTCTATAGACATTGGGGTTCAGTGCCTAAGGGGAACTGTGAAAGGTAACTGAGAAAAACAAACTGGGCACAACAGGTTTGAATATGTTAAATGAGGATCTAAGCCTCCACTGATTAATACTCTAAAGGACCAAACATCACCAGTCATCAGCACAGCTGAACTGGCCAACCTGTGAAAGGAATGCAAAATTTAAATGGAAAGAGCTAGATATAAAAGTGGTTCTGAAGTGGCTATAGTAAAAAAAATACCGAAGCTAATCCACATCCTTTTACAGAAATTAATAAATTCTTTCACTAGGGATCATGTTATGGTGACATACACACTATAAATAAATGATGGGCCAAGCTTCAGGAGCCTTCAAATCTTCTCTTTGTTGGACAGATTTGTAGTTGTCACTGCCCTTTGATTTTCTCTGGTTTACATATATTTTTGTTAGTTCTTCTATTGTGTGCCTAGTGAAAATAGACTTCGACTTCAAGACTGTATACAGTGGTTGGATTTTACTCAAGCCAGTCGAGTTCCAGCCAGCAAGTAAAAGTCCCAGTGCACAGGCCAAATTAATTCTATCATCATCAAATGGAAACAAAGTGCCTGAGACAAAGTGACTGAGAGGTCAAGGAAATCTGCAGCTGAGAATCAAACTGTCCAGTCAGGAATTCAATACATTAAAGGTGAACTAAGGGGCATTTTTAGAGCTTGGGGTGCACTCCAGTGATTGCATGCAATTTTCATGGTTTTTGTGTCTTTATCTCAAAATTATTGTTGACTGATGCACCAGACAAAGCAACAAGGATTATTCTATTATGTGAATTTTCCTTCTTTGAATTAATTTTGTATAGCTGATGTGATTACTACATGAAGTGATTTTTTAGAAAACATTTCCAGCACAGGGAAGCTTTGTGTGTCTGACAGCTCTGGAGTTGCCCGGTCAGAAGACAGGCCACGGTTCAACCTATTAAACTTTTGGTAGCTGCAAGATGCTGCTTGAACTGAATTGCCCATCCGCCAATACAGACCTGATCACTGCTTCTGTTTCCTTATGTAGTGATGGACAAAGCATGAAAGAAATCAATGTACACATTTTATCCCCTGCAGGTCTGACATCTTTCTGCCTGACTGATAAAAACCTTCAGCTGATCAGACAGGAGATCCGTATCTGTTACGTAGTCAGTATGCCTCAGAGCAGCACTATTATTTAAGACTCACTTCCATTCAATGACAGGTCCAGGAAAAAAGGGGGGCAGAAAGTAAGCTAGCTTTTGGGTGAAAACAGCTGTGAGTTCTCAGTGCAATTGTAATCTTGCACCTTAAATTCATGACCCTTTAAATTTGGTGTCATATGAACCCTGATTACTCATCCACTGAGGGAAAGGAAGCCTATCTGAGAAGCTCTCACACTTCCACACAGCCTTACTCTTCATGGCTTTAGGCCACTTAAAAGTAATAACCATTCCATAAGATATTGCTCAGTGGCTCTTGGAAATGCCTTGGAAGAGGACTTATTCAGCAGATTAGATAAAACTCTATCTCTTGTTTTTACTGTGTCTGTGGATTAAAACATGAAATCATTCTGACTAAAATTTGTGTCTATCCACAATGCTGTTTCATATCAAAACTGGTGCTTTTTGGTTTCCTGTTTTGGATTATGAGCTGGCTCTGTTCTGCCAGAATGGGGCACTGGAATATAGTTCAAGTTTCAAAAAAACATCTGCTGTATCTTCCTCTGCCCAAACCGCCAAACACACCTAGGCTATCGGGGGTCTGCAACGGCCTGAGTATTCTCCTCCTGCCTTTGGAGTACTGCTTACCTCTTTGCTCCCATTTGTTTTAGCTCCCCTCTGCAGATCTTTACACAACAACTAAGTGATAATTTAGTTAGTCTGACCTCAACCAATGGCTTCTATTAAAGCTTTGCCTCTTGCCCTAGACTCCCCCTTTAGACAATGTATGTAGGAAATTACATAGAGAGGGTTGGTCAGCCTGTCTAAGATCTGTATCACCATCTAGACGTAGAGCTAATTATCCTGGAAGACTCCACGATACAGGACACTTTAACTTTTCATGAGTGTAGTATGGATCTCTGTGTCTGGACTAACCACCTTAGATATCCTCCAGAGTTAAGGAAGAGAAAAAAACGTGATTTAAGTTTGTCATTCATCTTACAACTAAAGCTAGTGAGAGAAATCCCTCTCCCTTGTATTCTTAGGGGACAGTGGGATGCAGGGTCATATGGATCTGAGATGAACTGTGGCATTTGGCTTTACTTCAGGTCCTCACTGTGTTGATGAATCCCATTCTGGAGTGACTGAGTTTTAAACTTAAGAGACTCTGATAAAATTCTGATAGTTTCTGAGGATGAACCTAGGCAAATGGAACATGGTTTTTAAAAATTATTCCTTTGTGGGAGAATTAACTCCATTAAGCTATGCTGAGTCTCTTTGAAACAGGTAATTCTTGGTGGATGTTAAGAGAGTAAGTGTTGCAAGCCATTTGCATTAAATTGTTGAATCCTATTGTACTAAGTAAATTTAATCTTTTTTTTTTTTTTCATTATTGCATAGAAAGAAATACTTCCTTTCTTCACAGCACAGTTAATTTTATCTTGGGGGTTTCAAAACCTAGTTTATAGGGTTTGGAAAGATTGTCAGCTGACTATGAAACTGATGAATTTGGAGGCATTAATAAATGTAATCTGCACTGGGAAGACTGCATCAATTGTAAGTTTGAAAGCTTATTTTCAGTGACACTGGCTCTGAGGAGTATTTTACATTTGAAAGAGTGTGAAATTCTGCTTTTAGCATCTCTAATGAAAAGCACAGATTAAAATATGTCTGTGCTTTTCCTTCCCATTTTTATAGTGAGAGAGATTGTCTCTGTAGCCTTTATGAACAGCGAGAGAAAACAACTCAGCCCTAGCCATGCAACACTGGCCTCTGTTGCTCATTTGTCAACAGCTGCAGGTTTAGTGGTATATAATGACCAAGACATTGAGATGATAACATGGGTAATTTCACTGTTCTTCCAAGTTCCCACCCTAGCACTGCGAAAGGATAGTGCTCTGAATGCTTCTCATGTCAAGCTGATACTCAGGTTTTCACTCATTATTTGTGATGGTCACCAGCCAGACCTAGAAAATTACAAAAAGTAAAAATACATTTAAATTGTGAGTCTTGCCTAGGCCAATGAAAGGTTTGTATTTACATGAAGTGGAAGCATCAGTAGAACAGTCTGAAGGTTTCTGTCCCTCTCAGAGCACGTTTGCTGGGCTGACCCTCAAGTGTGAGCAGGAAGGAAACGCACTGTCAGAAATGATGCGACATCAAAGGAGTCCCTGCCTGCTCAGCACTTTTGCATCCATAGGAACAGTAGGCATCTTCAGTTTTAGGCAGCAGGTTTGGGGAACTTGTTTTTTGGAGTCACAGCTATCACAGTACTTAGCCGTCCTGGCCACCTTCCTGTGCAGGCCTGGTCCTATGTTCTGAGGGTGTCAGTGCTTAAATTGTTCTCCTCTCCCCGGTATTTTCCTAGTTTGGAGGCTTCTTCCAACGTGTTGGCTTTGGTGAGTCCCATTCTCACTTTGACAACTCTCTTCCTGTGTTACATGAGGGCACCAGATCCAGATTATGAACTCTGGTAGAAGTGAGCTACTGCAAAGCTGAATCTAAATCCATTCCCTTTGTGGATGCCAGCTGTGATTGCAAATTTGACTTAGAATCTTAAAATAACTTTGTAGATCCAGCCCTCGGGCACCTTTGAAAATCCCTCCGTAGGAAATGAGGGTTTTCTCACTGTAAGTGTGAAGTAGAGTATAATTCTTACTGGTTTTAGTGCAACTAAGATCATGTAGCACTTTTTATAGACTGCCAAAGGGTCTAAATATGATCAGTAAACCAGAAGGTGTTTTAAGGGGAGCAGACAGAAGGGGGTTACATCTGCATGGGCTCATTGCCATCTGTATTCAAAGCATGTAGGAGATTGTGATGTCTTTGGGGAGGAATGCAGCTATTTGCACTTTATTTTATTCTTGTAATTTGAGTGCTGAGTCCCTAGAGCTGAGGAGAGATGATTTTTTTTCTTTTTCTTGCCTCTAAACATTCATGTAAACCAATAATGAAACCTTGTACACTGCTCCACTGTACAGAAAATTAATTTATTGAATAGCTTGGCCTTTCAATTATTACTTGTATTTCCAATTCATTATTTTAAGCAGGCTGGGTTTTCAGCACTCAGTTTCCCCTGGATAAAACCACTTTCATACATTAAATTTTGCACAGGAGTTTTCAAGCAAAATTGACTGTGAACCATTGAATGGCACAGGCTGAAAAAAACCCAGAACTTTGTAGATATATGGCTGTATGTTTTGCTGTATTGAAAGGCTCTTACAATCTGACTACTCTCATCTACCTTTTGGTGCCTGAGATGAACGTTGTGGATCTTGTGGAGACAACAATTGCTTTTGCTTTGTGAAGGAAAAATATGTAATAGTATATTTGTTTTAACAAAACATACCCTGTGAAGTAGACTCCTGGGGAACTGAAATTTTACCATGTGGACTCCAGGCTGCAACTCTTAGAAGTTTGGGATGGTTTGTAGTCTACAAATGCACTGACAAATGTGTGATTTAATGTGGAGAAACACTAGGACAATGATCCTTTCATAGACCTCTTAAAACATTGTTTCCTGTCTTCTAGCATTCACTTCTGGAAATTTGAATGTAATGGTGAACCCTTCACTGGTTTTAATGTCATCTTCACATAACTGCTCCCTTTTGGAAAGAGATGCACAGGTGTTAATCTACTTATGTATTTCAGCTGTGTTACTGTTTTAAAAAGAGTTATGAGAAACAGTCTCTGTGTTTTGCATTAGCCAACTTTCTTTTCCTTTTGTTACAAGAAGGATTTGTGAATACATCCAGAGAGCTTTCTTTTGCAAACTCCTGAAGCTTCCAAGGAATGACTTCTTGAGTTTTATCCTGCACAGAAAGGTTGTGGGAAAGCAGGATGAAAAACATCAACTGTAAGTTTTGCTTTGAAGTAGACTGATGTCTTCTGGAAGAGTCTTCCAGACACTGGAGCTAAGAAAACAGAAAAATTTCTTCTTGTATTCACACAAAACTTTGTTCTTGAAATTCAGTTGCATCCCGCTTGCAGTCCTCGGTTTCTCGGCTCCTTAGATGACATGAAAGTCTCCTTATACTTGCTACTTATACCAACATTTATTTACACCAGGTAAAGAGCAGCCCTTGAGGTTTTTGACTCAAATTTTAATTTCAGCAGGTAGGCACCTTGAAACCTTAGGGCTATATGCTGTGTGTTTTCATCTTTTTATGCTGCTTAAAAATGATTTAGTTACTTCAGGGGGAGATGGTGTGAATACAGAAATGCAAAGTTGTTGAAGCAAATCAGCTCCATACAGGGGGACAAAACTAAGAAAACAGATATTTCTTCCCTGATGGAGCTATCATTGCAGTTTTTCACCACCCTTCCTTTCAGTAGAACAATGTATTTCCACACAATCTTCTTGACAAACTCTGTGGTTCTGCACTGACTCTACCCAGGGGGAGCCACTCTCAAGGGATGTCACTACACACTGTGGGAGTTAACATTCCTGAGACTGCATCAAACATACACTTCAGAGGCCTAAAGAGATATCCATGGGCTGAACAGCTCAGGTATGTGACACCAGTGAGCGAACATGCACTTGCTCGGAGTGGTATAGACTATTCAGAGTGACATCGCCCATGTGCAAAAGCAGATGGTGACAAGAGACTAATGGTGTGCAGTAGGCTGTATGGCACCACTGCACCAGGATCTTCAAAATTCATCCTATGTGACGATGTCCACACTCCTGTGATGCCTGATGGTCAAGCTGCTTGCAGGTACCAGAGCAGTTTCTGCTTGAAGTGCTTGCTTGCGTATTGTGCTTTTTGCCTACTAGCTTGCCTCCTCAGAGATCTGTCATCCTCATGCCCATCATCTGCTATTCTGCAGCCTCTCTTTTTCTAACATTTGTTTGATTTGCCAGGAACTGGGTAGATAAATGAGGTGTGACTGCTGCTGAGCACTTTGGGGCAAAGAAGCTTGTCAAGGAGGTCATGCTGCGTTTTTAAGATCATAACAGTCCAGGCCATGGTTATCAGACCCGGACTTACTAGGTTTGCAATTTGATTTTAGCATATCATACTATACGCTTGATTTATCTCTGTGGATCGCACTTCTACATATACAGCGCTTTTCTATAGGATAGAAATGATGCTAAGGGCAGAGGAGAATTAAGCAGAACAAGATGTACAGTTCTTCAGATGTTTTGATGTGAGCTTTCTATTTCTGTGATTTCTGCTGATTCAGAAGATTTACCCCAAAAGAAACATTAATTTAAAAAATGAAAATAAAAAGCAATCCTCTCCCTTCCCCCATGTTTTTTGACTGTCTTGTCAGGAAAGCACAGTGGAGCAGAGCCAAACTTGATACAGGGTTCATCAATGATGAATTGTGACTTTGAAGTTGTGTTTGCTGAAAAAACAGGAAACCGCCATTTGAATTGCTTTAACAAATGTTTTCCTTTAACATTTAAATTCAGAAGAGGATCCGAGGGCAAAGATATCAGAACAACTGCTTCACAAATGTAGAAGTCAGTCTATTTGTCACTGACAGCTGGAAAGGTCTCCTTTACTATACTCTGTCTGTGGGTAGTGAAGTTAATTAAATGTGCGTGTTAAAGGAAGAGTCAGCTAAGGCATTAATAGCTTTTAGTGTCATGTGATGGTGCTAGATGTAGGTGAAACAGAAACTGGAAGGGACACCAGCCTTGTATGTGCTTCCAGCATCACTTCAACCCTACAACAGCAGCTGATGTCAGCTGTCACTAATGCTGAAGGAACCAGTCCCACCCCGTCAGCAACAGAGAATGTGGGATGTCTGCCTTGAAGAACCCAGACGTGAAACTGAAAGACAAGCCAGGATAATGGGGAGATCAGAGAATTGAGGTGAGCTGAGGGAGAGGATACAGCTTTATTGTAGCTATGTTGAAGCTAAGAAGTGGCGTTGTACAAGGAGGAATCAAAGAGGTAGCTTGAGATGGGACAAAACATTTTAGATTTGCCCAATTGGGCAAAAGGAGACAGGTCAGGGTGAGAAGATCTACAAAAAGTGTGCATAGAGACAGTGGTTGAATTAATGCGAATGATGGATGTTCAAGAGGGGCACACAGGTCCCTGAGCTGCAAGTGAGGATTTTTAATACAGGAAATATGTATAGATATATAAATTGTATAATGTTCTCATTGCAAAGCTCCCGTCTTTTCCCAAAGCACATAACATTGAGTGCTGTGGCACTGAAGTTGCCATGATGGAGATTTATTCAAGGTGTAAAGGAATTTTGTAGCCAGCTATACTAGATGGCCCCTCTGAGAATGTCTGCTTTTGAATAAATGAGCAAATGATATCATGTATCTGCTTTACTTCATGGTCTATCAAATGGGAACTCTTTGTACGTGAAATACCACTGTACCCGGGCACAGGAGAAATCACATAACTATTTTCTGTCAGGTAGATAAAATAACAGAGTCTTTCCACTACTAAGAATAGTTCTCAGTTACAACTGGGAAATTTAGGAGATTGTTAATCTTTTGTCATATTCTGCACAAATAGAGACAAAATTAAATATATTTCCAGTATTGAATTACTTGTTCATTTATTCCAAGTTAAAGATGCTAATTACTATCTGTATTTTCATAGCCTTATCTGATTATATTAACCTGACAAAAGGGCAGCCAAAATTCAAGATTAAATTTCAAGATAATGCTAATAGGCTCTTTTTTTCCCCCATCTCTTCTGCCTTTTGGCTGATTTTCATTAGTTCATTTATAAGGCTCCTATTAGCCTCTAGTTATTTCAACACAGTATGCAACATAGATGTGGAAATTTGATCCTGATGTTATTCTCCACTATTTAAAATCTGACTTCAGATCTGTCTATTGCCCAAGGAAAGCAGGAGAATGCAAATAATGATCTAAGAGTCAAGAAAACAAACAGGCAAAGAAAGAGAAAAGTCTGCTTTGAAAATGTCTTCTGGAGAGGAGTAGAAGGGTAATGACAAGGAGTCACAGAGCTGCATCTTACAGAAACTTTCTGGAAGAGAGAACCAGTCAGCAACATGCTCCAAAAATTTTCCAAAGTATCTCTCAAGTCAGTGGCCTTAATACTGTCTGTGGGATGTGTGAACTACTAAAAGGTAGAAAAGGACAATAGCTTTGTCAGTGTTTTCAAAATTGTTATCAGTGTAAGGATTAAAACTCAGCACCCAAATCATATGCTAAGGTCTGAAACTCAGCTTGCCTTAAAGCAAGGGTGTACTCCTGGCCCTCTTGGGTGTAGAAAAAAACAGTGAAAGTACGTATGTCCAAGACTATGACAAAAAGAAAATGCTATTTTTAAAAGTCCCATGTCATGGTTTTTAAATTTTTGTGGTGGTTTTTTTGGTTTGGTTTTTTTTTGGTCAGAATTGTAGTAATACATGGTATCAACTTACATCACTGAATGACTGGGTTATCAACCAGTTGGGATTTTCAACCCTTTTTGCCTCAGTCTTTAACAGTCGGAACAGTTGTCCTCATGGTATTCAGTCTCCTGAGCTGGAAGATTGGGATGGAGATCAGAATAAACCCCTCATAATCCAGGACATAGTAGTGAAGGACCTGCTGAGTCAATTAGACACCCATAAGTCTATGGGGCCGGATGAGATCCACCCGAGAGTGCTGAGGGAGCTGGCGGAGGAACTTGCCAAGCCACTCTCCATCATCTATCAGCAGTCCTGGTTATCAGGGGAGGTCCCAGACAACTGGAAACTTGCCAATGTGATGCCCATCTACAAGAAGGGCAGGAAGGAGGATCCAGGGAACTACAGGCCTGTCAGCCTGACCTCGGTACCGGGGAAGGTTATGGAATGGTTCATCTTGGGGGTGATCACACAGCAAGTGCAGGACAACAGGGAGATCAGGTTCAGCCAACATGGGTTCACGAAGGGCAAGTCCTGTTTAACCAACCTGATCTCCTTCTATGATCAGGTGACCCACCTAGTGGATGAGGGAAAAGCGGTGGATGTTGTCTACCTGGACTTCAGTAAGGCATTTGACACTGTGTCCCACAGCATTCTGCTGCAGAAGCTGGCAGCTCATGGTCTAGACAGGTGGACTCTTTGCTGGGTTAAAAACTGGCTGGATGGCTGAGCCCAGAGAGTTGTGGTGAATGGAGTTAAATCCAGATGGAGACCGATCACAAGCGATGTCCCTGAGGGCACAGTTTTGGGGCCAGTCTTGTTTAATGTCTTTATTGATGACCTGGATGAGGGGATCGAATGCACCCTCAGTAAATTTGCAGATGACATGAAATTAACTAGGAGTGTCGATCTGCCTGAGGGTAGGGAGGTCCTGCAGTGGGATTTGGACAGGCTGGAGCCATGGGCTGAGGCCAATTGTATGAGGTTTAACAAGGGTAAGTGCCGGGTCATGCACTTCAGCCACAACAACCCCATGCAGCGCTACAGGCTTGGGGAAGAGTGGCTGGAAAGCTGCCTGGCAGAAAAGGACCTGGGGGTGTTGGTTGACAGCCGACTGAACACGAGCCAGCAGTGTGCCCAGGTGGCCAAGAAGGCCAATGGCATCCTGGCCTGTGTCAGAAACGGTGTGACCAGCAGGAGTAGGGAGGTGATCGTGCCCCTGTACTTGGCACTCGTGAGACCACATCTTGAGTACTGTGTCCAGTTCTGGGCACCACAGTATAAGAAAGACATTGAGGTGCTGGAGCGAGTCCAGAGAAGGGCAAGGAGGCTGGTGAGAGGTCTGGAAAACAAGCCCTGTGAAGATCAGCTGAGGGAACTGGGCTTATTTAGTCTGGAGAAGAGGAGACTGAGAGACCTTATTGCTCTCTGCAACTACCTAAAAGGAGGTTGTAGTGAGGCTGGTGTTGGTCTCTTCTCCCAAATTACTAATGATAGGACGAGAGGAAATGGCCTCAAGCTGCGTCAGGGGAAGTTTAGACTGGATATTAGGAAGAAGTTCTTTCCTGAGAGGGTGGTTAGGCACTGGAACAGGCTGCCCCAGGGAGGTGGTGGAGTCACCGTCCCTGGAGGTGTTTAAAAAATGAGTGGATGAAGCACTTGAGGCTGTGGTCTAGTGGTCTAGTGGTTAGGGAGATGATGAGATAAAGGTTGGACTTGACGATCCTGGAGGTCCTTTCCAACCACAGTGATTCTATGATTCTATGATAAGTGAAAGGAACAGTAAGAATCAGTGGGCTGTCAGTGTCAGTTGTGGGAGAAAGAAATTTGCAGGTAATGGATTGGTCCTCAGGTTTGCCATCTCTCTGGAGTATTTTGTACAGCTGTGCTACTGACCAGCAGGGACTTCATACTTCTCCAGGAGGACCAACAGCATGAGCCACACGTGCACTCAGTGTGGGAGAGGGGCTGTTACATATGTTCACCACGTATTTATATACGGTCCCTCTTCTGCAAGAGGGACGGAGCTCTGTTGTACAGGAAGAATGAAAAACCTTATTCTTTTGCTTCTCAGACACAATGGGAACACCAGATTACACATTATGTCTAGTACACATTATATCTCAAGTACTGTATCTCAGCTGCTGTAAGTGGAAAAGTGACTGAGAAAATTAATGTTTCCTATGGAAGAGCTGCAACAGCTTAAGTACTCGGAAAACCTAAATCTCCTCTACTGAAGGCTCATTTATCTGGCTTGCTGTCCCTGATGAAAAATATGACAAACCTATTCCCACAGGAAAACTCTTAAACACAGGGTTACACACAGCTTCCACCTCCTGGTATTTTTCTCCCTGCCTCATCATGGCAGAAGAAGGGAATTCTCGGGGCCAGCAGTAGACCTATGCAAGTACAGGCACGGTGAGGTGAGATTCATTTCCCTAAAACAGGTCAGATGAATAGCATGTTACAAGAACTTATTTCTCCCCATGGACAAGGAAGAGAGTTCAGGTGGTGGGGTCAGATGTAGATTTTTTTTTTTTGGTGATGACTGGTGGGCTGGATACCCTGTTGACCCTGCTCCCTGCTACAGGCATGCTGCCTTCTCCTGTTGCGTTTATGCTGAGTGAAGGCTGTGCTGCTCCACTTCTGGGGCTGCTCTCCTCCTGAGATTTGCATCTGTGGCTGCCCTCTAAATCCATTTCAGTAAAAATGAGTTCGCCAAAAAAATTCCTAACCCAACTTTGCTTGCCTGAAAGGCATTTTAGGGAGTATATGAGCTGATTTGCACGTGCAGTGCTAGAGCAGGCTGGGATCCACAGAGGTGGATGGCGCTGGGAAACTGTGGGTGGTCCAGGGTCACAAAAGATCCTGCAGGGAGAGGCCCTGTGCCTGGGACCCACAGCTACCCCTGACTCAGGTCCTGCCCATGGACCACCATCTGCCAAAGACACAGGGGACAGACTGAGGATGATGACTTCTATGTATTTTAAGTGATTTTATTTCTTGTATGAAAACAAGGTCAGATAGAGGTTTTTGGTGTGGATTTCACTAGTCTGGCTAGTAAAAAGTAGAAATAATTGCAATGGATCTTGAAACAGGAGCAGAGGAACTCGAGCAGGCATAGTCCCCTGAATGAGTGACTACGTGTGTTAGTTTGCTTCCCTGGCTAAAACTGGAAACAATTTGTCCTTCTTTAGATGGTCCAAAAATATACTTAAAAAACCCAACAGTGAAGCTGATTTTAGTTCAAATTCTTTGAAGTGGATCCAGTTTATATTTCCAAAAGGATTTTATATGTATATGGCTTTATGTAAAATATTATGTAAAAATAATAAAATCACTAGTGAAACTACCACTGAACTGATCACAGAGTTCATTAGTTTACTGAGAGTAAATTTCAAGTTATACTAAAAAGATCAACAATCAGAAATTTGCAACAATCTTTTTATTTAATAATTTCTAAAAATACTGATAAGGAAAGAAAAAAAGAAAAATGTCCATAGCTCAGTGTAAATGCTTTCACAAAACGGAAATAAAGGGCTTTTTTTGGTAAAGTACTTTTCACCTAAGATGCCCACCTGAAAATTTGACAGATTAATGTATTAATGTGTACATTTGTGTCTCCAGGATTTAAAAAATTCCTCTCCCAATTATCTAATTTCATTATAACTCTTCTCATTGCCACAGTTGCAGATCTGTAAGTTGCTACAAACACCACAGTCTCGGCACTGAAACTTCAAGTTACTGTGAATCAAGATCCTCCTTTTTCTGATATGTATTCCAGCTGAATTATATGTAAGATTTTTAGCACTATCATTTTCAGGTTAGATGTGCACAAATATTTAGGCATCCTTGACATAAAGGCAGGAGAAAAATTATGTATTTGCATTTGGTTTAAGCTAACAGGGAAGGGACCACATCTGGGATTTATGTAGAGACTCAGCTTGCAAAACTATGCTTTAATAAAAAAACAGAGCCTGGTTCCTCTAAATCATAACCCTGTTGTATTTACATGCAATTTTTCTACCATTGCAGGTAGAAAAAGCCTTGCTTTTGCTTGCCTTTAAATAATGAATTGACATTGCAAAGCATTGATTAGGGCATCTGTGACAAACTGCTGCTCGTACAACATTCAAAACATTTTGGCTGTAGTACCACATACCCATTGGCGTGCCAAGATTTCTTCTAGTGTTTGTATTAGGAGCCAGATCCTTGGCTCCACAAAGCACTAGAGGGCAGGCTAGACTAGAGTTCCCCCCCACAAATGAGGAATAAAAGACTAAGTTCACAATTCTACTTAGAAATACAGCTTAAAGCTAGAAAGAAAGCCTCACATTGTACCTAAAGCCTTTAGTAGGAATTAGGCCACTTCACAAGGAATTTTTTTTGCTCTTAATGAGAAGCTTTATTTCTGAGCACAAGTGACAAGCAGTTCAGCAAGGAATCAGACACAAATCACAGTTAGGTTCAGCCCTGCACTGCTGAGGGGAAAGCCTGACACCATGGTTCCCATGGGGGATCTGCTTTCCCCTTCCCACTAGAGCTGATGCTGAGAGCTGTGCTCTTCAGCTCCTTCAGAGCAGGCAGCACCCTGCATCTCTGTTGCATCCTGGCCCTACTCTGGTGATTGTCTGAATTGTGGTCTTGCCTCTTTGTTGTCCTGTAGAGCAACTGACTTTTGTGCTATTGATGGCCCAATTCTGCAAGCTTTCCTAACTGCAGAATTGGATTTGCTGCTGGTTTGTCCATGCATTGGGGCAGAATGAAATGGGTGATGGCTCAGCGTGTCAGGATTGTCATGGTTTGAGTCTGGGCTGGCCACTAAATGGATGGCAGATGCTCTCTGTTAACCCCTCTGCCTTCCCAGACAGGGGAAGGGAGAGAAGAAAAGGGAGAGAGATTTACGAGTTGGAAATAAAACTAAAGCAGCTTTAATGAAACTATAACAATAAAAAGAGAAATATAATAAGGAGAAAAATAATGAAGTATTTGCAAATATATACAAAACCAGTATCGAGCTTCTCCCCTCGAATCACATGCTCCCCCCAGTAATGCTCACATCACCTCTGGTGGTGCAGAGCAGCTCTGGGAAGATCCCAGGCTGGACTCCTGGACGCAGCGGCAGATGGGAGCTGGATCACAGAGTCTTCCCAGGATGCTGGCCATAGAAGATGAGCAAGGGCAGGAAGAAGGGCAGGCCGTGATCCCTCAGCTTTATACTGAGCTTGATGTGTATGGGATGGAATACTTTGTTGATCAGTTTGGGTCACCTGTCCTGTCTGCTCCTCCCCACAGGTGCAACCCTTTTGCATCCTGACATGAATCACAGAATCACAGAATCGCAGAATCACAGAATCACAGAATTCCTTGGTTGGAAGAGACCTCCAAGATCATCCAGTCCAACCATTAACCCAGCACTGCCAAGCCACCACTACACCATGTCCCTCAGCACCTCATCTACACGTCTCTTAAATGCCCCCAGGGATGGGGACTCCACCACTGCCCTGGGCAGCCTGTGCCAGTGCCGGACAAACCTTTCAGTGAAAATTTTTTGCATAATATTTAATCTAAACCTCACCTGGCACAACTTGAGGTCATTACCACTCGTCCTAAGGTGGCACTGAGACAATTCGGCAGTGACCTTGTTTTCTGTAAGATTAAGTATAAGCAAGAGCCTTTCTGTGTACCATTGCACTGAGAGCTCAGTACCAACTATAAACATCAAGCATTATCACTTTTAGGAACAGATACTGTCTGAAAAACATGTTGACTTCAGAAAGTGCAGTCTGAGAAGAGACTGAATGGAAAAGTAAAATCACTGAAAGGAAAATTGGTTCTGTTTTAGCCAAAGGACAAGGATGCAGAGCTGATCCCTCCAGTCCCTTTTCTGCAAGGAACTGTTGCTGGTTGCTCAGTTCTGTGGAACCCACATTGCACTGACCTGTTCTGATGTTGCTCCTGATGTCATGATTTCATTCCTTTTCTCTCCATGGCATTCAGTTATTGGTGGGCGCTGAGCTGATCAGGGTGAAGCTTGATGGCACAGAGCCATTAACTGAGATAAAATACTGGTGTAAATAAATCAGCCCTGCAGCAGTTCATGCAAGAGGCACAGGGTTTATGTTTTAGTAGATATATGCATTTTTTATTAGCTCTCTTGCATTTCACCTCCACCCTTTATCACTTCCATTCAGATTAACTATCTTACCCAAATTGCCAAGGAAACTTTCAGTCTGTTAATGATATGCTTCAAGCATATTGTAAAAACAACTACATTGGCTGTGAAGGAGATGTCTTAGGTAATTTTGTCCATTCCTTGGTCAAGACAGGTAGATAGATTATTTTTCATAGTGTGTTTCTTACTACTTTGTTCAGTTTGAAAGTGCTTTTCATCTGTGAATTTCTTCCAGGATTTTTGAGGGCAAGTTTATCCCTGGTATAACACAAATTATTGAAACTGTTTCTCATCCTTGGTCAGAATAGAAGTGCTCTGCATTAAGATTATTATTAGTTTCAAGGTATATTCCCTGATTTCTTATGATTGCCTTCACAAAATTTCCTAGTGCTGCTCAGCCTAACTAGTCTATCAATTCTTTTATTTTTCTAATACCAAACTGCAATAATTTACCTGGAGGACAAAAAAAAAGTAACAAACTTACTTAAAGGCTATTAAGGACGCATATTCTGAGAAGTGCATTGGTCTGCATTGTCTGTTCTGATGCAGTAGTGATAGACTGAATGAGGTTAAGGGAATTATCAGTCTCTGCTTCTATTTCAGTTCTTACGATTTTTCTTTCTGAATACAAAAAATCCTGAGTTCCCAAGATAAACAGAAATTTGTCCAAGCACCAGCCAAATGAAAACTCCCTTAACATCTTAGGATTGTGCCCTGTCTGAACAAACATCCTGGACGGAGTTTTCTGAAGCTTTCTGCCTTTGCCTGACCTTGAGTCATAGGAACCGAAAGAGATTTGATACTGATTTGGTGGGTGCTGAATTGCTCTGGTGCCAACTTCTCTGTATATCATAGCATGGGGTTTTAATGCGACATTCTGTGCTGCTGGCTAAGCTCATCACAACCTGAGCTGAAGTGTGTTCTCTGAGAGATAGAGCGCAAGGAAGTGGCTTTCCTCGTTAAGAAGAAATCAAGGTGAAAGTGTCAAAAAGTTCCACTTTATCATGTAAGATTTACCTACTATCAACACTGACCTGCTGTGTGTGCTCCACAAAGCGTTGGTTGTAGAAGTGAGGGTGCAAAAGCGGAGGAAGAATAGAGAACATGTACTGACATCCACTGGAGATGGTGGACAGATCCTCACTACTGCCGAGTCTGGCTTCAAAGGTGCAAGAGCAGGATCACTCGCTCACTCACAAATGACACCTGCCCAGACCTATTCAGCCACACAGCTAAAGTTTGGATTAAAGAATCAAACATGATCAGAATACATGCATTTTCTGTGTTGCACAGCTCCAAGGAGTGTCAGAAAGAGAGGTCTTTTGTAAGCCAGTTGCCTCCTGGTTCTTATAGTAGACTTCTGACAGTGTCTTGAAATTTTGTACAAACACAGCTAACCTGTATGATTTCCTTTGTGTGCAGAACAGTAGACACTTCTTTGTTGTTTCGGTCAACAGGGATGCATCTCTCACTGTTGTTGTACATGATTGCAAAAGAACAGGCTGGATTTAGGAGCAAGGCACTGGGGTTTACGGTTGGAGGGTTTCTCTAGCACTGAACAGGACTTAAGTAGTACTTAGTTTAGATATTTGAGGGTCCTAGCAATGGGCAGACCTACAGCTGAAAGGCTGAAGGACCCAAAATGCAGTACGAATTTTGTCCGCGGCTGAGCTTTCTCCTCATACCTTGAATTTTAGCCTTTCTCAAAACCAACAGATAGTCAAGCGTAGTTACTGGCTGCTATGTAAAATAAAGAAGCCCAGAGCTGGAGAATTTGGTTAAAATATGGTGATACTTTCGTACGTTATTCTCCAGTCATTCTGAAATTCTTCTGCAGAATCCCACATTCAAATTTAAAGGCAATATTATTTTTTAAAGCCCATATTATTTTTAAGGGCCAAATTTCAACAAAATGTTTTAAGCAGGTGCTTAACTTGACATGTTTTATGAGTTGAAACCTATATTATATTCACTGCAGCATGGGTTCCAGGGATCATCAGAGAGTTTCTGACCTTCATGTTATATTGAAGAAGCCCATTATCTATATAATGTATAATATAATGTATTATAGATAAATAGTAGGGTATAGTGTATAGAATATAGAATAGTACTACATATACTACTACTACAATTAAGACTTTGTAGTATAATACATGCTACATACTATGTATTACATATTATACATTAGTACAATTATAGTGCTAATACTATAGTATAATATTCTGTATCTATGTAATATTTGTAGCTAACATATTGTGTTTATACACCTATTAATTTATTAATATTCATTTTGCATGTAATGTATAATGTATAATTTTATATACTATAGTATATAGCATTTAGGATACAATATATAGTGTATAGTATATATTATACATATAATTTATAACAATGCAGTATAAATTATTTATCTGCATTTTACCCTCTGCATTTGACATTGTAAACATTGTCTCTTCAGATTAGTTTTCCAACTGTTCTCTAGTTAAGTGCATGTAAAGATTTCACTAAAATCACTTCTTGCATGTTTAGAACATTGACTCAATATTCTCCCTCTCTCAGGAAGAAGGTGTAACACAGTAATAAGGGAATAAATGTGTGAAAGGGGCTGTAGTGGATAGATCTGGAGCGCTTTAGTTACTGTACAGTTAATAAATTTCCTGATTTTTTTTTTTTTTTAAATCTGAATACGAACATTCTGGAAGAAGAAACATCTCTTATCCAGGAAATTTAAAATTATGTACAAAAGTTACATGTGAATTATATGCATATCAATTTTGTTTTGCTATCTAGAGCCTGATTTCTCTATTAATGGAGTCAAAATTGTATTTTTGAAGCCAAGACTACTTTTGAAGTCAAACTAGAGGCCTTTCAATCCCACTTCTTAATAAATGTATTTAGATAACATTTATATTACTTAGTCTGTTTCTATTATATATGCTCTGTTTTGTGTACATTTCCCTATAGGAAAACCAGATAATGTTCTTGCTATTGAATAGTAAATTTGATCCTTGTTCTCAGAAACAAGTATGAACTATGTAACTGAACGATTTGAAGCACGTTGAGTAAATGGAATATAATCTTGTATAAATATTTAAAATGTTTTCTGTATTTATAAGGACCATTCCCTCGAGGAAACAGTTTCTCAGGGTAGGAGTTAATTTGAAGCTAAAGCAGGGCAGCTGACTTTTCATATTCCCTCACACTGCTGAAATGTTGATTGATTCAGAAGCAGGCATGGAAAGTGATGGTGCTGACGTTAAAAAAAAGAAATTACTTGCCCTCAGTAAAATACACAGAAAAGGGAACCCCACAGTAAGGTCTAGTCCCAACAGAGATGTTACACAGAAGATGAGTGATTGCTGATGAGGAAAGCATGTTTGATGGCTTTATGATAGATTTTAGCTGTTCAACCTTGTTCTGAGTGAAGGAAGACCACTGAGATCTCCTGCTAAAAATGAAGCCTGTTGCAAATGACTTAAAGCCTGCCCTGAAGTTACCATCTCAGGGACCTGCCAGGGGGACAGCACTGCACTCCAGGAGGGACACACTCTACGGTGCGTGAGTATGAGTGATTTAACTAACAAGAACTACAATTAAATGAACCTTTGCCATCCATAACTTGGCCAATATAAAGTTTCTAGCACCAGTTACACAAAGCAGACTGCACATTTTCTATATGACTACAGTAGCGCCCCAGACCTCCCCGAGATGACATTGGAAACCATCAGATATACAATCATCTTGAAGGTAATTCAGTCTTAATCTTTCTGGGCTTCACTTTCTCTGATAAAAAGTGGTTAATGATAGTAAAACAATCATAGAGTGCTGAAAAGACATGCCTGCACTGTTTCATCAAAGATGGTCTTTCACAAAGTACATTGTTTTCATAGTAAACAACAGTTTTAAAAATATAAAGTAAAGCTGCATTTATAATGCTTTCCTGAAAGGAAGGGTTAACATTTTGTTGCGGTATTTTTTAACCAATAAAATCTGTAAAAAATTAAAATAATCAGAATTGTGTATAATTTTTAATATTGAATCATGTTTTATAATTTAAGTTTCCCAGGAAGCAGTAACATTTTTTTTCTGATATTGTTTTGTAAGAGAAAGAATGTAAATATTTTTTTTCCTCGAGAAAACAGCAAATACAAGACTTCCCTTCCACAGGTACTGTTATGGAGGCTAGAATTTCTAGAGTTCCACTTCTTAATCTGTTGGTATCCATGAGTAGAAAAATACACAATTATCATAATTATCATAAGTAATCTGTACCATCTTTTAGTTTTCTCAGTTATTTTTGCAATATTTGAGGAATGGGCTTGGAAGTACCTTTACTTCTCAAAATGGTATATAAAGAAACTCTTTCCCAGAAAGTTCTCAGAAGAAATCCTGCTTAAATTTTTTCATGCTTTACTGGTTTTGTAGTGATTCAAATTTTTATTTTAAGCACTTAAATTTTGAATGCATGACCTGGGGACACTTCTGGTGTACCTCTTTTTGTTAAGTTACTGTCTGAAGGATGTACCTGAAATGGGAACACCACTGTGCTGGGAACTGTGAAAGCACTTTGGGCTATGTCCTGGCCCATTAAAATCAGTGGCAGAAATCCCATTCCCTTCAATGCAGCCAAGAGTCAGGTTTCGCCCACAATGAGACATGATCCTCATCTAGAAACTCTAGACCTCACCACTTTGTGCTTTGGCAACTGGGTCAGGAAACCTCTCCAGCCACCCATGCTCCAAGAGGTTCCTATCAATAGGACTCAAACACAAACAAACAAAACCCAAGGATGTGGCCCATGCAACAGACCAAGTTCCTTTGTCTCTTTTCTGGAACTCTTCACAGGCCCCTCAATTTTTAATTGAAATCTGTAAAATACCAAATTCATTATTGTCTCTCCATTGTGCTTCTAGGCAGAGGAAAAGCTGTTATATGTCAGCCCTTGGTATCGGCAGCACACAGTTAGACAGATAGACGCAGACTTCATGTAGTGCTGGAGAACTATTCTTCCTGGAGTGTATTGTTTGTTTGGTTGTGGGTTTTGTTTCTTATTTTTTTAAAACAGTCTCAGACTAGGAGTCCCTACATCTTTTAGCTCCTATTTTGGAAATACCTTCATGCAGAAGACTCCCAAGTCTCTACAGTGTTCTCAGATTGTAAGGTTTTCAACATGTCTTAAATTTGAAGCCTGGGTAATTCCACTGAGTCACAAGTGTGCATGTCTTGCATCACCATCACATTCTTTCTTATGTTGGGTATACAGGGCTTCTAGAAAAGGAGGAAAGAAAGGTTCAATGCTTGGTCAAAGAACAGACTATTTGTCTATTTGCCCTTCAAAGTGCCTCTTATCTCTCCTGAACAGATACATTTCAGGGGAAGTGGACTGACTCTCCTACCTTTATGGGTATGGGATGACATTTTTCATCTGAATAAAGTTATCTAGATGTGAGAGACAAGTAAATCATGTTGCTAATCTATCTTGCCCCTCTGTTTTTCTGGAAAGCTCTTTTACTCACTGAGATTAATTTAAGTTTGCAGTGGGTTTGTGTGAAGAGGTAATATCAACAGTTCAAGTCAGAAAAAAAGGGCCAAACTTTTGGATATATAAGTTAACAAGCTATCTTGGCTATTTTAAGAAATGGTACTGCTCTTCCCTACTAAGGCTGTCTCATTTATAACCTAAGAATATCACACTTATCAGTTAAAACATTTTTACTGTATTCTATCTGTCCATGCATATGCAAATTCTTTCTCAAGAATTTCTTTGGGAGGCAATGAAGAACTGGTAAACTAAACATTTCATGGTGTTAGGACCATGTTTTACTGCAGGATGCAAACGGGTAAGACTCTAATCTACTTCCATTCACAGGATATCAATAGCAATCCAGTTGCTCTTTTGACTGATATATTTTGGCTGATCAATGTTGTACCCATTTGTGGGACTGTGAAGTTCTAGAAGAATGGATTATTGAAAGTCTTAAAACTGTTTTTTGTCACAACTTATTCTGTCATCAGATTTCAAATTTCATTAGGCTTCTCCACATTTCAGTTCCATCATTGTTCCCAGAGTTCAAGGGAAAAAAGCCAGAGGAGACTGAGAAACATAAAAGGAAAATATGAATAAAATAACCATCTTGAGCCAAGTGTTGGTGGGAGGTGCTATGCATAATAGGATAATCCCATGTTCCTGCAATAAAACAATCACATGATAGAGGATAAAGAAGAGTCACAAATAATGGTGGGAAAGTCTTCTATAAAGAACTTCAAGAACAAATATAATTACCAAAGGCGTTATTAACTGTGGGGAAAAGCATTTTGACTGGCCTTTCCTATGATTTAGAATGCTTACCAATGGTGCACACACAATTCACCAAGCCAATAAAGAGCAAAGCCTACAAACATTTTAGCAGAGGGAGGGAGGCGTGTGTGTGTTGTGCCTTAAAGGGCATTTCAGTAGTGCTGAACAATCCTCTTAATTCACCCAGCTGTGATTCATACTTCTGCCCAGAGCAATGTTGCACTTCCTGCAAGCAACATAATATACTTTTTCTGTGTCTTATAGCTACCTGTCTACAGTGCCAAGGCCCCAGCTTATGTGTCCTCCCTGTTCCCAGCCTCATAGTCCATGAAAGGTCCTCACAAGATAAAGTGCTTGCTGTCATCGTTGCTCCACCAAATCTCTTTGTGGATACTGGAGCCAAGTGTTTCTCAACATTTCTAGCTGGCATAAGAACCCACAGAAAGGCTGAAGATACTGCTCTATGGAGACAACTAGCTTGGAAAAGAGATAGCAGACTAAGCAGCCAAGTTAAGCACTGCACACTTGTATGGTGAGTCCTTTGTCATGCTACCAAAATCTGTGAAAAAAAGGTAAAGGACTGATGAATTTTCTCTTGGCTGAATACTAAGCTGCAACACCTACCATGCATGAAAATCATCTATTTGTTACTGCTGAGGGAGTCTTTTAAATGTACAGAACGGTAACTGTCTTCAGACTAGTCCACAGACTACAAAACTTCCAGCCATCTACAAGGGACAGTGTCACAACTCTTCAATAGGAAGTCTGCCTGACAAAGTCACAGGACTATTTATGTGGGGCCAAGGGCTGGTTTGCAAATCCCTGAAGTATTCCATCATGTTAAGACCGGTGTTGATATGATAAGGGTTATGTTAGTTTTTACTAGCTGGAAACTGTATTTTTATTTATGTCATAATGTCACAATGATATATGACTATCTTTGAAAGGCTAAATATATACATATGAGGACTTTTATTTTTAACTGTAAGAGTCTAAAATATTCCATGTCAGAACTAGAGAGAAGTTAGCAAAAAGGGAAGTGAAGTCACAAGAAAGTCATAAGCCAAATGAAACTGAATCTGAGAAATATCTCATTGAAGAAATATATGCTACTTGGGCAGCAAAATATTGTCCCTAGTCCCAGTGATTAGAAATCTGGCAGCTTTTTCATGTATAGTTCTACAGCTTCTTTCAAAGCTGGTGTCCATTCCTGATTTAAATATAGAAATTCTATCTAATATTTGAATGAATGAGATCAGTATTTTCACGGGTGAATTGTCCCATATAGCCTGGGGTCTATTTCTGTGCTAAACTGTGTATAATTTACAATCCTATCATAGGACTATACAGAAAGCTCATTGTTTGCAAGTTACAAAGAGAAGCCGACTAGTTCATGAAACAAAACCATTTTTAATTCTATTGCACATCATTTAGCAGAAGCCTGTTCTCAGAACAACATTATATCACTGCAAAATGGTAAGTGGACCTGGGGACTGACAGTAGTGTCCTCTAGAAAGAGCTAGTTTCAAATGTTGCTGCTTACTGTAGGCTAAGAGCTCCAGTTCGTGTTCAAAAAGCCCCTCACGGTTTCTTGCAGAGACCCTACCTTCTAGACTGAAAATCCAGACAGCTGCCAGTATTCATCTCTCAGAGTCCATTATTGTATCATAGTGTGCAATCAGACAAAGTGAGAGGGAAACACACACACACACAACTTTATGAGCACTGAGCCCATATGAGGCACATTTGGCATTTTGGCAGTAAGCTTTCAATTTTCCAGCTGTGTCAAGTCAAGAAACATGCTAGGAAAAGAAACTAGTGTATAATTAAGTCTTCCCTCCTCCCACTTTTTTTTTTTTTTCCCCCCTTGGAGACTTCTCAGTTGACTTTAGTTATTCTCTCTCTCTTTCTTTTTTTTTTCTCAGCTTGGAAAGTTGCTTTGTTTTTATTTTTTTTTCAAGTGAGCTTTCTCACCAAACAGGTTCGTTTAAATTCTCACCATTCTACTGATTTCTAACCAAACAGTTCAGCTTTCAAATAACAAGCCAGAAGAAGAGTTATACAGTGGGGAAAGGGAAATGGGGATGCAGCACTAATATTTGTTTTATTATTATTGATTTTATGTTGTCAGTGGCCATTTCAGTTGTGGGTCCTCCCCCTTTGCCTCCAGCTCCTGGTTAAGATCTGTGTCCTTTTCTACATCCCTTATGTGAGATTATTCTCCTGTCATCTTCCCATTAATCTTTATAACTCAATTGGTATGGCTCCTTGCACAGATGAGTGGAGTTACTGTAGGGAAAGGACAAAGAAGATATTAATAACAAGAGTTTTTGGACTGTGGCTTGTCTTAATTGCGGTATCTTTTCTTGCAAGCAGTAGGTACCAGGAGGCTGAATCCAGAGCAAGGTGTTCTGAAATATAGTGATTAGTAAAGACGCTTCTGATGCAAGATCGCAAGACCTTCAGTGAAAGGTTCAATGTAATTGTGGTCCTTAAGATCCTAGAGTAGAATATAGAGATTCTTTTCCTTTCCTGTCTTTTGTGCTGGGGAATTTTTATATTTCTACTCACTCAAAGGAAAACACCAGTCTGTACCACCCAGGAGTTGTGACTTCTCAGTCTAAATCTAGGTCCTTACTGAAAAATTCTATGACGGTGTAGGCCAGGTCATGGTCCTGGGAACCCACCGCAGCTACTTGTGGGAATAGAGTTACTCAGGGGTTCATATAGTATGAACAGAGACAAAGACTGCAGGGGCCATGGCTTTCTGTCTTGTTACATATCAGACACAGTACAGTGTCTGTCTACACCCACAGTAGTAACTGAAATGGGTGAGAGCCCATTGCCTCTCCCCGAGGCCAAGTGGTAAAATGTGTTTGGGCCCACTGACCCAAAGTGTCCTCCATGCCCTGCCAGGGGAGTGGGCTCACCTGCGCGGCTGTTGGGAACAGCTGCGAATGAATGTGAATGTCACCTGCAAACCATGCACAGGTGATAGCCAGGGGTGCTGATCAGTACGATGTATGGCTGAGATAGGACATGAGCTAAGACTCAGCTTTTACTGAGTGATGTAGGTTTTGTGTACAAAGTGTTGGTTCAGGTGAACCTCCCTCCCTGCCTTTGGTGATTGTGCATCTTCAGGAAACACGATGCAGAAGCCCTTGTACTGAAGATGAGGTGTTCAGCTGCTGGAAGGTAGATGGAGTGAAAATAGAAAGTGGAAAGACTTGCTGTGTCATTGCACTCCTACAATGGCATCAAGAGGGCTCTACATCAAGTAATGTGAGCTGTGTTAATCAATCATCAAATTTAGTCTTAGTTTAGGGATGCAACAGGGAATTTATGGCCCTTCTACTCATGGGAAAAGAATCATGTAATCATATATACGCCAAAAATTGTTTTTCTGTGGATGGATTTGTAGGCAAATCCAGTGAGTGGTTATAGCTGAAAAAAGGGATGATTTTTTGAATTTTGAAATACAAGATTTTTTTTGAATGGTCAAAATATTTTGTCCTTTTTTTAAAAAAAACACTTTATATTTCACGTCTTCTTTTTAAAAATTAAGTTCAGAAAATCAAAACAACTTGTGAATTAAAAAGACAGTTTGTGTCAAAATGCAATTTTTTCAGTCCTCTTTAAAAAACCAACACAGCCTAAGGATCTGTCTTTTCCACCTAAGCATATTTTCTTCCTCATTTAAAAAAAATTGTTCATTGAAAGACAGGAACTGTTTTTTCTCCAGGCCTAATTAGGATCTCCTATGCTGTCACTCACACTAGAAGTTGTCTTTATCTTATGTCTTCTTGAACACAAAGCCAAACGATTAAAAAGAAAATATATGCAAAATAAATAACTGCATTGTTGAACTAAACTATCTAATGCTTAGAAAAAAGGTAAGAGAAATTTTGTTTTGTACTGTATCCTGAAAACGGTCGAGGAGAACATTGAAGTTTCCTTACTTTGCAAAATTTAGCTGTAAATGTTCAGCCATTTGTTCTGTTAGTGCATTTTGACTCCTGTCCTCATATTCAGATAAGACTTTTCTTGTGATCCCAAGAAGGAAGAATTGTCAAGCACTCAGATTTGATTTTTACAATTACATTTAAATAGAGATTTAGATTTGCAGAGATGCCTAGGAGATCCAGACACTACTTTTCCCACTTGAAATTGCCAGGCAAAATATTTTCAATCCATTTTAAAAAAGGATCTTTTAACGTATACAAAGTACTAGGGAAGAGTCTAGTGTTGGCAAATATTTTTTTCCTCCATTTGTTTTATACGTTTTCTAAAACAAACAGAAATCTGAAGCTTGCACCACAAACTGGAAAGACTACATGAGTCAATCCAGACAATTAACAACATGGAGGAGGAATGTATCCACAAAATTAGTCAGGAGGGGCATTTCTGCCCACCAGAGAAGAATTCCTCTTCAACAACTGTGATATCATTTAACAATGACAGCTCTCTGGTTTGTAAGTGCAGTGTGTGTTTTCAATGCCTTATTTGCAACTGTTCTGAAATAATGATTTAAGGTCACATCCTTCTTGCTCAATCTGCTTGTACTCTCTGTGCCTGTGATGAGACAACTGCCACGACTAAGGTGAGTAAGTTTGTGGCCTCCAAGGGAACATTCCCAGTGCTTCAGACCTTGCATCCATCCTTAACTAGTAGGACTCTGGGATAAACTTTCTCCATGGGTGGCCTGGGTGAGCCATGTCTGTCTTTGAAGTGCACCATACTGTCCACAGTTGGTGACAAGGTATTAGATGCGACAGCAGTTTCTGTGTTCATAAACCATCCCTAATGTTTTACTCTAAAGGCATCACAAATACCTTGTAAACAACATTTTACAGGAGCCACTTTGAGAAGGGATTAGAGACATTCCCATGAACTTTGTTACCCCTTCTTCCCCCCAGCTTCCCTGAAATCTTAGTCTAAAAGCAGCATCTGTCTGATGAAAAGCCACTAAAGTATATGCTCATCTTGCACTAAGTGAGACGTAGCTGGTTATTTACATGGCTTAAGAAATGCTTAGTCTTTCTCAAGGCCAAGAAAAATAAAGTCACCAGCCACCTCGCATAATGAAAAATGAGGTGCTGCTTCCAGCCATCTGCAGCAAGCCTTACAGCATTGCTTGATTGTTTGTTTGTTTTATTTTTTTATAACATTCTAAAACTTGGTTCAGATTATTTTGTTTCCAGAGCTGTTACCCCTAAGGAGGCAAATAACCTTTCCCCCCTCCACTTTTTTTTTTTCTTTTTTCTTTTTTTTTTTTTTTTAAATAAAAATATATACGCAGGAGCATTTGTGCATAATTTTTAAAGAATGTGAACGTGATTGTGACCATGAGATGGTGGAGTTCAGGATCTTGTGTGGCAGGAATAGAATACCTAGCAGAATTACAACCCTGGACATCGGTAGGGCCAACTTTGGCCTTTTCAAGCAATTGCTAGGGGAAATCCCATGGGACAGGGTACTAGAAGGTAAAGGGGCCCAAGACAGCTGGTTAGCATTCAAGGATCTCTTCTTCTGAGCTCAAGATCAGAGCATCCTAACAGGCAGGAAGTCAAGAAAGGGTGCCAGGAGATGTGCGTGGTTAAACAGGGAACTGCTGGGCAAGCTCAAGTGGAAGAAGAGAGTGTACAGAACATGGAAGGAGGGGCTGGCCATTTGGGAGGAATATAAGTCTGTTGTCAGAGGATGCTGGGAGGTGACTAGGAAGGCCAAGGCCTCCTTGAAATTAAACCTTGCAAGAAAGGTCAAGGACAACAGAAAGGGCTTCTTCAAATACACTGCAGATAAAACAAACACTAGAGGCAATGTAGGCCCAGTGAGGTGGGTGCCCTGGTGACAGAGGATAAAAAGAAAGCAGAGTTACTGAATGCCTACTTTGCCTCTGTCTATATTGCTGGAGGCTGTCCTGAGGAGCCCAGGACCCCTGAGGCTCCAGAGGAAGTCAACATAGAGGAGGAGTTTGTCTTGGTTGGTGAGGACTGGGTTAGGGGTCAGTTACGCAACCTGAACATCCATAAATCCATGGGTCCTGATGGGGTGCACCCGTGGGTGCTGAGGGAGCTGGTGGATGTCATTGCTAGGCCACTCTCCATCATCTTTGTTAAGTCGTGGGGAACGGGAGAGGTGCCTGAGGACTGGAGGAAAGCAAATGTCACTCCGGTCTTCAAAAAGGGCAAGAAGGAGGACCTGGGTAACTATAGACCGGTCATCCTCACCTCCATCCCTGGAAAGGTGATGGAACAACTTATCCTTGGTGCTGTCTCTAGGCATATCAAGGATAAGAGGGCCATTAGGGGCAGTCAACATGGCTTCACCAAAAGGAAGTCATGCTTAACCAACCTGGTAGCCTTTTATGAGGACATAACCCAGAGGATAGATGATGGTAAAGCAGTGGATGTGGTCTGTCTTGATTTCAGTAAAGCATTTGACACAGTCTCCCACAGCATCCTCGTAGATAAGCTGATAAAGTATGGGCTTGGTGATCAGGTAGTGAGGTGGATTGTGAACTGGCTGAAGGAAAGAAGCCAGAGAGCTGTGGTCAATGGGACAGAGTCTAGTTGGAGGCCTGTATCTAGTGGAGTCCTTGAGGGGTCGGTACTGGGACCAGTACTATTCAATATATTCATCAGTGATTTGGATGAGGGAATAAAGCGCTCTCTCAACAAGTTTGCTGATGTCACAAAACTGGGAGGAATGGCTGACACACCAGAAGGCTGTGCTGCCATTCCGAGAGACCTAGACAGGCTGGAGAGTTGGGCGGGGAGAAATGTAATGAAATATAACAAGGGCAAGTGTAGAGTCCTGCATCTGGGGAAGAACAACCCCATGTGCCAGTATAAGATGGGGACTGACCTGTTGGAGAGCAGTGCAGGGGAAAGGGACCTGGGGGTCCTGGTGGACAGCAGGATGACCATGAGCCAGCAATGTGCCCTTGTGGACAAGAAGGCCAACGGCATCCTGAGGTGTATTAGAAGGGCTGTGGTTAGTAGGTCGAGAGAGGTTCTCCTTCCCCTCTCCTCTCCCCTGGTGAGGCCGCATCTGGAATATTGTGTCCAGTTCTGGGCCCCTCAGATCAAGAAGGACAGGGAACTGCTTGAGAGAGTCCAGCGCAGAGCCACAAAGATGATGAAGGGAGTGGAACATCTCCCTTATGAGGAAAGGCTGAGGGAGCTGGGTCTCTTTAGCTTGGAGAAGAGGAGACTGAGGGGTGACCTCATTAATGTTTATAAATATGTAAAGGGTGAGTGTCATAAGGATGGAGCCAGGCTCTTCTCAGTGACATCCAATGATAGGACAAGGGGCAAAGGGTATAAGCTGGAACATAGGACTTTCCACATAAATGTGAGGAAAGCCTTCACAGTGAGGGTAACAGAGCACTGGAACAGGCTGCCCAGAGAGGTTGTGGAGTCTCCTTCTCTGAAGACATTCAAAACCCGCCTGGATGCGTTCCTGTGTGACCTGACCTAGGTGTTCCTGCTCTGGCAGGGGGATTGGACTAGATGATCTTTTGAGGTCCCTTCCAATCCCTAACATTCTGTGATTCTGTGATTCTGTGATGATACAGGAGAAAGCAGGTTAGTTTGGGACAGGCTGGAACTACATGATGACAGCAGGAGATGCAAAGGGGGTTATTGTCTTTGTTAAGAATAAATAAATGAAAGCTGGAAGAAATTATTTAATTAGAGTGGAAACAGCATTATTCAAGGAGTTTGCAGTATTAATTAAATCATGTAGCTCTAAAATATTATTTTTGCCATGATAGCATTTCTTTTTATGGCTCAGGTTAGAGATAACAGCTAACGTCTGATTCTTGCCCTGAGCACAAACAGGTGAGGATATGTTTGAAAAAAGGATTACCATTTATGAAAGTCTTGAACATGGGAGAGGGGGAGGGGAGCTTACTTTGTCAGTGAAAGAGAAAATATCACTGCAGACTGCTGCTTTGCTCTGCGCTCGGTCTGTGGAAGAGGGCGTTTACCTGCTGAATGTGCAGTGATCTGAATGCAACAGGATCAGCCGTTGCTGCTGGCTGTGTTTATAAGAAGGCAGATATTTCTGTATGAGATAAGGCCATTGTTCTTCCAGTGTAGTAACTCCTTTCTGGTATTGGCAGGACCTGATGATTCATGAGTAGAGGCAAAAATCCTTGTTGCAAACAATAATGAAAAATCACTGATTTGAGACGTTCTGATTTCTTTATAGGGTGTATGTTATCTTGTGGCAGAACAAAACCTGCTGAAGTGGATAGGTTCCTCACCTCCAGAAGGGTTATTAGAAGGGAAAGGTTCTCTGTAATTAAATGCTTTAAAAATGTTTACATTTAGAAATGTCAAGACATTTTGCTCCAAGTTTAATACTCATCTTCCCATGCAGCCATAGCTCTTGAGAGGAGTTTTAGTCCAGATGTGTGTTGCTTTCATATGCTGGGTGCCAGAGGCTACTGTGCCTTGTATCATTTAAGTCGCTGAATCTGCTCTACTGAACAATGGAAGAAAATACTTGTTTTGTAGGAAATATGTACCTGCAAGTGAGCCCAGGGCATGAAAGAGATGTCTGTTCCCATGGTTGTGAGTCCATGATGACACGCTGGTTGTGAAGGAAATTGAAAATCATTGCAAGTCTGATCATGCATCTGTAGATAACTCCTTGTGAACTCTAGTGATCGACTGGTGCTCTGAGATGTGAAGTTTTATGTAATTTCTCAAAAACTAAATTGTCTATACAACTATAGATGTTTTGCTGTGTAAACTTCTAAACCACAATTAGAGTCCTTCTAAAACAGAGCCTGGGAATTTCTTAGAGTGTCAAAAGAAAGAAAACCACTGAATCCATCAGTGACTGCTGAAATAAATTTCCAAAGGATGGTGGAATTTCCTTCACTTTGAGCGCCTAAAGAAAACTTGACTGTCCCTTACCAGATATGCTTTTGTTCAACCACCACTTACTAGGGTCTGTGCAGGAATTACAGATAGTTACAAGAAACAAGAGTTATTATAATGTCTATTCTGTCTTGGTGAAGAAGTACCTAGTAATCTCTCTTACCAGTTCTTTCTTTCTCACCAGGTGTGTGCTTCCCTCTGCAAGAATCAATCTAAGAAAAAGAGTTAACTAGAACTAAATTATTCATTGTGAGTCTTCTAATTACAATAGGCAGAAAGGTCCTTCCCACCCCTTTGATTTCCTACTTTGTTGATGAGGTTGCTCAATGAAAATACATGAGCTGACTTTTCTCCAAGAGCTGCATGAGACAACGTGCATGGTAAAGTTACTATAAGATAGAATTTCACACTACTTTGGTGTTATAGATTTCTGTGTATGGGTACAATTTCAAGTCCTGCACTTGCCTGCTGTTGTTTTCTTATTTAATGGATGAATCCATTCCACATATCTAGATTTAAATGCTTTCTTGCAGAAGTCTAACAAATGGAAAATTAATTCCTTAGTTCTTCCTCAATAAAACCTATCAAAGAACATTGTCCTGTGGCACAAAAATCACACAATTGTTAACAAGGATTTTAATTGTAACATTTCACTTCAAAAGTCTTCATAATTTGCTATAAAATAGTGATTTCCCTGCAGTATTAAATTATGTGAGGGTCAAAATATGCATGATTGTGCTCTTCTGTTTTCCAAATTAAGTTTGCTATCATTGATGGCCTAGGTAGGTGTAAGGTACAGGTATAAGATATTATTTTTTGGTACAATATGAACAGAACAATGACATATTCAGAAAGTGCATTCTGTCATATATTAAAGTAGGTTGCACTACTTTAAGAAATTGCCGTAGAAGATGGCAGTAACAGATTGCCAGACTTAGAATGGTGAGCCCTATTCCCAGTGTTTTGCCCAAGGCTTTTCCATGTGGGGAGTGGATGAAGAAAGACAATAGGGAGAATGTGAAGTTTGCAAATAGCATTAGAATTATCATGTTATTTTCTTTCTCACAGATCTGTTCAATATTTAATCACTTTCTTCCTTATTGAATTTGTTGCAAAAATGGAAATTGTGAAAGTAAAGGAAAATCAGAGATATCATTTCTGAATGTTAAGGCATTTCTGAATGTCCTATTCAGTAAAAGACGAAATTAAGTGAAATAAGAAGTCCTGGTGTGGGAAACGGGCAAATTTCTGATGGGTTTGTTCAGAGACATAAGAACAGACAACTTGTTTGAGAAGTTGTTAACAGAGCTAGGAAGTGGCAAAATCCACTTTTTCACTATTTTTAGTTATTCATATTAGCCTGACGGTCTTTTTACAGAAGACATATATATGTATATGAATTCTTATTCATCTGTCTCATGTCCTGGCATTGGAGGAGTTACTAAACAACCTCAGAGCTATCTGGGGCAATTAACAAGGTGCTGAGGTCCCATTGGTGCTGCCTGACTGCTAATGCTTCTGTCCGCAATCTACAGTCATAAAAGCATTGGCAACTCAGGGACCTGCCAGACACACTTCACTAGAGCATTTAGTCACACTGTTTTCTTCTGATGATGTCTTCTCAGAATCTGTGTTTTTGCATGTAAATACATAGGGCCAGGCATTGTAGGTTGGCCAGGCATGAGCAGCTGATTATCTGTCTGTTGGATTGCAGGGAAGATATTCCAGATCTTTACTCAAAAAATTAACATCAGGATTTAGCCCTTTGACTCCTCCTTGTTAGTTAATGGAGTTGCTATTTTTATTAGAAGGAAATACTCCTGGCTGTAGGTAGGTATCGATTGGTATGTCTGAGCCCTGGCTCCCATCCCTGCCCCAGCAGCTTTGCCCCATCCCATACTTCTTGTCACAGACAAGCTCTGCCACAGCACATGACACTTTGCAGACATAATGATGCACTTCTTTTTCTGTAGACTTCCTGTAACTTCTTAACCTAGAAATTTCCCAGGCCTGCCTCGTCCCTAAATGTGAGTCTTTCATAATACCATCTGCTTGTACGAAAAGAGATAAATCTGCATTTGTGTGAAACAAGAACAATAAATAGATGTCACATTCTGTGTAATAGTTAAGGCTTTAATTGCATCCTCCCTCTTAAAAGTGAGGGGAGGTGGCTGTGATAACAAGCTGTTTATCTTACATTTGTCAGCAATTAACCTGAGAAGGTGCTTGTCCTGACAATTTTCTGATCGGGAGCCAGGGTGCAAGGGAAAGTCTTTTGTTGCAGTGCATTTCCTTACTGCTGTTAATCCTCTCCCTCTAATTGATTATTGCCCATATGGATTGTTACCAAAGCTGGATTATCTACAGCACTGATAGCAAAAGGCAGAGGGGATCTGGTTTATTTCTTGCTTGATTTACACGTGAGAGAAAACTAGGAGAGAGGGATGAGTGCATGGATGTGTTTCTTTGGGAATGTTCAACTTCAAGTACAACTGCTCTTTCTCTGATTATTATGTCCTAGCAGAGTCTATCTGGTATCCAGAGTACATCCTTACTTAAGGCACAGGAGAAAGGGCCACTGTGAAAAATCAGTTTTACTTAAAATCCTTAAGTGATCTGTTAACTTAGTGAACAGGGAGTTGACGGACTATAGAAAGCTTTCAAAAGCAGGGAAGGCTGGAGGGAGACAGGTGATGTTTTGAAGATGAAGTACATTGAGCTCTCTCACACTACTAAATCATAAGGGTATTAGGTCTTTTTTTCTCCCTTTTTAGTCTGAAAGAACCTTACTGATGAGTATTGCACTGGGAGTTTACAAGTCTTAGAACACCATGTCTTAAGTAAACTGATGATGTACTCCAGGTGACGTCAACATAAATTTGGCCTGGCCAGGGAGAGGAAATAAAATCAATGTGAAATTGTGTTGTACTGAATCTTTGAATGATGCAAGGTGAAGCTGCCAAAAGTTGGAAGCACTTTCATTCTTTCCAAAAGCAACTCTGAAGCTATTTTCAACAAAATGAAGAACAATCTTGAGTAATGTTAATGAAAACATTTATGACGAGCAATTGCACTAAAAAAAATCCGAATCTCTATTTGTGGTTCCATATGATAACAGATGAATAGTGAATTTGTTTGATATCACCTGTTTAAGGGGAAAGAAAGTGTATGACAATTTTTCTGGAGTTTCTTGCTACATGTATATCAGGTGTTTTTTCTAAAACAATTAATTTTAAAAGGGCAGTGCTGGGTTGAAGGATTGCACTGGGTCTGGCTGAGCTGGAATTGATTTTCCCCTATAGCAGCCCTCGTGGCACTGTGTTTTATGCTGGGAGCTAGAAGGGTGTTGATAAAACACTGGTGGTGTGGCTACTGCTGAGTAGTGCTTACACAGCACCAAGGCTCTTTCCAATATTTCCCACCAGTGGGATGGGTGGGAAAGATCTTGGGAGGGGACACAACCAGGACAGCTGACCCGAACTGACCAAAGGGATATTCCATACCATGTGACATCTGCTCAAGGATAAAGCTGGGAAAAAGGAGGAAGGGGGGTGGGGTCACCCTTGGTCCTCTGAGGCAACCACTATGCGTATCACAGCCCTGCATCCTGAGAAGGCCCAGCATCACCTGCTAATGGGAAGTAGAGAATAAATCTGTTCTCTTTTTTTTTTGCTTCCACATGCAGACCTTGCTTTGCTTACATTAAAACTGCTTTTGTTTGTGTTTTTTTCTATCTTATTTTCTTTCCCCCTTTTTGCCCTGCTCAGAGGAGCCGGGCGGGGGGAAATGTTAGAGCAACTTGGTACGTACCTGGCATTTAGCCAAGGTCAAACCACCACAAGGATTCAGCTTTAGAAATTAGGGTTGTAAAATACTGGGACTCATAAAATCATAGAATAGTTTGGATTGGATGGGACCTTTAAGATCATATAGTTCCAACCCCCCTGCCATGGGCAGGGACACCTCCCACCAGACCAGGTTGCTCAAAGCCCTGTCTAACCTGGCCTTAGAATCATAGAATCACAGAATCATAGAATAATTTTGGTTGGAAGGGACCTCCAGCGTCATCAAGTCCAACCTTTATCCCATCATATTCCTAATCATTAGACCATTAGACCATGGCCTCAAGTGCCTCATCAACCCATTTTCTGAACACCCCCAGGGACGGCGACTCCACCACCTCCCTGGGCAGACTGTTCCAACTGTCTAACAACCCTCTCAGTAAAGAACTTCTTCCTAATATCCAACCCAAACTTCCCCTGACATAACTTTAGGCCATTTCCCTTGTCCTATCATTAGTAATTTGGGAGAAGAGACCAACACCAGCCTCACTACAACCTCCTTTTAGGTAGTTGTAGAGGGCAATAAAGTCTCCTCTCAGCCTCCTCTTCTCCAGGCTAAAGAACCCTTGAACACTTCCAGGGAGGGGGCAGCCACAGCTTCCCTAGGCAACCTGTTCCAGTGTCTCACCACCCTCCCAGGAAAGAATTTCTTCCTGATATCTAGTCTAAACCTACTCTCTTCAAGTTTAAAGCTATTACCCCTCATACTATCACTACATGCTCGTGTAAAAAGTTCCTTCTCAGTTTTCTTGTAGGCCCCTTTGGGTACTGGAAGGTGCTATAAGGTCTCCCCAGAGCCTTCTCTTCTCCAGGCTGAACAACCTCAACTCCCTCAGCCTGTCCCCATAGCAGAGGTGCTCCAGCCCTCTGATCATCTTCGTGGCCCTCCTCTGGACTTGCTCCAGCAGGTCCATGTCCTCCTTATGTTGGGGTACACAGAGCTAAAAACAGTACTGCAGGTAGGGTCTCATAAGAACAGAGTGGAGGGGGAGAATCACCTCCCTTGACCTGCTGGCTACACTTCTTTTGATGCAGTTGGCTGTTGGCTTTCTGGGCTGCAAGCACACATCGACAGCTCATGTTGACCTTCTCATCAAAAAGCACCCCCAAGTCCTTCTTGGTACTGCTCCCTATCCATTCTCTGACCAGCCTGTATATGTGCCTTGGGTTGCCACAGCCCAGATGCAGGACCTTGCACTTGTCCTTGTTGAACTTCATGCGGTTTGCATGGGCCCACTTTTCAGGACTGTCAAGGTCCCTCTCATCCATTTGACAATGCACGTACAGTTCATAAACATTCAGGCTTAGAGTTTGATTTGTAAATTTATTCCATTTATATTTCATGTTTGCATGCACCAGATTCTCAAATTGCAGTTTTCACTCTGAGTTTTAGCAATACCTTGAGTCACAGCTGGGTCACAGGTGAGTGAGAAGCTGAGACATACACTAAAAGTATTTAAGGGATATAGCTGAGTCCACTTCTGAAAGCTGTGTGGACACATAAGCCAATGAAAACTTTCTACTTAAGGTGTGGTTTATGCATGGAAAACTGTTTTCTTTGGCAGAATTTGTACCAGCTATAGCAACAAATGTAGCATAGGTGAGCGAACCTATTTTTTCTGCTCAGGTAGCTGCACTAATGCCATAAATTAGACAGGACAATGACCCTCAGAAGTTGCTGATCACTTGAATGAATCAGTAACTGAATTAAATAGGATTGCAAATAATTTCCAAGTAAATTAATGGGCTTTTAAAATGTGATTACAGACTCCTGAAATTCTTATGTTCAGCTTGATTCTGTTTGCAGTTATTGCTTCAGGACCTTTGCTCAGAGTTGAGGTCTAGTAGCTTTAAGGCCATTTTTTAATTCCCTTCTCCCATTAAAACTACCGGAGGAAACCTGTGTGTAAAAAGGTTTCACCAGAACTAAAAAAGAAGTTAACTGAATATATACTATTCTGCATGAAACTTGTAACTTGGCACATGGATTTGAGATGCAGTTAGGGAACAAAAAGTTGCTTATGTAAGGGGATAAGTAGACATAATGGGATGGAATTAAGAAATGGAGGGTTTGGGATGTGTATCAAGAAAAAAGCTTCCTAACGGTTAGGATAGGCTGAAAATAATCATTCACAGGAGGCATTGCTCAAGACAATTTTACTTGATGGAACAAAAACAGTCAAGAAATGACTAAACAAATCCAACTGAGCTTTTCTCTCTCCTTACAAACATCATTGAAGAGTGCAAAAAGAGAAATGAGAGGTGAACATTTTTGAATGAAGACATGGAACCCAGTACTCCCAATACTCATGCTCCCAGGGAGGCCAAGACCTAGCATCAAAAACGGATTTGCATACAGGCCTAAGATCTCTGCATCCAGTGTAGGTGTGAAATCATGAGTTTTACATCCTGATTCCTACTCCAGGGACTGTGCATTTTATCATCACCCTGCTGGGCAGACTTTCTCTAGGGTTAGAGGGTCAAACAGCAGCCTCTTTCACCAGCCTCACTAACAGGAGACTTTTTTCTGCATCCTTTCCTGCCTCAGGAGGACTGAGCTCCTTGTTAGTGCAGCAGCCTAGTTTAAGAGGTGAGGGTGTGGTATGTTCTCACCCCTGGACAGACTAATTACTGGGGCAGGCTCCCAGCAGGATCACCAGAGGAGTCTCCTGAACACTGAATCCAGTCCCTTCAGCTCTAGATGGATGACTGCTGTATGTTTTAGACTAGTACCATCCAAAAAGTGACTCAGGCTTCATACATGTTCGTTAGAAATAAAAAGGATCTGTTCCTGACTGCATTAGGTGCTTGTGGTTTTGTAAGAAACTGCACAGAGAAGACCAAGAGAACTGCAGAGGGGATGAGTGGAGGTAACGTGGAGTCACAGCTGAGTGTCTGCACGGAAATAGGACTGTCGTTGTAGACAACGCCTCGGGCTAAGGCTGGAAGCACACAGTGAGGTTAGTTGCTGCCAGGGCTAAATGGCAGCCAAGTGTGAGAGGCTTTTTTTTTGTGGAGTAGTCTTAGATCCATCAGCTAAGCTGTGCTGGGGAGTGTTATTTTTTCTTCCCAGAAGGGACACGGGAAATGAGAAAGACTTGTCTCACTGCATAGGCTTTCCAGAGTTGTCCACACTGAACAAAACCACGAGGTTTTGGATTTCAGGTGAAGTTTATCTTAAAGTTTGATTGACTGTGTGAAATGACCCACGTAACTCCTGTTGAACGTTTTTTCTTAGATGAGAAGGGAAATGAAGCGTCTGCTGTCTTACACGTATTAATGTGCAAGTATCTGTGTTTCCTGACTGGCACATCTGTATCAACGCAGGCATTTCATCTGCCTCGGTTGAGGAGTCCCTGTGGAAGTTAGACAGTGATTCCAATGGGATTTGGCCATGCTACAGCTTCCTTCCTTCATGGATTTGAAACAATTTACAAAAGCAAAAAAAAAAACCCTATTATAAACAAATCCCTTCCTCATGTCTTTTCTAGTATCTTTGATTAGGCTTTTTAGTGTGTCATGTTGCACTGCCCCACAAACCTGCATTTTTTCCCTCTCATGTATGAAACAAAAGGGAGTTGTGTAGATACAGCCACACACAATGTGTTGGAAAGCTGCATGCCTAACTCTTTTGAGCTGAATTACAATGGATTTGTTAGAACAAAGAAGTAGAGATGGCTAAAGCCTGAGCACTGGAGACTTCTATAGCTGCACCATGCCCAGTTTTTCTCTCAAACTATTCACAGTGCTGTGAGGGCTCAGGATAAACCACACATAGAAATACAAGGGATTAGAAATCTGCACATGTCAAGATCTGCTCTTTTGGGTGCTTTATGCTTCCGTCACTGAAAAGGTGAGGATAGGCATGGGAGCTCTTGTTAATCAGAAAACAACAAAAAAACCCCAACCCCAAATGCAACATTTCAAGTGACATAGCTGAAGGAGTATTCTGAGACTAAAACATTGTCACTATTTCTTCTCTGTACATTCATGGAATCATAGAATCACAGAATGGTTTGGGTTGGAGAGACCTTAAAAATCATCTAGTTCCAATCCACCTGCCATGGACAGGGACACCTCCCACTGGACCCGGTTGCTCAAAGCCCCATCCAACCTGGCCTTGAACACTGCCAAGGAGGGGGCAGCCACAGCTTCCCTGGGTAACCTGTTCCAGTATCTCACCACCCTCACAGTAAAGAATTTCTTCCTAATGTCTAGTCTAAATCTACCCTCTTTAAGTTTAAAACCGTTACCTCTCATCCTGTCGCTACTAGCCCTTGTAAAAAGTCCCTCTCCAGCTTTCTTGTAGGCCCCTTAGGGTACTGGAAGGTGCTATAAGGTCTCCCTGGAACCTTCTCCAGGATAAGCATTCTTCAAGAAAAAGTAATTTCTTCTTTTCAACTAGTATGCATTGAAAAAGATTTGAGGGAGCTGGTAGAAAGTGTTCTACCATGAAGTTATAGGAGAATTTTTAGCATTTTATTACAGTGCTCGTTCAGCACAAATTTCAAAGTCACTAATTAGAAATGGGCACCTTTATTTCCACCTGTTGGCTTTTTTGGTGCATATATGTGTTTCCCATTTTGACTATTTTGACTCTTTATCTGAATTGGAAAAAAAAAATGAAAAATGTTTTCAAAATTCTTCTGTTCCTTCCTAGTTTCTCAAAACCAAATTGTATTAACTTTTGTTGGCCTATTAGCTCATCTTTTAGGGGCCATCCACCTTAGATTTGTTTTGTAAAGACATATCGAAAATGTTGCTGAAAGAAAGAAAGAGCAGAAGATTCCTTTCTCCATCCTCAAATATTTTCAGCAGCACCTGTGGGAAGCAGTGGGACAGGAAAGGAACACATCAATGCATATTGACCTTCATGTTTATATTAAGAAAAGATATGGATGGAAACCAGCAGCTACTGAGAAAACAGCTGTGGAGGCAGAAGAGGTTATTCACTGGGATAACGTAAAGTCAAGGCCTTGGAAGAACCAGGACATCCATCCCTGGATGGTTATTTTTGACAGGAGATGTGGAAGGTTTGGTCAAACTCATCACAGGGTAAAGTATGTCTGTCTATGGATTTCATTAGAGACACAGAAAATAAGCCAGGCTTTTTGAAATTTACAGTCTTTCTGACAAATCTCAACTGAACAGAGAGCAGAGGCTGGTAGATTTTAAAGGTCAGAAAGAACTTTTATGACCATCCTGAGCTGGATGAACAATTGAAAATGAAAAAATTAATAATTTATTCAATAGCATTAAGTAATTTCTAAAATGCTAATCAAGAAACAAAGGGTAAGATTTATTAAAATCATAATGAAAAAACCCTACTAACACAATGTTTCTCTCTCCCAGAAGACAATCGTATTTTAATTGCTGCAAGAAGGCCAATGTCACCCTGGGCTGCACAGGGCAGTGTGTGGCCAGCAGGTCGAGGGAGGTCTTTCTCCCCCTCTACTCTGCCCCGGTGAGGCTGCAACTGGAATACTGCGTCCAGTTCTGGGCTCCCCAGTTTGAGAGAGACAGGGAACTACTGGAAAGAGGTCAGAGGAGGGCAGCAAGGATGGCTGGGGGACTGGAGCATCTCCCCTATGAGGAAAGGCTGGAGAGTTGGGACTCTTTAGCCTGGAGAAGAGAAGGCTGAGGGGTGATCTAATTAATGTTTACAAATGCCTAACGAGTGGGTTGAGAGAGAATGGAGCCAGACTCTTTTCAGTGGTTCCCAGTGACAGGACGAGGGGTAATGGCAACAAGCTGGAACATAGGAAGTTCCATTTAAATATGAGAAAGAACTTCTTTTGGGTGAGGGTGCCAGAGCACTGGAACAGGCTGCCCAGAGAGGTTGTGGAGTCTCCTTCTCTGGAGATTTTCCAGCCTTGCCTGGATGCAGTCCTGAGTGATGTGCTCTAGGGGATCCTGCTTTTAAGCAGAGGAGTTGGACTAGATGATCTCTAGAGGTCCTTTCCAACTCTGACAATTCCGTGAATCCATAATTGGAGGTGTGTGGTTTGCCATCTCTTTTTATGTATGTGAAGTGCTGGGGTCTGAACCCCAAGCCCTGAATTAAGATTGACACATGGGTGGTTCCCACAGTCCTTCAAAAGGAGTCAGTGAGCTTGCCTTTTGACTTTCCTCCAAAGTGCGGGTGACGTTTCAAGGAAAGCCATTGGGTAAATGAGCGCCAGGTGTCCCACTTTTGATAAACAAGTGCCAGGTGTCCTGCTTTGGGGATAAAAGCTGGAACCACATGCAGGAAGGGTGGGGTTTCTATCTGTGAGGTGGATACACATAGCAGAATTTCCCTGCTGGGGAAGGACCTTCCGGCTCTCCCTGCAATTGGGCCCCAGTCAGGTTTGGTGTTTGTGAACACGGGCTCTGTGGGAACAGCATGAGTTTGCCTCTATCCTATGTTATCATCCTCTTGGCTTGGCTGTCTCCCATCTCTTCTATGGGAGACTTTGTTGCTTTGTTTGTTCCTCCTGTTGTTGGTCGTGCTACATCATTCTTGGGGTTATTAAAGTTGAAGTCTATTATGTGTAACCTGATTGACTTGTTTGTACCCCCAGTGATCACCCATGTACTGACCCTTTTGTGTGCAATCGAATCTGGTTACTGGTTTGTTCTACTGCTGGCTGCGTCCTTTGTACTAGGCCTAGCAATATGGCAAAACAGTATGATAAGACAATATGTTCAAACAAATCATGCCTTTTGATTCAATAAGGTGCTTCAACCACATTTTCTGATATGTAAATGACAATCTGCACTGTATAGTATCTGCCATCTCTGAGCATCCTGAAGAATGGTGAGAAAGCATAAATGTATCCCAAACCAGGAGACAGAACAGTAGTTGACTGCACAGATGTTACAACTCACTAAAAATGAAGGCAAAAAATATCTGTCTTAACTATGGACACCGAGTTTCTAAGAGTTTGCCTCTGTAAGCTGAGTGAAGATCCCACAACAGTCGATACATTATCTAAGTTGAGAAGACCAATCTCTGTCTTTTTTTGGTTGGAAATACTGAGTGGGAGATTTCTGCAGCATCTGTAATGATTGAAGGAGTCCCATCTACAGTGCTCTCAGATTGGGCTGGAACAGGAAATAAGATAAGTTTCTGGGATGAAAGACTAATTCTCTCACTTGGCAAGGGGATGAACAAGCTGCAGGACTACTGTGCCAGCCCAAGAATAATAGCATTCTTATGCCTCTTCCAGAAGAGTCTTACAAAGTTTCCAAGTGCTTTAGCCACTCTGTAAGAGCTTGTAAAGTTTTGGAAGAAATAGAGGAAAAAATAGGAAGTGCAAACTTAATACACTGTTTTGTCCATACTGGTAGGTGGGTAGAACCACAAGTAAATCACAGAATAATTTTGGACGGAAGAGACCTTCAGGTTCATCAAGTCCAAACTTATTCCTAGCTCTGTGAACACCACTAAACCATGTCCCTAAGCACATCTACCCATTAAACACTTCCAGGGATGGGGACTCCACCACCTCCCTGGGCAGCCTGTTCCAATACCCAACTACCCTTTCAGTAAAGAAATGCTTCCTAATATCCAGCCTGAACCTCCCCTGGTTCAACTTCAGGCCATTTCCTCTTGTTCTATCGCTTGTCACTAGGGAAAACAGACCAGCTCCCGCCTCGCTACAACTTCCCTTCAGGTAGTTGTAGAGAGCAATAAGGTCTCCCCTCAGCCTTCTTTTCTCAAGGCTAAACAGCCCCAGATCCTTCAGCCTTCCCTCATATGAGATATGCTCCAAACCCTTTACCAGCTTGGTAGCCCGCCTCTGTACCCTCCCCAGCACCTCAACGTCCTTCTTGTAGAGAGGGGCCCAAAACTGGACACAGTGTTCGAGGCGTGGCCTCACCAAAGCCGAATTCAGAGGAATGATCACCTTGCTGCTCCTACTGACTGCACTATTCCTGATGCAGGCCAGGATGCTGTTGGCCTTCTTGGCCACCTGGGCACACTGCTGGCTCGTGTTCAGCCAGCTGTCAATCAACACCTCCAGGTCCTTCTCTGCCTGGCAGATCTCCAGCCACTCCTCCCCAAGCCTGTAGCACTGCTGGGGGTTTTTGTGGCTGAAGTGCATGACCCGGGATTTGGCCTTATTGAAACTCACGGAATTGGTCTTGGACCAGTGATCCAGCCTATCTAGATCTCTGTAGAGCTTCCCTACCCTCAAACAGATTGACACTTCCACCCATCTTGGTGTCATCTGCAAACTTACTAAGGGTGCTCTCAGTCCCCTTGTCCAAATAATTGATGAAGTTGTTAAACAGGAGTGGCCCCAGTACTGAGCCCTGGGGGACACCACTTGTGACTGCCTGCCAACTGGATGATCTATTTACAAAGCACATGTCACACCACTCTTCTTGTAACTGCACTCTTTATTTGGAGCTAGATTGGGGCATATAAAGAGAGAATTTTGAGAATATCAAGGCACATTGTTCTAGGAAGGACATGAGGAAATGTGCCCCTGGTCCTCCTCGGTAGCACGATCCCTGTCCAGGTTCCTCATCACAGGGAAGGAAGATTTATGCTGATATCTTCACAAGTGAAATACCCTTAAATTTAGGAAGTATGCTGCTGGTAAGGGAGCTTTTCTCACTGGTGCAGAGGGGTCTTTATCCACCTAGGTGCCAGAGTCTTCCTGCAGCAGAACCAGCACTCCCTGTCCAGTTGTGTTCCCACTGCCTGGCACTTTGAAAAACAATTGGTTTTGTTTGGTATTTTTCAAAATCAAACCTTAATCAAATTCTGCCTTCTCCCTTTCTGATTTAAATAAGCAAACAAAAACCTCACAGATATAGTCTTGGTGTGTTTTTCTGGGGGATAAATTGCGCACAGGGATATATTCCAAATTTTTGTCAGAAAAGCCACACTAGAGAGTTTCACTTATCAAGGCTTTGTACAAGTCATTCTGCTTGGTTTTAGTCCCAAGTACAGCTTTCAGTTTTGATGCAAGCAAATGCAAAGGAAAGCACTTTTGATATTCCTCGATTTAGTCTATTTTTTTTCTGACACCATAGCAAAATATAAATATTGTATGAATTTTCTGCAACTCTGCAGCTGTACTGCAACCATTCAATGGTACTTCAACCATTTGTCTCAAGTGCTCTCCAAAGGTTTCTGACCTGTAGCCAGACTTTGGCTCTGCTGCTCTGAGCTTCAGGTTTGTAACAGAAGCCAACCGGTGACAGATTTCATTCAGTAACTGCCTAGAGAACTACTATAGCCACTGCCAGACAAAATAATTCCGTCTTCGAAGGTTAAATATTAATTTACGTCATAAGAGTTAAGTATCTATCAGACAAATAATTGACAAATTCCCTGTGAGCTACCTCTGGAGCTTAGAAGTACATCTCCTGTTCCACTATATTTGCTATGCTTATAAAGAAGTTAAGATATTGGCTATCTGCTTTCAATTACCAAATTAAAATACAATTAAACAGTCCAAGCTAGCAAACAATCATTTCTTTAAAATCTCATTTTCGAAATGTGAAAATATTTGTGGGAATCAGATTTCAGTGGTTAGGATGTTTTCACTTAAGGAACCATCCTATTAAATACCACCAAGAACAGTTCTTTCTTTCTTTCTTTCTTTCTTTCTTTCTTTCTTTCTTTCTTTCTTTCTTTCTTTCTTTCTTTCTTTCTTTCTTTCTTTCTTCCTCCCTTCCTCCCTTCCTCCCTTCCTCCCTTCCTCCCTTCCTCCCTTCCTCCCTTCCTCCCTTCCTCCCTTCCTCCCTTCCTCCCTTCCTCCCTTCCTCCCTTCCTTCCTTCCTTCCTTCCTTCCTTCCTTCCTTCCTTCCTTCCTTCCTTCCTTCCTTCCTTCCTTCCTTCCTTCCTTCCTTCCTTCCTTCCTTCCTTCCTTCCTTCCTTCCTTCCTTCCTTCCTTCCTTCCTTCCTTCCTTCCTTCCTTCCTTCCTTCCTTCCTTCCTTCCTTCCTCCCTCCCTCCCTCCCTCCCTCCCTCCCTTCCTTCCTTCCTTCCTTCCTTCCTTATAGAAATAATTTTTGCTTTTACTGAAATAATGGTATAGGGTAGATCTTCAGCTCAATTAAAAAGCCATAGCTGCTTCACAGAAATCAGTGTTTGTATGGACAGAAAATGGGACAGACTACAAGGGCAGCTGTTTGACACAATATGAACTGGCCAGATTATTTGTAAAGCTGAGATGAAAATTGTATTTAACACGGTGATAACCTTGCACAATTAAGTACTTTCTGTTTGAGAAGTTTGAAAGTAAAAGTGATCTACAAATTAAAATATTTATCTAGTTATAGAACAGCCTGCACTAAATTACTTTTAAATAAAAGTTACTATGCATATTACCACATGCATTCAGGAACAGACTTTATTTCCACTGGACTAGCTTTTCCATTATAAAAGGCCATTGATATTGGTAGAATATAGTCATGCACCCCTTTAAAGACCCTTGCCAAAGTGGTGCGGTGTTGTAGAGAAGCAGTCTTGTATGTTTGAGGTAATGTGTTGTTATCTTGCTATTGGCTGTATCCTGATGGAAGTGGACTGCCTAATGCAGCAGAGTTAAGTGCACCAAGATTCACTTGCTGAGAGCTCCAGTTAAATAAATGTGTCCTGAAACTGAAGTATGCCTTTCTGTCCAGGAAAGAAGTGGATTTTCCTTCACTCGAAATATCTAAGCTCAGTCTGGATGACCAACACATGTGTTCTGAGCCTGTCTCAATAGGAATTTATGCCTCCAACTCCTGACTTCTCTTCTGTGGCTTGTGTTATATGGGAAGTCCAACTAAGCTAAAACAGAAAGACAGCAAGAGGAAGGAGAGGGATGACAGAACCCCCCTGGACATCCCATGTGTAGTTTGTGCAGCTGAACTGATTTCCTGATGAGTTTTCCAGTCCCTCTGCCTCTCTCCTCCACTGTGTTGTCCTCTTCCCCTTCGCCTCCAACATCACAGAGAACTGGGATTCCCTTCCTCTGATCCCTGCCTTGTGATCAGCCTAAGACATTTCCCTTTCAAGTGCTCTCCTTTCTTTTAATAAGTTCTTGCTTATGCTCTTCCACTAACTGTCCTTTCTAGCTTTACTATCTAATTATACTACTCCAATACATGCAGACATGACTCCTTATAACTGCAACAGATACTAGTACTGTCCTAATGAGCTGTTTCACTGTAGGCTTAAACAGACATTTCCATACTGTGTGTACCCTAAGTGGATATTTCTATGCATATTATTTTGATAAATGAGCAGAACAAAAAAAATCCCAATAATAGTACTGGCATCATCATATTTTCTTCCTTCTTGACCCTCCTCACTATTTCCTCAAATGTGCTGGAAAAACACCTTACATGTTTTCAGCCACTTTATGGTCTTAGCACTGCATGAGAACCTTAAATTGATCTAAAACACGGAATGGACTTACATAACTGGGACTGTATTAAGCAGTTCATACATGACACTCTACTCTTAGACACAATCAGCACTGAAAGTATTATTGATGTGTCTCAATATTACAGGTCATCATGAAAAAATGGAAAGCAGTCAAATAGTTGGACTTTAATTCCTGGTTAATTGTCAAGGTAAATAGCAAGAAAAATGAATTTGTGGACGTTAATGGAATTACTCAAATTCAGGTTACTGACAGTCATTTCAGTTACACTGACTATGTTGCAAAACATCAGATTTTACCACTCTCAGCACAATATGGAGGAGAGGGTGGGAATGCTATTATGTCTCTACTCATGTTTTCTGTGGTCATCTGAAGCGATACTCATGCTGTACCCATTGTGGGTGACACTTGTACTGACCAGCCACAGGAATTTGGCCTATGTGAAGGAACTTGACAGGGTATTATCTCCTAACATTTTTTATACCTTTTGTTACTCCATTGACCTAAAAACCTGGGCAATTCTATTCTTGAAGAGTATGCACAGGGAGGCAGATGCAGTATGAATTTCCATGCATTCCTGTGCACTCTTGCTTGGTTCAGTCAATTTTATTTGAAAAGACAACGATGCTTTACAGACACCAAGGGATGCATTTTCAAGTATTTTGTGGGGTTTTAGCTACATGAGTCCTATAAACATCAATGGGACTCAACCAGTCAAATCCATAGGCATTGCACTGAAAACATACCCCTGAGGGCCCAATTCACAGCAGCAGAAATAACACAAGCCATTTTACCCCCAGGACTTTTGCCTCTGTGATCCATGAAGAGAGCAAAATACACTTTGTGGCTCATTAAGTGTTTTCACAGTACACAAGTGAACAGATGAAGCGGGGTAATGGTTGGTGCTCTCCAGCTCCTGCATGAGGAGACAGGGAAGCATGCTGTAGTGTATGTTCAATCTGCATTCTGCACTACTGTACTGAGATTTTTCTCAAGACAAGACACATTAATTATCTTGAAACTCTGGTGCTTATAAAGTGATTTCACCTTTCTCTGGAGAAATGTGTTTAATGAGCCCTTCATTTTAATGTCCGACTGTTTGGTGATCAGCAAATCCATAATTTTCTTGCCATCTTTCTTCAATCTGATCATTATTTGGTAGGCTCTGTAAAAGTCTCAATCCTGATTTCTACTGACACAGAAAAACCTCAATTAAGCATGAAGTTTTTGTATAAAACATGTGTCTACTCCTCTTTTTTGCTATTTATTGCCTTGAACATATTTATTATTCCTGCAGGGAGAAGGAATCCTGAACTAGCATATGAACCTGACAAAGAGGCAGGCAAGATCTCCAAAATAAAAATGAAAAATGAAAAATGAAATTAAGTCTTTGCTCCAGGCCTCCAGTTGTCGCTGGCATTTTCCCTGTTTGCTACACTTGGGAGAAGAGCTCCAACATTTAAACAAGGAGTTAACATTTATTCTTGTTTCATGTAAGACCTTTCGTATGAAAGAGAATCTGTTTATTTGCAGTTCTATGCCAATTTTCATTGGGATAACTTGGTATTAGGTAATGCTGTAGTGTAATAGCTGTGTCTGACTTACATAACAATGCAGAGAATTGGGTTGAGAAGTTCACTTGTAAGCTACACGGTGTATTCCTGGATAACTCTGTCTATTGTGCATTGATACTAGTGAAAAAAACCCACGTTATTTGGGCTGTTATCCCTAGATTTCAGAGTAGGGTGAATTGTCTGAGTTTTCGAAACAGCTGGATTTTATAAAACTGTTGTAAGCCATTCTTCTTCTTTGGGAACCTGCTGGTAAGAGGATATATATTGGGACCTAGAGCTTGGGTTTGGAACAAGTCCATGAGGAAAAAAAAGGCATTTCCCTCTGTGTCTGTTTGGTCCAGGTCCAGCTTTTAATGGATAGTGATACATATAATAAAATCCATTGCCAGAGCTGACAGTGACAGTGAAGTGCCTGAAGACTGAATGATCTCATGGTGCTTCTGCTTCCAGTGCTGAGTCACAGCAGGAAGGTCCCTTCCCCTTCCATGTTGCACATGTCCTGAATCGTTGGTCAGGTGTCAGTCAACGGAGCCGTACCCTGGGACAGGTCACCACCAGCAGCTTAGCTGTAAGCTGCCAAGCACCTTCTCTCCCCTCTGCAAAACCTGAATGGGGAGGCAGCATAATAATTAATAGTGGAAACTCTTGCAGGCTGGAGGCTTCTATTAGCAGTTGAGATATTCACTCTTTTTCTCTTTATGTTTTCACTTATATGTATATAATTGTTATTTTTTTCTTATGAAAGGCATCTTTTCACCCTGCTAGAAGAATGAGCATCACACTTGTAGAGTAACTAGAGTGCCTCTGTGAGACCAGACTGATTTGCCAGTCTTGACATACATCACAGTCTTCAGCACGAGGGCAGCTTCATTTGGCATTCAGTTTCAAGGGCAGTTCATGCCAGGTCAGGTCCCCTGAGACATAGGTAACAGGTAGGAAGAAGTAAATCCAGTGCCAGCTGCTACATTGCCAACGCTGGCTGTTACAGAGCACTAACTTTATTTATTCTGCTGTCTCAGATACAATGTCTCTGCAATACTGTACCTTGTCACAGGTTGTCTTGTGCTCAGTAAGACAACCTTAAATTACTTTTTTGTGAGCATTTTCCCCTGAATTGAGCACAGTCCATGTCCAGGATGTCAGACTACCCATGTGGCAGCAGGGTCAAAGCCAGTGACAGAGGCAAAGGGCTCTGAAACCAACCACTCTGCTCTCATCACTTTTCTGCTTTTTCCAGTGGCTGTGACACAATTAATACTGCATTTCCCAGCTTTTAGTTGTTTTGTTTAATTTGCATGTCTCAGAGGGAAAACCCCCTCATTTCACCAAAGCAATTGAAATCACAAGAGTGGCAGGGATCAAAGCTCACTTTGAACTGGGGGTTTCGGCAAGATGTTTTACTGCAGTTGCTGAAGCAGGAGCACTCCTGTGTCTCTCCGGCTGCATTGCATGTGCCATTCCCATCGCTGTTTAACGTGTGGTCTGGGGTGGGTGTCAGAGGGCCAAGCCTGCTTCCTACATGCAGTGCACTCTAACAATGCCAAACACAAGGTCAAGAGCATCAGCCAGACAAGTGAGAGCAGTGGCCATAACTTGCTGTTGAGCAGCTCCTCAAAACAGATTTGCTCCGCTCTGAAGACTGCCTGGGAAAACCTACATACTGCACGATAGCGAAGTACAGTATTTATCTGAAACAATGGAATCAGCTGTGTCTCGGCAGTTCACATCTCTGCAAGGAAGAGCTCCAAGTCTTCAGTTTACTCTGCAACAGAACTGGTGGCTCTTTGCAATGATTTTTTGGGAACATACTTCTGTTGTTTCGTGTATGCTTGGTCTTCTTAAGAAAACAAGGGTATAGAGTGATTGTAGGTGTGTTTTAATTGCAGCCTTGATGTATAGTTTACCCTCTAAAATGGAGATTTGTCTGCAGTCAAAATACCCTAGAATCTCAAGAAACCACAGTAAATAAAAAGGGAGGAAAAACATCAGTATTTCATTTGGAGAGGCTATTGTGGTTTGTTTTTTTCCAGTGGAAAAAACAGACCAAACCAAACCAATCCCCTATTCATTTATATTTATCTTGTTGCTCATTTTGTTTGAGACTCCTGGTTTAGAATTCAAGACTGATCTTTTGAATTGATCTTGGACTTTGTCTCAGTAACGTCTCCTCTCTGTTTACTGAGAATAGGAGCCTCACTCTAACTGACTCAAAGAATTGCCACTCTCTCTGTGAAAACTGGAAAATTTTACTTAAAAATAAGCTGCTCTGCGTGCTAGTTCTTATATTCACTGTGTCCTTTTCTTTTAGATGCTCATTTTCTGCTATATATATGAAGACAGGGATCTCCCCATGTGTGCTACAGGGCAGCACTGAAGATTCCCAGGGGCAGTAAGGTGAAGCAACTCTGAAGAGAGTAAAGTAAATTCCTGCCCAGAAGTAGGAAGTAGAAATTAAGGAAAGCAAGGCTCAGAGCTAGAGAAGAGCATCTTTATCCTTTGCTGAAAGTCAGGAGAGTACAATTCTCAGGCAACTGCTTGTATTTGTGAATTGAATTTTTCTTGTGTTCATTATTCTGGTTTTCTAAAGCTCTAAGCAATTCCTAAAGCTGAGCATCCTCAGAGCACCAATGCTGGAATGCCCTTACATGGTCAAAATTTTTGTGACACTGATTTGTTTTTATTGATTTGCTTACTTGCTCCCCTGCTTCCTGCAGACAGATTAGGGTGCAGCTTTGGCCTGTGCAAGTTCAGTTACACCGTTGTCACATCTCAGCCACAGGATGCTGCTGTCTGTAGCAAGTATGAGGTCTCCTCCAGTGGTACTGTTATAATTCTGCTGTGATTTTGGTTCCAAAATACCTCCTCATTCAATTTGGTCTGGTTGCCAAAGTATCTTGATATACCTGCCTTCCTCATGCAATATTTACCTTTGGCACGAGATTTTAAAATGTTCTAGTTTTTTCCTAGTCAGAAGGCATTTCCTCATTTGCAGACACTGGAACCATAAGCCCTGTTATTGTCATAGTTAGAAGGTATAAGTCTACAAAAATATTCAGCTTAAACAATGCATCAATCACTACAAAACTGTTACACATTCTAATGGATTCTGTGACATCGACAATGATGTCTCATCTTCTATTTGCTTTATTGCTCCTCATTGAGCTTTCTTGCAAGCAAGGAAATGTCTAGTGGAACCAGATTTGTGTGTCAATGCATATGTACAGCTCCTGTGTAAGGCACAATTGGCTGGGAAACAGTAATTGTTGCTGCCTGTGCTTCCGATGACAGCGTTCACATACATGAGTAGTAGACAGCCTAGCAGAGGCTGAGAGGTATGTCCCATGCTAAATATAGTTTTGGACCATATTTTTTCCACAACATCCACAGCTCTTCCTTGGCATTTGTTTTTTATGTCTTCTTATGTAGGAGCATGGTCATTGTGCATAGTCACTGCACAACAGGTCTTTTCAGATCATCTTGTGAGTCAATTGCAACATCTATATACTTTCCCGAGGTTCAACATCTGTTTATAAGAAACTTCAAAATATGGCACTTCAAAGGGCTGAGAAATATTTTTTGAGTGTTCCTGGCAGTCTGCTTTGATCTTCTGAATCCTTTGTCAACAAAATCAGGTAAAGCATGGAGCTGTTTTAGCTCTATTGCAACCCATAGTATCTATTCTTCAATTTTGTCCCTGCTGTTATTCAACTCTTAGCAAATTTGTTGTCTCTTTTGCTTTCTAATCAGCACCCAGTTCAGGAACATGTTCCCTTTCATAACTATCAGCCTAGGGAATAGAATTTGTTCTATGTGGTTTATGTTATGCTCTCATTATTATTGTTCTCTTAATTCATATTTTGGGGTAGAATGACTTGAGCTTCTGAAAACTCCTATCTGTACAAGCCAACCTATTTGCAACATTTTGTGCTGTGCAATTACCATATGCTCTGCAAAGAGAGTCAAGACAATGCAACATTTAGCCTTTGTTTCTTCATCCAAATAGAGGGTAAGGATGGATGGATGGATGGATGGATGGATGGATGGATGGATGGATGGATGGATGGAGAAATATCTTTAAGTAGCTACTTCTTAAAAGTAAAACAGTATAAATGTCTGCATATTAGCTCTGCATGAGTGGTTCCTGGGAAGTCACTTGTGAATGAAAATGAAGGCGAATCCTTGGCAGAACTTGCTGTATTTTGCAATCTTGGGACAGAGACCAGGAAAGACAAAGGCGAGGGGTTTAGAATTGTGAACATGCTGTGAGGCTAGAGCAGTTGGGAGACACTGACTGACAGTACAACTTGCCAGCTGAAATTTGTGGGGAAAAAAAAGAGAAGTTGTGCAAGCTAGAGGTTAGGGCCCTCACCTGGGAGAGATCAGCCCCCGTCTCACGAGAGCAAATGTACAAAGTGACCTAGAGTCCAGAACTCCCTCATATCTCATGTCTTATCACAGAATTGTGCTACAACCTGTTGTGCTTCACACCATTGATTTTTAAAAACAATGCAAAGTGTGTCCTTAGTTTATACCTTGTCATATTTTATAACATGAAAGGTAGAACGTTTCATAGAGAATAATGTTTATTGTGGGTCATCTTCTGGTGGAAAAAGTAGTAATAAGGTGTATTTATTGCCCTGCTGACCATTCATGCATGACATCCAGCTAATCCTAGGGACACCTGTGAAAATCCAGGTGAAGAAAGCTTGGACCTGTCTGTACCCAGCATGACTGGTGCATATGGCACATGGAAAGCAGAAGCCTGAAATTTGTATTGCTGTATAGCTCAGGAGTTCTTTCTTTCACTAAAACTCAGTTAGAGTAGCATTGACCAATGCTAATCTGCTGTTTTGGGGTCACTGCACGCTCTGGAACAAACACTCCTGAAGTAGTCCATTTGATAAATGCACCAAGAGCTTTATGACTGATTTTTCTGTCCTTTTGACAATATATCTACCTTGCTCCATTCTGAGATAGTACCCTCTTTCTCTATTTTTTTGCAGAACTTGGATATAAAACCATAGCATCTCAGAACAGCATCATTCAGAGATGTGACTATATTGCCTGTGGCTGATCTGACAAGTGTGCAAAGACCACCCAAAGGATCAGTTCATATCTTGGGAGACATCCATATGTGTGTTTCCTAGATTCCACAAAGAAAACGTTTTGCACAGACTGAGTGGACTCATAATTGCAGATGGCGAAGGAACTTCAATGTTTTAATATTAATCTCCTGGTGGAAATAATTTTTTTGTTGACTCTTGAGTGTGACAAGAGCATGCTCATCACTGTTGTAAAACTGCAGCCCAGGACAATTGAAGTGCAAGGAGCAAGACTGAGAGGTGTGAGAGGAGGCAATTTTCATTTTAAAGCAGTCAAACATAGCATGACTTGAATTCTTTCCCTGGTAGGCATAAATTCTTCAAATAGGAAAAGATTTAAGGAGTTTTCAGCTTAAGGTGATTTTCAGAAACCAGAAGCAGTTGAAGGCTGTGGCTATTAACATTACAAAGTGATGACAAAAGAGTAGAAGAAAGGATCCATCAGTGAGGAACTGTGAAAGGAGATGGCTGGATTCATGTTCCTGTTGTTTTCCCTTTGTATTCTAGCTACATGGTAGCTAGAATTCTAGCTACATGGTAGCTAGAATTCATATTGGGAATTTAAAGACACGAGCAGCTCCTATTAATAATGCTTTATGGAGAGATTTCTGCTTTTTATTTATTTGAGATGCAGTTTTAATCAAGTTAAATAAAAAGTGGGACACCTGTTCTTGCTAATTGGAATGCACTTTGAATTGGTTATAGGACTCTATGTTTCCTGTGTTTTGTAATATAATATGATGATTGCATCTGTGGCTTGAGATGGATCTGATTAGAGTATTTCCTCGTACCAAGAACCCAAAAAAAGGCTTTTACGTACAAAAAGGCAGGGCTTGTTTGAATTTAAGAAGAGGAAATATGTGCAATATCCATCATTTAAAGTAATATAAGTTCTGAACAGCTAGGGAATATAGCACAGAAATGAAAAGATTTGTAGACAAGTCTGTCATGACCTTCTCTGTATTCTGGTGAGCCTTTGCTCTTTGCCAGTTCCGTGACTTTCTGTGCAGCAGTAAGTGCTGCAACTTGCCCTTGGTCCCCAGGATGTCCCCTTCATCCCTTTGAGGCCCTGCTGGTCTGTTCCCTCTCCTTCCTCTCATCTCCGTATTGTGCCTCGCTTGCTCATTGCTGCAGTCTGGGGGAGCCTGTTTCCACCGACAGTTCTCAGATGACACCCAGGGAATGAGCCCTCTCCCCCTCCTACATGCATGTAGAAGAAAACCACAAACCAAGAACAAACACGTAGCCCACATGCCATCCATCATGGACATCATCACCAAAGAGCGAGACTTGTGAGTGTTACGTGAACACTTTTTCATGTGTCTGAGGTTTCAGGCGGTCCCACTCAGATTTGCCACATTTTCAAAGTTGATGGTTTTTTTTTCCTTCTTCATTGTCCTTCAACTATGCTTGTAAAATATATCAAACCCAAATCCCTACATGCAGAGAATTGCAAAGTATTACTGTTAAGTGGCAACGAGAACTTGACATCTACCCAGCAGAGTCCAGTAGCCCTTCTCACACCAGAGGTCATTGCGTCCTGCCAGGCATGCTGCCCTTCCTGATGTACCACAAAGGAGAGGTTTTATACCAGGGTTCACACAGAAATCAGTTTGACTTGCCACAGTCAAATGTGGTCCCACGCCTCAGCTGGGCTGAAGTTAACAGGCTACATGTACACTCTCAGGTTGCTATAAGCATGAAATGAAACCTGAAATCCCATTTAAAAAGATGAAAGCCCAGGTGTGCTATACCTGTGATGAACTAAGAGCAGGCACATGGTTGGACACTGTGCTCAGCTCGAGGAGAACCGCATGATGCTGCCATAACCCCAGAGTGTATGCTGGGGCCCTGGGCAGAATTTGCTCAAATGCTCTTTAACAGAAGAAGTTGCGAAGTTGAACGTAAAGGATTTTTATTTATTTTCCCAAGGCTGGACAGGGAACTGCTTGAGAGAGTCCAGCGCAGAGCCACAAAGATGATGAAGGGAGTAGAACATCTCCCTTATGAGGAAAGGCTGAGGGAGCTGGGTCTCTTTAGCTTGGAGAAGAGGAGACTGAGGGGTGACCTCATTAATGTTTATAAATATGTAAAGGGTGAGTGTCATGAGGATGGAGCCAGGCTCTTCTCAGTGACATCCAATGATAGGACAAGGGGCAATGGGTGCAAGCTGGAACATAGGAGGTTCTGCATAAATACGAGGAAGAACTTCACAGTGAGGGTGACAGAGCACTGGAACAGGCTGCCCAGAGAGGTTGTGGAGTCTCCTTCTCTGGAGACATTCAAAACCTGCCTGGATGCATTCCTGTGTGACCTGGTTTAGGTATTCCCGCTCTGGCAGGGGGATTGGACTAGATGATATTTTGAGGTCCCTTCCAATCCCTAACATTCTCTGATTCTGTGTGTGATAATAGGACTGTTTAATATTGCAGCTCTTGTGTAAAGTTACATGAGCTATTTGGTAACAATTTGTGGTTAATACCTCAGATTTATGTACCATGTGAAAGATGAAATTTCCAATATTGTATGTCCCTTCTAGCATTAAAAGTAAATTCAGAGCAAAAAATATACTACTACCACCTCTCCTTACAGCACCAACATTTTCTTGGCTCCCTCTCCTGAAGAAGGCTCATCTCTAATGCCACTTGCTTTGAGTACATGAAAGCCACAAAGCAACATAAACAAATGCCAAATGTAGAAATATAAAGGCTTAAAAACTAATTCTAACCAACAGGGTCATTCTTTTTTTTCCTCAGTGGTTTTTGTCTCTTCTGTCTTTAGATTCATTACAGATAATTGTAGAATTATAGAATCATAGAATGATTTGGGTTGCAAGGGATCTCCAAGATCATCTCGTTCCAACCCCTTGCCATGGCAAGGACACCTCCCACTAGATCAGGTTGCTCAAGGCTCCATCCAGCCTGGCTTTGAACACTTCCAGGGATGGAGCATCCACAGCTTCCTTGGGCAACCTGTGCCAGTGCCTCACCACCCTCAGGGTAAAGAACTTCTTCCTTATATCTAATCTAAACCTACCCTCTCTCAGCTTCCACCCATTACCCCTCATCCTACCATTACAGGCCTTTGTAAAAAGTCCCTCCCCAGCTTTCTTGTAGGCCCCCTTCAGGTACTGGAAGGCCACTATGAGGTCTCCCCAGAGCCTTCTCTTTTCCAGGCTGAACAAGCCTAACTCTCTCAGCCTGTCCTCATAAGAGAGATGTTCCAGCCCTCTGACCATCTTGGTAGCCCTCCTCTGGACTCACTCTAACATCCAAAAGGTCTCTGAGAGGGATGTGGACAGTAAGGCATGAGTTAGAAGGATACCTAAGTTTTAAAGAACTGCACAGAGCTATTTTTACTAGTCATACTGCCTGGATAACCGCTCAGATAATTTATGTGGAGTTTTCACAATAACATTTGCTATCAGTATAATCTTCAGTTATACAATGCCCCTATGGGGAATTAAAAAAAAATAAATAATTTAATGATTAAGATCATTAACCTCAATCAGTGTTAGGATTTCTATTTTACAGTGTGTACTAGTTTAAATACAAATCAATGCCTTTGTATATATTAAATGATTTATTTGCAGGCAAGGACATTCAAAGTGATGCTGGAAGTTTGAGGTCTAATTTTACTCTAAAGCTTCTGTGCAGGGACCCTACCAGTGTTTCTTAGAAGTATTTTTCCTGTGTCTGCAGCACAGCCTAAAAAGTTATTTAATTACTGCATTTTTTTCTGTTCCTAGAAGGGATACTCTCCGACAACACAGGGGAAAAGGCAAATATCAATAAGATTATAAGGCTGATAATAAGTAGAAGATGAATCTATCGGAATAGTGAAGCTTCTCCTCCTTACCCCTCTTGGGTATTGAACATAAAATTACCTGCAATTGTAGTCAACTTTTTTTTCAATTATCCTTATACAATTCTGTAATATGTACGCACTTATCTTAAAACAGGATATTTATTGAAGTTGAGTCCTGTTCTGAGGTTTGACAGACTTTTCAGAGTTACCAAAAAAGACCCTTCCAAAACCAAAGAAAGAAGTGATTCAGCATCAACCCCTCCCAAAATCCAGAGCAGGCAATCCAGAGAGTTGTCACTCAGGAAACCTCCCATGAGCTGACTGAATACCTACACATGCTCCAGATGCTGAGTTTGAAGATATTGTCCCAGCTTATTGAGCAGAGTACAACAGCTCATCAGCCTTATGGTGAATACAGGAGTCTGACCACCATGTCCTTCCTTACATACTCCTCTAATTCCTAAAAAGTCCGTTTCCTAAATGGACGTTAGAAAATTTAAAAAAATACCATTTCTGAAACAGAGGTGATTGCAGTGTATTTGATACAATTCCCTCTTAATGATGGAGGGACTAAACATTGAGTGACCTCAACATGTCGGTACTTTTCTTCCATTCCCTCATAAGAGGTTGCTGAGACAGTCTCCCCAGGGAAGTGGTCACAGCACCAAGCCTGCCGGAGTTCAAGGAGCATCTGGATGACTCTCTTAGTCATATGCTTTAATTTTAGGCAGTCCTACGAGGAGCTGGGAACTTGATGTGATGATCCTTATTGGTCCCTTACAATTTGAGATAATCTATGATTCTGTAAGAGGCACTAGATTGTACAAGTGGAAAGTGATCAGCATTTAAATCTAAAAGATGTAAGAGGCTGGTTATCTTCAAGCAGACTAGTCATCTAGCTGACCTTGCCCAATGAACATCAGAACCTACCAGCCCTTAGGGACAGAAGTAATTCAGAAGACAAGCACATTTTCTAGTTTTCTTAGCCAAAATGTTGCAAAGATACAATTCTGACAAAAAGTGCCATTCTTTAATTAGAAAGAAGCCATTCAACCCTTAGTCTTTTGGGAGATAAATGTGTGAAATATACAAAAACTGGAAAAATCTGATTGTCCTGACATGAGGGAAAAGACACATTCTCATAACTCTTCAGCAAGTCATTAGTTCAGTTTTTTTGGGGCCCATAACTGTCCCTATGGATATTGGAACAAAAATTAACAGCTCTTGAATGAGATGTTTCATGGCTACATAATTCAGTTGACTGTTTGAAATCAAGTGGAGGTCTGACTTGTCATTTAAAAGGAGGATATGCTATGCCAGCTGTGTTCTTGCATTTCTCTTTTCTCTGTCCTAACAACCAGAATAGCCTCAAACAAAAAGGATTTCCTTCAGGATTTTTCATTTTTTGACAGGACAACGTTTTGTTATGGTGTTTCCTGGAGACTAGCCTAATCTCTCTGTGTGTTTGAACATCTGGTATGACAGATGAACATCTATGTCCACTGTACTTCCAAATGCTTTGAAGAATATTGACTAGCTCAAGATGCTGACTGATTCATAAATCATGAAAACCCACCCCAGTAAAAGATATCTTTTTTCTGACCAAGTGATGTGAAGTCTGGTGCTTTCAGTGTGATTCATTAGCATGACTTTTGTTATGCAAACAGGCTCACTGAAGCATAACAACAACATAACAATATTTAATTAGTGATTATCTCAAGTATTGGGAACAATACTCTTCTCTTTCCATAGCAGCTACTTTAGGAGAATTATGACCAGAGAAGCCCTCTATGGATTGACCTTCCAGTAACTTTTCTCCTGCCTGGCTCACAGCCCTCTTTATCTTAAAGCATCACTTCTGTTTCTTGTCTGTGTCTCTTCCTTCCTCTCTGCTTTTGCTTTTTTAGTTGTTTTTTTTTTTTGGGGGGGGGGGTTTGTCATGTTATGATATTACATATGAGAATGAACATTTTACAACAAAGTGTGTCTGTCAGTTGTCTGTTACCTCCCCCAAAATTATTAGCACCTATGTGTGGAAACAAAGGAGTCTGCTTTGAGGAGGTATTTTCCCAGCATGCTTAAGATTTTTTAAAAAATGCTTGTTTGGATAGATTTGGGTGGTATCCTCAAGAAAGAAGAGGTCATCAGTCAGAAGAGGGAAGTGAAAGATGCCAAGGGGATGTGATGGAAAGAGCTATTCTGGCCATTTGGTGATAAACTTCTGAGAGCCAGGGTAGCTCCTCTGCTCAGCAGTGTGCTGGGCCACGATTAAAATATCTGAAAATAGCTCAGGAAGTATAGAAATAGTCTTAGGTTTGTGGAGGACTGTCATTATGTTAGCAGAGATATGTATGTTTCTGGAGCTGTGGTTGTGCACTAATTGGGATTCACAAAAATGCCCACTTGAGTATGGGATTTTTGAATATGGCTCCCTTATGATGATTTGTATAAATCAAGATTCAGTGGAATTTTCCCACTAATGACAGCTGTGAAATCAGCTCAAAAAATACTTGTCGTTACATGTCAGAGCTAATATTTAATTCCCAAAGCCTATTCTTGACTACAGAGCTTTTTAGGTTGCAATCATTACTTGGAAAAATACGGATTTGATGCAGATTTGCTCTGGTTCAACCATAACACAGATTATATCTTCGCACGGTGTGAAAGTTTCTTGACCTGATCTTTCAAGTTTACTGTAACTCATTTGGATAAACCTGACTTGGGATTGAATGTAGTTCTTTAAGCTGAAATCTTTCCATTCTTTTCCCAGGTGTGGTTTTGATTAGAAACAAGTTTTTTTCTGTTTTCCACCTATCTTAATTCCCACACACCACATAAGGAATACCCTAATATGATGGATTTACAGAGAGACCTGTTAACATAGCAGTAACTTCAGCTTCCTTTTCAGTTACTGTGTGTCAGCCCGTACACCAAAGTGGTACAAGGTGATTTAGGTTTGGTGACATCTCCTTCTCCCTGTTTGTTTATGCAGCCAGGCTTTTACACCAGCACGGTTGAGATCTGTCTGTCTGCTGAGCATTAGCTGAGCCGGGAGCTGATGTCAGTTGTTTGCTATACGTCACCAGAGAGGAGCACATGGACAAGTATTTGAGGGTGATATCAACAGGATAAAGCAGTTTGTACAGAGCTTTCCTCTTTCATCAAGAATTCACAGATAGGGCAACACAGCCCTGCAAAAATCACAAGAAATGAGCAGTAGTCTTGAACAGTGATATTGAGGATAATAAAAATTAATCATTGGTTGATAGAAGCCTGTGATTTTTGTGTTGGTGTTAGCATGGAGGAAGCTTTATTTATTTCATTCTTTTGGCTTTTCTAATGCACAAATCAAGTGAATTCATGTGCAGGTCCTGTATGCCAGCCTTTCTGAGTTCAGAGTCCACCTTATGATAGAGCAAAAAAGAATTTGAAGAAGGATAAAATAAAGCCATTCAACGTGAATTGCAAGCACAAGTGAGGTGGAAAGAAATAGAGGCAAGAAGAAAATCAGTCATACCCTATGGTGGAGATCCAATGATTTAAACAAACCCATGCCATTCTCATTTTATAGGAATTTCTTGTACTATCCCTTTCTTTCTACCCTGTATTGATTATGTGACTGTGTCAGATTTTGGGATACCTCTCTTTTGTCTAAATGTAGAAATTTCTGTTTACATGTTAGGCTACTTTGAGTGAGATTCTTGGGTGACAACTGGGATAGATATGTGGGTTTCCATGCATTGATGCTCTCAGCTTCCATCAGGTGAGTTGGCTCTATGCTTCCAACATCCAGCTGCTGTAACAGGAGAAAACACTTTCAGAAAAAAACAGGTCGGATTCTGAAATTATGTGTATGAGCTCCCATAGCCCACCTCTTTCCAAACTTTCAAATCCAGCAAGAGTCATGTGTCTCAAGAGCAAACATCAGTCTGGTTGGAGGTCAAATGCAGCAGGGGCTGGGTTGTTAAAAATCCATCAGCAACAGTATTTTAAAAAAGCCTATAATCCCCGTGTCACAACACTTTTTCTCACATTGGTTTTGATTTGGGTAAATAGATGAGTAATGCATCTGAGTGGTGTCTGATGTTGACTAACACATAACAAGAAGCGTTATTCATGTCATGGGGAATACGTAATCACAGACTACACTAAAAGAGAGGTGCTACTTGAAAAGCTGTCTTCCCCATTGCTGCATTTCCCCCCTTTATGCTTGTGTTATTAATCATTAGATCATTGCTGGAGGAAAGCTGCTAGAGATGCCAATGTGACTATTTAAGAGGACACATTGGTCTTGCCATGGGATGGGAGCCATCAGTTCTTTCATAATTCTTTCCTTCCTAGACTCTATCACAGCTGTAGGTTTCAGGAACAGCCCTTTCATAAGTCTCTTGTTTCTGGTCCACTGTGCCGTGGCTGCATAGAGCAATTCAGACTAATCTGAGATAACTGGATGTGGTGCAGTGTACCTTATCTCTGAGTTGCTACATGGCATGAACCAGACAGAGAAGGATTTCATAACTGCATTACTCTAGAGATAGCCTGAACTCATTGACTTACAAAAGAAACAAAGTGAACAAACAACTTGATAATGCCTCACAGTTCAAAAAATGTTTCTAGCTGAATGACTTACTTGTCTGACAAGTATAAGTATAGGGTTGCTTCTGTGACATGAGATAAGAATAGAGAATCTATTTTCTCAAAAGGGATTTTTCATTTGATGCTATCTGGTGTGTGTACACAGTTTTGAAAAATGTTCTTCCCTGTACCTTTGTTTCACTATTAATTAGAATTAACTCCAAAGGTACAATTTATGTTCAACATATTCACTTTGGTTCTCTATCTTTTACAAGCAAGCTTGGTATTTCTATGTGAATGTGTTTATTATTATTATTATATTCAGAGTAATTCAGTGAACGATTAATGTGAGCATGTAATAACGTCAACTTGTTAGGTTGATTCATTTGCAGTTAATAATTAGTTGATTGTGCTCAGTAATTACCACCAGCTCACCTGCTATTCTTTTATACTCTGTGCCAATATGCTCCCCAGACCAGAGTTGATAGCACAAGCTGGATGCACAAACCTTTCTGTAACAACTTTTTGAAAGCCCATACTAAACATGTATTCACACAGGTGCTTCCACAAATCATTGCATGGAGTTGCTCTGGTCATTAAGTGCTGCATCACAGCGTTGTTGTACAATGATTTTTATTGTTGTCAGAAAGCTGCTGATTTTCTGGCTGGGAAGGGGCTTTGAAAACACACTGCATTTTCCATCTTGTCTTGCCTGGAGGATAGTAAAAATGTCAGATGCAGGAGGACTCCATTTTTCTTTTTTCAGAGAAGCATTTTAAATCCAATAGTGCTAATAATGCTTTTTTTTTTTTTTTTAATTATTTTTTACCACTTTTTACCTCCTACCACTACCTTCTACTAGCTGGTGGAGAGGATGTGTCCCTTTGCTGGTGATAGTCAGTCCAGCTGAAGCTACTGAGCTCATCCAAGTTCTTGAGCTAAGAGACTCTGCAAGGGAGATAACAGTGGCACCTGACCTCTGAATGCAGTCTGCTGCCTCAGAGGTTGGATTTTCTGGGACGGAGACCTGAGTGAACAGTGGCTCACTGTTCAAAGGGGGACAGCTGATGGTGATGTTTGAGTGAGGTCCCCTTGGAGACTTCCTGGTGCCTCGGGTGGAGATTCACTTTTGTTCATCATAACAGTTTTCTTTGTGTATCTTTCCAGTTTTCTTATTATTTTGAGGGTTAATATTTAGAAGAGGCACATTTGAAAGCTCATTAAGTTTATTGCGCACCCCATGATCCAATTTTTATCATACTAGCATGAATATCTCTGCTGCTAATGAAGCTGGAGGCAGTTTAGGGAATACTAGGCACACTGACCAGCCCATCGTTCACCAGCAAGCTCAGTAGCTCTGCTTACATTGCTGAACTTTTCTATAAACCTTACCAGCTAATTAGAATGCATTAAAAATGACAGTACCTGTTGCTTGTTAGGGCTGAAAACCAGAGATTATAGTGTCATACAACACCACGCAATATGTGAGTCAGTCGGCCCCCTTTGAACACTCTTCACATCTGGCTGGCCATGAATGGACCCTCTGTCAAAGGGGCTGCTGCTGTAGTACCTGGTTCCTTATGTACCAATTACAAGCTCTGAATGCAGGAGTTAGGAGAGTCTGGGGACTTGTGGCTGGAGTTCACACAGACTGGCGAAACAAAGAATACCCTGTTTCTCATTACACTCTTACACTTAATTAGGAAGTGAGTTTGTTGATCACTGCCTGCCTTAAGAATCACTCATTTATAGCACAGCACTTTGTGATTTTTGTGAAAGTTTATTTAAATGACATCTTACACTTTGGCTATAAGGGACATGCCTTTATTTTATCTGAGTTTAAATATGGCTCTTGTAGTCTCCTAGTCTGACAGAAGGGGAAACAGGGGCATTTTGTTTCATGGGGTAAGCAGGGAGGAGGGGTGGGCGGACGAGGGGAAGCATTTCATTGCAGGGCTCAGTTGATTGTTTTGGGATTGGCACATTGCTGTGTGAGTACCAGTAAGCCATGTAGAGGTTTGTGCCTCGAATTTAGAGGAGAGGGCTGCTGCTGATGGCAGTGCCATTCTCCTGTCTTCTGGTGAGGAGTTCAAGGTCGAAACATTTTATTGGTCTGGCAGCTTGTCACACTGAGCCTGGATGTGGAGCTCTGCCAGGCCTGTGAGCTGGGGTAATGCTTTCCCAGCTCCTGCTGCCAGCTGACTTGTCCGGAGGTCGATGAGACAGAGGTGGAGGCTGCATGGGGTCCATTGACATTCAGAGATGTTTCGTCCTTTGAGAAGTAAATGTTGCAGCAGTCCTTTCAGTGCAGCTTGTGTGGGGAGTCAATTGCTTCCCCTTCTCTATTACAAGGATGCCATTAATATCCAGTGCCACTGTAGAAGCTAGCAATTCTTCACTACTAGAGCCAGTGGAGATGAATGATGGACTGTTTTCCTTACCCAGAAACAGAGTTTCTGGGCTCTGACACACAGTGGCAAGGGAATCACAAGAAAGCAGAGTGGAGAAAAGCTTTAAGAGAGAAGCCAGGAGTGAGATATAATGGAAAAAACAGAGACCCATCTGATTTCTCTATAGTAGCTCTGACTGGGATTAATCAGCCAGTTATGGAAAGAAATTTACTGTGATCTTTGCTCAGATCACATACATCATTATTACTTACTTATAGACATTTACCCAGGCACTGCTTGCTATCCACTCTGATTCCTCAAGCATAAAATGCCTCTCATCATAAAGATATTATGCAAATTCCCCTGACTGCAGGAAAACCAGCAAGCAGTGGTGCAGGGGAGCCTGTGGGTGTTTCTTGGAGATCTTTTTATAAGGCAGCTTAGATTTAGTGTACATGAAGTCAGTTCACTAGGCTGAACAGGCAGTTTAGAGGCTGGAGAAAGGAAACAATACCGTATTGGTAAAAGGAAAAGAGTCTCTATTCTTCCTAAATTTAACTAAATAAAATGAAATTTCTACAGTGTTTTGTAAATTGCCTCTGACTTTTACACCCACCTGATGATGAAGACTGTTTTAATCTCTTTTTTGAGATGTGCATATTGCTTCCTCCCCTACTCAAAAGAGTAAAAATCAACGGATAACAGCTACAAGTAGTCAGGTAATAGTTGATCCTGAGCTTCTGCTCACTTAATATTTTCCAGATGAGAGACTGAATGTTTGCCTTGCTTAGAGGAAACCATTCATTCAATCCATAAGGAGTGCTTGGCCTCTACCCAGAAATGTGAGTGGATTTCTTGTTGTTGTTTTCAAACAGTATCTAATTGTGTATTGAGAAGAGTGGAGGAAAAAGACGAGATTAAAAACAAAACCGGTCATATTAGAGTAGATAGTTTACATGAAGTTTATTTTCAGGAATAAAACACTATAGTACTCATGTGAAGCTAGGTGGGTAATATGGTGCTTCAGTTTGTTCAGATATATGAAGTATTTGCAGATTATCACAAGGAATTATGCATAGCTAACAATCCACTGGGAAAAAAATAGTGGAGTATGTGATTACGTTGCAGAAATCTTGCTTCCAAAAAATTAAGTTCAGCCTGGAGTCTATAAACATATACACATGCATTTAACTTCATTAAATGGCAAACAGCTGTAACTTCCTTTACAGTATCCTCTGTTCTTCCTCTTTAGCTCTTTTGATCTGTAGGGTGCATGGAGTTTAGATGTTCCTCGGGTCTGGTGGATACCAGTAAGAAAGAGGAAATTCTCCCTTTTTGATTAAAACACTGCTAGTAGAGGACTTGACACTCCAAATAGAAACTTGTATGGGAGCTTCATTTAACAACACATCCCATTGCTTCTACAGGAACGTCTCCAGCAGTAAGTTAACATAAAACATATACAACAGTTGAAGAAAAGAAGAGTAAAAAAAAATCATGGAGGGATAGGAGGCCAAATTTTCTCCCTATACAATTTAAATAGGCTTTAGGTGTGTAGACATAGCAGAGGGCTTTTCTGAGATGAATATTTGCTCACTTAAATTGCTACAGTCTGCTATGTGCCAATGATTCCTAAGCTGGTACCCATCTGATGAGATTCCCTACCTTCAGGGTGTTTTAAACGTTGACCTGCTTCAGCATGAACCCCTCCATTGCTTTACTTGTCTGTAGAATCAGGTATGGCATCAACTACCACTCTAACCAAGATCCACCAAACCTCCAAATCACTGTAACGTTTTCTTAACTCAGCTGTCACCTGAGACATGAGACTACTGTGAAAGATCCTCCTGACGTGAGCCTTCAGTCCAGCATGAATGTCATTGAGGAAACCAACTACTGTCACTATTGGCTTCTATGGACTCTCTGAACCATGCAAAATTATTTGTCTTTCTTGCTGGCACTATTGCCAAGGAAACCATGCCTGGAACCAAAGTCTCAATCATGAACACATTGTATTTCAGCATGCTGTTTAAAAATATCTCTTTCAAATACTTCCTTTTCAAAAGGAAAACAATACTACTCAGCTTCCCCATGATGCAGTTTAACCTCTTTATGATTTGACCCATTAGGTCTGTAAGTTTTTATGAGATACAAGTATAACATAGGAACAGGACAAAATGAAAAATAGTCAAGTATAAGGGCACTTACCTTTTAAAATGGATCTTAAAGCAACCCTATGGGAGTGCCTCAACAGGCAGTTGCTCTTCTGTCTCAATCGAAATTTTCTCCTTGCATTTTTATTATTTTTTTTTTTTTTGCATTTTTCCTACAAAAGAAAATCCGACACCTAAAGCACTAGTTTTCCATCAGCTCCTTGTTCTTCAGGTATTTCCCAGCTACCAAAGACAGTGCAATTCTGATATGATAGTTCTCTACATAATTTTTTATCTATGAATCTGTGATTCTCATTTCTGAGGAAAAAACTCATGTATCACATAGGACCAAGCAGGATCATTAATCTTATTTCTCTCAGCTTCACTTTAACCTTTAGTGTTGTTTGGTCCACCTTTGTTGTTGCTTTCCATTTCCAGTTCTGTATTTGGCAGAGGGCTCTGTGAAAATATTGTGGATAAAATCCTGTGTCTCAACAGCAGAATTTCTGTTGCTTAAGGGCTTTGACTGCTCTCTTGGAGATATTTTTTTCCAATGGTTTTACACACTCATCTTGAACATGTGCTTCAGTTGACCCTTCTGGATATATTTACCATGCTGCCAGTGGATGTTTTCTCAACAGAGTAAATCTCAACATCATCCAAGGAATACACTGTCTTTTGTAAAGGAGAACAATCTAATGTTGTGTTTCCTCACTTGTAGAATAGGAAAGAGTAGTATTTCCAAACTGCTGTGGAGTATGAACTGAGGGTGACTTCCAATGGATGGCTGCTCTACACAAAGCTGGGAGTTAAGCCTTCAATGAAATGTGGTTTCACCAGAGAAGCTTCGTCTTTCCATCTGTTCCTTGGATTTAGATTTCTAGTGTTTCATTGTGTTCATATTATCATGCAGCACTATGTCTGGCATAGGTATTAAAATGTCTGGGTGTTCAGGTTCCATAATCCTACCATTGGCTTCATCTTTCATGGGCTGTAATACTTGGTTCGCTGCATTTTTATTGTTACCACTATAATTGTATTGTGAGGGCTCTTACTCCAGCTCTGGCTTGTTAAATAAATAGAACATATCCTTGTTTCTCATGCCTCTGCATCTGGAAGGCATTTAAACCTCTTCTTTTGTCCACATGTTTTGGCTGAGCTAAGACTTTCTCTTGAAAGACCCTGCAAGTTTTAGGGTATGTGTGCATTATACAGAGTTTTCTTTCATTAAGTTGTGAGTTATTATAGCTTTGTTTGTGCTTGGGCTGTTGAGAATCACGAAGGTTGATTCCTTTTAAACACTAAAGAGTACAAATAGCCCAGGAATATGAGTCTTGATTGATATAGCTGCTGCTGCAGCTCACATACAGTACAACTCTGCATTACCGTGTTTCCTAAACAGTGGATATCATAGGCTGTATCATCCCATGATGGCACCTGGTGAAAGGTCAAGAAGTAGTAAACTGAAAGAGACCCATTCAAACACTGCAAAACAATAAAGAGTATTTTTCTAAATCCTCACTCATTTTCATTATTCAGCCATGGTCTTGCCTGTTGATTTTCCACCACTCACTCAGAAATCACCTGAAAAACTGTTTTACCTAGGTAAGGAAGGATCACATACATGTTGATATTCAACATACACAAGGCAATTTTTCTGTGAAACCTGCTTTTGGAAGATTCCTTGCAACTTCTTTAACTTCTTATATTGAACTGGACTGGACCCAGTACTGATCCCTGAGGAACCCCACTTGTTACAGACTTCCAACTAGATTTTGTGTCACTAATCACAAGCCTCTAAGCTCTTTCAGCCAGTTTTTAATTCAACCAACTGTCCATTCATCCAACCCACACTTCCTAAGTTTGCCTATGATGATGCTATGGAAGACTGTGTCAAAAGCCTTGCTGAAGTCAAGGTATACAACATCCACTGCTCCCTCCTCACCTGTCCATCCAGTGATGCCATCATAGAAGGCTATCAGATTACTCAGACATGACATCTCCTTGGGTGAGTGCATGTGGTCTACTGCGATTAACCTTCTTTTTCTCCACATGCTTTGAGATGATGTCCAAAATGAGATGCTCCATCATCTTTCCAGGGATGGAGGTGAGACTGACCAGTCTGTAGTTTCCTGGGTCAATCTACCTTTTATTGTTTTTCCCATTGGCTAGCCTACATTTTCCTTGACTGGATATAACTATTTTTCTTACATGCAAGGGGCTTTTCTATGGTAGACATTTACACTGTTGAAGCCATTTTAGTTTGTTTTCTGTCATTTTCTCTACGCAGCATTATTTCTCCTAGCCTTTTCAACAGACTGTGCTACACATACATCAGAAAGTTGTCCTCTGGGTTCTCCCTGGTTGGATGACATCTTCCTCAAAGCCTCGTGCTCAAAAATGAACACAATACTTCATCTGAACCCTTATCAGGGCAGAACTGATAAGGAGATTACTTCATGTGTCCTGTCTTTGGCAGCCCTTTTGGACATTCCCTGAAGGTGTCAGTCTCCCTGCAGTGAGGCATTGTTGACTGATGTTCAGCTCTGGTCCAGGAAAATCCCCATCTTCTGTCTAAACAACTGATCTTCAGTCAGTCACTCACTATCTTCTCTTTACACAATTGATTGGTTTTTTATCGATGTCTGATACTTTTACTGTTTATTTGCATTGTCTTGTCTTCTACTTATTTCAGACAATTGTTGTGGTTGTAGAGATTCTCTAAAATTTGAATCCTGTCTTGCAAACTGGTCCAGTTACAGTCTGATACAATCAGATGTAACTGAGATACCTTCTTCCATCGGTTAATGCACATGATAATGCCAAATATTGCCAAATCCCACACAGACTATTCTGTAGCTGATTGTGTGCAGGTTTGCTTATGAGCTGTAAATCCTTCGCAATACTTGGAATGGAAGATGCATGTGGCGTATCGTGATTTGCTACTGAGTTTGTGTAATATATTTATGTTTAATTTATCAATATAATTTATTTACCAAACTGGTCCTTCTCCAAAACATCCACATATGTTTTTTCTTTCCTTTAATTGATATGTCTTACCCAGTCCTGATGTGGAGCAGTAATTTTTCTTATGCATGTTTTGTAGTGCTATGAATAATACAGAGATTTTTTTTCCTTGGTGTTTTGGGCTGAGTGGATTATAGAGGGGAAGGAAGTCTCTTAAAATGAGGAGGATCTGCACAGACGGCAGATAGGTCATTCTTCAATAGAGGAAATATTGTATGCTAGAATGGATGACAACTTATTGAGTCTCACTCCTTTTCAAGCTCCTAGCTCAGACTGTAAACCCAGTAGCTCCTCTTTTTTCTGCAGTCCCTGTTTCATGGGTGAGCTAGGACCTTATGGGACCCACCTCACAGAGCATGTGCTCAGGAAAAAGGAATCCACCAGAGGTTTCTGGAACACAGCTGCACAGATAACCCCATCTGCACATAAATGCACACATAAAAAGTTCAAGGCTTCTCAGCACCACAGGCAAAAATGAACTTTCCTGACCTAAGGCTGTGAAGTGGGGGGCTAGCAGAGGCTAGGAGAGAGAAGGGGAACAGACCATGCTGGAGCAGGAACAGAGGCAAACCTGCTGCTTTTGCAGCTGCAGAAGCTGGGCTGGCTACAGCTAGGTGGGCTTCCCTTTCCTCCAGCATTGCCCTTTGCAGCTTATTCTTGGCTCTTCATTTGGTGGTAGCAGCTAGCCTGTGACATTGGCCTCAAACATGGTGGGTCACAAGCATTTTGCATTCTCACAGCAGTCTGTTGTGCTAAGCTTGTTTTGCTCATATATCAAAGTTAACCATGAAAATTCACAGAGGACCTGGTGTGAAATGGATCACTCTTCAAATCCTTATTTAGGATGAAATTGCTTGAGGGTTTATAATATTTTGCCTGATTAAAGTTTAGAGGCTGGTCTGTGTTATTAAGAGTATTTCTTTATTACCTGAGATTCACATTTCCGCAGTTGTGGTGTTTAGCTGAATATATCTCCTGTCCCGGAGATGTGCATTGTTAGAAGAGTTTTCACTTTGTCTGAGTTGCTCTGGGTTTTATTGGCTTAGCTGAAATGAGCTTCTCTGGTTTTGCCAAAATCACTTGTACATAGGTATTTTTAAAGTGATTGACCCGGTGGGCAACTTTTGTGAAAACACATGGGCTTTTAAGGACACAGTTGAGGGCATTCGCTAGCCTTGTGGAGTCATGAACATGCAAAAATTTAGTGAGCTGCTTCTTCTTGCAAAATATCTGGTCCCTTTCATGTTGAGAGAGCTCCAGTGGTCAATACAGATGTTTCTTTTTTGTACACACCACCAAGTTTTAACAGATACTTGAATTTCAATAAGAGTACCAATAATTTTTAGATTTGATTTATTTATTACTATGAGAAAAGGATCAGGCTATAGTCATGTTCATATTACCTTAAAGTGACAGTATGCCTTCATGGATTAAATGTGGGTTTGGACAGAAGATAAGGATCATTACCCTTTATTATACAGAGAGTCAGCCTAAGAAGGAAAGGGCAATCTGAAAACCTTTATGAAAAATCTTCTACCATAGAAGAAACCATGCATCATATTAATATGGTAACCAGGCAAATACATAGCAAGACATATGCTTCTTTGGAGACCTTATTTAATGGCTTCAGAGATTTCCTTCTCAGACAGAAGATGTTTTAATGCTGAAGTCGAAATCTGTTCTCATTTACCAGAATTACTCCAGATTTATGTATAAGAGAGACTAGTTTTGAACCAATCTTTTAAGGCAATGGGCAACTTCCATTATTGCTTGTGAAGATCATGTGGTCTTACAGTCAAGCATGTAACTGAAAGCACTCTAGAGATGAGATAAGTGAAGTATATTTTAATATGGATCTGCAGTCATTTAGCAATCTCCTAAGGGCTAGCAGTGATCAGTAGACAGCAGTTTGAGAATGTCTTAATGTTTACTGGATTGCATACTTATCTCATTACTTTGTCTTGTTTTGTCTGTTGTACAATGCCTCTTTTCTCAAGTTTCTCAAACCTTTCATTTGCTTGAGTACTAGGAAGATCTCTCTTCAGAACGGATTTCTGCAGAATTCAAATCTAGCAAAAGTGACTAATATAGATGCTAAATAAAAAAATTACATCATATATATTTGAAATTTACAAAGATATTTCACTTTGGCAAAGAAGTTTTTGCTTGTCAGTTTTAAAAGTTCAATATTTTAAAATACCTTTAATTTCACTGAGGACTAAAGCAGCTTTTCTTCATTTTAACTTTTGCTCTCTGACTGAAGTCTCCTGACGAAATGGGTCTGTAATTCTATAAGAGTGTAAATTGTGGAATAAGAAGACAGGAAAAAAGAGGATGAATAAATAGTCACTTTTCATAATGTCTCTCAAAGTCTGTGCTGGGATCCCTCAAAGTCTGTGCTGGCTTCCAGGCCCTTCAGTATATTCATAATGGTATGAAAAAGAAACAAGAAGTGACATAACAAAGTTTTCTGATATGCAAATAGTTCAGGACAGCTGAATCTAAACCCATTCCCAAAGATTTTTTGAAAGATTTTAAAGATTGACTAGTAGGTAATCTGATAAAATTCAGCCAATAGTAAAGTCCCTCATTGTACATAAACTGAAGACAGACTTTTAATTTAGATATTATCACATCTAAAAAAAAAAAAAAAGAAAAAAGAGGAAAAAAAAAAGGGAATTATTTTGGGTAGTTCTTTAAAAATTGAACTCATTGCTGCAAGATGTTACAGAAGCCAGTTGTGGAAATGAATTCTCTAAGGGCTGAGTTGTATTTGTGAGATGTATGTCATTTAAAAGCCATTTAAGAGTACTGCAGCTAGACAACTGGTATCTCAGACCCTAAAATGCTGATTGCTGGAGACAACAGAGGATATGTCAGGAAAGATAATACTCAGTGACTGATAACAATTTTTATGTATTGCTGTTCTCCACGTTTCTTGTATACATGTGTTCGAGACATCTGCAGGTCACTAGCCTGACAAGATGACTTCTCTAGATGGAGAATGTCCATTTTCTGGTTTTGTGGGCACTATCTGGGATATTCTTTTGTCACATGTCCCTGAAGTGCATTGTCCCTGATAAGCTGTTGCAGTCACAGCTGGAAGATGTCTAGCAGGGAGCACGTTGTGCAATCTGATAATTTCCAGTTTGGGTCAGCCTCAGGAAATGTGACCCAAAGTGGAAGTCTGTCAAATTTCAAACCCACTTGAATGAGAATCATCACCAAATAAGCAAATTCTAAAACGACTTTGAAAGCTGTCTGAGATAATACATTGATGTCTTGCTTTGTCTTTCTTTCCAGCTGAAATACATAGTTACAGTCTGGGGAAACAGAAGCTGGTGCAGACTCAAGCCCTAATGACTTTGGATGATTTATTTTTTTCCTGTTGCTGGTGAGGAAGAAAATTCTGGATTTACTCGCTTCGTAAACACTGTACCCTTTGAGATACTTTGAATAGCTTCTGTTTGCAGTGCATTTGAAACTGAGCTGGATTATCTGCAGTGTACAAATGTGAACAAAATGGACTCCCTTCCAACCTCAAAATTAATGATATATTTAACCACAAAAATGCTGAATTGCTTAGTATGGAAAACATATTTCTTCAATTATGGGTAATCAAATATTTACCTGCCAAATATAATAAGATGTATTGTAACATGATTATTACTGAGATGTAATACATTCTTTTTCAAAAAAAAAGAATTATCTTCACAAAATCTGGATTATTTTTCTGCTATTCTTCTCCATTTTTCTTCCGTTCCTTTCCCCCCCATTAGTGACATTTGGGAAGTGTGAGGGAAAGCAAAAAATGACAATCCAGAAGCTTAGGAAACCTAAACATAGGCAATATTTTCCAGCTTAAAAAAAAAAAAAAAAAAAGAGAGAGAAGGAGGGAAGGAAGGAAGGAGAGAAAGAGAAAAAGAGAGAGAAGAAGAGAGGAAGAAAGAGAGAGAGAAAGAATGAAAGAAAGAGAAAGAGAGAAAGAGAGGAGGGAAGGAAGGAAGGAAGGAAGGAAGGAAGGAAGGAAGGAAGGAAGGAAGGAAGGAAGGAAGGAAGGAAGGAAGGAAGGAAGGAAGGAAGGAAGGAAGGAAGGAAGGAAGGAAGGAAGGAAGGAAGGAAGGAAGGAAGGAAGGAAGGAAGGAAGGAAGGAAGGAAGGAAGGAAGGAAGGAAGGAAGGAAGGAAGGAAGGAAGGAAGGAAGGAAGGAAGGAAGGAAGGAAGGAAGGAAGGAAGGAAGGAAGGAAGGAAGGAAGGAAGGAAGGAAGGAAGGAAGGAAGGAAGGAAGGAAGGAAGGAAGGAAGGAAGGAAGGAAGGAAGGAAGGAAGGAAGGAAGGAAGGAAGGAAGGAAGGAAGGAAGGAAGGAAGGAAGGAAGGAAGGAAGGAAGGAAGGAAGGAAGGAAGGAAGGAAGGAAGGAAGGAAGGAAGGAAGGAAGGAAGGAAGGAAGGAAGGAAGGAAGGAAGGAAGGAAGGAAGGAAGGAAGGGGAAAAGTGAGAAAGAGAGAGAGAGAAAGAAAAAGAGAAACAGAGAAGGAAAATAAATTCTGGCAGAGTATTGGTTCTTTTTAATGGCTGTTTTGCTGCAAAACTATTGTTCACCTCTAAAAAGGAAACAGTTAAACAAACTGCAGATGGTTCAGTCTTAACATCCTCGCTTAGTTCCAACTGTGCCTCAGAGAACTGCAAATGAAGCGACTGTTTACACAAGCTTTTCCCTCCTGCAAAGAAACAGCACCAGCACAGTCATGGCAGCATTTCCCAATCCTTCCTCACACAGGACTCCTCCAAGACCAGTTTTAGGTGGATTGGGAGCCTGAGACCGGAAAAGGACACAGTTAGCAGGCTGTGGGGCTATCCTTCATTTCACATTGCCCTGTTGAGTTCAATTTACCAGAAACCCAGCTTGATGTATGACCATGGATTCCACTTTCTTCTGTGAGATTGTCCTTCTTTGATGGAGAACCTGGTGGCATAGTTAAGTCCTGTGGTGGGTCTCCCACTTGTTGACTGATTCAGGAAGAACAATCTCAGTAAAGGAAAGTGAATACCATTTTTCCTCACTTTGAAGAGGACAAAAACTGTCCCTTGGATTTTACTCAAGAAAACTTTCTATGAACAAAACCCGAAAGAGAATATCAGAGATACAACATTTCTGTCTCCATGCACAAGTGGCACCAAAGCCTTGGGTGGTGGGTTGAGTGGCTGTCAGCAGTGTGTGTGTAGAGATATGAATCCAGTTTTCCCGCCCTTGGACTAAAACGATGGTGGGACTGCAGGATTATTCTCAGGAAGCAGGTGTTGGGGAAAGGTTGGAAGGTGTTGGTTCCTCCCCTCTGATCCCTTTATGCTGCTCCAACACAAAATCCCATATGTTTTCAACCTCTTCCATGAGGACAGAGCCATGAAATTTCACAGTTGGACCTCTGCACTGGGTTAGAGTTTTGTCATTACAGCAGTTTAAAATAATGGACTTTTTAGAAATAATAATTTATTAACAAACTATAATATACATAAAAATATATATATTTTTTTTAGCTTAAGTTTATATCTGTAGGTCTTTCAGGTAAGATGAAATGCAAGGTTTTTTTATGGGGACTGTGTTCTGAAAATGATTCCCATTAGTGTATGTAAGAATGACCTTTAGCTTTGGTTTTTATCCAACAGCTTGTGAAGATACAGCTGCTTTTGGTCATTTTTATGAGTGAAAATCTAAATAATTATTTGCATCTATTAGACCAAATAGAAAAGAAATTTGGAAGCAATTCAGTGATGCTAAAAAATAGAAGGATGTATTCAGGAATGTAAATTATACACAGAGATACTCTGGTTGTAAAAATAAGTGAAAGCAGCTCTTAAAGTATTGGGAAACTAGTGTTGTGCTTTATTTGGCATTGAAGACTCAGGCTAGGTTTCCCTGGATGTGACTGTGCCACTTGGAGGGAATCTGAACAATGGTGATACAGAGATCTGTGGTGGCACTATCAGATGTGAAGCATGTTGCACCTGGACAATCAACTAGCAGGGCTTGCTAGGTCAGGGAGAGCACTGTGCAAAAGTGACTGTCCCCCTCTGGGGCTCCAGCTGGTGTCCTTGTACCTCATCTCAGAGATGTGTGGGTCCCAGATACTGAGTACTGTAGATCTGTGCACAAAGGAAGGAGAAACCTTCTTCTGATCCATGCAGGACTACTGAGTATAACTGGGTCTTTGGGACCTAGAATCCCCAGGGACCATGTTGTCAACATTGCCCAACTTCTCGTGATGGGTACAGCTGTTTGTGTTGGCTGTCATCTGCAAGCAACCACATGCTGGTGCTGCATAAGAAGATTGCAGTGTTGTTTGACATCTCCTCCTCCTGAGTCCAAGCATGTGCTGGAGGTGCGGTGGTCGTGGGTAAGACAGGAGGTTATGGCAGTGTCTTGTTCTTGTTATACAGACTTTTGTGAATGATTTCCATCCCAAAAGTGAGTACAGGGACTTATTACAGTAAACTCTCAGAAAGACAACAAATGCAAAATAAAGTAGTCTAAAACCTTCTTTAGCTTCTGCTCTACAACAGCAAGAACTTTTGCTCGGAGATATTCTGTGGTTTTAACTGACTTGTACAGTTTTTAGCCTTTAGTAAAATCATTGGGAGGGATAGGAGTAAGGACACTCATTTATTATTTCACAGTTCATTGGATTAACTTATTTTTATTTTAATGGACAAAATATCCTACTTGAAGACAGCAAGTCAAAAACATGTACTTCTTCTGCCAAAAATCTGTCTTGACTCCTTTGCCTATGGCAAACTGTGAAGTATAAAATACTTCACAATGAACTGAGGCTTTCAAGAGGGTGGTATAAGAAGAGACCCATTTTTCAGCCACATTGTTGCATGCTTGATCTTCCTTCCATCTTTTCTGCTGCAAAATGATCTTAACTCCATGGTTAGGAGGAGAGCTGGAGAACTGTGACTCTGGCAGAAAGGATCAGCATGTCCGTGTCCATTTCTGTTTGTCTGAAACGATCAATAAATTAAATTTATTGCTTATGACTTGTTCATTGCTGATGCTGATTAACCATCAATACCTAGGAGGGAATGAGCAGAGAGTTCACTGCTAGCACATCAGCTGAAATGGTTCTAGCACTGCAATCCCATATCTGATGCATGAGGAAATGCTAGACTAAAGGTCTTTTTCCTCCTTTTCAGTACTGCTCCCAGTAACTCAATTATATGGCTTTATTCACACTTTATCCATAAAATTCTACTAACACATCAAAAACAAGTGAATCCTTACATCCTGCCGTTTTATAACTCATAAAGCCAACTTCACCCATTTTACCCAAAGGACTGTGTAGCCAAAACCAGGACAAAGCCAATGAAAAAAAGAAGTGTGTGTGTGTGTGTGTGTCTGACTCTGTATGTGAATTATGACTATTCAAGGGGAAAAAAAATGGAGTGATTGCCAAAAAGCCAAGTGTGTAAAGGGACAGCTGGAGTTTTATGCCGGAGTTTACAATGCATTACTGTTCAATAAAAAAAAAGGAGTCCTTTACAGCAGCAGGTCATGCATCACATGATACATAAGCTACCTCTGAATACAGAGCACCTTCTTCAAAGGAAATGTCATTTTCTATTGAATTTGCTATTAAAGGAACAGTAGGTGATCTAGCTAGAGTTGTGTCATGGCGTGGAAAAGAACTGATTCCAATGCTTATAATGGTTTGGTAGTGGATCTACTAGCTGCAATGATCCTTTTCTTCCCATTGCACTGCTCATGTCTCAGCACTTAAACTTTTTCCCTCTTCAAGGGTAATAGGCTTTAAAACCCAAGCCAAGGTTTTCGTATTTGGCAAGAGCAGATAACTGTTTGGGTGCTCACAATGAGGGAGGAGAGAAGAAGGAAGAAAAAGTGGGAGGCAAGCTGAATCTTTGTCCAAAGGAAAGCTGGCATCGGTTATGAATATGTGGATTGTAGATTCTGAAATGAGGGACGGGGAATCTTCTATACGAGAAATATCAAAAAATATGATGAAGAAGCCCAGATGTAAAATGTAATGGCTTCCTGAAACCAGGCAGACAGCTGAGAAGTACTAATTTTGCTGTATTTCTGAGCAGTGCACAGGATCTGGTTAAAATGTTACTGTTGAACAGCCATGTTTAATAATATTCACAACATACTCAAATTCATTGAGTTTTGTTGGTTTGTTTGTTGTTTGGTTGGTTTTTTTGAGGAAAAACACAGTAGTTGTAACTAAAAGAAAATAAGTTGAATTAAAATGAGGAAGCTTCTTTAAAAAAATCAAAATGAACAGCCAAAAGAGAAAATACTTGCAGGTGGCACAGAGATTTTTTTAAAGAGGGAGAGTGTAACACATAGCTGCCTTTCAACAAATAAAGCAACTTTGAAAGGAAACTCAAAGGAAAAAGCCGGTTCAATAGTGGTGTAAATGGCTCTGTTTGGTAAGGGAGGCTATCAGAAGTAAAAAGAAACATTTTTAAGAAGCGGGAGCTATGTCCAAACAAGGGAACCAGAAAGGATTATCAGAAAGGGAGGTTAACTGGAAACCTCCATCAAAAAAAGAAAAAAAAAAGAAAAAAAAAGAAAAAAAAAAAAAAAGAAAAGAACAAAAAGGTCTCAGGGAAGAATTTTTAAAGGCAACAAAATTAATAATAACCCCTTTTTACAAACACATATATCTTCCAAATTCTCTGCAAGGCCAATGATGGAAGATGAAAGGATAATGGAAGCACTTGGGTAAGATAAAGACAGACACAAAGTTACATTAATTGTTTGTATCAGTGCTCACAAAGGAAAAGCTTAGGGAGTTTCTCACAGCTGATGAGTCACAGCAGGTCCTTCCAGCTGTGGTTTTGTGACAGGTTTGAGTGGAGCTAAATCCATGCTCTTTCCAAAAGGGGCAGACCTGGTCTTGGAGCCTCACTGGTCCTGGCCATGCCATCCCACTCCTCTCCTTGTTGAAGGATTATCATCTTTGCAGCCATATGGACAACCAGTTCAAGAAGATAGTCCCATTCATTACCAGGCATCAAGTTTAAGACAAAAGAAATAAAATTTGGGGTTGTTGGGGTTTTTTGTTTTGTTTGTTTGTTGTTTGTTTGGTTGGTTTTTTTAATATACTGCATAGTTAAATGGTGTTATGGGATGTTATGGGGATCTGAAGGTCAATCAGGTTGCACAGGCAGCTGATGAATTTGTGAAAAAGCTCATCCAGGGAGAATAACATTTCTAATCAAGGAACAATCATGCCAATAAACTACAGTATGGTGGGAAGATTAAGGGAGATGTGCTTTCTCTGATCTTATGCTCTCCCTGCAGTATTTCCTCTGGGCCTCTGTCTGAGTAGAGGTCTACATGGACTTTAGTCTTGAAGAAGTGTCATTCTATTCTTTAAGACACCAGAAGAAAACCAGCAGGAGCCAAAAGGTACCTCTCTTATAACTTTAGTATTTTAGGCCAGTCTCAGAAGAGTTGAAGATGTAACACTTTCTCTGGTGTCATGCATTTGAATGTATCTCGTATGCAGAGTAGGTATGGTCATAATTACAGAGGTCATTTGACTTTTTCAATATAAATAATTAACAATAACATGTTTCAATAGCATATTCTTGGAAGAAAGGAGAAAGATGCAATTTTTTCTCTTTTAATCCACTCTTCTATTCCAGTGTAAAAAGAAATTAAAGAGCATATACCATTTACTCTGTGCAAGAAGACAGGAAGGTATCACTGCTCTCCTAGGGACTACAATTAACAAGACCTGTCTTTTTTCCCTGCAAAATAAATCTTTTGATCCACACTGAGACTAAACAAAGATTTCTCTGTTTACTTTTGGAAGCACTAAGTATCAAGACACTAACTCTAGGGGATAATCTATTAAATAAGCTTTCTTTGTGTTAAAGTTCAGTCTTTGTAGAAGACCTTGTCAAGAAATCTTACTAAAATATTTTTATGTTACCTTAGTTTCGTTGTGGTGAAAGTGCATTTGTAAATGTTCATTGGTACTTAATTGTCTTTAAAAAAAAAAGAGAATGAAAGGAGTGAAAGGCTTGCATCTGGAAGTATTTTGTTTTTATTACCAGCTCCCCTCCGGTTAAGGACATTGAATTTCTGCATCATCTTCTGCTTGGTTACTTCATGTTGCAAAAGCTTCATTACAGAGTATAAACACCCCAAGTTTAGATAATTTTTTTCATGACTCGCAGCTTCCACAACCAATGAAAACTTACTGTTAAGCTAAAAAATTAAGCCTACCACGGGCTTCCAGGCCTGAGGCTGCAGAAGGTATCAGCTGTAACCACTGCGCTAAACAGCTATGTAGAATGGGGAACACAATTTATTTCAACTACTGGATCTCTGCAAGAGACTGAGACTTATTAGAGGACAGAAGAATGAAAGCAGATGGGAAATATAAACTGCATCAAGTGATTTAAAGATGCATGGATGAGCCTTTTATTACATGAAATGATTGATGATACACCAGCAACTAATGCTGATCACACTTGTAAGAATTAATCTGGAGGCCCAATTAGAGCTAAATTGTTACTTAGTCCCAGGCTGTGAACTAAAATCTAGCCATTTGTCCAGGGGCATCTAAAGGTTCTGGATAGTTATCCAAAGAAAGAAACATGGTTATGCCTGGCTTTACTGTGTTGTTTTTCACATGTCTGCCTCCTGTTTGCTCATACGTATTTACTTTTCTTCCTTTTTAATGTAAACTGCACCACCTACCTCAGCATGAGAGTCAGCGTGTAAGGTTCAGTAAGTGCCTGGATCAATGTCGACTGTGACTTTAACACTCAAACCATTTTATGAATATTATCTGCCTCGACTGCAATTTGCCTCCAGACAGAAAAGATAGTGGTGTGTTGATGCTGTGTGCTCTTGCTTATTGTCAGCAGTCTTGAGAAATATGTTTCATTTTCCCTTGAACCTGCACCAATAAGCTAAAAGGTGCCATCAGTGTCTGCACTCAGGTCTTCATTCTTATCTGCATCAAGTCCTGAGGGCGAGGAATTTACTGCATGTAAACATGTTGGCTTGTTTTGATTAAACATGCCGTGGAAAATCCAAATTCAACACCTACACAGCCACAGGCAAATGGCAGCAGTATTTCCACCATGAGCAGCATAGTTTGTTAAAGAGCTTTATTAACCATTCTTGTGCATATTGTGGACTGGGTAAAAATAAAGCATAATGCTGTTGTGCTTAGTAAGAAAATGATCACGACTGGTTTTTGTTCACACTGTGACTACGTCAAAGACCTAGTGGTCTCCTAATGAGAGTACTGGACTTTTTTCTCCCATTGCTAACTCAGCGTGTTGAGCTGAGGTTTTGAAATCCCATGAAATCGTGGTTAAAACTGTCATCCAATAGATCTGACACCAATGTCTTCAAAGATTGCTCCAAGCATTTTGGTCTAAATTTTCCTTCTGCTTCACCTCTGAAAATTTAACCATTTACCACAGCTAGTGAGTGATGCCTAGGAATACGTTTTTGGACACAAAATCTTGATGAACAGCTCCAGCAAAGTGCTCTTGGGCTTTTGTGATGCATCAGCTACCCAGAACTTGCCTCCTCCTCTGACAATGATAGTTTGGGTTTGCAGTTTTGATGGTGTTGATCTCCTACAAGATGCTCCCAGCTGAGGCTGTCTTAGTGTATGACTCAGTCTCAAATTTATTTCAAATGTATGACAGCCAAATGACAGTGATGTTTAATTTGTTATTGTGGTTGTTCTAAGGTCTGTGGCTGAAGAAACCACCCTGAACATGTGCTTCTGCAATATTTCACAGACCAAACCTCCCAGTCATCCAGAAGCTAAGGGGTTCCTGCCAGCTCCAGAGACTTATGTTCAAAATCATCCTTGAAAGTGAGTTAAGGGTTTTGGAGACACATATGGTCCTTGAGAGCCAGAAAAACAAACACATGGAGGATGCAGAGCACAACAACTTGGGGGGTAACTTCTCTGAACACCTACTTGGATAGACCATAATTCCTGTTGCTATACAGTATCAATCAGCCAACTGGTTGCCAATAACCAGCATTGCGTCCAGTCATCCAGATCTTCCACTTCAATCTCGTGTCCTGGTCTGTGCTCTGGATTGATGCTACTAGTAACATAGTCCTGATTTTTTTACTGCAGTGCTAAGGTCAGCACTTCACCTTTACATGAGATAGCATTAGGGAAAATGAAGGTTTAGGAGGACAGAGGACAAGGTAGATAAGAAGCTTGCTATGCCAGCTCTTTATTGATTTCTTAAAGAGGCCACACCGCTGGCACAAGTACCTAGAAACAAGTCTAAGCCCCTTTTGGGCAGCTTTCTATAACCAGTTTCTTAGAGCTTCCTCATCTCCCCTTCACCTCTTCTGAGCTCCTGGATGAAAGACAGTCAACCCAGCCAAGGCTGCTTTGTCAACAGATTGAGACCAAGTTTCTCATGTAGGTTGACTCTTGCTTTCTGACAGGGTTTTTATGGGCAGAGAGAGTTTGCTTCCTTTTTGTTTGTTTGTTTGGTTTTTTTTTCCAGAGGCACTGCTCAATGAGAGTTTCGAATTGACTCAACAGAGAGTTTTGGTGCAGGGGAGTTAATATACTTTAAAGCCAGGATGAAGGTATTTGAACTCATACATTTTGAGAGCTTGCCATAATCTCTAAAAACCCTAATGGTGTTTAGGGACCATACAACCACTGTTAAATAACGAGGTAAACTTTTTGGATGTCTTTTGCACTGTATGGCTACATCTAATAATATTAGAAGTTTCTTGTGAGATGCACTTTCCTCCCATACGGTTTGTTTATAGAGCAACACAACAAGGTACATGCACTGAACTAAGTTTTAAGGCTTTGTATAATACAAGTGCCCTTGTCAGAAAATTCACAAAATTTCTGTATTTACCAAAAACCTTTGCTGGCAGAAAACAATTGTGTATTTCGCTTTCACGTAACAGGAAAACACTCTTCTCTCCAAGGTTATTGTGTTCTTCAGAGTATTTTCTTGCAACATATATTTTTGTGTACCTGCCCTTGCAGGTCAAACCTTGATTAAATGAGAGGACTACCTAAATCTCGATTCTGCTTTCTATGCTTAAGGAGACAAGTGAAGGATGAGCAGCAGGGGGGAGGGTAAGACCCGTATACATGTCAGTATAGGGAAACCAGCATTTAAATCCCCTACTGTAAACTTGGTAGAGTTGAGACTAACTGCTGTGTGCCTCTAACTGCTACAGGCATTGCCTGTGCTGAGATTTCTCTCTCCCGTCATATTCCTTCCTTAAAACCTCAGAGGTGCTCCTTCTTATCCCTGCCGTATTTTGCATATCTTCTTGGTCATTGTTACCCTTTTCTTGGACCTGGGGCATGTTCAGTTCTGGACAATAACAATTTCTTAACACTGGCCTTACAGCCCAAAAGAGAAGAAAGCAGTTTCATTTACAGTTTTAACATTTGAAAATGCTAAGACTGATGTGAAATGACTAACAAAGCCTTGTGAAAATTATTTATCTCATTTCATTTAATTGTTCTCATGAATGTTCCACTGATATTGTCATTAGAGGCACAAAACTCATTGGATCGATGGGTCACTTTCTAGCTAAGAGTTGTAGCAGTACACTAAACCTATTTTATTACCAAGAGTGTTAAGCCTATACAATAATGCTTGCCATATTTCCATTTTCCCTTCACTCCTACACTGAATTTCATGGAAGTAGTCAGATGCGTAAGTTCTGCACTTGTGTTATTGTTAAATTATTTATTATTTCAAACAGGAGGCACCAAGCACTCCTCTTGCTGCCTTTGGAGGACTATTGCATTTGTCACGCTGCTCAGATAACTTACTGCCACACACAAACAAAGCAGAGCAGATGCTGAATAGCATTCACAGTTCCTGAAGAAGCTTGTTGCGTGCTGAAATCAGCATGAACCTGAAAGTGGATATGGAGGTTTATTTATTCTTCTTTCTCTTCTCGGATGGTGGAGGGGAAGACACTTCTTTTCTTTTCTTTTCTTTTCTTTTTTTTTTTTTTTTTTTTTTTTTAAGCAGTAAACAAAACAAGATATTCACATTCACCTTAGTAAATGGACGGATGTTTCCCTTGTTGTAAAAATAAGCAGCAGTCAGTGGCTGAATGTGTGGCCGTAATAAGATTCATCTACGTACCACATATGTTTTCAGACAAAAGAAGAGAGAGTAAAGGCCTGACTCTAGTGAGAAGGAGCCCTGTAGAAATCAGCAGAACCACCTTTGGTAGATTATTTATGCTACTGTTTTCCACTCATGTTTGATTGCATGGTCACAGCCATCTGTATTAAGCATTTCTGAAGTTCTCAAAATGTCATTCTACTGCCACCAACATCTCATGCTTACATGGTCCTCCCTTTGCAGAAGACCACCACCTTCTTTTCACTGTGACATTCTAAAAACTAAACAATAACTATATTTTCATGTGCTGTGCCTGATTTTTCTCATGCCAATCATTTTGTCATTTTTTTTAATCTTTCCTTTTGACACCTCTTTTGGGGCAGAGATTGTGTACTTTGTGGACACAAAACACACAAGGTGCTGAGCTTGCATTCAGTAACGATAGCAGTCCTGATAAAAATTCTCTGTTTCAAGTCTCATGTTAGATCAGAATCCAAGGGCTGTATTACCAACAGTTGTAGGGAAACACATGGGCACAGAGGAGAGGTGAAGTATTTTCTCCTGTGAATTTTCTTCATGGAAGGAGAGTTTCTTTATGTGTATACGCTAGGGTCATCATTTGATGATTTTGGTGGGACTGATCTCAGTGAGCTTCAGTTGTCCAAAAGGTAAGTATCTAACGTAAATTAAACTTCTTGGGCTTTCTGTGTTGTTGGTGTTTTTTCAGGGAGTGTTTCAACTTACATATCTTAAAATGGAATATATTACTCATCTGTCCTGGTGACTACTGACTATCGAGTCAAGATAAGTAGTTTAGAATAGAAGCTGAGCTTGCAAATAGCAAAAATTGGGTTAAATAAATCCTAGCCCAAATCCCTAGTGATTGAATTGCTACTATATTTATCAAACTGGAGGATTCTATGGCCAGCGACAAAGAAATTAAGCCTGAAATGAGAAATTTGGGTGAATATGTGAGAAAACTGCAAAACATCTTGCATTGGGATTATAATCCTTTAAACAGAGTTAGGACCTTTTAAGCAACATTTATAACCTGCAATAAAAAAAAAGCAAAAATAAAAAAATTAAGATTGGTTTTTATACTGTAAGGGTCGATATTGCTAAAGAAACCAGAAAGATAGCAAGTCAAGCAATGCTTATTATAAGCTGGCAAAAATAGCATATTATTTTATGTCCAAGACATCGTTGCTCCAACTTTTTCCTTTATTTTTTAACTATTTCTGTGCCATGCCTAGGTAAAGATGCAAACACCTATATCCTACCTCCTGATTTCCATACACAGGCACAAGACATAGAGGTTTCCCAACATCTTGAGGAGTGTCTCCGTGGACAGATGAGGTGATTGATGTGAAGCATGCCATGCCAGCTGGCTGTGTGCTACAGTGCTTCCAGACCAGACTTGCTCTCCAGTTGGACCGCTAGAAATGCAAGCAGAGCAGATGAACAGCTGTCTGCACCTGGCTCTCTAGGCACCGTGTTCCTATGAGCTATCATCTGTGTTGACAGTATCCATTGTCCTTCAGGTGGTCCCTTTGAAGACCACAACCTTCTTATATTTTTGCTCTATTTGTTTATAACATGGCCTCAAAGGATAAAAGGATAAATTAAGTTTTTTTTCAGGACACAACCTAGCTGGGAACAATGCAGTGAAATCACTGAATGGTAGGAGTTGGAAGGAGCCTCTGGAGATCGTATAGTCCAACCCCACTGCCAGAGCAGGTTCACCTAGAGCAGGTCACACAGGATGATATCCAGGTGGGTTTTGAATGTCTCCAGGGAATGAGACTCCACCACCTCTCTGGACTGTTTCAGTGCTGGAAAGGCTTGGAAAATGTAAAGGCCTTGCTGAGTGTTTAGCCTTCTTTCCCTCTGGGATGCAAAACCTGCATGGTTATGGGTTCGGAGTTATGAAGCTAAACAAACTGGTTGTATCTCATGGTTATATTCCCTTGCCTGCATGGAGTTCATCTAACCCACATCATAAATTCTTTGGGAAGACAGGTCAGAGTTGGTTCTGATTCAGTGGAATTGGGTTTAATTTGATGACCTTTGCACCAGGATCTCAGCAGCATCACCCTCTCCTGACTGCAGGAATAATATCCATGACTACTGTCGCTGTAAACATCTGCAGAATGTGACCATGCAAATTCTGCCCTTTCCTTTATTAAGCACCACTTCTATTTTTAAAATAATACACATTTTTGGACTTTGCTCATCCATTGATTATCTTTCTTATTCTATCAAATGCTCTGTCATTAATTTCTGAGGTCTATTCGGGTTCTTTGGTCCATTCACAAAGCAGCCTAAACTCTGCTTTGAATTCCAGGACGTATATGTTCATCACCCATGCTGTTCTCATAACACTTCTTTCCATAAGAAATAATATTATATGACATTTCATCAGCTCAGATGGTTAGTTACATTTATTGGTCTAATTTGTTATTAATGTCTTTAGGATCTTGATTTCATGCAAAGTCGTAGTTATGGGGTTTTCCAGAAGCTGTTCCTTATTCCTTTCCCACAGTGTGTGACAGCTTTCTGTATTTCATAATTTTCTATATTCCCAAAGCACCTTGTGTTCTGAAGACACTATTAACATATTTTATTTACCAGGAAAACAGATTATTAAGGATACTAAGCAGATGATTAATTGCTTGGGGAAGACTCTTGACAAAAGAAATTGTATTTAAGAAAATGAGAGATTCTTGGGAAAGGGGCTATTAATCTCCAACACGTATTTTGCACTAGGAAAGCTTTAATAAAAACACTCTGAAGAGGGTACCTGTCTCCAGCTATGATAAAATATATTTTCTAATCTAGAAGCTTTACATTTAGTACTTGCTAGAGGGAGAGAACCTGCTTTTTACATACATGGTGATAATGTCTAGAAAGCTAAATGTTCTTAGTGGATGTGATCAAAAACATAACAACAGCAGCAGGTAGCAGTACCTCCAGATACCTGGTTTGCCTTTTGAACACTTAACTTAAAGAAGTTTACTGAGTCTGCAGTGAGAAAAAACTGCAATTTCTTCTTTTGTTCTAGATTAAAATTTGCATGAATGTGGAAGAATCACAGTCTCACAGTTACCTCTTGTAAGTGTGAAATTCTAGTGCCAGAGACAGCTTGGTGAAAAATATGAGAAAATATCTCAGACCCCCAGGAAAAGAGGCAAAAGAAGAGCTATTTATAAAAAGAGATTTTGTTGCTGTGTAAAGGAGAAAGGGCAAATGTTCTTCATCTTATAAGTCTGACTCCTTAGTCTAATTATTTGAACATAAATAATATTGAGATTTTGCATATGTAAGTCAGTATAACAATAGTAGATGAAACGTTTTCTGTGTAAGACATACAGTGTATACTTACTTCCTAAGATTCAACTATGTAAGTTGTCCCTTTGCATTCTTCTAGATATTTTCTGAAGGAGAAAAGAAGCTGCAGGTAACTGACACCTTAGTAAAAAACAAAGATTTTGTTTTTTCCTTTTTCTGGTAATACTATGGTCTTGAGCAACACATTTTCAGAACTTTAAACTGTTGAGTATCTGACCTTAGGATTATGAGTATATTTTGGTCTATATGGAATTTGCCATGATGTCATACTGTAGCCTTCTTTTTTGACCTATCGTCTGAGAAGACAGCCTTCCATTTCTGGTATTTGCTGTCTTGTTATCATTGTGACCATGGCTGAAAATACAATTCTGACAGTGTCTGTGGGTCCCTCAGCCATTTGCTCTTGGTGGACAGAGTAATGGGAAATCCATCATTGTTTGTACACATCTTTCTGTATGATTTGCAAGACTTGAAGGTTTTAGTTATGAACAATATTTTGTTTCTGATCAGTTCTAATTCATTTAGCGCTGTGACTTTTACAATATATTGGACATTTCCAAGAGCTGGTGTTTTGAATGATCATTAAATGAACAATATATTTTGAAGTGGATGGATGGCCCCTTTCCCTTCCTGACCTCAGGAAAGATGACATCCCATGAACTGCGATTTTGAGGTAAGCATGGCAAAAAGTGCTGGATAATGATGATGATTAACTGCATGGATGTGGGTCCTGGAGAGTGGTGTGTGCAGGGCATAGGAGAGAGGAAAGACTTTGACCAATGAAAATATTAAAAAGGCTGATGAACAATACAAAACAGTGTATTAATGAGTTATATGACCTTCATGATTCTGGGGACTTTGTCCAGCAGGCTGCTTTCTTACAGTTTTGTCTTCCATCTTTCTAAATACATAAATTCACACAGAATCACACACAGCATAGCTTTGGCTGGAAGAGACCTTCAAGATCATCAATTCCAACCTTATTCCTAGCTCTGTGAACACCACTAAACCATGTCCCTAAGCACATCTACCCATTAAACACTTCGAGGGATGGGGACTCCACCACCTCCCTGGGCAGCCTGTACCAATGCCCAACTACCCTTTCAGTAAAGAAATGCTTCCTAATATCCAGCCTGAACCTCCCCTAGTTCAGCTTCAGGCCATTTCCTCTTGTTCTATCGCTTGTCATTAGGGAAAACAGACCAACTCCCGCCTCGCTACAACTTCCCTTCAGGTAGTTGTAGAGAGCAATAAGGTCTCCCCTCAGCCTTCTTTTCTCAAGGCTAAACAGCCCCAGATCCTCCAGCCTTCCCTCATATGAGATATGCTCCAAACCCTTTACCAGCTTGGTAGCCCGCCTCTGTACCCTCTCCAGCACCTCAACGTCCTTCTTGTAGAGAGGGGCCCAAAACTGGACACAGTGTTCAAGGCGCGGCCTCACCAAAGCCGAATACAGAGGAATGATCACCTCCCTGCTCCTACTGACTGCACTGTTCCTGATACAGGCCAGGATGCTGTTGGCCTTCTTGGCCACCTGGGCACACTGCTGGCTCGTGTTCAGCCAGCTGTCAATCAACACCTCCAGGTCTCTCTCTGCCTGGCAGGTCTCCAGCCACTCCTCCCCAAGCCTGTAGCACTGCTGGGGGTTGTTGAGGCCGAGGTGTTGGACCCGGCATTTGGCCTTATTGAAAGTCATGGAATTGGCCTTGGCCCAGCAATCCAGCCTATCTAGATCTCTGTAGAGCTTCCCTACCCTCAAGCAGATCGACACTTCCACCCAGCTTGGTGTCATCTGCAAACTTACTAAGGGTGCACTCAGTCCCCTTGCCCAAATAGTTGATGAAGATGTTAAACAGGAGTGGCCCCAGTACTGAGCCCTGGGAGACACCACTCGTGGCTGGCTGCCAACTGGATTTAACTCCATTGACCATAGCTCTTTGGACTTGACCATCTAACCTGTTTTTCATCCCAGAAAGCGTATGCCCATCCAAGCCAAGAGCAGTCGATTTCTCTAATAGAATGCTGTGGGAAACAGTGTCAAATGCCTTACTAAAGTGAAGACAGACAACATCCACAACCTTACCTTCATCCAACAAGCGGGTCACCCTGTCACAGAAGAAGATCAAGTTAGTTAAACAGGACCTGCCCTTCATAAATCCATGCTGACTGGGCCTGATCACCTGATTGTCCTACATGTGCTGCATAATGGAATCCAGGATGATCTGCTCCATCAGCTTCCCTGGTACTGAAGTCAAACTGACAGGCCTATAGTTCCCTGGATTATCCTTCTGTCCCTTCTTATATATGGGTACTATATTGGCTGACCTCCAACCTGCTGGCACCTCCCCAGTCAGCCAGGACTGCTGATAAATGATGGACAGTGGTCTGGTGAGCACCCCTGCCAATTCTCTCAGCACTCTAGGATGTAACCCACCCTACCCCATAGATTTATGTACATTGATGTTGAGCAGCAGGTCACGGACCATCTCCACCTGAATTGTAGGGGGGACATTGTGTTCCTGGCCCCTATCTCTTGGCTTGGGCGAGTGACTTTCACCAGTGCAAGTGTTTCCATTACCAAAGGCTGAGGCAAAGAAGACATTAAGCACCTCAGTCTTCTCCTCGTCTTTTATTACCATATTTCCTTCCAAATCTAGTAGTGGATGGAGGCCCTCCCTGGCGTTTCTTTTATTGTTAATGTGTTTATAGAAGTTTTTCTTGTTGTTCTTTACCTCTAAAGAGAGATTAACTTCAAGTAGAGCTTTGGACCTTCTAATTATTTCTCTGCATGACCTAACAACATTCTCATACTCATTATGAGTCATCTGACCCTTCTTCCAGACACCGTAAACCATCCTTTTTTCCCTGATTTTAAGCCAAACCTCCCTATTCATCCAGGCCAGTCTTCTTCGCCACTGAATTGTCGTACGGCACGTGGGGACGGCCTGCTCCTACACCTTTAAGATTTCCTTCTTAAAAAATGTCCAGCCTTCCTGGATTCCTACATCTTTCAAAACTGACTCCCAAGGGATTCTATCAAGTGACCTCTGAAATAAGTTGAAGTCTGCCCTTCGAAAGTCCAAAGGGACTTTGTCAGTGCCTAGGCAGCACCTTGTCTGTTTGGGAAGCCACTGCAATCCATATTCCCCCAAAGACAAAGGCAGAAACTGGGCCAGAATGAAGGAAATTACATTTCACGCTCTAGCTCTAAATCATGTCAGATATGATAGCTGAGTATTCCCCAGTCTGAGCCCGGTATAATGCATGCAACCCTGAAAACAAAAAAAGCTGATACTGATATTTAATCATGTTTTTCTTTGAAATGTTAATCTAATAAAAGGTATAGTTTTCTTTGTTTTGTGTAGTTTAAGGGATAACTATTACCACATCAGACTGAAGGTATTAAATCCTTCCTCTTCTTCCTGCTACCTCTGTGACCACATCCAAATGCCCGGGAAAATTTATCAAGCTGGAGGCATTTTGCTGTCGGTTTCACATCCTAAAATGAGCTGAAAGCAGGCTTAATCCAGCTGTTTCCTGGGTACTTTACTATGTAGTCTGATGGTGGTAGAACAGTTACAGATGAGCAGCGTAATTATGTCAGTATGATCTTAATTATTTTACCAGCTGCCATTACTTTAGATTTTTCCAAGAATGAGTAGTTTGTGAGCAAGTTGTGGAAAGAGCTATTTTGCCTTTGTGAGATAGTGAATTGATAATCGGACTGGGGACTGCTTTGGATTCTTATCAATTCTTTCAAGATTTATAGCGTATTATTTCCTCTGCAAATGGATTTCTAACACACAATTTGTTTATGTTGTAATCCCACACGTTTTTGTGGATGAAACCTTTAAAATGAAAAACTGTCTTTGAAGCAGAAATTGAAAGCAGTCAGTTCAGCAGTTTAAGGGGCTGGAGCTGATGGAAGTTTCTATAATTCATTATTTGGGGAACGCCATATTTGTATCTGTGTCAATTGAGTCACCTAATGAAACTCACATGGGAGAAAGGACACTATCACTATGACACCTACAGTGGACGTATACCAGATCTGGACAGGGATGGTCCAAAGCAGGGAGTCTACATGGGGCAAAGCAGCCACAGCTGCTCTTTGGTGATGTGCCTTAGTAAGTGGAAAATGTTGGTTAATATGTGTAAGATCAAGGTTTTGGCTAATACACTGGCTGATATGCCACAGAGGCATCTGGCAACTAACTCAGCATGTCATGACTGCTCATCTAGTCATCGCTTATTGTTTTTCATGCTGCTGGCTGCTCATTAAGGGTGAGGAGAATAAGCATGTGGCTTGTAATGCCAGGGGACTGGTATGGGAACAAATACTTATAAGGTATAAATCAGTGTAGTCTTGTGCATTCAAGTTAAGGTGTTTATTTATACCATGTCCTATTTCAGGAAAGTCTGAAGGCTGGTGTTTAAATTTGCCTCTATTCAGAAGAGTATAGATATCCAGGAAATATGGATTTCAAAAAATTGGGCTCACTTGAGAACCTTTTAATCTTTGTATGGTTGCAACTGTGAAAAAATGGATTATCGGAATTCAACAGACACAAATATCCAAAATACATTTGTCAAAAGCCTAATAATCATAAAACGGGCAAAAAAAAGGCCTGAAACTGAAAGTAAATGCACAAGTGTCAACAACAAGGATCAGATTTTTTTTTCCTTTCCTCTTGTACATGAATGTTTCTTTCTTAGTCTCCATGGTTGTAGAGCAAAGGCAGGAAATGCGATCAAAATACATCCAAAATAAGACATCTAAAAGCTGAGAAGGTAAACAAAATGAAGACAATATTTATGTACATTGTCGAGTTTGTTGCCTAATTCCTATGTATTAACTTTCAGTGTATAGGGTCATGTTCCTCTTTGCACCTTCCCCACCTCAGAGCCAGAGATATCAAGAGAAATGCTTCCAGCTAAAGCATTTTCTGCAGAGATACTATTTTATGACAATCAATCAATCAATCAATCGCCCAGTGTTTTTGGATAAGTCTATTGTTTGTATGATTAGTATTCTTAAGTCAAAACTTCAGCTTTCTGTTGGAAAACCACTATCACTTGAAAAATTTCACCTAAACAGTTAGGAAGAAAAAGAAATGTCAAGAGACCATAAAAAAAAAGTGACAGAAGTTTAAGTTTGAAATGTAACACAAGGGAATCACATACTTCAAGGAACTGGCAAGGGGAATGGTCCGTTAGCATTACTGGAGGTGGGAACTTAATACTAGTAAAACAATGTCCCAACTAGAAGAAACAACACTCACAACAAGAAATAAAGATTTTTGTGCTAGAAAAGAAGATTTTAGAAAGATGGAGAAAGAAACCAATAAGGTCAGTTAATATTTACTCTTCCATGAGAATTTCTCACCATTTCTCTTTGAAATACTATCAGAAAATGCTCTGCAAAGTGCTGTTCCTTGGATTTGCTTACAATTCACTGCCAGCACTCCCTTCAGTTTTCTGAAAAAAAGGGAAAAAAATAAAATATCATGACAAATTTTCAAGTGGAGAGCTTTCACAAATGTTTTGCTTGGACACCAACGATGGATTAAACCGATATGGTATTAGAAAGTTGACATTTTACTTTCAAATTTCAGTTACAAGACTGATAGATTCAGTGATAAAATGTTGTCAAAACCATGGGAGCAAATAGATAAAGATACTGTGTGTGCTGCCTGTGTGCTCTGTGTCCTGATTTATTGGATAGTGAAAGTTGCAAAAACAAATCTGGAGGTATACAGAACCTACGACTAAGAAAGAGCTGTATGCAGGATGGTACTTCATAACTTTTAGTTTCTGACATACATCATGTTGAAACAGTTTCTCAGAACATTGCTCACTCTTGTTCCCAAAAACACTGTTTGAGGAGAGGAAAATTCAAATCCCAAACTCCAGGAAATAAAGCCCGAATTGTTTCTGTCTGCTTTAGCAGCTGCTGTTCCTCGTTTTCATTTCCCCTCCCTTCTCTCCCTCTTCCATTGCTCCTGTTGTTTCAGCTGCTGCTCCTTTTCTCTTTCATCTTGTCGATCCTTGCCAGCAGTGAGGGTCTGAGTTCCCATTCCCCTGGGGCTGGGGGCAGCTTTCCCATGCTTTGCCTGCACTGCTGAGGTGAAAAGACCATTTTATTATTTGTCTCCTGTGATACCACTTTCTTTTTGGTACTTCACTCATATGCACAGTGCCCCCTTCTCTTCTTCTGAGACCGTACAGCATTTCCCAGCTTCAGGGGGAGACTGAATGTCAGCTTCAGCAGGATATTTGCCTGTTGGACTTCTGTCATGCTGAGGACTCAGCTGTCCAGGAATGTTGTCTAGGAGGTTTTAATCTTCCTAAAACTGGAGCCAGGTGTGTCCAGAGGGATAAGATGAACAGGATTCTGTTTGACTATTTGGAAGGATGCTATTGCAGAGCAAGTCATCTCTGAGGTGCTCTGCAGGGCCATTTGCCCTCTGAGACCCCAGCTCAAACCTTTGTCTCTTGAGGCAGAGGATCATTCCTTGCCACCATTTCTTTGACCAGATGAATAAGCAAACTGCTTGAGTTCATCATTCATGTATGTTCATCTGGACACAAGCTCCACAGGCTTTTCACCCACCTTTTCAGCTGACAGCAACAACTGATGTTGGTAGGTCAGTGCCAGCAATGCACTTTGCTGTGGCTCAGAGGACCCCACAGAATAGCAGAAGGTGGAACAAGTTTTCTCTGCTTTGGAGAACTAGGGGGAAGGACCAGGTATGAATTCCCCAGAACAGTACTAAAGAATGCCAATTATGCAGGTGATTTTCACATATAGAATAAAAAACAAAACGTATGTTGGTACATATATATTATTGCCCACTATTTACAAGTGATGGAAAGTATTGTCTCTGATTCTTATTTATTTTATTATCAATCTGAAAAAAATAACAGAATTACCTATGGTATTAGGACAATGCGTTCCTTTGTTTCACTCCTGCTTTCTCTCTCTTTATCCCTTTTTTTTTTTTTACCACCAATATGCCTATTAGCACATTTTTATTATATATTCAAACAGGTAAACACAGAAATATCAGATGATGAATTCAGAGTTTTTTATTAAAACTGGGGACTGTGGGTTCAGACACAAGGAACTTCTCAGTGGTAAATAAAGATGCACAGAGCCTGTGCTTGTTTCACAAATAGTCTCTATGGTTAGGAAAGATGGACACTTATTTCGTACCAGAGAAAATGTGTAAAAACTGTGTTAAAAAACTGACACAAATAGATAGCAAGGCACGGTGCATTTTTTTCTAAAAGAATGTCTCAGCCAAACATAAGCAAATCCCAAGTCTTGTTCATCTGTATACTCAATAATAGGTAAAAATACAAAAATATGCTAAAAAATATGGACAATGTAGTGAATGCATTAGTAGAAAATGTGACACTGAAAAATAAAGACAAAATCAAACTCATAAATTCCCTTTTTGCTCAAGGTAGGTAGCAAATACACACACAACTGTGGACCTTGCTTAGTGTTTTTTTAATGTAAATGGAAAAAGAACATTTTTGCCAGGCTTTTTGACAGAGGCATGAGAGATGCCTGTGTGGGAAACAATATAAAGAAATTGACCAAATTGAAAGTAAGGAGAAATAAATATTAGCAAAAAATTAAAATGAAAGGCCAAGTAAAAGCTGGCTGTGAATGTAAAATAGCACCTTGAATGAAGTTCCAATTCTCGTCTGTGATTTATTGATACAGTCTCTGGGCATTTGTGGTTTATTTAAACAGGAAAAGTAGTTGCTATGTACAACTACCATTGCTACTCAGCAACCTGTGGATTTACTGAGAGCTGCGATGAACTTCTGAAAGTAGATTTACCGCTATGCAATTAGAGACTTCTGGTTGTGGCAATATCTGCTGTTGACAATTCTTATCTCTGATTCCCCTCCTGATATGCTTCATTGCTATAAATCAAATTGCGTTATCTGCTGAAGGACCTAGAAGAATGATTTGTGGTATGAGGGTGAAAGGTTTCTTTGCTGATCTCTCTTGGGGATCGGATGTGCAAAGCCTGAATAGCAGAGTAACCTGACCTGCAATTTTAGAGGATATTGTGAAAGAACTTCTGCACTCTTAAAATCAACAGCTATTATTCAATCAAGATAATGAACCATGGGAATTAATTCAGAGGTTGCAACTGGAAAGGCTACGAACAGAAGAGAAGGTATTTACTACACATCCTACAAAGAACTAGGAGATGCTTACATGTTCTTGAGAATGTAACACTGAGCCTCAGGGGCTTAGCTTTGTACATATGCTTGTGAGGGCTTACCAAACTTATAACATTAAAGAATATAACAATAAGACAAATTATAGATGTTAAATGAGTGTTTGGACATCCATGTAACCTAAAATTCTACAAAAGAAAGAAAAAGTCAATGAATTGAGGCCCTTACTCCAGGGGGAGTTGTATACAATTACTCCAGGACTACAGCACTCACCAGGAGTAGAGGAGGAGAACACCTACATGTATTTGGAAGAAGATGTGAATTGCTTCAAAGGCATCATCATTGCAGACCCTTGGATAATATCACCTTGATTTATCACTTTCTTTAGTGTCCCCGTATGGACATGACTTAGGTATGTGCATATCCTTTTTAAAATCCTTAAACCATAGATCATTCTTGGTGACTTCAGCCAAAAAATTATTTATGGTACTGTTCTCTGTGCTGTAGAATGTTGTCTTTGCATTAAACAAAACCAAGCAGTAAATATCCTAGAACAGTTCTTTCTTTTTCTGTAGTGACTGATGGCATTTCATTATCTCTTCAGTGAGGTCCCTGAAAGGCATATGGTATGGTTGCACTAATCCTGCTGTAAGCTCTGAGGCATCTTTGCATTTCACCACTCTTCTGAGACAGACCTGTCCTGTGCCAGGTGTAGCCCAACTCATTATTTTCACGCTTCTGACACTGCTGCACTGCTGCAGAAAAGCAAAGGGATGAGGAATGAAATGCTCAGCTATGATGAACCCCCACTCCAGCTTGTCTATGTGGGGGAAAGGGTATCCTGCGATAACTTCTCATCATCATCAAGCTGTTTGCAGTCTGTTTGCAGCCTGTGACAGAGGATGAAACCACTTAGTAAGCAGGAGCACAAAAAAAATTGTTGGGCTGCAGTAGAAGAGTGTACCAATAGGAGTGTAATTAAATGCAATGGATGCCTCAAACATGTAATACTAAGAGAGGAGCAGTCTGAAATCTATTGAGCAATACTTGATTCAAGTTAAAACCACTTGCTGATAGTTGCCCAACATATGAGCAAGGCAGAGATCTGCAGACAGTGTGAGGCCACAGTTCAGAGACTTTCTGTATGCTTATGCACCTTGGTGGTCTGTACTGTGGAGGTGTTTGCACCAGCCTTAAGTGTGCTGGCTCAACATCAGGAGTGGCAAATACCATAGCGTGACAGAGGCAGGGCATAAACCAGGGTAGAGCTCTCTGCCTCTGTGCTAATTCACCAGTGCAGCTCATGTGTTTTCCCGACCTTGTCCTATGCCACCCTATGCCAGTTGAAGACTGGAGGAATATGAACAGCAGGTGAAATGTCCCTCTTGCATTATAGTGACTTCTATGAAAGGTGTTAAGTTTGATTTTGCTCTCTGTTCTAATGATACCTTTATTATGAATAACAATGTGTATAATAGAGACTTAACTAAATGATTATGGATTTACTTTTATTATGAGGTGTAAATAAAATTATAATACTTGAATAAAACCATTCTTTTACCAAAAATGTGAGTCAGGCACATGGACTATGAGACACTGGGAGTGATTCGGGTGCCTAATCCATCTCTCCAACAACGTTTTTAACAACTCTGAGTGTCAGAGGTCTTTGAGGCTGTCAAATATATAAAAGGAATTATGGGAGAACTACCCTCTTTGGAGGCTAGCTGAATATTTGTGCTAGAATATTTGTGGATGTGCATATACTCTTGAATACCTTCAGGTGTAGGCACCTGAACTTACCTACTGAATCACAGAGACTGGAAACATGAAAATGAAACCAAGATGTTGCTCCTTGAAATGAAATACTGCAGAAGCACATGGGGATGAATGTACAAAACTTGTAGTCTGTATTGGGATGGGTCTTTAAATGGTTAATTGCCTGACATAGTGCTGTCTGACTACCTCTGCTTGGGTTTGGGCAAGCAAGTTGCTCTGAGCATGATGTACCAAAGCAGAGAATATGTCAAGGAGGAAAATAGTACAAGTTCCACAGCAGAATGCTAAGAACTGAAAGAAAGAAAAAAAAGCCACAAAGGAAAAAGTATAGTTGTACGTGTGTGTGTGTGTATATATATCTCCTATATGATTTTTTCTAATTTGTTCAATGATATGGAATTGTGAGAATATACTTATGTCCACTGATTAATAAATATCAATGTTCTTCTTAGTAAAAAATTTTGTAATGTGAAATAATGATCTATATAATAATTACAAGTCAGAGTGGCGGGCATGTGATGATGTGAAAAACTGAAAATCTACTTGTTGCTACCTAAAAGGCAAGCATTCAGTGCATATCCACAATAAAATGTATACAACTTTTCCTTTGGATGCAGCACCATGTGGAGATTGTGATCTTGACCTTTCACTTCTTCAGTGATGAGCTCAAAAGCAAAATCATAGTGTTTCATCTCCAGACCTTCCTGAGACTTGGCCGTCCCCAAGATATGTTAAAGAAATATTTCAAAGAAATTCTTCAGAATTTCAATCATTCCTTGCAAGCTATTTTTTCTAGAACTTTGATTGTTCTTTTTTTTCTCTCCTCATTTCTCTTCAGTTCAGCCACTTCTTGAAGTTCTGTGCAAAAATCTGGGCGCAAAATTTCAACTGAGGCCGTTACCAGTAGAGCAGTGGGACTATTCCACTTGCTTTTCAGGACACAAGTCTTTTTTAGGTGTCCCAAGACAGTGTTAACTCTTTTTGTAACAACAAGTTAAACTTGTGAGCCACCATCCATTCCCAGACTTTTTTCTCTTCAACCACAAGCTCTGTACCTGTATTTGTGCAGCTAATCATTCCTGCCAAAGGAAAGTATGGCCCTCAGCCCTATTTTTCTCTTTCAAAATGTCAAGATCATTTCCAGTCTACTCCTTTTCCCCAACAGGTATGTGAGAACTGTTCTGTGCAAATTTAATATGCATACTTTATTCCTTCATCCATTTTGTTAAGGAAAATACTTGCAACCAAATGAAAATAATTATTATCAAATCAGTAACATAATGAAAAACACATGGTAAAAGCTTGCTTGAGAGATTCTTTCAGTTCAACAGGAGGAACTGATGAGTACCCTCCAGGATCAATGTCTCTGGTAGTTTTCAAGTTGTTCATAGCATTTTCTTCAGGAGTTTGCTTATAAGAATGTTGTATGAAGTGGCATCAAATGCTATCATTAAGTCATGATATAGTCATTCTTTTTCTAAGAGTAATAAGGACTCGTGACAAAAGCTAGTTTATTTGATTTGTCTTGGTTTCTTCCAGACAAATCTGTTGCCTGTTTGTTTGTTTGTTTGTTTGTTTGTTTATTTTCCTGGCATCCAACTAGTACAAGTAGTGGGAATATTTATTCTGGTATATTTCCAGAAACTACAGTCAAGATGATCACCCTCTCTTTTCCTGTCTTCCTCTTCCCTTTTAAAGAGTTACATTTGCCCTTTTCACCTCTTCTGGTGCTTTGCCCATGTACTATGGATTTTCTGTGAAATAAAGATTCAGAAGGTTCTTCGTGCAATTGTCCCAGCCCCCTAGAAGAAAGGTCATCAGACCCAGCCTACTTGAAATAATCAATTTACCTGTATGCCTTCTTACCTTGAGGTGATGTCTTGCCTTGTTGTCATATTTGTTAATCAGTCTGTCATGATGCTGACTGCTCCCTATTTAGGGACCTATCTGGGCTACATTCAAGTGAGAGCGGTTTAACGTGAGCAATGAATCCACTTCATATTGGAGTGCAAATACTGTAGCATAGATAACTGTGTTCACATGAGAAAAACTTTGTTCTTTCATACAGCTTCGGTCTTGGAAGAAGGTTGCAAAAGCATCTTTAAAAGACAGTCACATCTTATATTAATATTAAACAGTACTTTGATCAACATAGTGCTAACTAAAGAGGAAACTTAAAAGAGGAAATTTTAACCTAAAGATTTAGGCTCCCATTCCCAGACTAGCTATTGGGAAGACAATGTTGACAATGAGGATATAAAACCCATGGCATAGGAAGACAAGCCAAGACACGTAGGGTCTCATTTTGCCATGGTAAGGAGTTTCCACCCACAGATGAAGAAACTGGTGACAGAAGAACACAGCGGTATATCCCTTGCCAGTGCTGGCAGCAGGATGGGACAGCGGAAGCTGGAGGTTGAGTCGGGACTCTGCTGAGATCTCTTTTATATGGGTCTTAGGAAACTGAGAGATTGCATTGTAGGAGCGGATGAATTTGCAAGGCTCCAAGAACTCCTGCAAAGGGAATAAAGAAAGTTCACTGTAAAGAGAGCACCATATCTCACCAACAGTAAATGACATAATTCCTACACTGAATGGTACCATTGTGTTTCTGAAGCTTGATCTCATCAAAGGATATCACCAGCTGCAACAAGCTTCTGCTTTCTGTCTGCCAAATGTTTCAGCACATACTGGTCTGAAATGGCCTAAAAAGCTAACATCTGGATTTTTTTCAGCCACAAAAATTTTTCAAGATATGCTCCCGTGTATTATTTTGGTACACCTCCAATATCTTCACTGGCATTGATGACTTCATAGAACATGACATAACCCATAAAGTCATGTTTCACTGTCTTATTGTATGAAAATTCCCCCCAGAGTAAATAGAAATGCTTCTTAAACAAAGCCATCCTTTAATATTCATTCACATTTCTTCACTCAAGTGACCGCTTTTTAACTTCAAGAAGGTAACTGTAACTGACAAAACAAGAGCTACCAGAGATGCTAGGGAAGGTCAGTTTTTTCTCCTGGGTAGTCCACAGACATCCATTATATTTCAATATTAAGGTGTCTTTTTATGGCAACTTGATATTCATGCATCTTTCTATTGTTTGCCTTTTTAATGCAAGAAAAGTTTTGTGAATAAGTTTTTTTTTAATACGTCAGCTTATAGACATAAATATGATAACAAGTACACTGAAAGAAGAACACTTCTGAGGAAAAAAAAATTATTTTGTAAAACAACATTTTCCATGAAGCATTTTCCAGCTTTTCACTCAGGGATGTACACTAACAAGTTTCAATTAATTTGTTTACTGCTTGGGGAGTGGCTAGGCAAGTAGACTAGTAGTCAAAGCATTTGCCCAATGTCTCAGCAACATTTTGCAACCTGTGCTAATGAAGCACTAGGCTAAGAGCTAAGGTTACATTGTTATGCTGTTAGCTAAAATCAAGCTAAAAGTCAAGTAATACAAACTTTATCTGATCTCTTCACTCTGGGCAGGTAACAGTACTTTCTTATTCATATTTGCCAGTGAAACTAGCCACTGTCAATGCCACAAAGGAGTTTACCCCAGCAGAAGCAAGGAACTGATACTCTAAAGTAGGTGGGATATGCAGACCACGTACAAGATAGGTGGAATAAAAGGATTTTTTTTTAATGGGATATTTACAAAAAGAGTGGCAAGAGAAGGGCATAATCATGAGAATGATTTGAGATCCACAAAATAAAACTTACACTGAGAAATTTAAGGAATTCACCCATTTATCTCATCAAAGAGAAATTTAGAAGACAGTTTGCCTGCAGCCCATAATTGGAGTCTTTAAGTCCTTTTGTAAGCAGTCAAGTGCATAATAATATCCCATAGTTAAAAGGGGAAGATGGAAAAAATTAAAGGAAAAGGATACTTATCTAGTCTTTTTGCAGAGACCTTTTTGTGATAATGGATTTTTACCACTGAAGTAGCTTGCCATGGCTTTTGGAAGATTCGCTGCCATTTGGGATCTTAAGCTTAGCGTGGATGTTTTCCAAAAGATATTTGTTTAGTCTAACCACATGTCATGTACTCTGTGTCTGGGGTTAGTCTTCAGTCACAAAGGCTTTGTTTGTACGCAGTGCTGGTTACACGAGAGAGAAAGAATGCTGGTGAAGTGCCTCCTGCTGAAGTTTTTCATTTAAAAGCTTGAAATACGTAGGGTGGCCTGAAAACTCAGAAAAATCATTGAGCATCCACCACTATATGTGGTAATGTGTGACCTAAACAGAGAATATGTGGAAATCTAATATTTAAAGGGCTCCAGCTGTCACATACACACCTAGGATTGCTGGGCGCTTATCTGGACTACTTATCTTGTCACCTTATGTTGTTTCAATCGAGTCATTGTATTGAAGCTGCAGACGTCTGTGTCTTGCAAAACCATCAAGAGGCATTCAAGGACCTTGAGCAGTCTGACACCAAAGATTTAGAGTTGTCAGAATCAGTCAGTTGTTAAAGGCAGCAATGGTGTAGGGTTATTTAATTAATAGGAAGATTTTCCAAACGTGGTACTCTCTTAACTCTAGTATCATACATAACTTCAGTGGAAATTTTCTCAGGCATACTTGCATTGTCTGCATTAATGTGGCAGTGTGATATTTCACGTTATTTCTCTTCCACTCAAAGGTCGGACCTAAGAACTTGCTAAATATTCAAATCCTTTCCAAACTGGGATTTACATGAAGACACCGTTGTTAGAACTTGCTAAAGTCTGTGATGCTCAAGATGATTGGTGTTTGCCAGACCGCATCAGGATGGGGTCTGGGTGTCAGCATGAGAAGGATAAAGTAGCGGTTTAGAAATGTTATTTCTAGGTACGTTTTTGGGAGGTGGGGTTTGGGGGTTTTTTTGGTGTGGGTTTTTGTGGGGTTTTTTTTCTGTTGGTTGTTCGTGGGGGGTTTTGTGGGTTTGTTGGGGGTTTTTTATTGGTGGGTTTTTTTGGTGATTTTTTTTTTTTTTTCCCAGTCCACATCAGGAGTAAACTAAGATGTTGTTTTGTCAACAAATGCAAAAATGCCTGCCTTTTTCTGTTCTTCATGTACTGGCTGTTCAGGTTTTTCGATCGCGCATTGCAGAACCGCAGGAACCTCGGGTGGAAGGGCTGCAGGAAGTTCCTCCAGGGCTGTTTTCTGTGACCAGTTTAAGAGGACTCCAGCAAATAAGATCAGTCAGGTAACCTTGAGATGAAGGGTTGGAAAGACACTTGATATCCATCCTGAATGCTCACAACAGGGCTTTTAGTCTGCTCCCAGAGTAAACCAAGCTGAGAGTCCATTCTACTCACTGAGCAGCTTTTGCTTTGAGCTTGTAAACAGGCTCTTTTCTTTACTGTAGCACTTGTGGTTTTGTGGTCATCTTCTTTATATTTGAAAGTGTTAGAACACATTAAAGTCCAACTCTGTCTTGACATCTAATTCCCACTGGAAGGAGAATCTTGTACCCTGTTACTGACCTACCCTGTGGGGAGAATTGCAGAGACAGCGTAATAAATGAAGGAAAGATCACATGCTGGTCAGGCAATAGACTATCAAGTTACTAATACCAGGCAGAGAATAAGGCTGTTCTGTGTGATCCAGTTTGTGATTTTTCTCATTTCTTCACATACAGCAGAGACTGCAGAAAGTGACCATATAACCATATTAGTCAATGGCCCCTTTTTGTTCTCCGAAGTTTGTTAAGAGAACTGAAGAGCTAATGCTTTTGCCCTCAAGAATCCAAAAAAAAAAAAAAAAAAAAAAAGATAAAGGCAGAAACTTGTTTCTAAAAGTTCACCAATGTCCTTTTCTTTTGGTTTGTGTCTCTGCTTCCTATAAATGGGCTAACTAGGGTATCTTTAAGCTGGTATGCTTATTTGAATCAAGAGTTGGCTCTCTGCTGGGTCTCTGCCATAATGTTTTGTGGTTGCTTGTGGTGGTAGTGGTGGTTTTTTACATTTCCATTTTAATCATCTCAGACTGACCTCCAGCTTTTGGGTGGACTTTCCACTACCTCTGCACGTACTGGAGAGCATTTTCTAGCTTAATCAGTGTGAAAGTACTTCTCTCAGAAGCCAGCACAGCTTCAATAGGGACTTTCTCTTTTGTTCTTCTGATTCTCTAGGAAGTTCCCTCGGTTCACCTGCCTTCCTGGGGATGTGTTTTTAACAGGCTCCTTAGCTGAGAAGTGGGTTTTCATGTGCTTTCATCTCAAGTTACATTCATTAGCAAGTACCTTTCAAATGCAAGCTGGTGTAAGCAGCTGAAGTGTGCTTTTTCTTCTGTTTCTTGCCTGTGTTTCTATGAACTTTTGTAACCACATTGTTTATTTTATACATTGCAAATAATTATAAACATATTTATATTGTGTAACATACAATACAAATGTTCATGTGGCTTTTGTATTAGCCTGTCTTAATTTAATACATGCTTCAAGATAACTGGTTAAAACCAAGTTAACTTCATGCAAAGAATCGGTAAGTTACACAATGGGGATGCTGGGATATCTTAATGGTTACTCAGGGTCCCCAACATGTTCTCCATCATACTCAAATAATGGCAGACTGCCCTGCTGGTGTCAGAAAAAAGTGTCCCTCCAATATGCAAGGTTGCATGGATCACACCTGAGCACTGAGGGGATCGAGAGGTCTGACACATCAGGAAAAGAGATGTCCATCCATGTGAAGGTTTCTACTTGGTGTTTAGATTTGTTGTCCTAAAATCTGATGAATTCTACATGTGTGGGAGTAGTTAAGACTTTCTGTCTTCCAGTGGGTAGGAATAAAAAGCAGCAATTTGTCCTTGCTCAGAATGTTCTAGACACTTCTAGGATGGGGATTATTTTGGGTCTTAGATTCAAGCTTGTTACGTGTTCAGCTTTAATTAAGAATCTGAGTGCCATCTTTCATATCCTGAATGGTGTGAAAAGTCTGCTTCTGGCATTGTGGAAATATTTAAAAACGATGTCTTCATATTAAGAGTTTGCCTTTACTGCTACCTCAAAAGCTCCTCAGCACTTTCCTTGTTTTTTTGAGGTACCTGTGACCCTGGAACTCATTTAAAGCCTTAAAGTAAGGAATCTGAACAACAAAGTTGCATGAGAGGAAGAAGCAGCAGTTGAAAATGCATCCTTTGATCTCTACCATCCTTTTCTACCTTCTTTTATAATAAAGATGTATTTTGCTCTGTGAAATATATTCTTATTGGCATCTTTGAATCTGAATGTAACACAAAGGAAATGGTTTTTTTATTCTACATTGGTAATTTTTTGCTCACCTCAAACCCTACTCTGTGAAATTTCTGGTAGGATATGTGGATGATTATGAAATGAAAAGACAGTTCCTTAAAAATGTTTCATAAATGTGTAATGCCAGGGAGGGAAATATAAAGAAAGAATATGTTTTATTTTGTTCTATAATTACAAGTATATTATTTTTACTTTTTTAATAATAAGACAGTAGTCTAAGCAGGACAGTAATATAGAATTGGTATGACACAGAGAGAAGATATACTCAGCTTCATTAGTCCTGTAAATATAAGTGGACTTGTTAAGATTTCTGTACAGACACAGTACCTTTTCCCAAGCACATTAATGGAGATTTAAAGGATACTCTTGGCAATATTTGTGTATATATGCCAATTTTAAAATGAAATTATGCTATCCAAGATAGTTCATCATGCCAAGGTAAAACGTACTGGTGACTTAATTAATAAGCATTCTAGTTGTATTTTGTTCAATATGAATTCCATGTTAATGTTGTCTTACAGGGGACACTATTTTATTGTAGGACCAGAAAGACCTTATATTCTAATTAGGCTACATGTATATAAGGCATGAGAAAACAGAGGTAATAATAACCCATAAGATTAAAAGTGGTTTGTTAGGCCTGTGATTTTAATTTCTGTAATTTGATTCTCATCTGTATGAAGCATCATTATCACCACTGTTGACAAGCAGGGCGAACTCTGCCTTGAAAAGCTCTGGGTTGACCTGATAGCTCCAGATGAATGACTGAACTGTTGAAGTTGTTTCTTTTCTTTTTTTTTTTTTTCTTTTTTTTTTTTCTTTACATGTATCTGCAAAATGAATACGATCCAGCGTACTAGAAATTGCTCTGCTGACTTAGGTAATCATCTTCCTATTTGATACACAAGCAAGCAATCAGTTGTGCTTAGCTAATCTCACAGATTTCAACCAAGCAGAAGTCAGATGGGTCCCCATGGTATGGAGCCCATGGGAAGTCCCAAGTTTGCCAGCTGAGCTAACAGGAAACTGCTGAGTTATAGAAACCCTTCTGCTAATTTCCAATTTGCAAGGGACATATCTATAATCGTGGTCTCCTTCCTTTTTCTTCTATGTTTCTCATCCAGACAGAAACTAACCTAATGTACAGTTCAAAATTACTCTGGTCAGGCATTTTTGAGGGGCTTCAACTTAGGATGCTGATTGACTTCCTGGATGGAGGTTCATCCCTTAATGTGAATATCAGATGCTTGCATGCATGCTTTAGTAGCCTGATTTGTTATGATGACACTGTTTCTACTAAGAAGACAACTGCAATAAGTCAGCTGTGCTACCTGCATTAGACCTCCTGCTGCTATCTGTTTGCATGGCATCACTGAAGTCAGGCTGGTGGAGAATTTGCAGGAGTTCATCTCTAACATCTGTACCACAAGTTCTAAAAATGAAGTATACACGTTTATTTTCAAACAGCCATGTATTTTGAAATATGCAGGCAACATTTCATTGTTTCATCACTTTAATACCTTCTTCTAGTAGCTTTCAGCCCACTTTGCCTGTAACTCTGCTTGTGCTACCTGTGGTAGGAAAACATTCACACACTTAATATTCTTAGACTTCTAAACTTATCTATGATTTTATTTATGGATAAAATATTCTTTTATTCCAACTGACATTGCTCATCCAAAAGCAAAGCATGAAAAAGCCTGTTTTCTTGTAGAAACTTTTTGACTGAAAATTGCAGTTGAGTCTCAATTAACAGCACCCTAAACTTGTTACCTGTGAAAATCTGTTTGATAGCATGTGTGGTGAAGTAACTGAGTACATGGCATGCTCCAGCACAAAGAATCAGTCGTGACCATCTCGCTGCATAAATGTGAAGAACTGAAGTCCAGAAGTTTGAAATGTCATTGGACCTATGGTGACCCTTGCTAATGATTTCCACGCTGTTGATGGTGAAGTTGTAGCACTGTCCTCTGCATCACCACTCACAGATCAAAATTAGAAAACTTTATTCTTCTGCGTGTTTGGAGAAACTAAACTTCTTGCCCTAGATTTAGAAAAGGTAACTGGCATTGCACTAATAGTCTGCAAGCTCATCATGTGTCTATGTCTTAACTGCTCATTATTGTTTCAACTATAACTGAATTAGATAAAGAACAAGGACAAGAAGCAATGGCTTAAAAAGACAAGACACAATGGTTTATTAGACCATGCGGTGGCAGATGGTATTGATTACAGGTATGTGTTGGATAGATCAGGATGTGAGTCATCACTCTATTTACATGAGTGAAACCAGAGTACCAGGAGCAACATTTACAGAAATACCCAGTAGATCAATCAGTGAATTTAGATGACACTAAATATACATTTATAGGCTACAGTTGTTCCATTATTAAAAACTGGATGGAAAGATATTTTAAGAATACGTGAAGAGTACACAGTTATTGTACCGTATATGGCCACATTAGACAGGGACTGCAACAGAAGCGAGTTGAAAACTGATGTGCATTTTATTTTGAGATTAAAAGGTCAGTTCTGCATCAAAATTGAGTAATTGGTTTAGGCAGAAGGAGAGGTCGGACACAGAACAGACGCTCACCTTTGTATTCAGCTGCTGAGCAAACCCCCCTCCATCGGAGGGACACAGCTATGGTCTTTGAGGTAAAGTAGTGGCAGCAGTGGAAATCAAGCATGAAATTAAGTCACAAAAGGTCAAACAGAATTCTCATTTCAATCATCACAGACAAGTTTTATGGTCCAAGAAACAGGACCTTAAAGGCCTTTAGCTACATTTTTAAAAGGTAAACAACTCTCCAAGTGTGTTTCTCCCACCAAATCCCAAACAGTGTAATCAAAACAGTCCTTATTAAAATAAAGCACTTGAAGTATGTTGTCAGAACATATATGAATCAAGGGGTAAGAACTCAGAACACAAATGTTAAATTCCCCTCAACTGAAATAGAGGAAGAATGCATACAAAAGAAAATTGCGAAGGGAGAAAAGTGAAGTGTTTTTACATTACCAGCCAAGGGGAAGCTAACTGAAGGTGATATCCCATATGGGAAATGATATACTTTTACAAATAATACCTCAGAGGTTGTTGAATTAATGTGGGGTTTTTTGCCAAAGGGTGCTTTGTGGAGCATTACAAGAAACATATAATTTTTTTGCTTACCGTGCCTTTGAAAGTCACAATAACCCATTCACACATATATAAAGCATCTATCTACACAGAGTGAACAACTCATCAGTATAAAATACTTCATCATACGGAAGAGAACATATCTTGGAAGATATGTGAAAAGATATCAGGGAATATATTTACCTGAAGAAAAATGAAGAGTGGGGAGAAGGTTTAGGTACTATAATTTATACTGCTTCTTTGCTAAGTAGGTGACTTCTAGATTGCAGAAATGTCATTTTCCATTCCCTTTTTCAGCACCTGAGCTAGCTCAGCACCACATCCCATGCTGGCATCCTGCCCAGGGACACCAAGACACATATATGTTTTTTGCTTCTCCAGACATCTTACTGTCTTCTTGAACTGTTTTCTGCCTTTGCATTCTTCCCAGCTCTTGGAAACATCTGATGGGTGTTTACCCATAAAAACAGAGCTTCTGCTTTTTTGTAAAGCAAAGATGCGAATTAAATCCATCCCAAACTTCTCCCATGTGTCTCCTGTCATCCCCTTGGATTTCTATTCTGAAAAAAAGGACTCCTATGTCAGTGTCTTTCCATCTGTTTCCTTTAATAATCAGTCACCATGACCCTTTCAACTGGACCTCCTTTTATACTGGAGCTAGCTGACTGTTAAGTGTAAGCACATGTACTAACTGCTCTCTGGCCCCAGTTAATTTTTTTTTTCAAGCAGGGTCTGTTGCACGTTGGTGGTTTTAGGCAGTTAGAAGATTTACCTGCCCTTGTTTGAAGTGCTCTTTGATTCCTAGTGAGACTGGAAAAAAGAGAAACCTCTCAAAACAGGACAAATGGTTGCCTGAGCAAGATTCCAGAATGACTGTCTATAGGAAGTAGCCACCTTTGTTTGATTGAAATATCCACAGTATTGAAGAATCATCACTACATAATTGACATTAGCTAATTAGGGGTAACTAAGATACTGTACATCTGTGCATCTCTTCACTCCAAATGCTATAGATAGCAAAAGGCTTCATATCTCCATGCACTAATGGCTGACTTTTTGTACTATTTAATGAATTCATAATGTACAGATAGCATTGCTCAGTTAAGTGTAAATATTCAGCTACAGAATAAATAAGGGACACAAGATCTGAACAAATATCATACAACAATTATTCCACAATTCAAGATTTACAATTTTAAATCAAAATGTGTCCTCAACATTTTTATTATTTATAAATAATAAGGGGGAAAAAAGTAGGGTTTTATCCTATTTTTATCCTGTGTTTTGACCTGCTTTAGGAATAGTGCTTCTTCTTTAGAAAAAAATTGTTCACAATACCGTAAAAGTTTTTACTGATTTCATCATAAACAAAAGCCTAAGAAATCCTGTCTGCTGTGAAGTAACATTAGTGATCAGTAAAATGCTGCTTTACAGGATAAAATAAGGCTGGTAAAAGTTCCATGAGAATTTGACTGGATTCACTTCTAATTCCCACAGTCTGATTCAAACTAAAATGTGGGCTTTGACAACTAAAACAATGCCTCAGAATAAAAAGAAGCTCTCACTGGAAGAGATAGACTTGACCATGGATATTTTAATGAGGGGTCACGCTTCTATACCAGAGATAATAATCCCCTTTCATGGGTGAGATATCTTTTATGTCATCATGAAAGCTAAACTTGAGTATTACATTTGTTCGCATTCAGTTATGGGATTCATGTGTGCAACACTGCTTTGTCATCCCCCGAGCTGTTCTTCAACTCACAATGTGAATGTCACACTGGGGATGGGTGACTTGACATTGACAAGTGATTTCTTGGCTTTTAGGAAAAAACTTCTCCACATGACAGGACCATCACACTATAAGGCAATTGTGCTCTTTTGCTCCCTATCTTACATAGCAAGACACACTACAAATAAAACACTGAGCAGGGCAAGGATCGAAAGAATAACGTTTTCCCCGAGACACTAATAATATTTGTATTTTTCCACTTTGCATTTGTTTAACTTAATCACTTCTAAATAAACAGATTTATGAATCACTTAGGGCAGGTTACTTATTGTACATCACCATATATATTGATAATGCCATGAGAATATTAAATGCAGTAATTCATAAAGCTGTGCTGTGTAAGCTTTCTCAAATAATTAAGCCCCTGACTTAAATCCCACTGAAATCAGTAATATAAACAGTGGATTTCATGATCTTTGGACCAGTCCTGATCTACAGTACTCCCGGTATTCCAGTCCTGGGCTTAGCTTCTTGGTGAGTATAGGTGCTCTAGAACAAAATTACGAGTTGTGAGCAAGTAATTTCACCCACGAGTTTACCCAGATATGTGCACTATTTTCCTTAGTCCACAGTGTGAGTTTATTGGGCCATAGAATTTATTACTTCTTATTCAGTCAGAGCATATTCAATTCAAAGTCTACCATGTAATCAGCTGGCCTATGAACTAGAAATCATGAGCAGAGAGGAATGAGCACTAATTGCAATGCTTTGGACAGAAACAATGAAGTCAGAGATGAATGCAATTATCAGTTCTTGTTTGTTTTTCGTTTCAGACAAAATTACTGCACACAGTGGTTGGAAATGCATGCAGATGTGATCCATGGTTTCTTCATCAGTTCTTCTCACACTTGTTGACCTCATTGATGCCAGGGAATTTATTATTGATTTGAATTGGTGAATCAGTCCTAAATTATACCCCTTTTATACTATGTCAAACCCACCTGAATACCATGAAAAACAAGTAAAACAAGTTCTGTGGAAGTATTCTAGTTTCATAAATGTGGAAATCAGAGAACTTACTCATTTAGTGTACTAGTATGAATTCAAAATTTTGAGAGTTAGTAATTCCAGATACAGGATTGCAAAGATCTGGCAGTGGAATGGAGAAATTAAAGAAAGACAAATTCAAATGGAAAAGAAATACCCATTGCAGAATCTGGCCATTTTAAAAGTTGTGCTTCAGTTTGTAATTTCAATGGTATCATGATTGCAGAATCACATAATTGTAACAATAAACAAATCTAGTATAAAATAAATACTACTTATAAGCCATTCATTCATGCTGCAAGTTCTGAACGGCTTGCAGGTATTGAAAATGCACGCATTTCCTTTTGACCAGAAATATCGCAACCAAATTTTAGAGAACAAAAAGATTTGAATAAGTAACAGCACAGTAATTAGAATGGAAGTTAAAAGACTTATTCCTCACAATATCCTTACATGTTACATCTAGGGCATTTCTTGTAAAACTCAAAATCCAGCAATGGCCATCACTGAATTGTCTAGAGGGAGGTCTTGTTCTTAGCTCCAACATGTGCAAAAGAACTTCTCTGTGTTGGTTTTTTTTTTCAAAGCTTGTATTTTCTTTTAGGTTGTAATTCTATTCTGAATCCCACATCAATCTGAAAATTTATTTTCATACTTTAACCGCCTTGAAATCTTACCAGAATTCTGACAACAAAACACATTGTAATATTCTAGGGTGAATGACGGGTACTGCCTAAATTGCCTCTATTTTCCAAGACAGGGTAAACCCTCGCCCTGGGGCCAACAACCTGTAAAACTCTCCTATGGTATATATCTTGGTTTTATTAGACTGGGTATTGGTTAACTGCAGGCTGGATGTCAGGAGTTAGCTAGTATGTGTATAGCCTGGGCTAAAAGAGAGACAGTGTAGAGAACTCCCCAGGGTACAGGGAGGCTGGTTAACAAAATACTTTGGCCTCCAAATCACGCCTATAATAAAATGTCAATACAATAATACACAGGGCCAGGTTTTATCATGGCACTTTTAAATTAGTATCTATGCACAGAGCAAGCTAAAGAAATAGAGTCTCAGATACTTATCACTTTAATTTTACAGATTTTACTTTAGATGAAGGTTTCCTTACAAATTCCTTGCAAGAAATCTAACACATTATGAATTAATCTTGCCTAGAGGTGTGAATTGTATTAGCAGTCAAAATACCTCCTGGTATGCTTGCAGTACTAGCATGCAATATGAACATACACATATAATATGTACCAGGAGCCAAGGCATGCATTGTCGCATTCAAACCCAGAAACATCTCTGACATATTACTGAAGGTAGTGGCAAAATACAGGACAATTCTCTGTGTTACCACAAAAAGTCTTATTTCCAGATAAAAAAGTGTTGCAAATGCATATCTCCTATCTAGTGTTGTCATGTGTGACTTTTGGCACCTCCTAAAGATCAGAGGGCCTCTCATAATCCTGAAACCATCTTGAAGATGCATAGGCACATTAGCTATTCATTTTTGAGGTGGTCAAAAAAGTGCTAAGCCAAGGCTCTGTGCTGCATGTGGATGGTTTCATATGAACCATGGCTGCTGCACAGTCATAAGTACATTGTGCAGCCTGTTGCCAGCACCAAGAGTCACCATTATCTGTCATGAAGTTTGGCCACTGCTGGGGAACTAACAAATAATTTTTATTAGATTTATTACTAATGTATGAATGCCTTTAATGCAAAAGTATAGTCTTGTGTTGTTTCAAATTAGAATTGGATAAGGTACTTAGGAAGGCATATTCTATTTAAAACAATGGATATCACTTAACCGTATTTTATTTTCTCATAAGTGGCGGTCATTCCTGCTAAAACCAACCTATGTGGTGGAGAGGGTCTTATGGCCAGAAGGGCCTGGCAGATTAGATCTGACCTCACAGGTTTTAAATTTCATTTAATATCTCCTAAATGGAGAGTATTAACTTGGGCCGGAGTTTTTCATCCTGATTACTAATGCAAGGTACTAAACTATTTCCTGTTGTGGATGGGGAATGGGAGCCAACGGAGACACCCCCAAATCCCAAAAGCATCTCCAAAGAAAGGAATGGATGGATTGAGTGGTCCTTTGTGCTGGAAGGGTGTGTGTGGTGGTGGTGTTATAAAACCTCCAAATGCCTCTGACACTTTCCTTTTAGCCCTCAAATCTAGGGCTAAATCTAGCCTCTGTGCATGCAGACAACGCAAGAGATGCTGAAAGGATGGCTCACAGCTCGCAGGAGCTCTGTCAGGGACCTTCCACCCCATCAGTTGCTGGAGGAGGTAGGAGGAAAATGGCAATAAAGCTATGCACAAAGAAAAGAAATTTTTCCTGGCTCCTGAGGGCATGGGGAAGAGAAATGCAATTATAGCTGTGGGAACAAGGCGAAGTGCCCTTGAACATGGTCTGACCTGCTGGTCAGTGTGAAACATACTCTTGGCCAATTCTCTTGAAAATATTGGGAGGGAAATGGAAAAATTCTACAAATTGCCCTGTAAAATTATCAAATTAAACTCTGAGTTTGAGATGGGCATTTTAATTCAAACTTCACTGCAAAATTAAAACATTATAATACTTCTAAAAATAAAATAAAATATTTTATTAGACTCTTAATTTTGGCATAGTAACATGTTCCATTTATTCTGAATTGACCCTCCCCTCCCAATTTGTGTTACATGGTTTCATTCCGACAGAAGAAAAAAATATTTAGTATTTGCTCCATTCTAATTCTTACTCCTTTTGTGCTTTGAAACCCGCCCTGAAAAGCCCCCGATGGCAGCTAGGTGGCATTACTATTGTTTCTACTGGTTTTGCTTGTCCTTTTGTTATTCAAAGGCTGCACTACCTCTGTTTCCACAGATTGATGCTTAGAGCACATTTCCAGACAATTATTTATGATGTTCCCTAAATTCTTCTCTGAATCACTGCTTTCTACGAAAAATATGCTGTTTTCTAGGAACAGCCTTTATTCTTTGTTCCCAAAGATGAATGTTTTATTATTTGCAGTGTTCAAAAACATGATAATCAGAATTGTTAATGAATGGTTTATAATAAGACTTTTCTAGCTTTCTTCTTCACTATCATTTCAGCAGTAAACTAGGTATTTTAGACACAAGGTATTTTAGCTAATGTTTCTGAAATACTGAGGATTATACATAATGCTCAGTAAGAAATAATCACTATTATTATTTTGCTCGTGAACTCAGTGCCATCACACTTTTAAAATTAATTATATCCCCTGACAAAGTGAAGAGATCATATGCAGCTCAATGGCTTCATGTTGCTAGCTTTACTTAGAGACAGGCAGAGCAATCCAGGAGCTGAAATTATCAAAAAGTGGGTATGCCCCTGCCTTCCTTGCAGGCACATTTCCCTTTGCTAAGGTAGTGTTTGTCCCAAGAGCTGACTCTTAATTACAGAGGCTATGGGTCCCCTTGGTGCCTGCTAGTGCTCTCCCAGAAGAAATTGTACTGCACTTAGAGGCCTATTCCCCTAAGGCAAAAATATTCCTTGAATACAGTAAAAAAGAAATTGTAAAGCTGCGCATGCCATCTGACAGTCTCAAGTGTAAAAATACCACACCTTCTAGCAAAGAAGGAAGGGGGAAAAAGAAAAAGAAGAGGCTAGGAAAACTTCCATCAACAAATCTGAAAACATGTCCTTATCCTTAAGAAGAACCAAGGATAGATGGAAAAGATGATTGGGAAAATACTGTCAGTGCTACTCTGTATTGTAAGAGAACTGCTGCCTTCCTGCATTAATGTGTAATAAATGGATCAGGATGGGGATATTTTGTAGACATTCTCATGCACACCAAAAAGGCAAAAGCCTTGTTGAAGTAGAAGGTGAGTGCTGCCTACAGTGGATGCTTACAGCTGAGGTGGGTGTAAGAGCCACAGTAACTCAGCTGGTCTTCAACTGGTACTGAGTGTGCAGAGTGATTATGGTTTGTATGTAAAATCAGGCTATAGCAAGATCCGCCATGAAAAAACACAAGGCAAAGCAGGGATGATCCCACTGACATCCTCCTCTTGGGATGGCTACAATGGCATCCTCCAGTCTTCCTCCTGCCTCACACCAGAAGCAAGAGGGGGAAAGAGGACAACTCTTTGTCTGGCACTTTCCAACATTTCTTGTTTGGTTGGTTTTTTTCACTGTTGAGCATGACTGCAGAGTTTTGCTCAAGCCTTCTGAAAAGGGAATACTTTGTCCTCCCCTATCCTTTCACTCCTGGCTGTGCAGTTGCGTTGCCCCACCGTTCTCTCCACACTACAGAGCACTCACCCAGCCCTTGCAAGACAATGGTGCCCTGCAGATTAGAACAATGTCCTAATGTCCTTGACACAGTGGACTTATCAAACCACACATTTGTAAATGGTGCTCTTGTGAAAGGTTTTCTCGGTCATAGTTGCTGGACGGTTAAATACTGTCCAGTGCAAAGTCCTGTTGGTGGATCACTCTGTTTTTCACCATGAGGTTTGCGTGAACAGTAGAGAATTATTTTTAGGAAACAGCAGGAAAGTAAAAAGCCATTATCACAATAAACACTGAATGGCAGGCTGCTCTGTTGAAACAGTTGTTTTGGTTAGGGACAGTGTGACATCCAGTTAAAACCTTTAGCGCAAATGGTATGGATCAATATTAGGATCTGTTAAAAATAACATGCATTTATTATCCAGCATAATTTGCAACTAAAAAGCAATTACACTGGTTACAGACAGATATTCAAAGGTACTCCCACACTCTTGCCATTTGATGGTACAAAAACGATGCTGGGAATTAATCAGGGGCCTGCCAGTCAGAGCAAATTATGCCAAGCAGCTCTTTCAAAACTGACAATGGGCTTGGGTGCCCAAAATCTTCTCTGTTCTCTCCAACTATATCCTTTTGTATAATAAAACCATACACTTTGCAGTCCTGCACAGTCCCAGATAAGGGGAAAGGCTTTTAGTGTGGCTCTCCATTTGGCATAAGTTAAAACAGCCTTATAGCTCCTCTGTCTTATATCTAAGCCAAATTAACTCCATGATTGCCCTGCTGGAAAAGAAGTTTGTGAAGTCACTCATAAAGCTGCTTCCTTTTCCGCTTTCTCCATAACTGACAAATCCACCAATTTTACAGATTTGCTCTATGTCTCAGAACACAACATGGTATTTCTGAGTTGGTTTAGTATCTTGTTCTCATTTACATCACTGTGAATCAGTAAAATCAATCAATCTATTTGCTTACCGTCTGTCACTGAGTGTAGAATTTTCATATGTGTAACAAATAAAACTTCATAGTTAGAGCAAAACTACTAATGGTAAACATTCAGGGCAACAAAAGAATGGAATAAATTGAATTTAGATCATCATCCTTGCCTAGAATTACTAGGAAACAAAATTAAATTCTTCTGTATTGCAAAAGGAAAAAGATAATGGGCCGACTGAAAGATTTTGATTTAAGTTGTAACAAGTAAATAAGAAAGTTTCAGTTTTGTAAAAGTTCATCACAGTGAGTTGGACCCTGTGACAAAAGTAGCAGACTTGGGGTGCATTCAAATTACATGTTGCATTCCACTGCCTACAGCAGCAGTTTGGTTAACACTCTTGATAGGTTTTAGTGAGGAGGACACCATCACTACAAAAGATATGGAGAAAAGACTTGAAAAAATTGTGTCCTCTACTTAATCAGGAAAGCTGGGGAACAAACCAGAAGAACCTGAAGGAAACATTTTATGTTGCTAAGGCTCAGCATCTTTAATTTAGGGGACGTTTAGAGAACGTTCCTTTGTGCTAAACCCAGAAGATATCAGAGAAACCGTCACAGTCCAGAATAACTGCAAAAATGGTAGGATTTAGCAACTAGTTTTGCAGAAGGGAAAAAGAAAAGGCAAAATTACAAAAAGAAGTTGAGTTTATTTGGATCTTCTCCTGGAAGTAAATTTTGAGCCAAAATGAAGAGTGTACCAAGTATGCAGCACGTACAATGCAAATTTAAGAGGTCATACATACGTAAAACAGTATATCCCCACTAACACAAAAAAAGCCCAAATGAAACTCAGCTAAAACTATCACCTCAAATCTGATCAGCAACTGGTAAAAGAAAAGTATCTTCTGTATTGTCTATATGTTCTAAAGTCAACAAACTGTATTGCTTGGATGTGTCTACACATTTATTTTCTCATTTTTTCCCAGAAAAAACAAGCACTTTAACAAAGGTAGATTCCAGGTCATGCTTATCAAAGCACAGCAGCTTTCTCAAAAGATGGTAAGTTTTCTGCAGGGCAAAGATACCAGCTGTGTCAAAAGAAATCTGACCTTTAACAGGACTCCAGGGTGACAAATAAAAATTACAGAACTTTTATATAATCTGAAAACATTTTTATTTTTTTTTTTATATAATACTTTCCCCCCTGTCTTTTATAGCTTACAAATTCACTGTTTCCTTCCACTGGTAGAATTCTTTTGGCAGTCATTATGAGACTTCCACAAGTTTGCTGTGCACTCGTCCTTTGAAAATAACTTCTCTTTGAAGTGACTTTAAAATGTATTATTCTTATAAGACCAGCTCCTGTTTGCCAGTTAAATTCTGTTAAGCTTAGCTGGTCTTCTACAATACTAATATTACTCTTCTTATTCAGGAGTTTTTCAGGATTTTGATTAAATTATGACTTTCACGTGCCTTTAAAAATAAGAATAATGGTTTTGGGTTTATTCCATTTCTTTTACAAAAATTATACTGAAATATTTTTTTTCAGATCAGCTCTCAAGTCTTGAAAATGTCCACATATGCAGTTAATAGGTTAAAATAAGTCATATTATGGAATAAATCTTACAGAACCACAGCCTAAAGTTGTGATATCTCTGAATTTTTGATCGTATCTCTCTCTTTCATAGAGAGGGTAGGGTTATTAAAGGGTAAGCCTTTCAGAAAGAACTGCATAATTTAGGAGAGCAAGTACCATTGCAAGGAGAAAGTGGTCCTAAAGAAAAGACTCTGAAAGACCATAAGAGAGAATTCATAAAAGTTCAGCTTCTTCTTGCCACGTACTAGGTTTTGAACATGAAATTGAAGTGCTTTGAAATAAAGACAAATGAGCAACCCAAGGGAATACCTTCTCCTGACAGTGCATTTGGGAGTGTGTGTTCTCATAAAATACAGTCTTGGCTTGGCTGCTGGCCTGCATTTGATAGCTATGCTGATAAGATAAGGTCATAACATTTGGGAATGCTCTGACTTGATATAATTGAAGTATCTTCCAGGACTACAACTATGGAGTAGTAGCAAAAGGAAAACTGTTCTTAAGGAGAATGAAAATTAACAGCAAGAGGAACAGGAACCATGGGAAAGAGGAGAGGTAGAAAATGGCAGGAAAAGATGAGACAAAAAAAAAGATGAGAAGTGTACTAAAGAAGGATGACAACAAAAATGAGAAAGGGAAGAAAATCAAAGGTCTCATGGAGAAGACGGAGGGAAGCATAGATGATGTAAAATGCTTTGTGGGAGTTATGTGTAATTAAAAGACAAGGAAAGCTTCCCCTGTTGAAAATACTGAGGATCAATTGATGAGCCTTGGTGGGAAGCCAATGAGGGTCATAAAGACAAGACTTGAGGCAAAATATCAATAGAGGAATTGCCTTGATAGAGATCAGCTAAGGAGAAATTCTTGTTGACCTCTAAGAACTGTTAATTCCCACATGAAATCTCCTCTGAAAGTCTGTATTCCAGGTGGTACTACTTTCCCAGAACTGTATACACTGATCTGAATGATGATGTTTAAGCTGCAGAGGAAGAATTGTTGCCTATGACCTGGAGGAGATGATGGAGTGCTCTCCCATTAAGTGTGCTGGTGACACCAAGAGCCAGACCAAGCCAGGGTAACCGTTGGATTCTCTTGAGGGCAGAGCTCCCACCAAAAGAATCCAGGCTGGTGAAACAGGCCAGTCATACCAAAGTCAACAGTTACAAATTCATCTGGGGAACAAGAATGCCAGGCACCAGTATAGGTTAGGGGAGGACCTCCTGGAAAGCAGTTCTGAGCAGAAGGATCTGGGAGTCCTGGTAGACAGTAAATTATCTGTGAGCTGGCAATGTGCTCTTGCCGCCAAGAAGACCAACGTCACCCTGGGCTGTGTAGGGCAGTGTGTGGCCAGTAGGTCAAGGGAGGTCATTCTCCCCCCTTTACTCTGCCCTGGTGAAGCCGCAACTGGAATACTGGACTCGAATACTGGAGAGAGTCCAGTGGAGGGCAATGAGGATGACTGGGGCATTGGAGCATCTCTATGAGGGAAGGCTGAGAGAGCTGGGACTCTTTAGCCTGGAGAAGAGAAGGCTGAGGGGTGATTTAATCAATGCTTACAAATACCTAAAGGGTGGGTTGAGGGACAACGGAGCCAGACTCTTTTCAGTCATTCCCAGTGACAGGACAAGGGGTAATGGGCACAAGCTGGAACATAGGAAGTTCCATTTAAATATGAGAAAGAACTTCTTTTGGGTGAGGGTGATGGAGCACTGGCACAGGCTGCCCAGAGAGGGTGTGGAGTCTCCTTCTCTGAAGATTTTTCAAGACTCTCCTGGATGCAGTCCTGTGTGATGTGCTCTAGGGGATCCTGCTTTTAAGTAGGGGAGTTGGACTAGATGATCTCTGGAGGTCCCTTCCAACTGAAAATTCCATGATTCTGTGATTCCATGAAATGCAAAACCCTGCCTTGGGTAGAGACAGCTCCTGCAAGGGAATGAATGTTCAGCTTTGGGACCTCCAGCTCAGGAAAGACCTGGATATATTAGAATGAGAACAGAGGAGGTCCCTGTGCTAGTCAAGACTCGGGGGCTGGAGCTGATTCAGACTGGATTGAGGGTAGTGTCTGCAGCCCTGGTGCCTCCATGGAGGGGATGAAGGAGAGAGATGGGCCCTTCACAACAATGTGAGTAACTGGCATTTTAAGAGTTCAATAAACGAGTAAGAGATCATTATCTCCACAACTTGTGGATTAAAAATTTTCCCATGCCAGTGTCATTTATATTAAACACCAAGCTACACAGCTTTAAACTCTCATGAAAGTTCTGCAAGAAGATTGATGGAAGACTAGCCTGTACCCTCCATACATCAAATATGTAGTTATAATCGCAGTTACAATTTGACTAGAGGATGCTGTGTGCTGTAATTTCAGCAGATGCTTAAAAAATACATTGTAGTAATTAATTCTATACTTACCCATGAATGTCCAGGACATTCAGAACACAATTTCCCACTGTATGGCCAGTAAACAAAAAGATCTCACCTCTAAAGAACTGCCATGTACTTCTCACAGTGTAGTCTAGACAGCAGTGAACAACCGCATGTGGAAGCCCTGCCTTTCATTATATTCCATGACATGCCATTAAAAAATGAAAGAGTTTGTTAGCCACTCTGGTGAGTAAAGCAACATTGTACATGATGTTTAGCATGACAAACAGGCAGTCCTTTATTTGTATGTTGCATAGTACTTATTAGGAACACTACTATTTTCTATCAGTGTCAGGGTTTCTATGTTTATGCTGATTCCCTTACACTAAAATCAACAGAAGGAGAAGGATGGAGGAGTGACCTGCCTTACTTTTAATGGTGGATTATGCATTTTTCACAAAGAGCCTGATGCAGTGCCTTTTGTCTAAAGTGAATTGAAAGGCTTTTACTCACTTTGATGGCAGTTGTATCAGGTCCTGAGAAGAATAAAAGTCTTATGAAGAGCTGCTGCTGCTGCTGTATTTAGAGAGTAATTAATAGCAAGGTTAGAAGGAGATCAAAGGGCCATGGTGGGTAAGTAGAATAGTTGGTGAAATTGCTTCTTATAGAACAAAACCTGTACAAAATAGGAAAAAAATTAAGTTGTGTGTTGCTGTCCTCCCAAATGAAAAATATGTTCCTTATTTCTGTTGCAAAACAGGCTCAGAAAATAGACTATAATTTGTTTCTCTCTGCTACTTGAGCCAGTCATGGTAAAATTCAGTTATGCCAATAAGAAGCAATAGGAGCGACCTAAACAGATGACTGCTTACTTACTTTTTCATTAGGGGAGCAACAGTGAGAGCCCATTTCACTGTAGGCAAAGAATTAGAGGATTAGGTTCATTTGCTGCACTTTTACTTTGGACTCCATGTGGTCCCCATCTGGAGCCATCGGAAGAGGAGTTGTCACACATGCTCGCCAGCTCGTTTCCACTTTGTTTGTGCTGACATGGTTCTCAGGCCCAAAGCAGCAACACAAACCCTCCTGGGGCTGCCCCAGCTGCCCCTAGCCCAGCTCTGTGGTAGGCCAGTGCTGCAGCCTGCCCCAAGCCCCTCCACAAGAGCGCCCATCCTCGCTTCAGGCATTTTCCCCTTCTTCGGTCTTCCTGCTGAATTTGAAAGGAGAGGTATTTGCCAGCAGGAGGGATCCTTTCCTTTGCAAAATGGTCTTTCATTTTGGATTTTGCACAGCAGGCAATTTCCCTTGGGGTGGGGTGGGAGGGTCTGGAGTAGAAACCATGTGGCAAAATGGGATGCTCACAGCATCTTGCCCATAGTCCTGTTCCCTGTCCCCCATGGCTGCTTCCCTAGACAGGATATCTGGGAATGGCATGTACAGCTGCCCAGAAATGCCACATGGGGGATGTATGACCAAAACACCAGCTGCCATTTACTGGGGGCCCCTGCTACCAAATGAAGGACTATTGTCCTGCAGCAGAAAGCCTGATGAACCCAAGACAGTGTGTGAAGATGATGTGAAGTCTACTTAATAGGCATGGTCTGGGGATGAGGCACAGTCAGTCACGCAGGATCAGGCACACAACATGCAGGAAAGACAACAGGTGGCATGAAAACCCACCCTTCTCTCCTTCTTCCTCAAGGAGATCATACTGATGGGAAACACGCCAACATTTTCCACTGTCTCAAATCCTGAGTAAAGAGTTATTACATTTCCATGATTCAGAAAGCAAGTATTTTCAGTCTGTTTCAACCACAGTGGCTTCTCCAGCTGCAGAAGACTTGCCACATTTGCTTAACATGGTAACTTCGAACCAGGGAGAGATGTAGCATCCAGAGTCAAGAGTGCCATTTCTCTGCTCCTACAGCCAAGACCATGAAAATCCTGACAACAGGGTGGTTGGTACTACTTGTCTGTTTATTTCACACCAGTACAAGGTAGTACATCCCCTAGGGAAGGCAAAATCATCAGACATCCAATCTCTTGCACCATGTTGACATCAGCCACTTGTTTTGTTGTCCCCTTTAAAAAATGAGTTCATTTTTCTCCGTTTATGAAATTTGTGCTGGTGTGCTGCTGTGTGGTCCCACCTGGTCTTGCTGTGTAGCAAGGCAGGTTCAGACCTTGGAAACCAGCCAAGTGAGACCCAAAGCTCTGCAAGACAAGAAGTTGCTCATGCTGTAGGTGGCATTCTTTGATCCAACTCAGCCGGAGACCAAGTGTTAGCCCCTGTTAGCCATCACACTGCAGTTGGAGGTGCTGTCTTTCCAGAGAGACATAAAACAGATGTTCAGGCAAATTGCCATCATTAAAAATGCAATGGCACTTTCCCTGTAACGGTAGGAGTGTTACCTCCAGCATTCAAGCCAAATTTTAATTTGAGTAATTTACATGCTACTTACCTAGAATTCTCCCACTGGTTTCAACTAGATAAGGCAATTTAAGTTTTTCTGGTCATTGCCATGTTCTGTGGTGCTGTGTTGTGTTGTTACACAGCTGCTGCATTTCACCTCGAGGTGGCTGTACAGCAGCTGTTGACAAAGTGATTCTACATTTACAACATGTGTAAGTGTGTTGATGAAGTTTGTAAAGCATGTAGAGTGCTTTCTGAATTAAATGCAAGATGCATATGCAAATGTGTTGTAATTACCATTATGCACATCTCTCTCCAAATATGCACTTGCAAAACTGTTTGACTTAATGGGAGCTGCAAACATACATCTAAAAGGACTCTTGATTCTCTCGAGGCATAATAGCCACATCAGTGACTAAAAGATGTGTTAATAGAAAATGGCTCTATTCATGTGAACTTATCAAAGAAAAGCTTCTATTTTGCTCAGTACAGCAACTTCAAAGACATCTTCATTCATTTATGTACTACAAACCAGACTCACTGAGGATGAACACTGAGTAAACACTGAAAGGGAGAAAATAAGATAAGGCGCACGGGAGGCTCTACAAAGAGAGAACACATTTCGCTCTTCCCACTGCCCTACATGGGTTTAAGTGCCTGACCATGAGCCCCCAATTATTTTATTGTTGAAGTGCCTTTGAAGCACTATGAAAGCTCTTATATTCCAGGGAGTCACAGGAAAGGATGTTGCTGTTGTTTTTGTGCAGTTCACCAGTTCTTAATGGACTTCATATGGTCTCTGCTTTTTCAAAGCAGCCTTCCTTATCACAGCTACAGCATGTCTCTCCCTTCTCTGCAAATTCTTCGTAACAAATTTATTGTTTCTCCCTCTCCAAACCCATGTATACATAAATCCCCCTCCAATCCTGCATGTGAAGCAACAACCTCAGTTGACTATTAGTTCAAGCAGCAACACTGTAAGTATAAAAATTAACTTCAGATCAACTGCATTACTGTCAGTCCTGGTAGAGCGGGTCCAGACCAAGCTTTGAACCCAAGCTTGATGCTAAGAGAAGTAAGGACATGTTTGGTGGCTTTGTGGAAACACCACCAGACTGCACTATGATCATGCTTAATGGTGATTATTCCTGTTTCAGTACCTCCTGTTTGTGAGGCAGATCAGGAGCAGAGCCCACGTCTGACCTTTTGGGAACCTAGTTTGTGATGATTCCAGGGGAGCACAGAGCTGTGAGCAGAACAGAGCTGCTGAGCAGCAGAGTCTGGTCTCTTGGACTTTTTAAAGTCTCTTGGACCCTTGTTTTAACTCACTTGGTTTGTGTCTCTTGGGCTCTCACTGGTTTTTTGGTTTTGGTTTTGGGGTTTTTTAATATTCTGTGTATGACCTAGGGGATGAATTAACTGTTAACATTGACTTCAGCATGACTTGTAGAAAAAAATAGCCTGGACTAGTCTTTGACTATTTCAAAGTAAGATATTATTCACCTAATCCTGCTGTGAAAGCAACAAAGTTACAGCCTGTTTGTGTGACATGAGCCAGCGAGACTCTTGGCTTCTTGCTGCTAGGCTTAAAAAAAAGAAAAACAGAAAAAAAAAAAAAAAGAAAAAAAAAAGAATGAGCTTATCTTCTTATCAGGCTCTCCTAGAAGTAGCTGCTCACTTTGAGTGAGACCAGTTTCCACAATTCAAAGCCCGAAACCTTTGTCTGAAGCTGATGCTACAGCTGGGTGGGATTCTCAGCTATGCGTGCGGGCAACATTGTGCAGATAAGGCAATATTTGACTAAGCACTGGTTGGGCTTGGAGGTGAATATGTTTAGGAAGGAAACAAGGGTTTTCAATTTACACCCAAGTAATTCACATAAATGAACAAATGTATAAAATTGGGGATTTTTTTTTGTTTGTTTGTTTGTGTTTTTAAATTTTTAATTATTTTTTTTTAAGGAAGTGGATTTTTATTGTTCCTGTATCCTGACAACTGGGCTGTAGTCCACACAATATTGTCAAAATACTTTACACACCAGCTAACTGTAAAATAGTGTAATTAGTATGTACAGATACTTACTGTTTTATGAAAGAGAACCACACAGAAATTATAAGCCTACTACAAATTCGGTTTAAGAAGGTAAAAGGCAAGTTATTCCTAGTCATATCCATTGAATCTAAATGTTGCCAGCTTTTTCACCAGCACATGTAGAACCAATTAAGTAGTACTTTGTCAAAAAAGGGGCAATGTGACCAGATATTTATAGTGCCAAACAGCCTTCATCCTGATGCCACTGTTTGAAACACTGAGCACAGGTTTATCTGGAGGAGCCAGTGGCCACCAAATCACCAGTCCTTCAGGCAGCTCTCAGGCACATGCATGGTGGGGATGTTCAACCTGGGCAGCCAGGCTAAACTTTGACTGAAGTGAAACAATATCATGTATACATGCAGGTGGCCTCAGCACCAATTTCTTTGATTTATTTTGCCAAGTTAACAGAGCCACTGGAAAGGAGGTCCTGACATTGTCTTCCCATGGAGCCTGAAAGGAGGAGTTGTAGAAGGTAAGGTATGAAATTCTGCTAAGGTAGGTCCAAACTGCAGCAAACCCATAGTGCCTTCAATGCAAATTCAAAAATCACAAACTCTGCTAAGGGGTTACTAAGATCTCCCTGGAAACCTTAACATTTCTCAAGAATCATTTGTCATTTATATGTGAAGCCCAAACACGGTGCAGACTTGCAGGGGCTATTGCGTGCTGACTACCGGCTCCTTCTCATCCAGGAGCACTGTGAGCATCTCAAACACTCAAAAGGTACTTTATTTTTTCAGTCTGTTTGGATATTGTCTGAACCTGTCCTCTTCAACGCATAAGAGTACTATCTTTATATGTACATCATATTAGGAGAATGTTATCTTCTCAATGTCTTTTATTTCCCTGCTTGACTTCTTCAAACTTTTTACTGAAATCTGAAATGGTCTTCTCCGGTGTTGTCTGTTCAGAGAAACACTGATTTTTTGGTCTGCAGCCAGTCTGGCTAACTGCCCATTTCTAAGTAAGGAGACTAAAGTGAATCTTTTGAACTTAAATTTAAATTTAAATACTCTTTTAGTTGCGTAGGAATGAGATCACTTCCTCAGTTAATAACTACCAGGGATGTTGATTTACATTGCTCAGTGGAAAAAAGAATAAAAATTGTAGACATTATTAGCTCTACAGATTTCTAAGAATTTCCCATTTTAATCTGATATTATTTTAAAAAATTAAAAATGTTCCATGACTGGCAAACATGCTATTTTTTCAGGTGGCTGGAATGTACATTCATAATTTACATCATAAGGAAAAAGTAGTACCACTGACATTTCATGTATTATTAGTCACTGACATTTCTTCTCTTTGTATTAGTTCATATATTGAATTCATGCAGCAGTATTTCAGTTAGCAGAATTAAGAAGCAAAGTGCCATCATCCAAGAAGAGCACCCAGGCAGATCATGTGGCTCCTTTGCTTTGGGTTTTAAAGCCAGCTTTAAATGAACTGAACTGGGTACCTCTACACAGTATTGTGCTGTATCTCTTACGCATACTGTTACTTGCACGGCACACGCACCTACCTACTATATTGCATCATTTGAAAGCTAGGTCAGAAACTTTTGATTTTTCAGCTATCATGCTTTTTTTTAAAAAAAAAAAAAATCGTTTTGTGCTAAATTATTTTTTTTTTACAAGGATTGCTTGCGAAGTACCTACTACTTTCACCTACATAAATATTCTGTAAAACCACATCTGTATCTAGGCAGTGTTTCTCAGAGGACAAGAGTGTTTTAATCAGTCTGTTAGATTCTTCTTACTTATCTCTGCAGCCAGATATGGCACAAAGGAAACATTGGCTACACAGAAAGGCAGAATCAGCACATAGGGAGAATAAACATTTCAGAAAGAAAATTTTTTAAAAATCCTCTATGATATGAATGACACTTACTGGTAGAACAGTCTTCCTTGGTCATTTATTAAACCAAACTCCTTTCCTTTTCTTTTCTTTTCTTTTCTTTTCTTTTCTTTTCTTTTCTTTTCTTTTCTTTTCTTTTCTTTTCTTTTCTTTTCTTTTCTTTTCTTTTCTTTTCTTTTCTTTTCTTTTCTTTTCTTTTCTTTTCTTTTCTTTTCTTTTCTTTTCTTTTCTTTTCTTTTCTTTTCTTTTCTTTTCTTTTCTTTTCTTTTCTTTTCTTTTCTTTTCTTTTCTTTTCTTTTCTTTTCTTTTCTTATTTATTTTCTTTTTTTTTTTAAATTTCTTTTCTTTTCTTAATTTTAGCTTTTGGCTCCCTAACTCTATAACTACAGCTCATCTTATTTTATTGTAATTCAGAGAGAAGATGTAATTACAGTCAAGAATGGAAGTTGAGTCTCTTACCAGCATTTGTCTGTGCCTCACCTTCATTACAGATTAATTTACTCCTGGCTGGGTAAGCCTGTGAAGCTTAGTTTGTCTTTAGAGGGAACTTTGAAGCTACTAACATCCTTGCAAATTGGGTAAGTGTTGCATTACAGTGGCTTGCAGTCCTAGATAGAGCTCTTATCTGCTTTGAACTTCAATAGCAATGTCAGAAAAATTCAAATGCCCTTAGCAGGAAAGAACTCACTTTCCACACTCAGGTTCAGATTTCCAAAGCATAAAAAGATTTTTTTTTTTTCCCTGTCTTCCCTGAACACAGAGCTAACACAACCATAGCAAAATAAGAGCCCCACCCTTCCAGTTTAAGTTCCTCTGAGGAGGGAGCCCTTGTGAACATGAATATACTCCTCATATAGAAGAAATTGCCTGTGTGAGTATGGATTGCTCACTGTATTTATACAGCCAGGCCCTACAGCATCATTTCACTCAGGCTAAAAGAGCTGAAACCTTTTGAAACTGTTTGGACTCTGTATGCCAGCAACTTAAATAAAAAAAGATTTTCTTTTACATAGTCACATGGTTTTTTGTGTGTATTTGGTTTGGGTTTTTTTGTTTTGTTTTGTTTTGTTTTAATGCTCCTGGAGTGATAACTACAAACGTAGCTAATCCATTTTAGACTGTATCAGGAGATAGCCATAATTCATTCTGGCAAGGTGGCCTTGCCAGCCATGTATTAACACTGTGAAAAAGGACTTGGCTCTAAAATCCTCTCCTCCTCTGAGAAACACTGCTGAGATTGCAAGCCAGCGCAACAGGGACCTATCGATATCGTACACGCCATTTGCAACTTAGAGGAAACAACTGTTTCCAAAACTCTAGTAAACTGATCCTTGGCACAGAGATATCTTATTATTGCTTCCATCACAGTAAAACACTACTTCTTATCTTAACTCCGATTTGTCCTCAGTCATTCCTCATCCCAGTGTGATATCCCTCTGCAGTGCAGGGAACTTTGAAGCATGGTGAAAGTCTCTTGGATCAGTGGAAGGGAATCTCTGCACGCCTCTACCTTTCTGAAACTATGTATTTTATGTTATGAAACAATATTTCATTATCTTGGTTTAGAACAACTTCTGAGTCTCCTAAAAGCATTACTGCTGTAAACAGCCCCGAGGAAGTCAGTAGGGGCTCCTTGTGAAAAGCAGCTGGAAGGTTCAGTCCCTGAATGAAATCTTGACTCTGATGAAGCCAGGGGGAGTTTTGACACTGACTTCCCAGGGGAGAGACTTTATCCCTATTGTTTAGCATTGGCTTTATCTGAAGTCAACATGTGTTGAGTGAGTCAGAATGTATTTTTGCTGCCCGCATTTCCAGTGATTGCCTATTCAGTTTTTTTTGGAGAATGCAATAGCCACTCTTGGTTATTGCTTGCACCAAGCAACACTCCGTATCATGCAGACCTTTATGAGCCCTTTCACCTTTGCTGTGGTGCAGACATGTCGTACGACTACACTATTCAAAGGGTCCTTGAAAGTTCAGAAGTTCTATTTTTATTAGCTGTTAAAGTTCCAGTAAGTGAGAAACGTATCCGCTTTGAGATAACACAAATATAGCACACTAGTGAGTGGTTAACAGGATTTTTACAATACTTGAAAAATGTCACAGCAAAACTTTTTTCCAGTGCTTACTAAATTCTCAAACAACTTTGCCCTCAGAGAATTTGGGACCGATCCTGCAAATACAGGTAACCCCCACAACCCAGGAGTGTGTGCTCAGTGTGAGCACAGGGAGTCTGCTGAGCACAGAAATATTGTTCCCAGGCTTAAAAGCTAGTCAGCAGCCCAAGTGCTTTGCTGGAGAAAGACCAGAGCAACCAGCATCTTGGAGAATAAAGCTCCCAAGCTCAGTACTAATAATTCGAAGGGACAGGCCTATAATTCCTAAAACTAAACCCAGTTTTGATCCCAAAAGCGGTCTAAACAAAGTGTTCCTTTTAAACAAATCCTTGCATAAACAACCAGACAGAATAACTTGGTAAGGTAGAATCAGCAACCCCTGTGTTCACAGGTGAATATTTAATTCACACTTCATTAAAGCTAAAGAGTCTATTTGAGTGAGTAAAGATGTACTAAATCGACTAAAGATCTTCTCTTTAGTGAAAAGTAAACACTTAACAGCTTAGGTCTGAGAGGGACTTGATGAACCAGTAGCTGCATCATACATCAGTGTGCCAGCTCAGATGGGGAGTGCTCATTTGAAGAGAAATTTGCAATGATCTCCTGATCCTGTGGCTTGGCTTGCTCCAAGGAAGGATGCACACAAATCAAGGTGTGCGTGAATGGGATTACTTTTGGGTGACACTGAATGGACGGATGTGTTTCAGGAGCACCTTTACTGCACCTTCATCACAAACAAGTAGTTGGTAACCAGTCCACAAGACCACATTGGAACTTGTCTGAAATAATGGTAATTTAAAACCCCAGAAATGTGTAGAGCGGAGATACTGGACCCTGAGCATCACCAGTTTTGCCCTGCAGATGCACTACCACCATTTCCAACAGAATTCTCCTGGAGAAACTGTCTGCTCTTGGCTTGGATGGGCATATGCTTTGCTGGGTAAAAAAACAGTTGGATGGCCAGGCCCAGAGAGTTGTGGTGAATGGAGTTAAATCCGGTTGGTGGCTGGCCATGAGTGGTGTTCTCCAGAACTCAGTAATGGGGCCACTCCTGTTTAATATCTTTATCAATGATCTAGACAAGGGGAGAGAGTACACCCTCAGTAAGTTTGCAGATGACACCAAGTTGGGTAGGAGTGTTGATCTGCCTGAGGGTAGGAAGGCTCTGCAAAGGGATCTGGACAGGCTGGAGCGATGGACTAAGGCCAGTCGTATGAAGTTCAACAAGGCCAAGTGCCGGGTTCTGCACATCAGTCACAACAACCCCCAGCAGTGCTACAGGCTTGGGGAAGAGTGGCTGGAAAGCTGCCCGGCAGAGAGGGACCTGGGGGTGCTGGTCCACAGCAGGCTGAACATGAGCCAGCAGTGTGCCCAGGTGGCCAAGAAGGCCAATGGCACCTTGGCCTGTATCAGAAATGGTGTGACCAGCAGGACCAGGGAAGTGATCTTAGCCCTGTACTCAGCTCTGGTTGAGACCACACCTTGAATACTGTGTTCAGTTTTGAGCCCCTCACTACAAGAAGGACACTGAGCTGCTGGAACATATCCAGAGAAGAGCAACGAAGCTGGTGAAGGGTCTGGAGCACAAGTCTTATGAGGAGCGGCTGAGGGGACTGGGGTTGTTTAGTCTGGAGAAGAGGAGGCTGAGGGGAGACCTCATTGCTTTCTACAACCCCCTGAAAGGAGGGTGTGGAGAGGTGGGGATGAGTCTTTTTAACCAAGTAACAAGTGATAAGACAAGAGGAAACAACCTCAAGTTTTGCCACGGGAGGTTTAGATTGGATATTAGGAAGAATTTCTTCACTAAAAGGGTTCTCGGACATTGGAATGGGCTGTCCAGGGCAGTGGTGGAGTTCCCATCCCCAGACATATTCAAGAGTTGTGTTGACGTAGTGCTTAGGAATATGGTACAGTTGATGACTGTCAATGTTAGGTTAGTTGTTGGACTCAATGATCTTAAAGGCCTTTTCCAATCTCGGCAATTCTATGACTCTGTGATTCCATTGTGCCTCACGATTTGCTGGTATAAGCATAGCCACAGACTTCAGCATCCTGCTGCTGGGGCTATTTTTGGCACAAAAACCCTCTCACAGAAGTTGATGTATCACAGTGCTTAGAAATGGCATTGCTTGCCTGAAAGCTCATGGCTTGCCTTATTCTCAAGAGGTCCTGTTGTAGTTTGATGTATTTTTCTCAAACTCATTTCAGTTCCTTTGCATCCCCAGTTATACTCTTCCACTGTTCTTGGTCCCACCTTACCCCATCATTAATTTTTAATTAAAATATTTTCATGAATTATTACTTCAGGGCCTTTGTTTTTTCCTGAAGTTAATCCTTTTACCTGCATTTTTTGTTACAATATGGCACAATCATTTCCTTGTGTTAATACAGGTTCTTGCATGGAGTACCTATTACTATGAAAAGTGAGAGCAGCTAAACCTATTATTCTGTGCAAAACAGTATTATGTTGGTTGTTGCACTCAAATTCTACAGGGTAGAAATACAAAGCTTAGGGCAGATCCTTTCGGACCTGGTGCTCATGCCTTTCTGCTGATATTCAGTTGAGTCAGCTATCAGCAGCTGTGTCTCCACTGCAGTGGGCCTTCATCTCTCACAGCATCTTTCACTAAACTGCACGTTAAAATAGACTGATGCCCACTGGGACCTGGTTCAAAATAAAACAAACTCAGCTCAGCCTTTAGAGCCTGCTAGCTTGGTTTTTCTAGAAAGGACAGGCACTTACAGCTGAGTATTGTCTAAAGGGAAACGAGGGTACAGGGAGACTCCACCAGAGAAAGAGTGTGCCCTTTCACAATATAAATGTATTGCAGCCTTATGTACAGAAGAGAGACTGTCATAGAAAATTTAAGCTGGCACGTTTCAGCCACAAATGCAAATTTGGAACTGGTCCTCATGAACTAGAAATGCTAGGGTTTTTTTCAAAATGTAGGCTTTGAGGAGGGGAAAACAAGCAAATTTTGACTGCCATCTTCAGTGGCACCGTCTGGTGGTTCCCATGTCAGGCTTTCCTTTGCTCACCTGGAGAAGAGGTGCTGCTGAGCCACCTGACCTTCAGCTCGCCCTTGAAACCCAATGCCATGGTACAGCGCAAGCAACTCTTGCACATATCCCCGCAGCTACGCACTCAGTCTGCATCTATAATGGAGAAGGAGGGACAGAACAATGATATACTTGTGCATTCAAGTAATTGCAGTCCTTGTCCCTGGTGAGGACCGCTGAGGCAAGCAGCAAACAAATACCTCTCCCAGGCCTGCAGAGGAAACTGTACTGAAAAGCATCATCCAAACAGTTTAACAAAAATAACGGCGATAAGTACAGCTTGTGGCAATTTATAATTGCCATTTCCACATGGCACTAAATGCTGATGTAAAAAATACTGAGGACTCCTTTCTAATACATTTTAAAGTGAAATTGGAAACATATTTCTGTGTAACAAGTCACTAGGCACAACTTTTTGGGGAATAACGGTCAATGTTTTATGGGATTGCTTGTTAAATTTTTTTCTAAACGGGAAGGACCCCAGGGAAGCTGGCATGAACAGTAAACATTCAAAGGAATAATTTGTGGTGACAAGTGATTCCTTCAGTATTTATTTAACATTTAAAATTTGTCTGAATGAAAAAGGGGGCCAAAGATTGACTAGGTCTGTGATTTGCTCCTGACTGTCTCCCTCTGTTCATCACGGGTTTCTCCAGGTTAAGAAAGCCCTTGGGATGCTGGCAGAAGATAGACCAGCTGATTCCTGGAAGCTATAAAGGCAATGCAATTTGCTCATTGTCCTGTGTGGTTAACTCTGCTCATGCAGAGCTCATAACACATGCCATGGCTTGGGTTGTTTCCCTTCCCCTAGTGGAAAATATAAGAACAAAGTTTGTTTCTTAAAAGCTTCATGAACTGCATTTCCCAAAGTGCAGCAATACCATAAAGACTTGGGACACTGTGTTGCACTCAGGAAGCTGTTTCTGCGAAAACCAGAAATAGGAGGAATGAAAGGTCTTGATCCAGCTTGCCCTAACATCCCCTGCGGCCACATTGGCACACACGCCTGTGTGTGGGACTGTAGAGGTATGGTGCTGAGAACTCTGCAGAGGAGTAATTCAGCAGACCGGTTTGTGATCAGCATAAGGAGCCTGCAGCAAAATAAGTTGTTAATCAAAGATGAAAACTAGTTTAACACATATTTTTGTACTGAACTCATCAGTTAATTTTAACACAATGGACTTTGGCGTGTTTATGAGATTCATATTCTCTCTCCCTTCTGAAATCTGTGCAGGACTGTCCTATCTACCCCAGGCCAGCCTCATGTCTGACACCTTGCAACTGTTCAGAGAGGGAAGATTTTAGTGCAATCTTTAAAATACATTATATTTCTTCCACCAGTGCCAAACAGGATTTGACAGAAAGAGAAAATATACATGACAAATATTATTTCTCCAGTGAATATACCCCCAGACTGATTAACAGTGACAGTCTTCACAGAAAATCTGAGTTTTCAATGGCTACTTTCTACGTTTTAATCAAATTAAGATAAATAAAAAGCACATGTAGAATGGAAAGCAAATACAAGAAGGTTTCTGCAAGGCCAAATGAGATTAATTTTGAATTCATAATTAATAGTTAGAGAACAGATTTATCAGTGTTTCCCCCAGATATATTTCCCACCAGGAAAACAAACCTGAATAAATTATCATATTCTAAAGCACTGACAGATCTAGGGTTTTAACTAACACAGTTTTCTTTTTTTTTTTTTCCATGTGATTGGAGCTTTCCAAAAGTTTTCTGGTTTGAGATAACTTAAACAAAATTTGCTGGGTGTTGAATTTCAAGTCTATTTGGTTACCTATCCCTCTCTCTTCCAAATTATTCACCTGTTCAAACACTAGTTAGTCATCAGGAACACAATTATTTTTTAGTGTTTGCAAGGGTCTGGGTTTGGGGAGGGGTTTTAAGAGTGAGGATATCACAGTGAGTCTTTTTGAAATTAATGACTTCTTCCATCTGGATGAGAAGAGCAACCGGTATTTGCATCTTGTTTATGTTCAAATTGTTACAGTTTCTGAACAAACCTTCAGGTTACTCCCTTTAGCTTCTGACCATCTCATGGCGTGCTTTCTTTTGCTAGGAAAAAACAACAGTCTGGATGTAAAGGTGGCTTTTCCTATAGTAACAAGAGACATCTTACCCTTATTCCCATTGTTTGGCAAATATTTTTGAATTCTGAAGGAGCAAAAACCTGAGTCATGGTTGGAAGGTATGTACAGATAACCTACATTTGCCCTCTGATTGGGGGCCAACATATCTGCTCCATGTGCATGTTGTTGAGGCTCTTAGGGAAAAGCTTTGACCCCATGTAGAGATTACTACTTCTTTACTGAAGTGTGCCAACATATGGCTGGTGTTGTACAGAAAGGCTGGCATAAGCTTCTACCCAAGTGTTTTTCAATCTGTGGAGGTAAAACATACTCTGAACTCTCAATATGGCTACTAGTAATGGGCTTATTTCTACTCACAATTCAGTCTTCCTTCTCCCTTGCTTGAAATGGAGTGTGTTAAGCTTATGTTTAAATTGGGTATTATGGAAGTTGGAATTCATGAAAGATTCAGGTAGAAATCTCTCTTCACTCTTGCTCAAAGACAACACTCTCCTTGATTTTCATGGGACAAAATTAATTTCAAAGGTAGCTCAGCCTTATCAGCAGAGAAATGCTGTGAATATGTGATATGAATGTACCTAGATTGCATGGACACTGTATGTGTGCAGAGAAATGCATGAATTTCCATTATAAATACCATGACAAGATATTTATCGCTGTGTCTGTAACATCAAAGAAATGGTGAAGATAATCTTAGCCCTTGGATAGAAGGAGGAAATGTACAAATAAAAAAAAAAAATCAGAGAATAAAATATTCATGAGTAATAATATATATTTCACTGTTGCACCATTATTTTATAGGCAGTCTGGGAAGTCTCCAGGAGTTATCTGCACATGGAGGGGGCACACTTATAAATGGGAAGACAGACCTTTGTCTCTCAAATCTGGCACTTTTCAGGTGGCTGAAGGTCTGAATCTTTCACATCACCATTGCAAGCTGTGCAGGTATCAATTATAATCACAAACACTGTTGTATGTTTTTGCTTGCCTTCAGCCCAGGGTCTGTGGCAGCTCTCCAACATCCTCTTCGTGTGTAATTGTACTGCTGCCGTCCCCCGTAGCAGAGTGTGAGGTTCTTTCTCCTTTGAAATGATTTCCCATGCCATTCCCAGACCTTGGTCGTCTTCCAAGTCCTCCCTAATCAATCTAGCATTGTAGGATGTCAGCTCTCATTTTCTTTCCTATGAGCTTATGTGACTATACATTTTATATTTGTGGCATAACAGTCTTCTTTCTGTTCCTGACTTTTTGTTCATTAGTTCCTTTCTTCCCCGAGAGATTTTCTTCTCTTACTCCTTTGGCCTTTCACTGAATCATCACCACCTCCTTCTTCCTCTGTGTGGCATAGCTCTGAGAATATTTTCAAGCAAAGGCAAATCAGCAAAATGTGTACTTTCTGATGTTTTTCCACTTATCTGAGGTCTTGTGCTCTGTCTTGGGAAAAGGTACACAACAAAAGGAACAGTCTACAATTTCTCCCCAGGGCTGCTCTGAAGCCAAAAAGAGACATAAATCAAGAATAATGCAAAACTTGTCAGGTTTATTCTTGTGAAAGGTTGACATGACTTCAGGGCCAGACTGTGCCCTAGATAAGTGAGTTCCACGAAAGCTAAAGAAAAGGCTTTGGTTTACCTTTGCTTACCCTTTTTTCCCCTTATTTCCTTCTGTCTGTCCTTATGCAAGTCTGGCTCCGAGTTTTGTCACTTGGAGGGCAATGGTGAGACAAGGTCACCTCACCCATATGTTCTGGTAGCAGTGCCCTGCACCATTTGCCCTGCCACATCCGACCCCTGAGGGACAAAAGGGGACCAGTGGCAAGGAGCTGCTGCCTTTCTGCTCTCCTCCATGACTGTGGGACAGGCTCTGACCCCATGCATGGGAATTACTGCAGAGAGCAGCTGCCTTGCCGAGCACTGGGCAGGAGAATGTGCAGTGCCGAGTGGATTAGGGGTTAAAGAAAAGGGGAAAAGGTGAGGTAGGACTGAGAAGGGCATCATTGTTCTCCCATCCCGTGCTTCTTCTGCAGGGATTGCACACTGTAATGCACAAAGAAGTGTTCACTTCTGTGTGTCTCGCTGTGCTGCTGAGTGACGGAGTTAGTTGTCTTTATACTGGCAACGTTTCTGTTTCCAGCCTGATGTTGCAGGGCTGAGGTAGAGCATTAGGTCAGATGGGCTAATTTTATAGTAGGAAATCATCAGCCAGAAAGAGCCAGGTACAGCATGTTTTGGCTGTGATCCTTTTCTACTTGTCTCTTGGATGAGTAGGACTGGCAAAACCAAATGTTTTTATTATTTTGTTCGTGTATCCCCTCCCCTTTAATGTGTGTAAATAGTGGTTCTCAGGACGATGTCTCAGATACAACACTTGATTTTTCCAAGGGAAAAAAAGGCTAATTTGTTAGGATTGAAACAACACAATGGAGTAATGCTCTCCTCTTCTGGAACAAATTTTATTAACAAACGTTTTCAGTTATCACAGGAGAGAAATAATTGCACCATCAGCATGTATGGAATAATACATTCATCCCAGAGCATATGAGGTTTTTTAACTATTGCAATCTTTTGATTTTGAGCCAATGTATACTTGCAGGGAATTAAGGGGAGGAAATGAGTACAAAGCAGGATGACTGGTCAATAAACACCATGGTGATAAGGTTTCATGTTCTTTTTCCTTGCTTGGCATACTGCATCACTGAACCCTGTATTATAAATTGTACCGAGGAGGACACTGCTTTCATTGTAGTCACAAGAGGACACGTATCCTAAGCAAAGCTGACGTTTTGGCAGAGGGAGAGGTGAGGGGAGACATATGCCAATAAGTGACGCTGTTTTGAATTAGACAGGAGTTTCCTGCTGTAATCCAAAAATAATAGCCGTGAATTTTGTCCAAGAGAAAGGTAAGTCTCAGGAAACAATGCAAGGCCTTTTTCACCCCAATTCAGATTACGTACATCTTTCATGAGCAAATGTTGTAGTGAAATAGGGAAAGCCATGGCAACAGCAAGCACTGTTGCTGGCGTTGCTAGTGGAAGCGGACTGTACGCTCCCAGCATGACTCACTGTCTTCTGCAAACAAGACAAATGAGAGTATTGTTCATGCATGGAGATGTGTACCTGAGTGGGACAGATCCCATCCAGGAGCCAACCATGTCACCCTGGCAGTTTTCTGTGCTGTGCACATCCAGGATGGCCTCTCTGTTAGCTGGTGAGAACTACCAGCTGAATGCTTTCTGCATAATGTGATTGTGCCCCTTCTGTCTGACTGCTCCCGTTAGCTCATGCGGCCCCTGTGTTTGGACCAAGGCCATCACAATGGACTGCCATGCCAAAAATAAAATGCCCCTTTAATTATTTTGCTATTATTTTCTGGCAGCCAAAGTTGGGTTTTGTGCAAAATAATCTGTTTCTCCTTCTAGATAATTCCCCTTGTTTGTCCCACTGGCAGCTCACTCCCTTTATTGTCGCTCTGGGTTTTAACATCAGTAGTAAAGCAGGGAGGACAGGAGAGGTACTGTGTTTGTGTGAAATGATCTGCTAGACCCCATCATCAACAGAAGATGAAGCTGTAAGAAACTGAGGCACCTGTGGAAGTAAGAAGAAGGTATGAGGAGCTGCTTGGTCTGCTGAGAACAGATAGACTTAGGGTGCTCAGGAAGTGCGGAGAGATCATTTTGGTCTACCCTTGGCCCTGGGGAAAAAGAGTAGGGACAGCTGCAGCTCCTGCCTGTGCTCCTGGATAGAGCAGGACTTTCAAAGACGGGTGGCGTTACACTCGAGAGGCCAGCCAAAAGAAAAGACATTGGCACTTGCTATTTCCTATCCTTGTACGTCCATGGATATCACACCTACATACATTTATATACAAATATATAGTGGATTTATCCTTTCTCACACCTTTCTTCTCTTCCACAGCTGATTTTTGCCCCAAACACCATGTCTTCTTGCAGTCCTGTGTGTAGATGTGCCTGTTTCTTATGGATTCCTCTGACCAAATGGAGCACTAAGATCAGACTTTATTTTACACCTACTTCTAGGAAAAACTGGTCCCAACACCTTTTTGCAGGAGATCTGGATTTCATATGGTGTTTCAGGTAATGGGAAAGGAATACCACTAGACCACCTAGATCTATTTGGGCTTCTTGAAGCTGAGGCTATAGAATAGCCCAAGAAATTATCTGTAAGAATAAAGGGTTTGTCAGTTCCTCGTAAGTGGAAAAAAAAAATCACAAAAAAATCTAACCCTTTCCTGGCATATCCAGTGTTCACACTACTGTCATTTTTGTTAAAAAGTCAACTCATTCTTTGTAAATAGTTGACCATATGCATCACTGTCTGGAAATCAGTCTGAAAGCATTATATGATCTCTTCAAATGAATTCGTTCTTCTTTTTTTTTTCTTTTTCTTTTTTTTTTTTTTTTTCAGTTGCTGCCCTCCCATCTGCTCCCATAAGTAAAACTGACAGAAGTCTCATTTTTGTTCACAATTTCGGTCACGGTTCCTTGCAGACTCACATGTTTGACAGGGATTTCTAGGAATATTCCCTTTTTACAGAATGTGTCTTTTTGTCCAGGGAAACAAGTTGAAAAAGGATGATAAATCCCAGCATGGCACAGGCTTTCATATGAAAAAGTGAGTTTATAAGCTAAACTTGCAATGAAGTGAATTTTTCTCCATACCTCCATATCCTTCATCTTCATATGATGGCACATGAACTGTTCTAGAAATTTGCTCCTAATATTCAGCTTTTGTACACTTCTTTCGGCTGCGTAGTTTTTGATTATGGTCTTAGGGACCTTGGCCTTTCTCATCAGGAATTTTTTTTTTTCATTGGTTTAGTTTCTTGTAGGGGGAATGTTCATAGCTTTAATGAATTGTAGGTGCCTTCTGCATTTATGTATATCTCAGCATCTCAGTTTGTTGTGGAACTGGGATCTATGCGATCCATTTGAGATGGTATAATGTACTGTGGAGAGATTCTGTGGTTGCAGTCCATTTATTTTGTCACAAATGCTGGAGGTGTAATATATTAAGTATATTTCACAAGGTTAAATGACCTTCTAAAATAGCCAGCTTTAAAAATCAAAAATATATCAAAGCTCTGTAACTGAAAGGATACAAGCACAAGCCCATATTTCTCACTTGCTTTCTAATCTGTGTGCAATAATGTATTAATAGTTGTTGTAGTGTGAATATATCTGGTTCAGCAGATTTTGATCACAAGACCTTGAATTTCAATTAGGATTTTATGCCCTAACAAGCAGCAGGTCCGAGGCATTCAGAATATTAATATCTACTTCCCAAATATGCTATTGGAAAAACTCCAATAAAATGAAGTTTTAAAAACAATAAAATTGAAAAATGTATTAAATAAATTTAAAAAAAAAAAAAGGAAAAAAATTGCAAGTGAACCCTGGTTTTGTGTGTAATTTATTCCTCTTTCATGATGTCACCGATATCCAAGAACTATATCTGCAGGCTTGACATTATTAATACAAATAGTAGCGTTTTAATAAAATCTTCCACTTGACCATAGTCTTTCCTTTATGACTCATTTATAATCCTGATGGTGAATAAATAAGCTAGACACTCAGCTCTATCTGTTGTATCCTGCACATTGGGAATCTGGCAGAAACAATACTTGTAGGAATGATCTAGCTTTTATAACATTTTTATTTTTGTTCAGTATGACCTGAGTGGTAGGGCAAGTTGTATGTATTCTCAAACAAAATTGAACATAACTCCCATGTGCCTTTACTGGGCCTGTTTCAATGCAGCTCTGCTGTTTGCAAAAAAAAATCTCTTAAAAACAATGGTTTTCGTTCCCTCTCGTATCTGCATTCTTCTTTTCTGGACTAGTAAGTGCTAACACATGTGACAAAGGAAGGAGGTTTATGAAGTAATATACCAAAACCAGGCATGCCAGTACTCTAGACAGATGTTCCCAAAGAAAACAATGGTTTAAAATATAAGCAAGTTCTCACAGAATACTCATAGAATAGAATAGAATCATAGAATCACCATGGTTGGAAAGGACCTGTAGGATCATCAAGTCCAGCCTTGATAGGCTGGAGAGTTGGGCGGGGAGAAACTTAATGAATTTCAACAAGGGCAAGTGTAGAGTTTTGCATCTGGGGAAGAACAACCCCATGTACCAGTACAGGTTGGGAGCTGACCTGCTGGAGAGCAGTGTAGGGGAAAGGGACCTGGGGGTCCTGGTGGACAGCAGGATGACCATGAGCCAGCAATGTGCCCTTGTGGCCAAGAAGGCCAATGGCATCCTGGGGTGTATTAGAAAGGGAGTGGTTAGTAGGTCGAGAGAGGTTCTCCTTCCCCTCTATTCTGCCTTGGTGAGGCCACATCTGGAGTATTGTGTCCAGTTCTGGGCCCCACAGTTCAAGAAGGACAGGGAACTGCTCGAGAGAGTCCAGCGTAGGGCCACAAAGATGATTAAGGGAGTGGAACATCTCCCTTATGAGGAAAGGCTGAGGGAGCTGGGTCTCTTTAGCTTGGAGAAGAGGAGACTGAGGGGTGACCTCATTAATGTTTATAAATATGTCAAGGGTGAGTGCCATGAGGATGGAGCCAGGCTCTTCTCAGTGACATCCAATGATAGGACAAGGGGCAATGGGTGTAAGCTGGAACATAGGAGGTTCCACATAAATGTGAGGAAGAATTTCTTCACAGTGAGGGTGACAGAACACTGGAACAGGCTGCCCAGAGAGGTTGTGGAGTCTCCTTCTCTGGAGACATTCAAAACCTGCCTGGACATGTTCCTGTGTGACCTGATCTAGGTATTCCTGCTCTGGCAGGGGGGTTGGACTAGATGATCTTTTAAGGTCCCTTCCAATCCCTAACATTCTGTGATTCTGTGATTCTGTGATCCCAGCATCTCCCTAACCACTAGTCCATGGCCTCAAGCGCTACATCTTCTCATTTTTTAAACACCTTCAGGGACGGTGACTCCACCACCTCCCTGGGCAGCCTGTTCTGGTACCTAAGCACCCTCTCAGTAAAGTATTTCTTCCTAATATCCAGTCTAAACTTCCCCTGACACAACATAAGGCCATTTCCTATTGTCCTATCATTAGTAATTTGGGAGAAGAGACCAACACCAGCCTCACTACAACCTCCTTTTAGGTAGTTGTAGAGAGCAATGAGGTCTCCTCTCAGTCTCCTCTTCTCCAGACTAAACAACCCCAGTTCCCTCAGCCGGTCTCCATAAGGCCTGTTTTCCAGACCTCTCACCAGCCTCGTTACCCTTCTCTGGACTCGCTCCAGCACCTCAATGTCCTTCCCATACTGTGGTGCCCAGAACTGGACACAGTACTCAAGGTGTGGTCTCACGAGTGCCGAGTACAGGGGCATGATCACCTCCCTACTCCTGCTGGTCACACCGTTTCTGATACAGGCCAGGATGCCATTGGCCTTCTTGGCCACCTGGGCACACTGCTGGCTCGTGTTCAGTCGGCTGTCAACCAACACCCCCAGGTCCTTTTCCGCCAGGCAGCTTTCCAGCCACTCTTCCCCAAGCCTGTAGTGTTGCATGGGGTTGTTGTGGCCAAAGTGCATGACCCGGCACTTGTCCTTGTTAAACCTCATGCAATTGACCTCAGCTCATTGCTCCAGCCTGTCCAAATCCCTCTGCAGAGCCTCCCTACCCTCAGGCAGATCAACACTCCCATTCAATTTCCTGTCATCTGCAAATTTACTGAGGGTGCATTTGATCCCCTCATCCAGGTCATTGATAAAGACATTAAACAAGACTGGCCCCAAAACTGTGCCCTCAGGGACACTGCTTGTGATCGGTCTCCATCTGGATTTAACTCCATTCACCACAACTCTCTGGGCTCGGCCATCCAGCCAGTTTTTAACCCAGCGAAGAGTCCACCTGTCTAGACCATGAGCCACCAGCTTCTGCAGCAGAATGCTGTGGGAAACAGTGTCAAATGCCTTACTGAAGTCCAGGTAGACAACATCCACCACTTTTCCCTCATCCACTAGGTGGGTCACCTAATCATAGAAGGAGATCAGGTTGGTTAAACAGGACTTGCCCTTCATCCACCCATGTTGGCTGAACCTGATCCCCCTGTTGTCCTGCACTTGCTGTGTGATCACCCCCAAGATGAACTGTTCCATAATCTTCCCTGGTTCTGAGGTCAGGCTGACAGGCCTGTAGTTCTTCGAATCCTCCTTCCTGCCCTTCTTGTAGATGGGTGTCACATTGGCAAGTTTCCAGTCATCCGGAACCTCCCCCGATAACCAGGACTGGTGATAGGTGATGGAGAGGGGCTTGGCAAGTTCCTCTGCCAGCTCCCTCAGCACTCTCGGGTGAATCTCACCTGGTCCCATAGACTTGTGGGTGTCCAATTCGCTTAGCAGGTCCTTCACTACTCTTTCCTGAATTATGAGGGGTTATTCTGATCTCCATCCCAATCTTCCAGCTCAGGGGACTGAATACCATGAGGATAAATGATCTGACTGTTAAAGACTGAGGTAAAGAAGGCATTAAATACCTCGGCCTTTTCCTCATCCTTGGTAACAATGTTCCCCCTCGCATCCAATAAAGGATGGAGATTCTCCCTCTGTGATGGGCACCCAAGAAATGAGAATAACCTTAAATACCATCATTTTTTTATTCTTAGAATATTTTTAGAGACAATATTTTTTGTGGTTGTATCAGTAGTTTCTTTTCATCTCATATCAGACAAGAAACATTTCTACTCACAGGTCCCCAGACTTACATGTCACAGCAGAGACCTCTGGAATAACCTGGTGTGGGAGCCTGGCATTTCAGCTGTGGTTCTTCAGAAGCTAGAATGAAGAAGTAGAAAGGACTGTCACAGTATATGTATATACATGTACACGTATGTATGTATAAGTGTATGTATACACATATCTTTATATATGTATTCATATATGTATCTTTGGCTCGATAAAAATCAAGCAAAACAGGAAAACAAGGAAAAAATGGAAATAACAATTATGGCATCTTATAAAAATGGTGTTCAAAAGGAAGGTGAAGCTCAAGATTTATTAAATTTACCTTAAGGACTTTCTTGAAGGACCACAACCAAGTCTGTTTATCACAGAGATTTTGTCTCTTTTTTTTGAGGAGAAATTGTGACTGCTGCTAAAAGTCTTATCCTTGCTTTAAGCAGATCCCTTTGTGCTGAGGAGCAATGATCTATATACCCAGAACTGAAAACAAACTGGTTTTATGATAGTGAAAATGCACTTTTCTGCTGGCTGATGCATATGTAGAGGGTAAAGAATTGCATCTGTAAAGGTCATGTTTCTATAACTTTAGTAATTACCACAATTTTTAGCATAGAAATAACTTAGGGGCTGCTAGATCATCATTTCAACAGACCTTAGGACTGTCCTGAACTATGTCTGTAGACTTCCAGTAATATCTCTACAAATTTAGCTCAAGTATATTAGCAAGAAAAAGAGAAAAAACATTTTTCTTAAAAAGATTTCACACCTATCTGTGGAAATCATCAGAAAAAGAGAAGGCATTACGTGATTAATTCGTCAATTGGGCATGTTATTTTTGCCATTTTGATGGCTTAGCTCATTATAAGCCTAAAAATGTTTAAAATTTAAATTTTTACAGGGCTTTGAAAATGGAAAGTGACAATGAGGTCTGTGCAGCTTCTCTTGGTATATGTAGCCCTGGCTTAAGTGAGGTATCTCAAGTTGTTATCTTCTATTGATGTTCACTTAAGGTGTATTTCATGTTCTGAGAGGCAGAATTTGGGCTGTGGAGAAAACTGATGTAACTGTCATTTTCTGTTTCATCTGACATTTTGGCCTATTGCTTTCTCAAAACTTTTAAAAGAGCAAAATATGATTATTTTTTTTCCTTGTATCTTAGTTGCAAAAAATTAGGGTTTCAGCCATGGCACAACATGGATTAGATTGAGTGACATTAGTTTCTATACCAAAGGGTTGAAAATAAAGACAATGAAGGCTGAAGGGGTGGTCTCTTAGTAATGCTTTTCCTCTAGGCAACCAGAGTCTCTAACCAGAAATAAAGCAGCTAATTGGAATCCTCTCTTTAAAAGATGGATTGATTCCCAGATAGTCTAATGAACTGCTAAAGCATCACAGGCTGAAATAAATTGTTATTAAAATCTTGCTGTTCCTTAACCAGGAAAAAAATATATTTGAAAATATAAGACAGGTAAATCTCGTATAAAGCTTAGTAATTCATATCCTAAAAAGTATTGCTATTCACAATAAGAAATATTTTAATTTCTATTTGACTTGAAGACCAGCAAAAATATTACGGTTTTGCTGTCCAATGGCTGCAAAGTCTGAGCACTATTCATTAGTTTTTGTTCTAGAGTTTGTAACTTCATACTGGAAAAAAAATCAAACCAAACCACTTGCTGATTTCTCTCATGAAATTTATTTAATTAATGCTTAAATATTCCTTTCTGTTTCAATCATATTATAATAATGTGGCAGGAATTCAATGAAAATTAAATTACCGGTTATGTTGCAAATAAACTAAAATATCAGCTGGTTTTTTGTGCAGTCTGTTTTGGTTGAATTTGGTTTGGGGAGGCTTCACGCCACAAAATACAGCTGAGAAAGGGAAAAAGTACATCGGAGATGAGTTAAGAAAAGTGTTGTTACATTTGTAGGAGAGTATGATTTCTGAAGGTTACAGTTTGTGGTAACAGTGATAGGGAAGAACAGGAATACATTGGGGGAACACAACCTTGTGTTGCTGTGTGGTAAGATGATTCCATGGAAAGATGATCAGATGGTGTATACACCAATGGGTACATGGTAGTCCCTTGGAAATGAGCTATGCTGGGGCAGGGGGGGAGGAGAAAGAGAGAGAATATACTTAGAAAAAAGGTATTAATCTGTCCTTTCCTCTTAAAAGCAGCACTTGTGGTAACTGTGAATCTCTAATAAGTTGAGGGCAGTGCATCATTCATGGATGGATGCTGTGTTTCTCTCAATGTCTGTCAGAAAAAATACCTGTCTTTTCATACTCCCAACTAAGATCACAAAGACCAAGAGAGCTGTGATGCATCTACCATCCCATTCTGGCTTCAGTGCTACTGCTGAATCCAGTGCTAGTCTTGTTTTTTAGCAATCTTTGTAGTAATTTATTTGTTTGATGGATAGCTAGAAATACTTTCCTGTCCATTGGAAGATTTTCAGATCGTTTCTCTGAGGGCTGATATAATCTGTATTTACTGAGTATTCACTCAATAAGAGAGCTTGCTCAAAATAAAGGACTCTGCCAGGCAGAAACCAGAATAAGTTCATCCCAGGTTGGCTAAGACATGATTGTGCCTTGGAGAGGCTGAAAAATAGCTTTTGTCTCAACCAGATCAATCCATGCACAGAAAAGAGGAGAATGGATGTGATTCCAAAGTTTATCAGAATTTATTTAAAGCTTTAATTTGGTTTAGAAAGTTGGTTTGCACCCTTCTGCCAATGGTTGAAGGAATAGCAGTGCCAAAGTATGAAGGATTCGTGAAAGATACACGAACACTGATGGTGAGATCCGTGCTGTTACATACTCAAAGAAAAAAAAAATCCCTGTTATATTTGCGAAGGTTAGTTCTTTTCAGATTTGAATTTTTCATTTCTCACTTCCTCTTCTTCACTGATACAGTAGACAGGGGCATTTTCCCCAGATGCATGCAGTAGGATGAGGACCATGGCAGAGAACTATCATAAAAATAAACTCCACATCTCCAGCTTGCACAGAAATAGCCTGGAGACCAGTGATGGCTCCACAGAAGAGTGCGGTTCTGCCCACCCTACTCTGGCATCAGCAAGGCTGTTGAGTGAAAAGCAGTCAGTTGTATGCTATAATTCTGATCTCAGATACGGATCTGATAGCATCCTGAATCTGTTAGAAGAGAGAGATAGCAGGTGTATTTTATTTGCATATTCTTTTTTTCAATTCCTTTTTATTCATTCACAAAATTATACTAGCCCATTTACAACAATAGTATAAAACCACCTGCATTTCTACATTAACATTGTTAAGTTACTAGCTCACAGTAAGATGCTAAAAGTTTTCAGTGCTGCCTGTTTCACAACCACAGCCAGATGGTGTCAGGGTTAGGCTATAAGGGTGCCACAAATACCCAAACTAGGGATCAAGTGCAAAGACTGACTTCTTTATATGCTTGTTACTCATGGCAATACCCTTATCCTACAGCACGTGTTACTCCAAGGAGGAGGCAGACAGATGGCAAAGAATGATGACCGTAACCTAAATGACTGTGTAGCCTGCAAACTACTATTGCTTATATTCTTGCCACTTCTGCCTGATATCCACTTGATCCTAACTCAACTGAAAAGCAGTTGAGTTGACTGTTAACTATCCCCACATTTTCAAGTACTTCTGACTGCCCTCCAGGCTTTTTACTGATTTTCTGTGTGTTCCAGCTCCACACTGTCTACTCTGATTTATTCCATATGTCTTAAATTGAAATATGTCATGGTATGGAGGAAGTCCTTAATCCCTCTCAAGTTTCTGTTGAATACTTCTTGAATCTATGTGCTGTCTGTTGCTTTATATCACCCTCTGATAAAGGCTATATTGAAATGGTCTAAAATACCAGCTGCTTCTTTCTTTTCAGCTCTTGTTTTATCTTCTGATAGTTAATAACCTTTCAGTATTAACTATTATAAATCCACACTCTGGCTTGTACATAAAATACAAAAGAGACAAGAAACATCACGAAATGCTAAAGCTATGTTTGCCATAGAGTTAACATCAGTCTTGTGGTTACCTAGCTGTGATCTCAGCTACAAATGTGACACAGAGCAGCTTCCCTGCTCCCCTACTATATGCCACTTCAGATTCACTTCTGGGATAGTAACGGGACAAGGACTATGACATCTCTACTGCCTTCAAGGAATGTAGACATCTCTACTGTTTCTGGACTGTAGGACTTCATTGTTATGCTAGTAGAAAAGTACTCCTTTCTGCACTGCTTTGTTTGAAATAGAAAAAAACCCCTCCCTACATTACTGCAAAGCTAAATTGACCGAGCTATTTTTAAGACCAGATTTAAAAAAAAACAATCTTGCTAATATGTTAAGCTATTGTATGCCCCATTAAATGGGCACATAACAATGTATTTTTGCATCTTTTTGTAGGCAGAGAAGGCCTATGGCTCTTGCATAAAAAAGTGCTTGAAGGACTGCACTCTATTTGCATTCTCATTTATTCAAGCTATGTGTCCAGACTGACAGCTGGCAAGGGTAAAATGCAAGACACAGCGCTTTCTCAGGGACTAGCCCACAAATGTGGAATGAATCAAAGGCCTTAAAAAGACCCAAAACTTTCTCACTAACTGTTAGAGCCATAACTTTGACTTTCCCTTTCCTAACAGAAACACTACACCTCACACACTTTCTGTGGACAGAATGAGGAAAATTAGAACAGGAGGGATGATGCTCCTGATATTTAAAGTGTAACCAAGCTTGTTCCAGGTGCCCTAGTAATGACAGCAGGAAGACAATGTATTTAGAATAGACTGGAAGAGAAACCACAAATATACCTGTTCAAACTGCCAGGCATTAGAAGAAGAAACATCTGATTTAAACATTATTAAATTCAGATTATATCAATCCTCATCAATCATCTCAGAGAAACCTATACTAAACTAGTTTTTATTGTAGTAGGTTTCTGAATTTGACTAAACAGATCGTTAACATAGATTGCAATATTATCCAGGAATATCCTTTGTTTAATTTTCCTCTGAGTTCTTTTGTGTCTTCTATGTTTTTATATTTTTTTCCTTTTTGAGGATGAATTCTAGACTAACAAAATCTATTATCTTCATACTTTTTTACCCTTTCTCCTGAAATCCTTAAGAAATATGGCAATAATAAAGACGAGAACCAAGGTATTGAGTTGGTGGGAAAGGTCTTTTAATCTGGCATTGAATTTCAGATGGTCATGACACTTCTCTTAGCGCTCCATGTTACATCTATTTTAAATGCAGTACACATGCAGGAGCAATGAATGCAAGACTGTTTTAAAAGGACTCATGAAAAACAAATTACTTCAGGGGAAAGCAAGAAACCCCTCAGTAACTTACCGTGCAACATCAGAAATAAATCCAGACAAAATCTTCCTGCAATGGTTATTACAGCCTTTCTGTATTTTTTTTATTTCAAGAAATCATAAATTATGATCAATTTATAAAAATTTAGAGGAAGGTCAAACAAATGAAAAATATGAGCCACAGACTGATGCATACTAGTGAGTGTTGGTATTTGCTTAGGAACCATTGCCCATTTATCAGCCCTGATCAATTTACAGATGCTAGAATCCATTGCTACTTCCTGCAGCTTCTTCTCTGTTCATGTGGAAAACTGAACAGAAACCCTCAAGCAACTGCACTCCCACTGAAACTTGCTGTTATAGGTTATGGAACTAGATGCGGAGGTTGATATGTTAGAGAAGGTCAAACTACAATCATTTTCAGCACACTGCAGCAAGCTGTGCTCATCAAAGAGGGAAAATTTCAGAATTGGTGGTCTTGCCTACTGCGAATTAGGAATGCAATTTTAAACAATAAGTGAAAAATAGCCATGTTAGGTCACATGAAAAGATCTCCATCTCCTTTAGGAACCTCTCTCTGTGTTTAACCAGTAAGTGAAGAGAGTTTTTAAAAAGATGTCCTGGTTTGACCAAACCATGACAAAATAGTGTGAAATCTTTGCAAGTGCTCAGCAACCAAGGAAGCACTCACAGTCCTAAGAACTTCCCTCAAATGATGCATTTACCTCTCAGTTTGAAATAAACTTATTCTCGGCCACCAACTTGATTTCAGTAGAACTTCTGGTAAGGTTATATTCTCCTCCCTATGTGCAAGGATCCCCTGTTCTGGCCTTCACTTTGCCTGATGTTGTTGGATAGTCTCATAGACTTAGCAATTGAGAAAATTTAAGATATTTTTTGGCTGCAATCAAGACAATCTTGTGCATTTTTCTCAGCTACACTTGTTATTAAGTATTGTTTAATACTGTAACATTTAATTAATATCTAGTTTATTTTAGTACTGTTGTCCCTACTCTGAGAGACTAGACTCCAAAGCAGGCAAATGTAGGATATGGAAACAGATGTAGAAATGGGTAAGGCAGAACAGGAGATAAAAGTAAGGTCATCATTGTTTAACAAATAAATCACAAAGAACTCTTTAGATTTTTCAACATTTTGAGTTATACAGGCTGGAAAAATTGAGTTTATTACAGTCTTTTGTGCACAGGGAACTGCAGGTCTGCAAAATGACGCTGATTAGCTGAAGATTGTTAAGGAGAAAGAGCTTCCCATCCACCGGGGAAAGGCGTAGCACAGCAGCCTGAGCACTGCCAAGACCCAGCACACTGCTGCTCAGTAGTACTGATGAGTTTTATTAGTTTACAGTATCTAGCTGTGTTTTTATGGTTTGTGAAATGAATGGATAGTATTTAAACTGCACTTTAACATAACAAGATACCACTGTTCTTCTAATTTGCTGTCCAGGAAAAATTGCTCAGACGTTCCCCGCTAAGAAGTTTTGTTTGTTTTCTGTGGGCTACATCCCAGTCTCTTGGACAGTGCTTCTTATCACCACTATAGAAGAAGTGGAGTAAATGGGGTCATTCAAATTATTGTTAGTGATGGACAACAGTCAAAACCCCCAGAGGTTTGGATCAGCTCGGACAAACACTGACAAATCTGGACTTTGTAAACTCCAGAAGTCTCCTTTGACCATCTCTTTAACACTCCACTTCATTGTAAGCTTCTAGCAAGCAGCTCTCAAAATCTGGGGTTTTTTTTTTGTACTCTTTGACTCACTGGCCTCAACTTGTTTTCACTTGATGGCAGATAGATTTGAGTTTCAATTGTGGCACACTGGTGCAAGGCAGCTCTGTTTCAGATTCATGAATCTCAGTATTTACACAATTACAAGACCATTACTTAGCCTGAAGGCTCCAATACATGCCAATGGAAAGAGTAACTACAAAACAATGATGAATACCTGGCTTTGCTTACCTAAAACATTTACTTGGAACAGGATGGGAAAAGTTGATTTGTTGTCTTCAGTGTAAGAAAAAAAGCATTGTACAGTAAATTACTCCCTTCGAGTGGCAAAGTGTCATATGTGGCATATAAGGAAGTTACACATTGTTATATTTAAATATTTTTAAACATTACACATTGTTATTTTTATTTAAATGCATTGATAACTAGTCCTAAACTGGTTATTTTTCAGACTACTATTTTTAGTCTCTCTTATGCATGCTTAAGAACTTTTAACAAGTTAAATTCCTTTTTCCTCAGAGTTATGTGGATACTTTTACTTCTTTTTTAACCAACTTTCTGTGACTTAGAACACAAAGTTGTTCTTTCTGATTTGATCTTTCTGACTGCAAAATCACTAAACCAGTCCTAAAGACCATCCTAATGATTTCATTTCAGAGTCTGCCTGAGGTAAGAGAGGGTGAGATGCAGACAACCCCCTCCCTTTCCATGTTATTTAAGGAGTCTTGGATTTTTCTGAAGATGCAAAACTTGAAATTTTTTCAGCAGATTTCAGAGAACCACCCCCCCTGGTTTTTGGAAGCAATTTCTTGTAGATGTAAAAAATTTAACTCATACCATTTCTTCATTTGGAAGGCATAACATACTGTAACTATTAATAATTACCGCTCAAACTTCTGACAATTTTTTTATCATTGGAATGTGGGACCTGGAAATAGCAACACAGGCACACAAGCATATAAATGAGGGTCCCAAAGAAAACATTTTCAGAATAAAGCAGTTTCCATAAAATTTGAAGTGGTAATTCATTGAATTTAGACAATTAAGTGAACAATTAGCACCCTTCTACTGAATATTCTAGGTTGTAGATTATCAAACTTGTTGTCTTTGCTAAAATTCTCCTGTCCACACAGTGAAGAATTTAAGAATCTAAGCCAAATAAAACAGTTAATATCTCATCAAAATTACCAGCATTTCCTAACTTTTCCACTTAGCTTCACTTCTTTGCTAAATCCTTTAGCAGTTGCTTACATTTGAAATGCATATTCCAGGCTAAATATCTGGTGAATCTTCCTCTCTAAAAACAAAACAAAACAAATAAAATAACCCCTTACTGTTTAAAATATCTCTGGGAAAAACAAAAACCCAAAAACTTTTATAAAAAGATTTCTATCGGTCATAGATTAATATCTGATTAATGTCCAAAATAATTTATATTTTTGGAAACAAAAAGGGACTGCTTTCAGTACAGACTTTTCCCGGCCTATGTTCTTCCTTTTCTTGTTGCAAAAATTTTGACATTTACTGGTCCTTAATAAGGCACAGCGTAGAAACACTGATTTATTCAGCATTGTCCTCTGAGACATGTTCTTTCAGATCACTGGCTAAAAGGGAAACAAAGAAAGTGTAATTTTTTTGTTCCATAAAAATGCCATAGCTTTGCAAATCACCAGAATGCAATTTCAGATTTGCACTTAACCTAAGAAACAGGTAGTCCTGAGTAATACTGCTATTAATAACCTACTGCCTCCTTTCGGAAACCATTTAAACAATTATATTCAGTGATTATTCTACCTGTGCATAGCATAGCATTTGTTTGCAAAAAAGTCTTTTGCCATGAAGAGCTAGGCCACCCCAACCACGCCAGTGAGACATTGATCCTGTAAACCCTCACAGTGCATGCAATGGGCAGCACAAGCCTGCCAACAGCAACTCCTTTCCCTTCAGGGTCAGGAAGGATCAGTGGAGGTTCTGCAGCATCCATCACCTGACAGTAGACCAGCCTAACACCTCGGCTTTTTATTTTGCTCTTTCAGAGCAACAAAGCAGCTGCAGAGTACCGAGAGTTTCTCATTTCTCACTGCAGAAAGTCACTTCTATAATTTAATCTTTTATGTGAATACTCTTACTTAAGGTTTGAGCTCAGGGTAGTTGGAGCTTATTGATGCTGTATGTTTTGGTTCAAAGGAGACATTCCAGCCCCAGAATGACTCCTATGTACACATATGCCATGCTCCACACCTGGATGTCAGGGGTCTTGGCTCTCTCAGCATCTCATCATCATTGCAGCAAGCGCGGGCGCTGTTGCAGACACTGCGTAACAAGTCCCTCCTGGGGTCTGAGCAGCTGGAGGACATGAAAGCATAACAAGGATCACCTCAAATTGCCACAAAAATGCAGGAAGAGAAACAGACAACACCTAAGATACTCTCTGAGACGTGTTCCTCACCACTGCAAACTCTCAAGATGTCACATCTTACTTTTGTGTTGTGGAGAAGCAACTAATTAGGCATAGGCATAGGCATGGGCTGGATTGTGCTTATTAGTCACAGGTTTATACAAACCTCCTGGGGAGGCAACTGCTCACTGTTTTAGGGTGCTCTCATTTGTCTCTGCTGGCTGATTTCTGTGGGAAAAGCATGAGATGGAGGGCAGACTCTCATCATCTTGTTTTTCAAGGATCACTTCAATTGCAAGCACTCCCGAGTTCAGAAGCAGAGACTAGGAACAGGAAATTGTAGCCGGACTGGCAGAAAGACACACGGCCACATTCTGGCACCTTGTCTATACATATGTGCTGGAGAAATGCATACCTTTGAAGATGAACTCCATGTGCTATTTTAGAATGTTTATACATGAAAAACCAATTTCAACACTCTCAAATAAATGAGACGAGAATGTAAAACACTACTGTTTCACAAGCTAACTAATCTGATCCTGATTCTAGGCACTGCAACATATTTATAATGCTTCACAACATATGGTGTCTAGAGAAAATGCTACCTTCTCTCAACAGTCTGGGAAATGTGTTTTGAGATAGTCTAATGACAGGAATGATTCAAGGGGTTTCACCGGTTTGCTCTGGCACACGGGTAATCTGGACACAAGTGGTTTTAAATGACATTTTCAAAAATTTCCGTGAGATAATGGTGGTTCTCATGGGATTTACTTCAAAGTAAAACAGATATCCCAGTCCCCTCTTACATATCTAGAGCCACCACACCTTTGAGTCCGGCACTGTATTCCTCACTGTGTGTTCCAGGCATCTGATTTAGGTGCAATAATTTATCTTTCTAATGAAAGGAAATGATGGGAATTTTAAAGATTTTTAACAAACATATTGCTCTTGTATATAGACAGATGTAATATTTCTTTTATTAGTACCTCATATGTTGGCCACCATGGGAAGTGACAGTGTATCAGCACATGAGAACAACCACCAGACATAGCTGGGATAAATGTTGTTGTCATTTGACTTAGCTGAATTCATACAAAGGCATTTTGGCCGGTAGCTGCTAGCAGCTGGCTCCATTATAATTAGAATTTAACACTGTTGGTGGTGTATTGTCTATTTTTATGCTCCTGGTTTTCTTGCTAGAATGTCTGAAAGGTGTTAGCACGTTGTACTGCTCCATCACCACCTTCTGAAGGTGAGGTGTTGATGGATTGTAAACTCGGTGACGGTCTTGTAAGAGGAATCATATGGTTTGGGATGTCTGAGACCACTTCTTGGAAAAACAGAGGGAGATGAGATGAGATGAGATGAGATGAGATGAGATGAGATGAGATGAGATGAGATGAGATGAGATGAGATGAGATGAGATGAGATGAGATGAGATGAGATAAGATGATCATGGACCATTTGGGACAGGAAAAATAAAGAAAGGACCATATACAGGACATATTTTAAGCCTGCGAATCGCTTGGCAATCTGCAGCAGACTCCCATTTGATTATGCATTTGAGCTGCTTCAAGGCACATATTGTTTTGGTATCTTTGACTCTCAGTAGAGCTCCATTGATGATCTAATGTGAGAAGCCTTGATTTACTAACTCACATGCTTTACACTTTCACCAAACCTGAAATAAACTGGGAATGGTGACATCAGGATTTGAGCTCCTGTGGACCTAAGATGACCTGTAGAGGCAACAGGGACACACAGCACCTGCCAAGAAGTCCAGATACCTTTAAAAAGCATGCTGGGTGCCAGCAAGAACAGACTTGGAATCACCTCTATTGATATGTTCTTTAAAACCAGTGTAACATCTTCATGTCTTTCTTTTAGAGTTAAACCAGAAGTTGAATTAGTTTGTGAGCAAAACAATAGATGAATCCAAGTTTGTCCCTTTTTATGACTTTGGGAAGTGCCTTGGGAGTTTCTCAGCCTAGGTCCCAAATTAGGAGTTGCAGTAGCATGGAGTATATGTAACTGTGGAACACAGCTATTAAAAAGCACTGAACAGTGACAATCCTCCTGATTAATGAGCCTGACATCTTGATATCTCAGGCTCTGTGTCTTATCATACCTTGCATAAACTTAGAGTTATATGAAGTCTTGGTCTTCAATGTTCCCATCCTAAATTTCTCCTAGAAACTCTTCTGAAGGAAAGTGTTTCCAACTCACTATGTATTTTAGACAAACTTCCAAAGAAAAAAACAGACTGACTTTGTTCAAATTATCTATAAAAGACTTGCAATTAATTCTTTAGACTAAGGAGTATTAAAGTATGAAGTGCTTAGACTAGCACATACTAGTACTTAGTATGTACTAGAAAAAGGACAAGTAAAAAAACCAGTAAAATTAAGGGGCTATCAGAAAACTATCTTGAAGCTCAGATAGTAAATCTTCATCGAAAATCATTGGAAAGGCCATAACATGCATTTTTAAAAAAAAAAAAAATAAAAAATCAACTCTCCTCACTTTACTCAATAATTATGAAGCATAGTACTGCATCATAAAGGGGCTTTCTTTAAGATGTCAACGGATAATTCAATACACAGTCTCCATCTTTCTATGTTTAGGCATTACCTTACCAAGATGTTAGAGGAAAAGTGCCTGCTATTGTTTCTTAACATCAGTTATCAAATATGTTGCATGGATTTTTCTTTGTTTGAAGGTAAAGTTCACTTATTACAAATGAAATATTTCCTTGAAACTCAGAAAACTTAAGATGCAAAGAATTGGTTGCTGAGACACGGAGTGCAATATTTTTTCCCTTTCCTATTTGCTGTCATATTTGTTAATAAAGCAAACAAATCCATCATATCCAAAACAAAGTTAATTATTTTGCAAAGAACAAATTAATTTGATGACATTGACCACTTATACTTCCTTCCTGCCCCCCTCCTTGGCCAGTAATATAGCATGTGGCAGATCCTTTATCACCACAGTTAATTGTTTATACTAGAAAGTCAACCTTCCTTGCTGGCATGGATAATCTTGCCAAATGGAATTATTAGATCTGGTCTCCTGCCAGAGTTTACTCCCAGACTTCATTATTTAACCGTTTCTTTGTACAGAGCTAGGTTGTCATTGAAGTTGGCACAAATTACTATGCTACTTTTGTGCATACATTCACCAGAGCTATGGGAATAAAACGAAGGACCTTGCATACACACAGAGATATTACAATAAAAGGCCTCACTTTCTCTCCTAATAAATTAACAGCATGTGCAAAGAGAAGCATGGAAAAGCATGTGTGAAGAGCACAAAGGACTCAGAACTCATTTTAAGAAACTGGATTTTACATTAATTTTAATAATTGCCTGAAAATACTTCCTGACAAGGTAGCTCTCTGTGACTTGAAACCTTGCTGCTGGACTGGTCTCCATTGCCTACACAGTATGATGTATATAGACAGACAAAACAATTTCTTGCTGTCTCGATTGCGTAAGACAAGTTGCCTTTTGAAGAGCTCAGAGGTCTACAACGCACAGTCAAAACTTCCTGGTAATGTTGATACACTGCAGAAATCTCATAAAACTGCCATGTTGAGGCATGCTTTGTTTTGTGGTCTTCACTGTAAAGGTTATGCAAGCGCTGGAGGGCACATGGCTTAGCACAATATTGAGCAAATGAAAGCTGCTATAATCACAGAGGAATCCCTTATAGTTTCAAATTGACAGAAAGGATGAAAAGTCTGATAGAAGGAACACATCAGTCACCAGATGAATTTGAGCAAATGATTACTTATTATGAGCACAAAGAAAGACCTACTAGATATGTCATAGAGGTGGATATAGAGTACAGCAGGAGCACGATTTCTCCTTCCTTTCCCAAACTTCACTGGCATTTAAAAAACTCAGAGGACAAAGGCCCATCTGAAAAACAGAAAAGAATAATATTTTCCCCACTCCCTGCATCCTTACATCATTGTCTTCTCTTTTATTTTCTTATCAATCTTCTTTAAATAACTCTCATAAAACAAAATGTTCCATCGCTCAACGGAAGGTCTAGTAAAAGCAGTGCCATGAGCTCAGAGTATGTCTCACAGCCGCTGCTGATGCTGAGCTCCTCTTTTTGGCTTTCAAAGCCTTATTGTGGTTGTCATGTTTCTGAAGAGACTTTCAGTGACTTGAGGAAAATAGCATCTTTAAATTTAGTTCTGTCTCTCAAGGAAATAAGGGAGCCATTTTAAGCACTTTCTTGTACTGCAGATTCTAAATATAAAAGGAACATTTTTATTTTTTATAGAAACAAGAAGGAACGGCTGAGAAGACAGACAGGGACTGAATGCAGTGGCAGGAGCCAGGAATTCCTGCGTTCTCTGTCTGGCTCCGATCTCTGGGGTCTTTAGCACATGACTTGGTTCTCATTCCTCGCTCCCCTCCCTTTAGAATAGCAATTTTAAATTTAAGTAAAAGCCATGCAAGGCAAATCATTAGCTGATGAGGAGCAATCAATTAACAGATTCTTGGAAGGTGCTGTTATAATCACATTGTGGGATGGTTGATTTACCTCACCACAAAAAAAAAAGCTGTTACAGATCGTAACTTCTGCATTTTGCTTGCCAAGATTGCAAGTCTGTGGGTCTTAGAATAGCTGCGTGGTGATCTGAAGGCTGGTAAGAGAAGCACAAGGACTTGTATAAGCATCAAGGCTTCATAAGTATGACAGAAGAATAAAGAAATAAGTCACTACTATTGAATCCCCTTTTGTGAATCACTAAAGCTACCCAGAAGAGGAACAATTGAAGACTGAAAGTTTCCTCAGACCTCATTGTTTGGGGTCATTCACAGTGGGGAAAAAAATGATCCCTTATGAATGCTGACTCTACTTAAATCCAGTAGGTGCTCTGGGGCAAATATTTAGCTTGTAAACATGGATTTTGACCACAAAATACTAATTTTAAAGATACATGATAACTTACAACAGACTGTGTTTTCCTACAGCACAATGTAATATTGTAGTTGGAGCTCTTGGGACTGTGGAGCAATTCAACCTCAGGTTGTGTGGAAAGGGTGAAGGAGATGGAAGCTGAAAGACATCTCTTTCAGAGCTCTTATGTAGGCAGCAAACTGAACTGTAACTTTTCCATTTCTCTGAACCACTGGTTACCCTTGAAGCAATTGCACCTACCACAGACTTGCTTCACAGCTGCCTGCCCCATTACCCTTTCAGTGAGTGAAAAACATTATTATGCGCCATTGTTTAATTTCTACAGAAAGCTGCTTCTGAGAAATAGTTTGTTTTAGAAAGACTCTTAAGATATACCTTCATATTGCTTTGTCTATTCTTCTTATCCTATAATAACTCTTTTCCTTCCCTATGCCTCCTTCTTTACTTTCCTAACTCTGACTTAAATAAAAAACCTGATTTTCCCAGTTTCAGGATTTTTTAAACTTTTCTTATTTTCTTTCCATTCTCCTCACCACACCTTGTATCTTTCAAACCCTATCTCTGTCAATGTAAGGTATCTCCAAGCATTTAGGACCAGACAGGAACAAGACAGCAAAGGACCATGCCCATGTACACCATCCTCATCTCACCCATAAAGGGGAGTGAGCATGCAATCACAGATCCATGCCATTCCCAGAAAAGTTTGGCACGTTCCAAAACCCCCAAAATTCAACAGAGAGCAAGGCAGACACCATATCTTATCTTTGCATGTCTTATCCAGGATCCTTAATTCTGGATGGACCTGAGAGCCTGGAGAAGGCACTTCTGTCCCTTGTCTCTTGCCACCAGATGGCAGCCACTGTTGGTGGAGAAGATGATTTCCTTCTCTCTCTCTTGCCATTAATCTCTTCTGGAAGTTGTGGTTACAGCTTGCTGCTGCTGCTGCTCCTATCTCACTTGTGATCTTTGGTGAACCCGGGAAAAATGACATCTGTTTCTTCAATGAGTTTTCGTACCATCAAAGGAGCCTGGGAATCTGTTCCCAATTGTGGACTGGAAGAGGCTGTGCTCAACAACTTCGCCACTCCCAGTTTTTTTCTCCCTTTTAGAAGAGGGAGGTATCAAATAACTTTCCATTTTAAACCATCAGGAAAATTATATATCCTCTGCTTCAAGCATATGACCTTGAAAATCATAGGGCAGGAGGTCTCAGGAACTGCTCTTGCGGCTGCCTAAATGAGATTACTCCCTGACTGATTTGATGGTGCTGTCACAGTTTTGGAGGTGTTGTGTGTGGCACACAGCATCACAGCACCCCAGCAGTCCTACAACCAAAGACCTTCAACTAAAAACCCCCAGCGCTCTAAATTTTAGTTTGGGTGAAGTTGTCCTGGAGTTCAGCCAGGCAAACACAGGCACACACTAAATAAAGCAAATTTGAATTTAGGACACTTCAGTCTTTCTGTGCGTCCACGTTTAGGCAAGCCAGGACCTTTCTTTGATGCGGAGTCCCCACAAAACTGTTAACTTCAGCTAAGCTCCTATAAGTGCGCTCCGCAAGGCCTTATGTGTTGGGAAATCTGAGCTCACAGCTGGTTTCTTTGGTTGTGGAAATAATTGACTGTTATATACATCACCCTTCTCTTATTTACCCATGCTAAAGGATGGTTTCCAGTTGGGTTTTTTTGGTTTGCATTTTGTAGGTTGTCTCACTATGGTCTATTCACTGAGTCAGAGAAGCAAAGTCATATGGGTATTACTTCTTCACTGAAAACAAAAGAATCAGTGAGATCCTACCACAGTTCATTCCACTAACTTTTTCAATAAGATTTTTTGAATTATCATATTCCTGTAGTTCTATGCCACTGAAATATCACATATCACATTCAGCAGTGTCATACTGTAATAACTCACTAAAGCAATCAAATGCCTCTGTAAAGGTTTAGGGCCTGGTTCTCGAGGTCTTTAACATGCAGTGACACTTTACATGCTTACAGATGGCTCCAATACTCTGCAGAAGCAATACACTTTTTTTTGCCCCAAAGAATAATGATTTGAATTTTTTCTCTTATGTTGAGGAAGTCATAGCTACAACCCAAAACCGGTTTAATCAAGCCATAGAAAAATGAGGTTTGAACTACAGATAGACTAAATGGAACAAAAGTAGAATGACAGAAAATCCATTTCAGTGAATTTCCCACAGTATTTGTTTACTTTTTTCCAGTTATATGCTCTTGCTGATTCAAATATCTGTGGAAGTGGAATAAAGCACTTATAGCTGTGGCCTAAGTCAAATATACTGTGAGATGCAGAAGGCTTGAGGCTGCAAAGTAAGATTTGGCTCTGTGGTTATGTTTGACAACATGACAGGTCATTTAGCCAGCTAACTTTGGATCTGGGGTTAAAGGCATTTAATTGTTCTTCTTGGTTTTTTGTATTGCCATTTGGTAGACACTTCTCTTTGACTTGGATTTCCTGAAGTAGATGCAGAGAGATGTTGCAAATGCTCTTGCTTTTCTCAGGATGTGCCATCATTTCCTTCCTAATCCATGCATTAAAGAAGGGTTAATTTGAATGAGTTTGATCTTTTATATTTTTATTGTGCATTTCTTGCCTGGGGCTAGATGTATTTCACATGTGTCTGCAGGCCAACACCTGAGCTGCAGTTATCCTGGTGCTACTGACCCAGAGGCCCAAGATCTAGCAATGTAACAACCATATTTGAAGCAGAACCAAGTTCAATTTGGCAGAAAAGTTAGCTCAAGGAAATTTCAAAGCTTAGGAAGTTTGGGAGACTGCTTGTTTCCTGCAGAATTAAAGGATTTTTACTGACGCTGACTTCAAATTCCACTTTGCCAAATGCAGATCTCTTTCAGGTATGTTTTCCTTGACATTTCGGAACTGCAGATAGGTTTGTTAAATGAATACATATTAATGTCATGTGGGTGAAGAGGTTATTTTTTTCTCCCTCTTAGGAGCACCATAGAAATTCAGGCAGATAATTTTACTTTCCTGATTGATTTTTTAAAAACACAAATTTAGGTCTCACCTAAAAGGAGGTGAATGAAGATACATGATATCTAAAACTGCCACAATGCTGAAAAGTGCAACTGAGATAACAACTCAGATAGATTTTTGAATTAGTATTTTTTTAATTCCTTAGGGTGTTCCCTTCCTTCTGTTATGGCTCACCGACACAGGTTTCTCTCTAACCATAGCTCTTCAGGCAGCATCCTATTTCTAAAATTTACTTCAACCATTCAACCTAGAAACCAGCCTAACTGTAATATCTTTACTGAAAATATCTTTTGTACCTCCTTACTCAAGAGGGGTTATTTATGTTAAAACTTTTTTTCCCCCTCTAGGAAGATATTGTAGTTTGCAAAGAAAGCAAGGTTCCAGGGCATAAACAGAGTTGTCTTCTTCCTAGCTGTGCTATTTGCATGGTATAGTATGTGCATGTATTTAAGGTCTAACTTTTCCTTCCTTCCTTCCTTCCTTCCTTCCTTCCTTCCTTCCTTCCTTCCTTCCTTCCTTCCTTCCTTCCTTCCTTCCTTCCTTCCTTCCTTCCTTCCTTCCTTCCTTCCTTCCTTCCTTCCTTCCTTCCTTCCTTCCTTCCTTCCTTCCTTCCTTCCTTCCTTCCTTCCTTCCTTCCTTCCTTCCTTCCTTCCTTCCTTCCTTCCTTCCTTCCTTCCTTCCTTCCTTCCTTCCTTCCTTCCTTCCTTCCTTCCTTCCTTCCTTCCTTCCTTCCTTCCTTCCTTCCTTCCTTCCTTCCTTCCTTCCTTCCTTCCTTCCTTCCTTCCTTCCTTCCTTCCTTCCTTCCTTCCTTCCTTCCTTCCTTCCTTCCTTCCTTCCTTCCTTCCTTCCTTCCTTCCTTCCTTCCTTCCTTCCTTCCTTCCTTCCTTCCTTCCTTCCTTCCTTCCTTCCTTCCTTCCTTCCTTCCTTCCTTCCTTCCTTCCTTCCTTCCTTCCTTCCTTCCTTCCTTCCTTCCTTCCTTCCTTCCTTCCTTCCTTCCTTCCTTCCTTCCTTCCTTCCTTCCTTCCTTCCTTCCTTCCTTCCTTCCTTCCTTCCTTCCTTCCTTCCTTCCTTCCTTCCTTCCTTCCTTCCTTCCTTCCTTCCTTCCTTCCTTCCTTCCTTCCTTCCTTCCTTCCTTCCTTCCTTCCTTCCTTCCTTCCTTCCTTCCTTCCTTCCTTCCTTCCTTCCTTCCTTCCTTCCTTCCTTCCTCCCTCCCTCCCTCCCTCCCTCCCTCCCTCCCTCCCTCCCTCCCTCCCTCCCTCCCTCCCTCCCTCCCTCCCTCCCTCCCTCCCTCCCTCCCTCCCTGCCTCCCTCCCTCCCTCCCTCCCTCCCTCCCTCCCTCCCTCCCCTCCCCTCCCCTCCCCTCCCCTCCCCTCCCCTCCCCTCCCCTCCCCTCCCCTCCCTTCCCCTTCCCCTTCCCCTTCCCCTTCCCCTTCCCCTTCCCCTTCCCCTTCCCCTTCCCCTTCCCCTTCCCCTTCCCCTTCCCCTTCCCCTTCCCCTTCCTTTTTCCTCCCTTCCCTTCCCTCTCGCTGCCTCTCCTGTTTCCTCTTTCTCCTTCTCTCTGTCTTTCTCTCTTTTTCTCTTTCATCTAAGCATTAAAATGAATAAGAGGTCACCGAATAAAACAAACAAAAAAGTGAAACTAAAGTACACTTATTCTCCCTCTGAATTATAGTACAACACAGTTCAAACTTGAATCTGTAAAGGAGAATATATAATCTTTGCAAGTCTAACAAGAAACTGATTTTAAGGTCTTTGTACTTAACAATTACTAGGAAATTGAGTGGAAGAAATATTTAAACACAACATGAAGATTTCAAAAGCAATGTTAACTAGTCCACATTGAAAAACTGTTGTGTGATATACTAAAAGAAAAGTTCTATTCATTAATCAAAATGGAAGTTAGATATGCATTTCAGGTATGAAAACACAATATCTTTACTCACTACACCTATGTTATAGACCTTCATTAATATTTCCACAGATTTCAGCAGTCTACTAATCATAATTTAAAGAGCGTTGAGAGATTGATTATCTATTTCTAGTGTAATAAGCTCAGATAAAAAACGCATGGGCCTGAAACAAGGCCAAGTGAATTATAGTGTGAGAACACTAATGTTTAATTTCCTTTTTTATTTAGAACCTATGTTGTCTTGTGAGTTTTACCACACATTCTTACTTTCATGTTTGAACAATTCTTTGGTTTTACCAGTAGCACAGGAAAACAAATCTGGTACAAAATATTATTTAAACAAAGGAAATACATAATATTATTTAAATAAAGGAAATAGGTGACTAGATACTCTCTGAATCTGCAAGATCAAGGCAAGCTTATTGTCCTTATCAGGCCGAACAACAGAGAATCAGGTAGACGAGCGATTATCAGATTTATGAATAATTATCTTCACAAGTGCGGACAGCAATATGCTTGAAAGTCTGCTACATGCACAGATATATTTTTCAATTAGCTATATCAATAAAAAGTTAGGATCACATCTTTCATGTGTATACTCAAAACAAATGTATCTTAGTAAACTTATTCCCTCCAACAGAAAACTAAAGGAATAAAGTGGAGAATGAAGTTTATATGCCACACTGCAGTAAGCATCATCCTCTTTCAGAACATGCAATGTGAGAATAAATGAACATTCAAACATTACCTCCCTCATATCTCATAACTTTGATCCACTTTTCCTGTGACCAGTCTCTGATGACATTTGTGATCACAAGATCATCTCATCTTATACAAGGCTTTCCTCTTGTCATCTGAACTGGAAATCCCCACTCTGAGCAATATATACCCAGTTGCTGGTTTTACGTAGCAAGTTGAGGGCATCTGCAAAACCCCCAAAGACCATAAAAATAAGGTGATTTGGGAAAAAAGCAAGAAAAGAACGTCTGATTTCCAGTGTGTGGTGGGAACGGTATTTCATTTTATTTACTCAGACTACCTTGACCTAAGAGTTACTTTGCTATAAGATGATCAAACATGTCTTTGCTTAATCACTGTAATCCTTTTTGATCCAACCCTGCAAGGTGCTAACCAACGGCCAAAGTTGCTCAGCAGTTCTCTGTAGGATAAGAAGTCCCATAAAACGTTCAATAGTTAGTCTGTCCATTTAAACTTGTGCTGATTTAGCAGGGTAAGCCTGTGCTGGAGGCAATTTTTAAGCTTTTTAATCTTGAAATGCTTGATTTCTTAGACACAGGAAGAACTGCTGTTTGAAGCTGATCCAAGGACAGGGAGGAGGAGAGACCTGGCAGATGTCAATTTGAGCCCTAGTAATAACAACCTCCTCCAAGCAATCTAACTCGTCAAGCTAATAGTTACTCAGTCTGATCCTGCAGTGCCTTGAGTTTTATTTCTGTTTGGGTCTTCCTGAGATAAGGCTCTAAAAGAAAAAATAAAGAAAAAAACCCAAAACAAAACAGTGGAAAGAAAAGCACATATAATCAACTGTCTGCAACTTTCTGACACAATCTAGCCTGCAGTGAAAAGTCTCTAATGTAAATGATCCATATGAGAATATTTGGTGTCACAAAAATAGTGGGATATGTGATTAAACTGTTAGACAAGAGTCTGCATACCTCAGAAAGTCTAGGTTTGCACAGTAACTCAATGGTTGTGACTGGAGCAGTAACTTGTGGGTCAGTGACCAACAACAGGTAAAATGAATATGTCAATAAAACAAATTAACCAAAAGAAATAGAGCCAACATCACAGAATATCATACAGCACTTCCAAACTGGAACTGTCTAGCAACACTTGTGTTAGGTATGCTCAAGCAGAGAAGTTTTCCTATGGAAGGTTGACGGTTTATTCCCAGTAACACATGCACAATCCCAGATCAACAGGAATTTGGCATGACTGTAATCTGTGTCACTAAGACTACCACTTGGCTTTCCAAGATGACTTCACTACCATAACTAGTTTCTGTTCCAGTAGGTGAAAAACAGTCTTTTAATGTTTGGTGCCGTTAGACACTCCAGTCTCAGAGTGCACTGGAAAAACAAAGAGAGATGGTGCCAGGAACAATAGCTAACATTCAAATGTGAAATCTTAATTCCACTAAACTAAATGGGAACTTTACTCCATAGAACTGTGTCCAGAAATTTGGTGTAGCCTAGAGCCCAGGGTGTTATCAGGTCCGCCTGCAGGGAGGGAACAAAGAATAACATTTTTAAAACCCATGAAAATATTGCCTTTTTTTCCCAGGTACAAGATGAGCAAGTTCTTATTTTCTCTTCTTACGGTAAAACAGCTGTGATTTTCTTGACCACATCAAGCACAAACCCTCTGGGAATTTTTGTCTGGGGGATGGCATAATCCATCTTAAGAGCTATTTCCCATTTAACCCTTTATGGAAGAGGTGCCCTAAAGAATTTGCAGGCAGTTTTTATGCCTTTAAGAACGAGAATTGAGAGTGACATATGGGTCCAGCAGTTGGTAAATTGCTGCTTGCCTGTCAGTATGAAATAACATTCAAATAATCATTGTAGCTATTTTGTGTAAGTACTTTCATTGGCTCTTTGATGATGCCTACCAAATGTGAGGTAGGATGCAAAGATAAAAACTTTCAACTGTACCTTAGCACATGGAACTAAGTTTTGTGGTGAATTCAGATACTGAATGTGTTTGCAGCTTCTCACAAGGTTTTCCGTTCCCAGATTTAACACATTCTGGAGGGAACAGACACTTGGACTCTTCCAAAGGCTCATATTTTTAATTATTAGTTTTGGCGTATTATTGAGACTATTGAATAACGGAGTTCTTTCAGATCAAGGTCAAAACTGACATGTGTGATTGTATTGAGCGAGTCCTTAGAAGCCACAGCAAAATCCATTAAATCATCAGACAGTACAAAAGGAATGGAAGAGCAAAGGCTGAGCCAGTGGCAGGGGTGGGGTGTACAATGACCTAATTCACAGTGCCTACGTGCATGGATCCTAGTTTTTACTGAGAACATTTACGCTACAGATTTGGAAAGAAAGCATTATCTGTTTTTGTCACATAATAATTTGGGTGACACAGAACTACTCGACAAACTTGACAGTTCAGTTACTGCTCCATTACAGCAACATCCATTTCATGCACAGTTTGACTTTTGGACACAGAAACTAGCACTGACAAAGAAAAACAAAATCTAACTCTACCATTCTGGTTTTAAAGCTGGTCACCCCTCAGGCACACCATTCACTGTCCTTCTCTGGCGTCCGAGGATGGAGGAGGGAAGGTAAACATTGTGGCAAAAGAGGATTTTGAAGTGTGTTTTTCTCATGTCTTCTTCTTAAAGGTGGTATCATTTACAACCAAAAATCTTTAGCATGGTTTTGATCCCAAGTGTCCATTCACTGGCAAAATTATCCCTATGAAAAAACAATAGCAGGAGTAATGAGACACAAAAACAAATACGAAACAAGGCAATAAAGCTAGAGTGCAGTGCTGCAGATATATAGATAAAAACCTCATAAAGTAGATCTTGTATGGTCTGGCAGACCCACCACAGGACCTGGATTGTGACTCGCTAAATCTAGAAACATATAACAGTGCAGTAATTCTTTTACACTGGGAGCAAAGCTGCTTGAGATATTACTTCCACCCACAGGCAAGGAATGCAATTTACTTGTGTTTTTGATCTTATACATTAAAACAAAACAAAACTCTTCTGACTTCTGGACAAGCAGAACTGGTGTTAAGGTTAAGCTCTTCAGTCCAGGAATGCATTTCTTATTTGTACTTAAGCCAAGTTCATTCACTTATATTTTCACTAAAGCCACAGTCTTTTGAAGATGTTGCACTTGGACTTCCTCCCTCCCAGGTTTCTAAATTACGATGTGCTGTGTCCATGAGAAAACTGAAGAAGATTTATTAGAACAAGGTGCCAGAATGTTTTGCCCTCCCCCACATCAGGCCAGGGTAGTAACAGCACATGAGAAGACACTGTCAATATATTTTGTCCCTCAAATTTATAAAGAAATACATTTTTCTTTCTCCTTTCCCAACACTGGTTGTAAAAACATTGAAAATAACTTGGAAGAAAATGTTTGCTGATCTCTCAGATCTCCTTGTGCACTTCCAGTCAAAGAGAACAGCTGTCTGCATCTCCTGCCATTCTTTTGTTATCACAGTAGGCTACAGACAGAGGAGAGGCCCATTACATCAGTGAAATATAAACTGTAATTCATAGCTTTATTGATGAGAAATTTATTAATTGGGGATTGGCTAGACGAGTTAGACTAAACATCAAATCAAAACCAAGCTTCATTTTAGTTGGATTGAAGAAGAAATATAATCTGGGATGTGAAGCTTATCAACAAGGTTCACTATGTTTCTGGTTTGGAGTTATCTGAGGGGGAAAGTGCCCATTTAGATGGCTGCTGCTTTCTTGCTGAAATTGCTGTGCTGGACCTCCCAGCCTTTAGATACAAACACAGTCCTTCCACTATGCTTCTTGGTTTTGGTCCCTTGGATCAAATGTTACCTTGGGTGGCTGTTCTGCATTTCAAATCATCATGGTATTACATGATGTAATAATTATTCAGAGTTTGGGGGATGGTAGATTTTTTATTTCCCTCTTTTGATTTCCTTTGATTAAGCTTTTGTAAAGTTTTTAAAATATTCCATAAAATACTGAGATGGCACTACTCTTAAATATATACTATGACTTACATGAAGAAATTAATAAGTGGCAATAATTGCCATTTCAGAGCATGACTTGAGATAGCATATTTTTCTGTGTATGTCATGCAGGACATAACTGTTGTATGATCAACATTACTGTGCGGTAATGTTGGGTTTATTATGAAAACCATGGTTCATTAGGGAACCTAATCACTTCTTTAACAGAAACACTTGGCCTTTTTACTGGGTTGATTTAAACTTACAAGTGTGAGAAGCTCTATACTGAAAGGAGAAAGCCTGAGTGCAGAGCACAGAGTACAAGAAAGAACTTGGGTTCACAAGTGGGATATGGGCCAGGAATAGTATAGTATTGTATATGATACACAGTCTTTCCTTAAGACACAGTGACAGCACAAACTGAAACCCTCCTAGAGAGAATACAGAAGGGTCTTTGAAAAGCTTGAATTGTTAAACATTTGCTACTAATAACTCAAATGACCTCACCAATTTTCATAAACACAAACTGCGTGATTATCCTCTTCCCGTCAGAAAAGGACTTCATGATTTAATGCAAATTGGTTGTGTTCCACAGGCACAGTTGGATTTTAAAGTATGAGGATTGAGTTGCTTCTTAAAATGTCAACAGGTAAAATAAATCTGTCCAGGAAATTTATTAACAATTGCCACTTTCTCCCTCCTGCTATTTGTGAAAGGCAGTTCTGATGCAGAGTGTGGTGAGCACAGTGTGAGTGCGTATGGTAGATGTGAATAGTTCCTTATTACCCTGTATCAGCATTATGTCAATAGAGAAGCTAGAAAAATCAGTTTTCCTTTGAAACATTAGAACACAATTGGGAGAGTGTGGCAGGGGAAGGTTTGTCACCAATTTCACAGAAGCCAGTATTTCACCCTGTTTTTTTTTCGAGACTGAGTTCTGCTCTCAAACTCTGAAATAGATTCCTCACCTTTTTAATGTTTTCTTTTGTTACACTTTTATGTTCTGCTTTGATTGTTTAGACAAAGTCCACAAGGCAATATCTGAACTGACTGGAAAGTATTCACCAGAGTCTTCTCTCAAGGGTGAATTTGTCTCAGCAGTATTAACATATCAAACAAGGCGAATGATAAAATTTCTGTTTGCTGAAGTGCAAATAGTTGTGCATCAACCCTCTGTTCACTAAAAGGGGAGTGGGGGCAGATCCTGCTTCAGAATGTCCTTACTACAACCCCTAAATGATATAAAGTAACAGCCAGTGCTTAACTGGTAATTAATGATTCATGAAACGATCTCAAGCATCTCCTTCAAGCTAGGTAAGACCTGCTAGCCAAACTTGATCAGTAGATTTACTAGACCACTGGGAGATCAGAAGACTGGGCCACACTGAAAGAATCATGGAACCCATCAGTAAGGTGCCATTAGTCTCCTGATGTAGCCACTGCTTTATGCTTCATCCCGACTTCTTCTTTTGCCTGGAAGGTGCCTCTTGCTCCTTCTGAACATGTTTTTGGAGTTCATTTCCTGATGTCCACCAGCTCAAAACAAATCACCTGCAGCTCTCCCCTTGTAGGAACCTCAGGAGCAGCTTGCCTGGAGTGGTTGGGTTGTCTTCATGTGTGCACATAAAATACCCCTTCAAGTGTCTGTTCAGACTATCCAGCTATGTAAAAAAATAATCCTAGTGCAGAAACACACAAAACACATAAACAAGAGTAAATCTCCAGGATTAATTCTGGTCAATTTAAATTGTGAGCTCTGGACTTGCCTGGGTCAGTGATGCATTTAATTGCAGCCCAGAACAGAAATCCAGCTGCAAAAGAATCATGACAAAGATCAAGAGGACACCTCACCAACTGTCTAGTAAATAAAGGTCCTCGAATGATGAAGGATTTTCAGACAGTACTAAGGCAGTTGTGGCTAAATTAGTGGTTTCAAATCTCTAAGGAAGGTTTTGCGAGGGAAAGCATGGAGTGGGAGGCATAAGGAGAGAAAGTCAACACCCATCTATCATTCAGACTTCCTTAATGTTATCTGGCACCACTGACATCAGTTAGAAGTAAAACATCGTGTTTGAATTCAGCAAAACAACACTTACTTAAAGGTATTTCAAATTAGGCAAGTAATTTTATCTTTGGTATATCTAATTTTTTTCTCAAATATCTGTTGGAAGTGAGAAAGACCGAAGAAAATCTTGTACAAGTACTCAGAAACCACCATAATATTTTGAAAAACCATGATACAAACTGGGAATACATTTTTAATACAATCACCTATAGAAAAATAAAAGAGTTGCATCTAAATTTATCTCTTGATGTGGTTACATTTCAATTCAGAATTTCTGACCTGAAAGCAAGTATTTACGTTTGCTTTCGTTATTCATATGTTTATTTTTGAGAAGAGAAATATATTGCATACTAAAACACCCCAACACATCAGTATTTTAGTTGTCTGTGAATTCCTAATATTCCCAGTGTTGATTCAGGTCAGCAGTAGAGCAGCTTTACCACTGGCTGGATCACTTTTCAGGAGTCAATGCTGTCTTTGCTGTTCAAACACATGAACTTTAAGGCCAAACTTGCTGTAGAATTCAATTCTGGTTTTAAACCCCATCAAAATTTGTAGGTGGCTTTGCAAGAACAGGGAAGCACAGCGTGCCTTTCTGTGAAGGGGCAAGAGATAATGCTCCCTTACTGAAAGTGGCACTGTTAAAGTATTTTCTTTAACTGGATGCCAACATTATGTTACTGCTCAGGAGCTGATTTTGCTTGCAGACTGCAATCACAGCTAGGGTGTCATGTCTTGACACCCCTGGTGTCCCAGTGGGCAGTCCTAGCTGTAAGGAGAACAGCAAAAGATCTAACTCCAGACTCGTGGTGCTGGCATTAGGTAGGGAAAAAGGGAGAGACGTCTGATGCTATTCCTTGATTTCACTCCTGTTCTTTAGTTGGTAATAAAATTCATACTTAGATAATGGTCGCTGGAGTTCATAGAAATGAATGCAATTTTTAGTGTGTGTTTGTCTGGACCAAATGATCTGCTAAGGATCATGCAGGAAGTCTAGGATGGAGCAGGAAATTGATCCTTGGTTTTCAAAAGCCTAGGAGAAAGTTTAATTGTCAGACACCTTTTTTCCCATCAAGTTTCAGTTCTGTCCTAATATTAAAGATAGGCACTTTTCTCTAGTTGCCCAGGATGGTTTCCATCAGACCAACTCTTGCTAAAGGGCAGGAAAAAGATTTCAACTTCTTTTTATGCCTATAAGCAACCCAGTCACTAAGTAATTCTTAGTGGGGTTCTACTAGGCCCCAGAAGCATCACCCTGAGCATAATGTACCATTCATGCCACAGGATACAAAGGTTAAAAGCTAATTTAAGTTACAGTCATGCATTTCCATTTTTCCCTTGCTCATCAAATGGTAGCTCACTTCTTGCTTGCCTGTGAAATCTTACATGACTAGACCACCAGTCAGATATTCATGAAGCTGCACATCTTAATACAGAGTATTGGAAGGGAGCCTGAATAGGCTCTTTAGGCTGGAAAGCAGATATCCATATAAACGAGAGAGTAAAGGAGCGGAACTCTCTCCTTCACCTTGAGATACAGGTGGAACAATACATAGGCCTGAAGGGTAAATGGGAACATCTGGTTTTAATAGGTTAAAATGTTTTCTCCAAGTCTGTATATTTTCATTGTTGTTTTGGCAGTTGGGAGCTCTCATGCACAGTCTCTAATCCCAGTTCTGCTGCAGGGTTTTTTTAGGATGATGCAACACTGTGAGAGACCTGAAAATTGGCCAGTTCCAGACTCTCAGCCTTTGTTGGTGTTTTGGAAGCACAGTTCATTCATTAAGTATCACCAAATTTTGCCCGCAACTGTGGCAGTCTGGACCATATTTAAGATAAGCAGATTCACCTTTCAGTGGACTGGACTCTAGAGAAAGAGAACAGACAAACTTCTGGCAGATTGCCCTAGGTGGTTGTAAATGAATGTAGTATTTCTTGTTTGTCTTACAGTTCCAGGAGCTGGAACAGGAAAAAAAATGACTGTTTTGCCATGAAGAGCACGTTTGAGCAAGGCAACCCAACAAAACTCTGGCCCAAACCCATATTTTTTAAATCATAAAGCTATGGTTTAAGTACAGTTAATACAGTATAACTCTAGCAGCTATACAGATGTTATCATACCCATCTAGTTTATTACTTGAAAACTATAGTAAATCTGTCATGACTGCAAGAACACTAGATTCAAATTCTAAGTCCCATGGTAATAATGTGGGAAAACATGCTGAAGTGTAGTTTTATTCGGGTATCTACCAAATTTATTAGAATGAGTATGGCTTGGGAACACTGTAGTCCCTAGAAGAATGTTATGATGATTGAGCACAATTTTTAATGAGTTCAGGAAGTGTTCCAGTACTGCTAGAGATGATGTTTACTGAATTAAGGCTAAGTGTGAAAGAGCTGGAGCCTGGATTTGCTCTGACATGTCAAGGAGTACACATAAATTTTCAGTCTGTTGTGTCTCCAGGTTGACAGTGCATTACAGAGTTGATAAAAATTAAAGCAATAATGAGAAATTAGGAAGGAATTATTCAGTAACACTGCCGTCAATCCTGACTATCAGCAGGTGTGAATTCTTCCTCTTGTGTAACTTAGGTATGTTGTAGTACTAAATCACAAAAGAGCTACAGGTGAAAAAAAATTAAGACAAATGAACTGATGCATGTTTTAATTCACTGATACTTCAATACTTCAGGTTCATTTGGGTTCTGTCCCCTATTATCTTTTATACAGGGAAGTAAGACCAAGAGTCTTGAATGCCTCTCCTTAAAATCTTGGCTATGACCCACTTTCTCCTGTTGACCAACATCTGTGACAAGCCCAAGGAATTATCTAAGAAGTCACTGTGATGGAGGGAATAATGAATGAGTGGCAATAACTAAGAAAAGGTATGTAAGCATAAAGACATTACTATGTCTCTCTCTTTTCACCTCTGCTTCATAGGCTACTGGCAATGTTGAATGCAGCAAGGAAGTGTCCAAAACTGGATACGAAGATGTACATTTAAACTAATATGAATGATAATATGTACATAAACACTCTCAGTCATCATCTGGTTCCCAATCAAGGGTCTGTGAGCACATTTGTAAGTACTGTTAAAGTGCTTGCATTTGAAACTGGAAGTAAAGTCAATAAATGTGTGTCTGAAAGAGAGGCTAAATAAAATGACTGAAAACATTTTAAGCTAAATCTTTAGAAAATGGTAGTAATAGCCTGCAGTCCTGAGACAGTAACTGAAATAAGGAGTGGATTTCTTGTTGAACTCTGTGTTATAATATTCACTTTATAACTTGCAGTTATCATTTGGAGAACATAAAGACAGAAAGGGGCTTGTAAGGATTATCTACTGAGGCTTTCTAAGCCTGTGCAAAAATCAGCTTGTTGGAAATATCACAAGGTGTCTCTTCTGCGAGGTTCTGGCAATAAGCTAATTAGTGGTGGGGACTGGGAGAGAAAGCCTCGCTCAGTGCAGTTCCGCTCTCCCCTGCTTACCCCTCCTCTCCTCACAGGTTTCTGTTTGTATCTTTACTCCTCAAGGAGATGGATAGTGAATCTTTTGTCTGGTTCCTACCATTCCTTGGAAATTGCTGTTTGGCACTATCTTGGCAGTACTGGGGCTTCCTTGTTGCAGCTTGGTTTTAGCATTGAAGTATCTATATACAAGTTACATTCTGAGTACCTTCAGACTTTACTTCTGTCCCTCTCTGCATCAGAATATGTAGTGCACTGATGAATGAGGCCCTTCTACATTTTAGAAAGGAGTATCCAGGGAAAGTCTCCTATCACAGATTCATAGAATCACCATGGTTGGAAAGGACCTTAGGATCATCAAGTCCAGCCTTTATCCCATCATCTTCCTAACCACTAGACCATTAGACCATGGCCTCAAGTGCTTCATCCACTCTTTTTTTGAACACCTCCAGGGACGGCGACTCCACCACCTCCCTGGGCAGCCTGTGCCAGTGCCTAACCACCCTCTCAGTAAAGAATTTCTTCCTGACATTCAATTTAAACTTCCCCTGATGCAACTTTAGGCCATTTCCTCTCGTCCTATCATTAGTAATTTGGGAGAAGGGACCGACACCAGCCTCACTACAACCTCCTTTTAGGTAGTTGTAGAAGGCAATGAGGTCTCCTCTCAGTTTCCTCCAGACTAAACAACCCAAGTTTCCTCAGCTGGTATTCTTAAGGCCTGTTTTCCAGACCTCTCATCAGCCTCCTTGCTCTTCTCTGGACTCCCTCCAGCACCTCAATGTCCTTCCTGTACTGCGGTGCCCAGAACTGGACACAGTACTTAAGGTGCAGTCTCACGAGTGCCAAGTACAGGGGCACGATCACCTCCCTACTCCTCCTATGCTCCTTCCTCTCATTTGCCTCTTTGTCACTTTGCCAACTGCAGAAGGTTGACAGAGGAACAAGTTTGCATTGTTGGCTGCATCCTTTTCATGGCCAAGCATGGACTGTGAAGCCCAGGCAGGGTCCTCATTCCCTGGCTGCAAATATTTTGATGCATTCTGTTGGTAATATGTCATAGCAAACTCTTTTTGCCTGCTAAATTGTGGTGGAAGGCTATGATATTGGTTGTAAATGTTTTGATTGCAGCCTATAAACGCAAGGCTATTGTCTGTAAGAGAGCAAACAGTATTCTTTGAAATGTGTACCCTAGTATATATCATAAGAAAAGGGCCTTTCTTTCCATAAAATTGTGTTTTCTTTTCCTCTAATGAAGTTCAGGGTCAACAGTGAAGTGAAATCCTAGCTTCTGGAAAGTGAAATTACTAGCAAATTAAGTGAGTGGGGGAAAATGTGGGGTTTTTTGACTCCTCAGATCACAGATTTAAGGAGAATATAACAGCATGTACTAAATTAAAGTCCTTGAGTCTGCCTCTTTGTCTGGTTCATGGTTGTGGAGGTGTGCTGATCTCTGTTAGTGTCTCAGATTTGTTCTACTCTCTCTTGTAAAATGTATACATGTAACGAAAACTAGATAGTCTCTCATGCAAACGATAGTACGTTTACAGTCTAAAATAGGCACATTCTTCCTTAAGGAATAAGGAATTATCAGAGGTAATCTGTATCTGCAATTATTTTTCCTTCTGTGCCTTTTAGTGGACTTGTGTAAATGCACATGGATTTTAAAAAATCATAGATTCCTGTTTCAGCTATACTTTTGAGAAGAGAATGAATCTAGGCATGGGTCTGGGGAGAAGAAGCTGGGGAGCATAACTGTCAAGGCTCAAAAAGGAGCGGTACAGCTGAAACTCACAAGAGTTTGCACAATTTAAAAACCATAATAAAATCTCTTCTTTGAATACATCAGGGTCAGTATGACCACGACTAGGGAGTTTGTAGGACCAGTATTTTATAGAGCTAACAGAAGCTCAAGAGGTGTGCTCAGATGAAAAAGAGAGATAAGGGATTTCCACACCAAAACTCTTTTTGTAGAGGATTAATTAAAAGACCTATCTGAAATATGAAGTGCTGGTAGAAAGTGTATAGTATGGATAGGTAAAATAGTGTTCATGCAAGATGCCTGTGTTCTGAAGGAGGCTCAAGGATTAAATTTTTCGAGCTGTTAGAGAACTGAGTTCAGGGAACTGAAAGGCAGCTAATATAACCCTAGTTTTTAAAAGGATTTCAAGGGATATCCAAATCAGGAAGCCTGATGCCTTTATTTGCTCAGTAAAGAATAGAGGTAATGAGCATGGGATAAATCTGGCATTGAGGAAGATTTGACAAGGTTTTTTCATAATAGAAAAGAATGGAACATAAATCAATTGGAGTCCACAAACATTTCAACAAAGGAGATCAAGTTAATACAATCTGCTTGGATTAGCACTTGGCATTGGCCAGTGGCATTTGGTAATCTCACATGACAGGCTTTTAAAGAAAGAACAGCGAAAATCACATAGTATCCTACTCCAGAACACTCTTCCAGCATCCTATGGTTCAGAGATTTCGTGAAGCAGGTGTGGTGTCTGTTTTCCAAAGCTCTTGGTGGTTCTTTTCTTCCAGGAATATCTTGATTTCTTGTGTCCGTGTAAAACTTTAGTCTATGCTGTGTCTTGTGGTAAGGAGTTCCATAGCTTATCTGCTTGTTTTGCAAGGATCCACTTCCTCTTGATTTGTTGAACCTGAGATTCTTTTGATGCCCTGTCATGTTGGGCCTCTCGTACTCAAAAAGGCACTGACTATCCCACATCAGGAGTGACAAAACGTATATTGGTCACCTTCCCGTCGCCTTATGTTGTTTTCTTCCAGTTTCAAGAATTGTAATGTTTACTTATTTCCCATGCCAACATTTAACTGACCTTGTTGTTGTTCCCATAGTTCTTCCTGATCTGGTATTATTGAAGACCAGAAGTACATGGAGTTTTCAACTTGGAATTACCATGGATTTGTGCAGTGTCATAACAAGGTTTTATTTTTTGTCCAGCATTCCTCTCCTCTAATTTTGAATGCTGTTTGCCTTTTGTTTGCTGCTGGGTATAGAACTGATGTTTTCAGAGCTTTCTCACCCAAATATTCCATTCCAGGACAATAGCAAACAATACAGAGATTATTACTGTACAGATAAAAACAAGCTTGGTTTTTCTCATGTGCATCACATCTATCTGCGTTGATGTTCACCTGCCTTTTATCACTTAGCTTTTCAGTACTGAGGTCTTCCGGGAAGTCATCATAGCTGCATGTGATCTCTACTACCCTCAGTAGAACTGTCAATAGATCTGAAGGCTGGGAACTAAAGCAGTGAATGGTTGGATGTGACTGTCAGAAGCCAGGTGTTATTGTTTTGGTTCTTAGCTGTTTGTGCATCTAAGCATTGCTAACCTGATGGCTGTAAAAATGTAAATTTTTAAAGGTTCACAAATGTGATTTTGAAATGTGGACAGAGGCATAGTGTCCACGAGCAGTTCCATCATGCCTGTTGAATTAAATACTGAGGTGGACTGGAGTATAGCTGAAGTGACTGTGTAAAAAACCATGCAAATAACCTATGCAGGTACATTTGTTATAGCACTTCTGCAGAAGATTGGGTGTAGCTTGTTTTAAGATTTGCTTTTATAATGGTTATGACTTCTCTGGTCATGGAAGGCATATTTTTGAATGACAAAGAACAAAACAGTAAATTTCTAGAAGTTACAGCTTAGCTAATAAAGAATGCAGGCAATGGGTCAGTGCAAAGACGTAACGCATCTCATTCCAACTTCTTTCCGGTCTCTGCCAATGAAGCACTGCATTAAACTATCTAGATAAAAATGAGTTTCATAGAGGCAAACTGTGAGCATACTGTGGCATATCTAATTAAGTTTTTGCTGACATTTGTCTAGAAGAAAAACTAAAATCAGCCCTACCACTTGATTATCACTGGGCCAAGTTCATGATGCACTGATTAAGGCAGTGACAACATTTTCAACACAGGACTCTTCAGAAGTTCAGTCATTGTTTTAAAGCTGAGATGAAATCTAGTATCCTGGGTCTTACTACAGTAAAAGAGATATTTTTAAACACTTAAACAGAAGCTAGGTCACTTCTTAACTACTCTGCTCCCATACTCCCCCAGCTGAGTTTAACTTTCATACTGTGGATTTCAGACTGATCAAAAATACTGAGAATATTTAAATGTTTGATGAGTTAAAATACATCTGCCTAAAATCTGGTCTTGGTTGCTGAAATAAAACTTGAATAACTTACTCTTTTATTATTGAAATAGTTTGTGCAAATACTTAACAAATGGATGTCCCTTGGTCATCCCTATGCAACTATGAGAGCTAAAAAAACCACATAGTGAAATCAATCAGTTGTTGGTCAAGTTCTTTTTCTGAGGGAAAAGAAAAAAAATGAATGCTGTGATATAAAATCTTGTTTTGGGCTCAGTAATTTATGTTGCTGACAGATTATTAACATGGATATTTCAGTCCTTGATGTGCATGCAAGTTTCCATTAATGGTCGTTGTATAGATGGATTCAAGATAATATTTTAATAGCTAGGTGAAGCAGTAACAGAATTAATTGTTAAAGTTCTTCAAGTACAGTTTTGTTTTCAAGGATCTGTGCACTGAGAAAATTTTGTTTCAGACTTAAGTAAGTTGTAGCTCCAGATTCCCTGTGTGAGATTCTACTATGAAAAGGCTACTCTGTATAGATTTTATACGTAATTAGTTTTTTAACACACATTCAATTTTTTCATAGCTGTCTGTACTACATGATGAGAAAAGGGCAGTATGGATGTGTTGTGTTAAAGGTGAGCTGTGGATCTTATTACAGTGCTAACAGTTTAGAGAAGGGGACTTGAGGAAGAAGATGGTGCCTGTGATGAGATGCCAAACTGCCAGTAGAAGCAAGTTCAGTGCTACATCATTTGTATTCCATCACATTTATATATGAGAGGGAAGACCTTTTCAGCACTTTACCCTGTCAGTTTGTCATCATGAAGCATACACTGAGGACAGCATTTGTACTATGCAGCTTTGGACACTAGACAGATAGTATCTAGTCTTCCTGAATTCTCATTTCTTCATAGGAGATTTGAAGTAAAAGAAAACATAAGCAAATCTGCAGTCTTCCAACAGAGTCAAATCTTGCTTTAGTCACTCTTAAACAAAGAATAAGATCCAGCACTCCAAGATGTAGTTGTCTCCAACATGCCAGTTAAAACTGTCAAATAAGTTTTGCTTGTTTCTGGAATCGGTATCATTTCCCAACATCATGTTTTTCCTAATGTCAGTGTAACTTTTAATTTGAAGGATTTAGTTTCTTGTTGTCTAACTGTTGCCTTCCAATCCCAAGTTGGAGAATATGTCTTTAACTGCTAAGCGAAAGCCAGTACTCAGACCTCCAAGCTATCTTTAACAGAGTAGCTCTGCATGTCTAATGTATTCTGTCAAGAACTCATTTATGTGGGTAGAACAATACCTTTGTTAAACCACATTTGACAAAACATGTTTCCAAGCTAATGCTTTTTCCGTAGGCATGCCAAGGTACCTTAGGCTAATTTGAAGACTGTTGCATTGTGCTTCTCATATGCTTCAGATGTACCACTGCATTTTGTTCTATAGACTTGGCTAGTGTCTTTTTAAAACTAACACATGCAACTCCCTTCAAATACAAAGAGCTTTCTGCAAAGAAATAAGAACTTCTCAGGTTTTTTGGCTGTTTTTTTTCTGATTTGTTGGCAACTGGAACATAGATGTGAGGACTAGTTCAAACTCTGTGGCTCCCCCTGTTCAACAGGGAGTTTAAGCGAAAAAAGGAGCATAAGAAAGTTTCAATGTACTGCCCTATATGCTCACTAACTGAAAGTTGTACCACCAAATGTTTTTAATAGCGGCTTTTATTGTAATTTTAAATTCAAGTCAAGCCCCAGCAAGGTTTAAAATTTGTCCTTTGAAAACTAATGAGATACAAATTTTGTATCCCACTTCAGCATGCAGCACTGTCTTCCAGGTATGTCTGATATACCCTTATTCAGTGAAAAATTCCAGCTTGTAGGTAGCATACTAGACCACAAAACATGTTAGTGTGACATTGTCAGTAAATATATAATAATTTTTCAAATTCCTTCCTCTTCTGACATTTGGGTGGAAAATTTCTCATTTATAGCACTACAAGTGTGTTAATTATGAACATGAATCCTATGATAAAGGAGCATGAACCTTTAAAAGTTTTATTCTAGACTTGGCAAAAGAAAGATGAGCATTCGTTCCTGATGGACTATTTTTATTTTTCTCTTTAATAAAAGAAACACCTTGTTGCTTATCCACCTTTCCTTAGTTTAATTTCCATAATCCCTAGCTGGATTCTGGCCTTTTTGGTGTGGTAGCTCAATTTCATCATTGACTGCAGCATTTAAAGGGTCATATTCTCTTCTCAGTTACACCCATGCAATGCCAAGCCCATGAGGTCAGCGGGATTGTAGGGGTGTAACTGAGAACTTGTTTTGACCCATCATCAGATTCTGTTTGGACAATAGATAGAGGCACAAGAACGTGAGCTATAGATGGAATACCAGGTAGTCAAAGAAATGTTTGGTCTCATTATAAGTATGCTGGCCTCTGTGTGCTTTACAACCTCAGATCATTTGATGAACTTTCGAGAGATGGCTTATTAAGAAATATTTGTGCTTTTGATGCATTTCCAAACTGGCTCTTAATTATTCATTACTAATTTATTTTTCTGTGATAGTTCCTTGTAGTTGTAGATGGTTACTACAGAAGCAATTAGGACATGACCGATTAAACAGATTCATCAGGTTCTATAGTCCCTTGTGTGTACACAGCAGACCTTACTTTTCCTTTCAGATGCTGGTGTGATATTAATGTCTTTAGACATAGTTCTCTTATGATGTGATTTATTTAGTAGCAAGGTTCTTTAAGCAGAAATACACAGCAAGAATATATGGATTATTTTTTATTTTCTTTGAGCTTTACAATATGTTACCCAGAACCTACTGATGCAGCACTGGGGCAGTACAGGTGTAAATAGGGTCTATGTGACACCTTTGTTCTTTTTATCGAAATACGGCATTCAGATTTGTTTTATTTTTCCTGGAAGTAGATTTTTAATGATGTAGCTGAAAGTAAATGAGATTCATGAGGATTAGCTTATCAGGCAACAGCAGCTTTCCAGCATAAGAAGTCTGTGTGGGAACTACATTGTTTATGGCTACTATGCTTTACCCAAACAGTCAAAGGCTCTTACTGTTTCTACATATATGTATGTGCTTCATCTCATGGATTTGTAATGCTGTGAGAAGAGGAAAGGAATTTCAGATGCACTAAACTCAGCTTGTTGTAAGGAAGTTCAGCTCTCCCATCTGTTTTCTTCCACCATTAGTCATCAGAGAAGAGAATCGACCTTTGGCTTATCCTTAACAAAGAGGGCATAGCTTCACTCCTGGCCTTGTCCAGCCATCTCCTTTTCCAGCCAGAGGTCAGCACTTTCCCAGACTGCTCCCTGGGATGTAAGCTAAGTCTATAGGTCTTCCTGAGAAAGTCAGGATCCACCAGTGTGCTGGAATGCCCTGAGGCTGTAGTAGTGCTCTAGAGAACAGACAACTCACTGTAGTGACCTAGTCTGTGTTTCACCAGAAAAGATGGAACCTGAAAGCTCCCTTTGCACCACTTTGCACTTTCATTGTCATCCCAGACCACCTCACTCTATTGATTACTTGTCAGCCCAAGTGTGAAGACCTGAGGTCAAAATGATTACGAGTTTACTGAACTTAACCATGAAATTAGTGCGATTGCTTCCACATATCTTCCCTTTGCTTTATGCTTCAGATATTTTCTCTTATGTGAATGAAGAGACAAAAATATTAGACTGGGGAGGAGGTATCTTTGATTTTGTTCTGAACAAATTTAGATTCAAAATCAGTGACGATTCCCCCAAGCAAACTACTCCACTGTCAGATCTGATATAAGGTTTCTCTGCTGCCAGAGTCCTGACATTTTGTTCTGCGATTAGCCCACCTTCTGGTTTTTGGGTGGTTCCCCCCTCCCCATAAAGACCTCACATGTTTCTTTTGGGATATTTACATACGAAAATTTCTCCAGGAAGTTGAACTATCAATTCATTTTTTCCTCAGACAGAGGGGTTCCCTCTTTTTCACATCTGTTGGCTGCTGGTGCTTCCTCACTCTGCAGCAGAAAATGCAAGATGAGTGTTTCCCCTGACACTCTTCGGGTACATGGCTTTGCAGCCTAATGGCTGAACATAATGGAAGAACATTCTTGGTTCTGACCCCTACTCCTACCTCCATCTATGTTGCCTGTAACCTAATGCTTAAAGGTCTTTTTAAGAAGCTGAGGAATGAAGCACTAAATGTCTTCAAAGAGAAGGTGTTGAACCCCAGTCTACTTGCTGGCTGAGCCCTCTCCTGTAAAGTTTAGATGGTAGGTTTTGATTTACTTTATAAAATAAATGAAAGTGTATATATGTTATGAAGGTCCTAATCCTCCGATTAAGTCTCAGGTCCTTTCAAAGCCTTCAGATTTGTGATCTTTTTCTGCATAGCCTTTACAGGCAGACTGAGAGCCACTCAAACAGCAGCATGCAGAGATGTAGAACTCTCTTGCCTAGGAAAGACAGCGGCAAGAGATCAGGTAATGTGGCGTAATGCGGCCATGGGCAGGGTTAGCCAGCAGGCAAGAAGGAATGGATTACTATCTTGTACTTGCATGCTTTACTTCTAGCTACGACATGCTAAATTAGGATTTAATTTAATAAGTAAGTGTGTTAAAATGCACAGGAAGATACACTGTATTTCCCATCTGTGACTGAAGTTTTTTCTCTATCCTGTGCATATGGTATTGTAAGCTGGTGATTTAGCAGAAATGGCAAGAATTCTAAAGACTATTTTGGGCTCTGGTGGAGGATGAAATTCACCAGTGTTGCAAATTCTACAAACAATTTCTTACACCAAAGTTTTGGTTAATGTCCTCTTGGGTACTCATGCTCATGACTTCAATGAGAGTCACAGATTACATAAAGAAGAGTGGAATTTGCTCTCTTATGAGTCACTAAAAAAAGTTTAAAAGATAATATTTTTACAACTAGGCTTTTAAAACACTTTGTGAGTTTGTTTGTACTGTGGTTCACTCCATCCCAGAAACCTTCCAATTCAAATGATTAGTTCAATAGAACAAGGGAGTTAGTTTGTAATCTGGGAAAATATTTCAGATTGAATCAGGATGGAAAGTTGATTTAAATGCTTTACCAGGATTCCTCCCAAAAGATGTTTTTACATGGAGGTTATGTTTAAGTGATGGTAATTATTTTTTTTTAAAGGTGGGAGGAAGGAAGGATATCATTGATTACATTAACCCAAGGAATTTAATGCTGAAATCAAGACAGGATGAATGAGGGTGACCCAACGTAATACTTTTGTACAATGTGATTGTATTCAATTTTTTAGAGTAATTTTAAAATCAGTTTTTAATTTGTTGTTATGGAATAGAACCCAGTGAAGGACTTAGCTGGTGGGAGATGCCTCCTTGCAGTTTTGAACTAGTTTCTCTTATTGAACTAGTGAGTCTTGAAGGCTAGGAAGTGCTTTTGCTACTTTACTGCTTGTGCTTTGATCCCTCTCCAGGACTACAGTCATTTGGATGAATTTGTGTTTATAGGGAGTGATTTCTGAGCACCCAATATATACTACAATCTCTCTCATGAAGGGACTTAACACAAGGATAACTTTCAAAGAGCAAAGGGGAAAAATAAAACCTCTATTCTGGTAATTTTATTTCAGAATATAAAGCAAATAGAGTGAAATCTGTGTAGAAGATAACCAGCTTAATAAATTCTTTCAACCCTAGTCTGTGAAGTTGGAAGTAAAAAATAAATTGTGGTTATTGTCTTTATCATATTTCAATGCTGTTTATAAATTTTATTGCTGGATTTGCAAGTAAATGGGGGCAGAGGGTGAGGGGGGCGGGAGCGGAAGGTGACAAATTCCTATTTGTGCAGCTTGGAAACTCAGCTTTATTCCTGAACACCAAGCTTTTTTTGTTCAACTTCATTTATTGTTTCTAAACAGCAGCGGAAGTTCTATAAGTGAATCAATCCTATATTTAAACTTAAATTTAAAAGAATGATTCTAATTTCAGCGGATTTGTGCACTGGTAGTCAACATGCACCAGTGCATGAATCCCAGCATGGTAAAAGCATTGAGATGAGCAGTTTATTGATAATACAAAAGGAACAGTACAGTTCACCTTGCTTCATTTCCTGCTACCCTTGAGGATCAGAAAATGGGAGAAAATAAATATTTTGGCACTTTCCTAAGTGAGATATATCATTTCATAGTACATAAAAAATCTACAATAGTTTCTGATAACTACTGAATTTGAATACCTCATAACAGAGATGTGAAGCTGGCCAAATACCACGCTCAGGTTTGTTTCATGAGATGCTCATTCACCTGTGTTTTCCCCCAAGAATCAGTTTCTATAAAAACGTAAACTGTATCTGGACTTCTTTCTTTAATTATGTCTAGTTTTAAGCAAAGCTCCACAGATCAAAAAAACGGTAATACTAATTTTGGCTGTTTCCATATTTAACACTTTTGCAAGCAGGACAGATTGAAATTAGAATGAATTCTGTCTAAACTTGGGCAGCCTTTGTAGATATCTGTTGGCTTGGGCAGGGCTGAAGTAGCTCAGCTGGGAGAGCATTAGACTGAAGATCTAAAGGTCCCTGGTTCAACCCCGGGCTTCAGCAATGGATTTCTTCCTGTCCTCATTATTTAACCCCATGCAATGCTACAGGCTTGAGGAAGAGTGGATGGAAAGTTGCTTAGGGGAAAAGGACTTGGGGGTGCTGGTTGACAGCCAACTGAATATGAGCCAGCAGTGTGCCCAGGTGGCCAAGAAGGCCAACAACATCCTGGCTTGTATCAGAAATGGTGTGACCAGCAGGACAAGGGAGGTGATTGTTCCCTGTACTCAGCTCTGGTGAGACTGTACCTCGAATACTGTGTTCAGTTTTGGACCCCTCACTACAAGAAGGACACTGAGCTGCTGGAGCGTGTCCAGAGAAGGGCAAAGAAACTGGTGAAGGGTCTGGAGCACACGTCTGATGAGAAGCAGCTGAGGGAACTGGGGGTATTCAGTCTGGAGAAGAGGAAGCTAACGGGAGACCTCATTGCTCTCTACAACTCCCTGAGAGGAGGTAGTCACAAGGCGGGGGTCGGTGTCTTCTCCCAGGTAACAGTGATAGGATGAGAGGAAATGGCCTCAAGCTGTGGCAGAGGAGGTTTAGATTAGATATTAGGAAAAATATCTTCACTGACAGGGTTGTCAGGCATTGGAATAGGAGACCCAGGGCAGTGGTGGAGTGCCCATCCCTGGAGGTATTTAAGAGACATGTAGATGAAGTGCTAAAGGATATGGTGTAGTGGTGGCTTGGCAGTGCTGGGTTAATGGTTGGACTTTTGATGGTCTTAGAGGTCTCTTCCAACCAAGGATATTCAGTGATTCTGTGATTCTGTGACTATTATAGATTACCGTAGTTGTAAGAGATGAAAATACTTGAGACTGAGAAAGAAAATGTACCCAAACACTGTAATGTCATAAGGGCTGTCCCTGTCCACATTTGTTTCAGAGCCATACAGATAAACACTAGTTTCAGAGCTTAACCTCTTGCTTCCTTTTACCTAAGTGCAGCTGCACGAGAGTAGGCATAGTGACTCACAAGATATAAAAAACTGTTGATTAAGTTGGCAGTGCATGTAGAAGGTAATACTTCCCCACAAAGCAACTTGAAGCATCTTCTGGAAAAATTCTATTATCTTTTTCTGCTATTTTCCTAATTTTATAGTAGATTTTAATATTTTGTATCAGTGACTCAAAAAGTCATAGAATATACATTTTCCTTAAACCTGTAGGTGTTCAGAACAACATATAGAACCTTTTGTGTTTCCTCTCTACTAAATTCTCCCACATTTTCTGAGAGATGCAAAATCTTGCAATAACTGTGTAGTTAATATGATCAGCTTGATTTGAAGGATGCTACATGGAATTAAGTGTTCTACTTGTAGTGTTCATTCCCACTAGAGTGGGGAGTCCTGCTCTGTAACCACAGGAACATAACCCAAAATATTTCTAGGAGCCATATGGACTTTTAGATTCTAGTTGATATAAAAGTACTCATAATTTGAGTTGGGTGAAAAAAAGCAGCAGATCTTGATTTTTAAATTGTCTGCAATTGCCACAACATCTGGAGCTAGACAGTACTTGACTTCCTTGAGATTTACGGCTTTCAGAAATCCAAGACATTTAAGTCTATGGTAGTTTTGTATTTCAATTACTCTTAGACAACTATTTCTTCCAATGAGCAGAAATTGAGGTGCAACAAATAAGTAACTTGTATTTTGCATATTTTAAAAAAAATTGTTTCTGTCCAGAAAGCTGTTCTGATGGATTCTCAATGAGATGACACAGAAGAAGAGAATCTAAAGCAGTAACTCTGAAATAATTCTTTAATATGATTTTGGGAAACTACTTGAAATTATTACAAATAAATACTTGAAATCTGTGGAATACTCTAGACATTAATAGAATTTCACTGATCTAGAAGTTACTTTTTGGAAAGCAATGGTTTGTCTTTTATTCATTATGTGCAGCTTTTCATTGTCTAATTGTAGCCTTTATTTCTTTTGCTTGCTCTCACTTCCACATTACTAAAGGATCTTCAACTTATATGTGAACTACTATTTGATCCTTTCTGAAAATCAGGTTGTTGTATTAGTCACAGTACATTACTTATCATCTCAGGGGAAAATTGTCATTTGAACTTTGATTTTTGCCTAAAACTGAGAGCTCTGATTTTGCACATAGCTTGGACATGTGTTTACATTTGGAGTTAACGGGAAAGTTATTTATTTGATTGGGATCAAAACATGTAGTACCTTCTTAGATCAAATCCTTACAAAGGCAGGGTGTTAGATGCTGCAAAATGCAAGTTGAAAATGGTTAGTATTTTTTTCACTTCTTAATGGCTCTGTTTGCTATAAGTCTTTATTTCAGGGATACTTGAGTAATATGTTATATTTACCATACAATATAGGAATGCAGGAGTAAAGGCCTTTTGCTTGACAAGCCTTTCTCATGGTAGACATGATGTATTAGACTTGCCAAGAGGCAGACCTGATGGCAAGGGTGTTAAGTTGAATTTACAGACCTTGGTAATTGTACTGGGTCTGGCTAAGCCGGAAATGATTTTCCCCTGTAGCAGCCCTCATGGTGCTGTGTTTTATGTTGGGAGCTAGAAGGGTGTTGATAACACACTGGTGTTGTGGTTACTGCTGAGTAGTGCTTACACAGCACCAAGGCTCTTTCCAATATTTCCCCCAGTGGGATGGGGTGGGCAAGATCTTGGGAGGGGACACAACCAGGACAGCTGACCCGAACTGACCAAAGGGATATTCCATACCATATGACGTCTGCTCAAGTATAAAGCTGGGAAGAAGGAGGAAGGGGGGTGGGGTCACCCTTGGTCCTCCAAGGCAACCGTTACGCATATCGCAGCCCTGCTTCCTGAGAAGACCCCACATCGCCTGCTAATGGGAAGTAGAGAATAAATCTGTTTTCTTTTTCGCTTCCGCGTGCAGACCTTGCTTTGCTTTGTTTTGCTTACAGAAAAACTACTTTTGTTTTACCCACAAGGGTTGTTTTTTTCTATCTTATTGTCATTCCCCCTCATTGCCCTGCTGAGAGAAGTGGGGTGGAAAGTGATAGAGCAGCTTGGTGGGTACCTGGCTTTTAGCCAAAGTCAAACCACCACAGTAATACAAAGGACATGTCAAACCACCACAGTAATACAAAGGACATGTGATAATATCTCTTCCATTAGCAGCTGTTATGATAGCTTTTCCTGCTCTCCGTGGTACAAATAGAGCTTTAATACAATAATCCCGTTCCATTTCTCTGCTACTGTGGTGCACCCTTTTACACATCTTGTCAGAGATAAGGAGTGAGACTGGGGTGGGGGGGAGGGGTGCTATTTTTTCCCTTGTACTGTTTTAAAAAAAAATACACTATTCCCTTTGTTATAGTTTTGTAAGAGAAAGCCAGAGCTTCAGTTAATCTAAGTAAGGCATCATTTGGCCTTGAGAGTTCATTGACAGCTTCCATTCAGTTGAACAGCAGAGGACGTAGCATAAAAGACACAGAGGACACCAGCCCTATATGCTGTTTAAGAAAACCATTGTTTTCAGACAAGCAAAATGTTTTCTGGAAAACTGAACTGCAGCACATCCTGGAGAATGCAGATGGCATTTACATGTGGCTTTTTCAACAGGCTCAGATCTTGGTAATTCTATGACTTCCATTTTATTTCCAACATACAGAATCTTTCTCTAAAAGCAAAATGCAAAATACACAGTTAGTACTGAAGGTTAGACTAGCTGCACCACCCGTTAAACGTGTCTGTATTTTCACTGTTTTCTGTTCCCTGTTGCTTTAAACTCTGTTGAACATTAATCATTTGAACTTCAACTTTCCAGGTGAGATGTGTGCCTCAGGCTAACTGTAATTATGAAGAAAATACCTGTTTTTTTCAGAAAACAAGAATGAACAAAAGCACGTTATTTTGTTCTTGTTAGATGGAATTCCGGCAACTTGTCTCTGAGAAGTTTCAGCAACTTGAATGCTGGAAGCAAAAGCTCCTTTTATGATGCATGTGCTTTTGAAAACATTTATTAATTATAAACATTTAAAAGAAATTATTACTAGAAACCCAGAAATGGTGAAGATATTTGTCCATGCTTGACATATCAAAGCCCACAGTTTGGCAGGGCTTCCATTAGAGTTTCACTTGTAATCTCCTACATAGTTGGATCTGGTTGAACACTAGATACACTGGAGGAGATTATCTTCTGTGCTTCCTTGATGTCCTCCAACAGTATGGCAGAGACTGCTTGACATGGGTGTTGAAGTGAAAGTGCAAATCAGTGTTGATAAGGAGCCCAGGGAAGAGTGGATGGAAGCAGAAGCTGGGCAGATGAGGAAATGGTGAATGGGAAGTAGAAGTTGGAAGTTAGTGGGTGAGAAGGGATGAGGTGATGAGGAGTGGAAAAGGTGACACAACTTTGAACTGGACAACAAGAAGACTGGGACGCATTGTGATATGCAAGATGAGAAATACAGCTGATAAAGATTAGATGTATATGGGTAGTCTTAGGGTTAGGTGAGTAAGAAGTCAAACCGCTGAGCACAGAGATGAATGCAGGCCAGGCAGAGAACAAGAAGGAAGGAGACTTGTGCTAAATCGAGAGTTGCCAGGCAATATGGAAATAAGGAACATCTGCATTTGGAAAGGGAATCTGGAAACTGGGCAGGGATACAGTGAAAAAAAAGTCACCTTTTTCTGTCTGTGTGGTTGCTGACAACACAGCAGTGGTTTTCCTGCTTCTGCCAGTTCTGGTCTTCCCTTAAGTGACAAAGCAGGGTGTTAAGTGATTCAAAAGGTATTAATACAATGACTCATGCCACATATAGATATGATGTCATATTTTATGCTTGCTTTTTTCCCCTAGATCTGAACTGTGTCAGAAGTGTTTCTTGAAGAGTGGAGATAGACTGCTGCTATTAATTTTGATACTGTCTTTAACCATCAGCACAGACTGAAGGCAATCTGATAGCCTTCTATGATGTTATAACCAGTTTGCTGGATGAGGGGAGAGCAGCAGATGTCACCTACCTTGACTTCAGCAAGGCTTTTGACACTGTCTCCCATAACAACCTCATTAGGAAACTCAGGATGTTTGGTTTAGACAAGGGGACGGTGAGGTGGGTTGAGAGCTGGCTGTGTGACAGATCACAGAGGGCTGTGATTAATGGAGCAGAGTCGAGTTGGAGGCCTGTAACCAGTGGTGTCCCCCAGGGGTCAATACTCAGTCTGGTCTTGTTCAGTATCTTCAATAATGACCTGGACAAGGGGACAGAGTGTATCCTCAGCAAGTTTGCTGATGATCCCAAGCTGGGAGGGGTGGCTGACACTCCAGAGGGCTGTGCTGCCATCCAGCGGGACCTGGACAGGCTGGAGAGCTGGGCAGAGAAGAACCTCATGAGGTTCAATAAGGGCAAGTACAGGGTGCTGCACCTGGGGAAGAAGAATGCCAGGTACCAGGACAGGTTAGGGGGGGACCTCCTGGAAAGCAGTTCTGAGGAGAAGGATCTGGGAGTCCTGGTAGACAGTAAATTATCCATGAGCTGGCAATGTGCCCTTGCTGCCAAGAAGGCCAATGCCACCATGGGCTGCACAGGGCAGTGTGTGGCCAGAAGGTCGAGGGAGGGCTTTCTCCCCCTCTACTCTGCCCAGTGAGGCCACAACTGGAATCCTGCGTCCAGTTCTGGGCTCCCTAGTTGAAGAGAGACGGGGAACTACTGGAGAGAGTCCAGAGGAGGGCAACGAGGATGACTGGGGGATTGGAGCATCTCCCCTGTGAGGAAAGGCTGAGAGAGCTGGGACTCTTTAGCCTGGAGAAGAGAAGGCTGAGGGGTGATTTAATTAATGCTTACAAATACCTAAAGGGTGGGTTGAGGGTGGTTGGAGCCAGACTCCTTTCAGTGGTTCCCAGTGACAGGATGAGGGTCAACAGGCACAAGCTGGAACACAGGAGATTCCATTTAAATATGAGACAGAACTTCTTTTGGGTGAGGGTGCCAGAGCACTGGCACAGGCTGCCCTTAGAGGTTGTGGAGTCTCCTCTGGAGATTTTCAAGACTCGCCTGGATGCAGTCCTGAGTGATGTGCTCTAGGGGATCCTGCTTTTAAGCAGAGGAGTTGGACTAGATGATCTCTGGAGGTCCCTTCCAACTCTGACAATTCCATGATTCCATGACTACTTTAAGGCTTTCCTTTCCTGATTTTTGAGCATATGATCTTGCAGTCTTACTGATTTTATTTTACTGCCAGTCTCTCTGCATGTTTCTGCAATATGCAGGTGATTTGGTACTAGCCGGGCTCTGCTTGTGCAATATATTTTAACAAATTTTACATAATAATAGCAGAATGCCTTCTTAATCATTTAATCATCTTAATGATCTGTAATATGACAAGCAGGAGAGTGGGGAGCTGCTGATTTCAGTCAGGTCCTAGGAGAAACTAGCATGTTGGCAATATGTGATCACATACTGGTTATAGATGAAATCTAACTCACTTAAACTAGAGTTGAAAATAAATAACAGCAGAGAAGAGAGGAAAGGAATAGTGGTGGGAAGAGGCTTATATAAACAACTTTCTTTATAACCAATTTGTATTATTACATTTCAACTGAACAACAGATATAGTCCAGGTTTTTCTGCATACAGAAACCAGATGTTTTTTAAAGCAAAACATTAATCGCACTTATTTACTTATATAGTGACAGTGCATACTTAAACAATGCATCTTTGTTTTCTTTTTTAAAGATTTATTGAGGTAGACACATGTTAGTGATTCTCAGGATCCATTCAAGTCAGATTGAGAGTCCAAACTTTGTGAAGAAACCAGAAGGCTCTTCTGACAGTCCTCTGAAAACAGGAAATGATCCCACAGAGACATCGCTGGTGAGGTAATGAAAGGTAAAGGCAATTCTAAGTAAACAAGTGGGTGTTATTTTGAGAGCTCTTTCTGAAATTATATATGATTATTTGGTTTGTGATCCACCACAAGTTTATTTCATAGTATCTCTAAACAATTTTGAAATCATTTATATCAGATTAATGATCTATTAGGTAGCACAGATGCCCATTATATACATTGTACTCCTGTTAAGATATGTTTGATCGTTTTGTTTGGTTTTGTGGTTATTTCATAAAAAAAAAAAAAAAAAAAAAAGAAGAAGAAAAAAAGGTTATTATACTAATTCTTACCATCAAAACATTTAATAGTTTGATTTAATCCCTTTTGTCTAGATTAGAAATCCTATCATCTGACAGTCTATCTCAAATTCCTGACTGTGTTTTGAGGACCCAACACTGGCAACAGCTGTGCAGGAATGAGAAGGCCGGGAGCAGAGGTAGGAGGAAGCATAAATAAGCTTTTCAAGTTGGGAGATTGGAAGAAAAGTTTACGCAGGCACATGGGACTATTCATTCAACAATTCAGCGGTTGCTGAGAACTACACATCTTTTTTGTTGTCCTTTAGGGTTATTCATCTTTTCTCTCTCTCTCTTCCCCTGCTGTTTTGGATATGGTAGGGATGGGTGTTGTGCTTCCCGTAACATGCATTAGTCTGCTGAGCACCATGTGAAGGATCTAGGTACAAGTAATTTATCAAGTCAGATAGATATGGATAGCTTCGATGACGTGGGTGCAGTTCTGTCATCAACTTAAGAAATATGCAGGGGGAGGAGCAGGTAAAGTGGCAGGGCTAGATTCATCTCTGTGGCAATATGCTGATGTTTTCTGCTTGTGCATGTGTAATTTTGTCAATTTATATTTGAATAGCCTACTAAGGCTACTTCTTCATATTTAAGAAGACAAAAATCACAATGTGAATTAATCTGGGAAGCATTTTGTGGGGTGATGAAATAATTGTTCTTTTTCCTTTGTTATTCCACATTGAAGTCTTGCTCCTGGGCTGTGGAACCTGAATTGGAGTAAACAAAGTTACTGAAAATTTACTATTTAAAACAAGCGC